>CM076571.1:976176685-977491972 GCA_034641835.2 Pinus albicaulis | reverse complement strand
CCCCTTTGAAAATCCTTTTTGATGACGACATTTGTCAAGACGATAATACCATGCCCTTGGAGCTTGTTTGAGATCATATAGAGCCTTTTTAAGTCTACAAACAAGATTTTCATTATTTCCCAAAATGAATCCTTCCGGTTGTTCTATATATACTTCTTCTTCTAGATCACCATTAAGAAAAGAAGATTTAACATCCATTTGATAAACTTTGATTTGATGATAACTTGAAAAAGCAAGAAACATTCTTATGGCTTCAAGTCTAGCTACAGGAGCAAAAGTTTCTTCAAAGTCTATACCTTCTTTTTGAGTATACCCTTTGCAAACCAGTCTAGCTTTGTTTCTTACAACATCCCCATTCTCATTTAACTTGTTCTTGAAAATCCATTTAGTTCCAATGACATTTTTATCATGCGGTCTTGGTACCAATTCCCAAGTGTCATTCTTTTCAATTTGATCGAGCTCTTCATCCATGGCTTGCTTCCAAAATTCATCTTTGCTAGCTTGATTGACATTGTATGGTTCAATTGTGGATAGAAGTGCCAGATGACTAGAAGATCCCACCAGAGTTCTCCTCGTTCGTACACCAGATTCCTTGTCTCCCAAAATTTGAGATTCAGGATTATTCTTTTGAACATATCTGGATGGAGCTTTTTCAAATAGATCGTTTTCAGGTTCTTCATTGGATCCACTGTTTATATCATTTCTATTTTATGTAGAAGGCCATAAGTCACCATCATCTTCTTTTGTTGTTTGTTTTTCTTCTTTAGGAGCTGCAGGAGACTCATCAATAACAACATCAATACATTCAACAATCTTTTGAAGCCTTTTATTGTAACATGTGTATGCTTTGCTTGAAGATGAGTAACTAAGAAATATCCCTTCATCTGATCTAGGTTCAAACTTGCCAAGCTTTTCATCATTATTTTTGATAAAGAATTTACTTCCAAAAACTCTAAAATGCTTCACAGAGGGAGAATTACCATACCAGAGTTCATATGGAGTTTTGTCACTATTTACCCGAACATGTGCCTTGTTGAGAATGTTTGCTGCTGTATGTGCTGCTTCTCCCCAGAACATGTCAGGAGTTCCAAAATCATCAAGCATAGCTCTAGCCATTTGTTGAATTGTTCTATTCATTCTTTCTACTACGCCATTTTGTTGTGGAGTGCCTGCTACAGAAAACTGTCTTTTATGCCATGTTGTTCACAAAATTCAAAGAATTCATTTGATGTATATTCTCCTCCTCGATCAGATCTAAGACACTTGATTTTTAGATCTAATTCATTTTCTACCAATGCTTTGAAGATCTGAAATTTTTCAAATTCTTCATCTTTGTATTTAATGAACCTGATCCAACACATTCTAGAGTAGTCATCAATAAATAAGATATAGTATTCTTCCCCACGTAGTGAATTTTTCCTCATAGGTCCACAGATGTCAGTATGAATGAGTTCAAGAGGCTTACTTGAAGATCCTTCTTTGGCATTGAATTGTACTCTAGTCTGCTTACCGAATTGACAAGATTTTCATATGATACTTTCTGGTAGATTAATATTCGGAAGATCACGAACAGCTTGAAGTCTGCTTGCTTTGTTGATTTGAGAGAAGCTCAGATGCCCCAGCCTTCTATGCCATAGCCAATTTTCTGAAGACTTGCTCAAGTAACATTGATCTTTGCATTTTAGTACATACAGGTTGCTTGGATTTCTTTTCCCTTTTATAATAATTTTACCTGTATCAAGATCACGAACCACACATTCTTTTGAACTAAAGACAACTTCAGTTCCTTGATCACACATTTGACTTACACTCAACAGATTATGCCTTAATCCATCCACATACATGACATCCTTAGCCTTCACCTTTTCTTTTAGAAACAAGGACCCTTTTACTTTAATAACAGCGGGAGAATCATTTCCAAAAGTTACTTTCTTTTCCTTTTCTAGAGCATTATATGCAAGAAGTTTGCTTTTGTCACCTGTCATGTGTCTTGAGCATCCACTATCAATGTACCATTGATTTTCTTCACCTTCTGCAAATAATTCTATCCCACAATTTTCAACCTGTAATTCCTTCTTTTTCCATACTTTGGAACTTGAGGGAAAGTGTTGTTTTGGCTGGACTTTGCTCCTGCATTCAGATTCTTCATGACCAAAGTTATTGCAATAAGTACATTCAACTTCATTTTGAAGAGGAGAAAAGTTGTTATAGGTATTCTTCTTTGGTTCAATATCCAACCTTTTCTTTCTTGCTTCTCTTGTCATGATGGTTTTGTAAGCAACACATTGAGCAACTTTGTGGCCAAAATTGTGACATGTAAAACATTGTCCATTGAAATAGACATTTTTGTAATCACGAAATCTTCTATTTGGATTTACCTGCTGGTTGGAGCTCCTTTGAAAGTTATTCCTGTCAGTGTTCCTTGAAGTGCGATGATCCTGCTTTACCTATAAAGAATCCTTGCTTCCTTGTTGAGAGGCAGAATAATGTAAACCAGTAGTTACTGCCTTTAGATAGTTTGGTGCTGAAGCCTGAGAGGATTCTCCAATACATCCAAGACCTGTTTTTATGAGAGGAGAACGTTGAGCATTGATAATTTCATCTAAGGTTTCTGAACTTTTAGCAAATCTAAGATTGAGAGTTTTTTCTTTCTCATTATCTTTTCTTAGACTTACTACTTCACACTCCAATTCCTCAATGCGTTTTTTCATTGCTTCAAGCTGATTTTCAATAGTCTCTATGATTATGTTCTTTTCTTCTAGGCTTACTTTGAGTTGATTGTTTTCTTCAAGAAAATCATTATCTTCCAGAGCATCCACAAAAGTATCATTTTCTTCTCTAGATTCTTTTGCCATAAGCAGTTTAATAACATGGTCAGAATCTTCTTCATCTTCACTAGACACTTCATCATCATCTTCATTTGCATAATAACTCTTCCTCTTTTCAAATTGTTTCCCTTTACCACGTTTTTCTCTATAAGGACATTTAGCAACATAGTGACCAACTTTTCCACACTCAAAACATTTGAAAGGAAGCTTACCTTTGAATCTTCCAGTTCCTAGTTGGAGTTTTCTCACGAAATTCGCTTCTTCTTCATCGGATATATAGCTGGATTCTTTGACAACTTCCTTTTCTTTTCCTCTTGCAGATACCTTAAAAGCAACTTCTCTGATTTGAGAAGGTCCTCCTTGTCTCATTTCAAAAGCAGTCAGAATACCATGTAATTGAACAATAGTAAGAGTTTGCAGATCTTGCCTTTCTTCAATAGCTGAAACTTTAGAGTCAAATTTTGAAGTCAAGGATCTTAAGACTTTTTCAACCATAGTAGTATCGGTTATGGTTTCACCCAAATTTCTCATTCGATTTACAATATCATCCAGACGTAAGAAGAAATGGGCAATGTTCTCATCACTATGCATCTTCAAATTTTCATATTCAATTCTAAGAGTTTGGAGTTTTGCACTTTTTACCTTTGTGTCTCCTTCATAGCTTAGAATTATTTTGTCCCATATTTCTTTTGCTGAATGTAGCTGCATCACTTTAGCAAATTCTGATTCATACATGCTTCCTAATAAGACATTCACTGCTTTGGCATTGATTTCATACTTCTTTCTTTCAGCTGCATCAGTAGGAATACTTGCCGGGTATTGATAACCTTCTTCCATGATTGCCCATACATCTGCACCAAGACTTTGCAGATATGCTTTTGTTCGTACCTTCCAGAATATCAGATTGCTTCCATTGAATAGAGGTGGCTTTATAGACATTACTCCTTCTTGAATTCCCATTGTGACGGATCTCCTTCAAGCGATCAAGCTTCTGCAGAAGAACCTGCTCTGATACCAATTGTTGGGAAAAATACTGAGAGGGGGGGGTGAATCAGTATTTACTGCATATTCAAAACTTTTTACTTTTTCACTCTCTAAAACCCATACGCTACTTTCCTTTAGTAAACTCGCATATACACGCGGATATCCTTCATACAACTCGCGTATTAGCAGAGATCTAAATATGCAGATATTTATTAACTTAGTTCTTTGCAATATTCATTCATCAGATGTTAAGTTATCATTAAACATGTGCAGTAACAACAGAATAAACCATCACACAAAGCATCACACATGAACACCAGGATTTTTAGGTGGAAACCCAAGTCGGGAGAAAACCACCGCTGCAGTTGCTCAGCCTTCAATATTTTATTATATAGAAAACATCTTACAACATATGTGCTGGCGCAGACTTGACCAGCACGCAGGCACCCACCTGCGCTCGTTTACCAGCCTCTCCTGGAAGGGAGCTACGACCCCCTGACTCGTTTACCAGCCTCACCTGGAAGGGAGCTACAACCCCACGATCTCGTTTACCAGCCTCACCTGGAAGGGAGCTACAACCCCCTGACTGAAGGCTACAACCCTCAGCACCACCTTGGACCACGTTTCATCAATTTTCACCTTTGGACCCACTCCATGCCACCCAAGCACAATCAACCATGAAAACGAATCACATATAACTGACAGATATCAGTAAACCACCAGAACAGATCAGACATTTCTTACCATAGACTTCAGCAAACCCTAGTTTGCATATGCGCTTTCCTTTCTTTGATGTTGCGTATATACGCGCTTCCATTCACATAAACTAGTGTATACTTCTGTACATATTACAGAGCTAATTTTATTGCGCATACGCGCTTTCTCTTCAGCAAAGCCGTGTATATACGCGCTTCCTCTTTGATGAACTAGCGTATGGATCTTCAGACTTTTATGTCATTGCAATTCTTCACAACAGATACATCACTTCAGATTTTACCCTTTACCTCAGACAGATGTTTGCCTCATCACAGATCTAATCATTTCATAAACAAATCTAGCAAATATAAGTACATTTCAAATCTAGATCCCCTTCTTCATCATTGGTGCATCATACATTCAGATCTATCATTCAACCGTAACCCTTTCCATTCAGATATCCTTCAAAGAGAAGTATTCATTGAAGCTCAGACATCTTGCACCCACACTCATGATTTACACAATGAATTTCTTCTCCTTATATAGGTTTACCCTTTTTCAATACCATGAGCCAAAACCACATTACTTCCAATGGTATTCTTGGACGGGGTCATTTAGACGAATCATTACCCAATACAATGGGTCAATACCATGGTGGTTACCCCTGGTTTTGCACTTTATGAGAGCTTTTTCCCATACGCGACTTGGAACGTTGTTTCTCGCGTGCATACGCGACTTCTCCTAGGCAGATCCGCGTATTCCTTGAGACGTTTTCTGGATGACATATTGACATAAGGAACCGCCTAGAAAGGGCCTCCCCTTTATAGTCATCACGATAGGCAAAATACCGATGGCTAAGAAAACCAATGCATTGAACTCTTTTTAAATCGAAGGAAAACAAGTCTTTATATGGCCTAGTTATTTCTAATCCCATTCTTTCCATGATTAATTTGGGCATAAGATTGTGAGAGGCCCCTGAATCCAACATAGCATTATGCAATGTCATGTCGTGAATGCTAAGGCTCACATAAAATGGAGGCACCTCCTCATTATGTTCATCTTCTAGTCTTGGACACAAGTATATGGTTGGATAATCCTCTAGTACATTCAAGATATCAGTAGCTCCAAGTTGTGAATTCAACATTTTAACAATCCTTCCTCTATATTCATTTACCTTGATAATCTCACCAAAATGGACTGATATTTTAATCTTAGAAATTTCATTCTCAAGGCTGAAAACAGAAATAGATTTATCAGCTTCTTTGATAGGAGGTAGAGCTAGTGTATATTTCTTACCTTCAGTGACCTTAGGAGCACCTTTCTTGCCATCAACAACTTTAGGTGTATATTTCTTAAGTTTTGTTCTGTTTGCAATGACAGGCAAATTTCTATTTCTGAGATTTTATTGTTTTTGCATCTCAAAAATAGCATGTTGATACCCCTTCAAATAATCTGATGTTTCCTCTCCATGATCACTTTGGTCTGATTGATCATGTTATTCTTTAGTCAAGAAAATTCCAGACATTTCTTCATCTAAACAGTGAATAGACTCTTCAGTAATTTCAGGATCATCTTCTTCATCAATCAAGTTTTGTTGGAAAGGAGGTCTCACTAGAGGATTAAGCTGTTGATTTCTGTTTTCCCTTTGTCTTTGTTGATTCTGAGGTCTCCTGAACTGAGGGTTTCTAAATTCAGGTTCTGTTTTGCAGGAGGAGTAGAGGTTTTCCCAAGGGCCAATCTATCCATCAACTTTTCCATTATTTTCATCATTGAATCCATCTTATCCTGAGAGGTAGAGGAGGAAGGTTTATCTTCTTATTTCAACTTAGTCTTACCCATTTTTGACTTTTTAGCTGCTATCAAATTAACCTCCACCTTCACTACATCATTTTTCATTTCAGCAAGTGAAGGGGATTCTCTTTCTCTCAGTAGTATAGAAAACTCATAGTCAAAAGCTTTAGCATATCTCATCTAAGCTAAGGCTTGTGACAGTTTCAAATGGGAAGGAATAGAGTCATACACCTTGTTAAACATTTTTGAAAAGTTTTGAACAGATTCATCAACAACTCTCTTCAAAGTGCTATACTTGGTGAGATCTTGTACTGGATTAGTTCTATTTCCCCATTTTCTCATAAAAGTATCTTCAAACTCATTCCAATTATGAATAATTCCAGGAGTAAGAGCTTTATACCACTTCCTAAATTCACCAGTAAAACTTTGAGCAAAGAACCTCAACTTAACATCTTCATCATCCACCTCTTTCCTGTCTATAAAATCATTAAATTGGTCCACATGTTCTTCTGCTGTAATGTCTTCATCACTTCCCCAAGTTTTGATTCTAGTAGGATATTTACTAGGGAGGTCATGTAAGACAGCTGGAAGAACAAGAGGGGCATATCTAGTAGGTGCAACAGGTGGAGGAGGTATATTTCTAGCCATGGTTAAAGGGACCATAGTAGATTTAGGGATGGCAGAAATAGAGGATGAAAAAATGCTATGAGGAGGACCATTTGGTCTTTGTGGTCCACTAACAATTGAACTCCAATTTGGAAGAGGTAAACCGGATTTACTTTTAAAAAAGACTTCAAAAGGATCAAGCTCTTTCAATTTATTGAAAGACTATTTTTCCAACAACAACTCAGAAGTAACAAATTCACAAAACTCTTATTTTTCTTCCTATGTTACTAGAGCTGAGGTATCTATACCTCTCTTATGCCAGTCTAAGATAATTTCAGTTAGCTCTTTTTCACTTTCTCATCTAAGAAAAACCTATTGAATTTTATCATCAACTCTTTTATGTTCAGTTTTTCTTAAAATTTCAGAGGAAAAGGATTTCAAATGTGATGGAGTACCTCATATTTGAGAAATGACTTGATTGCCTCTGGAAACATGTTTAGATTTTCCACCATGATAGGTGGATATGGGTCAGGAATATCCAATGTTCCTGTTTAAGAATATTTATATAACACAGCAACTGGTATAGCAATAGAATGCTTCGTTTAAGAAAATATTCGACAGCACATAAAATAACATAAATGGCCTACGCAACAGATAGACATTAAACAGAGAAATCACTGAGCCATTTTATTATGTCGGGGACTTATAAGGAAATACAATACATGTGCAGGTGATAGCACCCGAAACTTGCCCAGGGAAAAACATGAGGTATTCCAGAAATACAGAGGAACGGCGATGCTTCGTTCTGCGCTCAAGCGGCTGGGATGAACCGCCGTATAGCTGTTGTCATGCTGCGGCTGAAACAAACTCCCCTCAAGGTGTTATCACAATCCGGTCCAATGCCCTCGATAGATACGGGCTATCTCTGCTACAATCTCCTATCCCGAAACCTCCAAAATGATACGTCTCTGTGCACACACGCGATGAACTGCGGTCTTTTCACTCAGACGACGCTGCCACTCCTAACGCAGCTCTGCAACCAGTTTCCAACCCAATTCTTCTGACCAAACGACGGTAGGACTGCCTCACCCGAGCAGGCACTCGAAGTCCCCCGGGGCTGAGGTTGAGATTGCCTCACCCGAGCAGGCACTCGAAGTCCCCCGGGGCTGAGGTTGAGATCTCTCCTCGGAGACACTCGGCGCACTAAACAGTGCTACAGACCTGCTAAATAGCCAGCGTGCTCAAGTCTTAGTGACCAGTTTCAATTTTATAAAATTCAACAGTAATACCAAAACGAGGAAGTTGTCTCCCTTAAGTATGCAGCCTTCCTCTCGAACGCTGGACCCCCTCCTTTGCCGCGCAGCCGAGATCCTTCCTTCCCGCGTAGCCCTTCTCGGCCCCACACTGCCAACTCAGCCGCGTGCTTGCCTCCGCGCGCTCAGTCGAGACCACGACCCGCTCACTGTTGTTTGCAATTCACTGGAGGCGGCAAAATTGATACAGACTGATATTCCAATTAGCTATTGCTAATTTGGGAATATTACAGTCTCCCCCGGCAAAATGTTGCTTGCCCTCAAGCAACTACCTGAACATCTCTCCACCGATACTACAAAATGTGCCTGGGTCCTAGATGTGCCACTGAATCTTTTCTGACCTCTGCATCACCCGGTTATGGAGGGATCTCTCAATGCCAGGATCCCGAACCCATCTCTCATGGTACCGACCAACTAACAATCCTCTTGAATCCCATTTCCACCATGGCCAATCATCGCTCAAGTCCCACGGCTTAGGCTGCGCACGATCTCTGGCTATGGTTGATGCTCTCAAAGGTGAAGACCACCAACTAGCATCAATGCTCCCGGGCTCCTGCAGTGCTATACTTGTAATTGCATAAGCTGCCCCTCCAGCTGCATACCAACTCATCCCCTCTATCCAATCCAAGTCCTGACTCAATCCCATGATGATCCTGCTCTCCTGAAATCGGGATGGAGTGCTAAAGGAATGATGACCTGTGCCGCCATGCCAGCTGGAATTTGTGACCTCTGCGATGTCCAAGGGCCCTTGCTCTGCTGTGCTCCCTACGAAGAATATCGTACCATCAAGAAGGTACCAACCCATGATCTCCCGCCAATCCATCCTGGAAGAAGGGTCCGATGTAGTAGCGACAACTGCATAGGGAGCATGCCTGGAATGTCGCCGCCAGCCTGTGATCAACTCCCGCTGCTCTGCCTTATCTGCCAAAGAAAGCTGCCTGAGGAAGGAAGCCCCTCTCCCTGTCACGGGCCAAAGTGGGCAGGATATGCTGCAAGCTCCATCGATGTACTCTTGGAGAGGGCTACTCACTAAAAACACCGCAGCTCTGCTGACCGCGAGGATATCTATCTGCACCTCATCCCTGTGTCGATCCCTAGATAAATGCTCCACTATATCCAACAGCTCTTCCCACTCATGATCAAGAGTTTCATACTCCCACTATCTACTCGTCCCCTGCAGAGCAATCCCATCAACTTGCAATACCTCCGGAAGATATGGATCCGCAACTGCCATCACCCTACTCAATGGCAGTGCGTCTGGCTGCTCCTCCTCGATGGCTGACCCCGCGGTTAGCCGCATATCCATCACAGACTCTATGTGAGCCTCCATCTGGCTCTCCCCCGAAGGACTATCATGCATGATGTGCATAGCATCCTCCTCTACTGACTTAGGCCCCAGCAAATACAACTCTGGCTGGGTCGTCACAAGTGTCTCTCCATCTAGAGTATCTCTCGCAGAGTCCCGTGACTGCTCACCCTGGACACCGGAATGCAGCTCCGGTCTACTGTCACCATCTCTGCATGACGGCTCTTGCTCCCCAAGAACATCCTCAACTAATCCCATGGACTCATATGAAAAAGAGTCCTCACCCTGGCACACAGAAGGAATGCCCCCCTGTTCTACCTCCGCCATATCTCCACTGGGTCTGCCATCCACCTCAAGCTTCGGTAATGAAGTTGGGTTGTAAATATGAACTTGGCAAGCATCATAGCTTACCCCGTGCTATCCTTCTCTCCACTCATGACAAGTGTAGAGTATATGCTGGTCCTGGGCTGCAAAATTATTGCCCCCCCATGGCAAAGTGAAGAACAATCGTCCAGAGAAGGTTCCTCCCATAATGAAGAATAGGCTGGCCCAAAACATTCCATCCATGAAGAATAGGACATGGTCGTCATGGATCATCCTGATGAGATGTTTGCTAAAGGTTTTACATGATGATACATGATGCAAACAATTTCTCACAAGGATACAACGCAGTCTCATCCATTGCAACTTCAGAAAATTACATGGCAAGCAATGTACGAGATCCATCACATCTACTAATGGATAGCAAATGGCTGAATGTGAAAACAACATAAGACCAATCACTTGCCCATGGTTGTACAATGGATGACTATCAATCTCATGGCCCACTTCAAAAGAGAACGCATATGTAGTGGTGGTGGCCATGCCTCCTCCCATGCTCCCATTAGAACATGTAGTGCAGAAAATGTGAGAATTTTTCCCACTCAAACACACATCCAGCTCGTGTGTCTCTCTCATAATCAAGCCTCCCATACAAATCTGATCTATATCGGCAAATGGAGACATGATCAGCAGCAATATGAAGAGAATGCTAAAGGTTTCATGTGGTGCAAGAAGGTACCAACAGCTTCCCAAACAAGTACAACTCAGTTTTACAGGTTGCTGCTTGATAAGAATACATGGCAAAACGTTAATCATGCATGTCTTTATATGATACATGCTATAGTGCAACCACTGAACATACATGTGGTGATAAAACATCTGCCCAAGGCCACAAAAGAGATAGCTGCCTCCATCATGTAGAATGGCCCAATAAAACTCATGGAGCAATATGACAAGCTTGCCCCCTTGTGAAGCAAAGCATTGCATAGGAATGGAAAGAGTGTGCAAATCAATGAATGTAAAAACAAATTCCTCACCATACGCTGGAAGCAAGATGCTACATGGGTCCATACATGAGTCCTTCATAGTATGTTGGCATACTATGAAGAAGACTGAACCATGTGCTGCAAAAAGATAATCCTCCTGATGCTTGGAAATCCAAGTCAAGAAGGATATGTCGTAGATGTCTCTACCATCATTACCTCCTCTTTGTTCATCAGGTGAAAATATGAAGTGATCCTGGGACCTATGGGTTATAGATCCACCATATCTCTGCTGCACACACTTCATCCATAAGGTTCTGCTCCCAAATGACAGCGCTGTGAGCTCATGTAAATAAGCTCCCGTCAATACAAAGCTCTGTTCTTTGACATGCTCCTTATCAAAGACTCCTCCGATAATGCTGCAACAAATATGGAATACTCCCCAAGATAGAAGAGCTCCCAAATCATCAAAGACCAAAGAGATAATGCCATCTCCTCTTCCTGCAACATCATGTAAAGCATGAGCGAAACTCTGCCCTTGCTCTCCCAGAAATAAGCAAAGCAACAAGACATTTTGTTGCCTCCCCATACTTCCATCATACAACTCATGTGATGAAGACATAATGAATGATATGAGTAACACATCAACACCATGCATCCATACTCTATGTTGCTCAATGATGCAAGTATCCAGCCATCTTTTCTCCACCCTCCTACCCTTGGGAAGAGTGTTTGTCAAGTGATGGCCAAACCAGCGCAGCCAAGCCCCCTGCTGCCCGGTATCATAGTTCTGCAAGTGATGGCCAAAATCCTTCAAGAGTAACCAGTGCAGCCAAGCCTCCTGCTGCCCGGTATCATATATCTGCAAGTAACCTCCTGGCTCCTTGCTCATCAACCACATCCACCCAATCTCTTGTGGATGCCTCCTTCTTCTTTTCATCCTGGTACTCCTCCCATGAGGGCTACCATCCTCCCAAATCAAATTCTTTGCTTTGCACTTCATGGGACTTTGACATGTAAGCTTCTCGAGGATCAATGAGACCCTATCTAGGATCAAATAGGTGGTAGGAAAAAACCTCCCATCATGATGTGTATGGCTCAAAGGATGTCCAACACGGGCATGAGAGACGTTATCCATATTAAGATGCCCTTCATCTTCTATATGCCCTTGTGAGAAAGGAAGAAAAGCATTGCATCCCATAGTGTGTTGAGGTGCATCTCCAATGAGATCTCTCCTTGAGACCTCCCTTTCATCAATAGCCTTCCAAAACCAATGAGGTCTTGGATCTGGAAGTAGAAGTTCCTCTTTGAGCTGAGAGGAGCTCATTGAGAAAGTGTCATCTTGAAGGGAGAAAGGGTTTCTTACTCCAAGATGTCTACCATCAATCTTCAAGGCTTCAAACCCCAACCTCCAATATGATGAACAATCCAACAATGGCTCACGAGAGTGATGGTTTGATTCCTTCTTGAGTGTTTCCATGTTGCACAGCGCAGTGCAACCAAGCTGCTCTATAGTAGCAATGAGATTTGACCCTTGGTCTACAAGAGTCCCGTCCTCAAAAGTGTTGGCTGCCCTAACTGTCGATGCATGTGGCTGCTCATCCATGAGTGGGACAGTGTTTTCACAAGCCTCCTCAAGAGGTGATGTGATATCTTCTTCTTGATGAGAATTGGAAGTGCATGGTACTTCCTCTCCTTTTTCTTCACCCTTCTTGTCCTCCTCAATGGTGGATGCCTTTCCTCTGGATCTGAAAAGAGATGAGAATAAACTCTCCTTTTTCACTACTCCGGTCTTCTTGGGCTTAGACTCACAGGGATCAGTGGATTTCTCATTCATGGGAAGAGGTGACCTTCCAGTATTATGCTGCAACTCTGAGCTCTGCGTTCTAGATCCTCGGTTGTTCCATTTTCTTTCATCCTGCCTGAGCTGACAGTAATATTTGAAAGGCAACGCTGCTTTGAAGTCTTCCCCCTTGGACTGCCATTCTCTGAAATAATCTCCCAAGGGTAAATGATCCTGCTGCCTCTCTTTCTCACTCGGCACTGGGGGTAAGAATGTAGGCATTGTGGTAATGTCCACAGGCTGAGCCAGAACCATGCTTTGATACCACTGTAATGTTCCTGTTTAAGAATATTTATATAACACAGCAACTGGTATAGCAATAGAATGCTTCGTTCAAGAAAATATTCGACAGCACATAAAATAACATAAATGGCCTACGCAACAGATAGACATTAAACAGAGAAATCACTGAGCCATTTTATTATGTCGGGGACTTATAAGGAAATACAATACATGTACAGGTGATAGCACCCGAAACTTGCCCAGGGCAAAACAAGAGGTATTCCAGAAATACAGAGGAACGGCGATGCTTCGTTCTACGCTCAAGCGGCTGGGATGAACCGCCGTATAGCTGTTGTCATGCTGCGGCTGAAACAAACTCCCCTCAAGGTGTTATCACAATCTGGTCCAATGCCCTCGATAGATACGGGCTGTCTCTGCTACAATCTCCTGTCCCAAAACCTCCAAAATGATACGTCTCTGTGCACACACGCGATGAACTGCGGTCTTTTCACTCAGACGACGCTGCCACTCCTAACGCAGCTCTGCAACCAGTTTCCAACCCAATTCTTCTGACCAAACGACGGTAGGACTGCCTCACCCGAGCAGGCACTCGAAGTCCCCCGGGGCTAAGGTTGAGATTGCCTCACTCGAGCAGGCACTCGAAGTCCCCCGGGGCTGAGGTTGAGATCTCCGCTCGGAGACACTCGGCGCACTAAACAGTGTTGCAGACCTGCTAAACAGCCGGCGTGCTCAAGTCTTAGTGACCAGTTTCAATTTTATAAAATTCAACAGTAATACCAAAACGAGGAAGTTGTCTCCCTTAAGTATGCGGCCTTCCTCTCGAACACTGGACTCCCTCCTTTGCCGCGCAGCCAAGATCCTTCCTTCCCGCGCAGCCCTTCTCAGCCCCACACTGCCAACTCAGCCGCGTGCTTGCCTCCGCGCGCTCAGTCGAGACCACGACCCGCTCACTGTTGTTTGCAATTCACTGGAGGCGGCAAAATTGATACAGACTGATATTCCAATTAGCTATTGCTAATTTGGGAATATTACAGAATACTCCTCCTATATCTCTTTCTTGAAGCCACCTTTGATCATATAAATTATGAATGGAGTCACCAAGGTAGATGCAGCCTCGAAAATCTTCCTGAGCTCTTGTTACCTTCAGAAGTTAAACTTCAAAATTTCAGGAAAATATAATCTTCAGACTCCCAGTAGATGCACCAAAATGTTGTCACAAAATAGGACCTGACAGACTGCTAATAAAATCAATCTCATGTAACTATTTCAAACCAATATTCTTTTATTGAGGCTTAGCCTCCTCAACTTGAGAGGGCTCTCTCAAAGGGTTAATGATTTTTGATAAAAATATAGATGGCTAACTCTATGTGGGGTAATAATAAGATAGATGATAAATGTAGGTTGAAATCACATCACCAAGTATACATTGGGCTTATGGAGTAAAAATAGTTTCAGTAAACCAATAAATCTACTTAACATGGAAGTTGAGGCATATTATATTTTTAGTCAAGAGATACATGTGTGAAACTGTAAAAAAACACAGTCAGTTTATCTATATAGGAAGTCAGAGCATCAAAGATGAATTCTGAGTAACATAGACAAACATTACTGCAATAGGATAATAATATATGCAATTAGAACAAGAACACACTAGAACTCCTTTTGAATCTCAATTTGGCTAAGTAGAAATCTTTGTATTAGCTGAAAACCAGTCAATTACAATAAGTACAGTCTTTTGCTAAAAATGTCCAACCCCTGTACATTCGACTTCTTGGTCCTTTATAGACCATTCACAACATGAGATAATATTATCTTGTGCTAGATACATCTAATTCCTTACTTTTGACACGTTGCATAACCATATGACATGGTATTTATTACAAAAAGATAGTTAATATACTAAACAATCCTATTACAAATAGAATTAAAACTCCTTATATCTATCCATAACAACCTTATCAAAACTAAATTACATCATTTTCTAAATGTATTAACACATGGTCGAATCTAGATGATAGACTTCAAATCTTTATGACCATAATACTGACCTCCATCAAAGTAGGAAACAGTCCCCTGTTTTCTAGGCCTAGGGTCCTTTGCACTCTTGGAAAATTCTAACCACCATGAACTTCATTATTGCGAGCTCCTTAGCTGTTAGAAATTTTATTAACACATGCCAAACCTTCTCCTTAAGCTCCAACTATCCAAAACCATCTCCAAACTATTCAAATGGGCTGTAATAGACTATGCTATGAAAAAAACATAGTTTCATAGCGCCTTGCATAGCATTGCTCTTTTACCCCTTTTTCTTCAATATCTTGACCTTTTTCCTCCAAAACTAACTGAATTATCTTTAAATACATCTATAATATCCCCAAATTTGGATTGCTAGCAAAGCATGCCTGAAAAATGCATTTTTCAAGAATTTATGCTACAGAAAAAAATATCAGCCCTTGGATCTCTTAGATCTTATAATCTACAATCCAAATCCAAGAAGAAATCAGAAACCAAGCAAACTAGGTGAGATAAACAAGCCTCTCACCCCTAGAATGGCTGGAAAATGCCCAATAATGGGACTGCAACATTAAGTAAATCCAATGATGGAGTAGAAGCACTCTATTCACTCATGAAATGTGTCAAGAAACACATTATCATCAGTTGATGTTACAGTAGCAACTTCTTCTTCATTTTAAGATCCAAAAAATAGGGAAAAGCAGCAAATTGAGCCCTAAATAGGTGAATTTCAGATATCTGCGTAAAAACAGTGGAAAATTATGGTTGGATCCATTATAATAGGTTATAGGGGACTCACATATCAAATTCCAGCTAAACAAAATCATTCTAGCTAAGCTAAACAGGTCTCCCACTCTCGACATGGATAGAAAAGGCTCAATCCCCATGGCTTAGCTAATTTTGAATTTACTGAAGCTTTTAAAACGTATTTTTCAGAGGTTTTATGATGAAATATTATGGAATTTGCATTCATACATGGTATTACATCATATCATGGATTTTATTGCTCAGATCATGAGAAAAATGGAGAATAGATGAAGAAACCCTCAAGAATGAGGTGATGCAACACTTTATTTCTCTGCAACAAGAATATATAGCACAATTTTCAGGGGCTATAGCAGCTTTAAATTACATATCATATCTAAGACAGATTGGTGCACAAAATATCAGATCTATAACAGATCGTTGCACTAGATTGTCTTTACTTTACATTCCCCTTGATGATTTCAGCAATACATGAAAGAATAGGAGTAGATCTGAGTTTTACTGCAGTAGATATGCAAAATATGGATCTGGAAAACATATTACACTACATCTTTATCAGAAAATACCTGAATAATACATGAGAGAGAAGAAGAATGAAGTACAATGCTTTCCGGGAGAAGGGTTGGCCCTTCCTCCAAGGAACAAGCTCAAAAAGCAAGGGTATAAACCCTGCTACTACAAAACTAAATAAAATAACACATTTTCTGCAAATAACTATGCTAGAATAGATGGATATATATTGGCCACATGCCAAGATCTTAATATCAGCCCAAAGTGCTAATACACTCTTCCAACAGGTTAAAAGACACACTCACTAAGAAGAGGTACTAGTACAATCTAGATTTGAGCATATCTAGTGTTTACACTTGCTGCAGCTCATTGAAACAAGTAAATCACACAGGATTTACACTGTCTAAGGGATATGGAGCTTGGACGTATGCCTGATACTGGAAGACAAATACAATGCCCTCCGAGAGCTACTCAATGGAAGGAGAGAGAATTCCTAAACAGGAAATCCTCACAATTCTCTACTAAACAGCCAAGAGAATGAGATATGTCTAAGCAGAAAATATACTCTGAAAATATAATATCCTAAACAACCTTCTCTTGAGCCTCCCCCTTCCTTTTATAATATGAGAGCTTTATCAAACCCTAAACCACCTTGATGAATTATCTCATTTCACATGAGGGCCTCCTTCTAGAACTGCACTGATCAACAAGGAGGTTCAATTCATATGGAAAATGCTATGATTTGGTCCTGTTGACCTAGTCAATCTGCCTCATCACTTTTCACACTCAAGTGAAATCAATCTAGCTCACAAATGTCTACCTATGCTGATCCTCCTTGTTCACACTGAACTGGTTTTATCGATGATCTCTTATTCTTCATGCATGCATGTTGACTTAGTCAAACTTGACTATGTCCTCATCCATTTTCCCTTGTTCACACTCATAAGTGTAAAATCCAGCTACTGTGATGATCCCCTTTTCACATTATAAGGGTATTTTATTGAGACAGCCTTGATTTTCCTCTGTTTACATTGGGAATTGATTTATTTTGATGTTTTTAGGAGTTTACATGTCCTCCTTTACATTTTATTCATCAATTAAGAAAATTAACACAAAATGAAATATTCCTATTAGCTTGGGCTAATTAGGAATATTACAGTCCTCCCCTCCAAAACAATTTCTTGTCCTCAAGCAACTGCAAGGTTAGAACTGAAATGGATGGGGAAAGCACCTTCTCCCAAGCAATCATCCAAACCAAATGAGTCACCTCCCAATATGGTAACTCCGGAAAATTATCTTCCACCTTAGGTTCCTGCAAAAAAGGTGGGCTGAAAAACCAAACATAGTAGACAAAATTGCCTACCCCGTGCTATCCTCCTCTCCACTTAAGATAACTGTAGAGTTTTTGCTAATCTTGTGTTGTAATGATATTACCCTCAAGTGGCAACATGAAGATTAGATCTGTAAAGATCCTTCCTCCAATGTTGTAAAACCAGCTGGCCCAAAACATCCCACATGTGATGGATAGGAGAGCATCATCATATGGCATCCCATCACACATTTGGCCCACCTTCAAAAGAAACAAATATTTGGCTATGGTGGCCACAAATCCTCCCATATTCCCCTTAGAACATGTACTGCTAAAAATGTGGGAATCTCCTTCTCAAAAGGACATATTCAAACCATGTGCCTCACTCAACATCATGCCTCCCATCAAGATAAAAACAACACCAGCAAGTGGGATCATGATTGGCATCACAACAGGGGAATTACTGATGGTTTCATAAAGTGCTAGAAAGTACCAACAGTCTCCCAAAATGTAACAACACAGTGTTTCAAACTATTGCTTTAGTAAAAGACATGGCAGATTGTTTCTTGATACATGGTTAATCATATGAATCAACTGAACATACATGTAATGACAAAACATCTGCCCAAGGCCACATAAGAGATGGCTGCCTCCATCATATGGTTTGGCCCAACATTGGTCATGGAGAAAAATCAAGAGCTTGATTACTTTTGGAGCAATGCATTGCCAAGAGATGGTAAGAGCATGCAAATATTGTGTTGCACAAACAAAGCTCTTACCATATGTTGGAAGTAACAAGACACATGGGTCCATGAATGGATCCTCCATAGTATCTTGGCACACTCCCCTAAAGATAAATGGACCAAGTGCTTCTTGCAAATCCTCTCCCTCATGCTTGGAAACCCAAGAGAGGAAGAGTACACCATAGTAATAGATGTCCCTATATACTACCTCATCTTTCTTACCTCCTCTTTTCCCATCAAGTGCATCAAGTGTGAAGTGATCCTGGGGATACTCCATCAATAAACCCCAGCTCCAAAGTGGCAACGTTTTTGGCCTATGCAAATAGGCTACCTCCAACTCATGGCTCCAATCTTTGACATGCAGAATGTCAAAGGCATCTCCCATAATGCTGCTATATGTAAGAAGTCTCTCCCATGGCGAAAGTACCTCTTGAACATCTAAGGCCAAGGAGTATCCCCTTTGCATTGTGATAGTGCCATCTTCTACTCCTACAACATCATGAAAAATGTGAGAGAAAACATGCCCTTGCTCTCCCAAGAACATCCCAAGCAACAAAATCTTTTGTTGCCTCCTCATACTTCCATCATTCAAATCATGTAGTGAAAAAATGGTGATTGACATGAATAATTTTATGTCAACACAATGTGTCCATACTCCTTGTTTCCCCATGATGTAAGTATCCTACCACATACCCTTGGAAAGAGGATGATGACCAAAATCTTTCAAGAGTAACCAACGCAGCCATGCCTCTTGCTGCCTGATATCATAGATCTGCAAGTAGATCACCAACTTCTTGCTCTCCATCCACATCCACTCAACCCATTTTGGATGTCTCCTTCCATCCTCCATCTTGGTACTCCTCCCATGAAGGCTACCATCATCACAAATCAGATTTATGCTCTTGCATTTCATGGGATGTTGAAATGCCATCTTCTCAAGGATAAATTTGTCCCCATAAGGATCCAAATAGGTGGTAGGAAAAAACCTCCCATCATGATGTGGATGGATCAAGAAGTGTCCAACTCAAACATGAGAGATGTTATCCATCCGAAGATGTCCTCCATCATCTATCTGTTCCTCCTTGAATCCATGAAGATCCAAGGGTGATAAGGAAAGAGCCTCCTCAGACTGTTGAAAAACTTGGCACTCCATGAAACGTTGAAGTGCACCTTTCATGGGATCTCTTGATGAGACCTCCTCCTCATTCATGGTCTTCCAAAACCAGTGGGGTCTTGGATCTACTGCCGGTAGAATTTTCTCTTTGAGCTGGGGAGTTCTCATTGAGAAAGTGTCATCTAGAAAGGAGAAAGGGTTTCTCACTTCAAGATGTCTACTATCTACCATTTCTTCCTCCTATACTTCATGAATGAAGTTTTCATGTGATTGCTCCCATAAGGCATGGGTCCTCTTTTCTTCAGCATTGCCTTTTCACAGCGC
This sequence comes from Pinus albicaulis, assembly GCA_034641835.2. Lineage (NCBI taxonomy): Eukaryota > Viridiplantae > Streptophyta > Pinopsida > Pinales > Pinaceae > Pinus > Pinus albicaulis. The sequence continues at coordinate 977,472,280 of CM076571.1, read as the reverse complement.
AGTGCAACTCTATTGCTCTAGATCAGTAGCATGCAAAGATGTAGATCCCTCTTCCGCTAGCTGAATGAACTAAGGTAAACCTAGAGTCTCCTTGGAGGCTCTATATTTAGCTTTGTATTCACTTAGAATCTCATATTCCAAGTGTCCTCTATGCCTCTTGTCTTCTCCTCTTTGAGGATAGGAAGTGCATGGCTATTCCTCTTCTTGAAACCCTCTAGGAGTTTCACTGCAACTTTTCATCTACTTAACCTCCTGGGGGAGGTCCTTTCTGGATCTGAAAACTGATGAGAGAAATCTCATATTCTTCATCATTTTGATCTTATGTTATCTTCTTGGGCTGAGACTCACAGGCTGAGCCAAGAAAGATGCTTTGATACCACTGTAATATCCCCAAATTGGGATTGCTAGCAAAGCATGCCTGAAAAACGCATTTTTCAGGAATGTATGAAAAAAAAAACAATATCAGCCCTTGGATATCTTAGATCTGATAATCTAAGATCCAAATCCAAGAAGAAATCAGAAACCAAGAAAAGTAGGTGAGATAAACAAGCCCCTCACACCTAGAATGGCCGGAAAATGCCCAATAATGGGACTAAAACATTAAGTAAATCCCATGTTGGAGTATTGGCACTCTATTCACTCATTAAATTTTTCAAGAAACACATTATCATCAGTTGATGTTACAATAGCAACTTCTTCTTCATTTTAAGATCCAAAAAATAGGGAAAAGAAGAAAATTGAGTCCTAAATAGGTGATTTCAGATATTTGTGTAAAAAAAGAGGAAAATGACGGTTGGATACCTTATAATAGGTTATAGGGGACTCACATATCAAATTTAAGCTAAAAAAATCATTCTATCTAAGTTAAACAAGTCTCCCACTCCCGCCATGGCCAGAAAAGGCTCAATCCCCGTGGCTTAGCTAGTGCTGAATTTATTGAAGCTTTTACAGCATATTTTTTATAGGGTTTATAATGAAATATTATGGAATGTACATGCATACATGGTATTACATCAGATAATGGAGTTTATTTCTCAGATCATGAGAAAAATGGAGAATAGATGAAGAAACCCTCAAGAATGAGGTGCTGCAACACTTTATTTCTCTGCAACAAGAATATACAGCGTAATTTTCATGGGTTGTAGTAGCTTTAAATTACATATCAGATATAAGACAGATCTGTGCACAAAATATCAGATCTATAACAGATCGGTGCACTAGATTGTCTTTAATTTACATTCCCCTTGGGGATTTCAGCAATACATGAAAGAATAGGAGTACATCTGAGTTTTACCGTAGCAGATCTGTAGAATATGGATCTCGAAAATGCAGTACACTATAGCTTTATCAGAAAATAGCTGAATAATACATGAGAGAGAATAATAATGAAGTACAATGCTTTTCGGGAGAAGGGTTTCCCCTTCCTCCAAAGAACAAGCTCAAAAAGCAAGGGTATAAACCCTACTACTGCAACACTGAATAAAATAACACGGTTTCTACAAATAACTACACTGGAATATATGGAGAATATATTGGCCACATGCCAAGATCTGAATATCAGCCCAAAGTGCTAATACACTCTTCCAGGAGGTTAAAAGACACACTCATTGAGAAGAGGTACTAGTACAATCTAGATCTAAGCAGATCTAGTGTTTCCACTTGATGTAGCTCACTGAAACAAGTAAATCACATAGGATTTATGTTGTCTAAGGGACATGGAGCTTGGCCATATGCCTGCTAGTGGAAGATAAATACAATGCCCTCCAAGAGCTACTCAATGGAAGGAGAGAGAATTCCTAAACAAGAAATCCTCACAATTCTCTACTAAACGGCCAAGAGAATGAGATATGTCTAAGAAAACAATATACTCTAAAAATATAATATCCTGAAAAACCTTCTCTTGAGCCTCCCCCTTCCTTTTATAGGATGAGAGCTTTGGCAAACTCTAAACCACCTTGATGAATTATCTCCTTTCACATGAGGGCCTCCTTCTAGAACTGCACTGATCAACAAGGAGGTTCAATGCATCTGGATAGTGTTGTGATTTGGTCCTGTTGACCCAGTCAATCTGCCTCATCCCTTTTCACACTTAAGTGCAATCAATACAGCTCAAAAATGTCTACCTATGCTGATCCTTGTTCACACTGAACTGATTTTATCGATGATCTCTTCTTCTTCATGCATGCATGTTGACTTAGTCAAACTTGACTATGTCCTCAACCATTTTCCCTTGTTCACACTCATAAGTGTAAAATATAGCTACTTTAATGATCCCCTTTTCACATTATAAGGGTATTTTATTGAGACAACCCTGATTTGCCTCTGTTTACATTGGGCATTGATTTATTTTGATGTTTTTAGGAGTTTACATGTCCTCCTTTACATTTTATTCATCAAATGAGAAAATTAACACAAAATGAAATATTCCTATTAGCTTGGGCTAATTAGGAATATTACAACATCCTCCTCAGCATTTTCAGTTCTTAATTCATGTTTTTACCCCTCAAAATTTGAAGAAAAAGGTAAAGAATAGCTGCTACTGTAGTTTCGTAGCACTTTTCTCCCTTTTTACACTGTCTATGCTACAAAACTGCTGAGTGGGAATTTTTTTTCAAAATTTTCCAAAATGAACATTGAAAAAGTATCAAAACTCAAAATAAATGATTCCATCGTATCAAAAATCCATATGAACTGAAAACATAGCCATTTCAACCTTCATGAGGTCCTTTCTTCATTTTCACTTAATTTAGCTTTTGACTCTTTAATGATTGTCATTTTAATACCTTTATTCTTTAACTCATCCTGAGTCAATTTCAGTTGCTGCTCCAAGTCCTCCACTTGATCTTTAAGTCTCCTGTTATTAGCTCTCAAGTGAGTATTTATTACTCTGACAAATTTGGCTTCTTTTATTGTTGGGACTGTCTATGTGAAAAACTGCTCTGCACTACTTGGAGTTTCAGAAATAGAACCAGTTTTACCTTCCCAGAGTGCCTTCATTCTTTTGAACTCTGATTTCTCAATACTGTTCTTTCTAGCCCTCTTTCTCATCACAACAATTTCTTGGTTTTCCAACCTTAATTTCTCCTCAAGATGTTGAAACTCTCTTATTTCTTCTTTTCCCTTCTTTACTCTACTGGGTGTATGCTTCACTACAGGTGTTGATAAATCAACAACTTCTTCAGGGGATTTAGCTATCTTAATAGGTTCTTGAACTTCCTTGCTGCCTTCCTTGGGTTTCTAAGCATGCCTAGTTACAGGCTTCCTTTCTTGAAAGATGAAAGTTGCATCCTCCCCTTCAAACTCAAGCTTTTTTGCAGACTTATCATTTTTCTGTTTATATTCATATTCTCCAATGAACTCAGCTTGAACAATGGGTGTCTCCTTTATGTCAATTGCATGAAGGATTTCATCTAAATTTCCCTTCACTACTGGGTTGTCCTTTGTATCTGTAGCAATTTTTTTTCCCTTTAATGCCACTACTTGGCTTCTTGTTACTCTTTTGATTTCCTGCCCGCTGACATATTATTTCTGTTTTTCCTCTTTGATAATCTTTGACCTCTGTTTTGTAGGTGACAGAGTTGGTGTATCAAGCACTTTTGTCTGTTGTGTCCTTTTCTCAACTTGTCTCCTTGGCTTCAATTTTTCAAATTCCTTTGGTTTTGCAACCACAGGTTGACTAGATTCTGCTACTGGTAGTGATGGAGTTCCTGTAGTTTTAGGGTTTCTAGCAAGAGTTAGGGTTTCCAAATCAAAACCATTTATAAACAAAAAGGATGACCAATCCCTTCCTATATTCTGAAGCTCATTAAAAATCAATAACTTCATCAAACCATGATGAGACAAAGATGTTTTAAAACCTTCATATTTGGCTTGCACTTTATCAGCCATTTTTGCAAGACTCCTATGAATATAAAAGGGAAAATCAAGTGAAATCCTACTAGTGAAATGTAGAAGCAGCTTGAAATGATATATGTAAACCTTATGATATTTGCCTTCACATGTAAAATACCTCTAAATGTTTAACAATAGCTTTACATAAGTGTCTTTGATGCCGCTTCTAGGGATAGCGTTATTGAGGCCCATATCTACATTCTCAGGTTTCATAAAATCTTTGCATGGCTCCATATCAAATTTGAAACCTTTAAACCAAGTTTCTTTACCCCTTGGTATCTCTGTCACAACAACAATAATCTCTGGTGAAATTGACACACTTAGCATCCCAACCTCAGTATTTGTTCCATTGAAGTTTAAGGAAAATTCTTTTGAAACCTGTGTGTGTCAACCCTGTAACTTTTCACAAAACCAAAGACAACCTACTCTTCTGAATGCCTACATCATTGCTAGGTCTTCAAATATGGCCTTCATATCTTTGGGCTCATGTCTCAAGTAGTGTCCCCATCTGTGGACTTTCTTTTCCTCTTCCATGCTTCACAGAAAACCTGTCAGCCTCGCTTGATAAATCAAATCGGCTTCGCTTGAATATGTGAAACATCAGCCTCGCTTGATTAGTTCATATCAACCTCACTTGATCAAGATGTAGAAAATATTTGTATGGAACAACCATAGGTTGGCTTGACACTTCAGAGCTTAGACACTCGAATGGAGGCAAGGGAAACGAGAATGTCTAATTAGGCAATATTTTGAATTTAAAATGTCATCTCATAACTGACTGATGCCTCATTCATACCCTATCATGAAAATGATGACTGTAACATGGGTAAGTACACTAAATCTCGTTGTTAACTAACTCATCATACCACTAACCTATCATTTCCCAATGGATTCAGACATATTTCAGCTCAGATGACAAGACAGTTAAGAAATCGTGCTTTCGTGGTGCCAGTAGTGTATTTTCCCTTGTTTGTGCTACGAAACTATTAGCACTTTTGTATCGTAAATCAACTTTTTTGAACTAATGGCGCTACGAAAACGAGGTTTCTTGGCTAATTTCACAGTTTTGACTTGAAACTTTAGGAAATGATCCACAAATGGAGATTATGGATATTTGACAATGAATGGACCTTAAAAAAGACTTTATTTGAACTTATGAAAATCTAACCTACTCTTGATCAAATCCTAAATTGACTTCTTAACCCAATTTTGAACCATGACCAAAAACAAACTTGACACAATGATGTTTTGAAAAACAAAATTGGGTGATAACACACCATCAGATGATATTGTAGTCTCCTCTAATTGAATTTATTCAAACATTGCAATGGATATTCTCCCCTTTGTATTTAGAACTGTATGTTTCCAATCTTTTACATACATTTTGTTTTCACAAACATCATTGGATTTTGTGTTGTCTATGCAAACATAACAAAAACAAGAATATTTTCTTTTATCCAATGCAAACACATTTAAGGACAACTTTGTTTTAATTGAATAAAAATTTCGAGTCCCTTTTATTGTTTCAACATCATTTCCAATTGATCTATCTATATCTTCGATCCCAATATGCCAAAAACCTATATATGGAAAATTCAAAGAAGAATGTAAATATGATATCAAAATACCATCAAAGATAATCATTGTGATAAATGTACACTGTTTAAAATTGGATATCCAATAAAAATTAAATTGAATGTAACTTCTCACTTCTCTTGATCGGTTAGTCTCATGTATTAGAGTAGCGATGCACCATTGAACAACTTCTTTAGTGTCCACAAGTCAGTTTGCAAAGGGGTTCATTCGATATCTTTGAAGTGCTCATTTTATGCATTCCCCTACACCGTCATGTTCTCCGTTTCCATCGCCAATCTCAAAGAAATTCCAACAATGTTTAATGTAGTTTTCTTATGAAGACAACACAACCAAAAGAATCATTGTGAAGATTTGAATTGACCTATGCATCCTTCCGACCATATCCAATGTTCATTGAATTTTATTCCACGACTTTTCAAGGAGTCATAAATCTTTCCAAAACAGTGTTGTACAAAATATGTATCATGTGTAAGATCGTCACTGATATAAAACTGATATTCTTTAATAACATGTCGATTTTCACTGGTGGTTTCTATATGGTCGACCTTTTTTCAGCATGTCTATATAGAATATGGACGAGCATGGAGACTTGGTCAGAATGATAGTATTCACTCTGAATTTCATTTTTTTGAATAAATGTGTAGTTTTATACAAAATCAATTACTGAAAAAATGGTCCCTAGTGGAAAAACTTCACAAGATTTTTTGAATTGCAAGTCTTTCCATCGAGCTCTATGGGAATGCTTGGTGTATATAAATTTTTGCCTCAAACTTTCACAAAAAATCTATCACAAAAAATTCTTCTTCTTGTAATTCAATTCTTTTAGCACTATTTGAACCTTGAATCGATGTATGGATATATTCATATCTCTTCCATTTCACTTTCATGTTGGACAATGATTGATCATTTATATCAATACGATATTTGTTTTGAAATTTAGTCAAATTTCCACAATCATCACATTTTTTACCACCAACACATTTATTTTCGTAAAATAATTCATCGCTTTCTCTTCCACGTAGAATTTGAGATATGAAATCACGGATAGTAGAAGGAGGAGGTGAATCTTTCCAAAATTTTCTATCAAAATTAAAGAATGTGTCATAATATAACTGAAATTCCACATGATAATGACAACAACAAGTGTCACGTACGGTGATAGGATTTATATACCATGGTTTTTGTTGAACAAAAGCACTGACTGAGACCCAAATTTCAAGATTCTCTTCTTTGAACTTGTTGGACAACTCTATCTGAGTAGTGTCGAAGAAATGATTTTCATGTTCTTCGTATTGATTTCATGCTCTTCTTCGCATCACATCCCTTGCATTTGGCGAAACATGTGATTTTTTCTTCCAATATGCATATATTGTTTTTTTAACATTTTCTCCAAGTTTATATTTGTATGGTTACCTACAAACAACTCTCCAACAAGCGATTTCATCATTTACATTTGTTTGTGCAAAGTTTTTCATGAGGTTCCTAATGCTCGTGCCATAGATTTTACCAAGCGGTTCTCTTAAGTACTTGATGAAACCACTGCCATATGTATTTCTCTATGTATATCTAAAACATTTTTCTATCTAGATCTTGTAATTGAATTTGTAGCACTATTTATATTTTGTATCACATTTTCCTTCATTTTTTATCTTTTGTTGATTTTCGAATACCCAATAAAGTCGTAGCTTCTTTTAATTTCCTTAATGACTGCAAACCTTTCAACATTTGGGCTTGAACTGTCAAATTTTACTTTATGAAGTATGTATCAAAAATGTGTTTAACACAATATTGTATAACATGGTCAACTATTTTATCTCCATATGTGTGAGTGTTAACAATTTCTAACATCTCATCATCGACATTGATTTCATCTATACATATTCGAATGAATAGTACATAATAAGTTTACATATTCAAGAAATAACTAAATTAAGAAATATGTATAATTTCAATAATACGTGCATGTGTTTAACATATATGTATACATACCTTGTGATTCAATTTCTTCACTTGAATTTCTTTCAACATTTTCAACGTCTTCAATCATTGGTTCAATATCTCTTTCACTTTCTCTTTCAAAATTTTGTATCTTGTCATCAATGCTTTGAGGAATATCTCTCTCTGTTTACATTGCAAAATATTTTTCAAATTAGTTCATCAAATAAAAATTAAGTTTCACATTTTACACTAGGAAAATTTTAAATATCAAATTCATAATATTTACATTTACATACTTGCTTCAACTTCTAGTTGAGGTTGATTTTCCCTTCCAATATTTGAGAGTGCTTCTCTCTTTCTTTTGCGATATTCTCTCCCCTCTTCTCTACATTCCTCAGGGTCTCTTGTTCGATCATATTTTCTCGTTCAATTCCTTCAATTTCCCATGATAATAGAGTATGAAGTTCAAAAAATTTCCTTCAAAAATGTAGACAAAAACTCAACTAAAAAAAACTTCACAAAAGATTTAATTTAAAAAAAAAACTCATTTTAAAAATTTTGCAAAAAATACATGCTTCGATCCAAAACACTTATTTTAAAAAATCCGAGAAAAAAATGTCTTATAAAAATAAAATGAAGCTCAAAATATTTCCTTCCAAGTCCTGCAAAAAAATTTCATTTAAAAAGTTAGACAAAAACTCATTTTAAAAAATCATTATAAAAGATTTACTTCAACCCAAAACACGTACTCTAAAAAAATTTCACTTCAAAAAATACCTCCAAAAAATGTCCATTGAAAATTAATTCCAACTTCTTAAAAAATGCCACTTTTAAAAATACTTCAAAAAAACCTCTAAAAAAAATATCACTTTAAAAAGTACCTCCAAAAAATTTCCTTTGAATATTAAGCCTAAAAAGAGTTCTTTCAAAATTAAGTCCAAAAAATGTCTTTTGGAAATTAAGCCCAAAAAACTCTAAAAACAAAATACATCCAAAAAAATGTCCTTTGAAAATTAAGCCCAAAACCTCCAAAAACAATGAAAATTAAGCCCAAAATTTCTAAAAACAAAATACCTTAAAACCAAAAAATGTCTTTTGGAAATTAAGCCCAAAAACCTCTAAAAACAAAATACATCAAAAAAATGTCCTTTGAAAATTAAGCCCAAAACTTCTAAAAACAAAATACTTAAAAAAAACAAAACCAATGAAAATTAAGCCCAAAACTTCTAAAAACAAAACACCTTAAAAAAAACAACGAAAATTAAGCCCAAACCCTCTAAAAAAAATACCTTAAAAAAAATGAAACCCAAAAAACATCCAAAAAATGTATCACATACCTCCAAGAAATGTCCTTTGAATGTACCTCCAAAAAAAGTCCTTAAACCCAAAAAATCTTTTGCAAAAATTTCCTTTGAATGTACCTCCAAGAAAAGTCCTTAAACCTAAAACAATCCTTTGCAAAAATTTCCTTTGAATGTACCTCCAAGAAAATTCCTTAAACCCAAAACAATCCTTTGCAAAATCAAACCTTTGCAAAATCACACCAAATGAAGAAATGTGCGAAATTATAAGAAAATAATGAATTCTTTTACGTTAATTTATATTGCCGTGAAATGTTTTTTTGGAGGGGCTTCATTGCATTTTCCAGCCAACGGAAATTCAAGTAAAAGTTCGACCGAACTTTTATAAGAAATTTGGCCGAAATTTTGTGTCGTTAGACTTGACGGGTCGTCGGTGAAAAAAACAATTTGGCTGAACTTGTTTTAAAAATTCGGCCGAACTAACACATTTGCAATTACACAGAGCCAAGCTCTAAATACATATCTTTGAATTTGGACTGATTAAACTCCATGAAACATTCTGAATTAACTATCAGAACCAAGACAAGAATTTTCAGAATTCAATCTACTTTCAGGAAATATAACTTTTATGGAATTTCATAAATACTTAGTAATTTTAATTAATTTTGTAATAAAACGAGTGCAAACAATTTCTGAAGGTCATTATGATTCAGTGAAATCAATATTCTGTATCTTCCAGAATACACTATAAAAAAATGAAAAAATTATGGTTTATTACATTGGTCCGTCGTCTGTAATGGGTAGTTTTTAGATTTTTAGTTTATAACTTATATGTTGAGAAATTTCGTGCGTCACGAAACATATTCAAAATATGCAATTTTTTCATATTTGATCAGTTCAAAAAATTATAGTAATTATGTTATGCATCGGTTGGTTTTGTAAATATAATGAAACTGAAGTAGACCCTGTCTAGATTGTTGTAACACATTTTGTTTCTCAAAAACACAAAGTTTCAAAAAATACACCAGTGTGCATTAACATGACTTTTTATGAATCCTTTGATTGTTAAAAAACACACACTCAAAGAAACACTAAGTTGACATATCAAATGTGTATAAAAAAATTCAAAAAATAAGTAATAGAAAGCTAATAAAATTTCTAACAACTTTTATTTTTATCACAAAAAGAAATTCTAAACGAAAAAATTGTTTTCGCTTGTAGAAGTTGAAGAACAGAAAAAATGAAATTTTTGTTTTCAAAAAAGGGCAAAAAGTGTAACCCAACTTCACATTTTCACCCATTTAACATATTTATATTCTTATTTGAATTTTCCATATAGGTTTTTTTGGCATATTGGAGTCCAAGATGTAGATAGATCAAATGGAAATGGCATTGAAACAGTAAAAGGGACTCAAAAATTGCATTCAATTAAAAAAAAGAGTACCAAAATGTGTTTGTATTTGATAAAAGAAAATATTCTTGATTTTTTCATGTTTGCATAGATGACACAAAATCCAATGATGTTTGTGAAAGCAAAATGTATGTAAAAGATTGGCAACATACATAACTAAATACAAAGGGGAAAATGTGTGTTGAAAACTTTGAAGAGATTCAATCAAAGGAGACTATAGTATCCTCTGAAGGTGATCCAATTTCTGATCTTGTTAGAGAAGGTAACATTTCAATTGCTTTAAAATTATAAAGATCTAGAAATATATAATAAAATCAAGTACACATGTTAATTTTAAAGTTAATTTTTCACGTTAATTATGATCTAAATTTACTTACTTGTTTTATTGTGCAGAAGACATTTTTGTTGTAGTTGCCCCTACTAACAACATAGAAAATTTCAAGTATTATTTGATGCATTGCACTGAATGAAAGATTAAATTATTGGAAAACTACGATGATAACGGGTTTATATATGACAGAGGGTCTATTATATTGAAAGGTTATTTTTTCAAACAAACTCATCAAAGTTAGTATTTTGTTTACTTTCAAGACTATGAACCTGATGTCATAAGTCGTCAATATAGTCACCTGGTGTGTGAAGCTTGCATAAAGTTGATAGAAGTTCAATCAACGAAAAAAATGAAAATTAAGAAATGGAAAATGTCAAAATATGATCATGAACGGATCATTGAGGATGACATTCCATTAGAATTTTTTTGATTGAACTGCCCAACAATTTCTTCTCCTTGGATTCATCTTTGAGAACGTAGAGAACTCAAGTAGAAATTGTTAGCCTTTTTTTTTGTGCATTCTTAAGTTTTACATTATTATATGTATATTTTATGTTATGTACCATTGTTTTCACATGCACACTTTTTTTCACATGCACATAACAAGTAATTTATACATGTACACATACATGTATATTCTATGGCCTTAAACAATTTCATACATTCTCTGTTATGAGCTAGTTAATTTTATGTCATTGTTGCAAAATGTATGTATCTAGCATATTTTATATAAGGCATATCTTAAGTTATGATCTTGTTTTAGACATCTAAAGAAAATTATAATATTCATTATTGAATGCAAAATGTGTACCATGTTTTGTAATTTTCAGTTTACTATCAACTGACATCCATAATAGCCTTTCTAAGCACATTAATGAAAAATGTTATGTACTAGATATTTTTTAATGCAATTTTAAAATTTTATGATTGTTTGACACATCTATGTACACCTAGAATTTTAATATTGTCTTTAGATGTACATATTTATGTATTGTATATTAAAACATTATAAGAATGAGTTCAAATGTAAAATATATGAATTAAATGAAAATTTTCTTTCATTGCTACATATTCATGAACTTAAATATATATGTATTGAACTTGTAATATGTAAAACCATCTATGATTGTTTTAAATGACACGTTATCATGTGAAAAGTGTACCTAAATATCACTTTTAATATATGTATGTCCTAATTATATAACATTCATACATGTTCAAATGCATTTAACATGTACCACATTTTTTTTGTAATTTTCAATTTCAATCTAAAATCATTTTAAATAAAAAATGACAAAACAACTTGATCTTTAAAAACAAATCATTTAATCTAAGGTTGAATATAAGTTAACATTATAACAACAAGTCATCATGTATGCAAAATGTAATGTAACTAAATGCATTTATGTACTTCAATCATTGTTACATATTCATGAACTTAAATATCTATTTAACCATCTATAATTGTTTTAAATGACACATGATCATGTGCAAAATGTACACCTAAATATCACTTTTAAAAGATGTATGTCTTAATTATATAACATTCATACATGTTCAAATGCATTTAAAATGTACCAAATGTGTTTTGTAATTTTCAATTTCAATCTAGATTCATTTAAATAACAAATGACAAAACAACTTGAGCTTTATAAACAAAACATTTAATCTAAGATTGATTCTAAGTTAACATTATAACAATAAGTCATCATGTATTCAAAATGTAATGTAACTAAATTCACTTATGTACTTCAATCATTGTTACATATTCATGAACTTAAATGTGTATTTAACCATCTATAATTTTTTTAAATGACACATGATCATGTGCAAAATGTATACCTAAATATCACTTTTAATAGACATGTCCTAATTATATAGCATTCATACATTTTCAAATGCATTTAACATGTACCACATGTGTTTTGTAATTTGCAATTTAAATCTAGATTCATTTTAAATAACAAATGACAAAATAACTTGAGCTTTAAAAACAAAACATTTAATCTAAGATTGAATCTAAGTTAACATTATAACAACAAGTCATCATGTATGAAAAATGTAATATAACTAAATAAATTTATGTACTTTAATCATTGTTACATATTCATGAACTTAAATATGTACTTAACCATCTATAATTGTTTTAAATGACACATGATCATGTGCAAAACGTACACCTAGATAACATTTTTAATATATGTATGTCCTAATTATATAACATTCATACATGTTTCCTATATTCGGGTGTTTGACATGACTTGTATGGGCGTCCACCTAGTTCATCAACGCAGGGGCTCTTGGCTAGACATCATGGAGGCTCCTTCACTTCGGTGTGTACAAACAATAAACAAGATTGACAGGGGAGGATGTCGGCACTCTGCGACATTCACTCCCCCTCCCTCGGCATTTACTCCTCATTGTCCATTAATGGTGGATGGTACCGATGATTTCGAAATCAATAAATAACCATCCATGTAGCTCTTCCCTATTATTTCTCCTCCGCATTTTTCTTGGCTAACTGTCTGGCTCCCTCTGCGCATCTAACTTCTTCTCAGGGCATTCTCCTCTCCGTTGTGACTATGCCATGTAGCCACCGAATGCGCAGTCGTCGTGGAGGTGGTAGATGCTCCCCCTCCGAAGTTTTGGCCCCTAGTTCATCAGCGCACACTTATTCCCTCTTTGTTTCCATTGACGACCCGGAAGTCTACAACCCTGTCTCCTCATCCCCGTCGCTCTTTGCCTAGATACTGGTTCTTCTCTCGAAAGAGCAACACCCTAAAATTGGCTCAAGTGGTATAAAGAGGCCACACAAATCCAAAATCTCACGCACCTCTCCCCTCTACCCCAGAAATTCACTGGTCTCCCTATTTAAATCTTGGAGGATGACTTGGATGGTGACTGGAGCTTCCCTTCGGATGACACCTAGAAAAAAGAGGCAGTTGCGGACAGCATGGCTCGCACAACAAAAGCCCAGAAGAATAATATTTTCTCCTCTTCGACTCCATATCCCAACCCCCAGCTCACAAAGGATGACATAGAGACTCTGATAGAATTTGGTTTCTTCATGACAGATGAAAATCCACATCAGGTGGATAATGATGCACAGAATCGGTAGATTAAATTCCTTGGCTCTCTTGTATCTCAGTTTATATAGGCTTATCTCTATTTTTATGCTTATTTTTCTTATTTTTTCACATTATGCTACTCTTGAACACATTAAAGGTTTTTTTCCCCTTGAAGGGCATCCCAAACTTTGGTTTTTTGATCAGTTCTCATCCAACAGGGGTTGGCTAGTTTAGCAACCACCTATCCTAAAGCTCATTTTGTATTTTTGTACATATCAATAGAAATTAGCCTAATTTGGAAAAAAAAAAAAATTATACATGTTCAAATTCATTTAACACGTACCACATGTGTTTTGTAATTTTCAATTTCAATCTAGATTCATCTTAAATAACCAATGACAAAATAATTTGAGCTTTAAAAACACAAAATTTAATCTAAGATTGAATCTAAGTTAACATTATAACAACAAGTCATCATGTATTCAAAATGTAATGTAACTAAATGAATTTATGTACTTCAATTATTGCTACATATTCATGAACTTAAATATGTATTTAACCATCTATAATTGTCTTAAATGACACATGATCATGTGCAAAATGTACACCTAAATATCACTTTTAATAGAAATGTCCTAATTATATAACATTCATACATGTTCAAATGTATTTAACATGTGCCACATGTGTTTTTTAATTTTCAATTTCAATCTAGATTCATTTTAAATAAAAAATGACAAAACAACTTGAGCTTTAAAAACAAAACATTGAATCTAAGTTAACATTATAGCAACAAGTCATCATGTATGTAAAATGTAATGTAACTAAATGCAAATGTACTTCAATAATTGTTACATATTCATTAACTTATATATGTAAAACCATCTATAATTGGTTTAAATGAGACATGATCATGTGTGCAAAATGTACCCTTCAATATCACTTTTAATAAACATGTCCTAATTATATAACATTCATACATGTTCAAATTCATTTAACATGTACCACATGTGTTGTAATTTTCAATTTCAATGTAGATTCATTTTAAATAACAAATTAAAAAACAACTTCATCTTTAAAAAAAAAACATTTAATCTAAGATTTAAACTAATTTAACATTTTAACAAGAAGTCATCATGTATGCAAAATGTGATGTAACTAAATGCAAATGTACTTCAATCATTTTTACATATTCATTAACTTAAATATGTAAAACCATATATAATTTTAAATGAAACATGATCATGTGTGCAAAATGTACACCTAAAAATTTTAAAACTGTAAAATAAATCAAGATCTAGATCTCACTTTTTAATGAAAATTTCACTTCAATTTATACCTTGAAACATAAGTGAAAATTTGAATACTTGTGACGGTGTATTTGACACATCTCCTAACAAGGAAGAAGAGGGTGGCTACATTGCGAAAACATCGGACGGAATCAGAATCTATGAAAATTTGATTATATACATGTGTGTACACAATTATTTATTTTAAAAATATGTCATCATGATACTGATATAATAATAGAATAAAAATTGTACATCAACATCATGAACACTTAAAAAACACTAACATTTCCCAAAATATCATCTTGATTTCCAGAACCTAAACCTTGGACCATGATATTATCAAATTTTAGTTCAATAAGCTTGTTAACTGAAAATGGTGAGCATATGATACATTTTTGTTAGATTAACATATACAAATACACATTTATATGTAAATTACAAATTCCATTAAAATAGTCACCCTAACCATTAAGACATATCGATCCCATGTCCTCTTCCTCATGAAGAATTAAGTTCTACCAACCATTACGACAATGCTTTGCATATGTTCTAAGCTCTTCAATACTCATTTTTTCTATCTCATCATATGTACTATACACAAAATTAGAACATACATTCTCTCATGCTCTTTGTCGATTTAGACTAATATCAATTCCACCAAGTCCAGTCTGAACATTGTATATGATAGCATCCCTCGCTTCTCGACTAATTTGAGAAGTGGTGTTAGGTCCCTATATTACTAGTATAGTCCCTTATTGTTGTTAGTGTAACACCCTTATTGTTATTATTGTACCATTGTAACCCCCATATTATTATTATTGTGCCCTTAAATTATTATTGTTAGGTCGGCTAGGATTACATTGTGGCCCCACTAGGATTACATTATGGCCCCATGGACTCCTATATATAGAAAGGAGGTTTTGTAATTTGAATCGTCGAAGAATTTTTCATTCATGTAATGTATTGGAAGTTTCCCCCTTGAAGTGGCTTATTTCTAAGGCGTTTATATCTCTTTTCTTCTATTTTTGGAGCTGGTTTCACAACATTTGGTATCAGAGCTTGGGATTCTAGGGTTTCGCTGCTCCAAACAAGTCATCGTGGAATTTTCACTATAAATTTTTTTTCTACGAAGGTTCAAAAGCTGAAATGTTAGAGTGCGAAGTCGAAATCCTGAGGAACATCGTCGCAAAATTTCAGATCTTAGTTCGCAATATTTTCGAAGATATGATCTGAGGAAGTTAGGTCTTTTTACAAGCTCCTAATTTCACTTAAAAAGGTCATCGCATAAGTTTCGCTATAAAAAAATTTCTACGATGGTTCAAAAGCTGAAATTTTTAGAGAGCGAAGCTGAAATAATGATGAACATTATCGCAAAATTTCAGAGCTTGGTTCGCAATATTTTGGGACATATGATCTGTGGAAGTTAGGTCTTTTTTAGGATCCCAAATTTCATCTCAAAGAGGCGATCATTAGAAAGTCTTCATAACTCTCTCTCTGAGAATTAGATTGGAAATCTGTAAAAATTGACTAGATATACACATACTGTAGTTTCTGATCTATAAATTTCAGATACAAAGGAGAAAAAATTAACAAGTGGCAAGTTGTACAAGTTCGCTCTACTGAACCAGTCCATAATTAGGTCATTGTGGGAGATTGGACATAACTTTTCCTTGAAGAATCAATCAAGTCAGACCTGTGGCATTTGAAAGAAGCTTCAGAGGAATACTACAGGGATGAATTTCAGATATTGAGGATCTTAAATTATAGATATAAGTCAATTTTAATATCAAGCTCCTCAAAAGCAAGTAAAAGGTGTGTATTTTGTTTTTTAGAATTGCGTAAGTTTTGTTTGAAGAATCAAGTTGAATTGATTCCAAGGGCATATTATAGAATAGATATCAGTATTGGATTCTCAAATGGATCCTAGAAAGAATTCAAAACCCATTAAGCCTTTAGAAGGCTCTACTATGACTCATGAAGACGAAGAATGGCAACATGACATATCAAAATTACAAGAGCAAGTGCAACAAATTTCACTCTCGCAAAGAGCAACAAAAATTGACATGGAAGTTTTGAAGAAAGGCATGGAATATAAGATAGATGGTTTGAAGAATGGCATGGAAGCTGGAATGGAATCTAAGATGGATGACATGGAAGCTAAGATGCAAAACATGAAGAATGATCTAAAAGCAGACATGGAAGGTTTGACAAAGTTGATACAAAAAATGTTTCCTAATGGTGAAAATATAGTAGAGGAAACTCATGATGAGAAAAAAATAAATGCTAATCGTGATTTCATAAACTCTAATGTTGGTGGGAAGAACCACCATATTCCAAAAATGGATATGAGGAAGTTTTATGGAAAGGATCCTGTAACATGGATACTACAAATGGAGCAACATTTTGATATCAATAATGTGCAAAACACAAAAAAGGTATGCATTGAAACTTTAAATTTAGAACAAAATACATTTGTATGGTATCGATGGCTTTGCTCCCGTAAAAAAATTGTCACTTGGTCAATTTTTACGGAGGAAATGATAGCACATTATGAGGATACAAAGAGAAACACCTTCTTTAGCCAATTGATAAATCTCAAACAAAAGGGTGTAGTGGGGGAGCACATTGAGGACTTCCAAAAATTGAATATAAGGGTAACTGATATTCAAGAGGAACACAGAATTGATCTCTTCATAGGTACTTTAAAGGATAGCATCCAACATGAATTTCGTGTTTTGGAACCTGATTCATTGGAGAAGGCATTCAGGTTGGCAAGAAAAATTCGACAAGGAAGCCTACCACTCACTTCTATAAAGAGGGAAGTGTTGCTACTCCTAGATTTCAACAACCTACAAGATTGACACCACAAAAATTGGAAGAAAAAAGAGAAAAAGGGCTTTTCTACAGTTGTGAAAGAAAATACACTAAAGGTCATAAGTGTGCTAAGAAGAAATTATTTTACATAGATTGTGAAGAGGAAGAAGAAAATGAAAAAGAAGATGATATACACTAGGAACCGACCCTAGAAGAGGAAGAAATGAGTCTAACCATATCGTGTAATGCATTGGCAGGAATTACCACTCCTCAAATTCTCCAGATAGAAGGACATATCAAGAAGAAAAAGGTAATAGTGTTGATTGATTCAGGTAGTACCCATAATTTTATTCATTGTAAGGTAGCCAAGGAATTGAATTGTTTCCTATACCCAACACCAGAATGTCAAGTGATGGTTGCAAATGTAGGAACTATAAATTTCTCTAGAAAATGCCATAATATCAAGCTAACCATGGGGGAATATGTATTGAATAGTGCAATGCTTTCCATTCCAATGGGAGGTGCTGATGTTTTACTAGGAGTACAATGGTTACAATCTTTGGGGACGGTAACTTTTAATTTTCAAGAAATTTTCAAGAAATTTTATTCAGAAGGAAAGGAAGTCAAATTACGGGGTATTGTAGGGAATTCAGAAAATATAATAAGCTCTAATGTCATGACAAAGCTTCTAAAGAAAGAAAAACGAGGCATAATTGCACAATTATGCTCACTAGAAGTTCCAACATTAAAATCATCTGTTTCTACATATCTCCAAAAAGTCTTGGACAATCATTCCAAGGTTTTTGAAACTCCCAAAGGAATCCCACCTAGTCATGATAATGATCATGCTATTCATTTGATTCCAAGAATTTTTCCTCCAAACATCAGGCCTTATAGATATCCTTATGTCCAAAAGAGCGAAATTGAACGTATGATTGCAGAAATGTTAAAGGCAGGTATAATTCAACCTAGTCAAAGTTCTTTCTCTGCTCCTGTAGTATTGGTACACAAGAAAGATGGATCATGGCGCATGTGTCCCAATTATAGGGAGCTCAATAAGCTCACCATTAAAGATAAATTTCCCATTCCTGTGATTGATGAATTATTGGATGAATTAAATGGAGCAATTTATTTTACCAAGTTGGATCTTCATTCAGGATATCATCAAATTAGAATGAAGACTGAAGATATTCTGAAAATAGCATTTCAAAATCATGAGCGTCATTATGAATTTTTGGTCATGCCTTTTGGCCTTACCAATGCACCTTCTACACTTCAAGGGTTGATGAATTCCATTTTCAAACCCTTACTTAGAAAATTTGTGCTAGTATTTTTTGATGATATACTAATCTACAGCAAGTCTTGGAAGGATCTTGTTCAACATGTTGACAGGGTGCTCAAACTATTGCAGGAGAAATATTTATATGCAAAAACATCCAAATGTTTCTTTGGAGTACAAGAGGTGGAATATTTGGGTCATATTGTATCTCACGAGGGTGCTAAGGTAGACCCTAAAAAAATTAAAGCCATTAAGGAATGGAAAGTCCCCAAAACGATAAAAAAGTTGCGAGGATTTCTCAGGTTAACAAGGTATTATTGCAATTTTGTTAAGAATTATGGGAGAATAGCAGCACCTCTAACAACATTATTGAATAAATATGCATTTTCATGGACTCCTAAAGCAAATAAGGCCTTTGAACATCTTAAAGAGGCAATGTGGCTAGCACCAGTCTTAGCTATGCCAGACTTCACAAAAACCTTTATGGTGGAATGTGATGCCTCAGGAAATGGAATTGGTGTTGTTTTAATGCAAGAAGGAAGACCCATTGCTTTTGAAAGTTGTCCAATAAAAGGAAATTATTTACAGAAACCTATTTATGAGAAGGAAATTTTAGCAATACTGCATGCACTAAAGAAATGGAGAACTTACCTAATGGGAATACAATTCAAGGTAAAAACTTATCATGATAGTCTTAAACATTTTTTGGAACAAAAACTATCTTCAGAGGAGCAACAAAAATGGGTCACAAAGATGTTGGGTTATGACTTTGAAATAATCTACAAAAAATGGAAGCTAACTGTTGTTGCAGCTGCACTCTCAAGAAAGAATGAAGAGGTGGAAGCATTTCTTTGTGCCATTTCTATTATCCAACCAGATTGGATAGCCGAAGCAAGAGATCAATGGAAGAAGGACGAAGAAGTGTGGACACTCGTTCAAAAGTTGTAGCAAGATCCTAGTACATCTAATACGTTTAGTTGGAAAAATGATTCCTTATTGTACAAAGATCGCTTATATATTTGTAAGAATTCCCAACTAAAACAAAAGATTCTTTTGGAATTGCACACTTTTCCTTTAGGAGGACACTCAGGATTTTTAAAAACTTACCACAGGGTGAAGAAAGAATTTTTTTTGGATGGCCTTAAATCTGATATTCAAAAGTTTGTGGCAGAATGTTTGGTTTGCCAGCAGAATAAAGTTGAGACAATTAAGACCCCGAGTCTTCTACAACATTTATCCATTCCAAGTCAATGTTGGGAGGAGATTTCAATGGATTTTATCACAGGTCTACCTAAGCCCAAATGAAAGAGTGTCATCATGGTGGTAGTTGATAGACTTACCAAGTATGCACACTTCTGTGCATTATCTCATCCATTTAAAGCAAGTACATTTGCTACTACATTAATGGACATAATTCAAAAGCTACATGGAAACCCAAGGGTTATTATGAGCGACAGAGATCCCATTTTTACAGGAAATTTTTGGACGGAGTGATTTTCTTGTTTGGGTACTCAATTAGCTCATAGCTCATCTTATCATCCTCAATCCGATGGTAAAACTGAGATAGTAAATAAATTTTTGGAAGGATACCTTCATTTTTTTGTATCTGATAAATAAACACAATGGGTCAAGTGGTTACCTCTCGCTGAATGGTGGTATAACACTTCCTTCCATATTGTAGCAAAAATGACCCCATTTATGGCACTTTATGGATATCATCCACCATCCATCACATCATATTTAAGAAAAAATTAGAAGGTTCAAGCAGTGGAAGATCACATCGAGCATCAACAAGAAGTTCTCCAACTCTTAAAGGACAACCTGAATTTGGCACAAAATCGAATGAAACAACAGGCAGATCAACATCGCAGTGAGAGAATTTTTGATGTAGGAGACTGGGTATTTTTACGGCTACAACCATACAAACAAATGTCCCTCAAGCAAGCTAACAAGGATAATAAATTATCACCAAAGTATTATGGTCCTTACAAGGTGTTGCAAAAGATTGGTACTATGGCATACAAATTGGAGCTTCCTGCTTCTTCACGAGTGCATCCAATTTTCCATGTTTCATGCTAAAAGAAGATTATAGGTGAAAATATTCCAGTTCAAACAATATTGCCAAAACTTGATGAGGAAGGAAAATTCATATTGTAACCTAAAGCGGTCATGGAAACAAGAACTCAACAACTACGAAATCGATCAATTTCAGATTATCTCATCAAGTGGAAGAACTTACCCACTGAAGATTATACATGGGAGGATGAGAATTTTATACAGAAGCACCCAGAGCTACTCAAGTGTTGAGGACAACAGTTTTTTGAAGGAGAAGGGCATGTTAGGTCCCTTATTATTGTTAGTGTAACCCCCTTATTGTTATTATTGTACCATTGTAACCCCCATATTTTTATTATTGTGCCCTTAAATTATTATTGTTAGGTCGGCTAGGATTACATTGTGGTCCCACTAGGATTACATTATGGCCCCATGGACTCCTATATATAGAAAGGAGGTTTTGTAATTTGAATCATCGAAGAATTGTCCATTCATGTAATGTATTGGAGGTTGCCCCCTCGAAGTGGCTTATTTCTAAGGCGTTGATATCTCTTTTATTCTATTTTTGGAGTTGGTTTCACAATAAGTGGCATCCATATCTGACCAAAAAGTTTCAACACGGGGAGGTAGGCTTACCAATGGTGGCTCAGGGCAAGGCAACTTAGCATTACGCTTAACGCCCCTACAGCCACATAATCAACCTTTCCCATGACCATAAAATTCAAAAGGAAGGTCATTATAATTGGGTTTCATTCCCAAAAGGAATTATGCATAAATTAATTTTGCAAAATAAACAGGAACCTTGTCATTCCATGGTAGTCTTCGATAGGCTGCATGATGCCTATCATCCAAATGGCAGGCTACATTAGGGTGCTTGAAATATTGTAGCATTAACATCTTTCTTTTTGGCCCTTCTTTGAAATTAAACATAGATTTTTCCATTTCTTTTGTAACTTTGTTTTTAACTTCATCCCATGTATTAGGACCCATTATTGTTTCCTTTATTTTCCTCATTACTTCTAAAAAAATATCAGTGGTTGGCCCAAGATGTTTGTAAACATATAAAAGTGTGCTTAAAGAGTGCGTAACTATTTCTAAGCTTTCTCGACTCTCAGCAGACAGTTTTAAAGACGCAAGATATTTCTTCAATTTTTAATAAAGATGTTTGCACATTTTTAATGTGCATTGTTGGATGTTTGTTTCCCAAGGTAAATAATCAATAATTTCATAAGGATAAGTTGTGGTTGGTGTACAACCTTCTTCTTGAATAACATGGTCTAGCCTACGTCTTTTTCGAGCAACATTTTCACTCTCTATATCAATAAATAAAATTATGTATAAATAAAAAAACATATGAACAAATTTGTACAAATTTTCTTTTTAACCCTAAAATATATATATATATATATATATATATATATATATATATATATAAATAATTTAAAAAATTAATAATTGAATGAAAATAATATTCATATTGACGGCTACCTCAAGATGGTTGAGCAGCATCATGCCCACCCTGAGATGGTTGAGAACCAGCATGACCACCCATTGATTGGTTACCATCCACCGAGTTGAGAACCAACATGACCACCGATTGATTGGCCACCGAGGGAATGTGTACCACCACTCTCATGTGATTTGCCACCAGGGCAATGTGTACCACCACCACCCTCACGTGACGAGAGGGAATCTTCATAAAAAAAAATATGAATTTCTAATCAATTCAAAAATACATACATATGATTTAGTATATTATGTGAACCATACCACGATTGTGTGAACCATGGCCAGGCTCCATTGATTGAGTAGACACTCTTTTCCTCCGAACTCCTAAAAAATGAAATTTATTAAAAAATAATTGAACTCACAAATTGATAAAAAATCAATTCTATATGTATATATTTATGTATGGGGATAAAATTATATATTCAATAAAGAAAAAATTCCACATGTATACATGTATGTATGGGGATAATATTATATATTCAAATGTCACTAAAAAAAATGCACATTTAATAGAGGCATGATCCCCCTCTCTCATAGAGGCATGTGACTCTATTGATATCTACAGTTACATAGATAC
Source organism: Pinus albicaulis (assembly GCA_034641835.2). NCBI lineage: Eukaryota > Viridiplantae > Streptophyta > Pinopsida > Pinales > Pinaceae > Pinus > Pinus albicaulis. Next base: position 977,449,218 of record CM076571.1, on the reverse strand, counting down.
ACATAATGTTTAAAGCCTCGAAGAATCATGTGGAAAATTATCATCCATGATATATATGGATCTATCTACAAATACATAAATACATGGTGTTTAAAAAGTTACCTCGTGCATTTACAATTATTTTTAAAATTACTATTTTAAAAAAATTCAAAAGAATTCAAAAAAATGATGTAATTTACACAAATGTTGGAGCACAACTTGAACACAAATTATGTAAAACACAAAACTTTCAAAGAACAAATTGATGTGTAAAACTCACTTAACTATTTAAAAAAAAAAATTTGAAGTCCTGCACATTTTGAAAATTAAATACAAAATTTTCTAAAACATGAATTTCACCAAGTTGTGTTGTGCTTACATAGTGGGTGCACATTTTGAAAATTAAATACAAAATTTTATAAACATTAAGTTCACCAAGTTGTGCTTACATGGTGGGAGTGCACTTGGTGTATAATTGAAAAAAACACATAGTCATTAAAATGACACCTTTATAAGTAAAAAACACACACATATCAAAGATATCTTAAAATGTCCATCAATATATTTTGAAGGAGAGCATCTCAACACTAATTCATCTTTGATAGATGAACCTTTAATTGGCATTTCCCCATACAATAGATCACGATACATCTTATTACATTTTCACAATGTCTTATACTAAATGATTGAAATTGTCCAACATTATTTTTTGCTTTTCCATGCATGGTACACGTCTTTCATCTGGTTGCACACAAGTTCAGAATTGGTGAAAACTACAATTCCATTTGATCCATATTCCCTAGGTGTTCCCAAGCCTTCTATCAATGTAATATAATATGTTTCATTGTTTTTTGTTCTTCTAGTTATATTCATTTTCCTTTGGAGGACTTTTCTAGTCACAATATTGCATAGCACATATGTAATCATTGCTTTCCCTGGATTGGGATAACATGAAACATCTATGCATAATGTCCATTTTTCAACCATGTTTAGTGGGTTTTTCAATCCCTAAAAAGAAAGCAAACTCAATAAAATATTAAATGAACATTTATTTCAAATTCCTTAAAGTTTATGGGAGAAATTACATGTACATGGAGAAATGAAAAAGAGACTAGCATGAAAGATGTCATTTTGAAAGCATCTTTGATGCCTTGGAGCAGAGAAAAAGAGACTAGCATGGCAGGTGTGATTTTGAAATAATCCTTGCTATTAGAAAGGATAGGGGCTATTGGAAATCCTTAACAAAAATCCAATCAACATCCTTCAAAACATTTGACCTCGCCAGATCAAAGAGACAGCGTGGAAGATGATGTTACTAAACAAATAAGTTGGAAAACATTGGAGCTCACTAGACCAAAGAGACATCATGGAAGATGATGTTACTAAACAAATAAGTTGGAAAAGTACCATGTAATATTCAATATATTTCTTTAAGCATATTATGGTTCAAATAGTCATTCAAGACTTGGAAACTTAAGGAGAGGTCTATTACTAAACAGAGAAGTTGGAAAAGTACCATGCACTCTTCAAGATATTGCTTTAAGAGTCCTTAAAATTTTAAAAGTCACACATTATAGTGATGGTCTATCCTAGCTGAGAATAGCCATACCACCACTGGTTTTTTTCTTAAATTAAAGCCTCTAACTATTCGAAAGGGAATATCAGTTTTGAAAACAACCATCCATAAGACAATTACAATTTGAAATTACTTGTTAAGATTGAAAAAGTGACATATATCATGATACATTAATCACATTAGGCCACCTAGGACCAATCCAACAACAAAAAAGTATACATAAGTCTCCAGATAACTCTCAGAAGAATACTATAGACATATTTTTATCACTATCATCCTTATTAGAGTTGTCAATGCCATATAAAAAAGAGTCCATAGAAGTCACACATTATAGTGTTGGTCTATCCTAGTTGAGAATAGCCATAGCACCACTGGTTTTTTCTTAAATTAAAGCTTCTAAATATTTAAAAGGGAATATCAATTTTGAAAACAACCATCCATAAGACAATTACAATCTAGAAAACTTCTTTAATATTGCAAAAGTGACACATATCAAGATACATTAATCACATTAGGCCACCTTGAACCAATCCAATGAAAAAAAATTATACACAAGTCTCCAAATCGCTATCAAAGAATACTATAGACATATTGTTATCACTATCATCGAGATGAGAGTTTTCATTGTCATATTCAAAAAGAGTGGAATAATTGTTGTTATCGAAAAACCATGATGTCCATTGCACTGTTATAGAAATAAATCCAACCACTGATATAAATTCTACTTTGCAACTTGCCATTAATATCAAGCACATAACAATCACAAGCAAGACACAAGAAGATCATGATCAGTTCATTTTCAGAGTAGTGGGGGTGTTCTATGTAGATATCAACATAACAGAGGCTAGCAAGCTTCAGTTGAATCAGCACAATTTTTCCTAGTATCTATTACTGCTCGATTCATTAGAGAACCAGAACCATATCAAACAACAGAGACAGAGATATCTAGAGCAGTCAGATCCATCCAAAAATATATTTCTATTTTTGTAGAGGTTGATTGCTTTTATGATAAACCTACACAGAAGGATACATTAGAGGGGATTTTTGTGGGGATTATATAGTGGATACTAGAAAAGATGTCTATAAGTCATATATAGGCATAAAATACACGGTGATAAATAATGATTAAATGCAAATCAAATAATGACTTATACTGATGAAAACATTGGTATGGGTACAACCTAAACATTGGGATGTTTTTCCAATGCTAATTCTTGGACGGTCAATGAATTTATTAGTGAAATGTAAAACCAAAAGGCTTAGGTAAAATTTATACGAGAAATATTAATAAATCATAAGTATTTTTTTGAGGAGAAAAAATATTAGAGAAACATAATACATAGATTTTCGTCATTCATGATCAACTTAAACAAGAAATGAAGAAAGAAAACCAGAAACAATTGAAGCAAATTATTATTTTTTCATGAGAAATAAGAGTTAAATTTAAAAGATATTTTGGGAACTATCGAGATATATTCACTAGAATCAAAAGTTTAAAAAATCCAAAGACTATCAAAGTCATATTGAGATTTTTTGGTAATAAGATTTTATCTATTAATTATAAACTAATGGATATTCAAGAATATTTCTATAGGAACTTGAGTAAATGGAAACAAAACCAATATTATTTACTCAATATTTGTAATACAATATAAATTTGAGTTGAAGAGTGAAAGAATTCTCCAACATATTTTGACAAAATAAATATTTTGGAAGTAAAAAATAAAATAGTACTTGAGAATATTCCAAGGATAACTATCAAGGAAAAAATCAAATCTAGATATCATTATATTCTTTGAATAATAATTCTGCAAATATTAGTGAATGGATTTATGATGAAAATAAATGGTATTCTAGACTTTAGGATTCTTCTATTGTTACCATTAAAACTTTAACATGTAACATATTAAGTATCTTGGTTGTGCATCTTTAATTTAGTTGTACGTTGCATATTTAGAACAACAAAGGGATGCCAATGTCGAGAGGATTTTCGATATCAATAAATGTGTCAATGATATAATATAATAAATATATAAACCAAAAAACAAACCTTGAAACGCCCAAGAAATCAACAATTAAAGCCCCAAAATGATGATTTTTTTTTTATGTTGTTCCTTTCAAAAAAATCATTTCAATACAAAAAACCATCTTAAATTTTGTTCGAAATATTTTCTCAATGCATGCACTATACTAACTTGTCAGTTGAAAGCCCAAAAATATATGAATAAACATTTCTAACTAAATCTATCTCCTTCTCAATGATACAATAATACAATCAATACAGGCCACCTAGAACCAATCCAACAACAAACAAGAATACACAAGTCTCCAAATCATTGTCACAAGAATACTATAGACATGCTTATTATTATCAATATCATCCAAATTAGAGTTGCCACTTTCATATCAAAAATATTCATTAAAATTTTAGAAGTGACACATTATAGTGTTGGTCTATCCTAGCTAAGAATAGTCATACCACCACTAGTTTTTTCTTAAAATAAATCTTATAGCTATTCGAAAGGGAATATCAGTTTTGAAAATAACCATCCATAAGGAAATCACAATCTATAAAAAAACTTTAAGATTGCAAAAGTGACATATATCATGATACATTAATCACATTAGGCCACATAGGACAAATCCAACAACAAACAAGTATACACAAGTCTCCAAATAATTGTCACAAGAATACTATACACATATTGTTACCACTATCATCTAGATTAGAGTTTTCACTCTCATATCAAAAACATTCCTTAAAATTGTAGAAGTCACACATTATAGTTTTGTTCTATCCTAGCTCAGAATAGCCATAGCACCACTGGTTTTTTCTTAAACTAAAGATCGTAACTATTCGAAAGTGAATATTAGTTTTGAAAACTGATATCCATAAGACAATTACAATCTGGAAAAAATATTTAAGATTTCAAAAGTGACATATATCATGAGACATTAATCACATTAGGCCACCTAGGACCAATCTAACAATAAACAGGTATACACAAGTCTCCAAATCACTATCAAAGAATACTATAGACATATTGTTATCACTATCATCTAGATTAGAGTTGTCACTGTCATATTCAAAAAGAGTGGAATAATTTTTTTTTCCAAAAAACCATGATATCCACTACACTGTTATAGAAATAAATCCAACCATTGATATAAATTCTACTTTTCAACATGCCACTAATATGAAACACATAACAGTCACAAGAAAGGCACAAGAAGATCATGATTAGTTCATTTTTAGAGTGGTAGGGGTGTTTTGTGTAGATATGAACAGAACATAGGCTGGCAAGTTTTAACTGAATTTGAAAAATATTGCCAAGTCTCTCTTACTGATCAATTCATTAGAGAGCCAGGACCATATCCAATAGCAGTGACAGATATAGCTAGAGCAGCTGGATCCATCCAAACATATATTTCTATCTTTGTAGAGGTCAATTATTTTTATGATAAACCTACATAGAAGGATACATTAGAGGGGATTTATGTGGGTATTATATAGTGGATACTAGAAAATATGTCTATAAGTCATATATAGGCATCAAATACTCACTCATAAATAATGATTCAATGCAAATCAAATAATGACTGATAGTGATAAAAAAATTGGTATGGGTACAACCTAAACATTGGAATGTTTTTCCAATGCTAATGCTTGGATGGTCAATGAATTTATTAGTGAATTGGAAAACCAAAAGGCTTAGGCAACATTTCTAATGGAAGAAAAAAAACCTTGAAACGCCTAAAAAATCAGCAATTAAAGCCCCAAAATGATGAAAAAAAAAAATTTGTTGTTCCTTTCAAAAAAAAACATTTCAATACAAAAAACCATCTTAACTTTTGTTCGAAATATTTTCTCAATGCATGCACTATATTAAATTTCATCTAAAAACCCAAAATATATGAATAAACATTTGGAACTAAATCTATTTTGTTCTCAATGATATAATAATATAATCAATACAGGCCACCTAGGACCAATCCAACACCAAAGAAGTATACACAAGTCTCCAAATCACTATCACAAGAATACTATAGACATATGTATTTTTATCACTATCATCCAGATTAGAGTTGTCATTGTCATATCAAAAAGATTCCTAGAGCATATCAACCATATGATTTAGGCAGTGTATTTGTAGAAAATGAAACGTGTATCTATTAACTATCAATCCCGACAATAAAAGTGAATATGTTGGTTAAACAACAACGACTAAATTTAAATATTTTGGGGCTTGAAATGGTTAATAAAAAAAGTTTTACCCTATGCTATAAGTCATTATATACTGATAAGATCAAACAATGCTAAATGGCCCATTCTCTTAGATGACCTATTATCACTGAACAGTGGGTCATGAAACTGTATAAGTGATTACTAGAATACATCATTAAATCATAAAAACAGAGGTTCCCTAATTTTTTTATTCAATAGCCTGAAATAATTCGTTAAACATTATAAATTATAATTTGGGTTTTTATTAATTTTCATAAAGTCAACACTCGGGATTTGCTTACATCCACATGACCATTCCTTTGTTGGTCACACAAATCTAGATCAAGCAACTTCTTGTTAAAAACCAAATAATGAAATATAAGATCATGGCAAGACCAAAGTACAATGCTATCCTAACCACCTTGCATCTCCCATGTGCCTAAGAGAGGGGACTTAGAGATTCATAAGGGCTCTTCATATCGCGTGCAAAAACGAGGATAAAAAAATGGCATCTAAACTAATTTTACTAACCAATGGCCATCAGATCCAAGTAAATTATTAGAAATGCATCCTTTCAGCAACCATTGGGAAAATATAAAATATACAAGTTTACACTACCAAAATCAATTTGAGATTCGCCTAATTTGCAAATCTTCATTTCCTTTTTTCTTGTAAATTGTGAGCATGCACCTTTAGAACTACTTAATACTACTTATTTAGGAGTGAGATTGCAAAATGTGGAAGGATAACCTTCCATTGGAGGACGATAGAGGGATCCCCTAGCCTAACATTCTCCTTTGTGTCCTTATGTGGACCATTGTCTCATTTATTCTTAATAAAGAGACATTGCTTCCAATTCTCTATTTTGTTTGTTTTTCTTGTATAATGTTGATTTTCTTGTTAATTAATGATTATATGCAACATTTTTTACTTGTATTGTGTTTCCCTTTGATTCTAACTATCTCTATGGACTTATATAGGTAGAAAAACCTTATACATCAAGTAGAATATTGTGCAATGATTCAACAAAATCTATACCGTGCAGATTCATGACTTCACCATGTCTTGTTCTCACTTTGGTTGGTTGTAGGAATATTTCCTCTACTTCAATTTCATCCTAACATTCACTAGATACCTCCATAAGTACATAGAATCTCCCTGTTGTCTTATCCTTCAAGGTATTTTTTTCTATTCATTACAAATACAATTTACACCTATATGAAATAAACAAACACATGTATCTTGCAACTCTTTATTTGTAGGCTAAAGGACTCACATGGTTGTTAGATAGAAATGCATGCAAATTGAGTTTTTTGTAAAATTTTGTAGAATTCTGTGTTTTTCTTTGAGTGAGGAGGTATCAATAATTATATACCCCTACTCATTCATAATTTGCAGGTTTGTTACATTCTTATAGTAGATTAAAAATTTTAAAAGGAAGCAATTTAATTTTTCCATATGTAAGGCCTTTGTACATGCATTTTATAATTAAATTATCATTTTAGGACTAGAAGTGCAATTTCATTTATGTTGAAGAAAGCAGTTATTGTCAGTCTTCATAATCCTTCATGCATTTTTAATAATATGTAAAAAAAACAAAAAATAAAATTATTGTTACTTGTTTAAGCATGCTCTTCATGCTATTATTTAGCAAAGTAAATGTTTAGAAAGGAGATGAAGAGACACCCATTTGAAAGGATACAAAGAGACGAGCTCTCGGATTAAGAAAGAGCTATATTTATATCTATATATATATATATATATTATATATATATATATATATATATATATATATATATATACCATTTGATATTATACATAATTTGTCTTGAATCGGCTCTCATCTCCATTCTATGTGAAGAAGATAATAATTCAAGGAAATTGTAGAAAATGACTTATAATTCATCTTCTCACCTCCCTCCAATGATCAAAGAAAGTTTATTTTAAGACACTTTTTGGTAATGGTAATGTGAAGTTATATGTTTAATACATCTCTAAGAAAATGTGAAATTATGTGGATAATACATATCTAAGATAATTTGAAGTCCTATGGCTCATACAATGCAAAGTTATATATGAAATTTGAGATTTAGATAGAAGCATAAATTCAGCTCTCTTGGAGACCTAAAGTGGACATAAATTCATCAATTAATAACCACAGAAGCTTTAAAACCATAATTGTGTCCCTGCACGGAGGGGATTCTTGGAAATATATCTGTTATCTTGAGAGAATTAGAATGAAGATTGAAAGAAGGGCTACAGATCTTTATTATTTGACCTAAGTCATTCTTTCATTTCTTCATTCAATCCTCCTGAGGATGAATATCCATGGAGATTCAACACGTCGACATATATTCTCTGGCACTGTGGAAAATCTAGATTCTTCTTCATCCATTAAAGACCTATTTGTAAAAATAATTAAGGCATATTACCTTGTAACATTTAAAGGATTGATTGGAACTTACAAATTTTCATGTTTCTGGTCAGTTTGTCTATGAACTTGATATCCTGTTGAAATTTTATTCCAAGGAAACGATTATTTGGTTTTTACCTAGAGTAGGTTTTCCCTAAAATAGTTATTGTATATTTCACACTCTATTGTTCAACATGGTACTAGAGCTTTGGTAAAGTAAGTAAGTTGAAGATCACATCTAATCCTATGCAAGGAAATTAGATTATGTTTTTAATTCAGCAAAGCTAAAGATTGGTGAACCTGAGATTAGGATTTATATTGAACATATGGTGTTATTTTTGTTCCAAAATTTATGGCCTCAAAATATAGAATGGTGATAATAAGGGGATAGCTTAAAATTTCTTGTGGTTTTTTATACGTCTAAGATAGAAGTTCAAAATAAGTAAGGATATTGATCAATGCAATAAAGAAGTCTCTATGCTCTAGAAATGTGAAATATATGAGTAAGAAACTCTATAGAAAGTGCCAATATAATTTGTTGGCTTTAGGATCAAATAAGATAGATCATACTGAATCCCATCAAGGATGTTCAAAAGGCTGAGTACCAAGGCTTAGTATGAGTTTCAAAAGGCGTAGTTTCAGGCTGTTCCAAAGGGGTAGGTATGAGTATGAGGTTCAACTATTCCCATAACACAGAAACATTTAACACAGTGAGTAGTATAACCTAGAAAAATAATGAAACCATTTAACACATAAACATTTAACACAGTGACTAGTATAACCTTGAAAAAAAAATGCATCCGTGCCAAGGATGAGGGAGTCGGGCCAAGGAAGAGCACGCTAGGTCGAGGTCGAGGGAGATGAGTTGCAAACAAATGCAGAGCCGGGGATGAGGATGTCGAGCCAACAACGTTGTGTTTTGGGCTATTCCAAATGGGTAGGTATGACTATAATTAAGCGATTCCCATAACACAAAAACATTTAACACAGTGAGTAGTATAACCTGTAAAAACAAACATAGTCAAGCTGAGGATGAGCATGCCGAGCCGAGATCGAGGGGGCTAAGTTACAGACAAACGTAGAGCCGAGGACAAGGATGCTGAGACAACAACGCCAAGTTGTAGACGAAAATCCCAAGCCAACAGTCTTATCCCTCCAATAGCATAACAGTTACAAAACCTCTGAAGGCTTCTGAGGTTCTCATGGCCGCTATATTTATAGCAAAAAATTCGGCCAAAATTTTAAACAAAGTTCAACCGAACTAATAATTCAGCCGAACTTTTATTGCCAGTTTTCCTATCTTCGGCCAAATATCTGGTTACCCACATCATCAGTGTTAATGGCAGAAATAGTTCAGCCGAATTAATTTCAAAAGTTCGACCGAACTGTTGGGAGAGTGAAATTTTCGGACGCGTTTCTCACGAAAGTGTAACCTGGATTGACATTTTTACCCGTAAGCATGTTGCGATATTTTACTTGCATGTCATGAATGTGCATGAATAGATGGAGAAACATCACTAGTATAGATTTGTGAATGGGTTAATTAATATTTTATGAATCCTAACATCAATTTATGTTGAAGACAACATTAGCAGGAAATGATGGTGACTTGTAAAAAGGATATATTATGCTTAGCATGGTGGCAAGTAAATAATTAATGGTGACTTGTGCAAAGGATATATTATGCTTAACATGGTGGCAGCTAAATACTTAATGGTAACTTGTGAAAAGGATATATTATGCTTAACATGGTGGCAGGTAAATAATTAATGAATGGTGACTTATGCAAAGGATATATTATGCTTAACATGGTGGTAGGTAAATAATTAATGGTTCATGCATATGAGTGTGAGCTGCAAGATGGTCCATTGTAGGTACATCCATGCCACCAAGATATGAACACTCTCACGAGCACTTAATAATAAAATTAATGTTTGTTGGTTTTAACCCTATGGAGTTTCCAGGGTACATCGGTGTTCAATGATGTGATTTCTTATTGTGTCAGTTTGATGATGTAGATTTCTTGCATGATGTGATTTTGATAATATCAAGTATGTGATTAATTAATTTGGCTAAAGGAATCATTAAATGAACACAAGGTTACATCATACAATTTATGTTAATATACTACAACGTTGGTTCTTAATGGTTATGCAACTTATTATTCCTCTACTAAAGTTACTATATGAATTGAGGAACATTCCTTCTAATGATTAATGAGGAATCTTGAATAGTGATTTGGATAATTACCCGTGGATAATTTGTATAAAAAATTCCTAACTCCCTACATTTCCATGTGAGGTTATCAAGGTATGTTACAATATATGAGACGTGATGTTTAAAAATTTCTATCTTTAAAACAATCCATATATTAAAAGAATAATAAGAATAAGAATAAATTAAAGAAATTAAAGTAAATAAAAATATTACAGAAATATTTACTTATCTAACTAATGTACATGGTTGAACATGCCTTCTGGGTTTTACCAAATCATAAATGGTTAGTCATAGTTTTGATTTCTTGGTTATTGGATTTTGATAACTCAAAGAAAATTCGTTACATGATTAAATCATCATTAAACAATAAGTTAACTTGTGACCACAACAGATTTTTTTTTTCTAACAAATTTAATAAACATATGAGAATTTCATAGTGATCTAAATTATGTATGTGGTGGTACAACCCAAAAAAAATAAAAAAATCCGAGTTACCCAAATCATCACAAAAACGACTAACATATCACATTGATTAAAACTCTAAATTCTTATGTGATACAACTACAACAATTCAAGGGAAGTTTACTGAACTTTTAGATAATTTTAAGAAAGCACATAAAAGTTGCAATACAAAACAAATCCCACAAAACGGTTTTCCATTTACTTACAAAAAAATTGTACAAATTTCGTTTTTTCTAAACATCATTAATATTATTTTTGGAAATTAAAATATACAAACACTAAATTTTTTAAAATTTTAAATAAATATAAAATAAAATAATTAAAATTAAATATATATATATATATATAATAAGTCTTTTTAAAATGATAATAAAGTGGAAGCTTCTAAAAAGAAACTTGATTGACAATCACCATGATATGAAATCTTTATAAAGTATATGGTTTGAATTTCAAATCTCTCTTACAAACCATGTGTATTATGTGTTAGGGGTGTGAATAGGTTCACCTAAAGATATAGTGTTAGTGGTCTCTTTATAAAAAAGAATATTAATAATTAGGAAGAGGGAGAAATTACTGGAGTCACCCCTCCCCCAAATTCCGATTCGATTCCGTATCAATAAGGATGATGAGGAAAGATGGGAATTTAAATTTTATTTTATTGTATTATTATTATATATTATTTTGTATTGTTAATAAAATAATGATATTTTTTAATATTAGGTTTTTATTTTTTAATTATATTATAAATTAATATTTTTTTATAGTATTTTTTAACTTTCTCATTTTAAAAATCATATTATATTGTTTTCTTTTATTTTTATTTTTTTAACTTGAGATTTTTTAATTTTTTTTCTTGTTGGTTTCATTCACACGATATTTTACTTTTGAATTTCATGATTTATATAATACTTCAAAGTATAACAATAGCCAATTAAATTTTCCACTGGAGATTTGATCTTTGAATTTCAAAGATTTACATAATACTTTATAGCACAACAATTTCCCATGGGAAAACTTGAGATTTTTTGAGATTAGTTCTAATTTTTTTCTTTACAAATTTATATTTTTTAATATTTTTTTTTTACTATTTTGGTTTATTTTTAATATTTTTGTTTTTCTCTTTTATTTTATGTTTTCCTTTTATTCCATGGTTTTGTTTGAAATGTTGTTGGTTTTTATTAGTAATACCATTTTAAAATTGGGAATTAATATTAAGTTTTATCTATCCAATGGTATTGATTGTCATAAACAAAAATGAAGATTTTCATATAAAAAAATAAGGAAATATTTCATTATTTAATTTAGAGTCATTTGTAAGATTTTTGTTCATAATGTTATGGGTTGTGAAGGACATGGTTTCCAATGAGTTGTAATTTTAAATCTAAGAAAAATGTGGATGTTATTGGGAGCACCACTTTTCTATATAAGAGTTGATTTTAATACTTTTGTCAAGTTCATGGGCTTGGATTTTAAACCACACCCCACAAAAATATAAAACAAAGGTGCTACTATGAATACCACTTTTTGAAAAAGTGATAAAAAAAAAAAACTATTAATATGACACCTAAAATATCAAGAACACTTAACCAAGTGGCACACTAGTTTTTTCTTTGCAGAACCCTAAGTTTGAGACCTCTATGTGATTTTCCCCCTTTTCTTTAGCTATAGGAGAGGCCACTTGGCATCCTACCCTCCTGCTTCCTAATTTTGATTATTTTTATGTTGTGTTTAATTATTTGGTTTCATCCATCTCACACTTAGTGAAATATAAACCCTTACCATTCATTAAATTATTGGAATAAATCCTAAAGGTGCTTTTCCATGTGGATCAACCTTGAATAATGGCTTTGTGGTGCACAAATCAAGGTCTCATAGACAAATTTACAGGGGTTTGTTCTACCCCATAAACCTCTATTTTTAGGTCAACAGGTTTTAAAATGCATTGATCAAAGGGAAATTACCCCCTTCCTTTATTGGTTGGTTTTTTTATCTCCTTATTTTTTGAAAGAAAAGAACACTGCAATCTAATTTTAAGGAGAAACCTTTACTTCCTTATCTCTTGGGGCTTGTATCTCAATAAATGGAAACCCGATTTCAACCCTAAAAATAGCATACCTTATGCAATTTCAACATGGTTCAAGCTCCTTCATCTCACCCTTCATTACTAGAATGAGGATACCATTCAAAAAAATGGGTGCCATAGGGAAGCATATTTATTTATCCCAACTATGAGGTAAGGTATTTACATGCACTTAGATTTGCATTGAATTGAGTCTTAGGAAGGGTATTTCAAAGGTTGATTAGCTTTCCCTACACAACTAGACTTTTATCCATCCAATGGACTATGGTTAGATCTCACTCAAATGAAAATTTTACCATGAACATGGCAACTTTGACAAGAACTACATCAAATAATAATTGGAAACCATAAAAAGAAAACAAGGGAAACAATGGAAACATCCAAAAATAAAAAAAGAGCCCCTATAACACAGGAAGATTCCATGCAGATCCCTACCCCAACAATTGTATAACCACCAAGATCCATAATCTTGAAGCATTATGTTGGATAAGAATCCCACTCCAGTAGTAAGGGCAGTGAGAAGGACCCCTCAAGAAACTAGTATTTGATTCCAACACACATAGAAAACCTAGAAAGTCCCTCAATATTAGATAAGTATATGGAAAATATAGAAACATATATAGAAATTCCTCGACTAGAGTATGTTCCAATCCATACAGATGCTCAAAAAGACCTAAACTTAGAGGAGGAATTACTCAACTCCCCGAAAATATATAATTTTCTTTGAGAGTCCCATTTTTTAGTCTAACTTTGGTAGATGCGAGGTCAAAAGGAGAAACCAATAGGGATTCAGTGGTTCATAGGTTAGTCAAGAAAGTGGGAAGAAAACCCAATTGTGATCAATGTGAAGAGAAATATAACGAGGACAAGGAGCATGGGACCCAACCCACAATAGAATACATGTACAATAAGGGGTACAAGGACTACATGGAATAAAAGCAGCTTAGCTTCTCCCTAGGGAAAAATTCCTAAAGTAAAAGTAATGAAACTCATTTTCTAGAGTTGTAAGGTTTTGGGTAGCAAGAAGAAAACCTCAATAGTCTGATATCTGATTAAAAAAGGAAAGCCCCATATTTATCTACTCCACAAGTCAAAATTGGAGGAAAAAAAAGTCCTCCAAATATGTAGCTCTATGTGTAAAGGTTGTGCTACAAAAACAATGAGTTTCAGAGGGGATTCTATGGGTTTATGTACCCTTTCGTCCCATCCTCTTTCATTTGATTGAGGTTCATAACTCTCTTCATTAGTTAGAAATTAGTTTACTTCACAACCTCTATAGCAAGGTATGTAATATAATCAACGTCTGCATGCCATTAGGTTATCATAAAAAGTTTTTTTTGTTGGAATTGTATGTGTAATCTTAATGAATCAAAATTGGGCATCAATTGTATCTTTGCTAGTGACTATAACGCTACCTTGCAATTGAGAGACAAGAAAGGAGGGTGTCCTATTAGATACAATTTTCACGAAAAAATGGAATATTTTATATCTTATTTGGAATTTATAGATTTAATATAATCAAGGGTGATTATACTTGGAACAATCGCAAGCTTCGACCAGGAAACCTCACTTCTCGCCTTAATCATTTCCTAGTTCATCGTTCCTTCTTGGAAGAGATTTTTTTCTTCTCCTCACAAAAATTAGCTTGGTGAACTTTGGACCATTAACATATTGATATTTCTCTTGCATTTTCATGAAGTCTTTTTTTTCTTAATCTGTAGTGGGTTCAACACCCAAATTTTGTTGGTATCTTATCTCATGCATGGTTCTATGAGATTAAAGGTTTACCAATTCATATATGATAAATTTAAATAAAATGTACCAAACTGTACCTCAAATCCTAGGCTAAGGAGTTATTTTAGGATAGAGATAAAGATATACATGCTCTTAAAATACATTATGGGGGAATTTAGAGATAGATAGTGTGAGCCCCAATTTCTATGGAATTATTATTGGAGGAAAAGTAGGTCTTACTAGGAAATAAAGCATGTATGAGGGTGGAGGATTAGCATTGGAGGTTGATTATAGGATCTTATGGTTGCAAGTGAGGGATTGGAACACCCAATACTTCCATAAATAGGCTAAAATGCACCTATGGCACAACAATGTCAAATCCAGTGTTGCAAAAGGGGAAACACTCCACTCTCATGACAAGTTAAAGAGGAAACCCTCCTCCATTTTGAAAATATATATTTAAATAAAGGATTCAAGCATGTTGAGGATGCCAATATTATGTCAGAGTTTATTAATCCTCTAGTTTATATTTAAGAGAATGATAGGTAAATGTAACAAGCCAGAGAGGAAGAAACCTATGAAGTGATACTCTCCTTTAATATTGACAAGGCCCTAAGCCCCAAAGGATTCACTTTTCATTTCAATTGAAATCGTTGGCACATAATTATGTTTGAATTGATTATAGTGATAAAATATATCCACCACTCTTTGTACATGGGAGAAGGAATCAACCCTTCCTTTCTAGTGCTTATTTGGGAAGAGATAAAACCTTCCACCTTTGCTAGATTCTGGCCTATTTTATATGCAATTTTTCTTATAAAATTTTCTCGAATATTATTGAAAAATACTTAAAACCTCTACTACCAAATTTTATCTTCAAAAGTGGGGGTGGTTTTGTGTAAAGGAGGAAAATAAAGGACAATTTCATTCATGTGCAAGAAGTTATCGACTCCATCATAAATAGGGTGAGAAGGGTATGATTCTAAACTTGGACATGGTCAATGCTTTTTACTATGTTAGACATAGCTTTTGCTACTCAACAAACATGCATTTTGGCTTTAGAATTTGGATTAAAAATTACATTTTTTTTCCATATACAATCCATGGATTTATCCATTGGACTATAGAATATATGTGAGTTTTTATATAGCATCATGAGGCTTGCATCAAAGATGTTTCCTTTTCCCCCTTATATACATCATCATGGAAAAATCTCTAAGCCATAAACTAGATTATGAAATAAGAATAGAAAAACTTCCAGTCATTAGGTTTGTTAGAGGGTTTAAAAATTTAAATCATTCCTAATTTGTTGATGACACATTGCTAATGGGTGGTGCTTCAGTGATTATCATGTTTTTATTCAAATCGTTCTTGCATGGTTTTGTAAATGAATCTAGGGGATTGATTAAAATTTACAAATATCATTTGTATGTGTGGAACACTATCCAAGCCACTCATGTTTCTCTATTTCATGCCCTTCATTTTTCTGCTTAGGCAAGATGGTCCTCATTTATGTATTTTGACATCCCTATCTTCCTTAAACATTTTTTTTCATCCCTCTTAACATCCTATTCTCTTTACACTTAAATCCATGTTATTCCAATAAGGATCCCAATGGTTGAATCCAACAATTTGTTTTTTCATTTAAAATTGGTCCTTTTAACTTTGTCTGTCTTTCAATTATTTTCATCATTATTCTTTTTGGTGTTTAAACAACCATTTATTAAGATATTGTAAAATTTCTTTAGTAAGGAAATACATTCAATACCAAAAGGCTCCATCTAATAAATATGGAGTGGTATTGACTCCCAAGGGACACATAAGTTTAGGTTTAAAAGACCCAATTCTCATGAATATTTCTCTTACATCCAAGCTAATGTAGAGCCTCCTATCTAATTAATATTATTGGTGGAATAAAGTTATCAACAAAAAATATCTTGAAGGAGATAGAAGAAACTTTCTTTATTGTTACTCTATGATTAGGTGAGGGTCCCAAATTCTGGGGATTTTATCAGCTTCCATCCTTCTAATCAAATCTAACCCAACTAGGTTCCTGGGAATGGAAGAAATTAATATCTAGGATTAAAGAATCATGGGAATACCTCTAATTTGTCACAATTCAACTTTACTTCCTCTTTGTTAATAACAAGAAAAGACTAGAAAACCTTCCCTATTTTATATCTCTCACTAATTGTCGAATGTGGATTGACTCGAGTGGAATTTTGAGCCAGTCCCATATCATCTTTGAGCCCCTCCTCACCTTATATGCACCAGCCTTTTGGGTTGTTCCCCTATTCATATTAATTAAAAGGAGTCTTGTGGCTATGGGTTTACTAGATACTTTATGTAGTCAAGATATGAAATGTTATTGTATTTGGATGCCACCCAATCCCCATGTGGAAATTATGGGTATGGTCCCAAATATGTCACCCAAATATACTTCCTAAAGTAAATATTTTTAATTATACGTTTCATAACAAGAAGCTACTAATTGTAGATAATTTGGCTAAACATGGGATATAAGGACAATCAAGGTGCATCCTTTTCTTAGAAAAAAACAAATTGATTTCCCACATTTTCCCAGAATGTGAATTTGCAAGGATGGTGTGGTTTTATTCTATCCAAGGTTTGGCTTCTTCTCCGCAATGGCCTATTTCTCTTCTTTAGTTGAATCCTAGCATAAATCCTATTGATGCTATTTCATTGGAAAACCTTTGTTCAAAATAATCTGGTAATCATTTCCCACATTCATTTGTTAGAAGGTGTAATTAGCCCATTACATAGCCATTTTCCATGATATTAAACCACAGGTAGCCACAGTTACAGAGAGGTAAAAATATTTATTAGCAAGCATATTTTTACGATCCCTGTTTCTTGAAAATTATAAGAAACCAATAATTAAAGTCATCTTCGATGGGGAGACCTTCGTTTACAATTAATACACTGTACAAGACAATATTTATGATTCTAAGACTAGGTCTCCTTAGTGTTTATATAGGATATTAATGGTACAATTATAATAAAATGGTACCATGAGCGTTTCTATCGTACATAAACAAATAAAAATATAAATTTAATCACTCAATATGTAAGGATTAACAAGGGGTTTTTGGGTTAACATGGGGCTCATACAGGTCTTAACATGCTCCTCCCCTTTAAATAAGTGTTTTCCTCAACACTTAACTATCTATGGGTGTTTATGAATGAAAAAATCATATTCCCATATTGATTATTCCATTGTTATGTTCTTCCATTTGATGATGTACTCAATGATTATTTAATTTCTCAGTTGCTTAGTTCTTGTTTCCAAAATATTTATTGGTTCTAGTGTTATTTTCCCTTCTTCATTAATCTCTAGTAGAATAGTTTGAAATGGTATATTTTCACCTGATACCTTATTTATGCAAGAAACATAAAGGACTATATATACATGTGAACATGGAGGAAACTCCAAATTGTAAGCCATACTTTGAATCCTCTCCAACACCTTATAAGGGCATAATACCTTAGAGCTAGTTTATTTTCCTTCTTTCATTTCTTCAGGGGAATTTATTTATATGGTTGTAGTCTCACAAATACCCAATCCCCCACTTCAAATTCCTTTTCATTCTGATGTATATTTTCTTGTTGTCTCGTACTATTTTGTGCCATAACCAAGTTGTCCTTCAGTATTTTAAGAACCTCTTGTTGGTGTTGTATGTAGTCCTCTACTACTTGAGCCTTTATAGTCCCTTTCAAGGTTGATGTGATGGATGGAGGATAATATTTATCAATTTCCATAAATGGTGACATTTTTTATGTAGTATGGAATGATTTATTGTACCACCATTCTACCAACTCCAGCCATTTGACCCATTTTGTTTGCTCATCATATTGAAAGAAATGTAGATATTGTTGTAAACATTATTCACAATCTCAATTTTCTCATTATATTGAAGATGTTAAGATGAGATATGAGTCAATTGAGTACCCAAGCAAGAAAATAATTTAGTTCAAAAAATTCTAGTGAAAATTGTATCTCTATCACTTACAATAATATTTGGTATCCCATATAGCTTATAGTTTTTTTCCATGAATGGTTCTCCCACAATACTTGATTTAAAATAATGAGAAATAGGGGAAAAGTGGGTATACTTTTTCATTTCATCTACCACTACCATAATGAAAATATTTCCTTCAAATTTGGGTAAACTTGTAATAAAATCCATTGAAACTTATTCCCAATGTTGGCCTAGTATGGGTAACGGTTGAACGAGCCCTGGGATCTTACTAGTATCTCATTTTATTTATCGGCATGCCACATATGCTACCACAAAAAATTTCACATGTTCTTTAATATATTCCCAAAAAATTCTTTATTGATTATATGGCATTTCTTTAAGAACCCTCATTGTCCTCCTATAGAAGTGTGTAATTCCAAAAGGTCCTTATTTTTTATTTGAGAATTATTACATAAGTATAACTGATATCAATACCATAACAAATAAATTTTCCACATAAATTTTATACTACCTTGGGGTCCACTTGTAGTTGTTGAATGATCTTTCATAACTTCACATATTGCTTCCATTCAATCCTTTCTTTTCTACTCAGTCAGATTATGGAATGGAAATAACACATAGAAACCATTTGTGTCTTCTTGTTTCCTTGAGAGTGAATTTTCCACAAAATTTTGTTTTCCCTTTTTGCAAATCATGTTAAATTCATAACCCAAAATATTTTTGAACCATTTTTTTTCTCTTCTAAAGATAGTCTTTTCTATAAGAAGTACTTCAAACTATCATGATCTATTTTTTACTTTGAAGTGTCTTCCTATTAGGTATGGATATTGTTTCTTAACTGCATGTTGTATGGACAATATGTATTTTTCATAGACGAATTTTAGTAAGCTATTTCCTTAAGGTTCACTACTTTCAAAGATAAGGGGCATCCCTTCTCGCATCAAAACTAAACCAAGACCATAGCTTGAGGCATCATAGTCCACAATGAATATTTTTGTGAAGTTAGGTGTCACCAACATGGGAGTTGTACACATAGCATCTTTTAAGTCATTGAAAATATTTGGTTGCTTCTTTAGTACAAGAAAATGATTCCTTAATTAATAAGTTTGTTAGAGGTGATACTATTTAACCATAATTCTTGTCAAACTTGCAACAATATCCTATAAATCCTAAGAATACTCTAAGTTTCGTCAAGGTATCAAGGATTGTCCATTCCTTCATAGCTTTGATTTTGTTAGGATCCACCTTTACACCATCATGAGATTCAATATGACTTAATATTCCACTTCTTGAACCCCAAACACACACTTGGAACGATTTTTCATATATTTATCTCTCTTCTAATAGTGTCAAATATATTGTCAACATTTTGTAAATTCTCTTCTCAATATTTCTTGTAGATTAGTATGTCATCAGAAAATACTAGCATAAATTTCCCAAGGAAGGGTTTGAAAATAGAATTCATAAAGGTTTGAAATGTGTTCTAGAGGCCATTTTTGGAATGTCTTCTTGCCTCATTCTAATTTGATGATATCAAGAATGAAGAACCAACTTAGTAAATAAATTTTCTCCATGAAGGAATAAGAATAGGAAACTCATCTTTGGTTGTCAATTTGTTGGGTTGTCTATAATCTGGACACATACACCATGAACCATTTTTTTTATAATTGTCACCACTATTGAAGACAAAGTTCTTTGGCTAGGTTGAATGATTCCCACCTCTAAAATTTCTTAAACCATATGCTTAATCTAAATTATTTGTCCATGAGGACATCTATAAGGCCTACGGTTAGGTGATACACTTCTAGGTTTCAAATGAATAACATGTTCATGATTTCAGACAAGTGGAAGACCCTTAGGAATTTCTCCAAATACCTTAGCATGATTGTTGATAAATTTGTTCATATCGAATGGAGTAAAAGATATAAATGTTGAAACATATAATGAACAAAATTATGCAACTACACCTTGGTGTCCCAACGTTTTTAGAAATTTTGTCATGCTATTAGAGTTTATCTCTTCACTGTGTTTTCCTTGGATACCTCTTAGCTCAATTTCCTTTCCCTCTGAAGAAAAATATTATGAAATGATATTGGAAATTAAGAGCCATTGTTCCCAATGATTGTAACGAACCCTTAATACAACATAAACACCACCCATTTGGATTTAAATCATGGGACTAACCAATAAATACACCCCCCCCCCCCACCCCCCCCCCCCACCATATTCATCTTCATTTTATGGTACTTCACTAAAACAATTATGGTACCTCCACCTACAATCATCACTTAAAATTCTGGTGATGGATATACAAAGAAATTAAGAAGTTTTTCATTTTGCAATTGATGAAGTTATGGGTGATACTTGAATCAATAAATGTTTTTACCTTTTTATTTTTGATATATCCTTCTATCTTGAGGGTCTTTGGAGTACTAATGCTGGAAAATGCATGACAAGATATTGTTGGAGTATTATCTTCTAGCTCTAGATCCTACAAAGTTTCCACTTCTTGATCTTCTTCATATTCATATTCTATGTAGAATAATTTATTATCACTATAATTATGCCTTTTTATATACTTGCTATCAAAATTGAAACATATTCCCTTTTCTCTTTTTTTATCAATTTGTTGAGGATTCAACCTTTTCAGTTTTAGAAAGGAAGCATGATTTTCTCTATAGTTATTCGTCACCATATTTTTATTTTCAACTTTCCTTTCCAGACTAAAACCATGCTCTAGATATTTAGGTTCAAAGAGACACACCTCATGTATGATACTTTCCTTTAAAGTTCCCATAATTAGGTCTAACAAAATATCCTATGAAATATTCTTTACTCTAAGACTCAACTTTTTGAATTAATTGAATGTTGTTTGTAACTACACCCTTTTTTCGAAGACTTACCAATTTATTAAAGAATGTGTTATTATTAATATCCCCATAATGTGCATCAATTCTTCTGTAAAAATGAATCGATATATATTAGACCCCTTTTTTCCTTTCACAAATCCATTGATACCATACATTTTGATCTTATTCTAAAAACATAGATGCAATATTTAACTTTTTAAGTGTGCCACTTGGTGTAGATCAAAGTACTGCTCCACCTAAAATATCCATGGTATAGGATCATTACCATCAATTTTCCTCAATTATCAAGCTTTGAAATGTAATAGTTCATGTTTGAAATTGATTTAAGGACAATTAATAAACCCCAACTTCCATAGGATATAACTCTAAAAGTACATAACAAACCAATTTCCAAATTTGAATCGGTTTTCCCCAAAATTCCTTCTTAATATGGTACAAGTTTCACTATCTGAAACGAGTGAAAAATGTGAAGTTGGGTTACATTTTTTCCCTTTTTTGAGAAAAAAAATGTAATTTTTAGAATTTATTCAACTTTTTGCAAGAAAAAACAAATTTTCTACTTAGAATTTCATTTTATGATAAAAATAAAACTCGTCGGAAATTTTATTAGCTTTCTATTACTTATTTTTTGGAATTTTTTTATTCACATTTGATATGTAAACTTAAAAGTTCTTTGAGTGTGTGTTCTTTAACAATCAAAGGATTCATAAAAATTCATGTTGAGACGTGTTGGTGTATTCTTGGAAAACTTTGTGTTTTTTAGAAAAAAAATGTGTTACAACAATCTAGACAGAGACTACTTCAGTACCGTTATATTTACGAAACCAACTAGTTCATATCATAATTACTATAATTTTTTGAACTGAACCAATATGAAAAAAATGCACATTTTGAATATTTTTTTGCCTACGTCAATTTTCTCAACAGATTAGTTATAAACTAGAAATATAAAAACTACCCATTACAGAGGATGGACCAATGTAATGCACCATAAATTTTAAATTTTTTTACAGTATGTTTTGGGAGATATAGAATTTTGATTTCACTGAATCATAATGACCTTCAGAAATTTTTTGCACCCATGTTATTACAAAATTAGTTAAAATTTGTAAATATCTATGGAATTCCATAAAAGTTATATTTCCCCAAAGTAGATTGAATTCTGCAAATGCTAGTCTTGGTTGTGAAAGCTAATTCATAAAATTTGATGGATTTTAACCATTCCAAAGTTGAAGAAATGTGTTCAGAGCCGAGCTACAGTGTAGTTTCATATATTTTAGTTTGGTCAAACTTTTGTAACAGTTCGGCCGAAATTTTTTTGTCGCACCGTCCCGTTAGTTTTAACGACAAAAAAGTTCGATCGAACTTTTTCTTGCAAAAATTCCATCGGCCGGAAAAAAAAATCGACAAAGCCCCTCCAAAAAAACAAATTTCACAACTATATAAATAGTCGAAAACGGAAGCATTATTTTCGCACATTTCTCCAAACATAAAAAAAAATTATTACAAAAATTCCAAGCTGACTCTTTGGAAACGAAATTTAGGACCATATATGAACCTATATTTACTTAAATTATATATATGAAATTACAGTGAAACAAGATATGAGATTTGAACCTGATTTTCACCATAATTTTGTCTCAACATGGTCTAATTTTCATTGTTTGAAACCTCATAGAAAAATGTTATAGTGAAAATGTTGAACTGACATGTTTGAGATATATTTTTGGAGCATTTTGAAATTTGTACCCAATATTACTTGATATGTCTTCTAAATATTCTCCAAGTTTCACCATATGAAAAATCCTAGAAAAAAAAGTTATAGAAAAAATGTGTCGATGGCCTGTTTGAAGCAACAAAACCCTAGGATAATGAGCTCTGATACCAAATGTTATGATCCTTGTGCCTTGAAAATTATAAAAAATCAATAATTACAATCCTCTTAGAGGAGTATACCTCCTTTTACAATCAAAAAAATGTAAAAGACAATATTTTATGATTCTAAGACTAGGTCTCCTTAATGTATATATAGGAGACAAAAGGTATATTATAATAAAATGGGACTCTGAGGGGTTCTATTCTACATAAAAAAATATAACAATAGAAATGTAATCACGCTATATATAGGGCTTAATAATGGGGTTTTGGGTTAACATGGAGCTTATAAAATGCTCCAAACACAAAGCTTTTTACTCCACGGGCTCTAGATCAAGATAAATAATCTTAGTTCTCCCAATTTGATTCGTGACCCTTAATCAGAAGAACTTCTCCTCAAAGTAGTTGTTGGTAGCTACATTAATCACAAGAAGAATTTCAAGATTGGCTCAAGTCTCACGATGCCTTTTTTCTTTTCTTTGATGGAGCTTCTATACACAACCCAAGGGTGGCATGCATGGAGGAGGGGGGTGGTGCTTCTCATTTTCCCCGAAGGAAATATTGAACTAACAAATTCATGAAACTTGGGTAGATCGTCCAATAACTAGGTAGAATCCTATGCTCTTCTTCAAGAAGTCAATCTAGCTACCTCATGACATATTCTTAGTTTAAAAATTGTGGGATACTCCAAAACTTCAATTAGGCATTTACAGTTTGGATCTTCCCCTCTAGATTTGAAACTTACTCAATATTCAACAAAATCTATCAAATCTTCAGTTTCACTCAATAGGGCCACTCATTCCATATCCTCTAGTATCATAACTCTATGGATGGCTCTTTAGCCACACGTGCAACTCAATTGATGGAAGGAACCTTGTGTATCAGTGGGAGGGAGAGTTATCATCCCATCCCTTGGTATCATGTGGACATATGTTACTTATGCATGTGTAACCTAGTAACCTCCAAGTTATTGTTTGTGCTTAGGTAGACACAAGGCACTAATTATTCTTTAATTGAGAAGCTAATGGAAATTACTTGTTTATTACATCCCCTCATTACAACAGTGATGAAACTATATGCTTATAATCATGGAGATTATGGTTTCAGACAAAGAATTTAGTACAGGGGACTTACCAAATGCTTTATTCTTTCCTTATGGCCCTTGAGTTACTAAGTTCTTGGGTACATACATTGGTATACTTGAGTGTGGTGTGCATGTGATCCAGATCTTGGGGGGAGTATAACACTGGCTTCCCACATCTACCCAAGTAACTGGCCAACCGGGGTAAACATGCGATGATATGATACTAATATGATATTAGACCTCCTAGATGACCTTAAGGAAGTGGAACCGATGGAAACCTGACAAACATACCTTAAACAACCTCAACAACACCTCCAGGAGGTAACCCAACCTCTCAGACCCCTAAACCCGAAGGGGGAACTTATTTCTGACCCTTTTGATCCTTAGTCGTGGGCATGGAAGGGAAAGGGAGCAGCTAGAAGCCTATAGCCGTGGGCATGCTAAGGGAAGTTCACAACCAGGGCCCCAAAAAGTCATTTTTGTGCTTGCAACTCTGGGATTTGTGCCACCTTTTTATCTCCAACGCTTAGGTCACTGCCCAAAACTTCATGAAAATTTAGGAGTGGATAAATAACATTAAACCAAAGGTATGGAAGCAATCACATGATCAGGAACTCTTATATACCCCTTCTATCCATGACACGATTTTCATCAAACATGTGACAAACATTGCATCTATATGTGTAAAAAATATATTTAAATATAGGGGTATCATACTTATATGAGAATCTCTAAGAAGCATTTCTCCCTTAAATCATAAGCTGTGATACAATCTATTTTACCATAGATACATTGTGTATTCATTTACAGGTAAAAAAATGGAGAGATCCATACATCATCATTGATAAATTACATGCTTATAAACATCATAATAACAACAAAAATACAATAGATATAACACCAACATAATCCACATAATAACTAGTGAAATTATACATAAAATACCATAGGGATGAGCTTCCCATTAATGAGTATAAAAACCAACTAGAGATGGGACTTCCACGTTCCACCCGACCATAGATTCGCTGAGCCAGATCTCTCTCCATCCAATCACCCTCGTGCCATATTCCAAGCATGAATGTGGGACTCAAACCGAAAGAACAAACCAGGGCATCCCGAGGCTAAACTACCTCACCCTCGTTAATCATAAACCAGGCTTTACCATGATGTACACCCAATCACTGGGCCAACACAAGCATGGATATCACTGGATTCTCTCCGCCTAAACCATGAGGAATTTTCTTATCTCCTAGTCTCTCAGGTTTTACCGCAACCCATTGTCTAAGTCAGTGGTCCCTAGGCCCTAAACCGAGAAATACTCTCTATGCTTTATCGCAATCTGAAATACGGGATTCCTAGGCCTGAAATGGAGAGCAAACAACCACCCCTCAAGCTTTACGACAATTCAAACCTGGATTATTGGACCTTGAACGGATGCAATAAACGAACTATTTCTATAATCATTCGCAGATCCACCTCACTCGGCTTTGAATCCATCTATTAATCGAGCTAATCCAAAACATGAGAACCCCACAACACCACGGCTATGTGGAAATTGCAAGGCTAGGCTAAATAACTGTCACACCTGGAAAAACCCATGCCAAGGTAGAAAAGAACCATATGCAATACCATGCATGCCAAATCTAGCAAGTAAATCATACATGCAAATAAATACCTACAAAGAATCATGTTGTAGCTACTTGATTATTGCTCCTCCTTTCTTGCTTTTTCCATCTTCCTTCTTTCTTGCCTTTCTTGCTCCAATTCCAAGGTGCTCCAAAAACTCTAAGTGTCCAAGAGTGCGAGAGAGAGAGAGAGAGAATAATGAGAGAGCTCCAAAAATTTCACTGACAAAAGGTACCTATTGATCCTGAGAAGAATTTTTATGGAAGAGGCCTCTATTTTCTTCATTTTCCATTATTTTCCTTCAATTTCCTCCTCACATGTAGCCTGTGACCTTTCACCTCCCTTTTCTCCTAATTTCCATTATTTTCATAAATAAATGTGCCAAAAAATCCATTTTTCTTCTCCAAAGCCTTTTCCTCTGCCTTTTCCAATTTCCTTAGCCATAATAAGCCAAATCAACACCCACTAATTTTTTTTTCCCAATATTCAACTTAGAATAAGTGTCCCATCAACCCTGGTTATTATTTTTAACTTTATTACATGGAATTTTCATCAGGACTATTACAAAAATCTCGGTGTTTAGCCACACATATACCTCAGCAAAACTTCTGAAAATAAACCATACTTCCCATGGAACTTTATAACATAGCTCGATGCAGCATTTACAATGATCACCCTACTAAAATGCAAACCAACATGACATCATAACAACATGACAAATAAAATGACATGACACCATACTGCTTATTGGAGATTTATATCTTAACTCATGGAGGTATTTACATCTATATACATATGTACATACATCCAACCATCACATCAAAACATATACCAAAAAATATGCTAAACAAAAACCAACATCACACCAAAACTCCTTTGGCTCAACCAAAAACAAGGAAGGATACATGGCTCAAATCTGTTATTCCATCTCCCATTTAGATTCATCGGGCCCAAAGTGATACCATGGCACTTTAACTTTCATTATTGCTTGGTTCCAAAGCATGAGCACCTTTTTCTGCAATATACACTAAGGCTCCGACTAGAATTCTCCATCGGGTTCCACCTACAATACAGACTAGTCAATCG
The DNA here is from genome assembly GCA_034641835.2 of Pinus albicaulis. Classification (NCBI taxonomy): domain Eukaryota; kingdom Viridiplantae; phylum Streptophyta; class Pinopsida; order Pinales; family Pinaceae; genus Pinus; species Pinus albicaulis. The sequence continues at coordinate 977,421,990 of CM076571.1, read as the reverse complement.
CATGATCAACATCTTTAGCATACTTCTTAAGAAAATATATATGAAACAAATCATGGAATTTCACTATAGAAGGAAGTGCAAGTCGATAGGCCACTGGTTTGATCCTCTCAATGTTCCTGAAGGGTCCACAAAACCTTGGTGCTAGTTTGGCACATGATCTAATCTGCAAGGAGATCTTCTTGGGCTTAATACACAAGTACACATGATCCCCAACCTGAAACGCCTTGAAAAATTTGTTCTTATCTTCATAACTCTTATGCATATCTTGCACTGATTTCAAGTTCTTCTTGATCACCTAAATTTATTGTTCCATTTATGCCAACATATGTGGCCCAAACAGTACCATATTAACCAGATCACTCCAACTAATAGGAGTGTTGCAACTCCTCCCATACATAACCTCAAATGGAATCATATTCAATCATTCCTAATACCCATTGCTTTAGGCGAACTCTACCAGTGGAATATATTCTTCCCACTTGTGTTGTTGATGCATCACATACCTCTTCAACATATCCTCTAGTATCTTATTAACCCTCTCAATATTTCAATCTGTTTGTGGGTCATAAGTTTTGCTAAAGTCCAACTCAGTGCCAAAACCTGTAAACAACTCCTTATAAAACTTGGAAGTGAACTTTTCATCCCTGTCAGACATAATATTCTTCAAAACACCATGCAATCTGACTATGTGTCTAATAAACAATTGTGCTACATCGCTAGCTGAATAAGTAGTTTCCACTGGAATGAAATTTGAAACCTTTTTTAACCTATCCACAATAACCATGATGGAATCATGATGTCTAGTTTTCTTAGGCAAACCTATGATGAACTCCATGGAAATTACTTCCCATTTCCACTTTGGTATCGCAATCATCTATAGCAGTCCACCTTGATATTTATTCTCTGCCTTAACCATCTAAAAATCCAACCATATGGCTACAAACTCGGCCACATACCTCTTTAGATTTAGCCAATAAGAGAATCTATTCACTGCATTCAATTTCTTATGGTAGCCTGGGTGACCCGAATATGGTTTTACACAAAACTACCTCAAGATAACCTTCTTGATATCATTGTTGTCTGGTACATATATTCTATCTCTAAATGTAACCAATCCATCTGATGTGAGAGAGTAGTCCAAGTCATGAATGCTTGTACATGTACCTGTACATGTACTTGTACCACATGTGCTTGTACCTATGCCAACACCTATACCTGTACTTGTACCTATACCTGTACTAACACCTTTACTTGTACATGTACCAACACTTGTACCTATACCTATACTCTGTTGCAACCTATGCACAATCTCCATATCCCTTTGATCCTATTGACCTACCTACAAGATCTTATCTTGTAATTCTGTCCTATAGGATCTCATCGTTGCTAAGTGATTTACATGTACTCACCTGCTAAGAGCATCAACGACCCTATTCTCCTTTCCCTTGATGTACCTGATCTCGAAGTCAAAAATTTTGATAGTGCCCAACCATCTAGCCTACCTAGAATTCAATTTTGGCAAGTAAAATAAGTACCTCAGCCCAATGTGGTTTCTCATCAATACAAACCACTTGCCAAGAAGAAATTTCCTCCACATCTTTAGTGCATGTATTATCCCTGTTAGCTCAATATCATGTTTCAGGTAGTTATGCTTGTGTTCATTTATTTTTTGTAACTCATAGCATAACACTTGTCCATCCTACATAATGACCCCACCAAGTCCTATCTTGCAAGCATATGTACACACTACAAACTCCTTGTTCGGATCTACAATATTTAACACTGGAGCATATGTCAACAACTTCTTAAGCTACTCAAAACTAACCTCGCACTTCTTTGTCCAATCAAACTTCTTACCTTTTCTTTGTAATGATGTAATAGGATAATAAATCTATTAGAAGTTCCTAATGAACCTCATGTAGTAACTTGTGAATACCATGAATGATCTCACTTTATCTACATTCTTAAGAGCTACCCACTCCATGATGGCCCTTATCTTCTATGGATATACTGCAGTTCCTTCCTTGGAGACAACATATCCCAAGTAGTGTACCTCAGTCTGGAAGAAACTACATTTGTTGAGCTTAGCATACAACTAATTGTCTCTCAACAATCTCAATACGGATTCCAAATGCTCGACATGCTCTTCCTCATTTTTAGAGTATACCAATATGTCATCAATAAACACAATCAAAAACTTCTCCAAATAAGGATGAAACACGTTATTCATAAAACACATAAATGTATTTGGGTCATTATTCAAACCGAATGGAACTATAAAAAACTCATAATGCCCATACCTAGTCCTGAATGCGGTCTTGTATATGTCCTTCTCTTTGATGTGTACCTGATGATATCCTAATCTCAATTCGATCTTAGAGAACAATGTTGCTCCCTTCAGCTGATCGAACAAATCATCAATCTTTAGTAATGGGTACATGTTCTTGATGGTGACTTTGTTCAGTTGCCTATAGTCAATGCATAGTCTAATAGTTCCATCCTTCTTCTTCCTGAACAATAGTGGTGCACCCCATGGAAATATAGTTGGTCTAATGTACCCCTTTTCAATCATTTATTTCAGCTGCAACTTTAGCTCTAAAAACTCAGGTGTGCTCATTCTATAAGGTGATTTTGGTGTTGGAGCTGCCCCTAGCATCAACTCAATAGAAATTTTACCTCCCTATGAGATCAAAACGTTGAAATCTCTCCTAGAAACACATCCTGAAACTACTACAAAAATGGATACCTACTCAAAACATCTACATCCTCAACCTCCTTACATTTTTCACTAGAGATATGAACTACAAATAACACACAGCCTTTCCTATGACTGTGCTTGACCTGCATGGTTGTCACCATTCTAACCGGTGTGGCTTTCTTCTTTCCCTGTAAAAATCTTGGTTCCCCATTTTCATCCAAGCATTCAATAGATTTTTCATATAACTATACCTTGATCTTGTGGATATATAACAAATCCATACCTAATAGCATATTGTAGGAACTTAGTGGCAATATGTTTAAGTGTGATGTTGTAGCCATACCGTTTAACTCAAATGCACAATCTCTCACCCAATGATGAACTCTTTTATTTGTACCTGTGGCCAACTGCACTAACCAAGATTATGCATGCATTTCCTTATTCAAACCACACTTATCCACCAAGTCAGGAATAACACAACTATAATTAGATCCAAGGTCAATCAAAATAGAAATAAATTGATCACAAATATTACCGTCCATCTCAATGATAGAAGCTTGGTGATATGCTTGATTGTTGTCCACTGTTGCATAAACGTTAGTAATTATCTGCCCAATATCCCCAACAGTTTATGCTTCTTGTGCACTGTATATCTTATGCCTACATCCCTGATTTTGTGGCCAATATCTATGAGATGCTCTTCACCGCATGTCTATCACTCCAACTGTTCCATACCATTACCTCCATACAACAGTTATGATCTATATTGTTTTTGTGATCTATGTCCCTGTCCTCTTTCATTAAACTTCTTTTGCGGTGCCAAATTTTCTTTCTCTTCTGCATTATATGGCCTTTCTCTTTTCATTTTCCATATACATTTACCTTTTTCCCTCCCTTTCCATCCTTGTTGAGACTCATTCTTGCGCCCTGACTTCACAGAAATGCTTCAACTTCCTAATGACTTCTGCAAGTGTATGAAGCTCATCATACTCAATCGGATCTTTGAACGCTAATGGAAAACCACTAAAAAATCGTTGAACTTTACCCTTATCATCCTCAAGATATGGCACATACCTTAGTAGCTATAAGAAATTAGTCATATACTCTCCATCTATCATTGATCCCATATTTAGCTCATAAAATTCTTTGGCCTTGCTGTCGTAGTACCTCTCTGATAAGTATTTCTTCCTAAAAATTCTTTTTGAACTCATGCCAACTCAATTCATTTGTCCTTATGTGTCTAACCTGTGTCACATATTACCACTGGATGGCCTCTTTACCTCTAAGGCTGAAGATAACAATCCTAGCCTTCATGTTATCTGAGTACTCATGCAACTCAAAGAAATTATTCATCCCAAGTATCCAATATTTTGCCTCTTCTAGTTTCTTCAAGTATCCATCAAAATTAGGTAGCTTTGCTTTCTCGAATTCATCTAGAACATTCCCCTGTCACTCCATCTGTAAGAATGATACCGATTACTATCATGATTCTATCCGAACCAAAACTAGAATGGTACCTGTACTCATCACTCCTCCTATCCGGAGTGTTCAAAAACCTACCATCTCTCAATGTATCAGCTCTATCTAACCTGTGTATGTTAGGATACCTACTTCCATATTCCCCATTATTTTTTCCTCTTTTTCATAGCTAATCCGAAGTGGTCCTTTTTTCTGCAAATCTGACAAGCTCTGAAGAATTGTTGCATTCACCTCTTCTTGTTTCTCTTGTGCCTTTATGATCCTATCATTTTCGGCCTTACAACTCCTTATTTCTTCCTTTAGGCTTCTCAATGTGTTTTCCAAATCAGAAGTGTGCCCATCTATTGCTCATATGACTCATAGTGAGATTCCCTGTAGTCTACCATCTTTCTATCCATGGTTATCTTTCTCCTGCAAGGGGTAATATGTCATCTAAACCAAACAACAATAACCAAGAACGTTGAAAATTCAAAACTCTTTTTACGGGTAGAGTGGTAAACCCTAGCCATGGCGGCCATGGCTTTCTCGCAACTGGTGGCGGCATTTGCTCAATGCGGACTTGGTAACTGCGAAACCTCGCTCCCTGGCATATCGGTCGGGTGAGTGGAACTTTTTAATTTTCATGTTTCTATGATTTACCATTTCATTTGGCGGCTTTGAGACTCCGACGGTTACAGTTATTGTTTCTACTTTGCGGCTCTCTGCGTATCTAGGCATTTGGGATATGGTTTTTACACTCACGGGTTTTGTGGGGTTTACTGTGCTCCTCTGAGCACACTCTCTGTATTGGTCTGCATTTCACCGACCGACAGACTCTGCCCCACCTGTCCCTAACCTGAGTGTCTCAACGTTTCCTCTATCTCATTTTTATTGCATCTGGGCACCTCAGGGACTTCTGTAATTCCACTCTACCGCCATCTGAGCTCTCTGCCATTATTTTTGGACCATGAACTTATTCTCGTGGACACCGGTGGCACCATAGGTAGTTTTACTTTTCGGAGCTCCAACCATTTCTCATCTAACTGTGCCATCCATCTAGCCTGTCTTTGGACATGGGCATATTCGATGAAGAGCTGGACTACTCAGCTGACCCACTGGAGGGGTTCGATATTTGGGGGTTGCAAGCTATAGATGATGTAGCTACCATGGAGGATGCAGTGCCTGAACCAACCCTCCACCAGCCATAACTGCCCCCTCAGGTCACGACCACATGTGGCACCATATCCATTAAGGGTTGTTCGGACTCTCTGTCCACCAATATTCTGTCGCCATCAGTTTTGCGACATTGGGTGCACCTGGCACATGACATTCTTGTTCTGCCGACGATTAACACTGCTTCGGGGCCGAGCACCATGGTGGCATTTGATTATCTCAGCGATGATTCCCTTTCTTTTGTGGACCTATTCATCGATGGGGAGGGGACTTCGCAACAGCTGCCCATTCCATCCCTTGTTGTGATTGAGACGATTTCGGCTTCAGGATTCTTTGTATATATTCCATTTGATGCGCAAACTGTCAATGCGCAACTCTCATCTGACTCCGACGGACTTGGAGATTCTTGACGGCCACTGGTGAACAAAATCTGCATAAGGGTATTGGGAAAAATTATCGTCCTCCGAAGAACCAGCACAGCCATAGTGCCAATATTGGCAGGGACAGAGGTATGGCTAATATTGAGCAGATGGCCACCACAGTTTTGGTGGGAAAGGTTTACAACTGCAAATATACCACTGCTAGATTAAAACTCTGGACCGAGGAGATTTGGGGTGGTCATTTGGAGTAATTCCTAGGGGTCATGCTACTAAACAGAGGATGGTTTTCATTAACCTTCACATCGCTTGCATTAGTGGATTGGGTCTTGGCTAAGTACTAGCATATCGAAATGCACCTGATGTTGTTAAAGAGATGGACCCCTCTTTTTGATCCAAACAAGGAGAATTTGAGAGTTGGCCCAATTTGGATGCAGCTACCAAGGCTACCGATCAAGTTTTGGAATGAATTCGCACTCTTAAGCATCAGGGAGGACTTTGGGCTATACCTCGATCATGATAGAACATACCTTGAGACTGGCATCTACTTAGTGGCTCGAATCCTTGTTTTCCTAGATACTAGAGATGGCCTCCATGACAATTACAACATGTTTTTTGAAGGGATGGTTTGGCAGCATATGTTGGACTATGAAGGGATTTCGTTCAGATGCAGGCGCTGCAATGAGTTTGGGAATTTACACAAGGAGTGCCAAGTTATGGGTGCTCCGGCTCCTACCTACAAGACGGTGGCTCACATGGCTACTCAGACGAACCCGGTTACCATCATTTCACCTGATTTACCGGCTAAGGGCGACATAACACAGACCTTGGAGGTGTTACCTACTTGGCCGATCACTCAAGCTCGTACCCACAGCATGTCCGGCCACTATCCACTGTCGCTTCCGTCTTTGGTTCCGGGTACCTCTCTATCCTCTCCTACACATTGTATTACTTTTACTTTTGCACTGTCTATTTCTGCACACCTTTCTATTAGTTCTTTTAGCGCTATCATTTACTCTGTTGCATTAGCCCTCCTACCTTTCCTCCTACCATTTCTCATACCTGTATGGATTCCTCATGTTTTTCTCCCCTTTTGACTGATGACTCCACATCTGTTGGTCACCATTACTTCTTGCACTCATCTACTCTGCAACCCTCCATGTCTGAGGTTGGCATTGGCTCGACCCAATGTCACACATCTGTTAAACCACGTGGCAGACCTACAGTTATCTCAAATTCTATTCACAGAGCCAATAGAGAGGTGGTAGGAGGTACTCAATCAACCCTTCTTCGGGTTCTTAGAGCAAGGAAACCCAAGGATGGGGTTCCATTATGATCTGTCTCTCTTACAACTATAGGGGTCTTGCCAACCCTGTAAACAAATTGGCCCTCAGGTGACTCCTTCATACCTCACCCATTGATGTTTTGTTCCTGCAAGAAACTTTGGTGGATGGGGTGTCCATTAACTTGATCCTTAAAAATCTCCTCTCGAATTGGATCGTTATCACCATCGATGCAGGGGGTAGATCCGGTGGCTGTGCACTTGGCATCAACAGCAAGACCACTCGAATTATTAATTTTTGGGGTTGGGTGGGTGTTCTTAGCATGGAGCTCACCACAAGTGATTTTAAACATCCCTTCACCGTGATCAATGTTTACAGTCAATGTATCAATAGAGAGCATTTTTGGAACTCTCTGCTTCAATGCTCCCTTCACCAACATCAGCATATTATTCTAGGTGGGGACTTAAATTTCTCTATTGGGGTCTCCAAATCCTGGGGACCCCAAGCTTTCCTAGATCTATTATTAGATTTCTTTACCTCAAACTTGGAATTGGCTGATCTTATTGATATAAATATGATGAAGAATCAACCCACTTGGTGGAACAGAAGGACGGGAGAGGCTGCTCTGGCTCGGCGACTTGACAGATTCCTTATCAACTAGCCTTTTCTTGACCAATTGGTTCGTTCTATATAGTGGGCGGGTGTCGGCGGGGCCTCGGATCACTCACCTGTGTACTTGGAATTTATAATTGGAGATCAGAGGTCGCACTAACCATTCAAATTCAACGCTAATTGGCTTCAGAACCCTAAATTTCATTTGTTGGTCACACAAGAGTGGCAGCACTATAATATATCTCCTGATCGGGAACCTGCAAGGGTTTTCAATCAAAATATCAAACGTATAAAAGCAAGAACTATCATATGGGCCAGACACAAAAAGAAGCTTGAGGAGGAGGAGCTTAAAAGGATTGAATTAGAAATCACCCAGCTCACTGATTTGAGCCTTTTGGGTTTCCACTCAGCGACTACAAAAGAGCATCTTATTGCTCTTGAAACAAACAGGGCTAACATCTTTTGTCACAGGGAGGAAGAGTGGAGACTAAAGAGTAGGGCCATCTGGCTGCAGGCTAGGGATGATAATACAAAAAAAAATTAGCAGCGTGCTCAAGGAAGGCGTATCTCAAATACTATTTGGGAACTTTCTGATTCTACTGGATATGTGGCTAAATCCTTTTTGCAACTATCGGATCTTGGTATCCAGCATTTCACTAATCAATACAAAGCACCACACAATAACAACTTGCCAAAATTATGAATATTGCTCGTACCTTCCACAGATATGTGGATGATGAGCAGGGAGAGGAGCTCAATACACCAATCACCCTGGGGGAAATTGAAGGTATTCTGAAATGGTTTAAGAGGTACAAAATCCCTGGACTGTGTTAGGGTCCTATAATAATAGGGTTCATAATTTTTGAATTGACTTTGATAGTCTTGTAAATATGTACATACCTTGCTTTCTGCAAGTTGTTTTCCCATATTTTGAAAATGATAAAATAATAAAAATAAAAAGAGGGTAAAAGTCCTAAAAGAAATATCAAAGGACTTATAGACCCCAAAAGAAAAAGAGATATAATAAGACCTGAAAGTGAGCAAGTCAAAATGCCACTGTTATTTATTTTTACAGCAAGAATAATCATTATGTGAATTTTTCAATAAATGCCATAATCCATGATCAGTTAAACAATTTAATATTAACTTTTCATGCTTTGAATTTCATGTTTTAGATAGAGAATAAAGATATGTCAAACAATATAAACTTGAAAAATCAGTAGATAAGGTAGAGAATAAATGAGGAGCTCAACAGTTTAATCTGAGTCCTCGGATGAAATAAGGTTAGACTTAGATAGTTTTTATGTTTTAAAAGAAAATTGATTTAGGGTTGCAAGCCTAATTTCACCCATGCAAATGAAGTAAAAAAATTTAGAAATAATGGTGGGTAGGTAGAAAGCAGTTGTGCAAGCATGTAATAAATCATCATCAGGCAAAAATTACTAATTTCCCCTCCCCCACAATGATCCAATATTCTAAACCTTCAGTTAAAGAGGCTTAGAGCATTTCTCTGACTTTTGTTGGGACCGGACCCAAGGCTTAGTAACTGATTGGCTAAAAATAGTGGATTCCCTACACAAAACCCATCTCATCAGCATTTTCACCCTTTTCCAAAACTATGCCTCCTTTTCCTAAGTAAAACACATTTTTTCTTAGTAAAAGTAAAAACCCTACTTGATTAATTTCATTTTCATTCAAGAACACTCAAAAACCCATAAAATGCATTTTTATCCTAAGTCTATGTGTAAAAATCAAAAAATGGGAAAAACTATGCTTAAAGGCCTATTTTTCCACTTTACTTAGTCTTAAATTATGTATTTTTATTCATTCCATACATTATACCTTCATTTCATATTAATTTCTAACTTAAGATATTAAATCCCTATATTACATCCCTTCCGTATTTATTAAATCCTTTATATGTAAATAATCCCCAAAAACCCATTATTTAAAGTTTTAACCGATGGTTATATATCCCATGTGATGAAAATAAAACCTGCCCTTTCTCCCCATAGGTTTAAATGTGTCAAATATAATAATATCTCGCCCCCCTATGGTATTAAAACACGTGTTCATGTTTTATTTACCATATAATAAAAATTCCTACACCAATATCATCAAAACATTTGTTAAAAGTGTTAAGTTTAAAACATAATAAACTTTACCCCCTACTCAATCATATAACATAAGGTTTTGACATTATAAATGTATATTTATAAAGTTAAAAACCTATCCCGCCGTATTACTAAGCCCTGAACCCCACCTCTTAACGTCAAGCAACTTCATATTAAATCGCGACCATTTGCATTATCCCTCTCAAATCCAATGATCGAAACACCATATCGCAATTTAAGTTGCACGATTATAACACAATCCATTCCATGTGAAATAGTTTGATTCAGCATTTTCTATCTCCTCCACATGGCTCATTTTAATTGGATCGCATCCAATTCAATTGAAACCACTTACCACCTTAAATGCACGTGATAACCACTCGCGGTTTCTATCCTTTGAAGCTCGAAACCGCCCATTTCTCGATGTGATTGACATTTATTGCAGGCCATATTAAACCTAAAATGCCTAATAAACTCTAAAAAACCCCATTAATCCCTTTTTCTGCGCTATCTCACTGTATTTATCCTCCCGATTAAAGAAAACGAAGTTGATATACTATTTTTCACCCAGAGAACCTACAAATGCCACCATTGTTTCTGTCAAAGACTGCTGGAAGCTACAGTTCGACTTCCAGAAACCTTCAAAGCCATCACAAGCCTGTTTTACACCTAATAAACCATTAAAAGACCAAATACTTGCACAAAAAGATATTCTTCGAAGAAAAAAAACCTTCCCTTCATTTGAAAGAACCAATTTTCTGAGAAATTGAGCCTTGTAAAGCCTATTTTCCCCACATAAAGACCTGTATCTACCCCCAAAAGAACAGATTCGCTGCTAAACCCTGATAAAATTACAATTTTGATATTGCAATCTGTTTTTAAATAAAAATTGAAGTAATTTCAACCTTTTATAGACTTTAAAGACCCTTTGATTGACTAGAGAAACACTTGCAAATATTCAGGATCCTTATGTGTTTGAATTGAACCATTTTAATCTAGTTTATTCCAGAAGAGCAGAAAACTCTGATTCTACCTTTCCCTGAATCTGTGAAGAGTTTGAAGATCAGTTTTAGAGCTAAATTTCAAGGTTTAAACCAAAAAGAAAGCCATTTTGTGCCTATTACTATTCAATAGAACTCTGTCATACCAGAAATACCTTCTGTAAACAGTCTAAGCTTATAGAAGTGTACAAAAAACCTAAAAACAAGAGTTCCTAAGATCTGAAGGTCAAAATTATGAGAAAACCCCTACTATGGCCAGAACTCCTTTTTCTATATTCCTTGTTCCCTAATGCCATTATTGGCTTCCCTTCAGACTAGGGTTTTATCAACAAATTGTTTGATTTTTTTAGATTATTATCAAAATTTGAAATTGGGCCAATAGTTTCAATACTAGTTAATAAAATTGTTTGCTCCAAATTCTCAAATTTTAATTCAAAAGCTTCATTGAACAAATAGTTTGTATACAAAGAAAGGATTAAATCAAAGTTAAAGAGAGATCAGAATTATGAAATTACATAGTAAATGGTAAAAGTGAAATAATAATTCACAATGACAGTGAAAACAGAACAGTCAAAGATCATCAAAGTTAAAGTGTATCAGATAAAAGTCACATTAAAGGTTAAAAAAAAGTTACAGAGCAGTCAAGGTAAAAAGTAAAAGTAAATATAGAGGCTGCAATGGTTAAATAGAGATGAAAATACTTTCACCAACAATGAAATTTATCCATAGTAAAAGAAAAACAATTAAATGAACAAAAAGGTTAAAAGATGAAAACAAAGCAAGAGGGGACATTTTTGCACAAATTTCCTGTTTAAGTCATAATTTAACAAAAACTATTATGGTCAATCCAAGATGAATTTTGAAAACTTGGAAGAGGTTTATGTTACTAAGATGCTAAGCTACAAAAAAATATCTCACTGTGTGCACGGGTATTACAAAATGAGAGATACATGCACATCTTCACAGGCTAATTTTCAAATTGTGTAAAATTATGTTTTACACATCTTTTTGCAGAGCCTATTGTGAACAGCTGGAATTGAATTTTGGGAAACTGAGAGAATTTAATTTTAGTAACATATTTATCTACAAAAACCTCTTTCACGTTTTACATATCTATTTTGGATTGAAATATACAAAGGTATCATTGGACCCCAAGTTTGCATAATTTTTGGAACAAAATACACAAAGGAAAGAGACAGTTAGTGACTTGGATGCCTCATCATCAACTAAGAGTTGATATCAAATTCGAATTTCTCCTCTTTTTCATCACCTATCGATAAAAAATAGTGCCAAATAGATTCATTATTTTTTAGTGTCCTTTTATTGAGTTCTATTTAAGTAAAATAGTTTGAGATATTTGTAAAACAATCTTGATATTTTTTCAAGATATTTTAGTTTAAGAATTTGTCTATATACTTCATCCTTTGAAGTATTATTCTGGAATAAATTGCTGAAGATTTCTATAGTCATTTTTTATTGGACTTGAATTATTTTGTGTTTCAAAACTCGAGTAGCAGACTGGATCAGACCAATGAGCATCATATTTTAGGATTCATGTGATGAGCTATCGAAGTGAAGTATTTCCTTCTTGTCATTGTTATCTTTATTTGTTACATGCATCCATTATGTGTTCCAAATTTGAATGAATAAAAAGGAGAATTACTTCAGGATTTTTTAAAAGCACCCTGTCTTTACTGTTTATCATTTCTATGTTTTTTGATGATTTCCAGAGTAGGGAACCCTTAGTTGCTCCCTCTTTCATTTGACCTCTGCCTACTACTTCTATTTTTCGTATCAAATAACACATCATTTCTCTTTATCTCAATCATATCACTTCACCAAACATCCTTCCAAGATCTTCATGGGTTATCTATCTTGCCCTGAAAACATTTGACTTCTTGACCTTGATCCTAGCTCTGTCTGCTTGATTTTTGACTCCTCAACCCAATGGACAAACATATTTCCCACTATCCATCTCCTTAGGTGATTTTTCCCACCAAATCAATCAAACCAAAACCAAATTGCACAATCATAACTAGCCTAATATCTTATAAATCAAATAAAGTTAAATCTTATAGAGAGAGTCCTCTCTGAACCTAACAAGGCTAGATCTTAGAGTTTAAAATTTGGTACGTGGTTACCTCTAGTGTTCTTAGACTTTAAACCAAAATCTCACAACTTTAGAATTACTAGAGTGATAACATACTAGCGACCATACTGGGGAACTTAACCTATCCTCATTCATAAAATAAGTCTTTAATAAACCTTTTCCAACATCTTTTTGCCTTTAAGACTGTTTAATAAGTTGTGAGAATCATTTTTATCAAAAATTTGTAATTCTGGCTTCTAGGAAATTTTATCATACCAGGTCTAACCTGGATCCTAAACCTGTTGTTATAGTGGACAACCCAGATAGAATTGGAAAAAATAAAAAATAGATAGAATATTTAGATATTAAAATTTCAGTAAATAGAGTCAATTCATTACCACAAGAATTAGTGAGTTTACAGGATATGGAGTTTGATTTGAAATTTGAAAATTCTTTGTTGAGAAGAAAATCTGAAAGTAATTTAGGTAATGTTGTTTTAGACCGTGTTTTTATTTCATTTTTGGAATCAAAATAGAAAAATATTACAGTTGAATCTGAATTTAATAAAGTCATAAATCAAGACAAACTTGAAGAAATTAATGCCACTATTCTTAAATAAATTGATGAGAACATAGAATTAGCCCAACTATTAGCATATACATCTAAATCTTCCATTCCTCATTTAGATACCACTACATCATCTATAGTTTCTACTACCATCCAATCTACAGATCCATTTAGTCCTAGATTACCCTTACAAACTAGAGTATTATTTCCTTCATCCCCTACATCCATTTCATCCACTTTTTTACCTTCCATTTTTTCAAACACATCATTCTCATTTCCTACTAGTTATTATATTCCAGTTCCATTTCCTAGTACCTCCACTTCATCTATTAGTTCTTCCACTGCTTTTTGTAGTTCAACATTCTATGACATGCCTCAGGATTATCAAAGTAAAATACAACAATTTGATGCTATTGCATAGTAGCACATAAACAAAATGACAGATTACTTTGAACTTCATGAGATAGATGAATCAGATGTACAAATGAGATTGTTTGCACAAACATTAACAGGAGAAGTAAAGAAATGGTTTAAAGGTGGTACTGCAGGTAGTATAGCTTATTTAGCTATTTTTCATAGATTATTTTTAAATAAATGGGAAAAGAAGAAAAAACCCCTACAAATATTGTCTGAATTTGATGCTATGAAGAGAGCTCCCAATGAATCAGTACAAGACTACTACACTAGATATAACAGTGTTTACAATTCAATTCCTGCAAATCTAAACCCCACTCCTGACTCTATCTTGCTCAAATTCCCAGATGGATTTGACACTGACATGGCATATTAGTTAAGAGAAATAAATGTAGAAACATTAGAAAGAATGCAAACCGATGTTGTAGGTGTAGAAGTAAACATTTTAGCTAGAAAGGCCAGATTAATAATTCAGAGGAGAGTAACCATGAAAGAAGAAACCTTTAGTTCAGACACAAAAATAGATATGCTAGCTAAGACTTTAGAAATAATGATGGATAGGTTAGATAACATACAAATAATACCTCAATGGGATAATCAACAGTGTTATCACTCAGGTTTTCCTTGAAGTTGTGGAAAAGGAAAGTATACCCGAGGTAACCACAAACCAACCTTCAGATGCAGAATCTAGCCAATCTGCATCCAGAGAGGGCTCTCTCTTTATGATTTATCTTTGTTCTTAGAAATTTTTAGGCTAGTTATAAGTCCAAGAGTTTTGATTTTGTTTGAATGGTGGAATCCGCCAACTAAAGGCAAGGTTGAAGATTTTCAGTCCATTGGGCTATGGAGTCAAAGGATGGCTTTACTGGATTTCTATTCTACACACAAGATGGCTTTGCAGGGCAAGATAGCCAAACAGAGAACAATCCTTAAAATTTAAAGTGGATGGAATGGGTTTGAAGGGATGAAAGGCAGTTAAGAATATTTCACCATGTTCAAAAGAAAGAAACGAGATGATTACAAATAAAGAGCAGTGAATAATTCTTTACTATAGTAACCAAAATGTTTAAATTAGCGAAACAAGAGCAATTAAGAATTCGTTGCTTATAACTAATTTAGAGGAAAACATTAAGAATAATCACATCTGAAATCAGAGTACAATTAAGTAAATTCTGATTTATTCTTTTATGTCAAATATTCAGAAATGGACACAATGATATTATAAACAGATATAAAACTTAAGACATAGGGTAGAAAAACTTATTGAACTGCAGTCCGACACATGAATCCTGCAAAAAGTCCCGAGCTTCAAATTGTCATCCAGCAAGCCACAAGTAAATTTCTCCAAAACACTTTTATTCCAAAAATATCAATGTCACAGCAAAGTAGTAGAATCCACCCTCAATACTCTCTTTGAGGGTTTATTTATACAAAAAATGATTGAAAATATCTCACACTAACCTAGCCACTAATCTAGGGTGGCTAATGAATAAGTTACAATAAAAAGGAGACAAATGGTCTCGTAGATAGAACAAAAAGTAATTGCTGGTGTGTTGTTCCCTTATTATGTGGATGTGCTGGAGGCAGGTGCTATAATAGGGCTCGATGTTGTCCCTTTGAGTAACTCTTTTGCTTGTTTGATACTCTTTGTTTCTACTGATACTCTTTCAACTGCCCAACTGATACTCTTTAATATGTGCTCATTATTTATCCTTTACATGATAGTAAAAAGATAAAATTCTCAACCTGAAGATAAATTTCATAAAATGTCCAATAAGTCTTCCCACCATTGATCTTCTGCTATTATGGTTCTTTTAAGTTTTCTTAATGTTTCATCAGCCTCTGTGTATCTATAAAAATTGGGCTGATTAGGGAATAAATACTTTATTTCCTGCTCAAGATGAAACAAATTTTTTAACCTGTCGTAGAGATTCCTCCCTGTTGGCAATGTTGCTTGTGACGAATTGATAGAATGAACAGTTGTGTTATGAGCATGTATATCTATTTTATTAACATAGGTTTCCAGGTCCATTATCTTGTCCTCTGCGAGCATAGGACTGGGTAACCCATTGTCTAATAAAACCTAAAATTTCCCTTTAAAAGCATTGATTTCTTCCAGAATATCTGAGCATTTCCTTTCCAAATTATGCATAAGAGTTCTTTTGGTAAAAACTCTTTTTATTTCTAAAATAGTGCCTGTCCTGTCATCAATTCCTAATTCTGAAAGCTGTTGCTTAGTCCGAGTGTTCAAAAACTGTATAAGTTGATTGGCTTGCTTAGGTCTGCCCCTTAATTCATCTCTTGTTTTGTCTATTTCTTCCTGAGCTACTTTGATCAAGTCATTTTGTTCAAAGATTGTTTGAACAAAGGACCAAATACTTTTTATTGACTCAATTATATTATCCCAAAGAATTTCATTTATTTCTCTCAAAGGATTTTCTAACGAAAGATATTTTTCTAAAGCCTTTACCAATTTTTCCAATCTTTTAATTTCCCTGGTATTATCAGCAACAGTCCTTTTAGACATATCATATTTCTGCTCCAAATTTTCTAACTGTAATTTTATGGTTTTAAGTTATGTAACTCTGAGTTTTAAACTTTCCATTTGTTTTACCAATTCATCAGAACTTAAACCAGAAGTGTTTCCCTGTGCTAACTCTGTTTGTTGATCTGCTGTTGTGGTACCTGTAGTGATCTCTGTTGTAGATGTTTGCATGATATCCTGCTTTTCTTTTAATGCCTGTTCCAATTCTTTCTCTGTTTCACTCAGTTGCTCAGTCATTTTTAAGAGCAACTCCATCATCTCTTCCTGTGAATTTTCCTTCAAAACTTCTTGGGTCTGGGGATGCCTTGAGGCTGGCAATTTCGGCTGCTTTCTCAGTGCAGCTATATCATCATCTTTCTTTTTAATTAGTGCCTCAATGCTTTTTATATCTTTGGGATTGTGACCCAAACTGATGATTATATCTCCCAGAGACTTTATTCTGTTATCTTTTGCCTAAGAAGAAGCCTTCTCAATTTGCAATTGGGTGTTTGTATTATTTAAAGAATCTCGCAGCCTAAGGGCTGCCATGGCCTTATCAGTAAGGGTGGAGTATATCATTTCCCCAGTTTTTCTATGCAACTCTATCTGGTCCAGGGGATGAATGCCTTTTGCCAGGACCTCAAAATTGGTCCTAATATAATCAGATGTTGTCATGGGCTTTGGTACTTTGGATTTGAAATGGCTCATCATCATTTTTCCTTGTTGAATGTCAAATGCTGACATCAATATTTCCTGATTGTGTGGAGCCATTTTTAGATACTGATCATATACCTTCATTCTCAATGGATCATTCTTTGCTTTTATATTAATGAAAGTTCTCTTGATATCACCTGCATCTGTTTTTGGTGGTTTAAAAGAAGATACTTCAGTACTCAACTGTTTTTGCAATTCTTTTCCTTTGTGGCCTGTATGTGTTTCACTAACTGTGCCAGTTAGTTGACTATCTTCTCTTTCATCATCAAACATCTCATCAATTATTTCCACATCTGGAAGTGGATCGGGTTTCTGCTTTTTAGCTTGATGTAGCTCTGAGGATTCTTTGGGAGGAGTAGGATCTAGAGCCTGTATTTTCTTGCCTATTTCCATATTAGATGGAGTTTGCAATTCTGAAACTTCAGGATGATTTACTTGAGTAGGAGAACCCTGTGTCTGATCTGGTGCCCTGGAGGTTTGAGGTTTCTCTGCCATGAAGAAAGTTTCAATGACCTGTATTTCAGGTTCTTTCCCTTTACCTTTAGACTCTACTGCAATTGATAGACTCTCTTCCTATAACCCCTGTTGGAGATTTCCTGCTGAAGCGGTGCCAATGTGATGTACCTGCACTTGACCAAAAGATTCTAGGTCAAACTCTTTCTCAAGATCTTTCATAATTTTGTTTCTATTGTCTTCTTCATTATCTTGCTCAACTAGTGTTCCTTCCACCCACTCATCTTGGTTAGCATATTGTTCTATTTCAGGAATCCTGTGGTGAATATATGGGGATGATTTGTTCTTCATTCTTTTATTATAGATAAAACCGAATGGATCATAAGGAATCCAACGAAAACTCCTTGGTAACTTGCAATGGTTTTGTAGGATATCTTCTGCTTCTCGCTCAGCATCCCTAGAATTGCATATGAAGGGACCTAACTGACTTTTGATCCTGAGTTGGGCTTTCTTTTTTACACTACAAAAATGAATCATATCAGAATTATTCATTTGCCTGAAATATTCTAAGGCAAAAAGTCTCATAGGCACATATTTTGGCAACCTGAATGGATATAATTCACATCCATATATTCTGATGACTGAATGATTTTGATATAAATACCAGTCCCCAACTTTATATGTCCTTGAAAGCTGTAAAGTCTTCTTAATCTCATTACTGAGCCTTGGAGGGGGAATTCCTGTCAACAAGGTAGTTACAGGATATACAAAAAGATCGATGAACTCGGCATAAGAATAGGGAGAATCATAGGAAGAATGAGTTATGGCAGACCAAAAAATAACTGATCTAGGGTTTCCCTTGGCATCAAGCTTTTTAACAGGAAAAGGGAACTTCTATGATTGATAATAGATGAGGAGATGGTAAATAACTGAGGAATATTTAAACACTTTCTCATTATCTAGCCTCATGAACTGGTCATGGATTTTATTGGAAATGAAGGATGCAAAATCATATTTTACTGCAGGAGGTTGCCCAGGAGTAAAGATAGACAGCAATACCAAGGTTATTTCATCAACATATTCACTTGTATTGAAACCCATGACAAAGGATATCATATTGAGGATGACTCTTCCCAACTTATTAAAATAAGCAAAACCATAGGGAGGAGGCCCCTTAGGTTGATGTTCAGGTAACATAAAAGTCTGGCAAATGCATTTCAATTTTTCTGGGGACAGTTGGGTAGAATTTTCAAGTAGTTCTTCCATGGACAAAGGAGCAAGATCTTGATCAGGTTCAAAATGGAGCATTGTATTGATGGCATGAGGAATGATGGGGAAAAGGATACTCTGGTCAGGAGACAACACTGCCCTTTGAGTTGAATCATAGTTGGAGTGGCAGTAGTGGATGATTTATCGGAAAATATAGACTGAGGGGATAAGATATCTTGGGAAATTGGATTCCCACAACCCAATGACATCCAGACCTTTCAAATAATCGTCTTTGCAGCGACAATAATTTCGAAGGGGACTTTCATCGAAAACCAAATCTTTAATTTGAAAGTCTTTATCCACTAAGGGAAAGTATTCTAACTCTCTGTGAGGGGCATTCAATGCGGTTACATTCAGGGCTGCCGGAGCTTCCATTTTGGTTCTTGTGTATTCAAAATGGAAGTTTTTGGGTTTTCTTCACAGACCGGGCGCAAATTTGATTCTGGGAGCTTTGATTTTACTTGCAGGAACTAGAATAGACTGACATTAACCCTTTTCTAGACTCTGGCATGAATTTTTAACACAGGAAAGTGGATTTTTCAGAGAGTTTCGTCAAGAAAACCGAATAAATACTTGTTTAATGGAGAAGTTTGAACTTTGCAGTACTGGTCAATGGCGGATGGATGCTTGGGCATTGGTTTAACAATGGTGTTCGGCAATTTGGTTGGTGGCATCTCAATCAGCGGAATTTTCAAATTCTTCAGAGGAGGACGCAGTCGTTTTCAACAGTGAAAATGACAGAAAAACACAAATTTTTGTTTTATTTACAAAGTCAATGGGGATTTTTATTTTTTCGAGGATGACGTCATCCGGTACGGGAGGACGCGTCACTGGGACCGGGCGGTAAGCAGTAATTTCCGCACCGCTCTTTGGGAGATGGTGGTATTCAGCGCGGAGGGAGCGATTCCATTAATCGTTTGACACGTGGTCGGAGGACTATTCCAAAACCACTATGCCCCTGCTCGTTATCTTCCAGACGCGAAATGGCCAGCGGAATGATCCTGGGCCGTTGATCATCGGGGAGGCGATCTGACGGCGGACGGGATGAGGATTTGGCAAAGTTTTTACATGCGGGCCCGACAGGGTTTTAAAACACGATTAACTTAATTAAATATCCCGGGGGGCGTTTGATTGGCGGAGGGATGTGATTATTAATTAATCCAAATGATTTAATTAATCTCACGGGTTAATGAATGGTCGAGTTATGGAAATTTTGATTTTTTATTTATGTTTTTCGTTGAAAACATATATTTAATATATGTTTAAAACTCTTTTCTTCGTTTATTTTTATTATATGGTAATAAATTAATATCATTTATTCACCATAGGGGTAGGGATATATTCTATATGGGTATATTTTAGCCAAAGGGTTTTTATTGGGGGATTTTTATTCAACAAAAGGGATTAATTAACTTTGGCCAAAACTTATAATAAAAGGGGTTTTTGGGATATTTAGGTAAGAAGGAGTTATGTACTATAGGATAAGGTATTTTCACTAGGGAATTAATAAATAAATCAGAAGTTAACATGACAAAGGACAAGGTAAACTCAAAATACTTTAACTATAACTAAGAAAGTGAAGATTTCTGAAGAAAATTGTATCATCTCAATTTCAACACTTAAACATAGAATAGTAAGTAATTTTGAGGGTTTATTATGGAAATTTACATGATTTCCCTAAGTAAAATAGGATTTTACTTAGGAAAAGGATAAAAGTGAATGATCATAATGATAAATAATCTACAAGCACTAAGGTCTTTTTGATCATCAGGCCGAGGGTCTAGTCCCTCCAAAAGTCAAGGAAATGCCTTGAGCCCCTTTAATCTCCAAATATCTTAGCACTTTTTCGGGAAATTAGTAAAATTCTTAGGGAAAAAATGATGTGGGGAGTTAATGATTTTGACTTTGCTTCCTTTAAATTTTCCAGTGCATTTCTTGTTTCAGTACTTGTGATGAAAGTTAAAGATCAAACACATTTAGCACCATCATTCATCATATGAAACTTTGCAACACCATCTACCTACCCTATCTATTTTACACTACCATTCTCTTCTTTATTAGGGTGCATTTTGGACTTGCAAACCCTTATCAATCTTCTTCTTTCTTTTACATGGAAAATCTATCTAATTCTACCCTTATTACATCCAAGGGCTCAGATTAAACTGTTGAGCACCTTTTATTAACTCTACCTATCTACTTATCTGCCAAGATTAAACTTTTTGGTCAGATATTTATTCTCTATTATACAACATGAAATTGAAACATGAATGAGTCAAGTTTGAACAGTTTGGCTCTTCATAAATTGTGGAAAAAGTTTGACAAACTGCACACAATTTTGTTTATTACAAAAGTTGAAATAATAGTGGCATTTAGACTTGCACACTTTCCTGGTCTATTTTTGTTTGGGGTTCATTTCTTTCACTTTTTTGACCAATTTATTTTTCTTACCCTTTGATTTTTCTTTTAGGGTATACCCTCTTTACATTTTTTAAATTTTTTGATTTTTTGGCTTTTCAAGAATATGGAACACCTTTGCACAAGAAAAAGGTTTGAACATATTGCATAGTTCAATCAAGACAATCATGAAAAATGATGCCTATTGGTATAGGAGTCTAACAAACAGCAAATCAGAAATCCCAATTTTAGAAAAAACACAAATTCAGGAAAATCCAAAGAATCAGTCCCAAACCAAACAATAAGACCTCCATTTCAGGATAACTATGCTGAGAGTTCTCAAAAAAATGTTGAGGATGAGGATACCACAAATTTAATGGGAATAGATGATAATAACACTATATTTCTCACATAGGAATATCAAGAGTTATTTGAACTCCAACAGCTCTAATTAGATTCAGGTGAATCCTTCGACTATAAAAAAGCTTATAATTTTTCCATAAAGGAAGTACACAATCAATATAACCTTAGGAGTAAGAAAAATACTGAACCTTTTACTAAGAAAACTCCTCAAAATGAAAACAATAAAACAGTAGAAGTCCCTGCAATAAAATTTCTACAAATTCTCCCAAGGGAAAATAGGAAAAACTCTACTTCATCCCACAAATTTTCCAGCCCCAAAATTTCACCAAGTCCAAAAATTGTTGACATAACAGATTAAGTTGCTCAAGCTACAAAAGATTCACAAAAATCTACTGCTGAAAAAGCATCTAATTCTGTTAAAACAACAAACTTAGATCCTAAAACAAACATTGTTGATTCAAAATCAGTAGATCCAAAAGCTGCTACTGCATTAATAGCTTCTGACAATTCTAAAACTGAAAAAACATCTACTGCTTCACAAAACATTGATGAAAAGAAAACAAAAATCAGTAAAACACAAGAAACTCAAACTGAAAGTGAAAATATAATTATAGAAAAACAAGATAAACCAACACAAACTATAGTTAACAAAGAAGAGCTCATTCAAATAAGTAAATCTCAACCTTCATTCAATATACAAACTGAAATTGCAAAGTTAAAAATACCAATTCCTTTAACAAAATTGGTAAAACATGATTTGTATAAATCAACCATCACTGAAACATTAAATACAAATGATGGAGAAGACTCCATAAACTTGAATGATGATCAACCAGAATTGATATTTGGCCCAGATGTAAATGGAAAGCATAAAGATGGATCAGTTCCTCCATTTTACATCAATTTAACCATTATTGATCAAATCTTACACAACACGATGTTAGATTCAGGGGCTTCACACAATCTAATGCCCAAAGCTATAATGGAAACCCTAAACTTAGACATTACAAGTCCCACCTAAATATGGAACTTTATTATCCCACCCATGGGGAGAAAAGTTACATGGATCTCTACAATTGGACATTTCTTATGCTACTATATCATTTTTTAGTCAACCTAAGAAGTTATATAGGGAAACGTTGATGAAATATATGGTAAGTAATGTAGCAAGATCAATAAATTACCCAATGTATGCTACACCTACTGACCTAGATTCATTCATCCTATGTAATGCTGAAACTGATAATGAAATCAAGACTGAACTAAGGGAAGAAAAGAAAACACAAAAAATGATAATATCTTTCATGAATATTTATGGCATTTAGACTTTGATGGTTCAGTAAACAAGTTACGAGCAGGAGCAGGAGTATGGATAACTAATATAGAGAAAAATCATGCAGACAGCCATGCTTTCAAACTGAATTTCAAATGCACAAACAATATGGCTGAGTATGAAGGCCTCATTTTAGGACTCTAGATCATTAAAAATTTAGGAGGTAAAAGAATAGAAATAATGGGAGACTCAGAGTTGATTGTAAAACAAATTAAAGGTGAATATTATGTTTACAATCATAGACTAGGCCAATATAAAGAGACTATACTAGATTTGATTGATAATTTATTGGAATGTAATTTCTCTGCAATACCAAGAAGGCATAATTTACAAGCACACTCATTAGCAACCTTTGCTAGCAATTGTAATTTACCTTTTCAACCCAATCATATGTACACTGCAGAAGTAAAACAAAGACCAATAATCCCAGATAAACTCAAATATTGGCATATTTTTTCACGAGATCAACAAATTTACCTTTTTATAAATAATGAAGGTGAATTTCAGAACTGTAAAATAGACATTGATTGTACCATAGATCAAGATTTAGATTTTGAAATTGATTTGAATAATGTAGATGTAAATGAACTAAATTTTGCTAGACAAACTAAATTCAGTCAATCAGATATAGATAAATTCGAGAGAGTAGAAATTGATGAGATAATTGATGATGAATCTGAAATATTAAATCTCAAAGATAATTTCTTACCAAAAGGTTTAACTCCATTAGAAGATTTATTTGACTCAAATGATGTTGCTAGAAAACCCAAAATGGAGCCACTTAGATCTGACATTAAGGAATGCAACATAAGCCCAGAACTGAAACCCAAAATGATTAAAATTTCCAAAGCCTTACCTCAACAGGAAAAGGAAAAATATATTTCTCTTTTTAAGGAATTCCAAGATGTTTTTTCTTGGATTTATGAGGACCTTAAATCCTATGACACCAACATAATTCAACATAAAATTCCAATAAAAGAATATCAAAATCCCTTTAGACAAAATTTAAGGAGAATCAACCCTGTTTTGATGCCCTTAATAGAAAATAAGTTAAAATAATGTATGATTCACAGATAATTGCACCAATTAGATATTCTGATTGGGTTTCTTACCTCGTTCCAACCCAAAAGAAGACAGGAGAGATTAGATTATGTGTTAACTTTAGGAATCTAAACAAAGTATCCTTAAAAGATAATTATCCTTTACCAAAAATGGATCATATTTTACAAAGGGTAGTTGGATCTTCTAGGATTTCTCTTTTGGATGGATTTTTAGGATACAACCAGATTTTAGTCCAACTAGAGGATCAATCCAAACTAGCTTTTACTACTCCTTGGGGAACTTTTATGTATGTAAAAATGCCTTTTGGTTTAATGAATGAAGGGGCAACCTTTCAAAGAGCTATGGATATAGCCTTTGCAAAGGAAATTCATGAGTTATTGGTAATTTACTTAGATGACATAACTATATTTTCTAAGACTAATTATAAACACTTAGATCATCTTAGAAAAGTCTTTATAAAATGCAGAAAGTTTGGCATCTCATTAAATCCTAAGAAAACCTTGTTTGGATTATAAGAAGGCAAGGTACTAGGACACATAATTTCTAAGGAAGGAATTAGAATAGATCCTACAAGAATAGAAGCAATTATTAACATCAATCCACCAAGAAACATAAAACAGTTACAAGCCTTTCTAGGTAAGATTAACTTTTTAAGAAGATTCATATCCAATTTAGCTGAGATAATTAGAGAATTAAACGGCATGCTTAAAAAGGATTCAGTTCTTAAATGGACTGTTGAGGCCAAATAATCATTTGAATCAATCAAACAGGCCTTAACCAAAACTCCATTCCTTATCAGTCCTAATTTCAAAAAGGATTTCATCATTTTTTCATTCGCTTCAGAGCACACCATTGTTGCAGTTTTACTGCAGAAAAATGACCAGGGTTATGAGAATCCCATAGCTTTCTTTAGCAGAACACTTAGAGATGCATCTTTGAAGTATAATATAATGGAGAAACAGACCCTATATTTGGTAAAGGCCATTTAAGACTTCAGAGTTTACATTCTCTATTATCACATTATTTCCTATGTCCCAAATGTTGTAGTAAAAGACATTCTTACTCAGGATGGTCCTGATGGAAGAAGAGGTAAGTGGATTTCCACTATTTTATAATATTACATATAAGTAAAACCCACAAAATTGATAAAAGGTCAAGGTTTAGCCAGACTTATGGCTGAATCAAATTGTCATGCCCTAGACATAAATTTTATTGCCCAAGTAGATGATCAGGAAGAGATGGCGACTCCAGAGATCAATGAAGACTTTTCAGACTCACCATGGTATGCAGATATCATATTTGTACTACCAACCTTACAAGCTCCTCTTGGTTTATCAAGAACAAAATCTAGATTCTTAAAGCTAAAGGCAGTAAGATTTTGTATTTTAGACAATGTACCTTTTTGGAAAGATCAAAGTGGGATTTTATTAAATTTTTTGTTAAAATAAGAAGCTGACAAAGTATTAAAATAATTTCATGCAGGTGACTGTGGAGGACATTTATACTGGAAAACTACTGCAGAAAAGATCCTAAGAGCTGGTTTTTACTGGCCTGCCTTGTTTGCATATGTCAAAAAATATGTGACCTCCTGTCACAAGTGCCAAATCTTTGAGGGTAAGAAAAATTTGTTACCCCTGCCCTTAAATCCCATCTCTTCAAAAATGCCATTTCAACAATGGGGTCTTGACTTCATTGGAGAAATTCACCCCCCATCATCAGCCCAACACAAGTGGATTCTGACGGCTACTGAATATTTTACCAAGTGTATTGAAGTCATGCCCTTTAAGCAAGCCACAGATACTGTCATTATCTCCTTCTTATAAAGTAACATTCTTTCAAGATTTGGATGTCCCCAAAAGATAATTACTGACAATGCAGCAGCATTCAATTCTAAGAAAATGATTGACTTTTTCCATAAATACCATATTACCCTAGGTCATTCTACTACATATTACCCTCAAGGTAATGGCCTAGCTGAATCTTCAAATAAGAGCCTTGTAAACATCATCAAAAAGTTATTGAAAGATAACAAAAAGACTTGGAACAAGAAGTTAGTCAATGCCTTATGGGCAGATAAACTTACAACTAAAAAATCTATTGGTACATCCCCTTACCAACTTGTTTATGGAATGAATGGTGTTTTTCCATCTTCCTTAGGAGTACCAGTAATGAAGATTATCCAAGAGTTACAAGTTGGAAAAAATTACATTCAAATAATGATCACTCAAACTATTCACTTGCAACAAACAAGGAAATAAGTTTATATCAAGTCTCAAGTTATCCAGGATAAGATAAAGAAATTTTTTGATAAAAATACTAAAGAAGATGATTTCTACATTGGAGATAAAGTGTTAAGATGGATTCAATAGGAGAAGACAAAGGTAAACATGGAAATTTTGATGTTTTATGGAGAGGACCTTTTGTGATTTATGGATATAGATGTAATAATGCTTTCTACTTGAAAGAAATGGATGGATCAGCTATGCTAGATGGACCAGTAAATGGAATAATTCTAAATCACTACAACTCCCCTGAGATAAAAAAAATAGTTAGTTTTATTTACTTTGATCATTGTACATATAAAATGAAGATTTTAGATTTGAGTGGATGTTTTCCAACAAAGTTGAAGCTCGGAGAGAAGGCCCTAAGATTTGAGAGGTAGAATAATAGAAGTATGAATAATTACAGAGATCAAAAAGATACTTACAGAGTCATCACAGTAAAAATTCAAAGGCTACTAGCCTTAAAGTTCTTAACATTTCACCAGGAAATGCCATCCCCATGTGGAGCCACTATTAGGGTCCGATAATAATAGGGTTCATAATTTTTGAATTGACTTTGATAGTCTTGTAAATATGTACATACCTTGCTTTCTGCAAGTTGTTTTCCCATATTTTGAAAATGATAAAATAATAAAAATAAAAAGAGAGTAAAAGTCCTAAAATAAATATCAAAGGACTTAGAAAAAAGATAGACCCCAAAAGAAAAAGAGATAGAATAAGACCTGAAAGTGAGCAATTCAAAATTCTACTGCTATTTATTTTTACTGCAAGAATAATGATTATGTGCATATTGTTAATAAATGTCATAATCCATGATCAGTTAAACAATTTAATCTTCACTTTTCATGCTTTGAATTTCATGTTTTAGATAGAGAATAAAGATATGTCAAACAGTATAAACTTGACAAATCAGTAGATAAGGTAGAGAATAAATGAGGAGCTCAACAGTTTAATCTGAGTCCTTGGATGAAATAAGGTTAGACCTAGATAGTTTTTATGTTTTAAAAGAAAATTCATTTAGGGTTGCAAGCCTAAATGCACCCATGGAAATGAAGTAAAAAAATTTTATAAATAATGATGGGTAGGTAGAAAGCAGTTGTGCAAGCATGTAATGAAGCATCATCGAGAAAAAATTACTAATTTTCCCTCCCCCACAATGATCCAGCATTCTAAACCTTTAGTTAAAGAGGCTCAAAGTATTTCGCTGACTTCTGTTGGGACCAGACCCAAGGCTTGATAACTGATTGGTTAAAAATAGTGGATTCCCTACACAAAATCCATCTCATCAGCATTTTCACCCTTTTCCAAAACTATGCTCCCTTTTCCTAAGTAAAACACATTCTTTCTCAGTAAAAGTAAAAACCCTACTTGATTAATTTCATTTTCATTCAAAAACACTCAAAAACCCATAAAATGCATTTTTATCCTAAGTCTATGTGTAAAAATCAAAAAATGGGACAAACTATGCTTAAAGGCCTATTTTTACACTTTACTTAGTCTTAAATTATGTATTTTTATTCATTTCATACATTATACCTTCATTTCATATTAATTTCTAGCCTAAGATATTAAATCCCTATATTACATCCCTCCCGTATTTATTAAAACCTTTATATGTAAATAATCCCCAAAAACCCATTATTTAAAGTTTTAACCTATGCTTATATATCCCATGTGACGAAAATAAAACCCTCCCTTTCTCCCCATAGGTTTAAACGTGTCAAATATAATAATATCCTGCCCCCCTATGGTATTAAAACACTCGTTAATGTTTTATTTACCATATAATAAACATTCCCATGCCAATATCATCGAAACATTTGTTAAAAGTGTTAAGTTTAAAAAATAATAAACTTTACCCCCCGCTCAATCATATAACATAAGGTTTTAACGTTATAAACTTATATTCATAAAGTTAAAAAACTATCCCGCCGTATTAATAAACCCCATACCCCACCTCTGAACACCGAGCAAATTCATATTAAATCATGACCATTAACATTATCCCTCTCAAATCCAATGATCGAAAGACCATATGGCAATTTAAGTTGTGCGATTATAACACAATCCATTCCATGTGAAATAGGTTGTTTTAGCCTTTTCTCTCTCCTCCACATGGCTCATTTTGATTGGATCGCATCCGATTCAATTGAAACCGCTTACCACCTTACACGCACGCGATAACCACTGGCGGTTTCTATCCTTTGAAGCCTGAAAACCACCCATTGCTCGATGTGGTTGACATTTATTGCAGGTCAAATTAAACCTAAAATCCCTAATAAACTCTGAAAAACCCCATTAGTCCCTTTTTCTATGCTATCTCACTGTGTTTATCCTCCCGATTAAATGAAATGAAGCCTATATATTGTTTTTTGCCTAGAGAACCGACAAATGCCACCATATTTGTTGTCAAAGACTACAGGAAGCTACAGTTCGACTCCCAAATACCTGCACAAACAAATATTCTTCAAAGAAAAATAACCTTCCCTTCATTTGAAAGAACCAATTTTTTGAGAAATTGAGCCTTGTAAAGCCTGTTTTGCCCACAGAAAGACCTGTATCTGCCCCCAAAAGAACAGATTCGCTGCTAAACCCTAATAAAATTACTATTTTGATATTGCAATCTATATTTAAATCAAAATTGAAGTAATTTCAACCTTTTATAGACTTTAAAGACCCTTTGATTGACTAGAGAAACCCTTGCAAATATTCAGGATCCTTATGTGTCTGAATTGAACCATTTTTATCTAGTTTATTCAAAAAGAGCAAAAAACTCTGATTCTACATTTTCTTGAATCTGTGAAGAGTTTGAAGATCAGTTTTAGAGCTAAATTTCAAGGTTTAAACCAAAAAGAGAGCTATTTTGTGCCTATTACTATTCAATAGACCTCTGTCATACCAGAAATACCTTCTGTAAACAGTCTAAGCTTATAGAAGTGTACAAAAAACCTAAAAACAAGTGTTCCTAAGGTCTAAAGGTCAAAATTATGAGAAAATGCCTGCTATGGCCAGAAATCCTTTCACTATATTCCCTATTCCCTAAAGGAATTATTGGTTTCCCTTTAGACTAGGGTTTTATTAACAAATTGTTTTATTTTTAAAGATTATTATCAAAAAATGAAATTGGGCCAACAGTTTCAATACTAGTTGACAAAATGTTTTGCTCCAAATTTTCAGATTTTAATTCAAAAGCTTCATTGAACAAACAGTTTGTATACAAATAAGGGATTAAATCAAAGTCAGAGAGAGATCAAAATTATAAAATTACATAGTGAATGGTAAAAGTGAAATAATAATTCACAGTGACAGTGAAAACAGAATAGTCAAAGATCATCAGAGTTAAAGTGTATCAGATAAAAGTCACAATAAAGGTTAAAACAAAGTTACAGAGCAGTCAAGGTAAAAAGTAAAAGTAAATACAGAGGCAGTAATGGTTAAACAGAGATGAAAATACTTTCACCAACAATGAAATTTATCCAAATTAAAAGAAAAACAGTTAAAAGAACAAAAATGTTAAAAGATGAAAACAAAGCAAGAAGGGACACTTTTGCAGAAATTTCTTGTTTAATTCATAGTTTTGCAGAAACTATTGTGGTCAATCCATGATGAATTTTGAAAAATTGGAGTTTTATGTTCCTAAGATGCTACGATACAAAAACCTATCTCACTTTATGCACAGGTATTACAGAATGAGAGATACATGCACATCTTCACAGGCTAATTTTCAGATTATGCAAAATTCTGTTTTACACATAGTTTTGAAGAACCTATTGTGAATAGCTGGAATTTAATTTTGGAAAACTGAGAGAGGTTTATCTTAGTAAAATACTTATCTGCAAAAATAGTTTTGAAGAACCTATTGTGAATAGCTGGAATTTAATTTTGGGAAACTGAGAGAGGTTTATCTTAGTAAAATACTTATCTACAAAAACCTCTTTCATGTTTTACATATATATTTCGGATTGAAATATAAAAAGGTATCATTGGACCCCAATTTTGCAGAATTTCTAGAACAAAATACACAAAGGAAGGAGACAGTTACTGACTTGGATGCCTCATCATCAACTAAAAGTTTATATCAAATTCAAATTTATCATTTTTTTCATCACCTATCCATAAAAAATAGTGCCAAATAGATGCATTAGTTTTGAGTGTCCTTTTATTGAGTTCTATTTATGTAAAACAGTTTGAGATATTTGTAAAACAATCTTGATATTTTTTCACGATATTTTAGCTTAAGAATTTGTATATATACTTCATCTTTTGAAGTATTATTGTGGAATAAATTGTTGAAGATTTATATAGTCATTTATTATTGAACTTGAAGGCTTTTGTGTTTCCAATCTCGAGTAGAAGAATAGATCAAACCAATTAGCATCATATTTTAGGATTCATGTGATGAGCTATTGAAGTGAAGTATTTCCTTCTTTTCATTGTTATCTTTCTTTGTTACATGCATCCATTATGTGTTCCAAATTTGAATGAATAAACAGGAGTATTACTTCAGGATTTGTTAAAAGCACCTTGTCTTTATTGTTTATCATTTCTATGTTTTCTACTGATTTCCAGAGTAGGGAACCCTTAATTGCTCCCTCTTTCATTTGACCTCTGCCTACTAATTCTATTTTCCAGATCAAAGAACCCTTCATTTCTCTTTATCCCAATCATATCACCTCACCAAACAGCATTTCAAGGTATTCATGGGTTATCTATCTTTCCCTGAAAACATTTGACTTCTTGACCTTGATCCTAGCTCTGTCTGTTTGATTTTTGACTCCTCAGCCCAATGGAAAAACAGATTTCCCACTATCCATCTCATTAGGTGATTTTTCCTACCAAATCAATCAAACCAAAACCAAATTGCACAATCATAACTAGCCTAATATTTTATAAATCAAACAAAGTTAAATATTATAGAGAGAGCCCTCTCTGAACCCTAAGAAGGCTAGATCTTAGAGTTTAAAAGTTGGTTTGTGGTTACCTCTAGTGTTCCTAGACTTTAAACCAAAATCTCGCAACTTTGGAATTACTAGAGTGATAACAGACCGGATGGTTGGCCCATTGAATTATATTTCCATTTTTTTGAACTTTTGGCCAGAGATCCCCTCCATGTCATTGAAGACAACATAATATCTGGTAGGATCTACGATGGATTCAACTCTACTTTCATTGCTCTGGTTCCTAAGTCTGGCCATCCTGCCTCTTTTCATGACTACAGACCTATACCCCTCTATAACTGCATTTACAAAATCATTGCTAATCGTATCAAACCCATTCTCTCCTCTGATATAGAAAAGGAGAAATTTTCCTTTCTAAACCACCGACAGATCCATGAAGCCATTGGTACAGCTCAAGAAGTCCTGCCTCCATTAAATCGAAGAGACTTAAAAGCACCATCCTCAAAATTGACTTGGCTAAAGCCTTTGATCATGTAAACTGGAACTATATTCATCTCATACTTATCCACACGGGTTTTCCCCACTCTTTCACAAACTGGATTATGGGATGTATTATGAATGCCACCTATAGCATTCTCATCAATGGGGCTGCTACTGATTTATTTCATGCTAGTCATGGACTCAGGTGGGGATGCCCACTCTCACCACTTCATTTTTTACTTGTGATGGAAGGCCTCTCGTCCCTCATTCACAGGGAAAAATAAGCTGGTGACATCCATGGTATTAGATTAAATTATTTCCTACAACTCACTCATTTATTGTTTGTGGACAATGTGATTATTTTTCTGGATGGCTCTTGTCAGGATTGTTCACAGTTTGATTAAATCCTCCCGATTTTCTGCAAAGCTACGGGTATGGCTCCTAATCACTACAAATCTACCATCATTCAGACTAGATGCTTGGAACATGAACAAGAGCAGGCCAATAAGAAATTCCCCTATGTTCGCAGCCATATAGGGGAAGGTTTAAAATATATTGGCTTCCATCTCAAGCCAAACGATTATCAAATTAAGGATTGGAAATGGTTTATTGTCAAGGTGGAGCGCAGAATCAATATTTGGCACCATTGATGGCTCTCGCGAGTGGGTAGATTGGTTTTAATCAAATCAGTCCTGGAAGCCGTCCCTGTTTACTAGATGTCACTTGCTTGGCTACCAAAGGGTATCAGAATCACATTCAGCAGGTATGCAAACAATTCCTATGGAGGAATTCTGGTAGGGAGCGCACATTTTCTTGGGTTGCTTGGGACCATATCAGCAGGCCAAAGGATTGGGGTTGATGGGGTATAAAATATCTTACTAATTTTTCCATCACCCTCGCTGAGAAACTGGGTTGGCACCTCATTTATAGCAATAGATTATGGAGGGACATTATTATTTCCAAATAAATTTCTCCTAGGAACACATTGGATTGGATCTGTGGTCATATTCAAGCTTATCCGGGATCCTCGGTCATCTAGAAGGCCATCTCAAAGTCTATGCACCTTATCCAGCAAGGGCTGACTTGGCGCATAAGAGCTGGCACAATGGTTAGGCTGGGTGAGGACTCATGATCTGGCAGCGGAAGAAACTAAAAATTGCCTCAATTCATCATTGATCACCTC
The DNA here is from genome assembly GCA_034641835.2 of Pinus albicaulis. Lineage (NCBI taxonomy): Eukaryota > Viridiplantae > Streptophyta > Pinopsida > Pinales > Pinaceae > Pinus > Pinus albicaulis. The sequence goes on along the minus strand of CM076571.1, from coordinate 977,389,249 downwards.
ACACATGCTAGTTTCTTCCACTTATCTCAGGTTGCGAACTAATTGGCATACACAAGGCTCGTTAACTGCACAGTAGCTTGATATACCCATCGTGGGACATCCTATCTGGGGTCGATATATCAGGGCACTTCAAGCATCTCACATTCACTTATCATACCAAGAGGACGAGCTCCTTTTGGCTCTCTAACCAAATGGTAGTTATTGCCCGAAGACAGGATATATTACACTTTGTACCCCCAATGAACTGCCTATCAAACTATGGTGGTGGCACCATATCTGGAAGCTGCAGGCACCTCAAAAAACCAGACTACTTATGTGGTGCATCCTGCACAAATGCATACCTACCATTGACAACCTTAGAAGAAAGGCTATGCAGGGCCCGTCCAGATGTTGTTTCTACTTTTCTCAGGAAGAGAATGCACTGCATCTCTTTCTTGAATTTCCATTGGTCGGGGGGGCTTTGGTGATCAGTTACACAAGCGATTGGATGTTCACTCATTTGGCATGGACACTCCATTGAAGAGGCCTGGGATTTATGGTGGTGTAACGCCAATGGTGACAAAACTAGAAACCTCCCTTTGCTGATTGCTTGGGGAATTTGGACTGGTAGAAACAGATACACCTTTGAAGGCAAGCATATTATCTAGGATCACATCTACTTTTACATCATCTCCACATATAGCCTCATTCCGAATGAGGAGAAACCTTCCCGAAATAAGAATATCGTCCCTGAAATCATCGATCATTCTTACCCATGGGCATATTTTGACAGGGCATCAAATAATAATGGGTGTGGGGGTGGTGCAGTATTACACATTTCTTCCAATCATTATTTCCATCTCAAAATGGGGCTGGGCCCAGGCACAAACAATTTTTCTGAACTCCTTAGCCTTCGTCTACTATTACTCTTTGCACGTGAACATGGATGCAACAGATTGCAGATTTTTGGAGATTCACAAATTGTTATTAATTATTTCAACACTCATTCATAGTTCCATACACACACTCTTATTGCATTATTGAGGGAGGTGCATGTACTGAAATCATATTTTGATACTATTACTGTCACTCACATTTACAGGCAGAGGAACCAAGTGGCAGACCAGCTTTCCAAAGAAGTTGTGGAGTTAGATTGGGGCAGTTGGCACATTACTAAGCATGATGGTGAACAGGTTTACAGATATTATCACAAACATTTCATACATTGCATACATGATATGAGAGAAGTCACTCCTTGACTAAATTTTTTACAGACATTATTATTTTGTTGTATATACTGCTGATGTTTAATCAGCACTACTTATATCAGCTGATACTGGTTTTTTATCTGTACATATTCATATATGACTATATTAGAGACAATAACTGTGCTATATATTCGCACTGATAATTATAGCCTACTAGACTCCTTGATGAGTATTATAGAACCATGCACTATGATGGTATTTATATGTAAAATGTAACATGTAATTTTTCTTTTACTGAATGAAAAATTACAACTATTTTCCTGGGAAAAAAACAATAAACCAACGTACCTTAGTGTAATTTGGGAGTGATACTTCCTGCAAGATTAACCAATCAGCGTAATATATGTATAGATATAATCATGACAAAATATAAAAAATATAATGTATAGGCATATAAACAGATAAATTTCATTCTAGTTTGAGTCCATAAATGGATGCACAACCATACCAATTACACAATATGACGTAATGCATAACCATACCAATGAAACTTTACCACGCCATCACAAGTGACATACCATACACCAACATAAGCAAGAAGTAACCTAGCATGAACAACCAATGCATGTTCAACATATGGCATCACTCAAGCAATCATACACAGACAACACATAAGCATGACCAATATGTGGCCTATCATACACAAGCAATTCATATACAACATGTAACAATATGTAAGATAATGTGCATGCACAATACATAAACACGAATAACACATAATCACCCATACACACACGATCACATGTTGACAACAACATCATCAGTCCTCCCATGGCGACACCACTTCCACCATGTCCAACACAGCATGAATGCACAAAAAAATAAACCATAGGTATGAGAAACACATAAGAAATCAGTAAAATAATTACCAACACAGTGCCCATATAGTTCAAAGGTTGAACCATGCTCTGATACCACTATGTAACACCCTCTTCCCACATCTACCCAAGTAACCATCCAACCATCGTAAACATGTAATGAGAGGTTACTAATATGAGATTAAACCTCCTATATGACCTTAAGTAAGTGGAACTGAAGGAAACCTGACAAACATACCTTAAACAATAGCAACAACACCTCCATGAGGTAACCTAACCTCCCAAACCCTTTAACCCTGAAGGGGAACTGATTTTTGACCCTTTTGAGCCTTAGCCACATGCACTTAAGGGAAAGGGAGTGGCAATAAGCCTATATCCCTAGGAATTCCAAGGCAAGTTCATGACCAAGGGCCCAAAAAGTCAATTTTTTGCTTGCAACTCCGAGATTTATGCCACCTTTTTAGCCCCAGAACCTAGGTCACTGTCAAAAACTTCATGAAACTTTAGGAGAGGATAAATAACATTACAAAAAAAGGTATGGAAGAAATCACATCATCAAGCACTAATCCAGACACCTCCTAGCCATGACAGTAATTTCGTTAAACATGTCACAAACATTGCATCTACAAGTGTAAATAACAAATTTAAACATAGGAGGTCTCATACTTATCTGAGAATTGCTAAGAATAATTTCTCCCCTACATCATAAATTTCATTACAGTCTATTTGACCATAGATACATTGTCTATTCATTTACAGGTAAAAACATGGAGAGATCCATACATCATCACTGATAAATTACATGATTATAACAAGCATAATAACAACAGAAATACAATAGATACAAAAACAACATAATCCACATAATAACTAGTGAAATTATACATAAAATACTAGAGGGATGAGATTCCCATTAATGACTGTAAAAACCAATCGGAGATGGGACTTCCATGTTCCACTTGACCATAGATTGGCTGAGCCAAATCTCTCTTCATCCAATCACCCCTATGCCATATTCAAAGCATGAATGTGGGACTCAACTGAAAGAACCAACCAAGGCATCCCGATGCTAAACCACCTCATCCTCATCAATCAGAAATCAAGATTTATCATGATCTACACCTGATAACTAGGCCAACACAAGCATGGATATCATCGGATTCTCTCTGCCTAAACCGTGAGTAATTTTCTTGTCTGCTAGTCTCTTAGACTTTACCACAACCCACAGTCTAAATCAGGGGTCACTAGTCCCTAAACAGAGACACACTCTCTCGTATTTACCATAATCCCAAACCCGATATTCCTATTCATGAAATGGAGAGAAACCCACCACCTGTCAAGCTTTACTACAATCTAAACCCGAATTATTATGCCCTAACTTGAGGCAACAAAAAAACCGGTTCTATAATCATTCACAGATCCACCTCACTCAACTTTGAATCCATCTGGTAATCCAGCTAAACTAAAACATGAGAGATCCACAACACCATGGCTATCCGGAAATGGCAAGGCTAGGATGAATACATTTTCACACCTGGAAAAACCCATGGCAAAACAACAAAGAACCGCATGCAATACCATGCATGCCAAATCTAGCAAGGAAATCATGCATGCAAATCAATACCTATAAATAATCCTGCTTTAGTTTCTTGATTCGTGCTCCTCCTTGCTTGCTTCTTCCTTCTTCCTGATTTCTTGTCTTTCTTGCTCCAATGCCAAGGTGCTCCAAAAACTCTAAGTTTCCAAGAGTGAGAGAGAGAGAGAGAGAGAGAGAGAGAGAATAATGAGAGAGATCCAAAAATTGCACTCACAAAATTTACTAATTGGTTGTCAGAAGCCTTTTTATAGAAGAGGTCTCTATTTTATTCATATTCCATTATTTTCCTTCAATTTCCTCCTCACATGAAACCTATGACCTTTCACCTCCCTTTTCTCCTAATTTCCATTATTTTCATAAATAAATGTGCCAAAAATTCCATTTTGCCTCTCCAAAGCCTTTACCTTTTACTTTGCAAATTTTTTTAGCCATAATAAACCAAATCAACACCCACTAGGATGTTTTTCCCAACATTCAGCTTGGAATAAGTGTCCCATCAACTGTGGTTATTATTTTTAACTTTATTACATGGAATATTCACTAGGGCTATTACAGGGCGATCCCTAAGATCTGAAAAAATAAATAAATAAATGAAATTCCATTGATTCGTATCCTGGGGGGACGCCGCCAAGATCTAAAAAATTTAAATGCTAGAGAAAAGATGAGAACACAAAGTAAAAAAAAATCAGCAAGGTTTTTTTCTATTAAAATAGAGAATAATTGTAAAAGCTACATTGTGATGGAGAGTTTGTCCTTTTAAAAAATGTGACTTGTTACTTATAACCTTTATTTTAGTTACAATACCATAGTTAAATTCCATGGGTGAATGAATACCATGGGTGGATTCCACTTACAATACCATGGGTGGATGTCACTTACAATACGATGTGTAAATAACATGAGTGAAGTAATACCATGGGTGGATGTCACTTACAATACCATGGGTAAATTTCATTGGTGGATAAATACCATGGGTGGATGAATATCATGGGTGGATGCTACTTACAATACCATGGGTAAATTCCATGGGTGGATGGAAACACATCAAACAAACCTTAAACATCAACAACAGAACTCCCAAGAGCCAACCCAACCACTCAGGTATCCAACCCCTGGGTCCCACTGAGGTTTTAGACCTTTAAACCCCTGGATTCTCCCACAGTATAGGCATGGGTGCATCTGGGAGGCTTTGGATGCTCCCATGACATAGGCATGTGTGCATTTAGGGACTTTTTCCCATATACCTGTGCCAGCGTCCCTGGGATTTGAATAAATTTTTTAGGCCCAAAGCCCAGGTCACTTCCCATAACTCAATTACAAGCTCCAAAATTAAATATAATAGTGAAACAATGGTGCACAAGAAAACATTCAAACAAGGACTTAATTGGACCCCTACTAGCCATGACAGGCATTTCGCCAAACATGTCACAAAGATGTAATATATAGGTTTAAATAATAGATCTTAGCATAGGGGTCTCATACTTATCTGAGAATCATTAAGAATCATTGTTGTCTCATCACATTAACTGCATTATCATCCATTTAGGCATAGATACAATGTTCACTCATTTATGAATCAAAACATGATGAGAGCCATACACCATCACCATCATAAAACTCAGTCATAACCAGCATATAAGCAACATAAATAACAAGTGCATAACAGCCTTATAAGGCATTGAATAAAAAGCATATTTACCCATCAATACAAGAGAAAAATAGATCTTATTTCCATAAGAAAAATGCAACCAATTATGGGACTTCCATCTTCCACTCGACCATAGACATGGTTGAGCCAATTCTCACTTGAGCGAGTCACCCCCATGCCATATTCCAAGCATGAATGTTGGATCTCATAAATCAAATCCATCAAAACCAAACCAATGCTTCCAAAGCCCAAACCACCTCAACCCTTAACCAGTGATTCCACCTCATGGTCGAACATCACAACCATCACCAGATCGGTCTCTACCCAAGCTGTCGAGGGCTCTAGAGCATTTTTTCCAACCAAGGACAAGGGACTAGCAACTCAACCCAAGTTATTTTAGGGTTCCAGAGCATTTGTGAAACCATGGCTCCAGGAATAGTAACTCAACCACCTAGGGCTCCAGAGAATTTGTCCAACCAAGCCTCGAGGACTATTAACACAACCCATATCTATCTTCAGGCTCTAGAGCATTTGTCCAACCAAGGCTTCAGGAACTAGTAACTCAAACAACAACTAAAGGAACATGAGAACCAATTAGAAAAAAAAAAAAAAAAAGGAGGAAAAGAAATGAAACCATTGGCCAGATAAATCGATCTTGCGGACAAGACCGATCTCTCTAGTATCAAAATATAGTCTAGCAACAAACAGACAATTAAATCTATCTTTCTCTAGATATATCATGATTTATAATTAAATGCTACAAAGGTGTTACGATCCTACCTCAATCCAACGCTTGTTTGTAGTAGTCGTCCTTCAGTCACCTGAAACAGTTATCTTTAAAGACCTACATTCACAAACCAACAAACATCAAATAGCACCTGCATAGAATATATTCATAAATCATATCTATTATGGTGATCAAGGAATCCATAAAATAAATAATCAAATGACAGCTTATTGATAAAAACAAACTTATTTGTATTAACTTTGAAATAGTAGAAGAACCTTACAACCTTTTCAGCCTTGATGTTGAACAGGTCCTCCCGGGGTCTGAAGCAGGAATTTCCTCTACTATGATAGGTCTTGCACTCTTCCAACCGAGATACATATAGGTATGTAATCTTTCCTCATAGAATCTCAGCTAAAGGAGTCTAAGTTCCAACAGCACTTTACCTCAAATAATACTAAAGCTTGAACTCCCTTTGAGGCTGCCCAATGCCTCTTTTTATAGTGCAAAAGAGGAGGTTACAGTTCCACCTATGAATGGATATAGTCCTCCTTCAAAGGGATAAGCTCCTCACATCAAGGGGTTAGCTCCTTAAGGAATGGGATACATGAACCTGAAAAGAGTGGTTCTGCCACCGAAAGATTCCTTCCAGAGGCTTCTAGAAATGACTGAATGTGAGATTTTTGAGTTTACTTGCGCCCTTTTAATCTTTTACAGGGTTTTACACCCTTAACATAGAGAAAGTGTGATCAAGTACGCAAGATACATGACCATTAGGTGCAGGACCGCAGGTAAGATAAAGAGAAAGTGCGATACCAGAGTTTTAGAGACTTTTGAGAGATTTTCTCTTATTTTTAAGGCTTGACATGAGGAACTAATGTTTTTAGACTTGCAAAGGAGGAAAGTATGAGTGATAATGAGCTCATACAGACAACGAAATGTCAAGGTGACAATTTTTAGTGCAACAGAAACTAAACCCACAACATCATGGTTATCCTGGAAATGGAAAGGCTAGGAAAATCCACTATCAATCAAGTAAATCCTCCATGCCAATGGAAAATCATGACCATGAAGCCACATGCATACACCATGCATGCCAAAATTAGCGGTGAAAACATACATGCAACTCGGTACCTTCAATCAAAACATGTTGTAGTTGTTGATCCCTATGTCCTCTTGCACTTTCCTTCTCTTCCTTTGCCTTGTTTCTCCAAATATCCAAGTATGCCACACCCTCTGAGAGTGCTCCTAATTAATTCCACACCCAAATTGATTCCATTGCACTTTAACCTAATTAATTTCTCAATTCCGTAGCATGAGCGTTTTTCTCTCCAAAATGCACTGAGGTTTCTGCTAGGATTCTCCTTATGGATCCACCTATAATACAGACTAGTAAATAACATGATCAACATCTTTAAAATATTTCTTAAGCAATGACACATGGAAAAAATCATGGAATTTCATTGTCGAAGGAAGTGCAAGTCGATAGGCTGCTGGCCCAATCCTCTTAATAATCCTGAAAGGTACACAAAATCATGGTGCCATCTTGGCACATGACCCAATTCGCAAGGAAATCTTCTTGGGCTTGATGTGCAAGTACACATGTTCCCTAACCTGAAACTCCTTAAACAAATTGTTCTAATCTTTATAACATTTCTTCTTATCCTATGATTCTTTCGTATTCTTTTTCATTACCTGCATTTTCTATTCCATCTCTACCAACATGTTTGGTCCAATCAACACCCTATTAACTGGATCATCACTCCAACTGATGGGATATTGCAACTCCGACCATAGAATGCCTCAAACAGACTCATTCTCAATGATTCTTGGTATCCATTGCTGTAAGAGAACTGTTCCAATGGATTATACTCTTCCCACTTTTGTTGTTGATGCATCACATACATCCTCAACATATTCTCCAATATTCGGTTGACCCTCTCTATTTTTCCATATCTCTACGAATGATAATTTGTACTGAAAGAAAACTTTGTGCCAAAACCTGCAAAAAACTCCTTCCAAAACTTGGAAGTGAAATTTGCATCCCTGTCTGACATGATCTTGTTTGGAACACCATGCAGTCTAACCACATATCTGATGAATGCATGTGCTACATCGCTAGCTGAGAATGTAGACTTCACTAGAATGAAGTGGACTACCTTTTTCAACCTGACTACAACAACCATTATGGAATCATTTTGTCTCACTATCCCCAGAAAACCTATGATAGAGTCCATGGAAATGACCTCCCATTTCCATTTTGGAATCGCAATCATCTGTAATAGTCCACCTAGATGGATACACTCTGCCTTAACCTATTGACAATCCAAGCACCTAGCCACAAACTCTACTATGTCTCTCTTAAAATTCATCCAATAGTAAAACTTATTTACTGCGGTCCATGTCTTTTGATAGCCTAGGTGACTTGAATATGGTTTCACATGAAACTCCCTCAAGATCACCTTATTGAGCTCACTGTTGTCTGGCACATATATCATGTCTCTAAACCTAATAAATCCATCTGACGTGAGATGATAGTCCACATCTTGTACACGTGCACTTGTACATGTATTTGAAATTGTACCACTACCTATATCTATACATGTACCTATTGGTGAGCCCTATTATTGCACCAAGAGTGTTGCAACTCCGAGGGGCTGCCCTACTTTAATTTATCATCCCGGTGTTCGTACAAACTTGGAGGTGACACTGTTATATACACAACAAATACAATCTTCTCATGTCATCCTCTTCTACTTTACGAAAGCTTTTTATTCCTTAAACTATGATAAGAACTGGAAAGTAAATTACTGGAAGGAAATGACAGAAAGGAAACTAACTTAATTTGCAGAAAAGAAATGACAGAAATGAAACTAATTTAATTTTCAAAAAGGAATGGCAGAAAGGAAACTAATTCTAAACCACACTTAACTTGGCCAATCGGCTAAACACACCCTACTTATCTTATGCTCTATCTATCATGCTTCTATCCATGAAACTTTCCATGATCTAACTAAAATTCAGAAAGTGTTGCTTGCAATTCGGAGAAAAAGGGGTTAAGGGTGCTAAAGGAAGGCTAAACACATGAAACAAGACTTAGAAGTGTGAAAGAGGGTTTATACTTTATTAAAACTTATAATATCACAATTCCTTTAGAGTGGGAGGCTTTTAAAAGTGCGATGGCAGAATTTCTAGGGGAGGACGAAAGTCCGATATATGATATGTGATATCTCAATCGCAATAACTCAAAGCCAGAGGGGTAGCGAAACTGTTGTTCGGGAGCGGGAGCGAAATTCGAAATGCAATGGGATAAAAATTGTGAAATGTGAAATGCGACGAGATGACGTGGCGGTAGGGCTGGTGGCAGAGTATGACAGTGATATCACAATCGGCGTTGGGAGCAGAACATGTTACGAGAACCAAATGAAAAATGCAGCTTGTGATTGCAATGTGGCAGAGTATGGAGAATTATAGTAATCGGAGCTCGGGAGTGGCAAGTGTTAATTGAATTCAAATGGGACAAGTGATTTGTGATTTGCGAAATGATTTTCGGTAAGTACAAAGGAATGGGGAAAGGTTTGTTTCTAAACGTTTTTTGATTATTTTCGAGATAATTGACAAAGGTAGGGTAAAGGGAAAATCACAATAGTGTTGAAGAATGGCAAAGGAAGGAGAGGGACACTCCTATGGGATGCGAAATGTGATAGCCGCGGGAATTTCAATGAAGAAAGGGCGAGGGTCAAACTCTTATTAATTTTAAGTGTTTTATCAATAAAAGTGGCGGCATCTGCAACAAAAGAAATAGGAGGGTAATGGAGGTGCAACAACAGTGATGGAGGCATAAAAAAAGAGATGGAGAATGAAGCGGGGATGTGCCAATGGACTTCCCTGGTACTTTGATTCTTATTCCTGCAAACAACTCTATTGATCTATGCACGAAAAAAACACAAATGTGTGAAAATATAGTACAAAAGGAAAGCTGAAAATGGTAAATAAACTCTTCTCTAATCTCATAAAAAGTGAACTAAAATAAATTTTTGGGTCTGTGGGAAGGTTCACCCTCCTCAAGCTCTACTGATACAGATGAGAAGGGAGGTCTTGATCCACAGCTTTTAAAGTTTTCTCCTCTATTCTATTACTCATAAGCAAATGAAACCTACAGCAGCACACTGAAATAAAAACTAAACAGCAATGAAACTATCAGAAGCATATCTAACTGAATGACACCAAGAAAAGAAAAAGTACAGTAGAGAAGTTGAGGCACATGGATTGGGCCCTAACCCACACTCCTATCTCTTTGAAATTTAATCAGTAAAATGAAATCATTCTGCTCATTTCATGAAAGAATAGTCTTGTACATTTCTCAAAGTTTAATCGTTGAGTACAATAATCAAAATCTCAATAGCTTGCAGCAAATTTCCTAATAGAATCGAATCCTTCCTAGCTCTAGCTCTACTCTATTTATTCTACATGGAAGATACCAACAACTCCCTTGAAAATAATGATTGAGTCCACTTGACTCCATGTAAACATAGATTGAGTGCACTTTGGTCTTTGATTTGCTTGGCTGCCTCTGGAATTTGAATTGTTGGAGAGAATCCTTGGGGATCATGTGGCTTCCTTCTAGAGTTAAAGAGGGTGGAAAATCCTCCTATAATTTCTCCTTGTTGTCTCCTTCAATTATTTATGATAAAATATTCAAAAATAATGACAATTACTAATGATTTTATACACTCAACCTCATATTAGGCACTTAGAGTATGTTAGCCTTAATCACCACCTATACTAGCATCATAAAACCAAATAACAATAAAAATGCAAGAAAAAGATATTTAAGAAGGAAAAAATGTGACCATTAAGCCCTCCAAATATGTCTAATGATGGAGCTCATCATCACCCCCCTACTGAATGGTTTCTCATCCTATGATAAACTAATCCTCCTCCTGCATTTTCCAAGGCTTTGACACCCCCCCTGACTTTCTGAGGAAGAAGTGATGGAGGGGGTAAAACCCATTACTCCTTTTTACATTCTCCAATTCTCTATCTTGTGCATCTATTTCCCTTTCATCATTCAACCCCAGCAGCAAAGGTGGAATGAGCTTGATACCAAGCAACTGGATCTTCTTGGCTTGCATGGCCCTCTTGTATAATGGTACTCTTTCCAAGGCACCCCTCACTCTTTCTGGAGTATGGTACTCCCTATTCTTGAGGTTGTGAGGGAGGTTGTTCCATCTCTTATGCTTGCCATAATGCACTCATCTTCTATCCTCCTATAAACATCATCAAAGTGGCCTATTACCTGTGTTTGAGTCTAGAGGTAGCTTTCAACTAGTGCATGGTCCTTTTCAATCTCTCGACGATTAAGGATGACTCCTTTTGGGCTGAAAAATTCTAGTCTGATATGTAAGGGTTCTCTATTTCTTCTTCTCATGACCCTCCATATCTATTTTTCTCTAGTGTCCTCATTCATCATCCAAGATACTAGAGTCATCAACTGCATATCCCCCATTTTAGAATTTGGGTCCCAAGTATCCAAATTTGTCAGCACAAGGTTATGCACATAAAACTCTACCATCTTTGCTTGATCAGCCATGTTAGCTTTCTTGTAGAAATCCATGAATTTCCTACAATCTTGGAAAGGCAGGGATCCATGGGAGGATAGAGTTTTGATTTGAAATATGAGCCATTACTCCTTGAGGTGCACAGCATATGAGTCAGCATGGAATCTGTGCTGAAAGGATTCTATGCACAAGTCTACCATGGTGGCTAATTGTTTCTCTTTTTGCTGCAACTGCTCCTTTAGAGCTATATTCTTTGCCTGTTCCATCTGTAGCTGCTCCTTCATAACTATCTCTCTGATTCTTTCCTCCTCTCTTGGTGATTCTTCAATGATGATGGGGCTCTTGGGAGGTGTTTATGGCTCTTTCTGACTTACCCTCTGACTCTTTTTAGTTTTGAAATACATAGAGGTATCCCTTTTTCTCTTTGTGCTCAGAGAAGCTAAGGTGGAAAATTCCTCTTGGTTTTGAGGGGATGTTGGGTGGTATTGTGAGTCTTCTTCTTGCTCCCTTTCTACTACCTTTATGACTTCTGTCTCCATTTTTATTTTTTTATGTTTCTCTTCTGGTTCTTCTTCTCATTCTTCTTCTGGTTCTTCTTCTGGATCTTATTCTCCTTCCTTTCTAATACTAGGAGCATAATTATTCCTTGTTTGGGTTGTTATAAAAGCTTCCCTTGGTCCCTTTCTATTGTGTCTGATATGTGGTATACTTTGGAAACTAGCCCGACTGCTGGTGATGTTGTTATAATACTACTACACGTTGTTCAAATACGTAGCCCAAACTCAGTGTTGTTGTGTTTTAGGCCCCCTTTGGTCTCTTTCCTTCAAAAATTCTCAATTCACTGGTTTGGATGAGACGGTATCTCTTTTTATTAGACTGTGTGGCTAATTTTGGAGTGCTTATGTAACTCAGGCTCAGCTCTAGTTTCCGTTAGAGACCGTTGTTTCCTTCTCTCTGTAAATTCATGATGGACTTCATTTTTCCTCCTCTCGTTCTCCTCTACTCCAATTGATTTAATTTTTTCATGCCCAGATGGTGTGAACTTAAAATTCTCCCTAGTCATACTTCACAATGGTGGCCCAGCTAACTGGCCACCTTTCTGCCTAAATTCAAAATATTTGCATTTAATTATTTCTAGCTATTATGAATTCACAACGAGGGGTGAAAGGCTATATCTGATATTACCTATTTTTTTCAAGGTGTTTACAGTAGCTGGGTTGAGGAGACAAGATTTTTAGATGCTCTGCTCTTCACTACTTTCATGTTTTCTGAGTGAGCAACTCGCTAAATGAGCAGCTCTCTGAGTGAGATGCTGATCTTTTCTTGTTTTTTACTCCTAATGTAGATGTTGTGTGGGGTCCTTGAGATGCAATGGGTGGCATTCTCATTCTCCTGGATTCTGTTATGCAGCTTTCCATTTTCTTTTTCTTTGTATTCCATGAACAACTTTGTGTAATATTCCCAAATAGGGAAAGCAGCAATATAGCACACAATAATGGAAATAGCAGCAAATTTCAACACATTACATATGAACCAAATGATGGATCCATTTTATTAAGTATAACAACAAAAAATGTATACAATATCTTGGAGAAAAAACCCCTCAAGCTAGGCAAGAGAAGCCTCCATCAACCAAAAGCACCAATACATGAGATGCAGTTGCTACACAAAATGTCTGGAGCAAGTGCAGCGTAGTTTTAATGACTAATACTATAGCTGGAAAACATATATAAATGGATATGATAATGTAATGTTCACACAATGCCAAAAATGGAGATGTATGCTCCCATACACCATTCCAAGACAACCCAGGAAGGGTTTATGGAAATACACAACATACAAATGGTGAATCTAAATCCCTAGGGATGAAGAATCACTGCAACTGAAGCACATAGAAGGAGGTGGTTGAAACTGATATATATATATCTGAAATGGCACTCCTCCAATAGACTCTCTTAATGAAGGGTTGATCCCTTCAATGAATATCTAACCTCCCAAATGTGGCACTGAACACTCCTTTGGATATTCTCACTGAAATAACATAGTTTGGGAGTAATAATGCACTGTAGGAGATGAAGATGACTTGGCCTGATGCCAAAATATGAAATGAAGCTTAGGGACCTTGCTTTCTGATCTCCCAATGGAAAGAAACCTTCCTACACTGAAACACAAGCTCAAAAATGATCCAAAGAAATCGTCCACTGCTGCACCCTGCAACTCAAATCATATCTAAAGAGAATTTGTGTTGTAGAAGAAAGTTGTAACTTGGCCAAATGCCAGAATGTTGAAATAATGCTCCAGAACTCCTCTTGAGTAGGCACTCTAAGTCCCCCGAGGATGAAGGTCGGATTCCCGCTCGGGAACACCCCTATGCTAAATAGCACTGCAATCTTAGCTAAACAGCTGAAGAGAGCTACAAGTCTTAATAGACCATAAACAAATAATAATCCAAAAACATGCTCACAATGGATGCCATCCCCTTCCTTATATTCTTGGTGAGCTTCCTCACCCTTGGCCCCACTCATTAAAGGCACTACTTCGATGCAAAGGATCTCCCTCAAAAACTGTGTTGTCCCTCATTGACTGTCCACTGCTTCCATACCAGCACTGTTGATTTGGTCAAAGTTGACCCAGTCCACATGTTTCATCCCTTGTTCACACATAGGGGAGCTTTATCCAGCTCATTTGATGCCCTCCATTCACATTTGGAGTGGCTTTATTCCTACTAAGGAGATTTATGGGTCTCCCTACCCTCTTATTCTTATAACTAAGAATCACAATCAAAATTTAATATTCCAATTAGCTACATGCTAATTTAGAAATATTACACTTTGTTTGTGAAGGAACTTCCTGATGTTTGAAGCAGTTTGTGGCTTGCTTTCTTTTGCTACATTGTGCTAAGGAATGTAGGAATGTGGTATATGGAGGTGATGGAAGGAGTTATGGAAATTAAAGGAGTTAATTATGGGATGGATGGTAAAATAAAAGGGGAGATAAGAAGATGACTGCTTCCCTGTGTTTCCAGAAACCATTAATAACTTGCAAAACAGCAAACACAGAAAACACAGAGATGCAGATGTATTTCTATTTTTTTTCTTTTTCTTTTTTTGAAAGCAAGTGGGCTACCTCCATAGAGGTTTTCAACCCACAAGCTTGCCTTGAGTGCCTCAGAGAGGTTTTCACCCATGGATGTTTATTCTCTCTTTTTTTCTTCTTTTTTTCTTTTTTTTTCTTTTTTCTTTTTTTTGTTAATAGGTGCTGGAAAATATGGAGTTTCCCATTACATAGACCTCTCTGCTTATTGAATTTATGAACTTTGCGCTGGATAAGGGCTTCTTGTAAATTTTAATTATGTGACCATTGACAAGCAAGGGGATTCCTTCCTCAAATATGGTCCTGATTTGAACTGCACCTTTGTCAAAACATTTTTCCACTGTGTATGGTCCCAGCCATTTTTTCATCAATTTTTCCTTAAAGTATTTAAACCTTGAATCATACAACAGCGCCCAATCTCCTTCTTGGAATGCCTTCTCCTTAATTTTCTTTTCATGCCATACCTTCCTTTGCAGCTGAACCACCTATGTGTGAAGAAGTGCTTGCATCCTAAACTCATCCAATCCATTTAGTTGCAGCAACCTCTCTTTTTGGGAATTTGATAGATCTAGATTTAATTCAGCATCCATTCTTAAAGTATTGAATTCAAACTAAAATTAAAGTAGATATTTCTTACAATAGACTAGTTCATAGGGAGTGAATCTTGTTGTTCTCTTCCAAGTAGTGTTGTAGGCCCAAGTAGCTTCTACCAATCTGTCTGCCCAATATTTTTTGTTGCTTCTCACAACCTTGGTGAGGATGCTCTCTAAAGCTCTGTTAGTTACTTTTAATTGGCCATTCACCTGAGGGTGATAGGCACAAGTTCTATGCTTAATCTTGTGATTCCTCAAAATATTTTCAATGAGGTGAGAAGTGAATGTGCTCCTTGATCAGTGACTATTTCTCTGGGGTACCCAAACTTGTAAAACACAATATCCCTTGGAAATTCCACTAATTTCTCCTCAGTTTCTACCTTCACTGCTTTTGTTTCAGCCCACTGTTTTAGGTAATCAGTGCAGACTATGATATACTTCTTTTTTCCAGATGGTGGATCGATATGTCCAAAAAATCCCATTCCTCCCTTGTCGAATGGCTCAAGAGACACTTAAGGGTGAAAAGGCATCTCATCCCTTTGTGTGGGTTTCCCCATCCTTTGGCATCGATCACACCTGCTAGTGTATCTTCTAGAATCTTGGTGAAAAGTAGGCCAATAGCATCCTACCTACAAAACTTTGTAAGAAATTCTCTTTGCAGCAAAGTTTCCTCCACATGGGCTATCATGACATGCAGAGAGGATATCAAAAACTTCTTCCTACCTCACACATCTCCTGAGGATTTGATCAGGGCCTAGATTGAAAATATTTCCCCTAATCCATGTGAAAGGGGCGCTTTTTCTGATGATTCTGCTCCTCTCCCTCAATAAAATATTAGGAGGGAGTTTCTCAGCAACCAAGTAGTTGGCTATATAAGCAAACCATGATGAGAGTGTTGATATAGAAAAGAGATGCTCATCTGGTAGCTGGTCATCCACCATTTCTTCTTCACCTACAGGTAGAGCTAACCTGGACAAAAAATATGCAACAACATTCTCCTTTGCAGGTTTATCAACAATATTCAAATCAAATTTTTGTAAAAGTAACAACCATCTAATTATCCTAGCATTAACATCCGGTTTGTTCATTAAATAATTGTTGGTTGCATGGTCAGTGTGAACAAAGGTCTGATATCCATTTACAAAATGTTTGAATTTGTTCAAAGCATGGACAATGGCAAACATCTCCTTCTCAGTAACAGTATAATTCAGCTCGGCCTTAGACAAGTTATTTCTTATGAAATAGATGGCATAAGGGATTTTGTCCTCTAATTGTCATAATTCCACCCCTACAGCTTTTTTGGATGCATCAGTGTGGATGTGGAAAGGTAGAGTGCAATTTGGACCTCGAAGAATGGGGGCAGTAGTCAACTTTTCCTTAATGAGCTCAAAAGCCTCTTGCAAAGGACCATACCAAATAAACTTGGAATATTTGGCCAATAACCCAAATAATGGTGAAGACATCTTGCTGAAATATTTGATGAACCTTCTATAATAACCAGCTAAACCTAAGAAACTCCTGACATCTTTCTTCTTTTGAGGAGAAGGTACCCTTGTGATGATAGTTATCTTTTTTGGGTCCACCTGTATTTCTGCTTCGGAGATGGAGTGCCCATTAGGGGATTTTTTAGGTCTAAAATGGGCCTCCTAAGAAAAATGTACAACAAAAATAAACTTTATAAGAACCAATAGGATTCAAGATGATGATGTCAACCATGACGCATTCACCATTTTTAATGAAATTGCAAAAAATATTAAAAAATAATAAAATAATAAAACTACTTTTCAACTCGTATTCAACTTATCTCCCAAAGCTTCTACCTCAAATTTCCGGCCAAGACAACACAGCAACGCCCCACCTCACCCAAGCGATATTTTACGTCGTATACTTCAACCCGACCTCACAGAAAACGAAACGACATAAAAAAATGTGATTGCAATCACGTTTTCTACGTATTTCTCATTTTTCATGCAAGAGTGACCCTCCATCAAAAGATGCAACATGACTTTCGGATGAGAATTAAATTTCTATCCAACGTAAAGACTTACCAAAATTTGAGTAAAAAATTTGGGAGATAAGTTGAAAATATGAGTTGAAAAAGTAGTTTTTTCATTTTTCCCTCTAAAATTTGATGATGTCATCAAATCTTATTTGATTTTTTCCACTATTATTTTATAATTTCCTTAAGAGACCCATTTTAGACCTCAAAATTCCCCTAATGCTAACACAAATCCTACTTTCTTTAGGAATTCACACTTTTCTGGGCTCAGGGAGAGATGCATCTCAATGCACCTTCTTAGTACTTTACCCAAATTGTAGAGAGCTTCCTGGAAGTCATCCCCATATGGTGTGAAATCATCCATGTATATTTCAAAAGAGTCATGGACTAACTCGAAAAAAAATTCTTAGGATAGCTTTTTGGAAGGTGGTCGGGGTATTGCACAACCCAAAGGGTAGGACTCGATAAGTGAAGGTACCCCAAGGGTAGGTGAAATTAGTCTTATCCTAGTCTTCAGGGTTGATTTGAATCTGATTGTACCCACTGAACCCATGTAAGAAGGAAAATAACTTCTTCCCTGCAAGGCCATCTAGGACTTGGTTTATAAAGGGTAAAGCTAAATGGTCTTTCTTGGTGCCTTTGTTAAGTTCTCGATAATCAACACAAATTCACCACTTTTGATTATTCTTTGGGACTAGGACAAGAAGGGATACCCACTCACTATTGGATAAAGGATATGTGAACCCTACATCCAATATTTTATGTAGCTCTTCTTTGACTATGTCCTTCAGAGACGAGTTCATCCTTCTTTCAAGTTGTCTCATAGGCTTGCATCCTTCTTTGATGTAAATATGGTCTCTGGATACTGAAGGATGCACCCCTTTCATGTCCTTGTAATCGCAAGAAAATGCATCTATATTTTCTTTCAAAATTTGGCATAGTTGCTTCTCTTCTTCATTCAAGAGGTCTAGGTTGATTTTTAGATATTTGGATGGGACAAACTCAATAGACTTTGTGGTTTTGGAGGTTGACTCAACTGAGTGCACTTCCATCCAAGGTCTGCTTTTAGACTCATTGACTAAGGTTTCGAGCAGGATGTTAGTGGAGGACTAGTTTTGAATGGCATGGTCGATGATTTCATCTTCATCCAGCTACCCCCCTCTAAGAATAGCATATATCGTACACATAGGGGAAGTGTTATATAACTCATCTTCTTCATCCTCCAACCATATAGGTAGATCATGATCAATGGAAGGCTGGGCTAGAGGATATAACACTAGCTGTATAGACAAAGGACAAATTTTTATAGTCATATTTCCGGCCCGACAGCTAATATAAGCATCTGCAGTGGCTAACCAAGGTCTCCCTAATATGGGAGGATAACCATTAAACTTGGTTTTTTGTTGTAGGACCAAGAAATCTATAGGATACTCCCAAGAGTCAATGGTAACCATAATATCCTCAACAATTCCTTCTGGAGTTACTGTGGACCGATCTGCAAGTTGCAAAATTGTTGTGGTTTTCCTCAAAGTCCCTCGGAGATTAAGTTTCAACATAGTTTCCTTGGTCATGACATTGATGGCAGGCCCTAGATTAATTAGAGTTTTTGGGACTATGACACCATCGATGTGCACATCAACAACTGGACTACCAGGGTCAAGGTACTTTGGAAATATCACCCTTCCCAACATTAGGTTGGACAGTTGTCCTACCACATTGATGGTAGGGGTATCTCTCTTCTTTCTCCAAAGTCTCTTGAAGCACTTTTCTTTGATGAGCCTATTGTAGATAGGGACATCCTTAATGGCCTAGAGAAGTGGTATCTTTACACACAAATTTTCCAGTTCTCCAAAAATTTCAGTCTCCTTTGGGGTGTGTTGACTAGGGTGGATCGAGCACTCGGGAAAAGGAGGTTGTTGGATCTGAGTGTTACCTTCTTCCTTTTCCTCCTCAACATCTACAGGTGGAGATGGAGGATGGTTTTATAGGAGTAATCTTCCCGAAGTGATATTAACCTCCTGTATCTCCACATCATAAGCTAGATAGGATGTTTCTCCACTGGGAGCCTATTGTGCATGTCTGTTGCTCGGGTTCGGATTGGGTTGTGTGGGTATTTGAGGTAGCCCAGGTGGAGTAGCATGACTAAGTTGAGGTTGAGGTTGGGGTGGAGGAATTAGAGCAAGTGGTTGATTGTGTTGAGGCCTCCAACCTTGGGATGACCCACCCAAAACCCCTGCGCTAGCCTAATTATAATAAAAAATATACCAAATCGGACCAGTTTCGCAGCTCGTAGGAGACCCTATTCCAACAATCCCCCAACACAATCTTGTGACTCGTCCCAAGTCACTCTGGCCGCAGGTTTGCCACACGCTTCTGGAGTGAATGGATGACCAGCACACGTATCCCACTGGTGTGTCAGAACCCTCTCTCTGGTTGGTCGATCATGCCTGAGCCAATTATTTCGGCCATATAGTCATTTAGCCCTGTATGGCTTGATTCGACTACCATTGACAAAGCTAGGTAACATTTCACTGCACAGGGTAGCTAGCCGAACTACTCCACCATTCCTGATTTCCTTAACAGTGTAGGGACCAAGCCAGTGTTGCCGGAATTTCCCTGGGTGTTTCACAAATTGGCTATCGTATAAGAGGACTAGGTCACCTGCTACAAATGTCTTTTGGTGAATATTTTAATCATGCGAGGCTTTATCACGAGCCTTCTGAACCTGCTAATGAAAGTTAGCAATAAACTGATCTTCCTCCAATGACAAAAGTTGTGCAAGGCGCTCCTCCATGATATCAAGTTCTACCATATTTGTAAATGTTGCGATGTGTAGGCTAGGAACAATGTATTCTATGGGCATAATGGCCTCCTTGCCATAGACCATCCAAAAGGGGGTCCTTCCTGTTATCTTCTTGCAGGTCATTCGGTAGGCCCATAGAATAGAGGGGATGCGTACATCCCAGTAACTACGATCAACATTGCAAACCTTGGTTAATGCCTATTCCAAGATTTTGTTAAAAGCTTCAACCGCCCCATTTTCCTGTGGATGGTATGGTGTACTTTTCGCATTATGGATCCAGAATTCCTCATTCAGAGCTTGAATCGTTTCGTTAACGAAGTGCGTACCTCTGTCTCTCATTAGGATCTTTGGGTAGCGAAACCTGGTCAGAATCTTCTCAAAGATGAAGTGCGCAGCAGTATCCGTAGTACAATCCTTCACCGCTTGTGCCTTAGCCCATCGAGTGACACAGTCAATGGTGGTAATAATGTAGCGCGCATCTGTCTTCTTGCCTAGTGGATTGATGGGTCCCACAAAATCAATGGCCCATTTGTCAAAAGCCTGGAAATCCATTTGAGTCTGTAATTGCATCTCATCTCAATGTGAGGGTCTTCTGGTTCTCTGGCATGTATCGCATGATTTACAATAGGTGTAAGAATCCTGATGCAGGGTAGGCCACCATAACCCAGCTCTCAAAATATTTTGTGTCGTTGCTCTCCCTGCATAGTGGCCTCATGTGACGCCTTCATGTGCCTCTGCAAAAACGGCATGTCGTTCATGTTCTAGGACGTATCTCCATAGTATTTCATCAGCACCTAGCTTGTATAACTAGCCGGCGATGATAGTAAAATCCGCCGCTCGAGTAACCAACTCCTTCTTCTGCTGCACCGAATATTCTACGGGGGCTACGCCTGTAGTTAGGAATTGAATGATATCAGCGAAGTGCGCGTCAACAACCTTAATGGTGAACAGCTATGTATCTGGTAATCCTTCCTCCAAGTTATTAGGTTCTTCCCCTCTCGATGTGGGACAGATGATCCGAACCCACATTCAACCTTCCAGGCTTAACGATGATCTCAAAATCATATTCCTGAAATAGCAACATCCAGCGGCAAATATTCTCCACCAACACAGGCTTGTTGACAAGGTATTTCAAAGCCGAATGATCGGTGAACATTTTAAAGTGCCCGTCCAGTAGATAGTGTCGATATTTCTGTAATGCATATACCATAGAAAGTCCCTCTAACTCGGTGGTAGAGTAGTTACATTATGCGCCCGAGAGTTTCTGACTCGCAAAGGCAACCGCGTGATCAATATCTCCCTCTCTAGGTTGAGTTAGGATAGCACCCAAGGCAATGCCTGATGCATCCACATGTACATGAAATTCCTTCGACCAATCAAGAAATATTATTATGGGTGCAGAGATCATCTTCTCTTTAAGTAGTTCAAAACTCTTCTGACATTCATTGTTCCAAAAAAAGGAAACATATTTTTTAAGCAGTTTTTCCATGGGTGTTATGATCAGTGTGTACCCCTGAATGAATTTCCTATAATAGCCCGTGTGTCCAATAATAGAACGCAACTGTTTTTCCATTGTTGGGACTGCAAGGTTTATAATTATGGCTACCTTTGCAGGATCAACCATCAACCCTTGCCGACATACTATGTGCCGTAGCAAGATTCTGAAAGGTACACAGAAGATGCACTTCTTGATATTCAAGGAAATCTGGTGCTTCTGGCATGCATCCAACATTAATCGCAGGTTAGATACATGCTCCTTTACCAGGACGAAGACCATCCAGTCATCAAAATAAACCTCCAGGAACTTATGAATAAACTCCTTGAATACAGCAACGACGACCCTTGATAAAATAGCGGGTGCATTCTTGAGACCAAAGGGCATGACCGTATAGTGAAAGGACCCCCATTTTGTCGTGAATGTAGTCTTACTGCGATCTTTAGGTGCAATTCGGATCTGGTGGTACCCTGAGAACCCATCGGTGAAGGAATAGGCTTCCTGTCCACCCACGCTATCAAGGATTTCATCTGAGAAGGGCATAGGGAAGGGGTCATGGACGCAGGTGTCGTTTAACTTGCGTAGATCTATGCAGATGCGTATTTACCCCTTTGTTTTATTCTCCTAGATGACCATCAAACTTACCCAATTCAACTATTCAACTAGTTCAATGATACCTGCAGCAAGCATTTTTTCCAGTTCTTCTTTGACCTTTTTCTTATATTTAGGATTTAGTCGGTAAGGCCGCTGCTTTACGGGGTACACCTCAGGTTTCAGAGTGATGTGCATAAAGCCTAGGTCTCTCGTGATTCCTTTGAGCTCAGAAAACTTTGTCGGAAATAAGTCTTGATATTCTGTAAGTAGCTCTGCAATTTTGCCTACGGTTCCTTCATCCCAATAGTCCCCAATTTTAGCCAACTTAGGGTGTTCTTCCGTCCCAATATTAACTTCTCGCAGCTTGAGAGGTTGCATCACATCAATGTTCTGCAGCGAGGGTCCAATAACGGTGTGTTCCCCCTTGGATTCTAGAACAGAGACATTCCGAGGATTGTCTTCTTCTTCGTCTATCGCCAAGCTCCAGCAGTTGACTATGTCTTGCATTTGTGCTTCCCATGCCAGGACCTCTGGTGCAGCATGATGGTGGGAGTTATTAAATACGAACACATCAATGTCTTGCAGAGCTTCTTCGATCATCTTCGTCCCCCCAATTAGTATGAACGTTCCTATAAAGTCATATTTTAGTATTTCCCAGTGGCGGGTGTGCTGATGTAGCTCCGCATCTAAATACCATGCAGCGGGGATAGGGCCTAAGGCATGAAAAAATAGATGAACCCATTCTTCTATAGTCCGGTTGGACCATTTTTCCATCCAGGTGAGAAGATGTGTGTGGGGATCCCCGGGTCTGAGAAATATCTTGGTGCCTATGTTAGCTGGGGGTGCAAACCGCAAGATCATCATATCCCAACACGTGTCCCAGTCCAGAAATTCTTTCTTGTGGGTATCCCACCATCACGCAGGTGTCCCAGGCATAGCTAGATTAAGGGCCCAAAGTCGTCATTCTCTTGGAATGGTAGCTTCCAGTGTTCTCAGGAATTCCTGGAGTCTACTAGACTCACAAAAATGGGGTAGTTATCTTACCTCCGAAGAAATGCAGCAGAGGGCCCTCGCGACCTGAGGACATTGCAACGCCGAGACATCGTGCAACCGGTTTTTCCAATTCTCCATCTCCTCATTAGAGTCAGAGAAGTATTCGTTGTCTTCTTCCCAGCAGAATACCCCATCCTCTGTGGGATGGATCCAATCTTTGTTTTGCGTGGTCAACTTGAAAATTTGGTCTACCTCTTTGTTACCGCGTACTGGCTCTATGTAGCATTTTCCTTCCGTAGGATCTAATGGTACTGTCACCCTTGTTCCTTTATTCTCAAATACCATGCTTCTTTTCTTGAGGTTGACGATGCCACCCATATCTATGGCCCAGTCAAGTCCTAAGATCACAGGGTATGGGTTTGCATCGTCGACAATCTGAATTACTTCGAAATCAGCCTGGGCCCTGACCCCAGTGATATCTACCATGAGTTTTGGTAGTCTTCCCAAAGGTATGATCTTCTATTGGTTGGCCATATGTAGTTGGATATTGGACCACTCTAATTAGGGTTCTCCCATTTGCTGCCACGTTTGCTTAGGTAGCATGTTTGCATCTGACCCCAAATCTAAGACAACCTTATCCGTTTCATAATCACCAATTTGGGCAGTTAATCTCATCTCCCTACTGGTACGTTTCCTATATCTGCGTAACTTGTGTACGTCCCAAACTTCTGGAGATAGGTGGGATTGCCTTACAGAGCTATCAATTACTGCCTGAAGGTTTTCTTCGGCCCCTGGGTGGCGTAATAACTTTATACATGCCTGTAAGAAGGGTCTTACCTCGTCATCCGCTCCTAGGTTCACAAGTGTCTGGTGGATTGTTTCTTGCCCCGGTTCGTGGCCCAACCCTTTTTGGTTGTCAGGTGCCGGTTGGCTTGGAAGACCCCTTATATCCTCCTTCGTGGGCTCCCTGGTGGCCATCCTACAGCGTGTTGTGCTTGAGCTTCTATCTCGTAGTTCGGCCTTAACTCTTTGTACATTCTACGTTGGTGTTGGCTATTTTTCCTGCATTTTTGCTATCAGGATCAAGAAGTATTCAATCTCATGGTCCAGTTGCTGGCAATATTTGCAGGATTTCTTGGTAGGGTTTGGTCAGTCCCTTGCAAAGTGCCCTACCTCCCCGAAGTTATAACAGATTAGCTACCCCCGTCCCCATCCTATGCTTCCTCCCCGACCTCCCTTACGCCTTGCTGGGGAGCCACCAAAGCTCGTGGGAGATCTTGGCGATGCAGGGTATGATTGTACCCTATATAAGTTCCCATGATCTATCATCAAGTTGTAAGTGCGACAATTCTGCTCATCGTGTCCTACCGACCGGTAGAACCTGCACCACTGTTGCTTCAGTTTGCCCATACTTAGCCGAGGGCACTGGGCCGTATCGTGTAGTTCCACTACCTGGAAATCATTGCACCATAATGCAGACCCGCTTGAGCCTAGATGTAGCAGACTAGGTCCTCCTTCCTGCATGTAATCTGCTAATAGAGGGCATTGATCCTTCGTATGGCTAGATACCCGACATCGTATGCACTAGAGATCTGCACTAGCTCCTTTTCCCCATTCCTTTTGTAGGTTCTGAATCTCCATGTGCATGGCTCCGAGCTGCTCTTGAATTTTCTGTACTCCTCCCAAAGTGTCGTCTTTGGGCGCGGCTTCTAGTTTCATGGCGACTTCCAAAGCTTTTTCCTGCGACTCGAGGTTCTAGTGGCCCATCGATATACACAAGTGAGGTAGCAGCATAGCAATGAACCATTCGGTGTGTTGTCTCTCGTCATACTTAAATTATCCTTCTCTGGTTTCTTTTTTTAGTCTCTAACCAGCTTCCCAGATAGACTCAGTCATTCCTTGCTTGAAATCTTTCACATCTGCTACAATCTTAGAGTAGAATTTAGGTTTTCGGAACTGTTCTTTTAGGGCGTCCTTAATATCTTGAATAAACGTGCTCTCGTTTTGAGATATCTACTGCATATACCAGTCCAGAGCTCTCTCTTCGAAGGCTAGGGACGGCTGCGCCCTCTTCACAGTATCGCTTACCACACCCTCCGTAGTCCATACTGAGTTTGTGCATGTCTGTTGCTCGGGTTCGGATTGGGTTGTGCAGGTATTTGAGGTAGCGCAGGTGGAGCAGCATGAGTAAGTTGAGGTTGAGGTTGGGGTGGAGGAATTAGAGAAAGTGGTTGATTGTGTTGAGGCCTCCAACCTTGGGATGGATTTTTCCACTGAGATTTTTGTGGAACATACTACTGAAATGGTTGATTCCCTGGCTGAGGATGATATGGAGGGTTGTAAGGCCAAGTAGGAGGTGTAGACCAGGATGGAGGAGTGGAGGTGTACCAAGGTTTCATGGGTGCACTATGATTGTTGTGATAGTGTTGGCTCAAGTGGTCCTGACCCAGGTTCGGAGTTCAAGGTTTGCCAACAAACCCCTATACTACTGGCCCTTTTGGCAGTGACCTGCTTGCGCAAGTCAAAGTCTCACCCAAAGTGGTATGGGTGGGTGTTGGAACCAGGTTTCCGCACCCTGAGAAAGGATAGGTAAGGCAAGCAGAGCTGCGTCCAGCCCTCTAATAGCCAGATCGCCTCTTTCTGCGCAGGGTCGATATGTCTCTTTTCGCATCCACGTGCACTAGATCTATAATCATATACTTCTATGATAGTAATACAATATAGCATAAAACAGAATAGAACAGATCCAGATACAGCAAACACACTTACACAGATCTTTCGCAGCTTGAATACAAAATGTGCATAATGCAGTAATTACCAATGATTCGCACAAACAGTACACATAGATTCTGTTCTCAAAAACCTTTCTTATTCATCAATTCATCAATCCCTTCTTACAATACCCATCCCATCCTGCGCACATAGCAGTAGGGTCCACACATAGCTGGACTTTGTATCTCCGCGCACACATCCAGCAGGAGTCCTTTCCCCAAAAACCCAAACAGATATCCTAAACCCCAGTTCGCATCAATAGCTCTTTATTTCCTACCTTACAATTCAAAATGTTCCTCTCTTTATAATAATCTAGCCTAAACTTTCCTATGGTCCATAAACTGTGGTTTTTGGACCCCTGGTTTACCCTTTGACCCATTACAACACTTTTTAGGGCTTTGACCCACCCCAAACCCCTACGCTAGCCTAATTATAATAAAAAATATACCAAATCGGACTAGTTTCGCAACTCGTAGGAGACCCTATTCCAACAGATAGTAAGAGTAAGGTGCATCTTGTATACCTTGTTGATATGGCCGAGGGCCTTGAGGCCTTCTCTAGTTGATGAAACAGATTTGCTCTGGAATTTCTTCCCCACCTTGATATACAGCCTTAAGTCGAGGTAAGGAGGGACAATTTTTTGTGGCATGATTCTCCTCATAGACTAAGAAAACCTCAATGAAATGTAGTGGACATTCATTTCTTGGGTGCTTCCGGGTACATCTAGGAAATAATATGGCCAGGGCTCTCTATGCTTCCTCTTGCTTCCTTTTGACCTGCATTGTGTCCATTTTCAAATCAAGGGTGTGCATCATGTCACTCTTGAAGTCCTCTAGCATGTTTCCAATCTCATGTTT
Organism: Pinus albicaulis; assembly: GCA_034641835.2. NCBI lineage: Eukaryota > Viridiplantae > Streptophyta > Pinopsida > Pinales > Pinaceae > Pinus > Pinus albicaulis. The sequence goes on along the minus strand of CM076571.1, from coordinate 977,362,452 downwards.
TATGGAGGTGGAAGAGGGAGGGGTATTGGATGTGTTTTAGCTAGCTCTTCCTGTCTTCCTACATGCCCTAGAATGGTTCTGAAAGACAGTTTTGATTGTTTCATATGGAAATTGGTAGATATCTCCTCCTAATAGCATATTCAAGGTTTCTATCATCTCTTATCTGATCCCTCGAAGAAGTACAAGTTTATGTGATGCGGGATCAAGAGTACAGTTGGCTCTCTTATAGTTTAATTGAAACCTCTCTTCATAGTCCTCTAGGGATTTATCAGGCCCTAGATTCATCCTATATATCTCGTCCTTAGTTTCCTTGGACCTAAAGTAGTCTTTTTACTTGTTGTTGAAGGTCTCTTGCATATGTGCCCAAGTGGTGATGTTGTCCCCGAGTAGACCCATGAACCAGTGCAAGGTTTCATCCTTAAGGGTGGATGGGAATAGCTTCAACTTCTGATCATCAGAGGTGTAGTCATAAGTCCTATAGAAAAAAGAAAATTCAAACATGAATGTGTCAGGATCCTCATAGGTAAGTCCATGGAAGTGTGGAAAATTTGAGGGGCTAATGTTTTTCATCTTAGTTTCCCCATTTTCCCATCTTATTGGAAAGGATCTCTGGATCCCAGCCATGGTTAAGATAGGTGAAGTAGGTCCCTCAGTTTGACCAAGTTCTTCTTCTTCCCCAATAGTTTTCTTAGAGTATTCATAAGGCTCTCCTATAGGAATTTCAATCTCACTGCCACTGAAGAAGAGTGAAGGGTGGCTAGGAGGTGATGTGGGGGTTTTAGGTAATATTTGTCTTTGATTATTCCTACTCCTACGAGGCATGAAAATTAGATTTTTTTTGTATTTTTTTCAATATTTCTGAAATAACATGAAAATAAAGGCAAGCAGAAAATAATGCTAAAACAAAATCAAAGCATCTACTATACACCTCCCCGGAAACAACACCAAAAGGTGGTGAGCCCTGTTATTGCACCAAGAGTGCTGCAACTCCCAGGTTTTTCCCTACTTTGCTTTATCGGCCCCGGGTTTGTAAAAACTTGGAGGTGACAATTCTATAAAAACAGCAAATGCATTCTGCTCATGTCATCCTCTTTTGCTTTACGAAAGGGTTCTATTTCTTAAACTATGATAAGAGCTCGAAAGTAAATTCCTGGAAGGAAATAAAAGAAAGGAAAATAACTTAATTTGCAGAAAGGAAATGACGGAAATGAAACTAATTTAATTGCAGAAAGGAAATGACATAAATGAAACTAATTTAATTTGTAGAAAGGAATGGAAGAAAGGAAACTAATTCTAATTCACACTTAACTTGGCCAATCAGCTAAATACACCCTACTTATCTTATGCTCTATCTACCATGCTTCTATCCATGCAACTATCCATGATCTAACTAAACTTGAGAAAGTGTTGCTTGCAGTTCGGAGAAAAAGGGGTTAACGATGCTAAGGGAAGGCTAAACACATGAAACAAGACTTAGAAGTGTGAAAGAGGGTTTAGAATTTATTAAAATTTATAATATCACAAAAATACTTTGGAGTGGGAGGCTTTTAAAAGTGCGATGGAGGAATTTCTATGGGATGACGAAAGTATGATATGTTATATGTGATATCACAATCGCAATATCACAAAGCCAGAGAGGTAGCAAAAGTGTTATTCGGGAGTGGGAGAAAAATGTGAAATGCGATGGGATAAAAACTACGAAATGCGAAATGTGACAAAGATGATGTGGTGGTAGGGTCGGTGGCAGAGTAAGACAATGATATCGCAATCGGCATTGGGAGAAGAAGGTGTTACGAGAACCAAATGAAAAATGCAATTTGCAATTGTGGTGTGGAGGACTACAGAGAATTATCGCAATCGGAGCTCGGGAGTGGTAAGTGTTAACGGAATTCAAATGGAACAAGATATTTGTGATTTGCGAAAGGATTTGTGGTAAGTTCAAATGAATGAGGAAAGGTTTCTGTCTAAAGTTTTTTTTGAACATTTTCATGATAATCGGAAAAGGTAGGGTAAATGTAAAATCACAATAGTGTTGAAGAATGGCAAAGGAAGGAGAGGGAGGCTCTTGCGGGATGTGAAATTCGATAGTGGGAATTTAGATGAGGAATGGGTGAAGGTCAAACTCTTAGCAATTTTAAGTGTTTTGTGAATAAAAGGGGCGGTAGCTGTAACAAAAAAAAGAGGAGGGAAATGGAGGCGCAACAACAATGATGGAGGTGTAAAAATAGAGATGGAGAATGAAGCAGGGAGGTTCCAATGGACTTCCATATTACTTTGATTCTTATTCCTGCAAACAACTTTGCTGATATATGCACGAAAAAAACACAAATGCATGAAAATACAGTACAAAAGGGAGGCCGAAAATGGTAAAGAAACTCTACTCTAATCTCAGAAACAGTGAAGAGAAATAAATTCTTGGGTCTCTAGGAAGGTTCACCCTCCTCGAGCTCTAATAATATAGATGAGAAGGGAGGTCTTGATCCACAACTTTTATATTTTTCTCCTTTATTCTATTACTCATAAGCAAATGAAACCTACAGCACCACACTGAAAGCAAAACTGAACATCAATGAAACTATCGGAAGCACATCCAACTGAATGGCAGAAAGAAAAGAAAAAGTACAACAGAGAGGTTGAGGCACATGGATTGGGCCCTAACCCACATGCCTAGATCTAGAAACTTAAATCAGTAAAATGAAATCTGTTTTCTCATTTCATTAAAGAATAGTCTCGTACATTTCTCAAAGTTTAACTGTTGAGTACAATAATCAAAAGCTCAATAGCTTGCAGAAACGTTCCCAATAGAATCGAATCCTTCCTAACTATAGCTCTGCTCTATTTATTCTGTAGGGAAGCTACCAATAGCTCCCTTGAAAATAATGATTGAGTCCACTTGACTCCATGTAAACATAGATTGAGTGCACTTTGGTCTTTCAGTTTCTTGGATTCCTCTGGAATTCAAATTTTTGGAGAGAATCCTTGGGGATCCTTTGGTTTCCTTCCAGAGTTAAGGAGGGTGGGCAATTCTCCTATAATTTCTCCTTGCTGTCTCCTTCAATTCTTTATGATAAAATCTTCAAAAATAATGCCAATTACTCAGGATTTTCTACACTCAACCTCATATTAGGCACTCAGAGTATGTTAGCCTTAATCACCACCTACACTCACATAATAAAACCAAATAACAATAAAATGCAAGAAAAAGTGATTTAAGAAGGGAAAAAGGTGACCATTAACCCCTCCAAATATTTCTAATGATGGAGCTCATCACCTATACCACTACCTGAACCTGTACCTATACCACTACCTATAATTGTACCTGTACTCTGCTACAACCTGTGCACAATCTCCATATACCTTTTATCATGTTGACCTTCCTGCAAGATCCTATCTTGTAAATATGTCCCATAGGAGCTCATGGCAGCTATGTGATTCACCTGTATCCGCCTACTAAGAGCATATGCAACCCTATTCTCTTCACCTTTAATACACCTGATCTCAAACTCAAACTCATTGATCATACCCAACCACCTAGCTTGCCTAGAATTCAGATTCGGTTGGTTAAACAAATATCTCAATGCACTTTGATCACTCATCAATACAAACCTCCTCCCAAGAAGATATTGCCTCCACATCTTCAATGTATGTATGATTTTTTCCAACTCAAGATCATGTGTCGAATAGTTCTACTCACGGTAATTTAGTTTCTGTGACTCATAGCATACCACCTGTCAATTGTCCATAAGGACTCCACCAAGCCCTATCTTGTAATAATTTGTACATACTACAAACTCTTTGTCTGGATCTATGATCTTTAACACTAGAGCATGTGTCAACAACTTCTTAAGCTGCTCAAAACAGGCCTCACACCCCTATTTCCATTAAAACTTCTTACCTTTCCCATGCAATGATGTAATAGGATAAGAGATACGCGAGAATTTCCTGATGAACCTCCTGTAATAACCTGCTAACCCCATAAAGGATCTCACCTCATCCACATTCCTAGTAGCTACCCACTCCATGATGGCCCTTATATTTTCTGAATCTAATTTGATTCCTTTTTTGGAGACAACATGTCCCAAGTAATGTACCTATGTCTGAAATAAACTACATTTGCTAAGCTTAGCATACAACTGATGCTCTCTTAGCAATCTCAAAGCTACTACTAAATTTTCGGCATGCTCTTCTTCATTCTTTGAATATACCAATATACCATCAATGAACACAATAAATAACTTGTCCATATAAGGACACAACACATTATTCATCAATCACATAAATGTAGTAGCAACATTAGTCAAACCGAAAGGAACCACAACAAACTCCTAATGTGCATACCTGGTCTGGAAGGTTGTCTTGTCAATTTCATCTTCCTTGATTCATACATGGTGATATCCTTATCACAAATCAATGTTAGATAACATTATTGCTCCCTAGAACTGATAAAACACGTCATCAATGCTCGGCAATAGATACATTTTCTTGATGGTCACATCATTCAACTTCATGTAATCAATGCATAGTCTAAGACTACCATCTTTCTTCTTCACAAACAATACCAGTGCGCCCCATTGTAATACACTTGGCCTAATGTATCCCTTGTTTATCATTTCCTTCAAATGAAACTTTAACTATACCAACTCAGGTGTGCTCATCATGTAAGGTGCCTTGGATGTTGATGTTGCTCCTAGTACCAACTCAATAGAAAAGTCTACTTCCCTGTGAGGTGGAAACTCTGAAATATCTACAGGAAATACATCCTAAAACTGTTGTAGAGTTGGTTACCTGCTCAAAACATATCTATCCTCAACTTCCTTACCTTTTTCACTATAAATATGCACTGAAAATATCACACACCCTTTGATGCAACTGTGCTTGTCCTGCATAGATATAACAATCCTAACTTATGTGGCTTTCTTATTACCCTATAATACTCTTGGCTCCCCATTGTCATCCAAGTGACTCAATAGCCTTGTGATAAAAATCTACCTTGTTCCTATGAATATATATTCAATCCATACCCAATATCATACTATATGATCCCAATGGCAATATTTTCAAGTGTGTTGTTGTAGACGTGCCATTTAACTCAAATGCACAAGCTATTACCCAATGATGAACTATTTTCTTTGTTCCTATAGCCAACTACACTAACCAATATTCTGCATGCACTTATTTATTCAAATCACACTTATCCACCAATTTGTGACTAACATTACTATAATTAGATCCTAGGTCAATCAAAATAGAAAGAACTTGATCAAAATCTTACCGTCCATATCGGTAATAGATGCCTCGTGATCTGAATTCCTGTTATCTAGCGCTGCATGGATCCTGGAAATATCGTTTTCACCATCTCCCATTTTTTGTTCCTCCTCCACATTATAGATATGTGGTGTAACATCCTGATGCTGTGGAAAATCTCTCCTACGATGATCTCCACCACAAGTGCAACATCGCACGGGCTCCCTATTTTCACTCCTATTCTTCTCCATAGACCGAAGTCCTTGTCCTCCTCTAGATGTATTGAAATTCTTAGGTGGTGCAAAATTCTCTTTGTTACATGTATGATGATGTCTTTCTCGCTTCTTGTCCCATTTTACTTTTTTCCTTGCATTACCTTTCTAGTTTGGTTTAGTCCCAAATCTGCGCTTTGATTGCTCATAACAAGGTGTCAATTTACAAATGGCCTCCTCCAATGATTTAGGTTCATAAAACTCAATCCTATATTTGAATGTTATCGGAAACCCACTAATAAATCTATGAATCTTAGCCTTCTCCTCCTTGAGGTAAGGCATATATATCCATAACTCCAAGAACATGTTGGTGTAATCCTCATCAGTCATAGTTCCCATCTTTAGATCATAAAAATATTTTTCCCTGTCATCATGGTATCTCTCCGATAGTTACTTCTTCCAGAATAATCTCTCAAACTCACTCCAACTCAGTTCCTCCTCATAAATATCTCTGACGTTCTTCACATCTTCTTACCAAATATCTTCCTTACCTCTAAGGTTGAATGTAGCTATTATGGCTTTCATGTTTTCTTATAGTCATGAAACCTAAATAACTTCTTCATACCAAGCAACCATGCCTTTACATCCCGTGGTTTATTCATCTCTCCATCAAATGTAGGTGGTTTTTCTTTCTTAAACTCATCTCGAAAGTATCCCCTATCAATCCTATCAGAACCAGAACTAGAATGATATATGTGTTTGTCACCTCTCCTATCTAGAGTGTCCAAGAACCTTCCATCTTGAATCATGTCATCTCTATCAAACCTGTGACCACTAGGAGACCTATTTCCATATGCCCCATTAGTTCCATCCTCTTTTCCATATCTGATCCAAAGCGGTCCCTATTTTTGAAAGTATGACAAACATTGAAGGATGAATGCATTAACCTATGCTTGCTTTTCTTGTGCCTGTATAAGTCTGTCATTATGTTCTTTGCAACTCCTTATTTATTCCTTAAAAATTATCAGTGTGTCTGCTAAGTCATAAGAGAGCCCAACACCATGTTTTTCATATGATTCATAGGGATACTCTTTGTAGTCTACCATATTGCTATTCATCTTTGATTTATTTCCTGCAAGGCATACTACGTCAACTAAACCAAATCACAATAAACCAACGTACCTTAGCATAATACGGGGAGGATATCTCATTTGCAAGATAAACCATTTAGTGCAATGCATGTATAGATATAATCATATCATCATATAGACATATAACACATAGATGTATCAACACATAAACGTCGTTCTAACTAGAGTCTAGTCATCAATGCAAGACCATATCACTACACATAACATGACCTCTTTCATGAAACATCCATCATACTAATGTACATAGACAATACACAAGCATAAACACGGACAATACACAAGCGTAAACACAGACTATACACAAGCATAAAAAACATGTAACCAAGCATAAATGGAAAATACCTGTGACAACATGTAGCCAAGTATACACTCATGATGGCACATTCCAAAACAACAACTTCCTCTTCCACATGGTGACATCACCACAATCATAACTGACACCATGCATATACCACAAGCATATAGACCGTGAGGATGATTAACACACGTGCAACCAACATGAATGCATATCAAACACACACTGCCCATCTATTCCAAGGGGTGAACCATGCTCTGATACCACTTTGTAACACCCTCCCCCCACATCTACCCAAGTAACTGTCCAACTGAGTTAAACTTGTGATGAAGATTTACTATGATTTGATTCAACCTCCTAAGTGACATTAAGGAAGTCGAATTTACAGAAACACATCAAAAAAACCTTACACATCAGAAACGGAACTCCTAGGAGGTAACCCAACAACTCAGGTACCCAGCCCCTGGGTCCCACTAAGGTTTTATGCCTTTAAACCCCTAGAAGCTCCCATAGTATAGGCATGGGTGTGTCTAGGAGGCTCTAGACTCTCCCATAGCATAAGCATGCATGCTTCCAGGTAAATCCTCCCACAAACCTATGCCAACATCCCCAAGATTTGAGCCACTTTTTCAGGCCTAGTGACCAGGTCACTGCCAAGAACTCAATGACAAGTTCAAAAATGAAATATAACAGTGAAACAATGTTGCACAAGAAAACATTTGAACAAGGACTTGACTGGACCCTTACTATCCATGACAAAAATTTCGTCAAACATGTCACAAATATGTAATCTATACATTTAAATAGTAGATTTGAGCATAAGGGTCTCATACTTATTTCAAAATTGTTAAGAAGCATTGTTGCCTCATCAAATTAACTGCATTATCAACTATTTAGGCATAGATACATAGTTCACTCATTTAAAAATCAAAACATGATGAGATCCGTACACCATCACCACCATAAAACTAAGTCATAACTAGCATATAAGAAACAAAAATAAAAAGCACATAAAATACATATAACCCACAAAATAACAACCATATTTACCCATCAATACAAGCGGAAAAGAGCTCGTATTTCTATAAATAAAGTGCAACCAAGTCTGGGACTTCCACGTTCCACCTGACCTGACCATATACATGGTTAAGAAAAATCTCTCTTCATCAAGTCACCCTCGTGCCATATTCCAAGCATGAATGTCATATCTCATAAACCAAATACATCAAAACCAAACCAAGGATTCCAGAGGCCAAACCACCTCAACCCTCAACCAGTGATTCCACCTCACGGTCAGACATCACAACCATCACCAAATTGGTCTCTACCCAAGTTTTCTAGGGCTCCAGAGCGTTCGTTCCAACTGAGGCTCTAGGACTAGTAACTCAACCCAAGTTGTTTCAGGGCTCTAGAGCATTTTTCCAACCAAGGCTCCAAGACTAGTAACTTAACCCACCTAGGGATCCAGAGCATTTGTCCAACCAAGGCCCCAGGACTAGTAACTCAACCCATAGTTTTCATCGGGTTCCAGAGCACTTTTCCATCCAAGGCTCCATAAACTAGTCACACAACCCGCAGCTAAAGGAACATGAGAACCAATTAGAAAACAAACAATGAAATTGAACCCACAACATCATGGATATATAGGAAATGGAAAGGCTAGGAAAATCCATTGTTAATCTAGGAAATCCTCCATGCCAATGAAATATCATGGCCAAGAAACCACATTCATACACCATGCATGCCAAAACTCGTGGGAAAAACATACATGCAACTCGATACCTTCAATCAAAACCCGACGTAGTTGTTGATCTCGATGTCCTCTTGCGCTTTCCTACTCTTCCTTTTCCGATTTGCTCCAAATATCTAAGTATGCCACACCTGATCCAGGTGGATATTGGTGGCCACCCACCTATTCCACTTAGGGCCCCACCATTGTCTCTTTCAGTTTTTTTCGCAACTTACTATTTTTAGCATTTTTTCGGGTTCTAAACTTCTGGAGCCATTTTGAAGCCCCAAACAGAGATAGTATGCCAAAGTTACGTCCCTGGGAAGTTGAAATGCAAATTTACCCAAACGGGGCCACAGTTTTGGCACTTCATCTCCTAGGGTTAGGTTTTTGGACATTTGGAGTTCTCCATTGTTTCTCCATAATAAATAGGCCCTTGAGCCTCATTATAACACAGTTCAGAGGTCTGTAGATGCCACATCTCTTCTTAGAGATTCGCTACTAGCACCCTAGCTATTTTATTTTCATCATGTTTGTAAGCATATTTCTGTGATTTGATATTAATGAAATGAAGCCTTATTTCTATTGTATTTCTATGTTTATGGTTATTTCTGTATTTTTTTGCATTCCTACATAAATCCGGATTAGTGGTATCAAAGCGGTCTGCTTTTTCTCGATCCTTCTCTGCATGTCCCCAATGAGGTCGGGGTATAAGGAGTTAGGGCTCGATCTGGTGGAACCTTTGCAAGATCAGCGTCGCAAACCCCGACAAATGCCCATGGGGGATGAAAATAAATATGAGGGAGCAGGAGATCCTATCAAAATATTGCTCGAGGAGGCCCTCGAAAAACAAAGGAACGCGATGATGGATAACTTTGCCCAGATCATTCAACGACTACCCACCGACGGCGCATCTGCATCCAGTAGCCACTCTGGAGGCATGACTCCCTTTAAGGTAGAAGTAAACTTTGACATTCCCATTTTTTAGGGTCAAATAGATGCAGATGTCATAGATAGATGGTTGAATCTAATAGAAGGATATTTCTTGATTCATGAATTTTCCAATAGGGAGAAGATTATTTTTGCACTCCTCAAAGCTACCCCCCATGTCAAGGACTAGTGGGAAACCTACTGTGAGAAAATGGACGAGACAAAACCCTCTCTATTCTCAGCTATACCCACTTGGAATTCTTTCTCAGATGCCATCAAGGAACAATACTATCCCGTGGGGAGCTATAAGGAAAAGCACATACAATGGACCACATTGCAACAACAAATGGATCAAGATGTGCATGAGCTAACAAATCTGTTCCATACCCTACGCAGAAAGTTGGGTATCAAATATTCAGAGAAACATTTGGTGGTAAAGTATCACGGTTGTCTACACAGGTACATTCAGGAGTAAATGGAGTTCCTCAACATCTCCTCGCTTGGTACGACATACCAGTATGTTGCCAAGGTTGAGCAGAATTTCAAACAGAAGAAGCGAGACTTTGGATTTGTGAATCAAAAGCAAGGGAAAGGTGCCCCCATATCGCAGAAAAAAGGACAAATACAAGGCATGGAGGCCCAAGACAACCTTCCAAAGACACAAACAAATAACAACACCGCAAAGCCAAAGAAGGACACGGGAAAGTGGTGTGAGTTCCATAAGAGCTCCACTCACAACACAAGTGAGTGTCGGGCCAAGCAGTTGCTAGTGGCCAAGATGAGGGCTTTTGAATTAGATGCATGCTCTGAATCTGAATCAGAACCTAACAAGGTGAATGACAAAGGGAAACAGAATATTGATGCGGAGCCCAATGCCACTATTGCCACTATGAAGATCCAGAAGGAGGAACCATAAGACCCAGAGGAGGTAGAGCGTCTCTTCCACTCCCAGATATGGGTAAAGGGTTCCCCGCTACGGTTCATTGTCGACAATGGGAACCAAAAAAACCTCAGTTCAGCAAATTTCGTGAAGCGGTTGCGCTTGCCGACCACAGTGCACCCACAACCATACACCATCGGGTGGCTTCACCAAGGATGGGATCTCCGCGTCAGCCAACAGTGTCGCCTTCCCTATAGCATCAAGCCCTTCACGGATGAGGTATTCTACGACATTGATCCTATTGATGTTTATGATGTATTATTAGGCCAACCATACTTGTGGAAGCGACATGTTGTGTATGAGTCCCAGCCTCGCATTGTTATTGTTACTTTGGGAAATAAAATGTATAGGATACCAGAGGTACCACCGCCTCCCACTATCTCTTTGGTTACTTCAAAACAATGCAGTAAGCTCATTTCCCAAACCAGAAAATTTTTTTTCCTGATGATCCACCCCCAGGGCAAGAAGAAGACTGTGGCCACAACCTCCAGACATGGCTCCTCTGCACGACAACAACAAATGGACAAGGTTTTGGAGGAGTACGGGGACATCTTCACCTCACCAACAGGGCTGCCTCTACACTGTCATGTCAAGCACCCCATTGACCTGACCCCAGGTGCGCTGCTACCCAATGGACCGATCTATAGGTGCTCTATTCTAGAGAATGATGAAATCAAGAGGCAGATTCAGGAGCTGTTGCAGAAAGTTCACATCCGGCCAAGTTCATTGCCCTGTGGGAGCCCGATCGTGTTGGTATAGAAGAAGGATGGGACTTGGAGACTCTGTATTGATTATCGGGCGCTGAACAAGATCACTATTCGGAATAGGTACCCAATCCCACAGATTGATGACCTTTTGGACCAGCTTAAAGGGACAAAATATTTCAGCAAGATCGACTTGAAGTCTGGGTATCACCAGGTACCAATCGAACCCTCTGATATGTGGAAGACTACCTTCAAAGCCAAGGAGGGCCTTTTTGAATGGCTCATCATGCCTTTCGAATTGACAAATGTTTCCGCAACCTTCATGAGGTTTATGGATGACATCTTGCATCCATTCACCAACTCATTTGTAGCGGTATACTTGGATGACATTCTGATCTTCAGCCAGACTTGGGAAGAGCACTTCCACCACATCCGAGAAGTCCTCCAAACACTACGGCAACACAATTTGTGTGCCAATTTGGAGAAGTGCACTTTTGGCATGACCCAGGTTCAATATCTGGGATACATTATTGATGAAAGGGGGGTGCATGTGCATCCAGCCAAGATCCAAGTCATTCAAGCTTGGCCAGCCCCAACCACCCTAACAGAGCTTTGCAGCTTTCTGGGTCTTGCTAATTTATACCACAGGTTAATGTTGGGATTCTCTCATATCACTTGGCCCTTGAGTCAAGTCAACAAGGGAGGAGCGAAAGAAAAATTCTGTTGGTCGGAATCTCAATAGAAGGCATTCGTAGAATTGAAACATTGCCTCTGTTCTGCCCCAGTGCTCACATTAACATACTTGCAACAACCATTTGAGATCGAGACAGATGCCTCTGACTATGCTATTCGAGCAGTTCTTACTCAACATGGGCATCCAGTGGCATATCACAGTGAGACATTGTCTGACACAGTTCGAAAGTACCCCACTTATGACAAAGAAATGTATTCCATTGTGCAGGCTTGTCGACAATGGAAGCATTACATTTTGGGGAAGGAGATAATCATCCACACAAACCACCAACCCATACAATTCATACAGACACAAGGGAAGTTGCAGAAAGATCGCCATTAGAAGTGGTCCACATATCTGCAACAATTTCATTTGAACATCAAGTACAAGAAGGGTAGCACCAATAAGGTTGCAGACTGCCTCAGCCGACCACCGATCATGGCCATAACCACTGTTCTCAACTCTTGTGGGCATGAGACTTATGATTGGCCGCTTCTCTACAAGATCAATCCAGAATTCAGCTACACATACAAGGCACTCTTGGGGGGTATGCAAGTTCCAAATTTTCACCTTCAAGATGCACTATTATGTCACCTGGGACACCTTTGTGTTCCTTCAAGCGAGCGTGCCAAGATGATATGGGAAGCACACTACATTCGAGTCACTGGGCATTTTGGGGTCGAGAAAATAGTGGCAGTACTGCAAAAGTATTTCTATTGGCCGAACCTTCAATGGGATGTCGGGAAGTACATCAGATCCTGCACTACTTGTGCCATTGCCAAACCGACCATCAAGAAGCAAGGGCTCTATACTCCGCTAGCTACCCCTAGTCGACCTTGGGAATCCATCTCCATGGATTACATTTTAGGCCTTCCTTCTACTAAGTATGGAAATGACTGTGTTTTCGTGGTTATTGACAGATTCTCAAAGATGGCCATTATGGCGGCCTACAAGAAGAATATCACAGCAGAAGCCACTGCTAAACTCTTCTTTGAATGAGTGTGGGTGCACTTTGGGATCCCACAGTCTATCATATCAGATCGCGACAACAGGTTCCTCAACACATTTTGGTCCAGCCTCTGGTCAATGTTGGACACCAAGCTCACTATGTCCACAGCTTCCATACCCAAATTGATGGTTAGACAGAGGTCATCAACAGGATTATTGTACACATTTTGCGCATGTACAATTCAAAGCATCCATGCACATGGGATGAGAGCCTTCCCTATGTAAAACACAATTATAACCGGGCTCTCCACAGCTCAACCAGCCACAGCCCCTTTCAGGTGGGCTTGGGATTCCAGCCACTATGTCCCATTGACGTAACCATACCATTTGCAGCTACTCAGGCTGATTCGGCTCATGTCTAGTCTTAAGCTGACAAAGAAAACAACTTCATTGAGCGCATTCATCACATCCGCCAATAGGTTCATGACATATTGGACAGAGCCAATGCTAAGTACAAGCAACGACATGATCAACATCGGGTGCCACACAACTTTCAAGTGGGTGAAAAATTGTGGCTACATTTGCAGAAGGAGCACCTCACTAGACCGCACCGCAAGATTCGCCCACTCCAATATGGGTCGTAAACCATCACCAAGGTTGTAGGGAACAATGCCTTCGAGCTCAATATTCCACCATTCCTTGGTTTGCACCTAGTATTCAATGTAGACCACCTTCGTCCCTACTTCCCACCTCTATTGGACAGCTCTGGCATTGCAGAAGAACTCACACCAAAAGAGTTAAACCCAGACTGCATGGAACAGGCCACCATAGACTGTATCATGGACATGTAAATCAAGAACACTCGCCGACAGAAGATCCAACTATATCGGGTTGTCAAAGCTGGCCAACTCCTGCACCAAGGTAAGTGGTTCACCAGGGACCAAGTTCAACAGAAGTTTCCTCATATCATGGAGGAACTCAATGCAATGGGGACCATTGCTTCCTAAGTAGGGAGGAATGATCCAGGTGGATATTGGTGGCCACCCGCCTATTCCACTTGGGGCCCCACCATTGTCTCTTTCAATTTTTTTTCACAACTTACTATTATTAGCATTTTTTCCGGTCCTGAACTTCCGGAGCCGTTTTGAAGCCCCAAACAGAGATACTATGCCGAAGTTACGTCCCCGGGAAGTTGAAACACCAATATACCCAAACGGGGCCCATAGTTTTGGCGCTTCAGCTCCCAGGGTTAGGTTTTTGGACGTTTGGAGTTCTCCATTGTTTCTCCATAATAAATAGGCCCTTGAGCCTCATTGTAACACATTTCAGAGGTCTGTAGCCGCCACATCTCTTCTCAGAGATTCGCTACTAGCACCCTAGCTATTTTATTTCCATCATGTTTGTAATCATATTTCTGTGATTTGATATTAATGAAATGAAGCCTTATTTCCACTGTATTTCTATGTTTATGGTTATTTCTGTATTCTGTTGTGTTCTTGCATAAATACAGATCAACACCCTCCAAAAGTGCTCCAAGAAAACTTTAAGTATCCAAGAGTATGAGAGAGAGAGAGAGAGAATAATGAGAGCTCCAAAACTACATTGAAAAAAAGCCATGAACTAATCCTCATAAGACTTTTTATTAAGGAGGCCTCTATTTTCTTCATTTTTCCATTATTTTCATTCATTTTCATCTTCACATGCAACCTGTGACCTTTCACCTCCCTTTTCTCCTATTTTCCATTATTTTCATAAATAAATGCCACTTTTCATTTCCAAAGCCTTAGCCATTGCCTTTTCCAACCTCCATAGCCATAATAGACCATATGAACACCTGCACTAATATGTTTTTTCCCAACATTCAGCTTGGAATATGTGTCCCATGACCTTGGTTATTATTTTTCCTTTATTAACTTTTAGTACATGAAATTTTCACCAGGGTTATTACACTAACCTTGTTCATGACACTGTTGAGATGTACATGGATGATTTCACCCCTTATGGAAGTAATTTTCAGGAAGCTCTTTCTAATCTATGTAAATTCTTAAGGAAATTCATTGAGATGAATATTTCATTAAGTCCCGAGAAATGTGAATATTTCATGAATGCAAGGACTTTCTTAGGCCATTTCATATCCAAGGAGGGGATCCAGGTTGACCCCAACAAAGTTTCTATCATTAAAATGGTCCCCATCCCTATAAAACAAAGGGATGTTAGAAGCTTCATTAGATTAGTTGGGTATTACAAAAAGTTCATTGAGGATTTTAGTAATTTGACCTCACCCTTGTTTTGATTGTTGCCTAAAGATTAGAAACTTTTGTTGGAAAAAGAAATAGCAAAAGGCATTTGAAGAACTGAAAGAGAAGTTGACCACTCCACCAATCCTTAGCATTGAAAATGGAAACAAGAAAGGTTCTAATTTAATTTTCCCTTGAATTAAATTAGAATAAAAATGTAATTCAACATCGCATGACAACTTGTACTAGTTAACTAAGTTATTTTGACTTAGTTGGTTCAATTAATTTGAGTTGAGGGTCTAAATTGAGTCATGCACAATGGCTCCTACAAAATAGGAGCCCTAGTTGAGTTTATTTTGAGTTGTAATTGATTAACTCAGTTTATGTGAGTTAAAGACATTTTAACTAGTTCCAATTGATTGAGGAACTAGTGAGAGGTCAAAGTGTGGAACTTGAAATTGAAACACATGCAGTGATTAATCATATAACTGATAAATCAGCCATAAATAACTCATGCATGTCAGATCAGAGAAAGACCCAGTTGAGATTGACGTTCAAGGGAAATGTACTATGAGTTGTATAATCATCCAAATTGTATAGGTGGTTCATGTAGTTAGAGGAAGGCCCTAGATATATTGCGGAATTCAAATTTGGAATTTCCCTAATTCATAGGGGCTAATTACCCAAGGAAACAACAAAGTAAATAGGGATCTAGGCAGGCAGAAAATTGGTTAAGTATTGGCATGGCTTGTCTAGGAAGAAGTGAGACAGATAGAGATAGTGCAGAGGTCTCTTAGGTTGGAGATAAGAATTATAATATTGTCATATTTTCTAACTAATGTAATATACAGATAGCATTGTTTTTAGTTGTGGATTTCCCTAGAAAATCATTGTGTAATGTGTGATTGAAATTATTTCTCTTTTATGATTTTTTATTTTGTGATCGTAATTGGTATTGTAGATTCAAGTCTATTGTTTTAGCATATTACAATTATAAGTTTCAATCTACATGGATTTTCTACATGGTATTAGAGTTGAAATGAATATATAAGATAAGAATACGATTTTGTACTTGTAGGAGGAACAATTTTTGCAGATTTCTTCTCCAGAGCTAGAAGCAGGATCATGATGATGTTCTATGGTCTGAGGCTCGAGTGTTCCCTTAATGGTAGCTCAAATTACATTTCCTTGAGTGACCAGATAGAAGCAGTCTTGGAGGGAAAAAAATTGAAGGAGTTCATTGAAAAGGACATCCCAAAATCAACTGCAGTTGATGCACATGCACTAGCAGAGTGGAAGAAATTTGTAGCAAAGGAAAGAAGGATTCTATTGGAAGGATTTAGAGATCATATCATCTCAAAACTCCATGGAAAGGAAACTCTATATGCAATGTGGAAGGCCTTAACATATTTGTTTCAAAATAGTAGTAACCATAGGAAGTTGGCACAGAAGGAAAAGCTTAGGAAAATCAAGAGGGATAAGGGCGACACAATACCAAAGTACTTGAATAAGTTCACCCAATGTCGAGATGAGCTTGGAAATGTTGGTGTTACATTTTTTGAAGATGGTCTGGTGAACCTAGCACTTCTATGCCTTCCTAAGAGCTGGAATAACTACCAAGATTTGGTAAATGGGAGGGAGAAGCTACCAGAGTGGTAGTGTTTGTGGTCTGACTTAGTACAAGAAGAGATTCGGCAGAACACCAGAGATGGATCCTCATCAAATCATGATGATGAGGAGAAATGTGCCTTGGATAGAAAGTAAAATAAATTGAAATGGAAGTCATCCCATTCCAAACCATATTCTGGTTAGGCAGGCAAGAAGAAGGACTTGTCAAAGATTAATTTTTTTCACCGTCACAAGTTGGAACACTATGCCATGAACTATTTGTACAAGAAGCCCTCAGGAGGAGCGGTGGGTGAAGCACTTGCTTCACAATTCGAGTTTGATTTTACCCTCATTGCATGCATGGTGTCATCGGTGATGGGTACTGTGTGGTACCTGGATAGTGGAGCCTCATTCCATATGACGAAAAACAAATATTTCTTCAGAAACCTGGATGAGAAGGACCTCTGGATGCACATCAATATGGGAGATGATGGAAGGTATAGCGTGACTCGAATAGGTATTGTTACTTTTCAAAGGGATTCTGGTTCTCTTCTCAAATTAAAAGATGTCATATATGTTCCTGGTTTGAAGAAGAACTTGGTTCCAATTGCTATGTTGGAAGGTCATGTCTACGATGTGATATTTAGTAAAGGAAAGGTGTTCCTTCATCACATAGCCACGGGATGGGTGAAGAAGATCGAGATTCAGGTTTAGAACTTCTACAATTTGGATGTAGAATATTGTGCTACCTTGAGCATGAAAGAAGAGAAGGTGGAGAGCTAAGTCATAAGTGAGTTATGGCATAGAATATTGGGCCATCTACACCACAAAGCTTTGAATATCATGTAGCAGATTTCTACAGAACTTCTATTATGAAACCAACTCACAAAATAGAAGAAAATATAGATCAACGACTTAGAAATCATAATCTTCGAGGGGGAAACCTCCTTTACATTACATAAATGAGCAATTCTTGGATGATACAAATGAAAAACCCTCCTTTCTATATATAGGAGTCCAAGGGGTCACGATATAATCCTAGCTGACATAACAATAATAATGTAAGGGCACAACAAATACAATAGTGGGCTTCTATAGGGCTCAATAATAACAATATGTGGACTACATGGGCTTAACAATAACAATAAGGGGTCTACACTAACAATAAAAATAAGGGGGTACACTAGTATTATAGGGACCTAGCATGCCCCTCACCTTCCAAAACTTTTTTTCCTCAACGCTTGAGTAGCTCAGGATGCTTCTATATAAAATTATCATCCTCCCATGTTGAATCTTCAGTGGGTAAGTTCTTCCACTTGATTATATACTCAGAAATTGATCGATTTCATAGATGTCGAGTCCTTGTTTCCGTGACTGGTTCAGGTTCCAATATGATTTTTCTTTCTTCGTCAAGTTCTAGCAATATTGTTTGAACTAGGAGCTTATCACCTATAACCTTCTTTAAGCATGAAACATGGAAAACTATGTGCAGTCGGGAAGATGCAGGAAGCTCCAATATGTATGCCATAGCACCAATATTTTGCAACACTTTGTAAGGACCATAATACTTTGGTGATAATTTATTATCCTTCTTAGCTTACTTGAGGGACATTTGTTTGTATGGTTGTAGTCGTAAAAATACTCAGTTTCCTACATCAAAACTTCTTCGCTATAAAGTTGATCTCCCTATTGTTTCATTTGATTCTGTGCCAAGGTGAGGTTATCATTTAAGAGTTGGAGAACCTTTTTTTGATGCTCAATGTGATCTTCTACTGCTTGAACCTTAGAATTTTCTCTTAAATATGATGTGATGGACGGTAGATGATATCCATAAAGTGCCATAAATGGGTTCATTTTTGTTGCAGTATGGAAGCGTTATACCACCATTTAGCCAAAGGTAACCACTTGACACATTGTGTCTGTTTATCAGATACAAAGAAATGAAGATATCCTTCCAAACATTTGTTCACTATCTCTGTTTTCCCGTTATATTGAGGATTATATAATGAGCTATGAGCTAATTTAGTACCCAAACAAGAAAATAATTCCGTCCAAAAATTTCCTATAAAAATGGGATTTTTGTCACTTACAATAACCTTTGGGTTTCCATGTAGCTTTTGAATTGTTTCCATAAATGCAATAACAAATGTACTCACTTTAAATGGATGAGATAATGCACAAAAGTGTGCATACTTGGTAATTCTATCAACTACCACCATGATGACAGTATTTCCTTAGGACTTGGGTAAACCTGTGATAAAATCCATTGAAACCTCCTCCCAATGTTGACTTGGAATGGATAAAGGTTGTAACAGACTTGGGGTCTTAATTGTGTCAACTTTATTTTGTTGGCAAACCAAACATTCTGCCACAAACTTTTGAATATCAAATTTAAGGCCATCCCAAAAAAATTCCTTCTTGACCCTGTGGTAAGCTTTTAAAAATCCTGAGTGCCCTCCTAAGGGAGAGGTGTGCAATTCCAAAATAATATTTTGTTTTAGTTGGGAATTCTTACAAAGATATACGCAATATTTGTACCATAATGAATCATTTTTCCAGATAAATGTTCATATGTACTGGGATCTTGCTACATTTTTTTAATGAATGTCCACACCTCTTCATCATTCTTCCATTCATACCTTGCTTCGTTTATCCACTCAGGTTGGATAATAGAAATAGCACAAAGCAATGCTTCCACATCCTCATCCTTGTTGAAATTTGCAACAAGAAACAATGAAATTGGCAACCAAAAAGGACAAAAATTACACACACACTGGTGTCGAATTTCAGTCATGCATTGGTGAGAAATTCAGTTACACATTAGTGAAAAATTTGGGCATCTAATTTATTTTTCCCTTAACTAAATTGGACAATAAATCGTAATTTCATCTCATAAAAACTTTTATCAGTTAACTAAGTCATGAAGACTAAGTTATCTCAAGAATTTCGAGTTTAGGGTCTAAATTGAGGCATGTAGAGTGATTCTAATATTTTGGGGGTACAGTTGTAGTTGTAGCACTAGTGTGGTGTGAGTGTAATCAATTAACTCATATTAATTGAGTTAAAATCAGTTTAGCTAGTTCTAATTGAATGAAGAAATAGTGAGAGGTCCAATGAATTGAATGAGAATTAATTCACAAGTAGTGATCAATAAAATAATTGATGATTCGCTATTAATAGTTGCATGCATGTCAATTCCGATGAAGACCCAGTTAAGACAGAGGTTAAATGGAACATAACTATCAGTTGTATTATTAGAAAATTTCTCGGGTGAAATTATAAAGTCATGAGAAATTGCGCTATCAAGGAAGGTTGAATTTCCTATTTGATAGGGGCCTATTTCCCTAGGGATGGTGTGAGCAAGGCTAGGCTTAGCAGAGGCTGATAATTGGCTAAGTGTTTTTCAATTTTTCCTGAGCATTGCAAGCCAATTTTGACCAGGATCAGAGTGAGACAGTCAGGAGAGTGCAAGATTTTCTTGGTGTGAGGAAGAATTTTATTGTTTCATGATTCCTTGACTTTGTACAATATACAATAGTGGAGTTTTGAGAAGTTTCTTTCACCAAGAACATCTTGTGTTGTGTTATTTATTTACCTCTTTCTCTCACTTGCATGTGATTGAGTGATCCTATTTTATATTCCGCAAATATTGTAGAAGGATTCAGTATCTTGTTTTAGTACATCACAAGATCGGATTGAATCCATTGGTATAAAATTTCTATATAATTTCAACATGGTATCAGAGCGCCAAGAATCACAATAGAAGAGAAGAAATCGATTTTGTCTTGAACAAGTTCAAATTTGCAAATTTATTCTTCAGGATCTAGCAGCAGATCAAGATGTCTTTCAATGTATTGAGACTCGAATATGCACTTGAGGGAAATTCGAATTATATTTCATGGAAGGACAGGATGGAGGAAGAGTTGGAGGACAATGAGTTGAAGGAATTCAAAGATACCGGTATTCCCAATCTCGCAGCAGCAGATGCCCAACGGCTTGATGCCTGGCAGAAGAAGGTAGAAAAGGCGAGAAGGATCTAGTTAAAGGGAGTTCGAAATTATATTGTCTCGAGTCTCCATGGGAAGGCGGCTCCATATGCTATATGGAAGGCCTTGAAATATCTATTTCAGAATAGAAGTGACCACAGTAATTTGGTGCTGAAGTTCAAGCTTAGAAAGATCAATATGGAGGATGGTGAGACGGTACCAACATACTTGGCGAAGTTCACTCAATGTCGAGATGAACTTGGAAGTGTTGGTTTGACAGTAGCCTAGGATGATTTGGTAATCCTAGCACTTCTAGGCCTTCCCAAGAGTTGGCATAGTTACCAAGACTCTATGAATGGGAGGGAGAAGTTACCAGACTGGGATCGTTTGTGGTCTAACTTAGTAATATAAGAGATAAGGCGGAGCACTAGAGATGGGACCTCCAGCACCAACAAAGAAGAAGATTGTGCATTAGTCAGAAAATGAAAGAAAGCCAAGGGAAATAAGTCCCAAGGCGAAGAGGGCAAGAGATAATTTTCCAAGATCAAGTATTTTCACTGCCACGAGCATGTGCAATATGCCTTGAATTGTCCACAGAAGAAGGCAAGAAAAAAGGAGATTGCAATTGCAGCAAGTGAAGCTTTGGCTTCACAGTTCGAGCTTGATTTTACTCTCATTGCATGCATGGCCAACACTATAATGAGATGCATGTGGTATCTAGACAGTGGTGCCTCATTCCATATGACATGGAATAGAGATCTCTTCAGTGACTTAGAGGATAAGGACCTCCAGCAGAACATAGAGTTTGGAGATGACGGGAGTATAGCGCAACTGGCATAGGTATAATTACCTTTCAGAGCAAGTCTGGCTCCCCTCCTAAACTAGCAGATGTTTTTTATGTTCCAGGCCTAAGGAAGAATCTTGTCTCTGTAGCGGTATTGGAAGACCATGGTTATGATTTTATGTTTATAAAAGGAAAGGTTTTCCTTAAACACATAGCCACGGGACAAGTGAAACAGATCGATGTAAGAGTCAAGAACCTATATGCTCTCAAGGTCAAGGATGCATGAAAATATTTGAGGCACAAAGCAGTGGTTAATGACTTGGTGGTTGAGAGGGAGAAATTATCTCTCAATATGTAGCCTCATAAGCAGTCTCAGAAGGTTGTAGAGCAGCCACAATTGGAGAAGCAAAGAGGAGACTGGGTGGAAGATTCCACTCAAACAGAGAACTCCAAGAGGAGAAATTTCGATTCAGATGGGCAGAGGGAGTACATGCATCTATACCTCTAGGTGAGAGGTGGGACGATGTGCAGATATAATCCCAAGAAGAAATTTGGGCAGGGTCCATTGAGATGGTGTATCTCACGGATCAAACCTGGATACGAGGAGCCCACAGTACAACAATGACAGGAAGGATCGTTTGGATTGATACAGTAATATTTTAGGAAGACACAAATCAGAGTGACAGATGTTGGATACTAGAGTTCATATTAGAGTTGGCAGCAGTGTAGAAGGCATAGATGCAGATGTCAGTAGCAGCACAGAGAGTCCAATAGACAGGTGCAGTAGCTAGCACCAGTTAGAAGACTTCGATGACAGATGCATTATACTTATTCAATTATTCAGAGGCTATTTAGTTTTAGGAGTTGCAGGTGCAAAAAACACTAGAGAAGTGTTGCATGCAGAACATTCCAAAGGTACCATATTGGGATAGATTGAATTCCTTTCTTGTTTAGAGCGAGTGTTGAAATTTGCAACAAGAAATAGTGAAATTGGAAACCAGAAAGGAAACAAATTTCACACACGCTGGTGTGGAATTTCAGTCACACATTGGTGTGGAATTTTAGTCACACATTGGTGAGAAATTCTGTTACACATTAGTGTGAAATGCGTGCGTGTATATTATTTTTTCCTTAAATAAATTGGACAAAAAATTGCAATTTCATATCATAACAACATTTATCAGTTAACTGAGTCGTGAAGACTAAGTTAGCTCATGAATTTTGAGTTGAGGGTCTAATATGAGTCATGTAGAGTGATTCTAGTATTTTGGGGGTCCAGTTACAGCTGTAGCACTAGTGTGGTCTGAGTGTAATTAGTTAACTCAAACTAATTGAGTTAAAATCAGTTTAACTAGTTCTCATTGAATGAATAATTAGTGAGAGGTCCAGTGAATTAAATTAGAATTAATTCACAAGTCGTGATCAATTAGATAACTGATGATTCACTATTAATATCTACATGCATGCCAATTCTGATGAATACCCAATTGAGACAGAGGTTAAAGGGAACATAATTATCAGTTGTATTATTAGAAAATTTCCCAAGTGCAATTATAAAGTCGTGAGAATGCCATGATGGATTTTCACAATCAAGGAAGGCTGAATTTCCTATTTAATAGGGGCCTATGTCCCCAGGAATTGTGTGAGCAAGGCTACGCTTAGCATAGGCTGAGAATTGGATAAGTTTTTATCAATTTTTCTTGAGCATTGCAAGCCAGTTTTGAGCAGGATCAGAGTGAGATAGTCAAAAGAGTGCAGGATTTTCTCAATGTGAGAAAGAATTGTATTGTTTCATGATTCCATGACTTTGTACAATATATGATAGCGGGGTTTTGAGCAGTTTATTTCCCCAAGAACATCGTGTGTCGTACAATTTATTTACTTCTTTCTCTTACTTGCATGTGATAGAGCGATCGTTTTTATATTCCGCAAATATTGTATAAGGATTCAGTATCTTGTTTTAGTACATCACAAGATCAGATTGAATCCATTGGTATAGAATTTCTATATAATTTCTACAATCCTTTCTTGAGAGTGCATCTACAACAACATTTGTCTTCCCTTTTTTGTAGATTATTTCAAAGTCATAACCCAACATCTTTGTGACCCATTTTTGCTGCTCTTCTGAAGATAATCTTTGTTCCAAAAATTATTTAAGACTATCATGATCTGTTTTTACCTTGAAGTGTCTTCCCATTAGGTAAGGTCGCCATTGCTTTAGTACATTTAGTATTTCCAACATTTCCTTCTCATAAATAGGTTTCAGTAAATACTTTCCTTTGATTGGACGATTTCAAAAGAAATGGGTCTTCCTTCTTGCATTAAAACCGCACCAATTCCATTTCCTAAGGAATCACATTCCACAATAAAGGTTTTTATGAAGTTTGGCGTAGCTAAGACCGATGATTGGCACATTGCCTCTTTAAGATGTTCAAAGGCCTTAGTTGCTTCTTGAGTCCAAGAAAATGCATCTTTCTTCAGTAATGATGTTAAAGGTGTCGATATTCCTCCATAAGTCTTAACCAACTTGCGATAGTACCCTATTAAGCCCAAAAATCCTCGAATATGCTTATGGTTGTAGGGATTTTCCATTTGTTAATGGATTTAATTTTTTTAGGGTCTACCTTAACACCCTCATGAGATATAATATGACCAAAATATTCCACCTCTTATACTCCAAAGACACATTTGGAGGTTTTTGCATATAATTGTTTCCCCTCCAATAGTTTTATCACCATGTCAACATGTTGAACATGGTCCTTCTGTTGAGGCCTCGGAATTCCGTTGCAACAACATGGGAGAAAACCACCCAATCCAGACCTTAGAGAAAGTCCTTTTCTGTTTGGTATGGTGGCTCTGGCTGGGAATAAAGGGACCAGTTTCCCAATAAGGATGATTTTGAGGTGTGTTTTTTTTATATAACATGCAAATAGGAAATGATTTTAATCTATCATATGCATTTTTCTAACACTATCTATTCTACCATATACCCGGGGTGTTTCTTTCTTTATGCGATCTTGAAAGATATCTTCCAACTATTAGTAATGAAGAATATTTAACAGTTGAAAGAGATGAAAATTATGTAAAGATGATTATTTTAACAAAATAGTTTAATTAAAAGAATTGTGAAATGTATATCGCATTTATATGTGTGATTATATATCAGATAAGAAATCATAGAAAAATATCAGTACAGAAGTGCATTTAACATTCATTTATGATAGCGTTTCAAATATATAATGCAAATAAAAAGATAATTGTCAATCTAGAAAGAAAAACTTAATATAACGTGTAGAAGTACCATATATATGAAGTCCTACTCATATAAACTAACAACAGTTTTCTGCTCCTCTTCACTTTCAAGCAATTTAAAGAGTAAAATAGTGCAACATGAGTTAAACAGCTTCAAATGTCAAAACATAACAGATTTTGTTCCATTAATCCATCAAAGCATTTACAAACTCATAGAATTGCATTCTTTGCAAATGTTTTTGACAAATTTCTGGACCCTTCTCTAAATGCATGAGAAGGATTTAAATACTAAACTACAATATGTTTAAAATAGAATATTACATAAAAATATAGGAGGTTTCAAACAACCATCCTCATAAGAAGAAAACTTAAAGTACAATTTAGGAAAATGAAGTAACAACGTGAATATGTGTTCTGATCCTCTTTGTGCATTTTATCTCGAAGCTGACAAATATCTACCATAGGTTTAAGCTGAGCTGGCTACGAAATTCCTGATCTAATCTGGCATTTGAATATTTCATTCAAAATTTTTGGCTGTGACTTCATTTTTGAATTAGTTAATGACTAAAGAGTGATGCACTGATGATAAGGTTTGATCAGAAAATTCCAATAATTTTCTTGATCAAACTTATTTACTTTTTTAATCATTTCTTCCTGCATTTATGTCATTTGTTTCCATTGTGCTTCTAATGACTTGAGTTGTGAGAGCACTTCAGTTTTGGATCCTTTAATAAGCTCATTTTTCAACAGTTGTTCATTAACAGATTCAGTAATTTAATTTGTTAACCTTGATGCTTTTTTTGCTGCCTTTTCTGCTTGATTTAGTTGTACTTACTGTAGAAATTTGCTGAATAATGAAGATTTATCCACTGAGATTATCCTGGTCACACACTAATTCGAATTCATGCATAACACATAACCTCTTCTACAATTGATCATCAATATGCGGAAATAGAAACAGTCGCATGCGCACATAAACACAATATGTAATGGGGAAAGCTTATAGCTGAAAACCCCCAACTATTTTGTATATTATAATAGAAGAGAACATGTAACAATATTAGTACAATACTCCTCACAAGTACTCAGTACTGTCTCCAAAAGTTACACACAAACTAGCTCAGTTTTGAACAAGTCACAGGTTCAAAACTCATCCACTATTTGCCTGCCTTTATTGCGCAATCCAAGTTGGTGTAATGAGAGATCCAAGTTCGAATCTCCTTGGCTTCAACTGCGCAATCCTCATGGGCAATATCCTCCAATGCTTGTGCAAATCTCATGCACAACTAATGTCGCAACTAATAGCAAACTCACCCTTTCATCTACCTCTTCCACTGGTCTTCACTAAACTGTCCATGCACTGCAGTCAACTGATGTGTTCTTGAGTTGAATGATGAGTTAATAATTAGTGAATTAAATAATATTTAATTCACTCCACTCATCTCTAGTGTATTAGCTAGTTAAACTAAATACAACTAGTTCAACTAAGTTAAACAGAACACAACTCCACCAACTGTCTCATCAACTCCACCAAACTCCGCCACTTGAGTTCTAACTGAAGTCAACCATGCATGAGCTCACCAAACCCCTAGGAATAGCGTAATTCATTCTGTCAGGTGCATGGGCCACATCCGTAGCTCCAATTGAAGTGCTGCAAGAGGATAAACTGAAGTTTATAGTCCAAATATTATTAAGGGCTAATAATATTTGACTGACCTATTTTTAGACAGGCAGTCTAAAAATAGACTTCGACCTGTATGTCTAAAAATAGAGGTCCATCTATTTTACCAACTCGACCAATCATCCAAGAATAGCATACTGCAACTCCTAGACCATGCTCCATATGTCTAAAAATAGACATAGTCTAAAAATAGACTTTGTGCCAAAAATAGCCTGCGGGCCCACTTAGTGAAGGCAACTTCATTTCACTAAGCTCCATCATCTTGTTGCATTTTCAACACTTACCAATCCTGAAATAAAATTTCCTTGTGAAATTTATCTATCCGAGGTAGATCAACTTTCTTTCCTGAGTCAAATGCTTGCCACTAAATGAACTTAAAAATATTCTTTTCAATTTTCTCACACTCAAGTCTCTTGTTGGCAACTTTCTGGATCAGAATTTTACTTGAATCACAGTAAGAGCTCATGATTGAAGCTTTTTGACAAAATACTTATTGTTCCTAATTTAGCTTTGCATTCATTTCCAGTGATCCTTTTATCAATTTCTCTACCTGAGGCTAGCTTTTTAATTTTTTCATTGCTGCTTCAAGATGTGTTTCATTCTCTGTAAGTTGCACCTGATGTTACCAAATTAATCTTTCAAAATCCTTTTGAAATTGAAACATTTTCAATTACATCTACATGTTGGAGTTAAACTTTTCTTTCTCTAACAATCTCTCTAGCTCTTGTACTTTGTCTTCTCTTTGCTTAAGTAACAATTGAACTTAAGTAGCCTTGTCAATAGTGGTAGTAGCATATGCCCCTGCAAACTGTGATAGCTTAGTTAAATGTTCAGTAGGATGAGACAGAGGATCCTTCCATAGAACATCAACAGATTCATTCATAAGGTTTGAAATTGTATCATCCATTCTTCTCCTTTTTATTCTCTTAACTACAGCCTTATGACTAGGACTGTAGAAGACATCCAGTGAGGGTATTTCTTCAAATTGTAAAACAATCTGCTCTGTAGGGTAGGCCGGAATGATCTCTTGATCATGAACTTCAGGTACCTGCTGTAGTGGAATTAGATTTTTCACCAATTTTTGAGAATGCTCTGTTGTTTGAAAACTAGTAGATTGATCAGTATCAGGATTTGGTTGTGGTTTTTGCAGTGCCTTGGAAAACTTTTCCCATTCATTCTTAAAATATTTTGGCTGAGATTTTTCTACCTAATCATGTGTATTTTTGATATGCTAAATTTCTTGAGAATATGATCCACCTCCATTAATTCCTTTGTCTGCTTGAATTTCAATCCCTTTGATTATGTTATCAATTACTTTGTTTGGGCTCTCATTCCTGTTTTCAGATTCATTATTAGAGTGATCTGAATTCTGAGATTTATGTTTTGATTACCCTGACTCATGATTATATTTTTCTTCGGATTCATCTTCAGACATGTATTTCGCTTCATTGTCCAGGCTAATGCTTGGATTCAGTCTGTTGACATATTCAATAAAAAATAAATCCAAAGGAATTATTTCCAATCTCTTATTTCTATATGTTTGGAAATCTTCAAATTCATTTTGATTAAGCTGACTCGATGCGTTTTTCAGTACATCTGTGAACTTCTCCATGCTTTGAAAGAAATCATCAAACATATCTATCTCTTTCAGAAAAGGTTTCAATTTCAGCTCACTTGTGAAATTCTTAATCACATTATTGGGATCGTATGGTCTCTTTGGCATTACAACCAAATTTAATAAAGTAATATTTAAAACTTCCTTTAATGTATGAACAATATCAAAAAGTGCAAAATTATCGTACTGCAAAGGGAAATTAAGCCAAATGGCCTTCTTGGCATCTTTGAGTTGCTTAGAAATACCACTTACTACAATTTGGTAAGAAATTTACCTAGCAAGTAACTTATCATGAACATAATAGGGCAAGATGTGGGGAGAAGCATAACTCCCGAAAACTCTAACATAGGTGAAATTCTCTTCAGAAAACCACCTGGAAACGGGAAAAATGTTTGTGCTAGCCTCTTTGGAAATCCTAGGGGTTTTATCAATAAATATAATCTGATGCATAGGTAACATGACTCCATTGCAAATTTTATAAAAGTGTAAATGAAAATCGAACTCCCAAAGGGCTCTGTGGTAAATATGGATTGGAGTGGGGTCTTGGGTTGTTCATTTCCATCCCATGATAGGAAAAATTGAACAAAAGAAAATTGTGTCCATGACATAAGCACTCATGTAAAAGGGCGGTATTGTCCTAGAGGAAACACTTCTTCTACTTCTATAATCCATAATATTTCTAGCCAAATTATCAGACAAGATATTTGCCCAATTCAGAATTGAAGAATTGACGATTGTGTCAATTCACAGGACCCAGTCTATGGAAAACCTAGTAGTATCTGGCTTTGCAAACAATCTACATAACATTCCAGCAACATAGCAATAAGGGGAGGGTAATTGTGCTATCGGGTACATACTGAGTTTGTCTCGTTTCAACTTTCCTTGGTCATCCTTCCATCCCTTTATAACTTTCATCAAGTCTGTATGTTTCTTTGTAAAGCTTTAGATGAAAGCATTTTCATAATTATGTTGTGGCATGCGTAAGTGGTACATTGTCCTCAAATATTCTGTCGTGAATGAACTAATATTCTCCAACTTTTAATTCTTAAATGTCCTATCTACTATGTTAAGCTAGAGAATATGTTAACCATATATGTGTAGGGGATAATCTTTGGCCTCGCTTCTAATTTGTGAATAAATGAGAATGCAACGTCGAAATAAGATAGGTATGAGAAAAATTATGCGTCTGCTGTAAAAATTTTGACTATTACCCTTGGTTGTTCATCTTCAAAGAGTTGGTACATTTCCTCCCATGAGGAACTGTCACAATCCTTGTTGCAGGTTGTATCTGAGAATAATGGAGACATGTTTGAGTCTTCAATGGCTGACGTTTGGTAATTTTCCTTGCCTTTCTTTGTCATTCCAGTTATCCTTACTCCGTTAGGCGGTTTCCTGAATTCAAGTGAACAGAGAAAACTTAGATCTAAGATGAATGGAGAGAAGGATAGAGTTAAAAAAATATAATAAAAAATCTAGCACTCAATCATTCAAAACACGCTCGAAGTAGATATCAATCTTTCGAACCTTACTCCCATTAAATTTCGTTACTCACCCATAATTCTTCTTATCAAAACTCTTACACACATTTATGTAATATGTCTATTCTAGCAATTTAAGACGTTAGATCTTATATCCATTTGATTAGATATGAATCATTTCGCACACTTGATTAATAATATTGCATATCGTAACTCTAAATTGTGACCATTAGTTATGTTTTTAGTCACCGATGAATTTCGCGAAATGTGATGTGCGCAAATCGTGAATCGCAAGTTTCATGCGATAATAAAATTTACATTTGGTTATTCGTTGCGAAATGCGAAGTGCGCTAAGGAATCATATTGATGCACTTTATCGGATCTTTGAATTTTTATAATTGTTTCTTTTATTAATTCGTCGGGTTTGGTTTATCGCAATATTTACCGAATTGTCATAAGTTGATTGTTTTAAAAGGCGCGATGTGATTTCTTTTTAAAGGGGTGTTTAAAGCATTTGTAACAGGAATTTTATATGACTCGAAAAAAGGTTGTAGCGCATATTGCAGCTCGCAACACTTTATTATGTTTTAACTTATTTACTTGTAAGATATGTGATTTGAGATGAGCACTAAGAAATCAAAGCGAAAAGGGAAAGAAAAGTTTATTTCCTAAAGTTTTAGAGTTAGGCTATGATAAAATAAAGCTTATCAATTTATATTTATTTGAAAGGGTCCCCATTTAGTGAAATTAAATGGGGGTGTTGTATTGTACAACAATTGGAAATTCACTTGGGAGAACCAGTTATCTCTGATTAGTTTTTTTTAATTTCTAAAAACTTTTTTGAAATAAAAATAGTTGCAGGAATGAATTTCAATAAATAACATTTCACTAAGCAATAAAACCTCTCTTAATTACAATTCATAAGAATTTCTCTTTAAAAATAAAAGTATGAGTATCTATATCAGTCTTTACTAAGTTCAAAAGGATGAAGTAGGGGGCTCTTTGAGATTAGCTTTATAAATATATACTCTTTTATCACAGATAGAGCCTCTAATACAATAGGAAATTTAAGCTTTTGGCAGGGTTACCTTTTGCCCAGCAATGATTCATTGTCCCATCTAGTCTTTCTTACAATCTTCAAAAATAAATTCAACTTTATATACTTGATCTCTTTTAGAACTTTTTTTCTTTTCTGTAGACATATATATATTTATTTATTTATTTATTTATTTATTTATTTATTTCTTTATTTTCGCTTTCTGATCAAGCTCGCTCTTGATGAGACCCCTTGTTCTTTTTGATATAATCTCAAGTCATTACCCAGTTTTGGTAAGCAGTATTGGTAATGTTAGTTCAAATATTTCCCTATGAACATGGTAAACAAGCTCTTGATGAGACTTAATATCTTCTAGGCTTTTTTGTATAATTTTTTTAATTACTTTCTAAAAATTGATAAGTTTCGCAGATGGGGTGAATCGTTGGTCCTTTCGAGGATTCTGGATGATAATTTTTAGATTTTTAAGATTGCTTATCTGTAAAATAGTATTTACTATGTTAAATATTCTTTTCTTGACTGATAAAAGAGTAACCATGCTTTATAAAGATGAGATTTCATCAAAGAATAAATAAATTCAGTGAAATTGCATCTTCTAGTAAAATATAATCTATTTGATATTCGAATCTTTCGATTGTTTCCTTAATAATTCTTATTTCTATAAGCAATAAATAGAAAATATTTTCTGATATGTTTACTTGAAAAGCCAAAAATCAATGCTATGCAACTTTTATTTTCCTAAGGAAAAGAAAAGATAGTATAATACAGGGAATAGAAGGGGTTACCTTCTATGAAAAATATTTATTTAAAATCTTCCCATTGACAGGCAAAGAATCTCTTTTGCTTGATAGATCTTGCAATAAAAATGTTGATGGGCCTATTTCTTCAATGATTTGAAATGCACCTAGCCACAATCTTTGAAATTTGGTGTGTTTACCCTTTTCCTCATGTGCTTTGTCCCATTTAAATATCAGATCACCAATTTGAAATTTTTTCAGAGTGACAGAAGTTGACTCAAATGAATCTTTTACTATTTGTTGATGATGTGCATGAGTAACTTTAGCTTTTTCTCTTTCTTCTTCAAGCTTAAGGATGTGAAATTGTCTTACTTGAAAGGAAGAAGAAGGGGATTCATCAATAAATTGAGCTAAGGCAAGAGAAGTAATAACTATTGGTAGGAAGAACAACTTCTTTTCTATAAGCAAGATTGAATGGAGAAGTGCCAATGGAGGCCTTCTGATTTATTCGGTCCGCCCAAAGAGCAAATGTTAATGACTTGTGCCAATTTCGTTGGTTTTGGTCAACAGTTCATTTGATGATTCTAATAAGGCTTTTATTTTTGGATTCTACTAAATCATTTCCTTGTGGATAATAATTAGCAGAATATTTAAGTTTAAAACCTCTTTTGCTTGCAGATTCTATCATAGCAGCTCTTGAGAAATAAGATGCATTATCGAACATTAAAGCATTGGGTAAACCAAACCTAGTTATGATAAATTGATCATTGAACTCCATAGTATTCTTAGAGTTAGCTACCTTTATTTGAATTTCCTCCACCCATTTAGTAAAATAATTTGTAGCTGTGAGAATATATTTATGTTGTTTTGAATATTTAGGAACAATCTCACCGATTATATCTAATCCCCATTATTCGAATGGTTGTTCGATATTAACTGGATGTAATGGGAAAGCTGGTTTCCTTTGTCTTCCAGATGCACTTTGACAAACTTTGCATTTTCTTGCATATTCATGAGCATCTTTGAAAAGTGTAGGACAATATTAACCTGCATGCAGAATTTTATGTGTTGTTGTATTTCCTCCAAAATGTCCTCCAACTAGTCCATCCTGCAGTTCCCTCAAAACTTTCTCTGCTTCAGTTTTCTCTAAGCATCTTAATAACACATAATCAAAGTTTCTTCTAAACAATACGTCATTGATTATTTCATATTTCTTGGCATTTAATCTCAAAGCACGTTTTGTTTTATAACTGAGTTGAGTTGGGGCATATCCATTTTTCAAATAAAACTTAAGATCAGTGTATTCTGACTGCACATTGTTGAGGCTTACCTCTAATATTTGCACATTATTACCTGAATTTGCCTCTGATGATAAATGGGATGCTCTTGTTAGCATTTTACAAAAAACATGACCTCTAACAATTTTAGAAGGTCTAATTTCTACATCATATTCTTGTAAATCAGTAACCCAGTTAGCCCATTTTTCTCCTAATTCTCTTTACATCAATAGTTGTCTTATTGCGGAGAATGGAACTATTATTTTGGTGTGAGTTTTGAGGAGAAATGGACTAAAATGATTTACAGCTTTAACGACAGCAAATTCTTGTTTCTCAACAGATGAATAATTTAGCTTTGCGCCTTGCAAATTGGAACTGAAAAATGATATTGCTGCTTCAATTTGTTGGTCATTAAGATGTGTCAGAACAACAGCATATAATGTATCTGATGAGCAGGTATATAAAGTAAAAGGATTAAGAAAATTGAAGGTAGTCAGAAATGGAGCATTGATAATGGATTGTTTGATTAAATCGAAAGCTTCTCTTTCGTTATGTCCCCACTTAAATACTGAATTTTTATTAATCATGGTTTGCAAAGGTAAAACTATTTGTGAAACGTCAGGGAAAAATATTTTTACAAAATTTATCTGTCTAAGAAACGACTGCATAGTTTTCTTGTTATGAGGGAAAGGAATTCTTGTAATCTCTTCAATTCTTTCAGGATCAATTTAGATACCTCTCTTAGAAAAAATGAATCCTAAAAGTTTTCCTTCATCTAAAGAAAAATATGCCTTCTTTGGGTTTAATGAAATTCCATACTTTTTACATCGCTCAAAGACTTTATTTAGGTCATTAGCATGATTAGTTTCTTGTCTAGAAAAGACTGTAATGTCATTTAGATAAATAACCATTGATTTTTTGATGAGTCCTGTAAAGGTTGTGTCCATGGCTCTTTGAAAAGTGGCACCTGCATTGATTAACCCAAATGGCATATTTTGATAGGCATAAGTTCCCCACTTAGCTATGAATGTAGTATTTAGTCTATCATCTGGACGTACCAGGATTTGGTTATATCCTGAAAATCCATCTAGAAAAGACATAAGTTCAAAACCAGCTACTGTTTGCAGTACTTGTTCCATGGTTGGTAATGGAAAATTGTCTTTCAGATGTAAAACTCAAAATATCCACAGTCGTCATTTTTAGTCTACGTTTCGAGTCTAAATCAAGACGCATCTTCATGAAAACCTGAAGATGGCATGCTTTTTGACATGCTTTGTTCAAATTTATAAAATCAATTCAAATCCTAATATAGCCATTTTTCTTCCTGACAGGAACCAGATTTGAAACCCATTTAGAATGTCTAACTAGAAAGATGATCTTTGCTTTGAGGAGTTTGTTCATCTCTGTTTTGATTTGATTTTCAAGATTCGGGTGAATTTTCCTCAACTTTTTCTATATTGGTTTCTCACCTGAAATCGTAGGAATAGTGTGTTGAATAACATAAGTGTCATATGTTTTAAGATTAGTGTAATCCCAAGCAAAAAAAAAATTGTAAGTTCTTAATAACTTGACAAATGATAATATTTCATCAGAAGATAGACCAAGACCTAAATTGATATTTTGTGGTTTTTCATCAGTTCCAAGATTTACTAACTCAAATCTTAAGGTTGAACTTTGAGTTTTAGAATTAGTAACTCTTTTAAACCTATCTTTTAGATCATAAAGGTCTTCTAATATAACAACTGACTTAGGAATTGGATTTTCATCTTGTTCATCCTTTATCTGAGTGTCATGTTCATTTTTATATAGAATTTGATTATCATAAAATCCTTCAGATGTAAGGAAATCTATGATATCATAATCATTATTAAATACCCTCCAATTGGTAATATTGTCACAAATAGATGGTATAAAAATCAATTTAATGGAAAATCTATCAAGACTAAATTCTTGAGATGGAAATAATTTTGATGCTACAATAGCCAATAAATTTTCACTAGCATTTTGCATTTTGGGTACAGAAGAAATATTGAAAGCTAATAAATAAGTAGTAAATTCTTGGACTAATGATTGGTAATGCTTTAAATGCCCAGAATGACAATGGAGGGTATTTCTTACTTGTTTGACAATGATTTCCAAATCTCCTAGCAGTTTTAGATATTTGATGTCAAGATCAATTTCTTTGTACAAACCTTGGATTGATGGTTCATATTCTGTTATATTGTTTGTGCAATCAAATTCAAGTCTGCAGGCTAACATGGTTTTTTCTCCTTCTAGGCTTATTAAAATACAACCAGGTCCTGCACCATCTTCTGATTTAGAGCCGTCAAAATAAAGAATCCAAAATAAAGAGTTAACTACTGGTTTATCTACAAAATTTTTACATTTAGAAGTTTATGTCTAGGAAAAATTCTCAATTTGAGAGATAAATGCATTATCGAAAAAGGGTGATGGTTGAGCATTAAAATTTCCAAGAAATGATTCTATCGAGTAATTTCCAATAATATTATTATTGAATGCTACTGCCTCATTTATCCCTTCAAGAGTAGTGGCTGTATGCTTTATGAATTTCTCTCTGTCTACCCAGATTTGATTTGGCTTTCCATTATGTGGTAGCCACATATGTGACCAGTCTGTTGTAAAATATTCATGAATTTTTTCATACCATTCTCTACTTAACACTAAACCATAAGACTCGGGAATATCGGCCACCAATATATCAATTATCTGGGCAACCTTAGGGTTTGATGAAAATCTGATAGGGATAGAATTCATTTCTCCTACAACCTCTACTTTAGTTCTATCAAGTTGTATTATATTAACAGGATAACTCTGAGGAGTTATGTTCAACTTAGCACATATTGTTTTTTGCATGATATTAGAGGAAGCCCCTAAGTCTATTAAATAATTATGGACATTTTTATTATAGATCTCATGGGTTAAAATAAATGGAGGAGTATGAGAGATGGATTGATCACCTATCATAATCAAATATGTAGCATCTATTTTAGTTGAAGGAGAAGGAGGTTTACCCATTTGAATAGCATCTTGGACTACTACTGGAGCAGGTAAGGCTAAAGCAAGGACTGCATTCAAATCTCTAAGTAAAATATTTTGTTGTTGTTTTAGCTTAGTAAGTTCATGAATTGAAATGTTGGCCCTGATATTTTTCATATCCTCAACTACATTATACTCACTGGTGTCATAGACTACCATTGTCTTTGATGTAGGTGGAACATCGCATGGTTTGTTTGCGTAGCCTTAGATGTAGACTTTTTACTTACTGTTTTATCTTTAGCAGGTGTTGAATTATTTTGTTTCTAATTTGACCGCGTTACTTCAGTGGTATTATTGCTCCTTGTTCTCATAGGTAAAGCTTCTTGTTGTTCCTCATTTGGTAGGATAAAATCTCACATTCCATTTAATTCAACTTCTTCTTCTACTTCAGTTTCTTCTTCCTCTGTTTTCTCTTCATCTGTATCTTGATCAAACTCAACATTAGATACGATATTGGGTGGTTTAGAATTAGAAGATTTTTTTTTCTTGAAGGTTCTAAAAGTTTTTTTTGAATTAGAACTTTCAACAACTTGTTTCTTAATGTCTGAAATTTCATTTGTCTTAGTCTTTAAAACTTTCTAAAGACCTTCTACATCGAAAGGCTCTTTAGATGGCCTCTTTTTTAAATCATCTTTGAAGGATACTTTCTTTGATTTCCTATATTCTTTGGAATTCTTCTCTTCAAGAGCGATTATGTGTTTCTCTACAGCTAAAGATTCCTTCATATTTTCTGCCAATGTAGGCAATTTTTCTCTATCAACAAAAATGGCTATATTAGATGGGAGAGATGAAATATACCACTCAATTTGAACTTCTGCACCAAGAACTGATGTAGCAGGAATTTTATTGAGTGACTTATTAAATATTGAATTAAAATATTTTATTTTCTCCCCTGTTTTAGCCTATAGATTTGATAAATCATTGATGAGTGATGCAATGGTTCTATCATCTCCAAACTTAGCTAAAATTGTTCTTCGAACATATTCCAGCTAGTTATAGAGCGGGCAGGTAATGAGAAGTATCAGGATCCTGCAGATCCTGTGAGAGTATATGGAAATAATATTACAACACAATCTTCTTCAAGTACCTCCTTTAAATTAATGGATAACATGTAATTATGAATGTGTTCCTCAGCTGGAAGACCATAATTAGGATTAAATTTAGGTAACCATTTTTCAGGGTATTTTGGGAGAGGATGAAGAGGAGCAGGAATTTGTATAACCCTTGGATTGTTCCATGGTTTTAAATTTGGTGGAGGTATCTGGCCTACCATTGGACCTTGGGTGGAGGTGGTGGATTGAGTTTGAGTTGAAGAAGAGACAAGCTGAGTTTTAGAACTAGTTGAAGGAATAGTAGTTCGAGTATTGGAACTAGTTAAAGTAACACTGATTGTTGGAATAGAAGTTGTGGAAGTGAGTGGAGGTAATAGAGGTGAATGGGGTGGATTATTAGATAAGACCTCATTTTTGTTTGAATCTGATTTATTCTTATTTATCTTCCTTCGAGAAGTATCGATGGGAAATTCAAAAGGAGGAATTCTTGTCTTTTGAGTTTCTAATCGAGTTAATATTCTACTAGGTTGTAAAGAAGATGAAATTCTAATTTCATATGATTGAGAAGTTTCAAAATTTTCAGCAGAAATGGATACTCTCTCTAAATTTTCTATCAAAGACTGAAATTCTGGGGAATTTTGATGAAAATCTAGAAATAGTATTGGTTGAGTTTCACTAGGAGACTTAGGAGAGGGATGTTCAACTTCAGATCTTAAAGATTTAGATCTAGCTAATGTTTTAGAAGTTGAAGGGGATCTAGAGGGAGAGAGGCTCTTAGATTGACTTTTATATTGATCAGATCTTCTTTCCATTCACAATTGGCCCTCCTTCTAGTGCCAAAATGTTGAGGCCTCGGAATTCCGTTGCAACAACATGGGGGAAAACCACCCAGTCCAGACCTTAGAGCAAGTCCTTTTCCGTTTGGTGTGGTGGCTCCAACTGGGGATAAAGGGACCAGTTTCCCAATAAGGATGATTTTAGGGTGTGTTTTTTTTATATAACATGCAAATGGGAAATTATTATAATCTATCATATGCATTTATCTAACACTATATATTCTACTATATACCTGGGTTGTTTCTTCCTTTATGCAATCTTAAAAGATATCTTCCAACTATTAGTAATGAAGATTATTTAACAGTTGAAAGAGATAAAAATTATTTAAAGATGATTCTTTTAACAAAATAGTTTAATTAAAAGAATTGTGAAATGTATATCACATTTATATGTGCGATTATATATCAGATAAGAAATCATAGACAAATATTAGTACAGAAGTTCATTTAACATTCATTTATGGTAACGTTTCAAATATATAATGCAAATAAAAAGATAATTGTCAATATAGAAAGCAAAACTTAATATAACGTGTAGAAGTACCATATATACGAAGTCCTACTCATATAAACTAATGGTAGTTTTCTGCTCCTCTTCACTTTCAAGCAATTTAAAGAGTACAATAGTGCAACATAAGTTAAACAGCTTCAAATGTCAAAAGATAACAGATTTCGTTCCATTAATCCATCAAAGCATTTACAAACTTACAGAAGTGCATTCTTTGAAAATTTTTTTGACAAATTTCTGGACCCTTCTCTAAATTCATGAGGAGGGTTTAAATACTAAACTATAATATGTTTGAAATAGAATATTACATAAAAATAGAGGAGGTTTCAAACAACCATCCTCGTAAGAAGAAAACTTAAAATACAATTTAGGAAAATGAAGTAACAACATGACTATGTGTTCTGATCTTCTTTGCGCATTTGATCTCAAAGCTGACAAATATCTACCATAACTTTAAGTTGAGCTGGCTGCAAAATTCCTGATCTGATTTGGCCTTTGAATATTGCATTCGAAAGTGTTTACTGTGACTTCTTTGTTGAATAATTTAATGACTGAAGAGTGATGCACTGATGATAAGGTTTGATCAGAAAATTCCAATAATTTTCTTAATCAAACTTATTTACTATTTTAATCATTTATTCCTAAATCTTTGTCCTTTGTTTCCACTGTGCTTCTAATGACTTGAGTTCTGAGAGATCTTCAGTTGTAGCTTCTTTAATAAGCTCAGCTTTAAACATCTATTCGTTAACTGATTCAGTAATTTCATTTGTTAACCTAGATGCTTTTACCACTGCCTTTTCTACTTGATTTAGTTGTACTTCCCAATCCTTAAATAAAATTTCCTTGTGAAGTTTATCTATCTGAGGTATATCATCTTTCTTTCCTAAGTCATATGCTTGCAACCGAATGAACTCGTTAATCTTCTTTTCAATTTTCTCACACTCAAGTCTCCTATTGGCCACTTGGTGGATCAAAATTTTACTTGAATCATAGTAAGAGCTCGTGATTGAACCTTGCTGACAAAATACTTCTTGTTTCTACTTTAGCTTTGCATTCATTTCGAGTGATTCTTTTATGAATTTCTCTACCTGAGGCTAGCTTTTTAATTTGTTCATTGTTGCTTCAATATGTGTTTCCTTCTCTATAAGTTGCACCTGATGCTGCAAATTTGATCTTTGAAGATCCTTTTGAAATTGAGACATTTGCAATTCCATCTGCCTATTGGAGTTAAACTTGTCTTGCTCTAACAGTCTCTCTAGCTCTTGTACTTTGTATTCTCTTGCTTCAGTAACAATTGAACTTCAATAGCCTTGTCAATAGTGGCATTAGCATATTCCCCTGCAAAATGTGATAGCTTAGTTAAATGTTCAATAGGATGAGCAAGAGGATCCTTACATAGAACGTTAACAAATTCATTCGTAAGATTTGAAACTGTATCATCCATTCTTCTCCTTTTTCTTCTCTTACCTACACCCTTATGACTAGGACTGTAGAAGACAGCCAGTGAGGGTATTCCTTCAATTTGTAAAACAATATTCTCTGTAGGGTAGGCCAAAATGATCTCTTGATCATGAACTTCAAGTACCTGCTGTAGTGTAATTAAAGTTTCCATCAATTTCTGAGAATGATCTGGGACTTTAAAACTAGTAGATTGATCAGTATTAGGATTTGGTTATGGTGTTTGTAGTGCCTTGGAAAAATATTCCCATTCATTCTTCAAATCTTTTGGCTGAGATTTTTCTGCCTGATCAGGTGTGTATTTTGGATATGATGAATTTCTTGAGAAGATGAACTAGATCCATTAATTCCTTTTTTTGCTTGCATTTCAATCCCTTTGATTATTTTATCAATTACTTTGTCTGGGCTAACATTCTTGTTTTCGGATTCATTATCAGAGTGATCTGAATTCTGAGATTTATGATTTGATTTCCCTGACTCATGATTAGATTTTTCTTGGGATTCATCTTTAGATATGTCTTTGGCTTCATTGTCCAGGCTAATGCTTGGAGTCGGTCTATTGACATCTTCAATAAACAATAAAGCCAAAGGAATTATTTCCAATCTCTTATTTCTATATGTTTGGAAAGCTTCAAAGTCATTTTGATTGAGTTGAATGGATTCATTTTTCAATACATCTGTGAACTTCTCCATGCCTTGAAAGAAATCATCAAACATATCTATCTTTTTCAGAAAAGGTTTCAATTTCAGCTGAGTTGTGAAATTCTTAATCACATCATTGAGGTCATATGGTCTCTTTGGAATTGCAGCCAAATTTAATAAAGTAATATTTGAAACTTCCTTGAATGTATGACCAATATCAAAAAGTGCAAAATTACTGCACTGCAAAGGGAAACTAGTCGAAATGGCCTTATTGGCATCTTTGAGTTGCTTAGAAATACCACTTACTACAAGTTGGTAAGCAATTTCCTAGCAAGTAACTTATCAGGAACATAATAGGGCAAGACGTGGGGAGAAGCATAACTCCTGAAAAATCTGACATAGGTGAAATTCTCTTCGACAAACCACCTGGAAACAAGAAAAATGTCTATGCTAACCTCTTTGAAAATCCTAGGGGCTTTCTCATTAAATATAATATGATGCATAGGTAATATGAATCCATTGCAAATTTTATATAAGTGTAAATGAAAATCGGACTCCCAAAGGGCTCTGTGGTAAATATGGATTGGAGTGGGGTCTTGGGTTGTCCATTTCTATCCCATGATAGGAAAATTTAAACAAAAGCAAATTGCGTCCATGACATAAGCACTCATGTAAAATGGGGTATTGTCCTAGAGGAAACACTTATTTTACTTCTATAATCCATAATATTTATGGCCAAATTATCAGACAAGATATTCACCCAATTCATAATTGAAGAATTGACGATTGTGTCAATTAATGAGACCCAGTCTACGGAAAACCTAGTAGTATCTAGCTTTGCAAACAATCTACATAACATTCCAACAGCATAGCAATAAGGGGATGGTAATTGCGCTATCGGGTACATACCGAGTTTGTCTCGTTTCAGCTTGCCTTGGTCATCCTTCCATCCTTTATAACTTTCATTAGGTCTATATGTTTCTTTGTAAAGCTTTAGATGAAATATTTTTAATAATTCTATTGTGGCATGGGTAAGTGGTACATTGTCCTCAAATATTTTGTCGTGAATGAACCAATATTCTCCAACTTTTAATTCTTAAATGTCCTATCTGCTATGTTAAGGTGTTCAATTACCCACTTAACCATATCTGTGGGGAGAATCTTCAGCCTCGTTTCTAATTTGTGAATAAACGAGCATGCAACGTCAAAATAAGATGGGTCTGAGGAAACTGACGCGTCTGTTGTAGTAATTTTGACTATTACCCTTGGTTGTTCATCTTCGAAGAGTTGGTGCATTGCCTCCCATGAGGAACTGTCGCAATCCTTTTTGCAAGTTGTATCTGAGAATAATGGAGACATGTATGAGTCTTCAATGGCTGATGTTTGGGCAATTTCATTTCCTTTCTTTGTCATTTCAGTTATCCTTACTCCGTTAGGAAGTTTCCTGAATTCAAATGAACAGAGAAAACTTAGATCTAAGATAAATGGAGATAATAACAGAGTTAAAACAATATAATCAAAAATTCGGTGCTCAATCATTCAAAACACGGTTGAAGTAGATATCAATCTTTCGAACCTTGCTCCCATTAAATGTCGTTAATCACCCATAATTGTTCCTATCAAATCTCTTACACATCTTTACGTAATATGTCTATTCTATCAATTTAAGACGTTAGATCTTATATCCGATTGATTAGATATGAATCATTTCGCACACTTGAGTAATAAGTATCAATATCGCATATCACAACTCTAAACCATTACCATTAGTTATGTTTTTAGTCACAAATGAATTTCACAAAATGTGATCTGCGCAAATCGCAGATAGCAACTTTCATGTGATAATAAACTTTACATTTGGTTATTCATTACGAAATGTGAAGTGCGCTAA
This sequence comes from Pinus albicaulis, assembly GCA_034641835.2. Taxonomy (NCBI): domain Eukaryota; kingdom Viridiplantae; phylum Streptophyta; class Pinopsida; order Pinales; family Pinaceae; genus Pinus; species Pinus albicaulis. The sequence goes on along the minus strand of CM076571.1, from coordinate 977,320,413 downwards.
GGAATCATGCTGATGTGCTTTATCGGATCTTTGAAGTTTTATAATTGTTTCTTTTATTAATTCGTCGAGTCTAGTTTATCGCAATCACCGAATTGTCATAAGTTGATTGTTTTAAAAGGCGCAATGCGATTTCTTTTTAAAGGGGTGTTTAAAGAATTTGTAACGGGAATTTTATATGACTCGAAAAAAATTTGTAGTGCATATCGCAGCTCACAACACTTTATTATGTTTCAACTTATTCACTTGTAAGTTATGTGATTTGCGATGAGCACTAAGAAATCAAAGTGAAATGGGAAAGAAAACTTTATTTCCTAAATTTTTATACTTAGGCTAAGATAAAATCAAGCTTATAAATTTATATTTATTTTAAAGGGTCCCCATTTAGTGAAATTAAATGGGGGGTGTTGTATAGTACAACACCTTCCAAGAATTGTTGTAGATTAGTATATCATCAAAAAATACTAACACAAATTTTCTAAGGGTTTGAAAATGGAATTCATTAAACCTTGAAATGTGGAAGGTGCATTAGTAATTCCAAAAGGAATGACCACAAATTCATAACTACCCTCATGATTTCTGAATGATTTTTTCGGAATGTCTTTGGTCTTCTTTCTAATTTGATGATATCTAGAACGAAGATACAGTTTGGTGAAGTAAATTTCTCCATGTAATTCATCCAATAATTCATCAATGAAGAGGATAGGAAATTTATCTTTAATAGTGAGCTTGTTGATCTCCCTATAATTTGGACACATACGCCATGATCCATCCTTCTTGTGCACCATTACTACTGGAGTAGAGAAATAACTTTGACTAGGTTGAATTATACTAGCCTCCAACATTTCTGCAACCATACATTCAATCTCACTCTTTTGAGCATAAGGATATTTTTAAATCCTAATGTTTGGAGGAACACTTCCTGGAATCAAATTAATAGCATGATCATGATCATGAATAGGTTGGATTCCTTTGGGAGTCTCAACTACCTTGGAATGATTGTCCAAGACTTTTTGGATATCTGGAGAAATCATGATGATTTTGATGTTTTAACCTACAGTGAGCATAATTGTGCAATTATGCCTCGTTTTTCTTTCTTCATAAGATTTTTCATGAAATTATAATTGATTATATTTCCTAGCTTCCCTGTGATACCCCATAATTCAACTTCCTCTCCTTCCAAAAAAAAATTCAAGAAAAGTTCTTGAAAATTAAAAGCCATCGTCCCCAAAGATTGTAACCATTGTACTCCTAGTACAACATCAACACCACCTATTTCGATGGAGAGAATTTGACTATTCAATACATATTCCCCCATGTTTAGTTTGATATTATGGCACTTTCCAGAGCAATTTATAGTTCCTCCATTTGCAACCATCACTTGACACTCTAGTGTTGGGTATAGGAATCAATTCAGTTCCTTGGCTACCTTAGAATGAATAAAATTATGGTTACTACCTGAATCAAACATCACTGTTAAATTTTTCTTCTTGATATGTCCTTCTATCTTGAGAGTTTGAGGAGTGGCAATTCCTACCAATGCATTACAGGATATGGTCAGATTCACTTCTTCTTCCTCTAGGGTTTGTTCCTGGTGTATATCATCTTCTTTTGAAGTTTCTTGTTACTTTTCTTCCTCATCTTCACAATCTATGTAAAATAATTTCTTCTTAGCACACTTATGACCTTTAGTGTATTTAATATCAGAACTATAACAAAGCCCTTTTGCTCTTTTTTATTCCAATTGTTTTGGTGTCAAACTGGTAGGTTGTGGAAGTCTAGGAGTAGCAACACTTCCATCTTGATAGTTGTGATTGGTAGGCTTCCTTGTCACCATAATTTTTCTTTCAATTTTTCTTGCCAACCTGAATTCATTCTCCAATGAAAACCTCGTATTGGATGTTATCCTTTAAATTCCCTATGAATACATAAATCATGTGTTCCTTGGGAATATCAGTTACCCTTGTATTCAATTTTGGGAAGTCCTCAATGTGCTCCATCATTGAACCCTTTTTTTTTATATTTATCAATTGGCTAAAGAAGGTGTTTCTCTTTGTATCCTCATAATGTGTTATCATTTCCTCCATAAAAATTGATGAAGTGACAAGTGCTTTACGATAAAAAATCCATCGATACCATACAAACTGAATTTTTTCTAAATATAAAGTTGAAATGCATATCATTTGTGTGGGCTGCGCATTATGGAGTTCAAATTATTTCTCCATTTGTAGTATCCATGTTATCGGATCCTTGCCATCAAAATTCCTCATATCGATCTTTGGAATATGGTGGGTTTTCGATCCAATGTTAGAGTCTATGAAATCATGGTTAAAATTTATTTTTTTCTCATCATTAGTTTCTTCTACTACCTTTTCACCATTAGGAAGCTTTTCGTGTAGCAACATTGTCAAACATTCCTTCAAACCTTCAAGTTTCGCTTCTATACCATCGATCTTGGCTTCCATGCCATTATTCAAACTATCCATCTTAGCTTCCATGCCATTCTTCAAACCATACATCTTATATCCCATGCCTTTCTTCAATTCATCCATTTCTTTCTTCAAACCATCCATCTTAGCTTCCTTCTAATTTTTTGTTACTCTTTGCGAGAGAGAAATTTGTTGCACTTGGTCTCGTAATTTTGATATATCATGTTGCACTTATTCCTCTTCATGAGTCATAGTAGAGCCTTATTAGGGATTAATGGGTGTGGAATTCATTTTGGGAAGAATTTTAGAGCCCAATACTGATATTTGTGCTTCAGTATGCCCTTGGAATCACTTCATACGGATTTTTCAAACAAGACTTATGCAATTTTTAAAACAAAATACACACCTTTTTCTTGCTTTTGAGGAGCTCGATATTGAAATTGATGTATTTCTGTAATTTCATATCCCCAAGATTTTTTCTTCAGTATTGTACTAACCCTCTGAGTCTTATTTCCAATTCCATAGGCCAGACATAATTTGGATTCTTCAAGATAAAGTTATGCCTGATCTTCCACAATGACCTAATTATGGACTAGTTCAGTAGAGTAAACTTTTATGGCATGCCACGTGTCACTGTTTCATAATTTGGCTCTGACATCGATACAAAAGAAACTATAGTAAATTCAATTTTGGTCACTTTTTACATAGTTCCTGTTTGGTCTCAATCTAGTCTCCTAAACTGAGCTCATTTAATTGTCAACCAGGGTTGGTAAACTGCTGAAGTGAAGTGTACTGTATGTACCTAGGTGCTTGTTTCCTAATGCGTTGTGTGTAGTGTTTTGTGATTTTTTTGGTCTTTTGTGATGATTTATGATGTTTTTGGTCTTTTGGTGGTTTTATGTTCACAAGAAAGATGACTAGAAAACTGATGGAAGGAAGCTAATGATTAAAAACAGAGTGAGACCTAATTGATTGATGACAAATGAAAAATGCAATTGGAAACACTGAAGCAGAATCAAATCTAAACTATGACTAAGTAAAAGCAAAGCTTGATAATGACTTTTAAGAAAATGATTCAAAACACAAACTAAACTTAAGAAATGATCACTAAGTATGCAAATCCTCTAACTACATGGTTAAACAACTAATCTTACAATGATGCAACATTTTGTCCTTGATTAGAGATTTGAAACATATTTGGAGGAAAAACATTGATACCATCCTAAGATCTTCTATTCTAGGACTAGTTCCTAACTCTATTCTGCAATTTAATTGAATGTCACAAGACCTTACTCAAGAGTTATTGATTTCTTTTCAAAATAGTCTTTTGAGGGAGAGCTCTGTTTATGAAATGATGAGGAAATTGCAGAAGTACTTCAGGCCTTAAAGTGATATGGTCTTCTGTTCATGTAGTGATGAGTCAATTATGAATTTTAGAACAAGAAGAGGTTTGTGAATAATGAAGGTTGTTTTGCTAATATTAACAACTGAAGTAATCTAGTATGCAATGACTGACAACTGAATATGGAGTGCAGATGCAATGAATTGAGCTACAACCAAACCTAAAATGTCACTAGCCTAAAACAGTGTTAAACTACAAGTCATTATCAAACCCAAAACAAAACAACTGAACATGAATTAAGTGCAATGAAACTCCGGAGTATCCTAACTATACTATCATGCATTATTCTATGAAATTATACAGTCTGTTTGTCCATCATTGTTGATATTTTGGAAGAGTTCCTTCTTTTAGAAGAGTTAGAACAATTCTGACTGTGTAATTGAGTGCAAATGCAAACATAAAGGACTGAAAGCAATGAAAAACTAAGATATCATATCCATATCCCACTCATCATTATGATATTTTGTACAAGCGTTTAAGAGCAAGAACAGAGATGGTACTTAGTGCAAACACACAACTAAATCATTCATTATCACGGTCATGTCTTGGACTCCTTAAGAATTTATTGGAAGAGTTTCTTCTTGTGGAAGAGTGATTAGAAAAAGTGTAACTGTGATACTGAACAACAAAACTACAACTAAATCCTACAATACTATAGTCATTTTCCCATTCATCATTATAATCTTTTGGAAGAGCTTCTTCTTGTGGAAGAGTTAGAATGAGTATAACTACAGTAGCTAATTAAAAACAACTATGAATTCAACTTCTAATCCTACAATACTATAGCCATTTCCCATTCATCATTATAATCTTTTGGAAGAGCTTCTTCTTGTGGAAGAGTTAGAATGAGTACAACTACAATAGCTAATTAAAACAACTACTAATTCAAATTCAAAAACGTAAAGGCAGCTAGAATACTTATCTAATTTATGCAAATAAATCTGTGCAAGAGGCAGGGGCCCTCTACCACCTGACGGAATTCAACTCCAAATTAAATCAACGCTTTCAAAACAACACTGTCTGCTTCATTAAAGATGAAAGAACTTGAACATAGCACTCTGCGTCTTCAGAAATGTAGCACAGAATCTAAGCAAAATCTAACATAAAATCTAGCATCAAATCTCCTATAGCTCTCGGTTTCCCAAGTGTTTATATAACAAATGTAAATAACAAGATTTGCAACAATTCAGGAACACTGTCTTTCCTTATCGGAATCACATTAGGACTCTTGAAGTGGCTACGTGAAAAGGAAAAGACATCTGGACTGAGACAGTCCTAATAGAAGTCTTCCTTCCTAAATGTGTTCCCACGTTCCAAAACCATACCCAGAATTCGTTTCTTCCTCCATGATGAGCAACGAACCATGTAGACATGGCGTGGATTATGCCCATATGCGGTTTTTCTTGAGAGGCCACCTGGAACATACTCAAACGTGAAGATAGCTGCAGAATCGCCGGTTAGCTACGGAATGTCTGCATTCTGCAGCTAGTTCCGGTCAAAATGCTTTACAATGGCAAAAATCATAAAACTTAGCAAGTCAGTCATGTAAATCATTCTAGAAGTAATTTTAACTATATTCATTGATCAATTGGGTCTAGGATAGCAATGGAAGAAGTAAAATGAGGTAAAATGGAATGAAAGAAAGCACAATTTTGAAACTCAACATACCCCCACTGCTGTCTCTTTGCATGTCCTCATGCAAATTATCCTATGAACTCAGAGGCTTCTGCAGGGACATCTAATCCTCTCCTTCTCCTTTGTCTGGAAGCTAGAGATCTTCTGGGTTTTCTGATAACAAGTTTGAACCTTAGGTTGGTGAGTGCCCTGATTAGCTTCTTGTTCCTTTGCTTCAACTTTTCATTGGTCCTTTCCACTTTGTCTATATGTAGGGATAAGGTTGAGTTCATATCAGTTTTGAGCTTGACTTGATCTTTGAGAATTTCATTCTCATTTTTGATGTGTCTATTAAGTATTTTCAACTCATACCTATCCCTTCTTAATACATCTATTTCAGACAGTGGAGGACTAGGGGTTCTCTCCTTGCTTTCTGAAGCTCTCCTTTCCAAAGTTTCCACATAGTCATATATTTCTTGTTGAGCAGGGTCAATTTCAGGGGTTCCTTCATTAAAATCCTCTTCAACATATTCTTCAATGGATGTTTCTTCATCTTCTATATTAATTACCCCTGTTTGTTTGATTAGTGTTTTCTTCAGTTTCCCCTTTAGTCTATGGCTTCTTCTAGGCTGAGAAGATCCCTCTCCTTTCTTCATGGCAGATTTCCTGACTACCTTTTCTTCCTTAAGTTGTCTCTTGATTTGAGTCAACTTCTCTGAAATGATTTCCTCACTACTTTCTTGGACTGTTTTATCAGTTTCAACTTTTGCAATCCTCCATTTCCTGCTTCTCTTTGTAGGCTGTGGTTCAGGTGATGGTTCTTTTGGCTCTTCAAAATGATTTATTATCAAGAAATTGTCCCATGTATCATTTGTTTTAGCTAGATGGTGTTCAATCAGAATTTTGACCAAACCATGATGATATAGGGTTGTCTCTAAAAATTGAACCCTTCGTTGAACACAGGAAGCCATCTTTTTCAAGCTTTGAAGCAAGAAGTAAGGTAGGTTTAGGTCTTCCCCCAGAAAATGCATTATCAGTCTAATGTGGTAAACATAAAATGTCCCATATCTACCCTCACATGTAATAAATTTTTGCAGAAGAAGTAGTATGTTTCTCCATTTATTTTTCAATGCAGAACTGGGAATTCCTTTCTTAAATACAGTGACATCCATACCTGGTGATTTTAAAATTTGCTTCCAGGATTCATTGTGGAATTCTCTTTTTTTGAACCATCTCTCTCCAGTTCTGAGCAACCCTGTAGCTTCTGCAATGAAAACTTCAGTGACAGTAAATTTGACATCTCCCACTTCAACTTCGGTTCCTTGAAATGATCTTGCAAATGTTTTAGTGACTTCCTTGTGGAAGCCATTAAATTTCTCCAAAAATTGAAGCCATCGTATTTGTTGTAACATTTCTTTGCATTGAGGGTAGCCTTCTAAATATTTTGAACCCACTGGTTCAGTTCTTACAATGAAACCCATGATTGCTTCTTCAATGTTCAAATTAACACTCTTCTACCCACAGAAACAATAACTTTCACCTTCGAATTGAAATGGCTTCAAGTTTTAGATAACAATGGCTTCAAATTTTGGAATGACATACCTCTGGTTGACAAATGACAACAGCCTCAAACTTTGAGCTGATATACCTCTGGTTGACAATGATAACGGCTTCACAACTTCAGACTGGTATGCTTCTGTTGACAATGGAACTTTGGACTGATATGCCTCTGTTTGACAGTGACAAATGGCTTCAAATTTCCCACACTACTATACCTCTGTCTCTCGGTGGCAAATAGCTTCAAATTCCCATACTACTATATCTCTGTCTTTTGGTAAGAAATGGCTTCGAATTCTTCAATGCTATACCTCTATCTCCCGGTGACAAATGACTTCAAATTCTTCTCTGCTATACCTCTGTGTTTATAGTGATAATGCTCATTCTCTGCCCACAGTGATACTTTGTCTGCCCACGGAATCAAATGGCTTCAAATTCTCACGCTGCTATACCTCTGAATTTACCCTTTTGCTCTGCTCTGTGTTTACAATGATAATGCTCAATGCTATTCAAACTGATATCCTTTTTCTCTCCTCTCGGTGATAAGAATATCTCTGTCTACGGAATGAAATGCCGGCTACAGAATGGAGTGATGGCAGTGGTCACGGAATGAAGTAGCGGAGTGAGGTGGAGGGAATGAATTAATGATTGAAGAGACAACGGAGATTTTTACAACGGCAAAGAGAATCATCATTGAATGATTTGGTTAAGAGACGTGAAGAATTCAAATACCTCGACCATTTTAACCGCTTAAATGATGTCGGATATGGAATTTGAAATGAGAGATTTTAATCCAAAGTCTGTGGAGGGTTTATTGGTCTTGATCAATAAAAATAATTAAAAAAACCTTTTCGAACAATCCATAACTAAAACTATGCTAAACTTTAATGAAATGCCATTATAATTTTAAACTTGTTACCTCTGCCTTTCATTTGATTTTTTTGTAGTTCTTTGTCTTCTTTGTTCACCTTTGGAAGAGTCTTCATAATTTTCTTGATGCTTTTGATTCATGGATACACTGGATCATTTTGTTGCAATTCTAATGTCTGCTGATTGATGCCTTCAGGGTTTGTAGCTGCGGAAAGACTGTCTGGCTCCAGAAAGGCTGATCAGCTGCAGAATGTCTGTTGAGCTGCAGAATGTTCCTGTAGAGCATTTTAATCATGGAATGGAGTGTTTTTGGAATATAGGTGAAATGTTTTATGGTATGAATGAAAATGGATGATGAGACATCATGTATATGAAGTGGATGATGAAATGGAATGGATTCAGTTTATGAAATAGAGTGGAAGAACATAAGAACTGCCCTGCAATCCATGACATGTTTTATTCACTTACAGCAAGACATCAAATTTTGTATTTTGACATGAAAATGAGATGGATGGAGGATGGAATGAGATGAATGATATGTGGAATGAAGTGGAACATGAGTGAATGAATGAAATGGAGTATGAATGGATAGGTGAGTGAAGTGAAATGAAATGAGATGGATCATAAGCACTATGGATCTAAACTTATGATTTTGTAACAGCTGCTTGTAAAAACAAAAATGGGAAAAGTTAGAGTGTCAGAGAGACTCTGATTTTCACCCTATCTTTTCTGTATAAACATGCCAATCAATGATTGGTTTTCATTTTTATACCTTTATTTTTTTTATTTTTTTTTATTTTTTTTTCAAAAGAGAAATGCTTCAGAAAATTTAATCAAGTTGATGAAGAAGAGAGATTCTTCTTCATTAACTTCACATCATTGCTTTATTGGAACTTCTTGACCAATTCTTCTCTTGAGAGTGGTTTGTGGTATAGCTTCAATCTATGACCATTCACAAGAAAAGTGACCTTTTCTTCATCTATAGTTCTGATTTTGACTGCCCCATTATCAAAAATTTCAACAATTTCATATGGCCCAAGCCAATGTGTCTGAAATTTACCTTGAAAATCCTTGAATTTTGAATCAAACAAGAGAGCCCAGTCACCCTCTTTGAATTTCTTCTCTTTGATGTACTTTTCATGCCATCTAGCCCTTTGTTGTTGGACTAGACTTGTTTTCTGAACTGCATCTTGTCTGATCTCATCCAATTCATTAATTTGCTCCAGTCTATGCTTTTGTGCCTCTGTTAAATCAAGTCCTAGCTGAACTGCCATTTTGAAAGTTTGAATCTGGAACTCTATGGGAAACAAAACTTTCTTTCCATAAACAAGTTCATAAGGAGTATGGCCTGTTTTGTTTCTCCATGTAGTTCTATAGGCCCACAAGGCTTCAGGAAGCCTATCTACCCAATCTCTTCTATGTAAATGAACAGTCTTTGTTAGGATTCCTTCAATGACCTTATTAGTAGATTCCACTTGACCATTTGTTTGTGGATGATAAGGAGTAGATTTTCTATGTCTGATTTTGTACTTCTCCATCATTTTCTCCACTAGCCTTGATGTAAATTGAGCTCCTTGATCTGTAACAATTTCCCTTGGGACACCAAAACGAGTAAAAATATCCTCAAAAGAAAAGTAACTACAGATGATTCATTAGCAACAAGTAATGGTTTAGCTTCTACCCACTTAGTAACATAATCAGTGCAAACTAATATATATTTCTTTTGTTTTGATGGAGGACTAATAGGTCCTACAAAATCCAAAGCCCATTTTTCAAAAGGTTCAATGTGTACCTGAGGTTGTAATGGCATCTCACCTGAAGGAGAAGGTTTCCCTACCCTTTAGCAACTGTCACACCTTTTGACATACTCCTTAGCATCTTTAAACAAGGATGGCCAATAATATCCTAGATTAAGGATATTATAGGCTGTCCTCTTATCTGCAAAGTGCCCGCCACAAGGTTCGTCATGACATGCCTTGAGAATCTCGGGCATCTCATCTTCACGAACACACCTTCTAATGATCAAATATGGACCTGTCTTGTACAACTCATTAGCGACCCATGAATAATTTGCACTATCATTAATGATTTTTCTTTTATCCCTTGCATTCATAATTGAAGGAAATTTTCCTGAAACTAAATAATTAGCAATATCGGCAAACCATGGAGTTTGAGTAGAGATTGCAAAAAGATATTCATCAGGAAATTGATCTTCAACCGGAGTGTCATCTTTGATATTTTGGAGTCTAGATAGAAAATCAGCTACTGTGTTTTGTTTTCCAGGCCTATCTAGAATAGTAATGTTGAATTCTTGCAAGAGTAACAACCATCTTATCACTCTGCCATTAGTGATTGATTTGTTCATTAAATATCTAATTGCAGAATGATCAGTGTGAACAAAAGTTTCATAGCCTGTTATATAGTGTCTAAATTTGTTTATGGCATGAACAATAGCTAAAAACTCTTTTTTAGTTACAGTATAGTTTAACTCTGCAGGAGTCAAATTTTTACTGATATAATAGATGGCATAGGGAATCAAGTCTTTCTGTCCCAATACTTCTCCTAGAGCTGTATCGGAAGCATCTGTCGAGATATGAAAAGGTAACTTCCAGTTAGGTCCCCTTAATATAGGTGCTTCAGAAATTTTGGTTTTCAGGGTTTCAAAAGCTAACTGGCAATCAGAAGTCCACTTAAATTCACAATCTTTGGTGAGTAATTTGAAGAGAGGAGATGCTATTTTGGTGAAGTTTTCTATAAATCTCAGATAATACCCTGTAAATCCTAGAAAACTTCTAACATCTCTTTGACAACTTGGAATGGATAGGTTAGAAATAACTTCAACTTTCGCCTCATCAACTCTAATCCCATCCCCTGAAATGTGGTGCCCTAAAACAATACCTTCAGTGAACATCATAAAAAAATTTTCATGACTAAGTGAAAGGTTTGCTTCTTGACATCTTTTTAAGACTTTTTCCAAGTTTTCTAAGGCCTCTTCAAATGTGTCCCCATAAACTGTGAAATCATCCATGTACACCTCTACACAGTCATGTATTAGATCCGAAAAAATTCCTAATACTGCCCTTTGGAATGTTGCAGGTGCATTACATAATCCAAATGGCAATACTCGGTAGGCATAGGTACCCCAAGGACAGGTGAATGTGGTTTTGTCTTGGTCTTCAAGTGCTACTTGGATTTGATTGTAACCACTAAACCCATCTAGGAATGAAAAGTACTTTTTGCCAACTAATGTATCTAATACTTGATCTATGAAAGGTAAGGGAAAATGGTCTTTAAGAGTAGCTTTATTCAATTCTCGGTAGTCAACACACACCCTCCATTTTCCATTTTTCTTAGGTACAATTACTAAAGGAGAAATCCACTGACTGTCTAAAATAGGATAGATGAAATTAACATTTAATAATTTTTGCAGTTCTTCTTTGACAATTTCCCTAAGATTTGGATTCATCCGTCTTTGAGGTTGTCTGATTGGTTTGCAATTTTCCTCTATATAGATATGATGAGTACAAGTCTTGGGACTTATCCCTTTCATGTCAGTGTATTCCCATGCATATGCAGAAGAATGTCTCTGTAATACTTTGACTAACTCTTCTTGTTGAGATTTTTCTAGGTTTTTGTTTATGTTCAAGGTTTTGCCTGGAAAAATTTCACTTGTAGAGCTGCCAAATTTGTCCATAGAATGAAGAGACATTTGCCTAGATGACAAAAATTCAATATTGGATCCCTCCTGAAATGATTCATGTTTGTGTTCTGGAGAGGATTCAAAGTTTTCTAGAGTATTCAGAATTTGATTATCTTCACTAATTTCTGAAATTGTGAAAAGTGGTTGTAAATATTCTTCATCCTCTATCCATTGAGTGTCATCTAGATCTGTAATTGTCCTAGCTGGAGGATATAAAGTGAATTTCTTTGTTGAACTACCATCGGAAATATACATATCACCGGACCTACAACTAATAAAAGCATCAGCTGTAGCCAACCAAGGTCTTCCTAGTATAACAGGATGGCCTCCTAGATTATTCTTAGGAGTTAGGATCATGAAATCCACAGGGTATTCCCAAGAATCTAGGGACACTGGAATGTCTTCTATTACCCCATCTGGTTTGATCACAGATCTATCTGCTAATTGTAATAGTGTGGGTGTAAAGAGAATATTAGGAAGTTTCAGTTTGTCCATGATTTGTCTACTCATGACATTTATTGCTGCTCCTAAATCAATGAGTGTGTTTTGAATTTCAATTCCGTTGATGTGAATTTTGACAACTGGATTTCTTGGGTCAAGATACTTTGGAATAGCAATCTTGCCCATCATAATGTCTGCTATTTGTCCAACCAGTTGAATTTTCTTGGTTTCTCTTATTCTTTTTCTTGTTGTCTTCATACTCAACTCCTTTATTGTTTTGGCTAAAATTGGGATTTCTTTGATGGCTTGCAATAATGGAATTTTAATGCAAACATTTCTCAATTCATCTAAGAAATCATAATCAGGCACCATGATCTGTTTTTCTACACCTCTATCAATTTGTAATCTTTCCGGAAAGGGAGGTATAGAAGTAGATGTGCATGGTTGCTCTAATACAGGAGTTGGATTTATTGGATCTTTTTGTTTCAGTTTTTCAATGTGTGGGTCTTGAAAGGATGTGTCCTCCTCAAGACTTTTATTCACCCATAGAGAGTCTTCCTCAGAGTTATCTTGTTCTTGTATGATCATAGAAGGTTTCCTCTTTTCAAGTATTCTTCCAGACCTAAGTTGAACATCACTAAGGTCTAGAGGAGAAATTAAATAAGTTGGAAACTGTTGGCCTTCTATCATGTATGTGTTCTGAGGATTTTTATTATTGGGGTTTGGTATGGGTTGAGCAGGCAATTGATTTGATTTTTGAGGGAATGGTAATGAAAGTGGTTGATTTTTATGTGGTTGGTTCTGATGATGTTGTTGAGGATTTTGTTGAAAATTTTGTTGAATATTTTGAGGAAAATTTTGTTGAGGATTTTGAGGATAAAAATGTGGGTATGGTGGATAGGATGGTGGATACTGATAGTATGGAGAGTATCTTCCATAGGGACTTTGTGTTCCTTGTGCCCAAGATTGAGATTGATTTTTAAATTGGGGCCAAGGTTGCTGCCAAGAATTCCAAGGTGGAGGTTGATTATACATTTGATCATGGAATCCTTGTGTCTGAGGTCCCTGCCAAGGTCTTCTAGATACAAAGTTAAGAGATTATGTGAAGTCTGTAGGAGTTTCTTCTTGAAAGACAGCCTTGAGACCAGGAAGAGAAGGACAATTCTTGGTCTCATGTTTCTCAGAACAAATGACACAGGTTTCTATAACTTTTACATCCAAAGGACACTCTCTTAGGGCATGTTTCTTTCTGCAATTGGGACAAAAGATTGCCAAAGCATCAGATTCAGCCTTCTGCTTGTTTTGTATCTTAAGGGTGTCTATTTGTTCACTAAGACTCCCTAAGATGTCAGATTTAAATTCACTGCTGCAGTCTCATTTCGATTCATATCATCGTCCCAAAAGCATTTATTTGGCCTCGTAAGAGCAAGGTGGACTTCGGACCTTCAGCGCTTTAGATTTCCCTCTTGAAAGGTTGATACATAACTTAGATATTTTAGGTAATGTGAGTTGTGATATATCCCCTTTTCCCATCATGTTAAGGATATCCAACCATTCATCCCTAATTGTTTTCAACAAAAGAGCTTTTAAAGTGTCTTGATCTAGGTTTTCCATTTTTGCCCTTTTGATGTTGTAATTAAATATTTCCAACAAATCTTCCAAATTTTCATCTTCTTTCTGTAACATCTTGAACACTTCTTCCTTATGATTAACCGGCATACAATAATCCAAATATCTCTCTAGAAATGCTTGTTTCATGTCTTCCCATGTTCTAATAGAACTACTGATTAGACTCATAAACCACTTCAATGCTGCTCCCTTCAAAGTTGAAGGAAATAATTTCAGTTTTTGAGCATCTTGTAGGTAGTCATAAGTTCTACACAGCACTTCAAATTTGAATGAGAAGGTTTTAGGATCTTCAGTTTTAAGTCCATAGAAGTTTGGAAGAACAGAGGGTGAAATGTTTTTCATGGTTGTATTGGTTTCTTCATCAATTATAGGGAACCCAAAAGAGCTTCCTATTCTACCTCTTCCTCCATTTGCACCTCTACCTCCTTCTCCTCTACCTCTACCTCTACCTCCAAATAGTGTGTTTTCTCCATTAAAAACTCCTCCTCCTCCTTCTTCTTCCATGGTTGACTCTCTTGTAGAAGTAGAAAGGTTTGTATCCCTACTAGGAGTCTTTAGATTTTCTTCTATGGCAGGTTCAGTGGATGAAGTGGAAGGTTTCTCTAATGGGATAGTTGACCTTAGATCTTCTAGAAGTCTAGGATCAATAAAGGATGGAAGATGGGTTTGAGTTGAAGGTGTACTAGCTCTGGATCTAGATGAAACAAGTGGTGTTCTAGAAATAAAACTTTTGCCTCTGCTGCTTATAAATCTTCCCCTTGAATCTCTCTCCCTATGCATAAAATTGTTTTTGGATGCTAAGAAACAAATGTTACCTAGTTTTCACTTCCCCGACAACGGCGCCAAAATGTTTGGTCTCAATCTAGTCTCCTAAACTGAGCTCATTTAATTGTCAACCAGGGTTGGTAAACTGCTGAAGTGAAGTGTACTGTATGTACCTAGGTGCTTGTTTCCTAATGCATTGTGTGTAGTGTTTTGTGATGTTTTGGGTCTTTTGTGATATTTTATGGTGTTTTTGGTCTTTTGTGATGATTTATGATGTTTTTGGTCTTTTGGTGGTTTTATGTTCACAAGGAAAATGCCTAGAAAGCTAATGGAAATGAGCTGGTGATTAAAAACAGAGTTAAGCCTAAATGACAAATGCAATTGAAAACACTGAAGCAGAATCAAATCTAAACTATGACTAAGTAAAAGCAAAGCTTGATAATGACTTTTAAGCAAATGATTCAAAACACAAACTAAACTTAAGAAATGATCACTAAGTATGCAAATCCTCCTAACTAAACAGTTTAAACAATTAACTTATAATGATGCAGCATTTTATCCTAATTTAGAGATTTGCTGAAGTATGTTTGGAATAAAACATTGATATCATCATAAGATCTTCTATTCTAGGACTAGTTTTCTAGCTCTATTCTGCAATTCAATTTGAATGTCACAAAACCTTACTCAAGAGTTATTTATTTCTTTTCAAAGTAGCCTTTTGAGGGAGAGCTTTGTTTATGAAATGATGAGGAAATTGCAGAAGTACTTCAGGCCTTAAAGTGATATGGTCTTCTGGTCATGTAGTGATGAGTCAATTATGGATTTTAGACAAGAAGAGATTTGTGAATAATGAAGGCTGTCTTGTTAAGTTTAACAACTGAAGTAATCTAGTATGCAGTGACTGGCAACTAATTATGGAGTGCAAATGCAATGAGTTGAGCTACAACCAAACCTAAAATGTCACTAGCCTAAAACAGTGCTGAACTATAAGGCATTATCAAACCCAAAATAAAACAACTGAACATGAATTAAGTGCAATGAAACTCCGGAGTGTCCTAACTATACTATCATGCATTATCCTATGAAATTATACAGTCTGTTTGTCCATCATTGTTGATATTTTGGAAGAGTTCCTTCTTTTGGAAGAGTTAGAACAATTCTGACTGTGTAATTGAGTGCAAATGCAAACATAAAGGACTGAAAGAAATGAAAAACTAAGATATCATATCCATATCCCACTCATCATTATGATATTTTGGACAAGCGTTTAAGAGCAAGAACATAGATGGTACTTAGTGCAAACACACAACTAAATCATTCATTATCACGGTCATGTCTTGGACTCCTTAAGAATTTATTGGAAGAGTTTCTTCTTGTGGAAGAGTGATTAGAACAAGTGTAACTGTGATAGTGAACAAAAAAACTTACAACTAAATCCTACAATACTATAGTCATTTTCCCATTCATCATTATAATCTTTTGGAAGAGCTTCTTCTTGTGGAAGAGTTAGAATGAGTATAACTACAGTAGCTAATTAAAAACAACTATGAATTCAACTTCTAATCCTACAATACTATAGCTATTCTCCATTCATCATTATAATCTTTTGGAAAAGCTTCTTCTTGTGAAAGAGTTAGAATGAGTATAACTACAGTAGCTAATTAAAACAACTACTAATTCAACTTCAAAAAAAAACGTAAAGGCAGCTAGAATACTTATCTAATTTACGCAAATAAATCCGTGCAAGAGGCAGGGGCCCTCTACCACCTGACGGAATTCAACTCCAAATTAAATCAACGCTTTCAAAACCACACTGTCTGCTTCATTAAAGATGAAAGAACTTGAACATAGCACTCTGCGTCTTCAAAAATGTAGCACAGAATCTAAGCAAAATCTAGCATCCAATCTCTTAGCTCTCGGTTTCCCAAGTGTTTATATAACAAATGTAAATAACAAGACTTGCAACAATTCAGGAACACTGTATTTCCTTATCGGAATCACATTAGGACTCTTGAAGTGGCTGCGTGAAAAGGGAAAAGACATCTGGACTGAGACAGTCCTAATAGAATTCTTCCTTCCTAAATGTGTTCCCACATTCCAAAACCATACCCAGAATTTGTTTCTTCCTCCATGATGAGCAACAAACCATGTAGACATGACGTGGATTATGCCCATATGCGGTTTTTCTTGAGAGGCCACCTGGAACATACTCAAACGTGAAGACAGCTGCAGAATCGCCGGTTAGCTACGGAATGTCTGCATTCTGCAGCTAGTTCCGCTCAAAATGCTTTACAATGGCAAAAATCACAAAACTTAGCAAGTCAGTCATGTAAATCATTCTAGAAGTAATTTTAACTATATTCATTGATCAATTGGGTCTAGGATAGCAATGGACAAAGGAAAATGAGGTAAAATGGAATGAAAGAAAGCACAATTTTGAGGCTCAACAGTTCCAATCCGATGTCTGAAACGAAAGTTATGATGATTTTCCCTCGGCCACCTATTTGAGATGAAATTTTGGAGCCTGCCAAAACCCTAATTTCCTCATATCAGATCTCCACAAATGTAGCAAAAAAAGATATGAAATTTTTACACGACATTCCTCTAGATTTTGGCTCAAATGGGTGTTTTTTTCAGCATTTTAACTTTCGTAGAAAAAAATTTATAGCGAAAATTCCAAGATGACCTATTTGGAGTAGTGAAACCCTAGAATCCAAAGCTCTGATACCAAATGTTATGAAACCAGCTCCCAAAATAGAAGAAAATATATCTCAACGACTTATAAATCAGCCTCTTCAAATGGGAAACCTCCTTTACATTAAATAAATGAACAATTCTTGGATGATACAAATGAAAAAACCTCCTTTCTATATAAACGAGTCCAAGGGGTCACAATATAATCCTAGCGGACATAACAATAACAATTTAAGGGCACAACAATAACAATAGTGGGCTTCTATGGGGCACAATAATAACAATATGGGGACTACATGGGCTCAAAAGTAACAATAAGGGGCCTACACTATCAATAACAATAAGGGGATACACTAGTAGTATAGGAACCTAGCAACTTACCAAGGGTGCACTTGAGCAACATGATACATGCAAAGGGTGTACATTGGGGAAGTACACCAAAGCCACCTTTCATTATAAGGACAGTTGAGCATAACCAATCCTTAAAAGAGTTTACTCATATGTGTGTGGACCGTTCGTGACAGCCTCCACGGCCAAGCACGGGTATTATTTGATTTTTGTATAAGATTTTTCACACAAGTGTTGGGTATTCTTCACGCAAAAGAAAGACTAGATATTCTCAAAATTTTGTGAGTTCAAATCACTTGTTGAAAAAGACACAGGAAGGAAAGTGAAGGCTCTCATGAGTGATAACTACGGATAATATGTGTCTAATGAATTCAATAAATTATATGCATAGGAACACATTCGATGGGAGTTGATAGCACCCCATAACCCACAACATAATGGGATTACAAAAGGGAAGAATAGAATAATTGTGGGAGTTGCAAGAACGATGTTACATGACCAGGGCCTATCGTTGCACTTGTGGGCAAAAGCATGCAATAGAACTATGTATGTGCAAAAAAGGAGTCCTCATCGGATCCTTGGGATGAATACACCATAGGAAGCTTTTCTAGTAAGAAGCCAGATGTCGCACATTAGAGAATTTTTGGTTCATCAATTTGCTGTCATGTTACCAAAGATGCACAGAAAAAGCTAGAACCAACAGCTAATTTGGGCATATTTTTGGGGTACACTCATACACCTCACAACTATCGATTGTACATTCCATATCACAAGGTGGAATTGGTTCATAGAGATGTGAAATTCGATGAAGGGAAGGTCATGTGAATTTCCCTTGAGAGGGAGCTTCAGTTGCATGCAGATGAGGAGCTATTA
This sequence comes from Pinus albicaulis, assembly GCA_034641835.2. Classification (NCBI taxonomy): domain Eukaryota; kingdom Viridiplantae; phylum Streptophyta; class Pinopsida; order Pinales; family Pinaceae; genus Pinus; species Pinus albicaulis. The sequence continues at coordinate 977,302,094 of CM076571.1, read as the reverse complement.
GCTCCAAATAAGAACCTCAAGATGTGGAGCAACCACAAGCAGAGGAGTAGCAATTCGAAGCACCCACTCATGTAGAGACATCCAAATATTGAAGGAAGCCCACCAAAGAGGCTGGAAGGTTGATGCACGATGCTAGAGAGAATGTGGGAGCACTCACATCACAGTGCAGGCAAAGAAGGTCCCCATATCGGTACATTGGATACATGGCTCTTATGAGCGAGAGTGTAGAGATTGAGCCATCCACATTCAAGGAAGAATCATAGCAACTAGTATGGGTTGATGCCATGGTAGAGGAGTATGGCTCCATTATCAAAAATAGTGCATGGGAAGTTGTCCCAAGACCAGAGGAAAATTCATTTGTAGGATCCAGGTGGATTTACAAGGTGAAGCAAGTAGTAGATGGGAGTGTCGAGAAACACAAGGCTAGATTTGTGGCCAAGAGTTTCTCTTAGGTGGAGGGAATAGATTACGAGGAGACATATGCTCCAGTAGCAATGTACTCTTCAATCATATCTATTCTTTCACTTTTAGCACATATGGGATGGAAAATACATCAGATGGATGTAAAGAGAGCCTTCCTCAATGGAGTGATTGAGGGAGAGGTGTACATAGAGCAGTTGAAAGGATTTGATACCTTCGAAACAAATTCGCATGTGTGCAGACTCAAGTGAGCATTGTATGGATTGAAACAAGAACCATGTGCTTGGTACACCAAGATCGACATCTATTTCACTGGGTTTGGCTTCACCAAAAGTGAAGCTGATGCAAACCTTTACCGTATTGTGGTTGAAGGTGAATTATTGATTATAGTATTATATGTTTATTATTTATTACTAATAAGTGATGAGAAACTAATAAAATATTATAAAGAAGATTTGGTAAGAGAATTTGAGATGGAAGACATGGGGCTCTTGCATTATTTCCTTGGTTTGGAAATTTGGAAAAGATATGGGGAACTTTTTGTCTCTCAAGGCAAGTATGCCAATGAGATACTAAAGAAGTTTCACATGGAGAGCAGCAAACCCATGGAGACTCCTCAAGTAGGGAATTGGAGGAAGGAATATGATACTTCAGGTGATGTGGTAGAAGCTACCATTTACATGCAACTTGTAGGTTCACTTATGTACTTGGTGAACACACGACCATAAATTTGTTATGCAGTCAACCAGCTTAGTCAAACAATGGTTAAGCCAACCAAGCTCTATTGGAAGGTAGACAAACATGTGTTGAGATACCTAAAAGGTACCACTCAGTTTGGTCTTTGGTACAAGTGGACAGAGGAAGTGAAGTTGCAAGGCTTCCCAAATGTAGATTGGGTAGGGATTACATCTGACAAGAAGAGCACATCAGGCGGAATCTTCAGTATTGGGAAACATCAATTTCTAGGTACAGCATGAAGCAAAGATCAGTTGCACTCAGTTCAACAGAAGAAAAGTACATGAATGCTAGTCAAGAATCTTATGAGGCTATCTGGATGAGGAAGATCATTTATGGGTTGTTTGGTCAAGGGATGGATCCTATAGTGATTTACTCTGACAATCAGATTTGCATCAAACTCTTGACTAATCCATTTTTTCATGATAGGTCCAAGCATATCGACAGTTGGTACCACTATCTCAGATATTGTGTACAGAGGTTAATCATGATGCTAGAGTAAATTCCTACAGAGGAATAGGATGCATACATATTGATGAAGGCACTGTCAAGAGGCAAGTTTGAGTTCCATATAGGCGGGATTAGGGTATTTGATAATCTCTTTCTTGTTGAGAGGGAGTGTTAAAAATTTCACCAAGAAAGACTATAATTTAATTTTCCCTTGAAAATTAGAATAAAATTGTAATTCCACATCACATGAAAACTTGTATGAGTTAACGAAGTTAGTTTGACTTAGTTGGTTAAGTTAATTCGAGTTGAGGGTTTAACTTGAGTGATGTAGAGTGGCTCCTATAGAATAAGGTCCCTGGCTTAGTTTATTTTGAGTTGTAATTAGTTAACTCAGTTTATCTGAGTTAAATACAATTTAACTAGTTCCAACTGATGGAGGAACTATTGAGAGGTAAAAGTGTGGAACTTTAACTTGAACCACATGCAGTGATCAGTCAGATAACTGATAAATCAGCCATAAATAAATCATGCATGTCAGATCATAGAAATATCCAGTTGATATTGGAGTTCAAGGGAAGTGTACTATCAGTTGTATAATCATCCAAATTTTACAAGTGGTGCAAGCAGTTAGAGGAAGGCCCTAGAAGTATTGCACAATTCGAATCGGGAATTTTCCTAATTAATAGAGAATAATTACCCAAGGAAATAAGGATCCAAGCAGGAAGAAAATTGTTTAAGTATTGGCCTAGGCTTGTCTAGGAATCAATGAGACAGATAGAGATAGTGCAGAGGTTTCTCAGGTTGGAGAAAAGCATTGTAATCTTCTCATATTTTCTGAGTAATTCAATATACAAGTATTCGATTTTTAGCTATGGCTTTCCCTCGGAAATCAATGTGTAATGTGTGATTGGAATTATTTCTCTTTTATGCTTTGTGATTTTGTGATTGTAATTGGTTTCTACAATTGGTAGAGTAGATTCAAGTCTATTGTTTTAGCATATTACAATTAGCAGTTTGAATAAACATGGTTTTTCTACACTGAGAGGCCCCAATTGGGTATTTCCTTTCCACACCCACATAAATGCATTATATAAATTTGTAGGAGAAACCTTATGAGAAGTGGAAGACAAATTTCCTTATGCCATATATTTCATCAGTAATAACCCCACTAAGGTTGAACCCAAGTACATAGTTACTAAAAAGTAATTCTTAGTTGTGGTGCACTCTTTGAATAAATTTAGGCATCATATCATGGGATATCAAGTCTTTGTTCATACCAGATCATGCAACCATTAAATATTTAGTGAATAAACCTGATGTTAATGCTAGAATCATTAGATGGTTGTTAGTATTATAGAAATTTGATCTAACCATTGTTGACAATCCAGGGAAAGAAAATGTGGTTGCAGATTTTTTGTCTATACTAACATTATCTACAGGAAATGAGGAGATGGTAGATGATCAACTTCCAAATGAAAACTTCTTTGCCATCTCAGTGTTATATCCTTGTTTTTTTTATATAGAAAATTACATAGTTGATGGGAGGTTCCCTCCTAATATATCTACCAAGGAGAAGAGAAAAATTATTAGAAAAAGTGTCTTTTTCACCTGGATTGGGGAAAAATCATATATTGAGAAGATGTGTAAGAGAGGAGGAGGGCTTTGACAACCTCTTAGCATGCCGTGATGGGACCTGGGGGGGCCATTTAGCTGCCAGGAGGACAACCTTTAAAGTTTTACAAGTTGGTTGCTACTGGCCTACTCTACATCAAGAAGCAAAAAGGTACATTGCTAGATGTGATGAGTGCTAAAGGATGAGCAAGCCTACACCCAAGGATGAAATTCCCCTGCAAACTCAAGTAACTCTAGAGCCATTTGAAAAAGTGGGCATGGATTTCATTGGGCCCATTATTCCCTCATATAGGATAAAGAGATATATCATTGTGTGCACTGATTACTTGACAAAGTGGATTGAATCAAAGGTAGTAAAGGTAGAAACTAAGCATAAAGTGGCTAAATTTATAATATATATCATCTTATATAAGTCTGTATTCCTAAGGGATTTTTCCATTGATCAAGGAGCTCAATTTACCTCAAATCCGATTGAAGGCATCATGGATTAGCACCACATAAAACACAATAAATCCACTTCCTATCACTCTCAAGAAAATGGGAAAGTGGAGATCACAAATAGAGCCTTGGAAAAAATTTTGACCAAGGTTGTGAGTAGCATAAGGAGATATTAGGTATATCGACTTGCAAGAGGCCACTTGGGCCTATAATACCACTTGGAAAACCACCACTAGATTCACTCCTTTTGAACTGGTTTATGGAAAGAAGGCCCTATTGTCCATTGAGTTTGAATACAACACCTTGAGAATGGAAACACAAGTGTATTTAAACATCACTACAACTCAATGTCAAAAAAGGTTGTTCCAACTCAATGGTTTGGATGAGTTCAGATTGTAGGATCTCGTGCAAAATAGGGTAATCCTAATGTAGAGGAATATTTGGCATGATAAAAAAAATAGAGAAAGAGACTTCCAATAGGGTGATTGGGCCCTTATTTATGATTCCGGGCTCAAGTATTGCAAAGGAAAATTGATTTCAAGGTGGTTAGGCCCCTATCTAGTGGAAAATTTTTATGAGAATGGATCTGTCCAAATAAGAGCACTTGATGGGGAAGGAATTCCATTTCTTGTTAATGGTTACCAACTAAAGTTGTACAATAAGCCTTTGTCAAAGGAGGAGTTCACCAACTCAATAGGAAATGAGATGAATGTAATTTGGGGCATCATGGCTCTCAATTCATTGAGTATTTGATCAACAAAAGAAAATAACAAAAAAAAAGGGAAAGTAAAAGGGCCTAAGTGAAAACCTCTATGAGGCACTTGAGACCTACTCTAGGGCTTAAAACCTCTATGAGATAGCCCAAGAGAAAAGAAAAAAAGAATAGAAAAAAGGAAAAAAATAAATGAAAATATCCTTAAGTGAAAACTCCTTTGAGGCACCTAGGGCAGGCCTGCATAATGAAAACCTCCTTAGAGGCAGCCTGCAGGTCTCAAAAAATAGAGAAAAAAACAAAAAAATAAATAAAATAAAGGAATAAAAAGTAACACAAAAGAAAGGGAGCCCTAACATTAGTTTTGTTAACAAGTTTTTTTTTAGGGTTCCAGTCACGGTCAAAGGGACAATAGTGAAAGGGAACAACCTCCATATTCAACTTATGCACCTCCCATGTTGGTTGTTTTCATGTATTTCATCATTCTTTCCATCTCCCGAGGTTCATACATCATGAGGAAACCCATATCACCCAATTCTGCCTTAGTCCTAATGTGCTACAAGATTGTCATAAATTGCTACAAGATTGACCATAATTTCTACAAGAATTTGATACGCACAGAGAGGAGGTTCATATTTTATGTTTTCCTTAGGGGAATGAAAAACAAATTCCACCACAACTCCATCATCCCTCCTCCACATAATTTAGCCATTTTTCCATTAAAAAACTCATCTATGTTCATGAAAAAATCCATTTTACCCCTTCTTCTATAGTTTTCACCACCACCAAAGTTTCAAGTCCCTGTCCATGAGCTCACCATGAATTATCAAAGCTTGTGAATGCATCTCATGAAGGGTATTATAATTTTGGAGGGGTATGTGTGACTGCCATAGGTAATTATCCAATCCTATAGCATCTTGCACAAACCCTACAGAACCATAGTTGAAGACACTTGACATCACCGGAGTGAAGACTTGGACATCCTAAAGTATTAAAGGAACATCCTTGTGATCTTGGGAAGCCACAAAACTCTTGAGGAACTACTACAAGGTCATTATTCATCTCCAAAAAAAAAATTTTGATGCATCACTTGAATAACCTACAACACCAGACTTCGCTCAATCAGGCACGTATCAGAGAATATCTACAAAAATATTTTGTTCATAGGAAGGACCAATGCATGAAACAACCAGCATGAAAGATAACACCTCTAGATACCACCAGATCAATCACTATCTTGAAGCAACATCTAGGCATAAAATAAATAATAAGCCATCAGGTAGGCACAAGTATGACACTCCTCACCTCTTCCTTTAAGTGCATGGTATCTTGAAAATGTTTTTAATGAATGAGGAACAAGTTTTATAGGTCGGAGGTGGCTTATAAACTTAGCCACCCTCGAATAGTTAAAGTGAAATTAACTCACTCATCCATGCAATGCGGTAAAATTAAAAAATGAGAGGTTGATAATTACAAGGAGTGGGGCCAATAGTCCAAAAGATGAAATATGTAGATGATAGGTGAGGGCAAGCTCACAAATTGTGTTAAACCCACTACCAAAAGAATAAATAAAAAGGACATGCTTGATTTAATTTGTACCAAGAATTCATTCCTAAAATGGTAAGAGAGCCCCATTAAGGCATCTATAGCAGAGCTATCTATGATCAACGTTCCACTAGGGTGCTACAGAAAAACTACAGGGTTGAATAGTAGGTGCTACAGGATCGGAAGCAGCTTCTATAGGATTGCAGTGAATTGCTACAAGATTGCAGGATAGTGCTACAAGATCGAGAGGACAGGTGAAAGGGGATTTGAATTGACCATAATTTTCCTCTAGACACCCACATCCATGAATAAATCATATAGGGAAGGGTAATTAGTGCATTCTCCTCACCTCTCAAGATCAAAGAACTAAGAAAATTTGGTTACAAATTTTACTTGTACATACATCTTGTAGCAAACCCTTGTAGATTACATTTTTGTTTTAAAAACATTTTTTTATATGAGGTAAGCAATGTCAAAACAGAGTCAATTTATTTAGATTTTGGTATGAAATTATCCTCCCTCTGGCTGGAAGAAGAGCACCAACCCTCTCACCTCTTTCTTGAAACCCTAGGCCACTCGGAACACAACCATTCACAGAAACTTTTTTGAGAACACTTGGGGAAGAGGTAGTAGAAAACATGGGAGGGGGTTTCAATATAATGGAGCCCATAGACATTAAAATAATCCATGAACATACACCTGTCATATATATCTTCATAAGCCACCAATGGATGGGGTTCTCTAAAAAGATTAAAAGCGTATGAAGATGATATAACCCTTGAATTTTCCATGGCCCTTCACTCTCAGAGGGAAGACAGTTCCACCACGGTTGTAAGAGGACTTCCCATACATTTGAACGACAATATAATTATTACAGTGACCATAATACCATTGGGAGTTACATGGGGAAAGGAGGATAGGACAAAATCCATCACAACCAAGAATAATTTCTTCCTCACTGAAGAAAATCTAGTTGAAGACAAGAATGGAGTTAGAAGGGAGACCTTACCCATGGGATTGAATGGATTATCATATCCTAAAATACATATATTATGAAGGAAGGTTAAGTGTTATGTATGCCTAATAGTTTAGAATACTCTCTGAGTTGAGGTTCCAAACATAATTTCCCATCCCAAGAAGGCTTAGTATTCCCAAGTTTCTCCTTCAGTCTATGATTGAAATGAGCGAGGGTGAGAGAAGGGAAGCACCAATACATTTCTCATCATTGCCTCATCAAGATCATTATTATGAATGCCTTGAGTGACCTCAGGAAAATTTTTCCATGGATTGATTTTGTGGACATGGACAAGGAGGCCTTCATTGAAATTCAAGCCCAATCTCTAACAGAACATGAAGAGGCCACCAAAAAAAGTGATGCTAAATAAAAATATGAAAAGGAGGTATAATTTGAAGAGAAGAAAGAATATATTAAAGAATGGAATCAAGAAGGAAAGGAGGAAAAAGGGGGGAACCAGAAGTATCAAAATAGACCCTTGGGGAGCCATCTAAACCTGAGGATAAGAGACAACAAAAGCAAGAAATAATATCCTTAGAAGGGAATACAGAACAAAACATGGTTGTTGTTGGTGTCTTGTAGAGGTGGTTTTCTGCGACAACTCTATTGTACCTTCATTTAATTATCAACCCGGGGTAAGTCTTTTTATTTCAAGAGTGTCAGCACAGTATATGCGAGTTAACTGATCTACAGGTGCTCTTTGTCAATGTTCAGAAGGAATTACTAACTTTGGAATCTTGTTGATCCTAAAGAAGATGTCTTAGATGGATCTTTTAGCCTAAAGCTGAGTAAGGGGATTTGATGTTCCTCTATTGGAGTAAAACAGCAGTTCTATTAAACTGAACAACGGTCTAGATAAATCAAGCAAGAATTTAAATGACAGTAGTGAAATTAAGCAGAACAGTAGTCTAACTAAATTTTTTCAGACATGGAATTGAATTGAATCGATGACCTAGCGATCTAAGCAATAATGAAGCAGCTATACGGCTAGCAATGTAACTAGAGTGGTGACTAGTTGTGTAATAATGAAACAATAGCTAAGAAATATGACTAGCTATGCAATAATGAAATAGCAGTAGAACTAAGAAATATAACTAGCTGCGCAATAATGAAACAGCAGTATAACTAAGCAATACGACTAGTTGTGCAACAATGAAACAACAGTAGAACTAAGCTAGTAGCAATGAATAGCAATAGAACTGAAATGGGTCAAATAACTCATACAGCTATCATTAAGTAATTTTGCAATTGAGTTCTCTGTAAGACTTAATTAAACAACATTGATCAATTGGTTAATTGCTTTATTATGCCACGCAATGCATGGAGATGCAGAATGTTGAAATCAATCTTTCTATGGCCTATAAATTAACTATCATGACAACAAAAGAACCGGAATTAACAAAACGTTATCAGAAACGTGATTTCTCTTATCTTATTCTAAGAATACGACTGCCAATGATTCATTAAAGAAGAAGAGTTGTAATTATATCAAATGGAAATGCGTATTATAACTGCACCAAGTTCACAGATATCGATTCTATAACTTTTTAGAACATGAAAACGTGCGTGGAGCTCCCGGAGGTTGGGCCCAGACCTAAAGAAGCCTCAGCAATGAGAAAACTTCATAAGATAGTTACTCAAAGCTCTTTGTTACATCCAAGAATCCTACAAAATGTAATTAGACAAACTGTTTGGATTTTTCTATTATCAGATTCCCTCTCATTCTGTTCTTTGCCCATTTTAAAGGCGATCTTCGGAATTTCGAGAATGTATCTCAAATGACAGCCCGCTACGCGTGGCTGTCGTTTGAGTTCTTAGACTCAATCTGCTCGTTCGCCTTCTATTGGCCGTTTGGACTGCTTTGTGCTTGCGTCCGTCGATTGGCTTTCTTTTGCTATTGGTTTAGGCACTCCTAGTTTCTTGTAGGTAAAGACAAAAAGAGTCAATTCCTTATTATAAATCGTCCTTTCTATCATTAGTCTGATTTTTCCTATTTTCATGATTTTCATTCCTTATCGTTAATATGAAGAGGTATTTTCTTGAAATTACAATATGATTTGCAGTATTTAATGGGTGAAAATCATACCTTAGTCTGGGCCCAACATGCTCCCCTTCTTACCTTGTTGCATGTCCTCATGCAAACAAATGATTAAGATGTAACTGTGTTAAAGAATAGGCGGGGTATGGCCTCTCATTGGGTGCTCTGTAGCCTCGCTTTCTTTTCATGAGTGTGAAGGCGGGGCTTGTGACTCCTTCTGGTAACTCGTAGTCGTGATTATACTCCTTAGAGGGAAGCCAGAGGAGGGGTTTCCGATATCTGCAACCCAGCCAGGCGGGCCCCATGCTGTAGATTAAGCTGCTATATAGACGGAATCTAGAAGCAGCAGCCTTGAAGTTCCTGTAATTGAATGGCTCCCTATTTTTCACATTATTCGTGGAGGCCATCCACCATTGTTTAGCTGCTGTTAGGGCTGCTTCATGGATGTATTCAAAGTAATCTCGTGAATTTTCAATGACATCTTTATGGAGAGGACCCAATCTAGACTTTACACCCGGCCTTCTCATGAAATTCTGATGTCGGATGATCAACTGCATGGGTTTCATAGGCTCCCCCCTAACCCATAGTTCCATATTATGTTCTCTTTTCTTAAATATGCCATAAGCTTTGGCCCACCTGATTTGGTTTTTGGAAAATGAAAGGAAAGCTTGTAATTGAACATCTCCTATGAAGGGGCCGAGGTTTCTATCAGTGTCATTTTCTAAAATTAAATTGTGCATGTAGATCTCACATAAGAAGCGTTGAACCTGCTCATCCTGGTCATTACAGCATTGGATAAATTCCTCTATAGCCTTAAGGGAAGTGGATTTCCCTTCTCTTACGGCTTTAACTTTCAGAATTAGGTGCCGCTCTGTTAAGAATAGAGTGTAGTTAGTTGTTGGTGACCTACATGATAGAGCATCATCATATAGAGAGAAAATTGTAGAGATCTGCTCTTTGGCTTGCTCTACCTACCTTTGTACTGCTTTAACCTTTGCCTGCTCACTTCTAAGCTGGGCAAATGTCTCATCTTCAGTAAGAGAGAGGTCAGTGAATTTCTCTTGCAGTGCCTGGTGATCTTGTAATGGCACTACCTCCTTCTTATACTGTGTCAGTTCATGCCGTAATTGCACTAACTCATTCTGTACTCTTTGCTTAGCAGCTATCTCTATTAAATGAGCATAGGCAAGGACTTCCTCTGTTTGGATCCCTTTTTCCTCCAGAACTTTCTGCTCAGCTTGGGTGGATGTTTCAATGTTGTTTGCTACTTCTGTCTGTACTTCGGTTTCGGTGGTGGTTGTCAAAGTGGTTTGTGTTTCAATTTCCATAGTAATTGCTGGTTCTATTTGGGTTCCTATAGTGGAATTTTCTGCTTTTGACTTCTTGACCCTTCTTTTTCTTTTCAACTGCTTCTTCAAGTGTTACCAGCTTCCTCAATTTTTTACAGTTCTTTCTCAAATTCTCAATTTTTCTCAAGTCTAAACCTTCCCTTGTTTTTACAGGTGGCAGGGGAGTAGAATTCTCTCGCTCAGGGGTAAGGTCTAGAATGGTGTTTCTAATTACTTCTTCATAATTGACCTCAGTATGAGGGTCTTGACAGGGAGGATCAATGCTACCTCCTAGTGACAAGGGAACTGTCTCTGTGTGAGAGCTTTGTTCCATGAGGATAGTGTCACCTGAATCAGCCTGTGATTCCAATATTTCGTATGTATGTCCTTCACCGTATACTTCATAATTATCAATGGGAGATAGGGCTTCATTCTCTTGTAGTTCCTCTTGATCGGGTAGGATATTGGTGTGACCAAAGTTGCCGGGGGAGGTAGTTTTATCAACAAATTCTTCTTGCTCCCCTGCTTCTGACGAGTTCCTTAATTCAAAGCTTCTCCTTATTTGCCCTAGGACTAGGGCCATTTCCTCTTCAAATTCATGTAAGGTTTCCTGTGAGGATTCTGTTCAATCTATGGTGTTTGAAGTTCCTTGGGGTGTTCTAGCCTATTTTTGTCTATTTTACTTTGATGTTGAGGCTCGACTTCTCTTTATTTTTGGAAGATTTACCCTAGGAGGCTCGATTTCAGTACCCTCGGGGTTAACTTCAAGTTCCTGCACTTCTAGGTTAACTTCTGGTTCTTGCACTTCTGGGTTGACAAAATTGTGCCATGCTAGATGTCGCCTATCTAGCTCATGAATAAAAATTAACTTTATTAAGCCTTGGTGACTAACAACTGATTGGGGCCTCTTAGCTTTTCTTATTCGAGCGACGGTATCATGCAATACAGAAATTAAAAAGGCAGGAAAATTAATTGAAATTTTGTGTTTGAGTGCAGCTAAGAGTTTAAGCTGGCGAGGTTTTACCGCTTTTTGACATCCTTCACATGTTATGAATCTTTGGATGAATACCGCCAACTCTTGCCATGGCTGGTGTAAGGAAGCGGGAGCAACCCCTCTAGCTCTTTGTTCCAGCATTTCATCTGGGTCTTGGTATAGCGTTATTGCTTCTCGTAGGAGTAGATGCTTTTCTGCCCATCTCTCCCCTTGTGTTGGTATTCCAGAAACTGTTGCTATGATTTCTTCTGTGACAAGTATGGTTCGGTCGTTTACTCTGGTTTGCCCATCCCACAAATTTTGCAGGAATTCGATTGCAATTTTTGTGTTGTGTCCTTGTAATCTATGAAAATATGTCAGCCATCATGCTCGCTGAAGAATGGCACTTACTGCCTCTGAAATTGGGAAATTTGATGGCTCATTTCGAAGAGTATTTCCACCCATGGATAGTATGCTTTTCTCTTCTGGTTATCTCTTTTTTTCTACCTTTTCTGTTTCGTCTGGGAGCTGAGTGTAATCGAAAAAGAGATCGTAGTTTTGTATAAAGAGTCTCCATGCCTTAATTGTAGCATTTATCGATGTGTCTGACGGGTGCAAGGATTTCATCTGCTTGCCAAATTAAATCCAATTGCACCTCTCCCCCTTTAGAAAAGGGCACCCACACCCTCAGGTACTGGAGAGATTTGACTAGTGATGAATGCGAGCATGGGGATGTCATACTTTAGTTATTTTGCATGTGGAGGATTGACGGTTAAGTAATTACTTCATGTGCAGCAAACGATCAAATTTAAAAGTTTTCATGATTGAATCTTGTGCGGAGAAGGCCGAGATGTGAGAGAAAACAGTATTGTCATTATTATGATATGATGTCTTTGTATGATTAGAATGATGTGACGGAAGCAAGATTTAATCAAGTATTGATTGGCGTTGTCCTTCCCAAATTTGAAATATGTAATCAATCTTTGTTATTTACTCTTATGGTAAGTCATAATTATCACTAATTCGAGTAATAGATTTGTAGTAAAGAAAATGGAAAACAAGGTGTATGTAACAGTATTTTGTTATTAAAGAAGCATTCTTTCATACCACAAGCAGGGCCACTGCTGCCAGCAAACATTCATAGCCTCGACAAGGTTTCTTTTTAACCCGAAAAGTGAGCCATGATCCTTATGTGATAATAGTTATTTTATTATTTGATGGAGAGATCACCATACTGGTATGGTAGCCAGGTAATCATGGTGCCATTCACTAGAGTTGTAGCAAAATGATCAGGCCAGCTCGTGATGAGACCTCCTATCCTTCTAGTTAGAAGATCATTACCCTGGTGTGGTTTCCATAATGGGCATTTCAATTACTTAGACTCTTATGATCATGGTAGGTTGGCTCGTGATGAGACCCCCTATCCTCTCTTAAGATATGTAAATGTAGTATTTGCTTTTGTATTTTAGCAGTTTGATCCATTCATAGGTCACTATACTGGTGTGGTAGCCAGATAATTACAGTTCCATTCACTAGAATTGTAACAGAGTGATCAGGCCGCCTCGTGATGAGACCTCATGTCCTTCTAATAGATGAGAAAGTCATTACCCTAGTGTGGTGGCCATAGTGGGCATGTCACCTGTTCAATTCCTACGATCACGGTAGGCTGACTCGTGATAAGACCCCCTATCCTCTTTTGGGATTTTCATGTCACACCATGATTGCTAAGGAAATCTCATTGACTCCTTAAGAGTGAGGGATGGTGAAAGAAGTAGACAAACTAATACCATTAATATGCCTTGTTCCATTTCTTCATGTTGTAGGGTCATATTACTTGAATAGTGCAAAAAGACATATCATTATAGGGTCCTGAGTCACTTGATATCATATTCAAACTGTGAGTGGTTTTAGCCCTTATGTTGATGTGTGTATAATATCAGCTTCTGTTTAAGAATTGTAGTATCAAAAGACATCATATTTGAAATTTTATCAATTTCTTTCTCTCTTTCAAGTGCCATTCCCTGCTCAAGGTTATTCAATAAAAAGAATGGCTATTTAAGATATTTAGAAGTAGCTGCTTTAAATATTGGTTGGGAAAAATACTTTAAAATGTTGAAGGGTGTTCAAAAAAAAATGCTCAAAAATGCTAAAATGCTCAAAAAATGCTCAAAAATGTTAAAAATGCTATAAAAAAAATGCTCAAAAATGGGTATTTTTGTTGAAGGAACATTTAGCTTGTTTAAATATGGAATAGCAGTTGTTTCCGAATGGAACAGCACAAGCAGTGCGGCAAAAAATGTTTAAAATTTGATTTAACCGTTGTCGTTCAAAAATTGAACAGTAGTTGTTCCGATATTGAACAGCAAAGTTTTAAAACGCAGTAAAAAGATGTTCAATTCTGTTGAAATGCTGTCGTTCAAGGATTGAACAACAGCTGTTCTGGATTTGAACAGCAAAAATTAAAAACACTTCAAAAAGCTGTTCAATTCTGTTGAACTGCTGCCATTCAGGGATTGAACGGAAGTTGTTCCGAGATTGAACAACAAAAATTAAAAACATGGTCAAAAAACTGTTCAATTTGGTTGAACCGGTGCTGTTCGAAAATTGAACAGCAGTTGTTTTGGAATTGAACGGCAAAACTTAAGAACTCGACAACAAGCTGTTCAATTCAATTGAACTGCTGCTGTTCAAAAATTGAACAACAGCTGTTCTGGAATTGAACTGCTCCTGTTCAAAAATTGAATAGCAGTTGTTCTGGAATTGAACAACAAAACTTAAAAACTCGATAACAAGTTGTTCAATTCAATTGAACTATTGCTGTTCAAAAATTGAACATCAACTATTCTAGAATTGAGCAGCAAAGCATAAAAACTCAACCAAAAAGTTTTTCAATTCGATTGAACTGCTGTTGTTCAAAAATTGAACAGCAGCTGTTCATAAACTGGACAGCAAATCATAAAAACTCAACTAAAAATCTATTCAATTTGATTGAACTGCTGCTGTTCAAAAATTGAAAAGCAGTTGCTCATAAACTAGACAACAAAGTAAGAAACTGAAAACAACACAATCTTGTAGAAGAATGGATGAATATACAATTATATACATAATTTACAAGTGATTTTGTCAAACCTCTCATGTACCTGAGTTTGTGGGGTTGTCACCCCCTTGTGCCACAACTCGGATGGTGGGATCTTCTCGTGCTTGTTGACAAAAGGATTTCTTTGTGAGAGGTTTTTGATAGAGGCATACTCTGTGTCCGTTAACTCGGAATGTTGAGCCGGATTCGTCTATCGTGGTCAAAGTGAAGGTATCATTGCTATGTACTTCCTGAATCTCATATGAGCCAAGCCATCTTGTTTGTAGTTTTTGTAGAAATTATATACAATATTCATGTATATATCCGGACTCTCCTGATCTCACAATATTTATCTTCTTGCAAAATACAAAATCCTTCCACTATAATTCTTGCGGAAATTTAATCAACAATTGCAAAACACATGAAGCAATAAAAACACACATAACACAGTTGTTTAACGGGAAAGCCTGAAGCTGAAAACCCCAAATATCATATTATGTATCATGGAGATCATATGACAATCTCATACAAAGCATACAAAGCTTATCACAAGCTCTCAGTACAGTACAATACACTAATCAAGACCAATCTTGCAAATCCATGCACCGATCTTTGCCTCCTGCTAGCCTGCCTCCACTGCGTAATCCAAGCTGATTACAAAGACCAATTCGATGTAATCCCACTCTCATTGACTGCGTGATTATAAATGGAAACTTCAATCTATATATAGATGCAATTCATGCATCACTACTAGTCACAATAGATAGTCCATCTTGCCCTTTCACCTATCTCTCCACTGGTCTCCACTAAAATTGTCCATGCACTGAAGTTAACTGATATATTCTTTAGTTGATTAATGAGTTTATAATTAGTGAATTAATTATTAATTAATTCACACCACTCTCACTAGTGTATCAATCAGTTAGACTAGATACAAATAGCTCAACTATGTTTAGATTAGTTAAACTGAACACAACTCCATTAACTTCCTCAATCAACTCTACCAAACTCTCTCACATGAGTTCTAACTGAAGTATCCATGCAATAGCTCTAGTTAACCCTTAGGAATAGCGTAATTCCTTTTGTCAGCTCTTGTGCCACATCTGTGCACTTAACTGAAGTGCTCCAAGAGAATAAGATAATGTTTGAGATCTATAATCTTGTAAAATTAATAATATTCGATATGTGTTATAGTGGCAGTCTAAAAATGGAATTTAGCAATAATATTAAAAATAGAAATCCATCTGTTTTCCAACTTGACCAACCATCTTAAATATCATCCAGCAACTTATAGAAATATTCTCCATATGTCTAAAAATAGACATGATCTAAAAATAGACTTTGCGACAAAAATCACCTGTGTGGGCCCCCACCTAGTTTTGGTGATCACTTTCCAACTAGGATCAGGAAAGATGTTTCAGGATGCCTCCTTCACTGTTTCTTGTTGCAAACTTCAACACTCCCTCTCAACAAGAAAGGATTGTCTTTGCATGTGACATGCAACTCCATGCATTCTGCAACCTTCACAAGCGCCATGCAACTCCATGCATTCGCCCTGCAACCTTCACAAGCGCCATGAACTCCATGCATCTTCTCTGCAACTCCTCTAAAACTGAATAGGCTCCAAATAACTCAATCAATATTATGCATCTATCATCCAAGTCTTCGACTTATGCTGGTACAAACTGCACATGTCATCAGGAACCACTACGTTGTTGAACTCTTGCACCCATGCACTCTTGCACTTGCTTTCAACTCTGATCCGCGCTCCAATATCCGACACTGTCACTTTGATCTGCCTGCATCAATCCAACTGATAATGCTACTGCTACGTTGTGGGCACCTCGTAGCTAGGTTCAATTCATGAGATCCACACCATCTCAATGAATCCTGCCCAGAAATCTCCTCTTGGGATTACTCATGCATGTCGCCCCACCTCTCACTTGGTGGTATAGCTGCATGCACTCCCTCTGCCCATCTGGCACGAAATTTCTTTGCATGAGTGGTTGCTCCCACTCCATGATCCTCATCTTGTGGCTGCTCCACATCTCGAGGTTCACTCTCACCTGCATGCAAATCCAGCTCCCTCTCAAGCTTCAATTGCATGGCTTTCTTGCACTTCCCAACAGTAGGAAGCTCTGTAGAAATCCCATCTACTTCAAATCTATAAAGATTCTTCTGCATCTCCAGTTGCGGCTGCTCCACATCCTTCTGAGACTGCTTCTCACGCTGCATGTTGAGAGTCTCCCTCTCAACCACCAAATCACTAACCTCTGCTTTGATCCTAAAAGCTTTGCATGCATCTTGTACCTCAGTGCATGTAGATTCTTGGCTCGCGCGACGCGCACATTGCAATTGTCCCGCCATCGCAAAATTTTCTAACAAAAGAGCTGATTTTAAATCGACGATATCTCCCTGATCCGAGCTCCGATTTGATCGATTTTTTTTTTTCAATTTGGGTGTTTTTTCGCAAGGAATCCAAATATGCTATTTTTTTATGAAAATATTGGATCCAAATTTTCAGATATTCTTTGCAAACTCGCGCACCCAAAAATTATTTCTCTCATTCCATGTAGAAAATCTCTAATACCATGTAGAAATTATATACAATATGCATGTATATATCCAGACTCTCCTGATCTCACAATATTTATCTTCTTGCAAAATACAGAATCCTTCCACTATAATTCTTGCAGAAATTTAATCCACAATTGCAAAACATGAAGCAATAAAAACACACATAACACAGTTGTTTAACGGGAAAGCCTGAAGCTGAAAACCCCAACTATCATATTATGTATCATGGAGATCATATGAAAATATCATACAAAGCATACAAATCTTATCACAAGCTCTCAGTACAGTACAATCGTCATACACTAATCAGGCCCAATCTTGCAAATCCATGCACCAATCTTTGCCACCTGCTAGCCTGCCTCCACTGCGCAATCCAAGCTTATTACAAAGACCAATTCGATGTAATCCCACTCTCATTGACTGCGTTATTATCATTGGCAACTCCAATGTATATATAGATGCAATTCATGCATCACTACTAGTCACAACATATAGTCTATCTTGCCCTTTCACCTATCTCTCCACTGGTCTCCACTGAAACTTCCATGCACTGTAGTTAACTGATGTATTCTTCAGTTGATTAATGAGTTATTATTTAGTGAATTAATTATTAATTAATTCACACCACTCTCACTAGTGTATGTCAGTTAGACTAAATCTAGACTACAAATAGCTCAACTATGTTTATATTAGTTAAACTAAACACAACTCCATTAACTTCCTCAATAAACGACACCAAACTCTCTCACGCGAGTTCCTACTTGATAATAGTGCAATAGCTCTAGTTAACCCTCAGGAATAGCGCAATTCCTTCTATCAGCTCCTGTGCCACATTTTTTCACTTAACTGAAGCGCTCCAAGAGAATAAGATAATGTTTATAGTCCAAATATTATTAAGAGCTAATAATATTTGACATATCTATTTTTAGACTGGAAATCTAAAAATAGATTCCGCCCGATATGTCTAAAAATAGAAGTCCATCTATTTTTCCAACTTGACCAACCATCCAAAAATAGCATCCCGCAACTCCTAGAATACGATCAACATGTCTAAAAATAGACTTTGCGACAAAAATCACCTATGTGGGCCCCACCTAGTTTAGGTGATCACTTTCCAACTAGGATCAGGAATGATGTTTCAGGATGCCTCCTTCACTGTTTCTTGTTGCAATCTTCAACAGTTTTCCTGGAAAGTCTTGGAATCTGGAATCATATAGGAGTGCCCAATCTCCTTTTTGGAATACTTTCTTTTTTATTAGATTGTCGTGCCACTTGGCTCGTTGTTGTTGAATGATCATTTTACGTTGCAAGGCAAGCAGTCGAATTTCATCTAGTTCATTTATTTGTTGAAGTATTTTAGTTTGAGCATCCGTTAAGTCCAATCCTACTTTCTTGGTTGTTCTCAGTGTTTTAATTTCGAACTCAATAGGGAAGATAGGTTTTCTCCCAAATACTAGCTGATATGGTGAATATCCAGTGGTATTTCTCTAGGTTGTTCGACAAGCCCATAAGGCTTCTGGCAGTCTAGTGGCCCAGTCCCGACGGTGTGCTGCTACTGTCTTGGTAAGGATTGCCTCCAGGACTTTGTTAGTGCTTTCGACTTGTCCGTTTTCCTGCGGGTGGTAAGGAGACGCAATTATGTGAATGACATGGTGATTTTTTAAAGTAGATATGATCTTATTGCTTGTGAACTGTGCCCCCCCATCGGTTATCACTTCCCTTGGTAGGCCGTATCGTACAAATAGTTCGAAGAGAAACTTAATTACTGATTCTTCCGTGGCTCTTGGAAAAGCTACTACTTCCACCCATTTGGTAACATAATCTGTGACAACTAATATGTGGGATTTCTAGTTTGATGGTAGATTAAATTTCCCAACAAAGTCCAATGCCCATCGTTACACCATTTTTTGGTCATCTAACTCATTATCATTAGATGGACCTAAGTACACCATGTAAGACCCGCCCACTTAAGTAAAATCGTTTTCACTATGTTAAAACAGAAACCCCAAAAGGAAATATTAAACAAACCTATATTTGTTTGATTTTCCTCATGGAATAATTAGTTAAACCATAATTTAATTATTATTCCCAGTCATGTTTAACCCAAAAACAAAGAAATTAATTAGATAAACCTTTATTTATCTTATTATTTTCTAGGAATAATTATTTAAATCTTATTTAGATAATATTCCTTGTTAAATATGACCAAATCACCGACAAATAATCAAATAAATCATTATTTATTTAATTATCTTTCAACCACTTCCTTAAATAATTAAATAAATCATTATTTATTTGATTATCTTCTAACCGCTTCCTTAAAAATATAAATAAATCATTTATTTATTTATTTTTGACAAATTAAGGGATTTGACCCAAGTCAAATACCTTTTCCCTCCAACAAATATAATAAAATATTCCATAAAAAGTGGATCTAGATCCGGTTAACCCATGCACCAAGATCTAGAATGACCCAATATTTTGTTATAAATAGGAGGGTTTTTCCTACCATTCTTCACCTTTTGTTGCCTATTAGATCACTCTGGATCTATACACTTGGTCACATATCTCCATCATTTTGCTCCCATTGAGCTCTACTCTTTGCATTGGGTTTTCTACATCAAATAGAGAGAGAAATCTTAGATCTTAAGTGATGAGGACTTCCAAGAACCCATCCCACTGAGGGGAATTGGATACTCCTTCTAGTTTTCCTCCCAGGTGCCCTATTAATACAAAAATTCTTTCAAAAATTGTTCTTGTCTTGTCTATTGGTATATGGAGCAAATCCTTGTTTTTACTGCTTAATGTCTTTCCATGCATAGATCTGGTGTTTTGCAGCTCTTTTCTTGTCTAACTAACCGCAGATCTGAAGATATTGGCAGCCACTTTTGTTGTTAGGGCTATTAGTTATGCGTAGCTAAAGTGGTCCTTTTTCATACACTTCGACAAAGGATTCATACTAACAAATGGCGACTCCACACGGGTTTTAAATTACGACCGCCGTCGTTTTTCATATTCCTGCATATCCAGCTACTTCAGGCCCTAGGGCTTCTTTTTTAGCTGCTTAGTTTTTCTCTTTTCATGTCATTTTTCTCACATAAAACCCTAAAAACCTAAAATTTCTAACTTCCGTGTTTCTCCGGCCCTATTGCGTTGTAAGCGACACCAAGAATCGAGACTCGAACTTTTCCTCGAAATCCGCCGCCGAGACAACCAACAGGGGTCGCACTTTTTCACCCTAAACCCGTGACTGGACCTCCAGGTCGCACTCTTTCAACCTCGTTTTTACGACTTACACTGAATCAGTCAGAAAATTTGACCCGCCATTTTTTCCAAGAATTTTTCTACAATTTTGGTTTGTCACAGCCTTTCGCGTGGTCCTCCAAATTTGTCTCACTGCTTGACCAAGTTCGACCGCTTACTCATCTAAGTGGGGAACCTAGCCCCTAGGGCTTTAGTACCCTCCACTTTTTGTGGAAGATTTTTAAGCCAAGCTAATGTCTACCGTTTTTCGTATTTAAATTTCTCTTTCCGTATCCGTTACCTCCCTTTCAGATCCTTTGAAATCAGCCTTTCTTCCTTTCAAATCACCTCCTGTCGTTTTTTTTGGACCTACTTTCTGGGCCTCCCCCTTGCCCCCTCCGTTTTTTGCTGATTTCCTTCCTTTTTCCAGCCACCTTGCCTCTGTCTCTTGGCTGTGATCTGCACCTCTTTTCAGCAGCTTTATCCTCTAGATCCCTGTCCCTTTTGACCCTAGATCTATTGACCTCTTTTTATGTGTGTTTTGAGTAGTTTTTTGCCCTCTGTTAGAGTAGTTTTGAGAGACCCGCCTTTTTGGGTTAGATTGATGCATAGTTAGCTGTTAAATGTTCTGTCCTTTCAGCAATCTATATTGTTCTACGCAGATTTCTTTTCAGTTACGCAGCACACTTTTTCTTTCTCTCAAAACAAAAAGGGTTTAAAAATTAAAATTAACGCACACCACACACTGACCCTAAGTGAAGAAGCGCCTGGTTAACACCGCCTGGCAAAGACTCTAAAATCAATTGTCACTGCTCCTTATCTGCCCTTGACATCGCTTGATTCTGTCCCTTTCTGCCCTTGTTGGTTTCCTTCTTCCTGTCATCATTGCACCCCCAAGGCGCCTTTCCCGAAGACTTCTTGGCCTTCATCCTCAGTTTCCGGTCGATCGACCTGCTCCACCCCGCCGTCGTCGAGCCAGTCCACCTTCAAGTCTGCACTCCGACTCCTCTCTTGATTCATCGGGTCCTCCTTCTCCTCCTGGTTCTCCCCCTGTCACCTTCACTATGTCTGGTCCAAGGCCTAACGCTAGCGGTTCTCCCGGCCCTAATGTCGGCCCTACTACTAGCGGAACCGCCACAGGAACTACCCCAGCCACCCCTGTGCTGCCGTACATTGCAGGCCTCAGCCTCCCCGATTTCCATCAGTTGATCAATGACCCCATTCACCACAATGCTAATTGGCCTGCTATGCCAACCAAGCTTCCCTCCGACATCCCTAAGTTTGAGGGCCTTAATGGCGAAGATCCAACCAATCATGTCCGATCTTTCCACATGTGGTGTTCCTCCAATTCCATTACCGATGACTCCATCCGTCTTCGTTTGTTCCAACGCACGCTTACCGGCGAAGCTTCTAAATGGTATTTCGAACAAGCCACCTCTACCCATACCACCTTTGAGACTCTTGCCCAAGCCTTTTTGTCGTACTTCCAGCTCCCTCTCCGATACGATACTGGCACGGAGCTCTTGACTTCCTTCAAGCAATCCTCTTCAACATGCCTTTCCGCCCATGTTCAGGAATGGCGAAGAAGACGGAGCTTATGTCGAGCCCCTCCCTTCGAAGATCGGGTTTACATGGACTGGTTCCTTCGCACCCTTCCCGCTCCCATCAGCAAAGATGTCGCCTCTCATTTTCCTCAAACTGAAGAAGCCGCCCTCCAAATAGCCTTGAAATATGACCCGATCTACGCTCAATCTGGTTATGTTTATACCGTTCTTCCTGACCTCCCCAGGCCCGGTGGCGCTAACGCCCCGGGGGCATCTCATTCCGCCGATGGTATCGTTGGAGCCCTTTCCCATCCATACGCTCAACCTCCTATGGGCTATGGTCTTCCTCAGGGAGGGGCCAGCTCCTCCAGCACTCTCCCCCCTCCCGGTACCATGTATCCAGGATACGGCATGCCTCCTCCTTTTGCCCAACCTCCTGCTTACCTCAATGTTGCCCAACCTACCCATTACCCTTATCCGCAGCCTGGTGCGCCAGCTCCTCCAGCATATGCGCTTCCTCCTCCCTTGCCTCCTCAACCCCAGCACCAGCACCAGCACCTACAGCCCCCTCCAGGGCAAGTATTTGCACAGTAGGGCACGACTAATCCCCCTTCTTCTCAAAGAAGGCGGAGAGGCAATCCAAACCAATCTGCCCCTGGTACCCGTGGACCCAATCCTGGTGTGGACCCTAACACTGCCAACCTGCAACAGGGCACTCAGCCCAAGCCAGACAGGCCGCTTCGCACAAGTAAGCCTTGTTCGTGTTGCGGTGTTTATGGTCATTACACCCACGATTGTCCCCTATTACCCCAGATGCGGCAGATGTGGGAGTCTCAAGCCACATTGCGTGGACAGCACGCCTCCCCTCATGCTCCTCCTAATGTGGCCACTACCCAGCCAGCTGTGTTTACTGATCCTTTCCCTCAGCAAGGATTCGTGGCTACCCAACCGCTCGACAGCCAGGTAGCCACCCCCCCTTCCCTTTCTGGTTCCTCTGATTACCATATCCTTATGATGCACTCCGATCCTAACCCGTCCGTCGATCTTCACCTTCAAACTCGGTCTCGCCAGTACCCCAAGCCTCCTGCTCAGTCTGCTCCCGAGCCTCCTTCTTCAGGTTCTCCAGAGCCTCTTTCGTCACCCAGTGGCCCCTTAGATATCCCTCAACCAAAATTTGAGGTTCATACCAAGATACCTAAGGGCCCACTACGTCGAAACGCTGCTCCCAGTCGAGCTGCCCATTCGTATAGCACAGTAGATGATTTGGCGCAATCTCCTGCCGCCATTTCCACACTGGAGCTCCTCCAGTCGTGCCCTTCCCAAAAGAAGGCTCTACTATCTGCCGTGGGCGCTGTAGATCCTGCTGATGACCAAATGATTGTTTTCGACGCCACTCAATCGGACCACCCTCCTCTCCCTCCTTCAGTCGCCTTCCAAATCCCAGTCAAGATCCGGAATGCCAACGTGTCCCGGTGTATAATTGATGAGGGGGCATCCACCTGCGTGATGTCCGCTTCGGTTTGGAAGCAACTCGGATCCCTTGAGCTGGCCCCTTCCACGATCACCCTTCGAGCGTGGGACGGTCATGCCTCCCAGCCCATTGGCCTGTTTCGTAACTGTCCCATCACCCTCGCTGGTAAGACCGTTTGCGTTGATGTCAAAGTCATCGACGCCCCTCTAGACTACAACATTCTATTGGGGTGAAGCTACACCTATGCCATGTCTGTTGTCCCATCCGCAGTTTTCCGCAAGATGTCTTTCCCGCACAATGGAAAGATAGTCACCATTGACTAGCTATCTTATCATGAGCCGCTGTCTCCGACCTCCCCTGAGACGACCATCTCTTCTGTAGCCAATAAGCAAACCGTCGATTCTTTGACCAGTGTCTCCCCCGGCGTCTACAAAGATTCCTCCCTGCTTGGAACTTTCCTTAACCTTCCCTCTCCTCCTATCACTGATCCCAGCCTATCGAATGTTTGCATGATGCAATCGTCTCAGGTTGCCCTTACGCGACCTGCCTCGGCTAGTCAGCAACCACCTCCTCACCCCCCGCACCCTGCTACAAGACATTCATCTCAGTCAGCCAGACCTCCTCCTTCTGGCCCTCCCCCTACAGCTGGTATCCCTGACCCCCTTTATCCTCCTGGCTCGGTTCCCCTAGGCCTTAACCATCTCGGAGCCGTCCCTCCTGGTCATTACCCTGCTGGGCAGATACCTTTCCTGGCTCCCCCTCCTGGAGTTTTTTCTGTCCCCGTCATGGCCACCCTCTCTCTCCCTAACCTGACCCTCGGTATACCCATATGGTACATTGACCCTCCAGCCGCTACCCCTCCCGGTCACCCCAAACCTTACCTTGCTTTGACACCAGTTCAACTGGTCCCCCTCACTTCCTCCGGACCCCCAGCACCTCCACAGGACCCCATCCCTGTGGTACCAGCCGCCAGAAAGAAAGGCAAAGCTCGTAAGGGGGCAACCCATCAGGACCAGGCTGCCCCAACAATCCCTCCCCCTCCACCACCGCCAAAACCCGCTATCCAATGCGCTTTGTGCGATATCGTCGGTCACGCCACCCATATGTGTCCCGAATTGCCTCACCTCAAGATCCTAGTTAATGAGACGTTTCCCGACTCTGACATCCCTGAAGTCTACGTCACTATCCCAGATTCTATCCTGAAACTAAAAACCTTGCGCACAAACCACCCTTGTGCTTTGTGCGATTTCCACGGCCATTACACCCACCTCTGCCCCCGCCTTGACGAGTATCGTTCCTCCTTGGACATGTACCGCCAATTCAAGGCCATTTCGATAGGATCATAGGATCTTCCTACTCCCATTCACATTCCTCCTCCCACTATTGAGCCAACAGAGTCGTCACTCACCATTCTGTACCTGTCATCATCCTTGCGAGATAGTTCACCTGCCCTTCAACCTGTAGACACTCTCGGCTCCCCAGCCGACCTTGGATCTGTTGATATTGCCCATCTGAGCCCTTCTCCTTCTGATGACCTGTCACCCATCACTACCTCCTCGGGTAACCTCTCTTCCTCCAGTCTCCCCATCTTCCAGTCCGATGAAGACATTATGGAAGCCATGACCAACCCGGACTTTCCATGGGACGATATGCACCATCGCGCATACTTCCTCCCACAGCAGTCCCATGACCAATTTGCTGTGGAAACCAAAGACTTCATCCCCAATGCAGTCGATTGGTTCAAAAACCCCATCCCTGCCCCTGATGCTTTCGAAGAAGGAAACATGGCCAATATCTCTCCTACCATCAAAATTGACATTTCAGTCACCCCAGGTATCCAGGAATATATCACCTTAGGTGCTCAATGCACCCCGGAAGAAATCGAAGCTTACACCAAGCTTTTCAAATAATTCCGCGATATTTTCGCCTGGTCCTATTCTGAAATGCCCGGACTCGATCCCGCCATTGTCGAACACCATATCGATACATGGCCGGACGCCAAACCAGTCCGTCAAAAGTTGAGACCCATTCATCCTTCCAGACGTGACGTTATCAAAGCCGAAATCGACAAGCTCAAGCAGGCTGGTTTCATTTACCCCATTGAATACACCACTTGGGTGTCCAACCCAGTTCCCGTTCTCAAGAAACAAGGCACCATCCGTGTCTGCACGGACTTTCGCGACTTGAACCAAGCTTGTCCCAAAGACAACTTCCCCACACCGTTCATCGACCAAATCATTGACGAGTGTGCGGGGCATGAGGTTCTATCCTTTATGGATGGTTTCTCCGGATACAACCAAATTGCTATCCGTCCTGCCGATCAACTCAAAACCGCGTTCATTAGTCCGTGGGGAACTTTTTCTTACCGAGTCATGCCTTTCGGCCTCAAAAACGCCGGCGCCACTTTTCAACGGGCCATGTCTTATTGTTTCCATGACTTAGCTCACATTATCCTTGCTTATTTAGACGACCTCACTGTGCGTTCTAAGCATCGGGCGCAACACCTCCACGATCTGTGCACCATTTTCCTCCGATGTCGCAAGTATAATATCTGCCTTAACCCATTGAAATGCATCTTTTGCGTTCCTGCCGGCCGTCTCTTAGGCTTCATCGTGTCTAAGGATGGTATCACTCTTGACCCTTTGAAATTTCAAGCCATTCTTGAACTTTCCATTCCACGTACCCTCCGCCAGCTCCAAAGTCTCCAAGGCAAAGCTAATTTTCTTCGACGGTTCGTCCCTGACTACGCCACCACTGCACATGGGTTCCTTAGACTCCTCCGATCTTCTATCCCTTTCGTTTGGGATTCCTATGCTCATGAGTCTTTCGATGCCCTCAAGCAGGCTCTCACATCCGCTCCCTTGATCCGCCCTCCCGACTTTGATCGGGACTTCATCCTGTATATCTCCGCTTCCACCTATTCGGTCGCTGGAGTCCTTATCCAGGAAGATGACAATGGTATCGAGCATGTGATCTATTACGTCAGTAAGAACCTTGTAGGACCCCATGTTTCCTACTCACTCGAAGAAAAATTAGCACTGGCTGTCGTGTTCTCAGTCCAAAAAATTCGTCATTATATCCTCATGCGCTCCACCAGGGTTGTGACTAATTCCAACCCCTTGGATTTCCTATTGAGTCGTCGTATCCTCACTGGGAAATATGCCCGTTGGGTCGTTATTCTCCAAGAATTCGACCTCGAATTCGTCACACCAAAGAGTAAGAAAGGCTTAGCCCTCGCTGAGCTCATTTCTGAATTACCTACCGGAGCGCAAGACACCCCAGTTAATGATGATTTTCCTGATGAACACTTATTTTCCATTACTACCGACGACCCATGGTATGGCGACATTCTTACTTACTTGCGAACGCAAAAGTTCGCCCTTCACCTTGATCGTGAGGCTCGCCGACGCATCCGACACCAAGCCCCCCGATACCTCCTTATCGGTGACGACCTATATCGTCGTGGGGTTGACACCGTCCTTCGTCGTTGCCTCACACACGCTGAAGCTGAACAGGTCCTTAATGCCTGCCATAGCGGCGCTTGCGGTGGCCACCTCTCCGGTCTCGCTACTGCCCAGAAAGTCATGCGCGCTGGGTATTTTTGGCCTTCTCTCTTTAGTGATTGCATTGAGGCAGTCAAACACTATCCCAATTGCCAACATTTCGCCCCTAAGGCGCGAGCTCCACCAGCTCCCCTCCATCCGGTCGTCTCAACCGGCCCCTTCTGTAAATGGGCCATCGACTTTATGGAGTGTCGCCCGCCATCCGCTGGTAACCATAAGTATATCATCGTGGCGGTCGACTATTTCACCAAATGGGCCGAGGCCATGCCAACTTTCAACAACACGGCAGCTACCGCGGCCCTCTTTTTCTTTAACCATGTTATAGCTCGATTCGGGGTTCCCAAAAAACTGGTCTCTGACCATGGAAAACATTTTGAAGATGAGATATGGCGTGAGCTATCCTCACTGTTGGGTTTTGAGCACCAATATTCCTCCTCCTATTACCCCCAAGGTAATGGCCAAGTTGAAGCAGTCAACAAAATACTCAAAACTATGCTTCAACGAATGGTGAATAAGCACAAAACCAACTGGCATCTCATGCTCTTCCCTGCTTTGTGGGCCTATTGAACTTCTGTTAAAACCGCCACCGGGTTTACTCCTTTCCACCTGGTTTTTGGAGAGGAGGTAGTCTTACCGATCGAGTGTGAAATTCCTTCCCTACATCTGGCCGTTGAACTTCTCCCTGACACCCAACCTCTAGAACAATGACTTATCATGCTCGAGCGCGCTTCTGAAGACCGCCGTGTTGCCTTGCAAACCATGGAAGCAGCCAAAAAGCGCACCAAAGCTCAGTATGACCGAAAAGTCCAACCTCGCACTTTTCACGAAGGCGACCTTGTTCTAGTATATGACCAGGCCCATGATGTCCTTGGTCATGGGAAGTTTGACTCATTATGGCTAGGCCCTTACATCATTAGTAAGGATCTCGAGAAGGGGGCATACCTCTTAGAGGATTTCGAAGGCCATCCCCTTCCTAATCCTCGCAATGCACTCTATCTTAAGAAATATTACCCTTAGCATTTCCCTTCTGAAATGCATGTTTTATTTTCTTTTAGATAGCCATCATCTAGTTTTTCATGTTTATGATTTGTTGCTTCACCCGGACCCATTTTGTCCAAGAAGGGCCCCTCCACACCTGCTTTAAATCGAATTTTCTCACTTACAACACTTGTATTTGGGGCATCACTTCGCCCCCATACTTGTCCATGTTCGTGTCGATTTTCGTCATGAGTTCCCACCTTGAACTCATGTTTTCATGGTCCCCCATTGGGCCTTTACTGTGTGGCAGCACTATTGCGTCGCCTTTGTTTAGAGCATCCAAGTTGAGTCATCATTACATCCATGGAGTCTATACCGCGTCCCTTTGTACCCTGCTATAGCCCTCCATCCTTCATTGCTTGGTCTCTCTCTTGTGTCACATATTATGACCTTCAGTCCCGCTGTCCCCTATCCCATATGATGTTGTGTCAGTCACTGCCATGTCATTCATGCCCTTTATGCTCTAACAAGGGAAGTTGTCCATTCGCTACTCAGTCCTTTCCATTTCACTCTCATCATTAGTGTCAGTCTGTCCGTCGCTCTACTATTTTCTCTCGTGCCTTAGTTGAGGATCTCTCATTGCCTCACCTATGGCGGACCTCCTTCTGTCGACATCAGCTCATTCATTCCAGAAGCCAGGTCTAGAGGGCGATGTACCTTGGTTCCAGCTTCCACTCTTGTTCGGTGCCTCGGATCAGGCAAAGGGATATCTCCTTTCCCTTTGGCTTGATTGTTTCTCCAGCTCCTTTCAGCATGATCGAGATCTGTATACTTGATGGTCTAGTGATCCAGCAGCAGCTCTTGATGATTCCCCGGGTGTGTGTGAGATGTCTCAACCCTCATGAGGGGGTGGCCCTGCAGGTAGCCCCCCACATTCCCGGATGACCTCTTCATTGCAGCCTTCGATGCAGCTCCAGATATTTGATGATGTTGGCCATAGCCACTTGCAGCGCCTCTTTGACTTGCATGTATCAGTCAGATTTTGTGAGCCCTTCCCCATTCACAGGGGGCATTTGGGTTGTATTTGTATCTCATGTACTCAGATATTATTGTACAAGTCCTGGCTGTTATCCCAGGCACAGCATGTATGTGGGATTCCTCATTGTATTTTTTATTTGGCTCATGATTATTCCAGCTGTACTTTATGGTTTGGTCCCTTGTTTACTAGACACACTATTCTTTTGTACTTTGTCTCGGCGGGCATAGGTATGCCTCCCCCGCCGCCTTCAGCACAGGTACCCTCTCATAAAAAGAGACTTGTTGCACCTGCGAGTCTCGTCTCCTCAGGGTCTAGTCCTTCAACACACTATCTACCTCACATTTCTCTCTCTGACATCCCTTTTGTTGTCTAGTGATTGTGTTCTTACAACGTACTTCGGTCATACGATTTGCTCCCGACACTCGCACGCTGGGGGGCAATCTGTTACACCATTTTTTGGTCATCTAACTTATTATCATTAGATGGACCCAAGTACACCATGTAAGACCAGTTTTACCCCAAGTAAAACCGCTTTCACTATGTTAAAACAGAAAACCCCAAAAGGAAATATTAAACAAACCCATATTTGTTTGATTTTCCTCATGGAATAATTAATTAAACCATAATTTAATTATTATTCCCAGTCATGTTTAACCCAAAATCAAAGAAATTAATTAGATAAACCTTATTTATCTTATTATTTTCTAGGAATAATTATTTAAACCTTATTTAGATAATATTCCTTGTTAAATATGACCAAATCACCCACAAATAATTAAATAAATCATTATTTATTTAATTATCTTTCAACCACTTCCTTAAATAATTAAATAAATCATTATTTATTTGATTATCTTCCAACCGCTTCCTTAAAAAGATAAATAAATCATTTATTTATTTATTTTTAACAAATTAAGGGATTTGACCCAAGTCAAATACCTTTTCCCTCCAACAAATATAATAAAATATTCCATAAAAAGTAGATCTAGATCTGTTAACCCATGCACCAAGATCTAGAATGACCCAATATTTTGTTATAAATAGGAGGGTTTTTCCTACCATTCTTCACCTTTTGTTGCCTATTAGATCACTCTGGATCTATACACTTGGTCACATATCTCCATCATTTGCTCCCATTGAGTTCTACTCTTTGCATTGGGTTTTCTACATCAACTAGAGAGAGAAATCTTAGATCTGAAGTGTTGAGGACTTCCAAGAACCCATCCCACTGAGGGGAATTGGATACTCCTTCTAGTTTTCCTCACAGGTGCCCCATTAATACAAAAATTCTTTCAAAATTTGTTCTTGTCTTGTCTATCGGTATATGGAGCAAACCCTTGTTTTTACTGCTTAATGTCTTTCCATGCATAGATCTGGTATTTTGCAGCTCTTTTCTTGTATAACTAACCACAGATCTGAAGATATTGGCAGCCACTTTTGTTGTTAGGGCTATTAGTTATGCGTAGCTAAAGTGGTCCTTTTTCGTACACTTCGACAAAGGATTCATACTAACACCCATCGTTCAAATGGTTCTACCACCAATTGCGGTTGCAGTGGAATTTCATCAGCTTGGCCTGACCGACCCATCCTTTGGCAGCTGTCGCAGGACTGAACGTACTTCTTTGCATCTTTAAAAATTATAGGCCAAAAATAGCCTAATTGCAGCACTTTATGCCCCGTCCATCGGTCTGCGATGTGACCACCGCAGGGTTCATCGTGACAGACACGTAGGATGTCATGAATTTCGTCTTCCCTTATGCATCAGCGTATATGCATATCAACCCCTGTATGAAATAAGTATCCTTCAATCCAGGAGAATCATGAACTACACTGTACAATTAACTTCCATTCTTTTACCGTTAAATGTTTGGGTAGCTTCCCAACTTCCAAATAATTTTCCACATTTGAGTACCACGGGGTTTTTACTGCTACCGCAAACAAGTTCTCGTCAGGAAATTGATCTTCGATTGTCATTTGTTTTGCGGATTCTCGACAGAAATTCTGTGACTACGTTCTCCTTCCCTGGACGGTCTCTAATTGTTATATCAAATTCCTATAATAATAGTAGCCAGCGAGTTATTCTTCCGTTCGTGATTGGTTTATTCGCTAAATATCTGATAGCAGAATGGTCAGTGTACAAGAATACTTGATATCCTGTTATGTAGTGCCTAAATTTATTGATAACATAAATTACAGCCAGGAATTCTTTCTCAGTTACTGTGTAGTTTAGTTCAGCGGGGGTGAGATTTTTGTTGATATAATAAATAGCATATGTTTTTTAGTCTTCTTCTTGGCTGAGGACTGCTCCTATTGTTGTATCAGATGCATCGGAAGAGATATGAAAGGGGAGTCTCCAGTTAAGGCCTCGCAAGATTGGTGTCGTGGAGACCAGCTTCTTTAATTCTGTAAAAACAATGTCACATTTTTCAGTCCACTGAAATTCAACATTTCCAGTTAAAGCATACAGTGGTGCAGCTATCTGTGAGAAATTTTTTATAAATCTGCGATAATATCCTGCATACCCCAGGAAACTGTGTACCTTCGTTTGTGTACAGGGTGTGGCCAACAGAAGGATTATCTTTATTTTAGCCGGGTCTACCTGTATTCCTGTTGCAGAAATGTAGTGGCCTATGATTACCCCCTCAGTCATCATCATGTGGCATTTTTCGTTGCTTAGACATAATCTGGTAGCAATACATCGTTCTAATACCTTGTCTAATGTTTCTAGCACCTGATCAAAATCTTCCCCATAGGGTGTAAAATCATCCATATAAATTTCAAGTCCTTCATTTATTAAATCAGAAAAGATGCTAATTATGGCTCTTTGAAATGTTGCTGGAGCATTACATAACCCAAACGCTAACACTCTATAAGTGAAAGTGCCCTATGGGTAGGTAAAGGTTTTCTTGTCTTGGTCTTTAAGGGATATGTGTATTTGATTGTATCCACTGAATCCATCAAGAAAAGAGAAAAAATGTTTCCCAACTAATGTGTCGAGGACTTGGTCAATAAAGGGAAGGAGGAAATGATCTTTCTGAGTTGCCTTATTTAATTCTCTATAATCTATGTAGATCCTCCACTTCCCATTTTTCTTAGGGACAACCACCAAAGGGGAGACCCATTTGCTGTCTAAAATAGGATAAATAAAATTTACATCTAGGAGCTTTTGGAGTTCTTCTTTTACAATTTCTTTTAAATGGGATTCAGTCTTTGTTGCGGTTATCTAACAGGCCGAGTCTCTCTATCAGTATAGATATGACGCGTGCACAGTTGTGGGTCCAAGCCCTTCATGTCTTGGTAATCCCACGCAAATGCACCCCGGTGCTTCTTAAGGATTTTTACAAGTCTCTTCCTTTGGTTGTCATCCAGGCTACCGTTAATATTCAAAATCTTACCTGGTTCGATTTCAATAGGTATGCTATTACAAAAAATGGTTGTGGGATTATATTGGGTCTCAAAGTCTGTTAAAGAATTTGCTTGTCCTTCATGCTCGAGAATTGTTTTCATCATTTGGAATTTCAAATTTCCAGTTTTGGGAGGCTGATTCATAATGTTAATGATCAAATCATCTTCTGTTTGATCTTTAAATTCGAGAGCCTCTAGTAGTTTGAGGGGTGGACGGATATTTTTCTCCCAATATGTATCAGGGTGTTTGTGAATTTTTATCGTGGGCGGACTTGGTTTGGCAGGCGGATAGATTACAATATTCTTTACAGAATTTCCTCTAGTGATAGTCATGTTGCCTGTTCAGCTGCCTATGTAAGCATATGTTGTGGCCAGCCAAGGCTACCCAAGAATCAATGGGTGCCCTTCCATCCTATTTTTTGGATTAATAACTAAAAAATCAGCAAGGTATTCCCATGAGTCTACTGAGACCATAATGTCTTTCACTATACCTTCTGGTCTAATAACAGATCTGTCTGCTAATTCCAGGAGTGTGGTTGTAGGTTCGAGGACTGATATGCCTAGTTTTTGACAAGCTCCGGTGGTTAGGATGTTGATGGCAGCCCCAAGGTGAACTAATGTGTTTGGAAATGACTGTCCAGAAATTTGTACGATTACAATGGGGTTTCCTGGGTCTTCATATTTCACAGGTGGTTCTCTTCCTAACAATAATTCAGATAGAGTTCCTACTACATGAACGGTTGTGCAGCCATTGTTTTCCTAACTTGTTTCTTTCCAAATAACTACTTGATTTTTTTTGCATAGATGGGAATGTCCTGGATGGCCTGCAGAAGAGGAATTTTGACACAAAGATTTCTTAATTCTCCCAGGATGTCAAATTCTGAGTTGATTATAGGTCTGGGTAAGTTTAATCTTTCAGGAAATGGTGGTGGAGCCATTTTAAGGTCTTCAGGTCTTTGTTGTTCCATTGTTTCCTCCTCTTTACCTGTTTTTGTTATCTCTGTTGACCTAGGCCCTATGGATGTTTCAATTTGGGATTGAGATGGAATTGGGGCCTCTATGGGTAATATGGTACGTCCCGATATTAACCTCAACTCGTTGCACTGTTTTTGTTCTTTGTTGGGTTTTGGATCCTCTATGATTTGAATTAATTGGACTGGTCTATTATTGGGATTGGGATTAGGTTGGGCTGGTAATTGAGGTCGTATGAGAGGCTGTTGGTTATGCTGAATGGGGTAGGGGGCTGGTAATTGTTGGGTTCCTGCTCCTGTTGGTAAATTCTCCATCCTCGTAGGTCGTGGCCAGTTCCAATTGTTGTTTTGAGTAGGGGGGTTTGGCCATTGGTTTTGATAAGGGATATTCTTCCAATAAGAGGGAGAACTAGGGAAGTTTTTCTAGTTACTTCCTGATGGATTTTGCGTAGGCCAGGGTGAGATAGGGAAGGTTTGGTTTGGCCAAGTTGGGAAGGGGTTTTGAGTTTGCCAAGTTGTTGTAGGGTTTTTTTGGTTGTATTGGGGCACTGGAAAGTATTGAGGTAGGTCTTGTGGTATGCCAGGTCGTGCCTGCCATTGCCAACGTTGATTCAATAAATAGACTGGTTGTGCTTCTTATTCTGCTTCTTTGTAGATGGCTTTCAGCCCAAGGAGTGAAGGACATTGGTCCGTAGTATGATCCTTAGTGCAAATAGCACATATCTAGACCATGTCTAAAGGACACTCCCTTTGGCTATGCTTCTTCTGACATTTTGGGCAGAAGATGGCCAGATTTTATTCAGATATTGCTTGTTTTTGTTTGGCTTGCAGAACATCAATTTGTGTGGTCAAAGTGCCCAAGATGTTGGTTTTGAAGTTTTCTAAGAGATTTCCAAATTCTGCCCTAGTTACATTGTTACTGGTCTTCTTAAGATCGCACCCAATAGGTTTGTTACGTGAGCTACCCCGGGAGCATCTAATACATAAGGAGATGATCTCGTCATATTCTTCCTGATAAATATCTCCTTTTCCCATTATGTTAAGTAATTCAACCCATTCCTCCTTCATCCCCTTAAGTATTGTGGCTTTCAAAATGTCCTTGGATAACGTAGTATATGGGGATCTTTGTAAATTGTATTGAAATCTTTCTACGTATTCTTCTAGTGTTTCATTGTCTTTTACAGTCATGTTAAAGATTTCGTTTTTTAGGTCTCGGGTTTGGCAATAGTCTTGGTATTTGGTAATAAAGGAATTCTTCATCTGGTCCTAGTTGTTTATAGTTCCCCCTCCTAACCCCATGAACCAGTGGAGAGCCATCCCTTTCAAGGTGGAGGGAAATAATTTTAATTTCTGGGGATCGGTGGTGTAATCATATCCTCTATATAAGACATCAAATTAAAATAAGAATGCATCAGGATCTTCTGTGGTTAATCCATGAAAGGTGGGGATGTTATGCAAGGGAATGGCTTTCATAGGGGAATTGGCAGCATGATCAATGATGGGGTACTCCAATGTTGATGTCTGCCTCTGATTTTTATTTTGATTATTTGCCATTTGATCAAAGAGGTGCCAGAAATCTTCAGGAATTTCTTGATCTGGAGGGGAGATTTTAATAGGCTTGGAAGGTGAATGCGAAGGAGGTTTTATAGCACTTCCCTGATCTGGGATTCTAAGAAGTTCTCTTTCGATTACTCCTTCAAGGGACTTAGGTACTTCTATGTGAATTTCTCCACTAGTTTCTCTCCTGCCTTCTTGCAAATTGCAAGAGCCTCCCTCTTTTGAAAGCTCAATTTTTTTATTAATGTCAGTCTGCAGGCTTCGCTTTGACCCCTATGTCTTGCTGTGAATCTCGGCGTAGGCTACAGATGGTGAGGCTGCTTCCCAAGGGGGTATGTTAGGATTTTGGGTAGAAGTAGTTTTCGATCCTATAGATGCTTGAGATTCAGCTTTCTTAATGATTTCGTCTATGTATGTTGTCCTCCCAAGGATCACCGGTACTTTGGGTCGTGGTTGTCACTGATTTTGGGTTGCTTCTATATTTTTCTTAGGCATAAAATAAAAGCACCTATCCTATGGTTCTTGTACAGTTTGCTGGCGGGCGGGCTAAAGGGCAAGCATGTTGCTTACCGGTACGCAGGTTCTTACCTTTCGTTTTCAATACCCAATTCCTCACAGCAATGGAAAAAGAATAAATTAAAGGAGATAACTCTCAACACTCTCCCCGGAAACAGTGCCAAATTGTTGGTGTCTTGTAGAGGTGGTTTTCTGTGACAACTCTATTGTACCTTCATTCAAATATCAACCCGGGGTAATTCTTTTTATTTCAAGAGTGTCAGCACAGTATATGCGAGTTAACTGATCTACGGGTGCTCTTTGTCAATGTTCAGAAGGAATTACTAACTTTGGAAGCCTGGTGATCCTAAATAAGATGTATTGGATGGATATTTTAGCCTAAAGCTGAGTAAGGGGATTTGATGTTCCTCTAGTGGAGTAAAACAACAGTTCTATTAAACTGAACAACAGTCTAGATAAATCAAGCAAGAATTGAAATGACAGTAGTGAAATTAAGCATAACAGTAGTCTAACTAAATTTTTTCAAACATGGAATTGAATTGAATCGATGACCTAGCGATCTAAGCAGTAATGAAGCAACTATACGGCTAGCAATGTAACTAGAATGGTGACTAGCTGTGTAATAAGGAAACAACAGCTAAGCAATATGACTAGCTGTGCAATAATGAAACAGCAGTAGAACTAAGCAATATAACTAGTTGCGCAATCAAAAAGAAGTAAGAGCACTAGGATCAAATTTTAAAAGAACACATAATAAGCAAGGCCTCTTAAATTTAAAAAGAATTAAGAGCACTAGGATCAAACAAGGGAAGCCTCAACCACCTTCGAAATTCCCAATTACAATTGAAGTATTATTCAGCCACCGAGAAGGAGAATTGGGATGAGGAAAAGGGAAATTTGAGGAATTCACCTCCCTGAATTCCAAGGGAGAGAAGCCTTAGACATAAATAATAATTCAAACCACTAGGGAAACTAGAGCCAAGAAATTACAAGCAGAAACTTCCCATCTATAGGAAGAAAAAGGACTACTATAGGAAGGGTCAGAATTGCTACAGGATAAGGAGACACTACTATAGGAATAATAAACAACACCTCAAGAAGGATAAGAAGGACAAAAAGAACTCCAATATCCTGATCCATAGCCTGATATTGGGTCCTATTACAAGTTTTATGAAGAGGGACACATCATACCTAAAAAAATTGCAATCCCCACTCTATTTGAGCTAAAAAAGGAGATAAGTTAAACTTACCGATGGATGTAGATTTCCAAGTCAACGAAATTTGAGGATGTGGGCCTCATGGAAGAAAAGATGAATAAAATGGGTGACGAAGTGGTTGACTTAAGATTAAAATATTCAATCATGAGGGAGTAGTTGCAACTAGAAAATCATAGGCTAAGAAAGCGGCTACAGGATAAGGAAGCACGAATTTCCACCATGGAAAGCTTGGCCATGGAGGCCATCTAGTGCAAGAAACCATCCAAATCATATGCCATATTCCTCAAAGAAAAATGATTTTAATTTCAAATCAAGACATTTGCACAATATGGCTCTCTCCCATTTTAGGATTATAGGAAATTCATTGATTTATGCCACCAAGTCATCGTTGAAGATAGGGTCAAATTAGTTGAGTTCTACATGCACAACATGGTCCTCACAAACATGAAATTTTGGGACCCTAATTCAAGGATGGGAGATGCATAGCTAATGGCCCTAGTCTCTTGGCTTGTCCATGAGGAAGCAAGGGTTGAGCAAGTGAAGAAAGTTATGGCCAAGGAAGAAAGTGAGCCTTTATATATCATAGCACAATTAACAAGTCTCAAGGATATCACAAGCAACCATAGCATCATCTTTTTAGACCCTAAATGAGGCCCTAGCTAGCTAGAGAAACAAG
Organism: Pinus albicaulis; assembly: GCA_034641835.2. Lineage (NCBI taxonomy): Eukaryota > Viridiplantae > Streptophyta > Pinopsida > Pinales > Pinaceae > Pinus > Pinus albicaulis. Next base: position 977,264,975 of record CM076571.1, on the reverse strand, counting down.
AGCAAGCTATTCTCCATTTTGAAGATATTTTTAGGCTTTTGGGGACTGATAGTTTGCAGGCCTTCCAAAGGAGATGGCATGCTCTTCCCCACTATTTACAAAACAAGTAATACCACTCTCATGAAAGGTTGAGGAATTCCCTAGAGAGAAACCCACTCTACGAAAGAATTGTTCAAACGTTGAAGATCAATTGGATAGGGCTAAATCTTAGTCCTCCCTTGTTATTAGGCTTACAGGAGATAAGAGATCAAGCAGAGGAACAAATGGAGTGGGAAACCATAGAGGAAAATGTAGGTTTTTATCCATAATAGGGCACACCATCTAAGGTTCCTTGGGATGCAGAGAGGCCACCAGAGCCATGAATGAGCTACAAATCAGTGAGTAATTTTCTCAAAGGGTGAGCAACACCTTCAGTAGGAGGGTGATGATGGGCCCCATAAATAAGTATATTATTTGGCCCATTTTGTTATCCTCCAGCTTATAATTTCCTCTTTTCTCACATTAATTAACATATTTTTGGTTATAATGTGCATAATATGGATACTAAATGATGTTTTTCTTACTTCGTGTCCTAATGTGGTTAATATGTAGGAAAAGAGCAATTTTTAGTGCATTTACTATGCATAGGCATGTTAGAGGCAACTAGACGAGATTTAGGAGGATTATCCCCTACATTTACTCACCCAAAACTCCACTTGATCCCTAAAATCACTCACCTACATATCGAGGATCTACTAGCAGCCAACGCACTCACGAAATTGTGAGGATCTAAGGGAGTTGGATCCACTCTTTTTGAGATTTTGGAGGGGAGCAATCCTCTTTCCAAGGAAGCTACTCCTCAGTCATTTTTGTATAAATAAACAAGCCCAAGGTGATCTAGGTGGATATTGGTGGCCACCCGCCTATTCCTCTTGGACCCCACCATTTTTCTTTCAGTTTCCTTAACTGTAGCACATACTACTATTTTTGGAAGTTTATTTAAGTCCTAAACATTCATAGTCGTTTTGAGGGCCTAAAAGACATTTTTTGGGAAAATAGAGACACTCAAAAAGTACAAGATTTTCTTCCTAATCTTCCTTTGGCCTCCTCTTGCAAATCTTTGAAATGAGGTATTATGATAACCAAATGGAGATCATATGTCAAAGTTACAACCCCATGAAGTTGACATTCCAACTAACCCCAACGGGTCCCATAAGCTTTTATCACTTCATCTCATAGGGTTAGGTTTATGGATGTTTATGGTTTCCCATTATTTCTTAATGATTAAAATTCATCTTAGACTCATTGTAACATAGTTCAGAAGGCATGTAGTCTCCACATCTCTTCTGAGAGATAAGATACCATCGCCCAAAGTAGTTTATTTCCATTTTGCATGTAACAATTTTCAATACTTTGCTATTAATGACCTAAAGTTGTGTTTTCACTGTAGCTCTATGTTTTTGTTTATATCTTTATTTCATTTTTTTCCTACATAAATCTGGATCACAAGAGCTCAATAGGATTAAATTTTTTGGAGCATAAATGAGATATTTAGAGCTAGGAAGCTTGAGATTTTCATTTTCATACCAAGATGTATTTGAAATTTGTTTTATGTCAATGAAAGATTACTATTATCTTTCATTTGATTCTGTTTCATAGGGTTGAGTCCCCTTGGGTTAGGTCAAAACCGAGAGGCTCTAGTCTCTCTTTATGTATTTTATTCATGTGGTGCCTTTGATTAGCAACATCTCTTGTCTTACTTGATAGAAATTTACTTGCAATGTTTATTGGTGCAGGTCTGGTCACCATCTCTATTTTGGGAAGTATGGTTGAAAAATATGCATTAGCAAGCCAAAAATGTGTGTTTATTTTCCTTTTCAGTTATTAGACCTTAGATTAATTCTCTTTTACATACTTTGTTTTTGCATACTTAGGAGTTAAATCACATTTCTCTTTATTCTTTCATGGATGTAGGTCAGATGCATACTGCAAGTGAGATTGTCTTTCGATGCAATAAAATTCAGCTCATCCTTCTTTCCACTTAGTTTTGTAAAATTCAATTCATCCTTCTTTCAACTTAGTTTCATACAATTCAACTCATCCTTTATGATTTAGTACATTTTTCTACAATTTGATCATTAGTTTGACACTCTTTTCAAGTTTCAAAGAGGATTGTTTGTTTGGTTTGCAGGTACTACTAGTGGCTTGCAGGGTTGGCACATTCATCATACATTCCATCTATCATCATCAACCTCTTCCTCCTAATATTACAGTGCCCTTAAAACTCTACCAGTGAAATTAAATTTCTAGGTCATTAAGGAACATCGTGTGCCCTTTTTTTGTGCAAGACAGACCTCTGAGAGGTGATAGGCTTCGAAAAAACTTCATACATCATTCATATATCTTCATCTACCCTTTCCCACCTTTAGATCACCTTTTCCACCCTCAGAATCCTCACGGATCCAATCGTGTATCAAAACATGAAAATATTGTAGAAAGACAGGGAAATCTTGTAGCAATCCTATAACATCATGTAGCACAGTGTAAACTCAACTAAATTTTCTCCAAAATCTTGATCCTTGTCTCTTAGGCTTGAATAATGACCCTTAGGCTCTAAAAACATGATTGAGGAGAACCAAAGACCACTTTAGACCTTCCCTTTCTTCACTGAAACACAATTCTACAATTAGGGTTAGAGGGAAAAAGTTTGAATTTGAAGAACAATGATGACTTTCTTATGAAATGTCTAATGAAATAAGTCACTAAAGCTACATTTATTTGAAAGCGGCGATTAAGGGGCAATTTATCAATGCAAATTATATTATGCTTGTTTTCTTAATTTCTGATTCTTTTAGGGTTTTAATTCTAAGCATTGCTATTGCATAGGTTAATTTCCTTTTGAATGCAACTTTTCATATTCTGCAATTAGACTAGTGTTTACATTCTTGCAAGTAGCATAGAGCTTACAATCTGCAAATAGATTAGTGTCTCAATTCCTGCAAGTAATATATATTTTTTTTAATTCTTGCAACTAGGGTTAGCATTTGTAATTAAACAAGTAGCATTCCCATTCCTTTTTGAACGTAGAATAATATTTCCATTTCTGAAATTAGGATATCACCCTCTGCTTATGCAATTTTCTTTCTTGAGATAGCTTGTAAAGTGGTCTCTGTATGCGTTGGTCTGGTCCATTACTTGAAGGTGGAATGAGTATAACTTAACTAACTTTTGTACGAACCCCGGATTGATAAATAAAGTTGGTAGCCTTGGGATTTACAACACTCTTGTTGTAGTACTCGGCCTCATCACCATCTTCTAGCTTTGAGACAATGTCTTGGATTGGTGGGGAATCCTATAAAGATAATTGCACCTCAGTATAGACATTGACTCATGGGAGTTATTTGAGGATATGTTTCAATGAAAGTATATGTCCATGTTATATGAATAACAACAAGTAGGAACCTTTCACACTCGTTATAGGGAATTCAAACAATGGAGAAATTTGAGATACAATTTATGGAACTGGTTAAGTATTGTCTTATACATGGAAACCAACTAGTATTAATTAGATAGATTTGTGTATGGGTCGAATCATAAATTGAGGGCCCCATTATGAATGTGGAAATCGTCTTCAATTATTAAAGTAGTTGTAGATGCTAATTACATAGAAGAACCGTTGGATCACAAAGGGGGAATGAGATCTATCATTCCATAGTAGTCAAGATTTGAAGGAAATACCCTTTTGTCCTTCTCAAGGGGAGGAAGTTCTAAGACACCTCCACGTGGAAAAATATCTATACCTAAAGTGGTTATAATAGGCATTTCAATGGTATCAAATGTAGCATCTCAAACATCATCAAGGACTCATGGAAGTTCATGGAATTCATAGGGAGCTATTTGTAGGGGTATGGGTTCTAATGGAAGGAACTCATTTCAAAGTGATCTAAATTTGAATGTGAGTTTTGTTGTGCTAATTTCATTTTCAGATATAAAACTTATTTACTGATCTTATGCTTGATGTATAGGTTCCCTTGTTGCTTATGTGTGTCAAATAGGTAATTAAAACTGAATTTTATGAGTGAATTTGAAAACATAAAGCATGAATTTAAATGGATAAACAATAGAAAAATAAATAAAATCAAACCATAACAATTTATCCATTAAAACAAAGTTTTTATGAAGGATTTCACTCCTCCTAGGCTATATCTCCTTGGTCCAGCTCCATATCTTGGGCCTCTATATTAGCTCAATTGTGCTCAAATTTCTATTGACATGCATAAAACTATCTTGGAACCTATTCCAATGAGTTAAAAATGTCAAAATATATCATAAATGACTATTTATTTACTCAATTTGGTTACCAGATGCTCTAGGCATGGCCTTCCCTTCTGGTGGCCCTAGGCTTCAAATTTCTTCAAGACAACAAAACATCTATATATGAGATCCTCTACCTCTAAAACATATTCCAATGTGTTCATAGCATGCCAATTAACCAAGAATGACTCTTTCTGAGCTCAATTTGGTCGAAAATTGACTCAGTTATGGTAAAAACAAATTTTCCCCCAATTTCTCCTCCAAATATGGAAAAGACTCCAGCTAACCCTGCTAAATTTAGAAAATCTGCCTAAATAGGCGCCTCCACGAGATTGACCACTAGTTTAATAATGGATTAACTGACAATTAATTAGACACTAAACATGTTAATGGGAAGATAAGTACGCATTAACGCAATTAGTGGGAGGCGTTGGTCATATTGTTGGGTCAAGTGGAGGAGAGTTGGACCCCTCCTTCTGTCGACGGAGTCAAAAACACGCATTTAAATATAATTTATGTGCAAATCCTATCAATGAATCAGTCCCATGGCCCATTGGTAAAAGCGCTAAGTGTTGGGGGTGAAGTCACGGGATCGAAACCCGCCCTCGACCCCCGTTACATTGTGTTGGGGGTGAAGTAACGGGATCGAAACCTGCCCTCGACCCCCGTTACATTGTGTTGGGGGTGAGGTCATGGGATCAAAACCCAACCTCGACCCCCGTTACATTGTTTTAAAACTAATTTTAAAACCTTTGTATTAGCGCCATCGATATATGTATTCAGCTCCAAAATATATGCCACCGCATATTCAAACCATATTTTATATATAAACTATACACTGTAATATTAATATGCCCCAGCATTACTATATTTCCACCACCATATCATTTGTAATGTCACGCTCCACATTAATACATTGTCTCCACCATTTAAACGTTGATTTGGGTTTAGGATATAACATATGGTTTATATGTGGAAATATAATATTAATTAAATTTTAAATTATAAATGAAATATATATATATATATATAGCACATAAATATCATGAACCAAAACTCAACCTTAGGAGGTTATTGAACAAATTTTACCTTCACAATCAAACTGGTGAATCCCACAACAACACTTGTCACAGTCCCATTGGAAAAAAACTGAAGAAGATTCCTTGAATGTTGACTAGGCTGCCATGTCATCAGCATGTACTTGTTCTGCATTTTTTGTATAAAAATTTTCTTGTTTTGAACAACGATCAGTAGACCATAACTCCTTCATCAAAACTTGGTTTTCAACGAAAAAAGTTGTGTTGGATTCCTTGTGACGGGTCAGTTGCTGTCGTTTTGGTTTCATTCAATTATGAGCACTTTCATTTTTGAGCTAAAATACTGAGCCTCTGATCATTCCTCCCCACTAGAAGCCTTTTGCACCCAAAAATCTCTCTGATTACTGATCATGTGGATGAGGGTACTGTTCACTCGCCCTTCTAGTCTCTATCCAGTGAAATTTTCCCAATTTCATCATTTGTAGCTTTTCACAAAAAGTCAACTTTTTCCTTGATTCTTGCGACCTTCTCTTGTTGTCATTGACATTGTCATGCTGCAATATTTCTAAATTTTCAGAACATAAATCTATTCTTACGGAAATCATCTTGTTCCTACCTTGGTCAACAATCAAAGGAAACTTAAAAACTTTCTCACCTTGCACACTATCACCATGGCGATTTTTAGCTGGTCTCGCTTTGTACTTGCATCGAATCTTGACCAATTATCTTCGCCATTGCCATGTACCTTTTGGAAACCATAAACCAGCATTTTTGGAACCTGTGCCTTCTTTTCTAAGCTTCTTTGTCGCTTTCTCTTTGACCTGTGCACTCTCTTGCACCGGCATCTTGTTTCCAACACTGCTCAACACTACTATTGACTGCTACAAATGTTTTACATCTTGTTCACCTTCATTCAAAGGCAACTTGTTAAAATCCTGAAACAACTCATTACAAGCATAAGCATATTTTTGAAAAGTGTGATTCAATACATCTCTTTGTTTTATCATCAACAATGAATGTCAAGTTCTGACTTGCATTCACTATCCTCTTCATTTCACTTGCATGTAATAGAGATAAACATGTCTTATTCTTATGCGCTCTAATTATGTACTCAATAACATCCTTAAACAAGTGATAATTGTTCTCATGGCAATGAAATACGATGTTCCTATATACAGATAAGGACTTCCCAATACAATACATGATATATCAAGTGGCACCACATCAAGCTCAACTTCATCAAGAAAGTTTGAGTTGATGGTGAATCTTAGTACACACTTCCTTGTAACTTGCAAGTTTTCATTCTTGCATATCCAACCCAAAGGATATGGTATTGGATGTCTAATAGTTTCAAGGCATAGCTTCTTAACCAAGTCTTCGGAAATCAAGTTGGTTTGTGACCCACTATCAAAAGGTGTATCAATATTGGTATGTTTAGAGACAACTCTAATATGGAAAAATTATATTCTCGTATCTTCATCATGAGTATCATTTGAATAATTTGAAGAACTAGTTCTTGAAACATGTTTACCTTTCAAACCCATGGCTGTAATCTTTGTCTCATCTCCTGAATCTGACCCTAAGCCATGTTCAGCTATAGAAACATTTTTTCCCTTCTCTTTGGCTTTCAATCTATTTGGTTCCAATTCTGGATGAAGTTTCCAACAATGTTCTTCATCATGGCCAGTGTTTGAACAATTTTTGCATGTGAGTTTTTCCTTCTCTCTTTTTACAGAGCTATTTCTTTTTCCTCTTCCAAAAAACTTTGTTTTTTCTTTACCCTCACTTTCACTTTTCTCATCTATGTTTTGTTTCCCTCTTGCCTCTAAGTGTGTGGCTTGTACACAAACTTCGTCTAAATTTCTTGGGTTAAACATAAGGATAGTATGTTTCAAATAGGAATGTAAACCCCCAATTTATTTCAAGAGTAAATCTTGGGAATTCAAATTTTTTCCTAACAACAAAGCTCTTTTCCTAAACTCCTGGGTATATTCTTGAATTGTTTGATCCTTGAGTTGCTTAAAAATTTTCCAACTCATAATATCTTTTTGCATATATGCTAATGGATAAAACCATATTTTAATGGAAGAAATAAACTAAACCCAATAAATGGATATCTTACCATGGATTCACATTTCCTCTTGAGTCTTTGCTTCCCACAAAACTAGTGCTACTCCTTCTAGCCTTAATGAATCCAATTGGATATTTATGTCATCTTCATGAAGGTTTTGAATTCTACAATACACCTCCAATTGAAATATCCAATTTTCAAGCCTCTATACATTTACCTCGCCGTTGTACATAGGAAGTTCAAACATAATGTCCAATTCGAGTAATGGATTTTTTCCCTTTGTGGCTTTTGAGTAAGTGTGAGTGGTTTTTGTGGTGGAAGTGAAAGATGATGCAAATGGAGAGGATGAGGATGATGAATATGGTGGTGATGGAGGTGGCTTACCTCCACTTCCCTTTGAACCCATCTCTTCATCATTCTTACCATCTGAAGTTTCTTCTCCATATGGAGGCTTAGAACCTTCTCATACCATCCCAGCAGTAAATACATCAAACATAACTTTAACCATCCTCTTTATGTCTTTGAAGTCTCCCTTGACATCTTCCTCTTTTGAATGTCCTTGATTCTCTCCAACACTTGAAATGATGGATATGGATTCAAGCTCAACTTCTGATGCTTGTACCTCTTCAATCAACTCAGTTTCTTGTACAAATTACACCTCTTCGATCTCAACTTCTGGAGACAAAATGTGAGGTTCTTCAAGTGCAGATATGAGTGGAATTTTGGGTGAGGATGATGCTCTCTAGCTCTCCTTCTTCCGGTCCTAATCTCGGGACTTGCAACCAAAAATTTCCCTTCACCTTTCTGCAACTTTAACCTTGTCAGCATCACAAATTTGCAACCATTAACTTGCACAAAACTTCAAGCAACTATCAAGAAAATAACCTTGTCTTTCAACCAAAGCTTTTCAACCTTTGCTCTGATACCAACTTGATCTGAATTTGAATGTTATTTTTTTGTGCTAATCACATTTTCAGATATAAAACTTATTTATTGATCTTATGCTTGTTGTATAGGTTCCCTTGTTTCTTATGTGTGTCAAAGAGGTAATTAAAACTGAATTTTATGAGTGAATTTGAAAACATAAAGTGTGAATTTAAATGGTTGAATAGAAGCAACATAAATAACAACAAACCATAAAAATTGATCCATTAAAACATAGTTTTGATGAAGGCATTCACCCCTACTGGGCTACATCTCCTTGGTCCAGCTTCATAGATTGGGCCTCTGTATTAGCTCAATTGTGCTCAAATTGTTTTTTATGTGCTTTAAATGCTCTTGGAACCTATTCCAATGAGTTCAAAATGTCAAAATATATCATAAATGACTATTTATTTACTCAATTTGGTTACCAGATGCTCTTGGCATGGCCTTCCCTCCTGGTGGCCCTAAGCTTCAAATTTATTCAAGGAAAAAGAAACCTCTGTAGATGATCTCCTCTGTCTCTACAACCTATTCCAATGTGTTCATAACATGCCAATTAGCCAATAATGACTCTTTCTAAGCTCAATTTGGTCGAAAAATGACTCAGTTATGGCAAAAACAAATTTCCCCCCAATTTCTCCTCCAAACCTGGAAAAGACTCTAGCTAACCCTAGTAAATTTAGTAAATCCGCCTAAAAATGTGTCTCCTCCAAATTGACCACCGATTTAATAATGGATTAATTGACATTTAATTAGACACTAAACAGGTTTATCGGCGGATAAGTATGCATTAACACAATTAGTGGGAGGCGTTGGTCATATTGTTGGGTCACATGGAGGAGGGCTGGCCTCCTCCTTCGATTGTCGGATTCAACAACATGTATTTAAATATAATGTCTATGCAAAATTTTTTAATAAATTGGACCCATGGCCCATTGGTAAAGGCGTTAAGTTTTGGGGTTGAGGTCATGGGATCAAACCCCGACCTCGACCCCTGTTACATTGTTTTGAAACGAATTTTAAAACCTTTGTATTAGCACCATCAGATATACGTATTTAACTCCGAAATATATGCCACCGCATATTCAGACCATAATTTATATAAAAACTATACGTTGTAATATAAATCCGCCCCACCGTTACTATATTGCCACCAATCCGCCGCCCCACCATTACTCTATTGCCACCACCATATAGTTTGTAATGTCACGCCCCACATTAATACATTGCCTCCACCATTTAAACGTTGATTTGGGTTTAGGATATAACATATGGTTTATATGTGGAAATATAATATTAATTAATGTTTAAATTATAAATGAAATCTATATATATATGTGTGTGTGTGATTTAAAAGAATATAATATATATATACATTAATATAATTTTAATTAATTAAAAAAAAAAATTTCTATATCATAAACCCAAACTCAACTTTAGGAGGTTATTGGAAAAATTTACATTCACAAACCAAACTGGCGAATCCCACAACGAAACTTGTCATAGGCCCATCGAACAAAAACTGAATAAGATTCCCTGAATGCTGACTGAGTTGCCATGTCATCAGCCTGTACCTGTTCTGCAATTTTTTTTATAAAAATCTGTTTGTTCTGAACGATGATTAGCAGACTATAAATCCTTCATCCGAACTCGATTTTCAATGAAGCCAGTTGCATTAGATTCCTTGTGATGGGTAGGTCGCTGTCGTCCTGGTTTCATTCAATTCTGAGCACTTTCATTTTTGAGCTAAAATACTGAGTCTCTAATCACAAAGGTCTCCATAGAATATTGTGTAGATTCCACCCCAATTATCTTCTTTCGTTGGATGGGACCTCATTAGCAACATGACTATCTCGTACCATTCATAATGCATAGAAAAGGGAATGCCCTGGTAGGGAAATCATGTAGTAAACGAAAAATCTATGTAGTTATTAATAATTGTCATGTTGAACAAAGATCCACTGTGGTGGAGTTATTAAGTAAGCTAAACAATGTCAAAATTAAAAAATTATTTAATTATGGTGCAACATATAGTTTCATTTTACCATATGCATTAGAAAAATGTGCAACGGTAGCCTATGAGCGTGACAAATTTAAACAAGTCAAAATGGATTTTTGGGTAAAGTAAGTGGTAGGACTTAGTGTTGAAAATTGTTTTATAGACATATAGTTGTATACAAGTAGGTTCAAATTGTATGTTACTACTTTGAGTATGTATGGTTTAATTATTGGTATGGAATGACTAGAAGCTCATCAAGCTTTTGTAGGTTGTTTCAACAAGAGAGTGTTTTTTTCAAATGATGAGGGAATATTGCCAATTGAGATTCATGGTATCAAGATGAAGGTATCTCTACATTTCATATCGAAAATGAAAGTTACACATTACTTGAGGAAACAATGTTGGTTGTACATAGTAGATGCGGTAAGTGATGGGAAGAGACCCTCTTTAGATAAGTACCTAGTTTTATCAAAATTAAGGATGTTATGTAACAACCCCTGGTTTATTTTCTATGTAAATAAGATAAGACCAAGGAGTCATGTGACACATATTCCAATTTAAATGTTGCGAAAAACATAGTGATGGGTATAACTGGTGATTAATTAATGGCTATGGAAATTGGAAAAGGCAAAGTGGCAATAATTGGCATTTAGTTATGAAATAAATGAAAATAGGAGAAACGGAAGGTGAAGAGAAACATATTTGCATGAGAGGGAAATTGAAGGAAAATAAAGAAAATAGTGGCCTAAATGATAAAAAGGTTTCATAGGATCCATACACAACTTTTGTCAGATGAGCTTCTTGTCAGTTCAATTTTGGAGCTCTCATTTCATTTTCTTGTTCTCTCACACTCTTCAAACACTCAAAGAAATCTTGGACCGTTATTGGAGAATGCTTCGAGCACTTTATAATTCATTGGATTTGGAGAAAGAAGGAAAAGTAGATTAGCAAAGTGCAAGGGAATAGTTGTATCAACAACTACAACTCGGTTGTTTTGCAAGTAACATGTTGGATGTGGGATTTCCTTGCTGATTTCTGGATGCATGGTATATGCATTTGATTTTCTCGTTATGTGTTGTCATTGGCATGGAGATAATCGTAGATTGATGATGGTTTTAGCCTTGCTTGGAATTTCCTGGATAGCCATGGTGTTGTGGGTTTTTCCACCTATTATTTTTTTGATTGGTGCTCAGGTTCCTTATGGTTGTGGGTTGGAGCAAACACTCTGAAATCCCTGGAACAACTTGGGTTGAGTTACTAGTCTTGGAGCCTAAGTTGGTACAAATTATCTGGAGCCCTTGGTTTGTTGATTTACTAGTACTTGGATTTGGTTTGAACAAATTCTCTGGAGCCCTGGAAGGTTGTGGGTTGAGTTACTAGTTCCTGAAGCCTTAGAAAAATTCAGTAGACACCGATCTAGTTGGTGTTAATGATGTCCGGTCATAGAGGTGGAATCATTGTGGTTTAGGGTTGAGGTGGTTGGCCTCTGGAATACCTAGTTTTTTTTTATCTTTTGTTTAATCCATATGATCCCATATTCATGCTTGGAATATGGCGTGGGGGTGATTGCCTGAAAGAGAGATTTTTTTCAGCCAATTATATGATCAGGTGATACGTGGAAGTCCCTGACATGGTTGGTATTTTCATATGTTAATATGAGACATTTCCTTATTGTGATATACGAGAATTTTTAGTGATTATGTTGGCAACATTATGGTTGAGTTTCCATGGTTTCTATGGTGGTTATATGTTGGTTATATGATGTGTACCATCTATGGTTCTTATCATGAATTGTTTAGCTATTGATTGGTTGATGAATGTATGGACTAATAAGTGTTGGGGTATCCATGTGGAGAGGGAATATAGACTTCTTGCTGATTCTCAGATGAATCTAATACTATTATGATCAGATATGCATACATATTTTCCATGTGTTTGACGGAATTTCTATTGTGTTCTAGGAAGTCTAGGTTAATTTCTTGATTCAATTTTGAATTTTTATCTTTTTCCTCATGTTAATAATGATTTTGGAAAGTTTGAGGCAGTGTTGGGAAATGGTCTATGGTCTAGCTTGGAATTGTGGCTCAGATCTCGGGACCACACCCTTTGAACTGGGAAATTTAGGTCATAACAACATGGAGGCGATGTTGTGCATGTGGTTGGAGGCCTATAGCCACACCCAGGACTTTTCATGCATGCATTTGGGAGTCTGGGTCAGTGTAAAAGAGCCCTAGCTCATGGTTTGGTCACTAGGGGTGGGCCCCTGAGTTTCTTGTAGCCCTGAGGGATATCGTGAGTTGCAAGTCTGTGGTCAGTTTATAAGCCCCACTTCCTTAACTATAGCTTGGAAGTTGGCTCATCTCATAGTAAATCTTTGTCTCGTGTTTACCCTGGCAGGCGGATGAAAGTAGGTATATGTGGGAGGGGGTGGTTACATGTTTATTCCTAAAGAGTTTCCAAGGTTACCACTTAAGAGGGAACTTGATTTCATCAAGCTAAAACCTAGCATGTTTCCAATTTATGAGATATCTTATAGGATGATGAATCCAAAACATTGTGAGTTGCAAATGCAGTCGAAGGAACTATTGAAATTAGGGCTTGCTGGGCCTAGTTTTTCACCTTTATGCACAAGAGTAATATTTGTTAAGAAAAAAATAGTTCCTTGTGATTTTTCTTACATTACAAATATTTGAATTGAGCCATAGTGAAGAATACGTATCCAATAACTCGATTATATGATATTTTTTATTAGATGAAAGGAGTAGTGGTTTTCTCAAAAATTGATTTATGATTAGGTTATCACTAGTTAAGGATTAAGGAAGGTGATATTCCTAACACCACCTTCCAAACTTAGTTTGAGTACTATAATTTCATAGTGGTACCATTTGGTTTGAGCAATGCACTAGCTATATTCATGATATTCATGAATAGTATATTTCAAAAATACTTAGACCATTATGTAGTTCTTTTTAGATGATATTTTCATCTATTATAGGAATGAAAGAGAACATTAGGAGCATTTTTAGTTATTATTATCATGCGTAAGAGCATAAAAGTTGCATGAAGAGTCATTGAAATGTTATTTAATTTATAAATAGACTGGCTATCTTGGTCATATTATTTCAAGGGAAGGAACTTTAGTGGACCCAAAAAAGGTGGAGGGCACAATGGATTGGCTAGTATGATGGAATGTAAGTACGAATGTACCAAATAATATGGCATCACATTCATCAAGGTTAAAATATTACTAAATAATGTGTCAATTCTATGAGTTATTGATATGGATAAAGACCTAATAATCTTCAAAAATTCCCTGAAGCAAGGGTTGGGTGCTTTGTTACACAAGATGGAAGAAGTAATAGTGTATGCACCTAGTAAGTTGAAACAACATGAGGAGATTTATGGTATGAACGATTATAGTTCGCATCCATGATGATAGCTATAAAGCTTTGGATTTATTATATTTTTTGGAAAAAAATCAAAATTGAAATAGATAAATAATGTTTGAAGCATCTATTCACTCAAAGGGATCGCACTACTAGGAAAAAGTGATGGAGTGAATTCATGAGTGAGTATGATTTTAGAATTTTGTACATTAAGGGATAGGAGAATGTTTTGGTTGATTCCCTTAAGAATAATTTCATATATCTCCCCCCTAGTGCCCTTTGAAGTCACTTTAAGGTAGTGCGTGTTGGGACAATTTGTTAGAGATAATTGGTATTTGAAAGCTAATTCAACACTATAGAATGGGAGGAAGTTAGAACATGAGTTCTAAGGACAAGTCCTTTAAGCAAATGGATTGTTGAGATTTCAAGGAAGGATGTACATTCTTAAGGAAGTAGATATTTGGAGTACTATCCTTGAGGAACTCCTAGAGAAATTTGTTGTAGACATTTTGGCGTGAAGAAGAGATGTATACATGAATAATGTTTTCTTCTAGGTATCCATGAAATTTGATGTAATCTAATTCTTCACTAAGTGTCTTAAGTATCAACATGTAAAGGCCAATCATCCCTACTTGATAGGGCTCCTACAACCACACCACAACCACATGAGGTTCTTATGTCCAGATGAAATTCATTTATATGGATTTCATTGTGGGTTTTCCAGTCATGTCACAAAGGCACAATGCCAATTTGTTTGACATTGATAAACTAACCAAAGTCATGCATATTTTTTCTAGTTAGACACACATATGGTGCATTGTTGTGGCATGAGTGTTTATAAGTGAAGTTATTCATCTACATGGGTGACGAAATAATATCATGTTGAATACTTTCGGATAGAGACTTTCAATGTATATCTAGATTTCGACAACTTTGTAGTCAACATTAGTGACTCCATTGAGCTTGAGCACAATGTATCAACTTGGAATGGATGGGAAAATGGAAATAGTGAATTAGGTTAAATGGAAGACATGCTTTAGATATATGTTATGGATAACCAAAATATGAGGAAAAGTACAAACTTTTGGCAGAGTTTTCTTATAATAACAATGTCCATAGATCAATTGGAGATTCCTCCTTATCAAGCTATGTATGGAAGGCCATGAAAGACACCATTGAGTTGGAAAAATTAAAGGATTGAGTGGCTCCAGGGCCATAATTGATTCAAGAGATGGAGGAACAAGTGATTTGGATTAGGCAACCATTAAAGGAAGCACATGATAGATATAAAATTATGCCAATGCACATAGAAATATCTCATATATAAAGCAAGAGATTGTATTTTTATTCTTATCAATCCTAATAAGAGTACCATTTAGTTTGGAAACTGGACAAATTTGATGCATTGATTTATAGGGCCATTTAAAATTAGGGAAATAATTTGACCAATTTCCTATCATCCTACACTACCATTCTACGTGCATCAAACTCATGATGTTTTTCATCCATCTATATTACAACATTAGTTGTTAACATATCTCACAAACTTAATTGGGAGGAATTGCAAGTCTTAGATGTGGGAACCATTTTGTTCTAACCATTATGGATATTGGACTGCAGTGTTTGATAGCTCAAACATTGCTTTGTGGACCAAGCTAAGGTCTATTGGAACATGTATAACCTAAGATTTGATATATAGGAGGATCCATAGACCATGTGTTGAGATAATATCACACTTCTTTTAAATGCCATCATTTTAGGACACAATTTCCAAAAGGGTGGGAGTATATAATGTCACATTTTGACTAGAAAACTAAACTTCATTATGAGCTAGTAGTATTTCCTTCCTTATTATTTGTGGAAAACTATTAGAATGATGACACTTTATTATATGGACATGTGGACCTACATATATGTGAATATTATGAATAGTTATTGTTATGTGATTAATGATGGATGTTCTATGATTTACTTAAGATTTACTTCTAACGTTGCAAGTTTTTTTATGGCACATGGATACCAATTTGAATGATATGTTTCAATGAATCAATAAATAGCATGCATATGATGAATAATTAGTTCGTTTACATTATCCATTATTGAGAAACATGGTAATTCCATATCAATTGTTTTATGGTTATACATGATTTTGTGTAGAAAACTAACTTATAGGTTGAATAAGCCATGTGATAACACATAAGTGTGATATTAAAGTGGTAGGCATCATGGATATAAAATGAAAATTGGTATGCTAAAAACTATTATTCTATCATTTATTCAATGGTTCATTGCAATGCTATGATAAGTGGACAAATGTGGGGTTTATAGGTAGCACATGTTCATAATCGTGTCTTTATTAAAATAAAATGTCCACTTAGACAATATAATTTTCTAGAGAGTTTATAACTTTGAAGTCCCTGTGAAGAGCTTGCAAGTTTGATTTTATTATTAGTGTTTTGAAAATAAAATGGTTAAGCATTCCATCCCTCTGGGTGTAACCACTGGTTTATTTGTTAACTAGTTGTTAAGCTATTGTTAGAAGTTTTGTAAACACTTATTTTTATTATATTGAAAAAGAAATTTTGTGGACAAAAATTTAATTTCTTGAATAATAAAAAATAAAACTGATTATGGAATTAGTTCCATAAGTGAAAGACTGATAGTGAAAAAAGATAATTTCAAGATCTGAGGATTGGTTGAACAGAATTCAGTTGGAACAGTTACCCAACCTCTGAGGATAAAGATGGAATCCCAGTGAGGTTTGGGGGTTCTCTGTTTTTGAAAGGAAAAAGGAAGAAATTATTGAGAGAAATTCTGCACTAGTGGTACTAGTGGAATATTCAGTTTTTCTGTGGATACTGGAATTGGAGATTGGACCGGATTGTCCCGAGATCTCTTCCAATTTTTCCTGTTCACCACGAGTCCCAAGCTTGGAGCACGGGGGAGAGTTGGATGACGTAATAGCCTCACTCGCGGACGGGAGGCAATAAAATATCAGTCACAGAGAAGTGAACGAATAAGTATATTTTGTTACTGTAATTTACATTTCAAGTTGGTAAGATTTAATTCTGAATATTCGGTTGAAATATTACTGTAAATTCCTATTATGGTATGTTACAGCTAACAGAAAAATTCCATAAACAAGTGTTAAGCTAGCTAAATACAAAAAGGAAGAGGATTGTAAACCCCAACCCCTCTAACAAAGGTTCTGGGTAGATCGGCCCCTATAGCTATGATATTACATGGACAGTTATGGTCCGGACATTTTCTGTAGATTGTTTGAATAAAGAAATACTGTCGAACTGAAGGAAATAAACAGTAAATTAGAAAATCAATGTGTAACCCTGCCTATAATGCTTAAATAGAATTACAAATTTGTATCTAACAATATAAGACAAAATCTTCTGTGATGGGTTATAGCTTGCAATAATTATCATTTTGTTGCAAAAGTAAACTCAGTATAGATAAACTGACAAAACCATAGTGTTGTTACAAATAAAGGAGATAAACAGTTCACTGTACAAATTATATTTTCGCAAACAGGACTGATCTATGGCATAGAGATTAAAGCTTCATGCAGACTATTATAGCAGAGCATAGTTTAGAAATAGAGCTAAACAACATTGGATAATTCCAAATAAACCCTCGGCATCGCCATTTAACTAACAATATGAGAGGAAAGAAGGACAAATGTTAACTAACGAATTATTCTCTAATATTTCATTCTCAGCTTAAATACGATAGGAAGCAATTATTCAATATCCTACAGAAGTTCAAGTAACTCTCGGAGATATATAAATACAGTATTGAATTAAAAATGAAGATAATAATAATACATATCAGAAGTCCACTGTTAACATTTTACTGCCATGGAATGGCACTATTCGAATGCAGGGTTAAACCCTCGTTCCCAAACAAAGGAACAACAATATTCAAGGACTAGAAATTAAATTACATTGCCATGGAAGGGCACTGTCCGAACGCAGGGATAAACCCTCGTTCCTAGCCAAAAAGAATAATAACATTTGGAACCAAAAATAAAATACATTGAATGTCATAGGCTTATACAAGTGTAAACCCCATATAATATTAATTTGGAAGCATAGATTCATAAGGTAAATAACTGTGTAAACAAGAAGCACTTAATCGCTGGTCGACTAATAACAAAGATAATCCTCGCCTTCAGATAAGCAAGGGAGAGAATTATAAACTGAAAACTTATGAAGAATGTTGGTGTAATGCTTCAAGGTACTTACCTGTTGTGATAGCAAGGCGTAGCAGGCATTTAAACCCTTGTAGAGGTGCCAAGGTGGAATCTACAGGTATTCGAGCCATTGCAGGACTTGCGGTAGTATAATATACCTTACACATTAACCGGAGATAACAATTAGTAAGTTTTTATAAAGAAAATTCTGAGCTGGTTTACGTTGAAGTAATTTCTGTGAGACAATAATTAACTGCAAAAATTCATAACGAAATCTCGAGAATGATTCAATATTTTACCTGTGAGTTTAACTGGAAACTTGGCAATTGCAAGAAGCAGCTGAGTAGACATTCGGGGTTCACCCAGCTGAGAAAAGGGGCCGAAATAAAACAGCAGTCCCATGCCGGTTGAAGGAAAGATAATCTGAAGATTAGAAAACCAAATTTCTGGATTCACAGAACATCTCTGTGATAAACCAAACCGAGATGACTTCTGTCGTCTCCTTAAATGCATGCGAAACCAGAAAGGGTTGCAGAGCTCAACTCTTCCGCGGAGAAGAACGAAAATGAAAACCAGTTCAAGGGTTTGGGGGTGACAAAACGATTGTGTACCCTAGAAAATTCTTGAAGATCTCAACCTTGCAGATTATGAGGTGGGCAGATCGAACGGTGGCTTAGATGCCACATAAACCAAACAACAGTTGTTGACATAATCCTATCCATAATTCATTAAATGCTGATGGTGGAATGCGTTTGGCAATTAAAGAATTAACCTTTGATATTAATGTTTGCATGCTCGATGCCCTAGATAAGGTGATTAGGAATCAAACCCAGTGTATATCCAAAATTAGTGGGTACATATAAACTAGATTTATCATTTTGCAAAGTTAAGCATTGTACTTTACACCAGAGTTTTTTACGTTACCCGAAACCTAAAGATTTAGCATGATAACTTTTAACGAAGGTTAAAAGTATAAATATATGTATAATGTATGATGGTGAAATAATTAATCTAGAGTGATATGATTATAATTTATATATATGTTGAATTGACCCTAGAACAAGTAATTCAATAGAAAGATAATTATAATGTAATTATCTTAAAAATGATGATTGAATAGTTAACTATGGCAAGATAAAAAAAAAAATTTATTTATGGTAATTATTAATGAATTGGTAAGGTATATGTTACAAGTGGTATCAGAGCAGCGTTGTAACGCTAATACCCTCAAGGGTCAACTAACGTTGTAAGTTGCGTATTAATGAATGCACAGAGATAAAGAGGAAGAGTTTAACAGGATAATATGAGGAGGACAACGACACATCAACCACCTCCAAGTGTTGGGGAGACACAACCGTGATCTGAATTAAACCCAGAAATGTGGATACATATGGGGATAGAACAGCACCAGCAAACAAGTCGCTTATTAGAGGAACAGCAACACCAAACTAGTATCCTCTTAAATACTGTACAGAAAATACAAGAAGAAATGGAAAAGGTGCGAAATGATAATGCACGACTAATGCAAGAACGGGAGAGGATATTGAAAAGTTTCTTCGATAAACAAAATCAAGAAAATGAAAAGCCCAGTACTGACAGAGAATTTCGGGAAAGAATTGAATAGCAAACCAAAGATCATGATACAGACAGAATGGACAGGATTCAGTCGCAGCATAGTAACCGAAATAGAAATTACAATGAAGTTGAATCTGATAACGGATCGGATCTGAAGGAAGTAAAAAGGAAGAAGGTAGAGCTTCAAGGCGAATTCAGGAAAATCAAGCCCCCTATGTTTGATGGAGTGGATGAGGAAGTAGCTGAAGCATGGCTGATAAATATGAGTAAATATTTTCAGGTATATGAATACAACAGTAATCTTAAGGCAAGATTATCTATTTATCAACTAAGGGAGAAAGCCACCTTATGGTGGGAGGAAGTGAAAAATGTCCGTAATATAGATGACCAAGATGTAACTTGGGATGCATTTCAGCAGTATTTTAAGGATAAGTACTTAACCGAACGCTTTTACAATGAGAAATCAAAGTAATTCCATGATTTGAAGTTAGGACAAATGACAATGGACGAATATATCACTAAATTTACTTCATTATTGCGTTATGTACCTTACTTGAGAGATGAAAAAGCTAAGGTGCAGAGATTCCTAAGCAGTTTTCTGACTCATATGAAAGAGCGTATAGAGTTCGTAAATCCTAAAATGATGGATGAGGCTATCAGAAAGGCCAGAATGTGCTATTAGCAAGCAAAAGCCAAGGTGGAGCAAGGTAAAAGCTGGCAGACAAAGAAGGAACATAAAGGTAGCTCTAGTTTTAAAAGAAATAAAACCAATAGTTTTAAAGGTATTGTGAGGAGTTCAGTTAGCAAGCAGTTTGGTAAAAATCATCAAAGGGTAAGGTGGCCTACAGATGTTAAACCTGCAGAAGCTTCTAGTAAGCCGGAACAAACGCAGAATCAGAAACCACCTTTACAATGTTGGGGCTGTGGGGAGGCTCATTATTACCGAAACTGTCCTCAGCGAGGAAGGAGAGAAACAATAGCCAATATACGGGAAGCCTCAACAGTGGGTGATGTTGCCAGAAACAAACCCAAGATTAATGCTGCATTGGAGGATCGACAAGCTGACTATCAGCCCACAATGATTGAGATGGAAGGTAAATTGTTATCCCAATCTGTTTCTATCTTGGTAAATCCTGGTGCAAGTTTAAGCTATATAAGTCCAAAAATAGTAGAATGCTGTAAATTATCAAGTCAAAATTTTAGAAAATCATGGCTAGTACAGTTAGCTACGGGAGCTAAGAGAAAAGCTAGTGCTAAAATACTAAACTGTGCACTAAAAATTAATGAACAACAGCTAACTGTGGAATTGAATATTTTTCCACTGGGATCTTATGATGTGTTACTTGGTATGGATTGGTTAGAAAGGGATTGGACACTTGTATACTGCAAAGAGAAAGTTATTTATTATAGAAACCAAGATGGCACTAGCCAGGAAATACTAGGAATAAAGAAGCCCTTACAGCTACGCCCAATCACAGCATCTCAAATGGGTAGATGCATGAGGAAAGGATGTCAGATGTATGCTATTCAGGTGGGCTTTACTAACTCTAAAGAGAAGACTCCAGTGCTGGAAACTATACCAATAGTGCAAGATTTCAAGGATCTATTTCCGGAAGAAATACCAAGTTTGCCACCTAGAAGGGATATAGATTTTACAATAGAATTTTTATCGAGAGCGTCACCAATTTCAAGAGCACCTTATCGAATGAACATACCAGAATAACTGAGTTAAAAATGCAACTACAGGAATTATTGGATAAGGGATATATACGACCAAGTGTATCACCTTGGGGAGCAGTTGTATTATTTGTGAAGAAAAAGGACGGAACTATGCAGATGTGCATGGATTACCGTCAGTTGAATAAATTAACTGTTAAAAACAAATATATGTTTCCATGAATAGATGATCTATTTGATCAAGTAAAGGGAGCCACAGTATTTTCAAAGATAGATCTGAGATCGGGATATCATCAGATCCAAATAAAGGATGAAGACATACATAAAACTGCCTTTCGTACAAGGTACAAGCATTACGAATTTGTGGTGCTACCTTTTGGGTTGACCAATGCACCCGCAACCTTCATGAGATTAATGCATGGTATATTTCACCCTTATCTAGATAACTTTGTGCTGATATTTATTGATGACATTTTAGTTTACTCTAAGAATGTAGAGGAACACAAAGAACACTTGCGAATAGTGCTGGAAATGTTGATAAGGCATCAATTATATGCAAAATTTAGCAAATGTGATTTCTTCAAGAAAGAAATACAGTACCTCGGACATGTAATCACTGCTTAAGGCATCGCAATAGATCCTGAGAAAATCAGAACAATTATGGAATGGAAGGTACCTTAAAATTTGGTAGACATACGATCATTTATGGGGCTGGCCAGTTATTACTGACGGTTTATTAAAGATTTTTCAAAGATTTATTTTCCTATCACTTCATTGCAAAGGAAAGGAAAAGTATTTAAATGGACAAGGGAGTGTCATGAAGGTTTTGAAAACCTAAAACAATAATTAACAACATCACCTGTGTTAAGAGTAGCAGATCCTAATAAATAATTTGAAGTTTGCGCAGATGCACGCAAAGAAGGTGTTGGGGCGATTCTGTCACAAGAAGGTAAGGTAATTTCTTATGAGTCCCGTAAATTAAAAGAACATGAACAACGGTATTAAGCATATGACTTGGAGTTAACCGTAGTGGTGCATGCACTCCAGGTATGGAGGCATTATCTACTTGGGAAAAGATTTGTGCTCAAAACTGATCACAACAGTTTAACCAGTTACTTTAAACAAGCTGATCTTAATTCTCGCAAGGCGAGATGGAACACTTTCCTAAGCAAATTTGATATCGATATGCAACATGTAAAAGGTAAGGAGAACAGAGTAGCTGATGCCTTAAGCAGGAGATTGCATGGTATTTATGAGATATATTATAATGAGGTTGAGTGCAGATTGGTAGAGCAAATCAAAGCAGAAGCGGATAAAGATCCTGAATATAAGTTTATGTGGCAGCAAGAAAAAGAATTCAAGGACCAAGGAAAATCTGCAGATTATGAAATTGATAAGGATGGGCTGCTAAAATTCTGGAAAAGAATTTTCATTCCTAACAGGATGGAGTTGAAAGAACTTATTTTGAATGAATACCATCGTAGTAACTACTCCAGACATCCTGGTTATCAAAAGATGCTAACAGAAATGAAGAAAGATTACTTCTAGCCAGGAATGAGGAAGGATATTGCATAATATCTAAACAGATGTATAGAATGCCAGCAGGTAAAAGTAGAGCACCGGAATTCGGCTGGACTAATGCAGCCTATACCAATACCTGAATGGAAATGGGAGGTGATCTCGCTAGATTTTATTACTGGACTACCAAAGTCCAAGAAGCATAATGCTTCAATCATGGTAGTGGTGGATCGGTTGAGTAAATCAACACACTTTATATCGGTACAATCCACTTACAAGACTGTGCAGATAGCAGATATATTCATGCGAGAAATATTTAGATTGCATGGTATTCCAAAGACTGTCATTTCTGACAGGGATGTAAAATTTACATCAGCCTTTTGGAAAACATTGCTCACTGGATTGGGAACTCAGATTAACTTCAACACTACATATCATCCGCAGACCGATGGTCAGACAGAGCGAGTGAACCAAATTTTGGAAGGTATGTTATGTATGTATGTAATGCAACAACCAACTAGGTGGGAGGAGTTCCTACATCTAGTGGAGTTCGCATACAACAATGGCTATCAAGAGTCACTCAAGATGATTCCATTTGAAGCATTGTATGGGCGTCAATGTAGAACTCCTATTAATTGGAGCATCCCAAAAAACAAGTTGATGCTTGGACCTAACATGTTGGCTGAAATGGAAAGCGAAGTAAAGAAAATCCGACAAAATTTGAAGGCAGCACAGGACAGACAAAAAATATATGCAGACAAGAAAAGGACCTATCGGGAATTTTAAGTGGGGGATCATGTGTATGTAAGGATCAAGCCAAAGAAAAGCACTTTGAGATGGGCATCTTGTGCCAACTCAGCCCCAGATTCTGTGGTCCATTCCAAATATTGGAACGAGTAGGAACTGTGGCTTACTGTTTGGCTTTGCCCATTCATATTTGAGTGCATAACGTATTTCACGTATCACTATTTAAAAGATACATACATGATTCAAAACATATAATTCACTAGCAGAATATTCAGGTAGAATATGTATACCAGATTGATTAAAATGTTAAGATTTATGCGAAATAAACTGATTAAAAATTTGTGTTGTAGGTCGAGCCGGACGAAGAATTTCTGGTTGAACCTCACAGTATAATCGATCAGAGGGAAATCATGCTCTAGAAACGAGCCATTGCCCAGGTTAAAGTGCATTGAAAGCACTTTGGCTCGGAGGAAGCTACCTGGGAGGATGAAGGTTTTGTTTGGGAAGCCTATCATGAACTATTTGCTGGAGCAGAACGCGAACACCATGGATGGTGTTCAATTCCAGGGGGGAAGTTGTAACCACTGGTTTATTTGTTAACTAATTTTTAAGCTATTGTTAGAAGTTTTGCAAACAATTATTTTTATTATATTGAAAAAGAAATTTTGTGGACAAAAATTTAATTTCTTGAATAATAAAAAAGAAAACTGATTATGGAATTAGTTCCATAAGTGAAAGACTGATAGTGAAAAAATATAATTTCAAGATCTGAGGATTAGTTGAACAGAATTCAGTTGGAACATTTACCAAACCTCTGAGGATAAAGATGGAATCCCAGTGAGGTTTGGGGGTTCTCTTTTTTTGAAAGGAAAAAGGAAGAAATTATTGAGAGAAATTCTGCACTAGCGGTACTAGTGGAATATTTAGTTTTTCTGTGGATACTGGAATTGGAGATTGGACCGGATTGTCCCGAGATCTCTTCCAGGTTTTCCTGTTCACCACGCATCCCAGACTTGGAGCACGAGGGAGAGTTGGAGGATGTAATAGCCTCACTCGCGGATGAGAGGCAATAAAATATCAGTCACAGAGAAGCGAACAGATAAGTATATTCTGTTACTGTAATTGACATTTGAAGTTGGTAATATTTAATTCTGAATATTCGGTTGAAATATTACTGTAAATTCCTTTTATGGTATGTTACAGTTAACAGAAAAATTCCATAAACAAGTGTTAAGCTAGCTAAATACAAAAAGGAAGAGGACTATAAACCCTGACCCCTTTGATGAAGGTTCTGGGTAGATCGTCCTCTATAGCTATGATATTACATGGACACTTATGGTCCGGACATTTTCTGTAGATTGTTTGAATAAAGAAATATTGTCGAACTGAAGGAAATAAACAGTAAATTAGAAAAGCAATGTGTAACCCTGGCTATAATGCTTAAATAGAATTACAAATCTGTATCTAACAATATAAGAGAAAATCTTCTATGATGGGTTATAACTTGCAGTAATTATCATTCTGTTGCAAAAGTAAACTCAGTATAGATAAACTGACAAAACCATAGTGTTGTTACAAATAAAGGAGATAAACAGTTCACTGTACAAATTATGTTTCCGCAAACAGGACTGATCTATGGCATAGAGATTAAAGCTTCATGTAGACTATTATAGTAGAGCATAGTTTAGAAATAGAGCTAAACAACATTGGATAATTCCAAATAAACCCTCAACATCGCCATTTAACTAACAATATGAGAGGAAAGAAGAACAAATGTTAACTAATGAATTATTCTCTGATATTTCATTCTCAGCTTAAATACCGTAGGAAGAAATTATTCAATATCCTACAGAAGTTCAAGTAACTCTCGGAGTTATACGAATACAATATTGAATTAAAAATGAAGATAATACTAATACATATCAAAAGTCCACTGTCAACATTTTACTGCCATGGAATGGCACTATTCGAATGCAGGGATAAACCCTCATTCCCAAACAAAGGAATAACAATATTCAAGGACTGGAAATTAAATTACATTGCCATGGAAGGGCACTGTCCGAATGCAGGGATAAACCCTCGTTCCTAACCAAAAAGAATAATAACATTTGGAACCGAAAATAAAAGACATTGAATGTCATTTCTTATACAATTGTAAACCCCATATAATAGTAATTTGGAAGCATAACTTCATAAGGTAAATGACTGCGTAAACAAGAAGCACTTAGTCGTTGGTCAACTAATAACAAAGATAATCCTCGCCTGCAGATAAGCAAGGGCGAGAATTATAAACTAAAAATCTATGAAGAATGATGGTGTAATGCTTCAAGGTACTTACCTGTTGTGATAGCAAGGCGTAGCAAGCATTTAAACCCTTGTAAAGCCGCCAAGGTGGAATATACAGGTATTCGAGCCATTGCAGGACTTGCGGTAGTAGAATATACCTTACACATTAACCGGAGATAACAATCAGTAAGTTTTTATAATAAAAAATTCCGAGTTGGTTTGCATTAAAGTAATTTCTATGAGACAATAATTAACCACAAAAATCATAACGAAATCCCGAGAATGATTCAATAGTTTACCTGAGAGTTCAACTGGAAACTTGTCAATTGAGAGAAGCAATTGAGTAGACATTCGAGGTTCGCCCAGCTAAGAAAAGGGGCCGAAATAAAACAACAGTCCCATGCTAGTTGAAGGAAAGATAATCCGAAGATTAGAAAACCAAATTTTCGGATTCACATAAAATCTCTGTGATAAACCAAACTGAGATGACTTCCGCCATCGCCTTAAAGGCATGCGAAACCAGAAAGGGTTGCAGAGCTCAACTCTTCTACGGAGAAGAACGAAAATGAAAACTGGTTCAAGGGTTTGGGGGTGACAAAACGGCTGCGTACCCTAGAAAATTCTTGAAGATCTCGACCTTGCAGATTACGAGGTGGGCAGATCGAATGGTGGCTCAGATGCCACGTAAACCAAACAACAGTTGTTGCCATAAACCTATCCCAAAATTCATTAAACGCTGATAGTGGAATGCGGTTGGCAATTAAAGAATTAAACTTTGATATTAATGTTTGCATGCTCGATGCCCTGGATAAGGTGATTGGGAATCAAACCCAACTTATATCCAAAATCAATGGGTACATATAAACCAGATGTATCATTCTGCAAAGTTAAACATTGTACTTTATACCAGAGTTGTTTAAGTTACCCGAAACCTAAAGATTTGGCATGATAACTTTAAACGAAGGTTAAAAGTATAAATATATGTTTAATGTATGATGGTGAAATAATTAATCTAGAGTAAGATGATTATAATTTATATATATGTTGAATTGACCCTAGAACAAGTAATTCAATAGAAAGATAATTATAATGTAATTATCTTAAAAATGATGATTGAATAGTTAACTATGGCAAGATAATTTTTTTTAAATTTTTTTATGGTAATTCTGATAGAATTGGTAAGGTATATGTTACACTGGGTATGCAGTTAAACTTTAATTAGGGTTAATATTTGGTTTTATGTATAGGACTAAGGATAGATATTAGTTGTAAACTCATGAATCCATCTAGAGATAACACCTATATTGGAAACTAACTTACTTGTGGATACTATCTTGGTTAAAATAATCTTTTAATCTTAAAGTATGATCTAAAGTGCTTTTAAATAGTTAAGAATTCATCTTCCTTAAATATAAAAAAGAATAATAATAACCTAACATTTGACAAAAGTGAAAGTTTGACACCTTACATCATACTATTTTAAATAACTCTTCAAATTATTATTCTTAAATATTTTGAAATTATACCGATAAAAATTATATTAATAACTTTATGTATTATAAATATTCTCTTATTTTGAAAAACTGATAAATTAAATAAATAAATAAAAACCTCTAAACTATTAATATTTACATATTTATTTACTCAATATAAAATTTCAGTTACTTCCCCTTAACTAGATATTTTTATTGTAAAAGATTAAGAAAAGACGGGTCTCGCAAACATTTATTCAATTCCACCCCTAGGTCGTTGATGTGGACACTCACTTTGAAATATAAAAATTAAGATATAAATGAGTTCCTTTTATGTTTAGTTACCATTTTAATGTTTTTTCCCCATAAGTAGGTAAGAAAGGTTGAATTGCAAAATAATGTAAGAAGTGGATTTTTTTATATACGTCAGGAGTTTAATTTTATTGGCTTTGGTGAAGACACCCCGTCTAAGAATTATTTAAAGGGAAGTTTACATCAACAAATCTAAGTAGAACTTTGTAATGGCGTATTTTATCAACTGTCCTATTTTTTTTTTTATGGGAGAACATTGCATAGATACTAACTACCAACTCCCAGTGAGGTTGAGAGCATCATTATACCAAAGAAAATTTGTATGCTAACTACTCTTGACTTTGGTGAAGGATTTTTTCCACATAAATGGAATATTAATACAATATAATTTGAGAAAAAATAGTAAAAATGAATTAAGTAAGATTTAAGAATTTTGTGATTCATAATGCAGATGAAATGTTTTTGGATTAATTATATTATTAGGATTTAGTTTAACTAGCTAATGTGGTTCATCTTCAGGACAAGGTGGAGAAATTAATAGATCTTAATAAATAAATAGTGGAAATGTATCATTTCCCAAAAACTAGTTGTTAAGAATTAATAAATAAATTGTGGAGATGCATCATTGCCCTTAAGAACTAGTTGTTAAGAAATAGTAGTTAGAAAGTTAGTTAAGAATTATTATTAATTAATTAATTAATTAAATTAATGGATTAAGTTGTTTATATAGATAAACTAGTCTAAATCTATCGAGTGTCAATTTTTTTGAGATGTAAACTTCTTTTAGAGTGAAAAGAAATTTGATCCCTCTCAATGCTTGGTAAATCTAGAATTAAGATAGATTTAAAATGTGTTATATATTAATAATTGATACTTATAATTATTAATTATCCTGATGATGAACTTCAGTTGGAGTTCGAAATGCGTCGGTTCTAAAAATTACGAATGTGATTTCCCGGAAGATTTATAATTAAAATATTTTTACTTTATTTTATTTTTATTTGTATATAATTTAATTTAGTCAAAATATTTTAATTAATAATTACCATTATTATTTTTATTTTATTTTAATTTAGTTTTTTAATTGTATTTTAATTGTTATGTAATTTGATTAAGTCAAAATATCAATATAACATTTCTTTTATAATAAATTTAGACATTAACATCAAATGTATAAATCTATAATATATTAAATATAATAAATAATAAAAATATTTTATAACTTTTCATTATAAATAAATTATTATTTAAAATATTTTTTTTATTAATTAAAATAAATAACTTATTAAATGATTACTTGAAGTTGTAGTTCAAACAGTATCTATTGCAACTCTTGTGAATGTTGCACAGAGAAAAATAAATAAATTTCTTCACTCTAATTTCCAAGTGATAGGTCAATAATTTTGAAATCCTTATATGTTATTTTTCTAGAGGAATCTAAGACTACATTGTGATAAAGTAGGGTGAGAGATAGGCTATGAGAATTTTGAATCAATCCAAAAATGCTTTAATAATATACTTGATTGTCAACTCAACTACATCTCTAAAATTTTATTTTAATTTTTTTAACTTATATTTTATATTTTAAAGAATAATATATTCTTTAAAATTATTTTTATTTTTCATATCCTTCAAAATTATATAATTAAAAACTAATTATCTAAAAATAATAATTATGTTAAATATAATCACAAAAATACTGCGATATCCTACCTTTAATAATCTGGAAGATTTTCCCTTATCGAGGAAAAGCTGACGATTGATGATTAAATTGGCCTAATCATTGACCATGATTAAGTTATATTTAAGTGAAAGACCAACACCATACTATGGGAGATTTTCCTTAGATTTATGATTTGTATGGTTACCTTTATTCTTTCATATTTACACATTCTCGATCCCCAAGAGTGGGAGAATTTTGATGAAGCCCACGGCAAAAGGTAATCGGTTACTTTCGGTTCATTCCATGAACGTGCGTAACAGTCGGGAGCATCGAACACGATCCCGATGGAAGGGTGGTCGTTTTCATGAGACGTAACATGCTCAATATTTATGTATTCATTTTTTTTTGGTTCACTGGTTTGAGAAGGCATTTAAGCTGTCAAAATTATCCAAATTATCTTATGGCATGACAAATCGCGACCGGGGGATATCTAAGCTGCCAAAATCACCCAAGCATCTAAGCTGCCAAAATCACTCAAATCACACTTAGCCTCAACCACACTAGCCCTTATCATTGCTGAATTTTTTTTTGCCTTGAAAGTATTGGAACCAATGACCTTTTCATCACGAATGTCCTAACAACACTCTTCACATCGAACCAAACCCCCCTTAACCTCTATATATAAATTTTCAATGATTAAAAAATTAATATATAAAGCATTCATAATTTATAATGTTTTATTTTACCATGTAAAAAATCATACTTTATGTTTTACAATGGTGTTCAACATTAGTGTTCAATTTTACGTTGAAGTAATTTTTGTGAGACAATAATTAATTGCAAAAAATCATAACGAAATCCCGAGAATGATTCAATATTTTACCTGTGAGTTCAACTGGAAACTTGGCAATTGTGAGAAGCAATTGAGTAGACATTCGGGGTTCGCCCAGCTGAGAAAAGGGGCCGAAATAAAACAACAGTCCCATGCCGGTTGAAGGAAAGATAATCCGAAGATTAGAAAACCAAATTTTTGGATTCACAAAACATCTCTATGATAAACCAAACCGAGATGACTTCCGTTGTCGCCTTAAATGCATGCGAAACTAGAAAGGGTTGCAGAGCTCAACTCTTCCATGGAGAAGAACGAAAATGAAAACCGGTTCAAGGGTTTGGGGGTGACAAAACGGTTGTGTACCCTAGAAAATTCTTGAAGATCTCGACCTTGCATATTACGAGGTGGGCAGATCGAACGGTGGCTTAGATGCCACGTAAACCAAACAACAGTTGTTGCCATAAACCTATCCCAAAATTCATTAAATGCTGATGGTGGAATGTGTTTGGCAATTAAAGAATTAACCTTTGATATTAATGTTTGCACGCTCGATGCCCTGGATAAGGTGATTAGTAATCAAACCCAGCGTATATCCAAAATCAGTGGGTACATATAAACTAGATGTATCATTTTGCAAAGTTAAGCATTGTACTTTATACCAGAGTTGTTTACGTTACCTGAAACCTAAAGATTTGGCATGATAACTTTTAACGAAGGTTAAAAGTATAAATATATGTATAATGTATGATGGTGAAATAATTAATCTAGAGTGAGATGATTATAATTTATATAAATGTTGAATTGACTCTAGAACAAGTAATTCAATAGAAAGATAATTATAATGTAATTATCTTAAAAATGATGATTGAATAGTTAACTATGGCAAGATAAATTTTTTTTTATTTATTTATGGTAATTATGATAGAATTGGTAAGGTATATGTTACAAGTGGTATCAGAGCAGCGTTGTAACGCTAATACCCTCAAGGGTCAACTAACGTTGTAAGTTGTGTATTAATGAATGCACAGAGATAAAGAGGAAGAGTTTAACAGGACAATATGAGGAGGACAACGACACAACAACCACCTCCAAGTGTTGGGGAGACACAACTCCGATCTGAATTAAACCCAGAAATGTGGATACATATGGGGGTAGAATAGCACCAGCAAACAAGTCGCTTATTAGAGGAACATCAGCACCAAGCTAGTATCCTCTTAAATACTGTACAGAAAATACAAGAAGAAATGGAAAAGGTGCGAAATGATAATGCATGACTAATGCAAAAACATGAGAGGATATTGAAAAGTCTCTTTGATAAACAAAATCAAGAAAATGAAAAGCCCAGTACTGACAGAGAATTTCGGGAAAGAATTGAACAGCAAACCAGAGATCATGATACATAGAGAATGGACAGGAGTTAGTCGCAGCATAGTAGCCGAAATAGAAATTACAATGAAGCTGAATCTGATAACGTATCGGATCCGAAGGAAGTAAAAAGGAAGAAGGTAGAGCTTCAAGGCGAATTCAGGAAAATCAAGTCCCCTATGTTTGATGGAGTGGATGAGGAAGTTGTTGAAGCATGGCTGATTAATATGAGTAAATATTTTCAGGTATATGAATACAACAGTAATCTTAAGGCACGATTATCTATTTATCAACTAAGGGAGAAAGCCACCTTATGGTGGGAGGAAGTGAAAAATATCCATAATATAGATGACCAAGGTGCAACTTGGGATGCATTTCAGCGGTATTTTAAGGATAAGTACTTAACCGAATGCTTTTACAATGAGAAATCAAAGGAATTCCATGATTTGAAGTTAGTACAAATGACAATGGACGAATATATCACTAAATTTACTTCATTATTGCGTTATGTACCTTACTTGAGAGATGAAAAAGCTAAGGTGCAGAGATTCCTAAGCAGTTTTCCGACTCATATGAAAGAGCGTATAGAGTTCGTAAATCCTAAAACGATGGATGAGGCTATCAGAAAGGCTAGAATGTGCTATTAGCAAGCAAAAGCCAAGGTGGAGCAAGGTAAAAGTTGGCAGACAAAGAAGGAACATAAAGGTAGCTCTGGTTTTAAAAGAAATAAAACCAGTAATTTTAAAGGTACTGTGAGGAGTTCAGTTAGCAAGCAGTTTGGTAAAAATCATCAAAGGGTAAGGTGGCCTGCAGATGATAAACCTGCAGAAGCTTCTAGTAAGCCAGAACAAACGCAGAATCAGAAACCACCTTTACAATGTTGGGGCTGTGGGGAGGCTCATTATTACTGAAACTGTCCTTAGCGAGGAAGGAGCGAAACAGTAGCCAATCTACAGGAAGCCTCAATAGTGGGTGATGTTGCCAGAAACATACCCAAGATTAATGCTGCATTGGAGGATCGACAAGCTGACTATCAGCCCACAATGATTGAGCTGGAAGGTAAATTGTTATCCCAATCTGTTTCTATCTTGGTAGATCCTGGTGCAAGTTAAGCTATATAAGTCCAAAAATAGTAGAATGTTGTAAATTATCAAGTCAGAAATTTAGAAAATCATGGCTAGTACAGTTAGCTACGGGAGCTAAGAGAAAATTTAGTGCTAAAATACTAAATTGTGCACTAAAAATTAATGAACAACAGCTAACTATGGACTTGAATATTTTGCTACTGGGATCTTATGATGTGTTACTTGGTATGGATTGGTTAGAAAGGCATTGGACACTTGTAGTCTGCAAAGAGAAAGTTATTTACTACATAAACCAAGATGGCACTAACCACGAAATACTAGGAATAAAGAAGCCCTTACAGCTGCGCCCAATCACAACATCTCAAATGG
The DNA here is from genome assembly GCA_034641835.2 of Pinus albicaulis. NCBI lineage: Eukaryota > Viridiplantae > Streptophyta > Pinopsida > Pinales > Pinaceae > Pinus > Pinus albicaulis. The sequence goes on along the minus strand of CM076571.1, from coordinate 977,232,160 downwards.
GTAGATGCATGAGGAAAGGATGTCAGTTGTACGCTATTTAGGTGGGATTTACTAACTCTAAAGAGAAGACTCCAGTGTTGGAAACTATACCAATAGTGCAGGGGTTCAAGGATCTATTTCCGGAAGGAATACCAGGTTTTCCACCTAGAAGGGATATAGATTTTACGATAGAATTGTTATTGAGAGCGTCACCAATTTCAAGAGCACCTTATCAAATGAGCATACCAAAATTAACTGAGTTAAAAATGCAACTACATGAATTATTGGATAAGGGATATATACGACCAAGTGTATCACCTTGGGGAGCAGTTGTATTATTTGTGAAGAAAAAGGACGGAACTATGCGGATGTGCATGGATTACCATCAGTTGAATAAATTAACTATTAAAAATAGATATTCGTTTCCATGAATAGATGATCTATTTGATCAAGTAAAGGGAGCCACAGTATTTTCAAAGATATATTTGAGATCGGGATATCATCAGATCCGAATAAAGGACGAAGACATACATAAAACTGCCTTTCGTACAAGGTACAAGCATTACGAATTTGTGGTGCTACCTTTTGGGTTGACCAATGCACCCGCAACCTTCATGAGATTAATGCATGGTATATTTCACCCTTATCTAGATAAATTTGTGCTAATATTTATTGTTGACATTTTAGTTTACTCTAAGAATGTAGAGGAACACAAAGAACACTTGTGAATAGTGTTGGAAATGTTGATAAGGCATCAATTATATGCAAAATTCAGCAAATGTGATTTCTTCAAGAAAGAAATACAGTACCTTGGACATGTAATCACTGCTTAAGGCATCGCAGTAGATCCTGAGAAAATCAGAACAATTATGGAATGGAAGGTACCTTAAAATGTGGTAGACATACGATCATTTATGGGGCTGGCCGGTTATTACTGACGATTTATTAAAGATTTTTCAAAGATTTCTTTTCCTATCACTTCATTGAAAAGGAAAGGAAAAGTATTTAAATGGACAAGGGAGTGTCAGGAAGGTTTTGAAAACCTAAAACAGTTATTAACAACAACACCTATGTTAAGAGTAGCAAATCCTAATAAAGAAGTTGAAGTTTGCACGGATGCATGCAAAGAAGGTGTTGGGGCGATTCTGTCACAAGAAGGTAAGGTAATTGCTTATGAGTCCCGTAAATTAAAAGAACATGAACAATGGTATTCAGCATATGACTTGGAGTTAACTATAGTGGTGCATGCACTCCGGGTATGGAGGCATTATCTACTTGGGAAAAGATTTGTGCTCAAAACTGATCACAGCAGTTTAACCAGTTACTTTAAACAAGCTGATCTTTATTCTTGCCAGGCGAGATGGAATGCTTTCCTAAGCGAATTTGATATCGATATGCAACACGTAAAAGGTAAGGAGAACAGAGTAGTTGATGCCTTAAGTAGGAGATTTCATGGTATTTATGAAATATATTATAATGAGGTTGAGTGCAGATTGCTAGAGCAAATCAAAGCAAAAGCGGATAAAGATCATGAATATAAGTTTATGTGGCAGCAAGAAAAAGAATTCAAGGACCAAGGAAAATCTGCAGATTATGAAATTGATAAGGATGGGCTGCTAAAATTCTAGAAAAGAATTTTCATTCCTAACAGGATGGAGTTGAAAGAACTTATTTTGAATGAATACCATCGTAGTAACTACTCCGGACATCCTGGTTATCAAAAGATGCTAATAGAAATGAAGAAAGATTACTTCTGGCAAGGAATGAGGATGGATATTGCAGAATATCTAAACAAATGTATAGAATGCCAGCAAGTAAAAGTAGAGCACCGGCATCCAGCTGGACTAATGCAGCCTATACCAATACCTGAATGGAAATGGGAGCTGATATCGCTAGATTTTATTACCGGACTACCAAAGTCCAAGAATCATAATGATTCAATCATGATAGTGGTGGATCGGTTGAGTAAATCAACACACTTTATATCGGTACAATCCACTTACAAGACCGTGCAGATAGCAGATATATTCATGCGAGAAATATTTAGATTGCATGGTATTCCAAAGACTGTCATTTCTGACAGGGATGTAAAATTTACATCAGCCTTTTGGAAAACATTGTTCACTGGATTGGGAACTCAGATTAACTTCAGCACTGCGTATCATCCGCAGACCGATGGTCAGACAGAGCAAGTGAACCAAATTTTGGAAGGTATGTTATGTATGTATGTAATGCAACAACCAACTAGGTGGGAGGAGTTCCTACATCTAGTGGAGTTCGCATACAACAATGGCTATCAAGAGTCACTCAAGATGAGTCCATTTGAAGCATTGTATGGGCGTCAATGTAGAACTCTTATTAATTGGAGCATCCCAAAAAACAAGTTGATGCTTGGACCTGACATGTTGGCTGAAATGGAAATCGAAGTAAAGAAAATCCGACAAAATTTGAAGGCAGCACAGGACAGACAAAAAATTTATGCAGACAAGAAAAGGACCTATCGAGAATTTGAAGTGGGGGATCATGTGTATGTAAGGATCAAGCGAAAGAAAAGCACTTTGAGATGGGAATCTTGTGCCAAGTTAGCCCCAGATTTTGTGGTCCATTCCAAATATTGGAACGAGTAGGACCTGTGGCTTACCGTTTGGCTTTGCCCAATCATATTCGAGTGCATAACGTATTTCACGTATCACTATTGAAAAGATACATACATGATTCAAAACATATAATTCACTGGCAGAATATTCAGGTAGAATATGTATACCAGATTGATTAAAATGTTAAGATTTATGCGAAATAAACTGATTAAAAATATGTGTTGCAGGTCGAGCCGGACGAAGAATTTCTGGTTGAACCTCATAGTATAATCGATCGGAGGGAAATCATGCTCTAGAAACGAGCCATTTCCCAGGTTAAAGTGCATTGGAAGCACTTTGGCCCGGAGGAAGCTACCTGGGAGGATGAAGGTTTTGTTCGGGAAGTCTATCCTGAACTATTTGCTGGAGCAGAACGCGAACACCAGGGATGGTGTTCAATTTCAGGGGGGAAGTTGTAACCACTGGTTTATTTGTTAACTAGTTGTTAAGCTATTGTTAGAAATTTTGCAAACAATTATTTTTATTATATTGAAAAAGAAATTTTGTGGACAGAAATTTAATTTCTTGAATAATAAAAAAGAAAACTGATTATGGAATTAGTTCCATAAGTGAAAGACTGATAGTGAAAAAAGATAATTTCAAGATCTAAGGATTAGTTGAACAGAATTCAGTTGGAACATTTACCCAACCTCTGAGGATAAAGATGGAATCCCAGTGAGGTTTGGGGGTTCTCTGTTTTTGAAAGGAAAAAGGAAGAAATTATTGAGAGAAATTCTGCACTAGCGGTACTAGTGGAATATTTAGTTTTCTGTGGATACTGGAATTGGAGATTGGACTGGTTTGTCCTGAGATCTCTTCCAGGTTTTCTTGTTCACCACGCGTCCCAGACTTGGAGCACGGGGGAGAGTTGGAGGATGTAATAGCCTCACTCGTGGATGAGAGGCAATAAAATATCAGTCACAGAGAAGCGAACAGATAAGTATATTCTATTACTGTAATTGACATTTGAAGTTGGTAAGATTTAATTCTGAATATTCGGTTGAAATATTACTGTAAATTCCTATTATGGTATGTTACAGTTAACAGAAAAATTCCATAAACAAGTGTTAAGCTAGCTAAATACAAAAAGGAAGAGGACTGTAAACCCTGACCCCTCTGACGAAGGTTCTGGGTAGATCGTCCTCTATAGCTATGATATTACACGGACAGTTATGGTCCGGAAATTTTCTGTAGATTGTTTGAATAAAGAAATACTGTCGAACTGAAGGAAATAAACAGTAAATTAGAAAAGCAATGTGTAACCTTGGCTATAATGCTTAAATAGAATTACAAATCTGTATCTAACAATATAAGAGAAAATCTTCTGTGATGGGTTATAACTTGCAGTAATTATCATTCTGTTGCAAAAGTAAACTCAGTATAGATAAACTGAAAAAACCATAGTGTTGTTACAAATAAAGGAGATAAATAGTTCACTATACAAATTATATTTCCGCAAACATGACTGATCTATGGCATAGAGATTAAAGCTTCATGTAGACTATTATAGCAGAGCATAGTTTAGAAATAGAGCTAAACAACATTGGAGAATTCCAAATAAACCCTCAACATCGCCATTTAACTAACAATATGAGAGGAAAGAAGAACACATGTTAACTAATGAATTATTCTCTGATATTTCATTCTCAGCTTAAATACTGTAGGAATAAATTATTCAATATCCTATAGAAGTTCAAGTAACTCTCGGAGTTATACGAATACAATATTGAATTAAAAATGAAGATAATAATAATACATATCAGAAGTCCATTGTCAACATTTTACTGCCATGGAATGGCACTATTCGAACGTAGGGATAAACTCTCATTCCCAAACAAAGGAATAACAATATTCAAGGTCTGGAAATTAATTACATTGCCATGGAAGGGCATTGTCCGAATGCAGGGATAAACCCTCGTTCCTAACCAAAAAGAATAATAACATTTGGAATCGAAAATAAAAGACATTGAATGTCATTTCTTATACAAGTGTAAACCCCATATAATAGTGATTTGGAAGCATAGCTTCATAAGGTAAATGACTATGTAAACAAGAAGCACTTAGTCATTGGTCGACTAATAACAAAGATAATCCTCGCCTGCAGATAAGCAAGGGCAAGAATTATAAACTGAAAATTTATGAAGAATGCTAGTGTAATGCATCAAGGTACTTACCTGTTGTGATAGCAAGGCGTAGCAGGCATTTAAACCCTTGTAAAGCCGCCAAGGTGGAATCTACAGGTATTCGAGCCATTGCAGGACTTGCGGTAGTAGAATATACCTTGCACATTAACCGGAGATAACAATCAGTAAGTTTTTATAAAGAAAATTCCGAGTTGGTTTACGTTGAAGTAATTTCTGTGAGACAATAATTAACTGCAAAAATCATAACGAAATCTCGAGAATGATTCAATAGTTTACCTAAGAGTTCAAATGGAAACTTGGAAATTGCGAGAAGCAGTTGAGTAGACATTCGGGGTTCGCCCAGCTAAGAAAAGGGGCCGAAATAAAACAACAGTCCCATGCTGGTTGAAGGAAAGATAATCCGAAGATTAGAAAACCAAATTTTCGGATTCACATAACATCTCTGTGATAAACCAAACCGAGATGACTTCCGTCGTCGCCTTAAAGGCATGTGAAACCAGAAAGGGTTGCAAAGCTCAACTCTTCCGCAAAGAAGAACGAAAATGAAAACCGGTTCAAGGGTTTGGGGGTGACAAAACGGCTGTGTACCCTAGAAAATTCTTGAAGATCTCGACCTTGCAGATTATGAGGTGGGCAGATCGAACGGTGGCTCAAATGCCACGTAAACCAAACAACAACTGTTGCCATAAACCTATCCCGAAATTCATTAAATGCTGATAGTGGAATGCGGTTGGCAATTAAAGAATTAACCTTTGATATTAATGTTTGCATGCTCGATGCCCTAGATAAGGTGATTGGGAATCAAACCCAACATATATCCAAAATCAATGGGTACATATAAACCATATGTATCATTCTGCAAAGTTAAACATTGTACTTTATACCAGAGTTGTTTACGTTACCCGAAACCTACATATTTGGCATGATAACTTTAAACGAAGGTTAAAAGTATAAATATATGTTTAATGTATGATGGTGAAATAATTAATCTAGAGTGATATGATTATAATTTATATATATGTTGAATTGACCCTAGAACAAGTAATTCAATAGAAAGATAATTATAATGTAATTATCTTAAAAATGATGATTAAATAATTAACTATGGCAATATAATTTTTTTTAATTTTTTTATGGTAATTATGATAGAATTGGTAAAGTATATGTTACACTGGGTATGCAATTAAACTTTAATTAAGGTTAATATTTGGTTTTATTTATAGGACTAAGGATAGATATTAGTTGTAAACTCATGAACCCATCTAGAGATAACACCTATATTGGAAACTAACTTACTTGTGGATACTATCTTGATTAAAATAATCTTTTAATCTTAAAATATGATCTAAAGTGCTTTAAGTAGTTAAGAATTCATCTTCCTTAAATATAAAAAAGAATATTAATAACCTAACATTTGACAAAATTGAAAGTTTGACACCTTACATATTAACATCATGCTATTTTAAATAACTCTTCAAATTATTATTCTTAAATATTTTGAAATTATACCGATAAAAATTATACTAATAACTTTATGTATTATAAATATTCTATTATTTTGAAAAACTGATAAATTAAATAAATAAATAAAAACCTCTAAACTATTAATCTTTACATATTTATTTACTCAATATAAAATTTCAGTTACTTCCCCTTAACTAGATATTTTTATTGTAAAAGATTAAGAAAAGACGGGTCTCGCAAACATTTATTCAATTCCACCCCTAGGTCGTTGATGTGGACACTCACTTTGAAATATAAAAATTAAGATATAAATGAGTTCCTTTTAGGTTTAGTTACCATTTTAATGTTTTTTCACCATAAGTAGGTAAGAAAGGTTGAATTGCAAAATAATGTAAGAAGTGGATTTTTTTATATACGTCAGGAGTTTAAATTTTATTGGCTTTGGTGAAGACACCCCCGTCTAAGAATTATTTAAAGGGAAGTTTACATCAACAAATCTAAGTAGAACTTTGTAATGGCGTATTTTATCAACTGTCCTATTTTTTTTATGGGAAAACATTGCATAGATACTAACTACCAACTCCCAGTGAGGTTGAGAGCATCATTATACCAAAGCAAATTTGTATGCTAACTACTCTTGGCTTTGGTGAGGGATTTTTTCCACATAAATGGAATATTAATACAATATAATTTGAGAAAAAATAGTAAAAATGAATTAAGTAAGATTTAAGAATTTTGTGATTCATAATGCAGATGAAATGTTTTTGGATTAATTATATTATTAGGATTTAGTTTAACTAGCTAATGTGTTTCATCCTCATGACAAGGTGGAGAAACTAATAAATCTTAATAAATAAATAGTGGAAATACATCATTTCCCTTAAGAACGAATTGTTAAGAATGAATAAATAAATAGTGGAGATGCATCATTGCCCTTAAGAACTAGTAGTTAGAAAGTTAGTTAAGAATTAATATTAATTAATTAATTAATTAATTAAATCAATGGATTAAGTTGTTTATATAGATAAACTAGTCTAAATCTATCTTAACTCTAAATCTATCGAGTGTCAATTTTTTTGAGATGTAAACTTCTTTTAGAGTGAAAAGAAATTTGATCCCTCTCAATGCTTGGTAAATCTAAAATTAAGATAGATTTAAGATGTGTTATATATTAATAACTGATACTTATAATTATTAATTATTTTTACTTTATCTTATTTTTATTTGTATATAATTTAATTTAGTCAAAATATTTTAATTAATAATTACCATTGTTAATTTTATTTAGTTTTTTAATTGTATTTTAATTGTTATGTAATTTGATTGAGTCAAAATATCAATATAACATTTTTTTTATAATAAATTTAGACATTAACATCAAATATATATATCTATAATATATTGAATATAATAAATAATGAAAATATTTTATAACTTTTCATCATAAATAAATTATTATTTAAAATAATTTTTTTATTAATTAAAATAAATAACTTATTAAATGATTACTTGAAGTTATAGTTCAAAGAGTATCTATGGCAACTCTTGTGAATGTTGCACAGAGAAAATAAATAAATTTCTTCACTCTAATTTCCAAGTGATAGGTCAATAATTTTGGAATCCTTATATGCTATTTTTCTAGAGGAATCTGAGACTACATTGTGATAAAGTAGGGTGAATTTTGAATCAATCCAAAAATGCTTTAATAATATACTTTATTGTCAACTCAACTACACCTCTAAAATTTTATTTTTATTTTTTTAACTTATATTTTATATTTTAAAAAATAATATATTCTTTAAAATTATTTTTATTTTTCATATCCTTCAAAATTATATAATTAAAAACTAATTATCTAAAAATAATAATAATGTTAAATATAATCACAAAAATACTGCGATATCCTACCTTTAATAATCTGGAAGATTTTCCCTTATCGAGGAAAAGCTGACGATTGATGATTAAATTGGCCTAATCATTGACCATGATTAAGTTATATTTAAGTGAAAGACCAACACCATACTATGGGAGATTTTCCTTAGATTTATGATTTGTATGGTTACCTTTATTCTTTCATATTTACACATTCTCGATCCCCAAGAGTGGGAGAATTTTGATGAAGCCCACGGCAAAAGGTAATCGGTTACTTTCGGTTCATTCCATGAACGTGCGTAACAGTCGGGGAGCATCGAACACGATCCCGATGGAAGGGTGGTCGTTTTCATGAGACGTAACATGCTCAATATTCTATATATTCATTTTTTTTGTTCACTGGTTTGAGAAGGCATTTAAGCTGCCAAAATTATCCAAATTATCTGGGGACTTATGGTATGAGAAATCGCGACAAGGGGTTTTTTGAGGAGCATCTAAGCCACCGAAATCACTCAAATCATCTAGGGACTTATGGCATGACAAATCGTGATCGAGGGGCATCTAAGCCGCCAAAATTACCTGAGCATCTAAGCTGCTAAAATCACCCAAATCACACTTGGCCTCAGTGACACTAGCTCTTATCATTGCTGAATTTTTTTGCCTTAAAAGTATTGGAACCAATGACCTTTTCATCACAAATGTCCTAACAACACACTCTTCACAATCGAACCAAACCCCCCTTAACCTCTATATATAAATTTTCAATGATTAAAAAATTAATATATAAAGCATTCATAATTTATAATGTTTTATTTTACCATGTAAAAAATGGTACTTTATGTTTTACAATGGTGTTCAACGTTAGTCTTACCAACTTTAATGTCTCTAAGAGGCACATGCCTTTGTGTTTGACTACAATATTAACAGAAAGACCGACCATGCCCATTAAGATCAAATAATAGATTATACATATTTAATTTTTGTACAACTGAGGATTAAAAATTGTATATTTTTTTTATTAATTCTTATATTATATTAATTCGAACAAATAAATCACAATAAATTTTATTCTCGCAAATTTTTTTTATTATATTTATATCTTATATTATTTATTAATATAAATTTATTTTAATTATGAATTTATTAAATATTAAATAAATTAAAAATAATTTATTATATAATGATTATAGTGTTTAACATTGCTTTGATAAAATTTGGTTTATACCTTTTGAAAAACATATTTGATTTTTATTTTAAAATTTATTAGAAATAATATAAATTAAATCTAATTTTGATAAGTCAAAAAATGAAAAAGATAATATTAGAATAAATATTTTGAAATTGTAATGTAATGTGAGTGTATATAAAATATTATGAGAGAAAGTTATTGTTGCTTTTATCAATCTCAATATCATAAAGATAATATTTTTTTTTACATATTACAAATTGCCCAATCCATTGTTTCACTATGGAGCCCATGGGAACTTGTCTTTATTTAATAATGTTGTTTTTTTTTTTTACTATGGAGTTCATGGGACCTTGTCTTTATTTGCATTAGTCAAAACACATATAAGCTTTTAATTTTTTAGATTCACGTTGATCACCTTCTTACAATATTTTAATTTTCTTTTATCTTCTAATTCGTTATCAAGCCATAATTTCTCCTTAAATTTAGATGTATGAATATTTTTAATATTGTCATTATTATGTAGAGTGACCTCTTCCTTTATACAAGGACAATTTATCTAACATTTGACATCTTTGTGCCAACCATGCTTGTTCCATAGGTGGTTTTGATTGGATTTTGAAGCAATCTTAGACAACCTCTTATTTTCCATGTTATTTATCCAATTCTTGTACAACAGATACCTAATTATAGTCATGCTTTCTTATATGAGGAGGATATGATATGGGGTGTTGTATTTTATTTTAAGATTACAAGTTATAAAAAATCTTTTAAATCTATTATATCTTTCTCCATAATTCTCTATAAATGTTGCAACCCCAAACTTCATAATCATATAAGATAACAATCTAGTGACAAGAGTTTAGAAGAGAAGTTACATCTTGTCTTATGGCTAAAATTTCGTTGATTTACTAGTTCATAATAGGCTTTTCACTCTCCACTTATTCTTTTCTAAATGCTATATTTCTAATTAAACTTGTGGTGGAGATGGATTTTGAGATATTTGTATGAAGGGGCTTCCTCCAAATTGTTGTTATCATATACAAAGTTAGTGTAAATACTATTTTTTGATTTAATTAGCATAACCTTCATTTTGTTGAAGTTAGCAATCATACTCATACTATATTAAAAATACTTAAGGACGTTTAGTTGTTTGTTAAGATCATAAGAACTCCTAACCATAAGAAAAATATCATTAGCATAAAGATGAAGGATGACGACTATACCATTGAGAGTCAAGCCAACACAACTTGTTTCTTCCAAATAACCCTTTTACTTGCTAATATGTATAAAAAAAGGGTAAGAGACAACCTTGCTCAAATCTTATATTATAAATAATTCTTCAAACCAACTAGCCACTGTGTTCTTTGGTGCACATTGATAGGTTAAATTACTATAACACAAAAATCAATGTGCATTGTCAATACCGTTTTGTGCTTACACTAAAATCAATGCATATTGTTAATGCAATCACTTTAAAATTAATGCCAACCTTACTCAAATCCTATTTGATTGTTTGCACTAAATGCATTGATTTTAGTGTAAAAGTTATTTTCTAATATTATTTGATTGCTTGCATTAAATTCATTGATTTCAATGTAGATGTTGATTTCTGATTTGATGTAATTGGATACATGATGGTACATTAATTTAAGTGACTGGATTAACAATATGCATTGATTTTAGTGTAAGCACAAAACGGTATTGAAAATGCACATTGATTTTTGTGTTATAGTAATTTAACCCATTAATATTGGAGAGCAAGAGAGACAAGTATCATGTTTACTACAACAGCTCGAGCTAAAGATTTAAATTATTTACGATTTAAATTTTCTTTTTCATATAATCGATATGAAAAGATGACAAAACTAACAAGGGTGACAATAAGAATAGTAGAAGAGAATAGTTTGAGATTGATCACAATGAAGGCTATTTGTAACACGAGTACATTCTTATTATTCACATTTTCTATCTTTCAACACTATTTTTGTCACTTTGCATTCAAAAAAATTATTTCATCATTTTTCATCATTAAAGTTATTAACAATATTTATCATCTCAACAAATTGAGGTAACTAAGAAAATGTAAAATTAGAATGACCAAGTTAATCTCATAAATATTTAGCATTTTTGTTCCTAATTCTACTTATTTATTCGTATTTTCTTATAAATTTAATAATCTATTGGTATATATATATATATATATATATATATATTATTATTATTATTTATTTATTTATTTTACTTAATGATTTAATTTAAGTTTAAAATATTGTTTATCTTATCTCTTTGTAAATGTGATATTTTAGTTTTTAGTTTATTTTTGACTTGGGTCTTGTTGTTTCATAATTTTTATGGATAGATTATTTATTTATTTATTTATATTTATATTTATTTATTTATTTTTTAAATTTATTTATTTATTTATTTTTATTTTTTATTTTTTATTTTTTATTTTTAACTTAATTTTTTAATTTAAGTTTAAAATATTGTTTATCTTACCTCTTTGTAAATGTGATATTTTTGTTTTTAGTTTTTTAGTTTATTTTTGACTTGGGTCTTGGTGACCATTTTAACTTTATAACTTTTAAGGTTGGGTTGGCTATATTTTTTATTTATTGTATAGTTTTATTCTTATATTTTTTACCATTGGATTTTGACCGTTGCTTCTCTCTTCCTGGTATAAATGTGAAAGTCAGATCAGCCATGATTTATTATCTTGATGATGAACTACAGTTTGTAGTTTGAAACACGTTGGTTCCTAAAATTCTTATGTGATTTCCCAGAAGATTGATAATTAAAACATATTTAAAATGATTATATTAATATTTGATATATTTACATATTATTGATAAAATTAATCATATCTTCGATAGATTTTCCTTGGCAACACACGATTGAAACCAGCCTAGATCCATCTTAACTCTGGATCTATCAAGCGCCAAGAGGGATCAAATCTCTGGAGGTGCAAACCTTTCCTCAAGTTTTGCACTAAAAAAAAGGTTTCCACCTCGAGAGATTTAATCCCTCTCGGCGCTTGATAGATCCGGAGTTAAGATAGATATAGACTGGTATGTATAAAAAAAAGGTAAAAGACAACCTTGCTCAAATCCTATATTAAAAAAAATTCTTCAAACCAACTAGTCACTGTGTTCTTAAACTTCACAATAACATTCCCATACAACCTTATTGTCATAGCTCTCAACTCAAAGGAGTTTTTACTTCCTTTAATTTATTCTAAAGGTTTATCCTAAACTCTCACCTCCAAAGAACTTCCAATTCTTCTAATATATTTGAAATATTAATTCTAAGTATTATGTTAAAAACTTTTCTAAAATTAACAAGACATTTATTTTGTTTTATTATTGTGTCACTTCTCCACAAAAATCTTAAAAACATTTGTTTTATTATTATGTCACTTCTCCACAATAATCCTAAACACAACTTAATTTAACTTAATAAACTATTTCAATAAACTATATCATATAATTTATATGTAAATTGAAATTAAACATTTTATTATTGTGTCACTTCTCCACAATAATCTTAAAACTTTTGTTTTATTATTATGTCACTTTCCACAATAATCCTAAACACAACTTAATTAACTAACTTGATAAACTATATCATATAATATATATGTAAATTGAAATTGAAAAAAAGTTGAATATAGTTAGTGACAAAAGAACCCATCAATGTCAAAATATAGATAAAATATTGTAAATATTTCTTGATTTATTTAAAGATGATTTTTTTTTATGGTATATAATTTAATAATTAAAAATAACATAATATATATGTGAATATGATAGTGGAATCATTTAACTTAAGGGGGGAATTGGTTTAGTATTAAAATTAGTGGTATGAATCACTCCCGTGAAGGGGAGTATGAGGATATAACTGGACCGTCTTGCTTGTCGTTAATGGTTGATGTGGACGTGCATTTTAAAATGTAAAGCATAAGACATAACATAGTACTGAACTTCCGGTTTCTTTTCTCATATTCACGTGCTTCATTTCCGGTCAAAGATGCGGTAAATGGACACCATGTTTGCGGCAGAATTCAGATTTAGATATTGTACATTTGACATTTGATTTTTTGCTACATTCTCAGTGGAGACGTGAATTATACCGAAACTTCAATTAAGTACTGTGTTTTAGAAAGATACGTTGGTCTAGTAAGTTCTAGATTGAATTTTTTTTAAGTAATTAAATTTTAAGAATTTAAAAGATGTTTGAATTTAAGATTTAGAGGTATATGGTAAGAGTGAAACTTATTTCCTATCGATTATGAATGGTTTTTTTAATAACATTTTTGCATGGTTTTTTTTTAATAACACTAATGAGTTAGTTTGTAATTTTTCTCTCCATAGTTGAGAAACACACTATTTTGAAAAATATTTAGTTATCTCACTTTTGTGTATATTGGAATGATGTTTTTAAGATTTTACTAAATTATTAATGGATTTAAGTCATTTTAAAAGGCAGAATTAAAACCTTTTGTTTTTGGATGGGCTATAATGGGTTTTCGTGGCCAACAGACCTGATTGTTCTATGACGCAGATTGAGGTCACCAAACATTCTTTATAGGACTATAATATGCTTTTATTTGAAAGAATGATAGAAAAGATCCTACCTAGCTTACAAAAGAAAAATCAATTAGATTTAAGTCACTCAAAATCAGCTATAACTTTAATTTATTATGTTATTAGATTTTGATTCATTTAAAAAATGTTTGCTAAATAATTAGAGTGTCATTGAAGAATAAGCTAAATTGTCCTTATAATTATAATGAATTCTCTTTTTAGAATAAATTTGACTAATTATAATGAATTCTCTTTTTTTAGAATAAATTTGAAAAAAAAATACTTAAAATGAATTTTTTTTAAATAAATTTGAAAAGAATACTTATGGGTAAAAAAATTCTTTTTCGTGATTTGTGATAGTGAAATTATATTTAATTCTAAATTATTCCAAATTATCACAATTCCATGAATGTTTTACATTGTTTAAAATCCCAAATTCTTATATTATGACTGAAGGAAGTTAATTAATTCTAATTATGTTATGATTGAAGGAATTTAATTAATTCCAATTTTTTTATGTTAAAATTTGAGGGAAACTTGTCAGTGGTACAGTATAATAATTTTATGTCTTTTTTTAAAAATTTTATAATGTTGGAAATTGGTAATATAATTATTGATGTCTATGTATTGTTTTTCCTTTTTTAAGTTGGAAATTGATAATATAATTATTGATGAGAAGGTCATTTTTTATTATTTAAATCTTGCTTTTAAATATATAAATGAATTCAACATTTTAAAATAAATTAGGACATTTAAATTATGTATATAACTTAAATTTACAATGTCAATAAGTTAAATAATATTAACTAAAAATAAATTAAAACATAGAAACGTCATACTATAATTTTTGGAATTTAAATATTTTTTTTGTTTGCTTAGTAGTGGGGTCTTTACATGACTTCAGGCCAAACCTATGGTAGAAATAGCGATTGTGGGACATCTAAGTAGTCAAAATCACTCGGGGATCGCACACGGCCTCGACCACACCAACCCTTATCATGGCTGGATTTTTTTTTGCCTTCGGGGAGATTGGAATCGGTGGAGTGTCTTAACAGCGCACTCTTCACCGTCGAACCAAACCCTGTTTAAATAAGTGATTTTGTCTTGAAAAAATGGTTTTATCAGATAAAATTATTAGAAATCCAGATTACAATTATTAAGTTTCAAAAATTTAAGTAGTCCAATGATACGTGAGAGTGCTAAATCCATTTCCACTATTAAAAAAACAATTTAAACCTTCCAATTTGATATTTTTCGAAAAAAAAATTGCCAAAAAAATCATCATTAAAACAAGATTGTCACTTGTATAGAGAAATCCCTTAAAAACAAGATTGTCACCTGTATAGAGAAATCTCTTAATCTTAGGATATTTTTAAGAAAATGCATGAGAGTCTAAGAGGCGGTACAAGGATCCATGTGGAAGGTTTGCCATTCAATCAACTCAATCAATCATAAAGGATTGAATGCAGATTTTCTTTGTCGCCTTGAAATCATTAATGTCATCTATGGTCAGATGAATTGTATACAATGGGAGATTACAAAATGTGATCCTTGCCTAGGAATGTGCAGCAAAGCCCCTCCCATAACGTTATGGAGAGCAGTTTAGATTTGACCGGTTTTCCACTAAAAGGTAACAGTCGCATGAGGCATAACATGCTCCACCGAACATATAGGCATTCCAAATGATTTGAAATTAATTTTAAAATCTTCACACAATTTACAATGTAGTATTGTGTAAACTAGTGGCCCTAGTAGTATTAGCGTGTGTGCCCTCTAGAAGGGCCATGTCTACTAGGACCACCATCCATAAAATAAGCCACGAACGAACATTAAATAGGGATGGAGAGATAAGGATAAGCATGGGCCCCTTTATTTTAGTTGTGAGGAGGCAAGCTGAGCATGCCCCGGCCCCACCACGGTAAAGGGCAACGACAAATGTATGGCACTAGGGAAAATAAAGTTCTACGTCAGCAAGTGTGTGGTGCATGCTTTTTTTAATAATCTAGTCAGCAAATGACAACACCACTAGGGCAATAATGATGTGGTCGAGGTTGACTACCGGCGCAACGTGTTTTATTCCGGTCCCACAGGCCGGGAACAATGGCCTGCGCTCTCCCTGACCGGCGCCGACGGACACGTGTATGAGAATGACAATGGGGACAACGCTACAGAAGCGCTGAGCAACCTTGGCCGCTTGTGCCAGGCGGCGGGCCCCGACCGCCAAATTGTGTCTGTTGCGACGCCCATGTGACACCCACTCCCACAATACGCGTGGTTACCCCACACGCCAACAACTCTGGTTAACGTTACCCAACTCTGGTTAACGTTTTTTTGGTGTTCGCCTGTCACGGAATCGCTGCAAATAAATTCCATACTGTAATTTCACTGATACGGACCTGAGATGCGAAAATTTCCGCCAAATTTAAGATATTCCGGTGGCGGATGAAACGGAAGATTGGGCGCAGAAGGAAAAGTTTAATGAGAACTCAGAGGTGTCAGTGAGAGAGATTGCGTAATTTTTAAAATTCTCCTGAGGTTTTAATGGTCGGTAATGCCGTGGCGATTCCCCATTGGATTGGACGTTTCCATTTGGAGGTGCTCTACAAGAAGCCGTGCCGGCTCCTGCCATTTGCTTTATAAATAGCACAGGGCCGTTTCGTCAGTCCAATCAACTCCACCAGAATCGTCGAGTGAACAGAGTGGCTGAGCTCAAATTGACGTTGAGTCCCCCGTACTGCTGGTCTGTAAAGCTTCCAAGTTCCGTCTCGTCCCAGAAAACTTGGCGTAGGGAGCCCAATTTGGGTTTTCGTATTGGCAAGGGTTTGCGTATTCAGTAGCCTCCTCCCTTTTCTTTTTCTTGCAGGAGCGGTGCAGCCGGGTGTTTTCTTAAGTACAAGAAAGTGCAGTTGCAGTTGGCCGCAAGCGACGTCTCAGGTTCGATCCACAAGCCGGACAAGATGTCGAACTCTGGCTCGGAGTGCAAATCCCAGATAGGCGAGAGCTTCCTTATGGAGGACAAGTACTGGAAACCCTCTAATAAAAAAAGGAGCAACAGCCACAGCCACAGCCACAGCAACGGCAGCAGCAAAAGAAGACAACAAGAAAACTGTTATTTCGGCCCTAGTGATTCCTCAGGCCCGGTCAGGTCTTCTTTCACCCGCCGCTGTTCGAGTCTCGTGAAGGAGCAGCGCGCAAGGTTTTACATAATGCGCCGTTGTGTTTCCATGCTTCTCTGCTGGAAAAAATACGGCGATGCTTAAGGCTCTCCATTCAGCAGGAAATGGAAACGGATTGATCAGAGGAGGGTGATGGTGATAATCCAAGGGGCCCTGTAAATATGAATTTTGGCTTCTTGATGTTTTATTTGCGTGTAATCAAGAATCTTTACCATGCCTGCTCTTACCAGAGCTCTGGACGGCTAATTTTGTACCATAATCCTAGGGAAAAATCCCTTTATGCGATCAATCTCAATATAGTGTTGGCTTGCCTATTAAATCTTTCTCATGGTTGATGTTTTATTTGCGTGTAATCAAGAATCTTTACCATGCCTGCTCTTACCAGAGCTCTGGACGGCTTATTTTGTACCATAATCCCAGGGAAAAATCCCTTTATGCGATCAATCTTAATATAGTATTGGCTTGCCTATAAAATATTTCTCACGGTTGATGTTTTATTTGCATGTAATCAAGAATCTTTACCATGCCCGCTCTTACCAGAGCTCTGGACGGCTAATTTTGTATAATAATCCCAGGGAAAATTCCCTTTATGCGATCAATTTCAATATAGTGTTGGCTTGCCTATAAAATCTTTCTCATGTCCTGGATTTTAATCTTAAGCCTTTACAGTAACTAGTTGTATAATCTGTTACTTATCGAACTATTCCCAGTCTGTATTCCATATATTTCGGTTTCGAAATCTTGATGAGACTTGTTTTGTTTACACAGTGATACCAGTGAAGCACGCAATAGAGATAGTTCCTGGAACTTTAATTGCATGAAGCACTCAATAGAGATCATAAATTATCAAAACTGTTGTAATTGTTTAAAGAATAAGAAATATCCAGTGAAACAGGTAACAGAGATAGTTCCTGGAACTTTAATTGCATGAACCACTCAATAGAGATCATAAATTATCAAAACTGTTATAATTGTTTAAAGAATAAGAAATATCCAGTGAAACAGGTAACAGAGATAGCTGAAGATCCATTGCAATACTTTCTGCATTTAGTTTAAAGCTCCCAATCACTGGTCAGAAAACTGTGGATTTGTCTGAAAATTCTGATTTCTATTAACTTTCTTTGGCGATTTTTGCAACTAATTATGAACAAGAATTGAGCTTTGATAAAATAAAATGTTACAGCAACCAGAAAACCATGGCACCGCTGAGCTTTTCTTGGGTTTCTTGGTGTTTTTCCACAAAAATGTTGTTTTCGTTTGGAATGGCAGATAGTGGCGTGTCACTACCAGTTAGGCCCGGAGGGCGTGTAATGGCGGAATTCACGTCGAATCGAATAGGTAGCTACTGTATAATGCTCGTCTGACCCACCTTGTCGGGCATCGCTTATCCGTGGCAGCCGGCCACTGCCTTTTCAGGGAATTACAGCAGAAAAATACACGAAGGGAAAGAGGAAAAGATGGTTCAATCTGTATTTTGGGGTTCAAAGGTAAAGTACATTCATGTGGTCTGTTATTGTGTGGAAAAATATGGAAGAGGAAAGAAGAATTGTCCTGATTTGCTTTGGCTTCTTCCTTTTAGCTAAAAGAAGTTTAGCTTATCTAATTTTCACAGAACGTGTTTTGCTATGGAACTTTAACTAATTCTCCGTGAGGCGTCTTTCTTGTTTTAGTCAAAAGTTCTGGAAGTAGATTGATAGATTTTTCCATCATAAAACTAGATATTAATTTCCGACCATATATGTTCATAAAACTAGATATTCATTTCCGACCACGTATAATGGTTTAGCATTGGAGTTAGAATTGGGTATTCCTATCTATATAGATTTACTACCGTATAAAAATATGGGAAATTTTTAAGTATTTTGTCGTAGAATTAAAGAGACGAAAAATATGGGAAATTTTGGAGTATTTTGTTGTAGAATTTAAGAGATGAATTCATGATCAACAACAATTAGTAACAATATCAAAACTATTCAGATTTTCTTAAGACCGTTTGAGTTAATCTTTAAGGTTATTTATTTTATTATATATATATTCTAATGAAATCCAAGAAATTGAACTCATGATGAACAACAACTAGCAAGCAACAATATCAAATATTTGGGTTTGAGATAAAGTTTAAATTATGCTCTTTTAATGTTAAATGAAAAAACAATTTTTTTTTTCATAAATAACTTAAAATCTAAAGAAAACAAGATGTCCATATAAATCAAAGAGTTTATACTTCATAGATAATTTAAGATATGTATATATTTTTTTTATATTTTATTATTATTATTATTATTTTGTAATCTAGAGGAGTTTCAGGGCTGCTATCGCTATACTTTGGGGGCTTAATATCTGTACTTCTCTATTTATCTTTGTAGACCAAGTTACTATTAGTGATTAAACTTTAAATTTCTTAATTTGCAATACTTCACATTTACTTTGATTGCCAATTAAAATAAGCCAAAATTACCAACTAAACTAAAAATAATTTATTTAATATTTTTTTATATATATACATTTAGATTTTATTATCTATATCAATAAAAGCTAATTATAAAAATCAATAAAATTGCCGCATCTTATTAATAACATAATTCAACGTTGTCGAAGTCTCTTATAACATTTAAATGGTATAATGTCAATTATAATTACAATTTCAATATCTTTAAAAATTTTAACAAAAAATAATTAGAAGATAGTTTAAATATTTCACATAATAAATTTTTTAAAATAACTATCTTTATCATAATAAAAGATTCTCCTCGTTCCTCTTTTTAAAAATATTCCACCATTTTAAATATTACATTTCGATTACATTTTTCCGCATGATATGTAATCACAGAATATATTCATCTGGATTTACACATAAAGACCATTCTTCCAACATAATTGAAATTGTTATGTTTTACACTGAAAACGTAATCTCAATTATTTAAACCACAAAAAATCTGATAAAATATATTCTCTTTATTCAACTTGTCGGGGTAAGTTTAAAGGATATTCTGGTCATATTCTTGGTTCAGCTTGTCACATATGATGAGGTAAGTTAAAGTATATGACGTGGCACATTTAGACGCGTAGGGTAAGTTTAAAGGATATTCTGGTCATATTCTTGTTCAACTTGTCACATATGATGAGGTAAGTTAAAGTATATGACGTGGCACTGTTAGACACGTAAATTTTAAATAGATGACACGTTGCAGACATGACCGAGTAGTCTGTCGCTATTGCAAGAAGATTCCTTGCGCTGTATGCTTGGGGACTTCACAGTGATATGTGGCCCCATTTAATTTAATTCATGTCCTATGATTCCAACTTGAGCACATAAATGTCATAATTACCATTCCGGTATGATTCTAGAAATTTTGACTGTCATTTAACACAGTTAATATTTTAGAAATTATAACAACGTTATAATAAATCAACTTTCATCATGCAGGTATGAATCTATAATTTTCACGGCCTAAAATTTACAAAGTAGTTACTGCAATTCTGATGTAATGATTATGTTGATTTTATTTTGGAATAGGGTTTTTAGAATTTTTATATATGGTAGATTTAATGATATGAGAATATTTTTATCTTATTTATAATTTAAGGGTTTCTAAATAATATTTCATTTTTTAAACCATTATTTATTGATATTTTTGAAATATGCACGTTACTAATGATATTTTTTTTTAAATGTCAGTTTGATTTATATATTTAGAATTTATCCATTTCTAATATTTGTTGTTTAAAATGCATTTTTGAATACATAAATAGATTCAAAACCCTAAGAATCCTCTTGGGGAACTCAAATTTTACATAATTTCAAGAAAGAATGTGATTTTTTTTTGTTTAAAATACATTTTTGAATACATAAATGGATTCAACACCCTAAAAACCCCCTCGAAGCACCAGATTCTATATATTAAACAACTTAAACTCATTTTTTAAAAAACCTATTGCATATTTTAATTAAACTTAACCAAAAAAAAACATAATGTAAAAGGTCATTCCATCTATAAGTTAGACTAAGCATGTGTGTATATATATATTCAAAAAAGGGGTAGAGTATAACAAGAGAGTTTCATACACCAATTTGGTGTTTGGCTTAGTGATGTCCTTAAAATTAAATTATATATATATATATATATATATATATATATATATATATATATATATATATATATCCACTTTATGTTCCAAATAAATAGTAGTTCTAGCTATTAAAATTAATCCACAGTTTAGTACAATAAATATTTAAGATAATAAAAAAATCTATGATAAAATTTTAATTTTCCTATGAAATAACAAAAAGTAGAAAGTTTTGATTTTTGTGTTCAAAGGCCTATTCTACACCTGAGTTTGAGGGCAATGTGTTATTTAGTCCGTGCTCAATATGGATTTGACATGTGTCCCTCTTAAAAAATATATATATTCTCTAAATACAATATCAATGTGGCTATAATAAAAAACAAAAATGCATATGCACATTTAGTTAGTCTTAATTAAAAGAATTACAAAACATCAATAATCTCAATGTAACTATGGTCACTTCATTAATTGTTAATATTAAAATCCAATGTGGTAAAATTATTCCACTTAATCTTAGTCATAAAATATTTCTATGTCCACTTGACTTATATCTTAAGTTTCAACTAATCTCAAATCTTTATTATATTCAAATTTAAAATTTACCCTTCATTAAAAATGAATATAGAAAGGGAAGATCCGCATCAATGTTTTTCATTGAAAATGGAAACAAAGAAGGAAGACCCAGAGGAGTGCTCAACATGGTGGTCTCAATTGCCCAACAATCTCAAAGAGAATGAGTTGGCATGGCTGCACCTAAAAATTAGTTAGATATTGAGAGGTTTATAAAGAATGGAATGCATTCTTTGCACCCACACAATATTTCATCCACACACAATTTATAACTAATGATTGGGTTACAACACTTCCAACAAGAAAAATAATAATTGAAGGTTGAAAAATAAAATAAAAAATATCAAATACTTCTTAATAGAATTGTTAAGAGGGATATGTGTAATTCATTGAATTCTTAATATAAAATTAATATGTGAAATTTAAAAATATTCATAACAATAAAAAAAAATGTAGAATTAAAATATAATAATAACAAAAAAATCATTTTAATGTGGACAATGTAGTTCATAGATAAAATGTCTCAATGCACATGTTATGTAAAATATTTTAATGTCAACTATGTATATTATATATTGTTAATTTTTTTTTAATGTATAATATCATATAAAATAATTGAAAAAAAATAAAAATTTATAGTTAAAACATTTGAAGTAGTCACATATTTTACATTTTAGGCTTTTTTTAGGTATATATTCTTAAGATTCCCTCAAATTCAACAAAGGTTTTTTGGACTTACAAGTTTAAGTTATGTACTTTTTATACCATTAAAAAATAGAATTTAAACAATGAAAGATTATAGATAAAGTCTAGAGAGGGGGATGCAATTTTTTTCCAATTTCGTCACTCTAAAATAAGTTGGCACGTGAAGAGGTTTGATCCCTCTCCGCCCATGTTAGATCCGTGCTTAAAATGAATCTTGGTCAAAATAAAATAAAATAAAATAATCCTTTATTGAAATAAAATTTCTATGTTATTATGGTTTTATCAATTTTAATAATAATGGAGAATTTGATTTTTTTCCATAACTAATTATTGTACCAAGAGGCTCTCCAACCTAGTATGAAAGAGATATAATGTCTTGTTATATAAACATTTTGATTCGTAACAAAAAATAAAATTGATAATTTACCATTGGCAGTTTTTGGGCTCCCTTCTAACAAGCCAAGGTATTTGCCCTTGGTATTTGTAATGATGAAACCTATTTAAAAGATTTAGGAAATTCATTAATCCATTTTTCTCAAGCACAACACACCCACTTGATGTAAAATATGTAAGTTTTAATCTTTTCATCTAGTTTATATTTTTCTTCAAAACAACTTCGTTTTTGCAAGGATTCATTTATTTTGATTTGAATTGATACTAATGAATTGTATTCAATCAGATGTAGGTTGTTAGTGACTATGAAGCAACCAAGTTGTTCAATGGGAAAGTTGTAGCCAAAGGAAAGGAGAGGTCTGAGGAGGAGCACTATAAATTGTACTTGTGAGTTTTAAATTCAATTTATCTATTTCTAAAGTCACATTTATTCATAAAAAATTGATAGTTGTGTAAGACGTAAAGTATGTTTTAAAATCATAAAAAATAATCTAATAAGATAAAGATGATTATTCAATATAGAGTTAAATCATAATTTTAAGTATTATTATTATTATTTAATTAATCAAAATAATTGTCTTATAGAGTCTTATATCAGAGGCTGAAATTACACAATGAATCATTCCTATGTGCTTGATAACTTACCCCAAAAAATTCTACTCATAATTCGAATTTACTTATTTCTAAAAAATGCTTAAAAATCACAGTAAATAATTTAATAAGCTAAAGAGGATTGTTCAATAATTAGAGCTAAATAGTAATATTAATTTATTTTTTATTATTCTTTAATCATATGATATTACTTGGTTGAAGGTTATTTATGGTCAAGCCATAATTAAAAAAAAAAAAAAAATACTAGGACAAAACACAAAGTTTATATCACCAAAAAAATGCTCTTATACTTACAAAAAAAAAAACTAGCGAAAACAAGTAATACCTGATATTTAAATGATGGGTAAAAATAAAAATCAAGGAAATTTATCATAAAAAAGTTTCTTGACAAGTTCGTCAAATTTATACCCTGCCTCTACCCTTGTCTTGGCTTTACAAATTCTCAAGACTACAAATGAGAACTATTTTGATGGTTGTCAACATTTATCAACTATTCAATTGAGGAAGTAAAAAAATGTGTAAGTAGGATGTTTAAACCTTATACTTTTAAAAAATATTTCAACGCCGGTTTTAAATAAACTACATGAAGATTTATGTTAACTATGTTGATATCAACTTTATCTATATCTATATAGAGTATAACAATGTTAAAATAAAATATTTTAATGTTATATATATATATATATATATATATATATATATATATATATATATATATATATATATATATATATATATAAAAGAAGGAAATGTGTAATTTATTCAATTTTTAATATAAAATTAATATGTGACATTTAAAAATATTTAATGTGGTTTATCAATAAAATATCTTAATATGCATGATTAACTAATATTAAAAATATATTAATCACAAAAAAAAATCATTGTAATGTGCTTAATGTAATTCATGGATAAAATATCTCCATGAACATGTTATGTTAAAATATTTTAATGTTAACTATTTACTCTATATAGCATTCAAAAATATAATTTAAACGATGAAAAACTACACATTATATATAGATAAAACCACTACAGATTCATTGGGATCTATCATGGGATGAGAGGGATGCACTTTTTTTTTTTTCATTTTTTCACTCTAAACGAGGTTCACATCTAAAGAAATTTGATCCCTCTCTACTCATGTTAGATATGATACATGCTTAACATAGAACTATACTAGTTTAAGTGACTCTGCTGGTATTATATTACATGATGAATCAACTTTATAAAGCTTTTGTAGTAATGGTTGGAAGCCCAAATTTGATAGAAAAAAGTGTTTTAAAGAATATATATATATATATATTCAAAATTGGAACCATGATCGCACTAGTCTACCTATCATATTGGAATCGGTAAAACCGGGACTAGTGAGATCTCAATGAAACGGTTTAAAAAAATAGCATGAAATAATTAATTTTTAATTAAAAAAAACAATTTTTAAGATTTAAAACCATGATTCCAATCCAATAAAGACAAAATATGTAAAATTTTCTCATCTATATATAATGTAAAGGTGAATATATCAAAATGGCATCAAGTGCAATACATATTAGAAACAAAATACATAATCAATCATGCTCTACATGGCCTATAAAGTACAAAAACAATGTGATAAGTTATAGGGAAATTGGCCTACTACAAGAAAACAAGTCTACATATAAGTGATCAACATGATCACTCCTCGTCATGATAAAACTCATTACCACTACCAGACATGGGATCATCAACATCAGCTACATATGCATCATCTCGATCAGAGTTCGAGGATGCCTCAGCCTTATCTGCAACCTCAATAGTAGCACCAATAGCAATAAAAATATACCTAATGGAAGCACAAGTTGATCGACCTGCAGGACCAGTGCCTTCCATTGGTTGATTACCTTTCCTTGATTCGGCTATTGGTTCTAGTTCTAATGGCACTACCATATTTGCATTGGGATCAACCCTCCTAACTCCATGTCAATATCAAAATCAACATCAAACTCAGTTGATTGAGTCTCTTGTGACCCATTATAGTGTTGGATCAATATCGTCCAACACAATAGGATATATATCAATTCTTTTGTTCATCAATTGGTTGTGCCTTAGTCGAAGGTTGTATTGCATGAAGAAAAAATTAGCTAATTGTTTTTGTTCCAAACAATTTCTCTTATTTTTGTGTATGCGCGAAAAAACAGACCAATTGCACCCACAACCTGAAGCACTACAAGTTTGGTTGAGGACTCTAACTGTAAACTTTTGCAACTAAATACATTGGCTGCCAAATGAATCCCAACAATGTGTTGCAAAGAAAAATACATTAGTTATTTCAGTTCATTACTTATTTACAAGTATTTATATTTTTAATTGTAAACAGTTGAAATTTAAAAGAAAAACAAATTTGAATTTCTTACCTGGTTGATCGACATCTCTTGTCATCTTTGCCAAGTTTTTTCCAAAGGCATCTTCCGCCATATTAAAAAGAGTAAGTTTTTTATGTCTTTCCAACTGGTTGGAATGGTTCGGGACCATTTTCTCCAAGTAATCATACAACCTATCTTTAACCTCCCCAGTTTGCGCATCTCTTAACCGATCTTTATAATGATGCTTTGGGCTCATGAAATACACGGTTGCATGTATAGGACGATGGAATTGGTTGTTCCATATGTTATTAATGACCTCCCATATGGGCCCATATTTAACTAATTTATCCTTTGAAGTTGGCCATATATGCTCATTTTTCTGATCCATAGAATCATAGATGTAGCCCATGACCAATTTTTCCCCATCCACCATCTCTAACAACTTAACAAGGGGCTCGCCATTTTTCACAACCTCTGCAAAATTTTTCAAGAAAGAATTGTCAAAAACATTCTTTCTGGTTTCTTTTCCATCCTATCTGTGAGTCCACTGAGATGAAGTCCATTCATCAAAAGAATATATCTTTCTGCAATTTTTTTTTGTTGAGAATTGAGACATTGCAACGTAAGGAAGTAAATTTCAAATCTCGTAATTGAATGCCTAAGAAGTTCTTTGCCCCCAGTGTTTTTCCTCATTAGGCTCAATACCCATGCGTGGTTGTAGATGTATTTTGTGATGCACTTGGAATGCTATATAGTGTTTTTTAGCCACTCCAATTTTCCTATGTCCTCAAGCATGAGGTCTATGCAATGTGCAAAACATGGAGTAAACAATATGGTCTTATATTTGGACTCTAACATATTTCCAACAAGAGCATAGTTTGAGGCATTATCTGTGATGACTTGCACAAAATTCTTCTCCTCCACTGCGTGAATAATCTCTTCCAAATTCTCAAATAGAAGGTTTGCATCCTTGACCTTATCATATGCATCATTTGATCTTAAAAACATGGTTCCTTTAGGGAAATAAACAAGTAAACTAATGATAGTGTGGTTGTTTCCATCGATCCATCCATCTGACATGATGGAACAACCTGTTTTGGCCCATGAATGTCTATACTCAATAAAATACTCATCAATGCAAAAAAAATATTTTTACAAAAGAGTTCCCCTAAATTCATGCATACCAGGGCCTTTGAATCCCCTTCCTACAACTATAACAAAGTCCCATATATGTTGGTAATAAGGTGAGAACGCAACATTAAATGGGATATCTGCATCATACCACCATCTAGAAATTTATTGAAAAGCAAATTCTTTGCATTTCTTTTTCCAGTGCTCATCCAAAGTGGGTTGATGTTGAGTTAGATTTGGTTGGGAGGAAGTGGGATTAGCAGAGGCAGTGGAAACAAAATTTGAGAAATACCTTTGGATGTTCATCCTACTTTTTACTTTAGATTGTTGGCCTTGATTATAAGACCCAAGAGCAGGAGGAACGTAGTGAAAGGGGTCATTCATGGAAGGGATAGAAGATGAGTCTTGAATCTCAAAATATTCATACCCACCATATCTCATGGCTTGTAAAATTTTCTTCTTCCTTGCAATTTGTTCTCGGATAGCCTTATCCCTAGCCTTATTCTCCTCAAACTTCTCAAAATTGGAAAGGTATTCTACCCTAATATATTCTATCACTTCCTTCAGTGCTTTACATGGCTTTACTTGGCCTCTTATCCCAACCAAGTGTTGTTTCAACCTCAGAATACCCCCCCTTCCCAATTGATTTTTGGAAATATTTGCAAACCATTTTTCCATTAATCATGTCACAATGAGCCCATGCATTGTCCTT
Organism: Pinus albicaulis; assembly: GCA_034641835.2. NCBI lineage: Eukaryota > Viridiplantae > Streptophyta > Pinopsida > Pinales > Pinaceae > Pinus > Pinus albicaulis. The sequence goes on along the minus strand of CM076571.1, from coordinate 977,204,581 downwards.
GGATTTTGTAGGCATGGTGGTTAGAAATATTTGAATTTTAAAATTGAAAGAAATCTACAAATTTAAAATAAAATTGCAACTAAGTAAAATGGAAAACCTAAGATAAATTGGGGGAAAAAATGGGGGAAAAAATGGGGCATATTCAGCCTAAAAATAGGTTGAAATTTAAGACTTGAAAACTAATAATTGAAATTTGATAGACACATAAAAAAATTAAATACATGGACAACAATGAAATATGGATTTTAAAGTGAAAAACCTTACTCTGAAATGCAAACTAGTTCCCTTAGCCTCCTCTTGAAGATGCCAACTCCTCTAATATCTCCAAAGTAGCTCCAAGCCTCCAAGATGACTACTACAACAAATAAGAAACACTCTCCAAGCTCCCATTGAAGCTCACAAAAACTCCAAATGAGACGTGTGAGGTAATGAGAGGGGAGACATCCTTTTAAAGGCTTGAATGGGTTGTTTTTAAAGGGAAACAACCCCTAGTTTCCCTTAAAACCATCTCAAAATCCAAGAAACAACCATTCGTGGGGTCCTCGACCATCTTGGAAATAAACTAGATGGTTTATGGCCGGGCATACTAAAAAACTATGGAGTTTTCTCAGATAACCCGAGTTTTCAACCAATTTGATTGTTGGGGCTAATGAACCAACTAGTTTGATTGGTTTACAGTTCAAAGTGGCCAGTTTTGAATTCTTTGCTCTCTCTCTCTATGTCTTTGTGTGTGTGTGTGTGTGTGTGTGTCTCTCTCTCTCTCTCTCTCTCTCTCTCTCTCTATATATATATATATATATATATATATATAGAGAGAGAGAGAGAGAGAGAGAGAGAGAGAGAGAGATGTTTTTTAAGGATATTTCGTTGCGTAAATTGAAAAAAGCCCAAAGATTTATGGGTTAATAGTTTTTTCTTTTAAATTTGAGACTTTAAATAATTATTATATGATTTTCATTTTTGTAAGTTAAATTTTTCTATTTATGAAAAATGTTTACGCCTTTTTTTTTTAGATTTCAAAAATCCTTCTGCCCTCAATCTTACCAGATTTGTTGGCCAATAGGTAATAAAAAAAAAAGAATCATACATTTCCACAAGGATTTAATCAAATATAAATGAAAAGGAAATAAGAACCAGAACTTTAGTAAAATCAAACTGCAACCATAGGCCATCATGTATCTAAAGATGTTACCAAAGCAGGATTCTCTGGATGCAAAATAGGGGATGGCAGAGGTATGAAATAACAATGCACATGTTTCTCCATATGGGCCATGTGGCCCTCCATTTTTTACATCTTCCTCTAAAGACACTACTTTCCCCTTTGCAGGCTAGTCATTCTATCCTGCATGTACCATTGATTTATTTTAATATCATTCAGAAAAGAGATAATTTCACACATGTATTCCCTTATTTCTCTGGTGAGTTACATACCAAGTAGTCTAAGTTACTTAATATGATCTCTAAGGTCCATCTAGACAGGCTCTAGTTCAGGGGAATTAGTTGGCCATGCTGACTCAAGTGCCACAACTTCGCCCAAAGGAGAACCCAATCTATGGGGCAATGATGCAGCCAAAGGCTGCATAAACCCACAATTATCACCTTTAAGATGCATATAAAATGCATGGTTCATTTATGCACCCAAAATAGTTCTCAAATTTGCAAACTCTAATGCGGAAGCTACCTTTCAAATCTCTGTTTTAAAACATTATAATAAAAACCCCTTTACAATCTTCATATATGGAGTTGTTCCTCTTAATACCATTCTCTTTGTACTTGATCAAAGTGTAAACCCCTTTTTATACCCTATGGTTATAAACCATATGCTAAACCCATTTCGTGAAGAATTCGAATTTGAAATAAAACCCATAACAAATCTTCGGGCCAACACATATATTCACTTCATACCAAAGTTTGACTTTGGTTAAAACATCAATTTCCGACATAACAATATGTCTGGCCCCATGGCTTATACCAATCCAATCTCCGTTGTCCATTTAATTATTCCAAATCCGACGGACAACGCATAACAAACTTGCATTTTATTTAACATACCTTTTTAACACCGTCGGGTCCACACCATGATTAACTCTTGCGCAACTTTCCACGCGTCCATCGTTGGATCTCCAGCGCCAACGATCAAATGACTATCGCGTTCAATCGACCCCTGAACTTTATCGCTCCAAATCCATGCGAAATCGGTGGTATTGAACATCCATGTGTCACTCCACAACCGTTATCGCGTTCAAACGAGGAAATACCACTTACATTTGAAAGTTGCGCGAAAACCATTTATGGTTTTCTGAATCCGCGTTTACTGTTCCAATTGCACAGTTCCGCCATACTATTTCTCACGGTTCGAACCATCATAATATTACATCCGCTCCACAGCTTATCATTTCACTTCGCCTTCTCATTGACTTTGAAGTTCCACTGTGTTTCAACTCAAGTTTCGAACAGGGTCAGGGTTCCATCCTGAAAGGAATGTACGCCATCACCTTCTGTTTATGATATCGACCAGTCTTCAAACCTTCACAAAATTCTTTCCATGCATGAGTGAACTTCTATTTCGCATCTTCTGTGATCCAAATCCATCATTCATAAATACAGTAAAACCCCAAATACGACTTCAAAACCCGATCACACTGTACTGTATTTACACAACAGAATGCCTAATTTCTCCTTGGAATGCCTTATATGATGTCAACTCCAATTGTGAGATACATCCAGGCAAACTGTATGCCTCAATTTAAAAGTCCAGGTAATTATTTTATTAGCATCGATCCATTCTGTGATCGATGATACTTTCCTCAATCAATTCCACACAAGATTCAACATTAAACACACAGTCTTAAAATGTAGATTGAACATAATATGACAGAATTTCCCTTATTCCTGTCAATTCCGTTTGCACACAATATACACACTTAATTCAACACCGAATTTCTCTGTATATATAAAACTAAAATAATTACAAAGGCTTTCTTCCTCTTTGGCCTGATATTCAATCAGTGGCCTTCTTCCTCTACAGCCCGTAGGCTTTAAACCCTATCTCTCTCAAACCCCTGAATCACTCTCTATCTACTTATGTACTTACTGGTTTTTATGCCTTTGAGGCTTACATTTTATACAAAAGGTTCTGAAACTATTTTTGGTTTCAGTTCCTCCATCTCCTCAATAAAATCCTAAAATCACTACTTAATCCCTAAGGATCCTTTTTCATCCACAAAATAATTAACCAATTCTAATTTAGGATTTACCATTAATTCCTAAATCCCTATACACTCTCAACTAGTCTAATTCTCTCATGTTCTCCAACATTCGAGAACATTTACAAAATTCCTCACAATATTTAATTAATTCTCATTAAAATTACTCACATTACATAAGAAACCAACTCCCTTGAAAATAAAAAACCCCTAAGGAATTTTCTCGAGCCTAATGTCCCTGCATCAGACTCCCAAGGTCAAAAATAATCATGATCTCCTGATCATGTCCTTTTAATCTTTGCCTCCTAGATCCCATACTTTGTTTTGCTGCTGTCCAATAGCTGTATTATTCTTTAACTGCACTTTTCTAGGCTTCCATACCTTATTCTGCATATTTCCACTTGCTATGCTTTCACATTCTGTTCTTGTTTCTCCTTTGCTGTTGTTTCTTTTCTTCCTTGCTGCTGTCTTCTTCTGAGACACCTTCATCATCAACCTCCTTATATTTTCAATTTCTATATCCAATTTATCTTCTGTCTGCCTTTTGTTGCTGCTTTCAATTTTTGTTGCTTTTGTTGCTGCTTATGTTGCCATAAATGTTGCCTCCTCCCAAACTTCCTGAATATCTCTTAAGATATATCCCTCTGCAACATTCTTCTTATGCTCACTACCTGCAAATTCACTTTTAAAAAATAAATTTTTATTTGATTCTTTATCTGCAGTAACATAATCATTCATTCTTCTTTGGATACTAGTAAGCATAATCAAATTTGAAAAACTAGTATCTGTTCCTGCCTCTTTCACAACTTCAAGCATTTTCACTTTAGTGTTTGCAATTCCTTTCTTTTGTTCAAATGTTTCCATCAAACATTTCAGCCATTTCTTTTGAACTTGTTTGACATCATCAATTTGCTGCAATTTAGTTTCAGCATATCCTTCTTCTTCTTCTTTGAAAATCTTCAGTATTTGTCTATCACCTCCTTGATTGATTCTGGAAATCAAAACAAATTCCTCAAAATCTTTATCTTCATCCTTTATCAAAATAGAATTTTGATTCTTCATCACTGTGGCAGTTCTAAAAATCTGTCCTACAGTCTTCTCTTGGTCAATCAGACAAGCTAATTCCTCCCTGTCATCAACAGTAACAAGTTCCTTCATATGAGACATAAATGTCTCACCTTCCTTGGAATTTATGAGTTCCTTCTTCTGCAACAGTTCATCTTCATTCAAGACAACTCCAAGAGATGGATTTTCTTCTGCAACACCTATAAACACAGTCAAATTGTCAATTTCAAAATTACAAGACCCAATGGTCTCATTTGATGATCCAGTCACCAAATATTATTTTTGCAGTTCCAAATCTCTTTCAGGACTCAGAAAATCTCCACTGTATTTCTTCCCAGCTTCCAGGGTTATCTCATTTGTTCCAATCACCATAATAGAATGATGATCTTCCACTATGTCTTCAGTTAACATAGCTTCCTTTTCATTAAATTCTCTGACATTTTTCATTTTTTGTCCTTCTTTGCCTGCATAATTAACACATGAATTATCAGATTTAAAAATACAAGGTTTCAATACCTCTTCCTCCTCTGGCAACATTTTAGTATGCTGCTTTGAGTTTTCTTCCAAAACCTTTGTCGGCACATCAGTATGCTGATTTAAATTCTCCATGAGACTGTCAGCTAGCCTCTCCTTCTTATCATATTTTTCATGAATGTCTCTCTGCTTTGGTTCACAATAATGAACTTCTTTCACTGCAATTTCAATTTGTTGAACTCTTACATCTTTACCCTCTGTTTTATGACTGTCACTTATGACAATTTCTATATCTTTCACATTCAACAATTTATCCTGAGTGTAGATCCTCTGCTTTTCTAATTCTATTCTTTGAAGATCTAAATTTCTATATAACTCAACAATTTCAACTGGAGTAGAACTTGGAAACTTTACACAACTTTCCATACCTTCATTTGTTATTGACCAATCATCAGATGGTCCTTCTTCCCCTGTTTCAATATTCTGCTGAATATTCTCATGAGACTCCTCTGTCTCCTTTTGTTTCTGAGATCTTGCTATCTCAGCATCATTCTGAAGAGAATTCAGATTCAACTTCTCCTCCTTAATAAAATCTAAAGCTTGTTCATCAGCCTGTGATGTACCTGCAATCATACACAATTTATTAGTTTTAAAAACACAAGACCTTTCAATCTCGTATGCTTCTTCAAGAATTTATCCTTGAACAAATTTGCATGTGGAATCCTCAAATTCCATATTTGACTCAAAAATTCTGAGTTCTTCCTTCCATAAGGCAATTTCCTTTTGCCTCCTCTTCATTTGTAATGGTTGCCAAATTAACCTCTTTCCTTTCAGTGGAAAGATCCATCCTCCTCTTTGGTTTTCCTCTTCTTGTAGCCATTCCTGTAGTACCTCCAGTTGTACTTTCATCACTGCAATATCTCTTTCTCTATCCTTCATCTTATCTCTGTGGCATTCTTTAGAACCTCTTCTCTGCTCCTCCATGATCATCTTCTTCATGAGCTTCTCACTCACTATGAGTTGCACTAAGCCTCTGCAACAACAAGTCCTCGCTGCTGCCACTTACCTCACCAATCCCTTCTCTGGATTTGGTGTTTTGGCAAGCATTGGTTCTCTATCTCTAGAACCTCTTGAGCACTCTCTTCTGCTCTTTCTAGGCTTATATCCTCAACTCACCTTCTCTTGAGAACACTTCAGTTGTTCTCTCTATCCAACCTTTAGCTAGAATATTAGGTTCACTGCCATCATCATCAAAAACTTTTTCTTCATCTTATCTGCAACCATAATTCTGCAATCAAAATTTTTAAACCAGATTAAATTATCTCACCTTCAAGATCTCTGCATGACCTTGTTCTCTTGATTCACTTGTACTTTGATTGGAGTGTCTTCATTTATTTCTGCAAATTCTTGTTCACTTCAATTCTGTGTATTTGCTGCTTATTAGATTTAATATTTGATCTCTTCTTTCTTCCCTCATTGCACATACAGTCTGATTTGATTAAAAAAAATCTTTAACTTTCAAAAGAGCTCTTCCCACTCTGATACCACTTGATGCAGCCAAAGGCTGCATAAACCCACAATTCTCACCTTTAAGATGCATATAAAATGCATGGTTCATTTATGCACCCAAAATAATTCTCAAATTTGGAAACTCTAATGTGGAAGCTACTTTTAAAATCTCTGATTTAAAACCTTATAATAAAAACCCCTTTACAATCTTCATATACGGAGTTGTTCCTCTTAATACCATTCTCTTTGTACTTGATCAAAGTGTAAACCCCTTTTTATACCCTATGGTTATAAACCATATGCTAAACCCATTTTGTGAAGAATTCAAATCAATATTCGAATTTGGAATAAAACCCATAACAAATCTTCGGGCCAACACATATATTCACTTCATACCAAAGTTCGACTTTGGTTAAAACATCAATTGCCGACATAACATTATGTCCAGCCCCACGGCTTATACCAATCCAATCTCCGTCGTCCATTTAATTATTCCAAATCCGACAGACAGCGCATAAAAAAATTGCATTTTATTTAACATACCTTTTTAACACTGTCGGGTCCACACCATGATTAACTCCTGCACAACTTTCCATGCGTCCACTATTGGATCTCCAGCACCAACGATCGAACGACTATCACATTCAATCGACCCCCGAACTTTATCAATCCAAATCCATGCGAAATCGGTGGTATTGAACATCCATGTGTCGCTCCACAATCGTTATCATGTTCAAATAAGGAAATACCACTTACCATTTGAAAGCCGCGTGAAAACCATTTATGGTTTTCCGAATCTGCGTTTACTGTTCCAATTACACAGTTCCACCATACTATTGCTCATGGTTCCAACCATCATAATATTACATCCACTCCACAGCTTATCATTTCACTTCGCCTTCTTGTTGAATTTGAAGTTCCACTGTGTTTCAACTCAAGTTTCGAACAGGGTCAAGGTTCCATCCTGAAAGGAATGTACGCCATCACCTTTTGTTTATGATATTGACCAGTCTTCAAACCTTCACAACATTCTTTCCATGCATGAGTGAACTTCTATTTCTCATCTTCTGTGATCCAAATCCATCATTCATAAATACAGTAAAACCCTAAATATGACTTCAAAGCCCGATCACATTGTACTGTATTTACACAACAAAATGCCTAATTTCTCCTTGGAATGCCTTATATGATGTCAACTACAATTGTGAGATACATCCAGGCAAACTGTATGCCTCAATTTAAAATTCCAGGTAATTATTTTATTAGCATCGATCCATTCTGTGATTGATGATACTTTCCTCAATCAATTCCACACAAGATTCAACATTAAACACACAGTCTTAAAATGTAGATTGAACATAATATGACAGAATTTCCCTTATTCCTGTCAATTTCGTTTGCACAAAATATACACACTTAATTCAACACCGAATTTCTATGTATATATAAAACTGAAATAATTACAAAGGCTTTCTTCCTCTCTGGCCTAGTATTAAATTAGTGGCCTTCTTCCTCTATAGCCCGTAGGCTTTAAACCCTATCTCTCTCAAACCCCTGAATCACTCTCTATCTACTTATCTACTTACTGGTTTTTATGCCTTTGAGGCTTACATTTTATACAAAAGGTTCTGAAACTATTTTTGGTTTCAGTTCCTCCATCTCCTCAACAAAATCCTAAAATCACTACTTAATCCCTAAAGATCCTCTTTCATCCACAAAATAATGAACCAATTCTAATTTAGGATTTACCATTAATTCCTAAATCCCTATACACTCTCAACTAGTCTAATTCTCTCATGTTCTCCAACATTCGAGAACATTTACAAAATTCCTCACAATATTTAATTAATTCTCATTAAAATCACTCAAATCATTACATAAGAAACCAACTACCTTGAAAATACAAAACCCCTAAGTCTGTTAAAATACAAGGAATTTTCTTGAGCCTAATGCCCCTACATCAGACTCCCAAGGTCAAAAATAATCATGATCTCCTAATCATGTGCTTTTAATCTTTGCCTCCTGGATCCCATATTTTGTTTTTCTGCTGTCCAATAGCTGCATTATTCTTTAACTGCACTTTTCCAGGCTTCCATACCTTATTCTGCATATTTACACTAGCTATGCTTTCACATTCTGTTCTTGTTTTTCCTTTGCTGTTGTTTCTTTGCTTCCTTGCTGTTGTCTTCTTCTGAGACACCTTCATCATCAACCTCCTTATATTTTCAATTTCTATATCCAATTTATATTATGTCTGCCTTTTGTTGCTGCTTTCAATTTCTATTGCTTTTGTTGCTGCATATGTGTCCATACATGTTGCCTCCTCCCAAACTTCCTGAATATCTCTTAAGATATCTCCCTCTGCAACATTCTTCTTCTGTTCACTACCTACAAATTCACTTTTAAAAAATAAATTTTCATTTGATTCTTTATCTGCATTAACATGATCATTCATTCTTCTTTGTATACTAGTAAGCATAATCAAATTTGAAAAATTAGTATCTTCTCCTGCCTCTTTCACAACTTCAGGCATTTTCACTTTAGTGTCTACAATTCCTTTCTTTTGTTCAAATGTTTCCAGCAAACATTTCAACCATTTCTTTTGAACTTGTTTGACATCATCAATTTGCTGCAATTTAGTTTCAACATATCCTTCTTCTTCTTCTTTGACAATCTTCAGTAATTGTCTATCACCTCCTTGATTGATTTTGGAAATCAAATCAAATTCCTCAAAATCTGTATCTTCATCCTTTATCAGAATAGAATTCTGATTCTTCATCACTGTGGCAGTTCTAAAAATTTGTCATACAGTCTTCTCTTGGTCAATCAGACAAGCTAATTCCTCCCTGTCATCAACAGTAACAAGTTCCTTCATATGAGACATAACTATCTCACCTTCCTTGGAATTTATGATTTCCTTCTTCTGCAACAACTCATCTTCATTCAAGACAACTCCAAGAGATAGATTGTCTTCTGCAACACCTATAAACACAGTAAAATTGTCAATTTCAAAATTACAAGACCCAATGGTCTCATTTGATGATCCAGTCACCAAATATTCTTTTTGCAGTTCCAAGTCTCTTTCAGGACTCAGAAAACCTCCACTGTCTTTCTTCCCAGCTTCCAGGGTTATCTCATTTGTTCCAATCACCATAATAGAATGATGATCTTCCACTATGTCTTCAGCTAACATAGCTTCCTTTTCATTAAATTCTCTGACATTTTTCATTTTTTGTCCTTCTTTGCCTGCATAATTAACACATGAATTATCAGTATTAAAAATACAAGGTTTCAATACCTCTTCCTCCTCTGGCAACATTTTAGTATGCTGCTCTGAGTTTTCTTCGAAATCCTTTGTCGGCACATCAATATGCTGATTTAAATTCTCCATGAGATTGTCAGCTAGCCTCTCCTTCTTATCATCTTTTTCATGAATGTCTCTCTGCTTTGGTTCACAATAATGAACTTCTTTCACTGCAATTTCACTTTGTTGAACTCTTACATCTTTATCCTCTATTTTCTGACTGTCATTTATGACAATTTCTCTATCTTTCACGTTCAACAATTTATCCTGAGTGTAGATCATCTGCTTTTCTAATTCTGTTGTTTGAAGATCTAAATTCTATATAACTCAACAATTTCAACTGGAGTAGAACTTGGAAACTTTACACAAATTTCCATACCTTCATTTTTTATTGACCAATCATCAGATGGTCCTTCTTACCCTATTTCAATATTCTGCTGAATATTCTCATGATACTCCTCTATCTCCTTTTGTTTCTGAGATCTTGCTATCTCAGCATCATTCTTAATAGAATTTAGATTCAATTTCTCCTGCTTAATAAACTCTAAATATTGTTCATCATCCTGTGATGTACCTACAATCATACACAATTTATTAGTTTTAAAAACACAAGACCTTTCAATCTCATATGCTTCTTCAAGCATTTATCCTTGAACAAATTTGCATGTGAAATCCTCAAATTCCATCTTTGATTCAAAAATTCTGAGTTCTTCCTTCCATAAGGAAATTTCCTTTTGCCTCCTCTTCATTTGTAATGGTTGCCAAATTACCCTCTTTCCTTTCAGTGGAAAGATCCATCCTCCTCTTTGGTTTTCCTCTTCTTGTAGCCATTCCTGTAGTACCTCCAGTTGTACTTTCATCACTGCAATATCTCTTTCTCTATCCTTCATCTTATCTCTGTGGCATTCTTTAGAGCCTCTTCTCCGATCCTCCATGATCATCTTCTTCATGAGCTTCTCACTCACTATGAGTTGCACTAAGCCTCTACAACAACAAGTCCTCGCTGCTACCACTTACCTCACCAATCCCTTCTCTGGATTTGGTCTTTTGGCAAGCACTGGTTCTCTATCTCAAGTCACCTTCTTTTGAGAACACTTCAGTTGTTCTTTCTATCCAACCTTTAGCTGGAATATTAGGTTCACTGCCATCATCATCAAAAACTTTGTCTTCATCTTATCTGCAACCATAATTCTGCAATCACAATTTTTAAACCAGATTAAATTATCTCACCTTCAAGATCTCTGCATGACCTTGTTCTCTTCATTCACTTGTACTTTGATTGGACTGTCTTCATTTATTTCTGCAAATGCCTATTCACTTCAATTCTGTGTATCTGCTGCTTATCAGATTTAATATCTGATCTCTTCTTTCTTCCTTCATTGCACATACAGTCTGATTTAATTAAAAAAAATATTTAACTTTCAAAAGAGCTCTTCCCACTCTGATACCACTTGATGCAGCCAAAGGCTGCATGAACCCACAATTCTCACCTTTAAGATGCATATAAAATGCATGGTTCATTTATGCACCCAAAATAATTCTAAAATTTGCAAAATCTAATGCAGAAGCTACCTTTAAAATCTCTGATTTAAAACCTTATAATAAAAACCCCTTTACAATCTTCATATACGGAGTTGTTCCTCTTAATACCATTCTCTTTGTACTTGATCAAAGTGTAAACCCTTTTTTATACCCTATGGTTATAAACCATATGCCAAACCCATTTTGTGAAGAATTCGAATCAATATTCGAATTTGGAATAAAACCCATAACAAATCTTCGGGCCAACACATATATTCACTTCATACCAAAGTTCAACTTTGGTTAAAACATCAATTTCCGACATAACATTATGTCTGGGCCCATGGCTTATACCAATCCAATCTCCGTCATCCATTTAATTATTCCAAATCCGACAGACAGCGCATAACAAACTTGCATTTTATTTAACATACCTTTTTAACACTGTCAGGTCCACACCATGATTAACTCCTGCACAACTTTCCATGCGTCCATTGTTGGATCTCTAGTGCCAACGATCGAACAACTATCGCGTTCAATTGACCCCCGAACTTTATCACTCCAAATCCACGCGAAATCAGTGGTATTGAACATCCATGTGTCGCTCCACAATCGTTATCGTGTTCAAACAAGGAAATACCACTTACCATTTGAAAGCTGCACTAAAACCATTTATGGTTTTCCGAATCCGCGTTTACTGTTCCAATTGCACAGTTCTGCCATACTATTGCTCACGGTTCCAACCATCATAATATTACATCCACTCCACAACTTATCATTTCACTTTGCCTTCTCGTTGACTTTGAAGTTCCACTGTGTTTCAACTCAAGTTTTGAACAGGGTCAGGGTTCCATCCTGAAAGGAATGTACACCATCACCTTCTGTTTATGATATCGACCAGTCTTCAAACCTTCACAACATTCTTTCCACACATGAGTGAACATCTATTTCTCATCTTCTATGATCCAAATCCAGCATTCATAAATACAGTAAAACCCCAAATACGACTTCAAAACCTGATCACACTGTACTGTATTTACACAACAAAATGCCTAATTTCTCCTTGGAATGCCTTATACGATGTCAACTCCAATTGTGAGATACATCCAGGCAAACATGATGCCTCAATTTAAAAGTCCAGGTAATTATTTTATTAGCATCGATCCATTCTATGATCGATGATACTTTCCTCAATCAATTCCACACAATATTCAACATTAAACACATAGTATTAAAATGTAGATTGAACATAATATGACATAATTTCCCTTATTCCTGTCAATTCCGTTTGCACACAATATACACACTTAATTCAACACCGAATTTATCTGTATATATAAAACTCAAATAATTACAAAGGCTTTCTTCCTCTCTGGCCCGATATTCAATCAGTGGCCTTCTTCCTCTATAGCTCGTAGGCTTCAAACCCTATCTCTCTCAAACCCCTGAATCACTCTCTATCTACTTATCTACTTACTGGTTTTTATGCCTTTGAGGCTTACATTTTATACAAAAGGTTTTGAAACTATTTTTGGTTTCAGTTCTTCCATCTCCTCAAAAAAATCCTAAAATCACTACTTAATCCCTAAGGATCCTCTTTCATCCACAAAATAATGAACCAATTCTAATTTAGGATTTACCATTAATTCCCAAATCCCTATACACTCTCAACTATTCTAATTCTCTCATGTTCTCCAACATTCGAGAATATTTACAAAATTCCTCACAATGTTCAATTAATTCTCATTAAAATCACTCAAATCATTACATAAGAAACCAACTCCCTTGAAAATACAAAACCCCTAAGTCTATTAAAATACAAGGAATTTTCTTGAGCCTAATGACCCTGCATTAGACTCCCAAGGTAAAAAATAATCATGATCTCCTGATCATGTGCTTTTAATCTTTGCCTCCTGGATCCCATACTTTGTTTTGTTGTTGTCCAATAGCTACATTATTCTTTAACTGCACTTTTCGAGGCTTCCATACCTTATTCTGCATATTTCCACTAGCTATGCTTTCACATTCTATTGTTGTTTTTCCTTTGCTTCCTTGCTGCTATCTTCTTCTGAGACACCTTCATCATCAACCTCCTTATATTTTCAATTTCTATATCCAATTTATCTTCTATCTGCCTTTTGTTGTTGCTTTCAATTTATGTTGCTTTTGTTGCTGCATATGTTGCCATAAATGTTGCCTCCTCCCAAACTTCCTGAATATCTCTTAAGATATCTCCCTCTGCAACATTCTTCTTCTGCTCACTACCTGCAAATTCACTTTTAAAAAATAAATTTTCATTTGATTCTTTATCTGCAGTAACATAATCATTCATTCTTCTTTGTATGCTAGTACGCATAATCAAATTTGAAAAACTAGTATCTACTCTTGCCTCTTTCACAACTTCAGGCATTTTCACTTTAGTGTCTGCAATTCCTTTCTTTTGTTCAAATGTTTCCAGCAAACATTTCAGCCATTTCTTTTGAACTTGTTTGACATCATCAATTTGCTGCAATTTAGTTTCAGCATATCCTTCTTCTTCTTCTTTGACAATCTTCAGTAATTGTCTATCACCTGCTTGATCGATTCTGGAAATCAAATCAAATTCCTCAAAATCTATATCTTCATCCTTTATCAGAATAGAATGATTCTTTATCACTGTGGCAGTTCTAAAAATTTTTCCTACAGTCTTCTCTTGGTCAATCAGACAAGCTAATTCCTCCCTGTCATCAATAGTAACAAGTTCCTTCATATGAGACATAACTGTCTCACCTTCTTTGGAATTTACGAGTTCCTTCTTCTGCAACATTTCATCTTCATTCAAGACAACTCCAAGAGATGGATTGTCTTTTGCAACACCTATAAACATAGTCAAATTGTCAATTTCAAAATTACAAGACCCAATGGTCTCATTTGATGATCCAGTCACCAAATCTTCTTTTTGCAGTTCCAAGTCTCTTTCAGGACTCAGAAAATCTCCACTGTCTTTCTTCCCAGCTTCCAGGGTTATCTCATTTGTTCCAATCACCATAATAGAATGATGATCTTCCACTATGTCTTCAGCTAACATAGTTTCCTTTTTATTAAATTCTCTGACATTTTTCATTTGCTGTCCTTCTTTGCCTGCATAATTAACACATGAATTATCAGTATTAAAAATACAAGGTTTCAATACCTCTTCCTCCTCTGGCAACATTTTAGTATGCTGCTTTGAGTTTTCTTCCAAATCCTTTGTCGACACATCAGTATGATGATTTAAATTCTCCATGAGACTGTCAGCTAGCCTCTCCTTCTTATCATCTTTTTCATGAATGTCTCTCTACTTTGGTTCACAATAATGAACTTCTTTCACTACAATTTCACTTTGTTGAACTCTTACATCTTTATCCTCTGTTTTCTGACTGTCATTTATGAGAGTTTCTCTATCTTTCACATTCAACAATTTATCCTGAGTGTAGATCCTTTGCTTTTCTAATTTTGTTCTTTGAAGATCTAAATTTCTATATAACTCAAAAATTTCAACTGGAGTAGAACTTGGAAACTTTACACAACTTGCCATACCTTCATTTTTTATTGACCAATCATCAGATGGTACTTCTTCCCCTGTTTCAATATTCTAATGAATATTCTCATGAGACTCCTTTGTCTCCTTTTGTTTCTGAGATCTTGCTATCTCAGCATCATTCTGAACAGAATTGAGATTCAACTTCTCCTCCTTAACAAAATCTAAAGCTTGTTCATCATCCTGTGATGTACCTGCAATCATACACAATTTATTAGTTTTAAAAACACAAGACATTTCAATCTCATATGCTTCTTCAAGCATTTATCCTTGAACAAATTTGCATGTGGAATCCTCAAATTCCATCTTTGACTCAAAAATTCTGAGTTCTTCCTTCCATAAGGCAATTTCCTTTTTCCTCCTCTTCATTTGTAATGGTTGCCAAATTACCTCTTTCCTTTCAATGGAAAGATCCATCCTCCTCTCTGGTTTTCCTCTTCTTGTAGCCATTCTTGTAGTACCTCCAGTTGTACTTTCATCACTGCAATATCTCTTTCTCTATCCTTCATCTTATCTCTGTGGCATTCTTTAGAACCTCTTCTTTGATCCTCCATGATCATCTTCTTCATGAGCTTCTCACTCACTATGAGTTGCACTAAGCCTCTACAACAACAAGTCCTCGCTGCTGCCACTTACCTCACCAATCCCTTCTCTGGATTTGGTCTTTTGGCAAGCACTGGTTCTCTATCTCTAGAACCTCTTGAGAACTCTCTTCTGCTCTTTCTAGGCTTATATCCTCAACTCACCTTCTCTTGAGAACACTTCAGTTGTTATCTCTATCCAACCTTTAGCTGGAATATTAGGTTCATTGCCATCATCATCAAAAACTTTGTCTTCATCTTATATGCAACCATAATTCTGCAATCACAAATTTTAAACCAGATTAAATTATCTCACCTTCAAGATCTCTGCATGACCTTGTTCTCTTCATTCACTTGTACTTTGATTGGACTGTCTTCATTTATTTCTGCAAATGCCTGTTCAGTTCAATTTTGTGTATCTGCTGCTTATCAGATTTAATATATGATCTCTTCTTTCTTCCCTCATTGCACATACACTCTGATTTAATTAAAAAAAATCTTTAACTTTCAAAAGAGCTCTTCCCACTCTGATACTACTTGATGTAGCCAAAGGCTGCATTAACCCACAATTCTCACCTTTAAGATGCATATAAAATGCATGGTTCATTTATGCACCCAAAATAATTCTAAAATTTGCAAACTCTAATGCGGAAGCTACCTTTAAAATCTCTGATTTAAAACCTTATAATAAAAACCCCTTTACAATCTTCATATACAGAGTTTTCCTCTTAATACCATTCTCTTTGTACTTGGTCAAAGTGTAAACCCCTTTTTATACCCTATGGTTATAAACCATATGCTAAACCCAGTTTGTGAAGAATTCGAATCAATATTCGAATTTGGAATAAAACCCATAACAAATCTTCGGGCCAACACATATATTCACTTCATACCAAAGTTCGACTTTCGTTAAAACATCAATTTCCGACATAACATTATGTTCGGCCCCACGGCTTATACCAATCCAATCTCCGTCGTCCATTTAATTATTCGAAATATGACAGACAGCGCATAACAAACTTGAATTTTATTTAACATACCTTTTTAACACCGTCGGGTCCACACCATGATTAACTCTTGCACAACTTTCTGTTGGGAAAAATACTGAGAGGGGGGGGGGGGGTGAATCATTATTTACTGCATATTCAAAACTTTTTACTTTTTCACTCTCTAAAACCCATACGCTACTTTCCTTTAGTAAACTCGCGTATACACGCGGATATCCTTCATACAACTCACGTATTAGAAGAGATCTAAATATGCAGATATTTATTAACTTAGTTCTTTGCAATATTCATTCATCTGATGTTAAGTTATCAGTAAACATGTGCAGGAACAACAGAATAAACCATCACATAAAGCATCACACATGAACACCAAGATTTTTAGGTGGAAACCCAAGTCGGGAGAAAACCACCGCTGCAGTTGCTCAGCCTTCAATATTTTATTATATAGAAAACATCTTACAACATATGTGCTGGTGCAGACTCTACCAGCACGCAGGCACCCACCTGCGCTCGTTTACCAGCCTCTCCTGGAAGGGAGCTCCAACCCCCTGACTCGTTTACCAGCCTCTCCTGGAAGGGAGCTACGACCCCCTGCTCTCGTTTACCAGCCTCACCTGGAAGGGAGCTAAGACCCTAATCTCGTTTACCGACCTCACGGAAGGGAGCTTCAACCCCCAGTAGAAGGCTACAACCTGAGCACCTCTATGTACTGTTTCTGTGTTCCACCTTGGATCCAAAGCTTCCTTTAGGACACAACTTGCAGGCCACGTTTCATCATATTTTCAGACTGGACCCACTCCATACTTTTAAGCACAGTCAAACATGAAACTGATACATATAACTCAATGTCAGATATTAGTAAACCAACAGAACAGATCAGACATTTCTTACCACAGACTTCATCAAACCCTAGTTTGCATACGCGCTTTCCTTTCACTGATGTCGCGTATATACGCGCTTCCGTTCACATAAACCAGCGTATACTTCTGTACATATTACAGATTTGATTTCATTGCGCATACGCGCTTTCTCTTCAGCGAAGCCGCGTATATACGCGCTTCCTCTGTGGCAAACAAGCGTATGGTTCTTCAGACACTTAGGTCATTGCAATTCTTCAGAACAGATACATCACACAGATTTTTACCCTTTACTTCAGACAGATGTTCGCCTCATCTTAGATCTAATCATTTCATAAACAGATCTAGCAAATACAAGTACATTCCAGATCTAGATACCCTTCTTCATCATTGGTGCTTCATGCATTCAGATCTATCATTCAATTGTAACCCTTTCCATTAAGATATACTTCAGAGTGAAGTATTCATTCAAGCTCAGACATCTTGCACCCACGCTCATGATTTTCACAATGAATTTCTTCTCCTTATATAGGTTTACCCTTTTTCAATACCATGAGCCAAAACCACATTACTTCCGATGGTATCCTGGACGGGGTCAATTAGGCGGATCATTACCCAATACAATAGGTCAATACCATGGTGGTTACCCTTGGTTTTGCACTTTTTGAGCGCTTTAGCCCATACGCGACTTGGCACGTTCTTTTCCGCGTGCATACGCGACTTCCCCTAGGCCAATCCGCGTATGCCTTGAGACATACTCTTTTCATCATGCTTTGACACATACTGACAATTATTCCATTATTACATTCTGTACCCACTGTAGATACATTAGATTTAGTTCATCAAGACATATTCTATCAAGCACAACTTCATCAAGTGGGTTGCCATTCAAGGACAACACTCAACATCATATTGCTAACAAACATCACATCACATCAGATTTACATCATTTACCAAGTCCATCAAGTCAAGAATAACTTCATCAGGTGGTTTGCCATCAAGGACAACACATGTCAACAGTCGCATGTCTTCATCTTCATTCGTGGGTTGCCATCAAGGACAACACTCTGCATCATATTTCCAACAATCTCCCCCTTTGGACTTGATGGCAACCATGATGGTGTTTGGTTACCACAACAGATAGGTACATTAAGAATACAATGACATCATGTCAATCTCCCCATTCTTTGACACCATTCTTTCTCTCCATTTCAAACACCATGTCACTCTCCCCCTTTGACATCAAGGGCAAAGGGCGGATCAAAATCCAACATACTCTCCCCTTTTCTCCTCATGTGGGAGAAGCATTCTGCAGATCTGTTATGTGTTGAAGTGACCAAGCTCCCCCTGAGTTCATGCTGAATCTTCAAACATATTTTTCAATAAAGTACATGACTCTATGAACTTCCTATCACCAAAGACTCATACTTACATCAAATATCCAACCAAGTGGATTTACATATGAGACTCAAGTACCCAACCAAGTGGGTTTACACATTTCAACTCAGCTACCCAACCAAGTGGGTTTACAATATTTGACTCAGCTACCCAACCAAGTGGGTTTACAAATTTGACAAGTCCTTACATGACTGAATATTACAATTTTACATCATGGATCTCTACATGACCTTTTCATCAAACTATAAATATAACTTTAAGACCAACACCAGAAAGTCCTCAAGAAAGAGAACATATTTCAGAACCATCATAATGCCAACAATGCATTATACTCAGCAATGCTAATGCTCCCCTGAATCTGTGCATCCAAACAACCTTTTCATATGACTAAGGCTCCCCCTTAGTTTGTGCATCCTGAACACTTTTACCAACAAATCATCAAGGCATCTTTATCAAAACATTAGAAATAGAATTATGAGAACTGGAACACCACCAGAGATACCAAACAGTATCAGAGATACTAAACAGCACTGCAGCTGTGCTGAAGAGATCTGACTCCAAACAGAAAATTGTCAGCAATCAGACATACGCGGTTTTCTGTGCATGAACTCGCGTATATACGCGACTGTGTTTCAGGAAATCCACGTATCCAAAAATATCTTCTATATTTTAACTAGATCTGATCCTTTGTGAGAAAAAGACAGTGTTCAGCTTCTTTCTGAGATATTTGAATGCTTCCCTAGAATACAGATAGATAGAAAAATGTAGTTGTGTCTTCAAGCGTCATTCATTGGTTGTAGCATAAGTACATTAGTAACCAAGCCTTCAGATTCTTTGCAGCATCAATACATTCTTTCCAAGAGAAATTAACATACCAGAACAACATCTTCAAATATGTGTCAAGCAATCACCCATGTGGTCCAATATCATCAAGATCTTCAAGATTTAACATGATGTAACATAGTAACAAAAGATCTCAACCATAGTAACAAACTCTGCAGATTTATTTCTGAATCAAACGACTTCCAACTCATCCATGTGTGAGCACCAAAGATACTTTTCAGTAAACAGGGATCAAAATCTCATCATAATAAACCATATACCAAGTCATCATCATTTGAGCATGAGTATCACAATAATCAAATAATAAGCAGTCATAGTGCCAACAATGCAGTCATTAGTATTCAACATGCTGCTCCCCCTGAACCAGTGCTCCTCCTTAACTTGTGCAATCTGAATACCTTTATTAGCAAGTCATCAACAACAATCTCTGCATGATCTGTCCTTATCTCTGAATTATAAGACTTTTATCTCAGCAACGAATACTCTTTAGGACTCATCCATAATCTTCAACTTAAGTAACCAAGTATCATATCATCATTATTTAAAACTGAGAAATTAAGCTGCTACAGAGTCAATAAAACAGTTATTAACAGTCAGACTGATGCTCCCCCTGAACTTCTGCTCCTGATCTTCAGCTGTCATCCCAATTCTCTTATCATAAAAGCATACGCGACTGTGTCTGCTGGAACTCGCGTGTATACGCGACTTGTGTTCATCGAACCCGCGTATGGAAAGTGAAGCATAGAAATTTTTCACATTCCTTCATCTCCCCCTGAACTTGTACTTCCTGTACCTGTCTTCTTCATGTCAGATGCTCTGTCAGAAATACATATAACCAGAATAATCAAATCAACCATGAGAGACATCATACATTGCTCCCCCTGTGACGATACATTGCTAAATCTCATAACGTATCCCATATCATTCCTGCAGTCAATCAGAGAAGTAAGCTTCAGAAGCGGATGACTGTAGTAGGGTCAATATTCCCTACGTTTCTGATCGGTCCTCCATCTTTTTCCAGATTTGTTTGATCTTTCTATTTGTGTGCTGGAAGTTATCCAATTTCTCATATCTGTTCAACCTGCATTCCTTTTCTACATTTCCATACTTGTTACAAGAATAACATCTCATGTGTCCAGAGAAATAAGCATAAGAATCATAATGAGTATTTCTAATCTTCCTCCTTTTACAATCAGCTGCTTTATGTCCATACTTGTTACATGAAAAATAATATCCCTTGAAGAAACCAGAGTACCTTTCTATGTAGGAATTGTTTGTTTGAGGCTGAAATGATCTGCTCCTGCAATTTGCTGCAACATGCCCATAATTATGAAATTTAAAGCATTCAACATTATTGACTGATTTCCTTTGAGATTTCATCATTGTTGGTTGACCTTTTGTCTCTTTCAACACTTCAGTTTTTGCATTGACATCCTCTAAATTTTTTGCACTTCCTTGTGAGCTAGATTTTCCTTTAACAGTTTCATGGAAACCAAGACCAAGTTTGATAGCAGGAGACCTTTGATTACTCAGAATATTGTCCAAAATATTAGTACTATCTTGAAACCTCAAAAGTTTAACCTTTTCTTCTAATTTACCTTTGAGAATGTTTACCTCAACCTCCAGGGCTTAACATTGTTTTTTCATGCTTTCTTCTTTCCTTCTTCCATCTTCTACTTGATCCTTCAGATTTAGAATCTCTTCTTTCAACCAATTTTCATTTTCTTCACATGTTTGTTGCAGCTCTTCATTCTTCTTAGTTGATTTTTCCAGATCTTCTTTGAGAGAGATGATTTCTGCTTCAAGGCCTTCCTTTTCAAATGGTTGTAGAGGTTCCTCATTCTTCTTACTTGATGCTTCAAGATCTGTTTGTAGAGAGATGATTGCAACTTCAAGTCCTTCATTCATCTTTCTTGATTTTTCGAGATCTGCATTTAGATCGTTGATTTCCGCTTCTAGTTATTTAATTCGATTGGATGCATAAGTATGAAACCTTTGATACTTGTCCACCTGTCCATTCAACATTTCTATTTGTTTTTCCATTTGAGAGATCATCTCTTTGTTGATAGATTCTTGCGTCTTAGATGAACTTTGTAGTTCTTCAACTTTAACCTTGAGAGCTTCTTCTAGATCCACAACTTTACTTTCACTATCTTCACTATTGTTTGCACAAAGAAGATTATTCAAAGGACCCCAATCACTATCTGGTTCATCTTCTTCAATTTCTGCTATACATGTTTTCTGAGATATCTTCTTGTTTCGAGTAGCCTTCTTCTTTTGCTTCTTTGCCATGAGCACTTTCAGATCATGGTCAGAATCTTCTTCATCTTCACTGGACACTTCATCATCATCTTCATTTGCATAGAAACTCTTCCTCTTTTCAAATTGTTTCCCTTTACCATTTTTTTCTCTATAAGGACATTTAGCAGCATAGTGACCAACTTTTCCACACTCAAAACATTTGAAGGGAAGCTTACCTTTGAATCTTCCAGTACCTAGTTGGAGCTTTCTCACAAAATTCGCTTCTTCTTCTTCAGATATATAGCTGGATTCTTTGACAACTTCCTTTTCTTTTCCTCTTGCAGATACCTTAAAAGTAGCTTCTTTGATTTGAGACGAACCTCCTTGTCTCATTTCAAAAGCAGTCAGAATACCATGTAATTGAACAATAGTAAGAGTTTGCAGATCTTGCCTTTCTTCAATAGCTGAAACTTTAGAGTCAAATTTTGAAGTCAAAGATCTTAAGAATTTTTCCACCAGAGTAGTATCGGTTATGGTTTCACCCAAATTTCTCATCCGATTTACAATATCATCTAGACGAAGAAAGAAATTGGCAACACTCTCATCACTATGCATCTTCAAATTTTCATATTCAATTCTAAGAGTTTGGAGTTTTGCACTTTTTACCTTTGTATCTCCTTCATAGCTCGGAATGATTTTGTCCCATATTTCTTTTGCTGAATGTAGCTGCATCACTTTAGCAAATTCTGATTCAGACATGCTTCCTAATAAGACATTCACTGCTTTGGAATTGATTTCATACTTCTTCCTTTCAGCTGCATCAGTAGGAATACTTGTCGGATATTGATAGCCTTCTTCCACGATTGCCCATACATCTGCACCAAGACTTTGCAGATATGCTTTTGTACGTACCTTCCAGAATATCAGATTGCTTCCATTGAATAGAGGTGGCTTTATAGACATTACTCCTTCTTGACTTCCCATTACGACGGATCTCCTTCAAGCGATCAAGCTTCTGCAGAAGAACCTGCTCTGATACCAATTGTTGGGAAAAATACTGAGAGGGGGGGGTGAATCAATATTTACTGCATATTCAAAATTTTTTACTTTTTCACTCTCTAAAACCCATACGCTACTTTCCTTTAGTAAACTCGCGTATACACGCGGATATCCTTCATACAACTCGCGTATTAGCAGAGATCTAAATATGCAAATATTTATTAACTTAGTTCTTTGCACTATTCATTCATCTGATGTTATGTTAACAGTAAACATGTGTAGTAACAACAGAATAAACCATCACACAAAGCATCACACATGAACACCAGGATTTTTAGGTGGAAACCCAAGTCGGGAGAAAACGACCGCTGCAGTTGCTCAGCCTTCAATATTTTATTATAGAGAAAACATCTTACAACATATGTGCTGGTGCAGACTCTACCAGCACGCAGGCACCCACCTGCGCTCGTTTACCAGCCTCTCCTGCAAGGGAGCTCCAACCCCCTGACTCGTTTACCAGCCTCTCCTGGAAGGGAGCTACGACCCCCTGCTCTCGTTTACCAGCCTCACCTGGAAGGGAGCTACGACCCCCTGATCTCGTTTACCAGCCTCACCTGGAAGGGAGCTTCAACCCCCTGACTGAAGGCTACAACCCTCAGCACCTCTATGGACCACGTTTCATCAATTTTCACACTGGAGCCAAAGCTTCCTTTAAGACACAACTTGCAGGCCATGTTTCATCATATTTTCAGACTGGACCCTTTCCATACTTTTAAGCACAGTCAACCATGAAACAGATACATATAACTCACTGACAGATATCAGTAAACCAGCAGAACAAATCAGACATTTCTTACCACAGACTTCAGCAAACCCTAGTTTGCATACGCGCTTTCCTTTCACTGATGTCGCGTATATACATGCTTCCGTTCACATAAACCAGCGTATACTTCTGTACATATTACAGAGCTAATTTCATTGCGCATACGCGCTTTCTCTTCAGCGAATCCGCGTATACACGCGCTTCCTCTTCGGAGAACTAGCGTATGGTTCTTCAGACATTTAGGTCATTCCAATTCTTCAGAACAGATACATCACACAGATTTTACCCTTTACTTCAGACAGATGTTCGCCTCATCTTAGATCTAATCATTCCATAAACAGATCTAGCAAATACAAGTACATTCCAGATCTAGATACCCTTCTTCATCATTGGTGCATCATGCATTCAGATCTATCATTCAATTGTAACCCTTTCCATTCAGATATACTTCAGAGTGAAGTATTCATTCAAGCTCAGACATCTTGCACCACACCCATGATTTGCACAATGAATTTCTTCTCCTTATATAGGTTTACCCTTTTTCAATACCATGAGCCAAAACCACATTAATTCCGATGGTATTCCTGGACGGGGTCATTTAGACGAATCATTACCCAATACAATGGGTCAATACCATGGCGGTTACCCCTGGTTTTGCACTTTATGAGCGCTTTTGCCCATACGCGACTTGGAACGTTCTTTTCCGCGTGCATACGCGACTTCCTCTAGACAAATCCGCGTATGCCTTGAGACATACTCTTTTTCATCATGCTTTGACACATACTGAAAATTCTTCCATTATTACATTCTGTACCCACTGAAGATACCTCAGATTTAGTTCATCAAGACATATTCTATCAAGCACAACTTCATCAAGTAAGTTGCCATTCAAGGACAACACTCAACATCATATTGCTAACAAACATTATTTCATATCAGATTTACATCATTTACCAAGCCCATCAGGTCAAGAATAACTTCATCAGGTGGATTGCCATCAAGGACAACACATGTCAACAGTCTCATGTCTTCATCTTCATTCAGTGGGTTGCCATCAAGGACAACACTCTGCATCATATTGCCAACACTTTCCATGCGTCCACTATTGGATCTCCAGCGCCAACGATTGAACGACTATCGCGTTCAATCGACCCCTGAACTTTATCACTCCAAATCCATGTGAAATCGATGGTATTGAACATCCATGTGTCGCTCCACAATCGTTATCGTGTTCAATCAAGGAAATACCACTTACCATTTGAAAGCCGTGCGAAAACCATTTATGGTTTTTCGAATCCGCGTTTACTGTTCCAATTGCACAGTTCCGCCATACTATTTCTCACGGTTCGAACCATCATAATATTACATCCGCTCCACAGCTTATCATTTCACTTCGCCTTCTCATTGACTTTGAAGTTCCACTGTGTTTCAACTCAAGTTTCGAACAGGGTCAGGGTTCCATCCTGAAAGGAATGTACGCCATCACCTTCTGTTTATGATATCGACCAGTCTTCAAACCTTCACAAAATTCTTTCCATGCATGAGTGAACTTCTATTTCGCATCTTCTGTGATCCAAATCCATCATTCATAAATACAGTAAAACCCCAAATATGACTTCAAAACCCGATCACACTGTACTGTATTTACACAACAGAATGCCTAATTTATCCTTGGAATGCCTTATACGATGTCAACTCCAATTGTGAGATACATCTAGGCAAACTGTATGCCTCAATTTAAAAGTCCAGGTAATTCTTTTATTAGCATTGATCCATTCTGTGATCGATGATACTTTCCTCAATCAATTCCACACAAGATTCAACATTAAACACACAGTCTTAAAATGTAGATTGAACATAATATGACAGAATTTCCCTTATTCCTGTCAATTCCGTTTGCACACAATATACACACTTAATTCAACACCGAATTTCTCTGTATATATAAAACTAAAATAATTACAAAGGCTTTCTTCCTCTTTGGCCTGATATTCAATCAGTGGCCTTCTTCCTCTACAGCCCGTAGGCTTCAAACCCTATCTCTCTCAATCCCCTGAATCACTCTCTATCTACTTATCTACTTACTGGTTTTTATGCCTTTGAGGCTTACATTTTATACAAAAGGTTCTGAAACTATTTTTGGTTTCAGTTCCTCCATCTCCTCAATAAAATCCTAAAATCACTACTTAATCCCTAAGGATCCTTTTTCATCCACAAAATAATTAACCAATTCTAATTTAGGATTTACCATTAATTCCTAAATCTTTATACACTCTCAACTAGTCTAATTCTCTCATGTTCTCCAACATTCGAGAACATTTACAAAATTCCTCACAATATTTAATTAATTCTCATTAAAATCACTCAAATCATTACAAAAGAAACCAACTCCCTTGAAAATACAAAACCCCTAAGTCTATTAAAATACAAGGAATTTTCTTGAGCCTGATGCGCCTGCATCAGGCAAGCTTGATTGGCCTATATCCCCTCCCTTTCCCCCTCTTCTCGCATGACCACGTTGGTGGGGAAGTCTTGATATGTCTTCAAAAAAGTAAGTAGAAGTCCATGTGTAACAACTATCACACCAGGCACAACAATCATATACAATATCCAGTATAGAGATTCCCCTATCAAAACCACTCTCATTGATATCCCTACACCACCCAGCAACCAAAGGACACTGATCGAAGACCATACAAGAGATAATTACACCAAAAAAACTACTAAAAGAGTTCCAACATGAAGAAAATACACCCATGTAACTGAAGGGTAGAATATCCCTACTCAAATCTAACCCCCACACTTTAAGCAGACCACAACATGGCTCCACCCAGAACATAACACTCCCAAAGATATAAACACAAGATTTATTGAGTATTTTAACACCAAGAAGGAGTTGATGAGGCCAATAAATATATCAAAACCAACACAATCTATAATCCTTAAAATACGATGAATTCAAAGACTACAACACCTCTTTGCTCAGAATTATCCCTCTCACAAAGAGAAGTACACAAAACCATTCGACCCAGTACAATAGCTTCACAAAGTCATGAGGTAAAACAACATAATATATTTTTCCACCAGGAAAGGACCAAAATATCAATACAACTAACACGTTCAAAATGTAATATTAACCCTCAAATTCACCCAATTCAGAGAGGGGAGTCGTAATACCTTTAACTTGTGCCCTCTACTGTATGGTGTTAGGGTCCTATAAATATAGGATTCATAATTTTTGAATTGACTTTGATAGTCTTGTAAATATGTACATACCTTGCTTTCTGCAAGTTGTTTTCCCATATTTTGAAAAAAATAAAAATAATAAAATAATAAAAAATCAAAAAGAGGGTAAAAAGTCTTAAAAGAAAGATCAAAGGACTTAAAAAATATAGACCCCAAAAGAAAAAGATGAAAATAAGACATGAAAGTGAGCAAGTTCAAATGCCACTACTTTTTACTTTTTTTGTTAAATAAATGATTATGGAAGAGTGTCAATACATGTCATAATCCATGATGAGTTAAATTGTTTAATCTTGACTTGCCCTATTTTCAATTTCCATGTTTTAGATAGTGAATAAATATTTGTAAGACAATTTAATCCTGGCAAATCTTAGTTAGGTAGAAAATAATGAGGAGCTCAACAGTTTAATCTGAGCCCTCGGATGAAATAAGGTAGAATTAGATAGTTTATGCTTTCAAAAGAATAAATGTTTCAAGGTTGCAAGTTTAAATGCACCTGCCAAAAGGAAGAAAAAATGTTATAGTAATGTTGGGTAGGTATAAAGAAGTGGGAAAAAGCATGTAATATTCATCATCGGGCAAAAAATCACTAATTTCCCATCCCTTGTAAGCATTTAGTGTTTTAGACTATCAGCCAAGCAGGCTCAAAGCATTTATCTGACTTTTGTTGGGACCGAACCCAAGGCTCGATGACTGGATAGTTGAAAATGTTGAGTTCTTATGACAAAACCCCCATTTATCATTATTTATCCCTCATTCATATATTTGATTCTTTTCATAAGTAAAGACTCTTTCTTACTTAATGAAAGATAAAACCCCAATTAATTAACTTCCTTCATTTAGCAAACATACAAAAACCCTAAAAAATGCTTTATCCTAAGTAAGTTGGTGAAATGATGAAAAGATAAGCTTTGCCTTACTTATTCACTTTACTTAGTCATATTGTGTACTTTGTGTGCATTCCATTCCCCTTTTCATATTAACTTTTAACTTAGTTTATTAAATCCTTAAATAAAACCTTATCCTATTTATCTAAATCCCTATATCTAAATACCCCTAAAAACCCACTTTACAAATATTTTGGACCAAATTTATTATCCACATGTCAAAATAAAACCCAAATAAGGCGCCCTTTGGTCTAAAACTACCTTTAAAGAAATATCCCATCCCCTGTGGTTATTAAACCATTCAACAGGTTTAATACTATATAAATAAAATAAAAGTTGCGCCAATGAGTTTTATTTGAACATATCCTATGTATTTTGAAATGAAATATATGACCATGCTCATCAACATTTTAGGCTAAGTTTTTGGATGATATTTTATCATTTTATAAAGGTTAAAAAGCTTGGAAGCGCCACCATGCAAAACTCCACCTTATGTAAACAATGTCATTCCTCCCCGCATATTTCTAAATCCAATGTTTAAATAAAATAGGCTAAGGTTTATTTTTTAGTAAACATTAAACCTCACCCCTATCCATATCTGCCACGATATATAAAGCCTCATACTTTATATTGATAACCCGTCATATAAGCACCATGCCGCATATACATTTAACCCCCATTATATTCCTTTAACCATTCTTATATCTACCACCATATCGAAACCTTGGTTAAAGTCATGTTGTATAAAAGTTTTGAACTTTAAAACACCTGCTTAACATTATCCCGGTCCCACCTTTGATTGCCTGCAGCTCTCAATCAAATCCTAACCCTTCGCTCCCTTACCTCAGATCCGACGGCACAAGATCAATATCACACGGGAAAACTAATCGTCCACCCAAATACAAAATGGACGTGAAATGGGTTGTTTCCCCCATTCCACCCCTCGCAACGTGTCAGTATTCTATTGGATCGCGTTCGTTTGCGTCAAAACCTCTTACCACCTTAAATGGACGCGATAACCACTGTTGGTTTCGCTGTTTAAATTGAAACCGACGCCCGCCATAAATTAATCCTGCATTCAATGCAAGAAAACATGAATAGACCAAAGTTTAAAACCTTCGATAAAGGTTAATTATAACGTTTATTCATCTATTTCAAAATCCGAAAAAAGCTCTCCCAACTGTGTTAAATCCTGTAATTGCCGATTATCCATAGAAACTCTGAATTTGACCAGAAATTCCCCATTGAAGACCAGTAAAGCTATTTTCCGCTCCATTAAAGCTGTGAAAGACCTCAAAATCAATCGAGATCCTCTCAAAAAATTTTCAACAGCCGAATACCTGCATCTTAAGGTATTTTTCGACAAATTGAAGCCTGCAAATTCAATTCTAAACCATTACTAATTAAACCAGGTCTTCAATTAAGAGATTTTACCGCACTATTTTGCCTAAAAACACCTAAAAAGGGGCCAAACCCTGGCCAATTTTTCCCAAAAAACCTTATTTTCTACTGTGAGCCTTTCTATAGCCAAATTCCTAGTTTCCAAAATGTGAAAACGAAATTCAAAGCACATAAAGGGTTAAAACTATTGAAAATACCCTAAAAATCGCTTTTTTCCAATAAATCCACTCAGAAAACCCCTGTTTTCTGTTTAGGCCAGTTTTACATCCTCAGATAAACCAAATTGAGCAAAAAGCCCAAAATAATCCATCCTTAGCCTAAATTGCTCAATTTTCTCTTTGTATAATATTAAAACTCTTGCAAACAGTCTAATCTTGCAGAAGTAGCCCAAAAATGCCTAAAAAACAGAGTTAAACCTCCACAAACAGATCTCATTCCACAAGTCTTTCAAAAGCCTTTAATCACCTCCTTGCAGACCTCTGTTTCATTAACAAATTGTTTGATTTTTGCAGGTTATTATCATAATAAGAAATTGGGCCAACAATTTCAATACTAGTTGACAAAATTGTTTGCTCTAAATTCTCATATTTAAATTCAAAAGCTTCATTCAACAAACAATTTGTATACAAATAAAGAATAAAATCAAGTCAGAGAGAGATCAGAATGATGAAATGTGCACAGTGAATGGTAAAAGTGAAATCAGAATTCACAATGACAATGAAAACAAAACAGTCAAAGAGCACCATAGTTAAAGTGTATCAGGTAAAAGTCAGAGTGAAAGTTAAACAAAGTTACAAAGCAATCAAGGTAAAATAGTAAAAGTAAAAACAAAGGTAGTAATGGTTAAATAGAGATGAAAATACTCTCACCAACAATGAAATCTATCCAAAGTGAAAGTAAAAACAGTTAAAAGAACAAAAAGGTTAAAAGATGAAAACAGAGCAAGAAGGAACATTTTTGCAGAAATTTCCTGTTTAAGTCATTGTTTTGGAAAAAATATTGTGACCAATCCAAAATGAATTTTCCAAAACTGAAGGTGGTTTATGTTCTTAAGATTTCCAACTACAAAAACCTCTCTCACATTTCTAATAGCCATTATGGGTTGAGAAATATTAAACAATATTGGAAAGCACTTTTGCAGAAAATTCATGTTAAGTCATCATTTTGTAGAGAATATTCTGGCCAATTCGAAATACTTCTTACAAAACTGAAGGATTTTTTGTTCCTACGAGAGCCATCTTCAAAAACCTATCTCACTTTAGGCACAGGTATTACATAATGAAAGATAAATGCGCATCTTTACAACCTATTTTTTAGAATATGTAAAACTATGTTTTACACATCTTTTTTCAGAGCCTATTGTGAACATATGGAGCAGAAATTTAGGAAACTGAGAGAGGTTTATCTCACCAACATATTCATCTACAATAACCTCTTTCAATTTTTACATATATATTTCGGATTGAGAAATACAAAGGTATCATTGGACCCCAAGTTTGCAGAATTGCTGGAGAAGAATGCACAAAGAAAGGAAATAGTTAGTGACTTGGATGCCCCATCATCAAATAAAAGTTGAGATCAAATTCAGATTCTCCTCTTTTTCATCACCTATCCATAAAAAATAGTGCCAAATAGATGCATTAGTTTTGATTTTCCTTTACTTAAGTTCTATTTATGTAAAACAGTTGGAGATATTTGTAAAACAATCTTGATACTTTTTCAAGATATTCTAGTTTAGAATTTGTATAGATACTTCACTCTTTGAAGTATTTTGTGTGGAATAAAATTGCTAGAATTACTATAGACATTTTTGTTGGACATTGGAGGCTTTTGTGTGTTTGAATTTGAAGTAGCAGACTGGACATGCTAACTGGCATCATAATTCAGGATCCCTGTGATAAGCTGATGAGTGAAGTACTTCCTACTTGTCACTGTTTCCTTTTCTAAGTTTCATGCATTCATTTTATGTTTGTTCTATCTGAATGTGTAACTAGGAGTATTACTACAGGATTAGTCAAGTGCTCCATGTCTTTAACTAGTTGCCATTTTAATGTTTTCTTCTGATTTCCGGTGCAAGGAACCCTTAATTGCTCCTTCTCCCGTTTGACCTCTGCCTTCTACTTCCATTTTCCGGATCAAAGTATCCTTAAGTTCCCATTATCTTGATCATACCACCTCACAAAAAACACTTTCCCAAATCTCCGAGGGTTATCTATCTTGCCCTGAATACATTTTTACCTTTTTTGCCTTGATTTCTAGTGCTGCTAGCTTGATTTAGACTCCATAGCCCAATGGACAGATAGATTTCTCTCTATCCTACCTCCAAGTGATTTTTTCCCACCAAACCCTTTAAACCAAAACCAAATTGTACTTTCATAACTAGCCTAATATTTTAAATCAAAACA
The DNA here is from genome assembly GCA_034641835.2 of Pinus albicaulis. NCBI lineage: Eukaryota > Viridiplantae > Streptophyta > Pinopsida > Pinales > Pinaceae > Pinus > Pinus albicaulis. Next base: position 977,173,258 of record CM076571.1, on the reverse strand, counting down.
AAGATACATTTTAAAGAGAGAGCCCTCTCTGAATTCTAGGAAGGCTAGATCCTAGAATTTGAAGTAGGTTTGTGGTTACCTCAGTGAGTTCTCTCTTGAACCTAGAGAAATTACAGAGTGATAACATATTGAAGGACTCTACTTCCATAAACCTAGTCACTAGCCACCTCTACCACGTCATTGTCACTTTGTATTTTCTGTTCACCTTACCTCTAGTTATATAGATTTATGCCTCGTACCAATGACCCACCAACAATAGCCACAGGAGGTCGTACCTTAAATATCGGTATATATAAACCTTGAAAATCCTGAGTCTCAATACCAAATCCTTAGATGTTAGTCAGCTCCAGGAAGAGGAACTCCCACTATTACACCACCAACTAAAAATATCAAACACTGGACAAGGTTGATTTCATACAATATCCACAACAACAAGTAGGGGCACAAAAATTAGGTTCCAACGACTGTAGCAAGATCCATAGGAAAGTCACCCCTTTCCACATAACTCTAACAACACTCTAGCAGCTTTCGATGTATGTGCTTATTAATAAATAGAATTAACATTGCACAAGTTTATGCATGGGGGAGGTGTGCCACATTACCCACCATCTATATCATCGCTAGATTTGGTGGGGTGGCAAGAACCCTCCCCGAGGTCCCATTTACTATGCTCATTCACTCCCCTTTGAGAAATAATTACTATACTATTATTTGAAGAATGGATTTTTTTTCCTTTTATCTTTGATTTTTTTTGTTTTGTTATAAAAGTATAGTGTTATTTAGATTGGAGTTTTTTATTTATGTCTAAATCAATAAAGATATATTTCAACTATAGATTTACTAAGAGCCAAGAAGAATCAAATTTATTTTTGAGTGCAAAAATTAAATAAATGTTTGCACTTCGAGAAATTTGATTCCTCTACGCACTTCTAGATTTAGAATTAAGATGAATCTATGATCATTCTTTATAATATTATTTTATCATATATAAATTTCTCTCTCCCTCTCTCTCTCTCTCACACGCACACACACACACACACACACACACACATAATAATTAATTTTATTAGAACCTTCATAATATATATATATATATATATATATATATATATATATATATATATATATATATGCAATAGGAAAAAATCAGCAACTTTCATATTCGATAGTAATTTTTTTTACATATTTTAGGATGCCACATGACAAATATTTATAGTCCAGATAAATAGATCTCATGTTATTTAATATAACCATAACATGTAAAATGTGAAACTACTAATCCGTCATCTTGAGACTATAAGTGGGCAAACACCATATATTTATCAGTACCTATAGTGTGTGTGTGTGTATAATAACAAGATTACCCAAAAATAAATAGGTTACATGAAAGGGATTTCATGTTCATTGTTGAAAAAATCGTAATAAATGTCACATGGAAAGATATGGAGGCCTTTCTTCGACAATGCATCCACCACAACATTTTTTTCTCTATATATATGACCAAACTAAATCTCATAAAATAGCTCAATCACCTTGTTGATTCTCTGCAACGAATTAATAAGCAGTGGAGGATCAAAATTTGTCTTCTTTTTCACCCAATCTATCACCCCTTTTGAATCCCCAAATATGACCAAGTTCCGAATTTGTATCCACTTTGCATAGGCCCAGTGCCTCCTGTGTGTTGGAGCTAGTGATGAAGGACACCCCACAGAGTTATGATTTCCTCCTGCATGTTAGAGCCAGTGCCACAGTTCTAGTAAAAATGGAAATATTATCCAGGACTTAGTACAATGCATGCCCCACATCCACATGTACTATTTGTTTCAACACTATCAAAAAATACCATAAGGAAACTAGCTCATATTGTTGAGATTGCAACAAGATGATGAGCTTAGTGGAAAGGAGTCGCCTTCACTAAGTGGGCCCGCAGGCTATTTTTGGCACAAAGTCTATTTTTAGACATATGGATCATGTTCTATGAGTTGCAGGATGCTATTTGTGGATGGTTTGTCAAGTCGGAAAAAATAGATGGACTTCTATTTTTAGACATATTGGGCGGAATCTATTTTTAGATTGCCAGTCTAAAAATAGATATGTCGAATATTATTAGCTCTTAATAATATTTGGACTATAAACATTATCTTATTCTCTTGGAGCATTTCAGTTAAGTGCACAGATGTGGCACAGGAGCTGACAGAAGGAATTACGCTATTCCTGAGGGTTAAGTGGAGCTATTGCATGGATACTTCAATTAGAACTCATGTGATAGAGTTTGGTGGAGTTGATTGAGGAAGTTAGTGGAGTTGTATTCAGTTTAACTAATCTAAACATAGTTGAGCTATTTGTATTCAGTTTAAATAATTGATAAAATTAGTGAGAGTGGTGTGAATTATTATTAATTAATTCAGTAATTATAAACTCATAAATCAACTAAAGAATGCATCAGTTAACTTTAGTGCATGGACAGTTTCAGTGGAGACCAGTGCAGAAATAGGTGAAAGAGCAGGTTAACTATCAGTTGTGACTATACTGTTGCTATTTTCAACACATAGATAATTGGAGAAGCCCATGAGGATTGCGCAGTACAAGCCAGGTGGTTTATCTATTTAATGAAGCCATCCCATAGCATTGATTACACAATATATGCTAGCTATCAAGTGGAAAAAGATTGGAGCATGTGTTTTGCTAGATCTAGCTTGATAGTGTGTAGCAATTCGAGGTTGTGCATGAGAGCCTGTGAGGAGCTTTGTACTATGATTGTTACATGATCTCCATGACATATAATATACAGATAGTTGGGGTTTTCAGCTTTAAGCTTTCCCATTAAACAATGTGTTCATATGTGTGATTGTTCGTGGTTTTAATGTATGCATGCAATTGATTTTATTTCCGCAATTAATGATCAATGGTAGAGGAGATTCTGTATTATGCATGAAGCTAAAATAGTGTGTGATCAAGAGAATCTCGGTGAATAATATATCAGTTATTCAAATTTCTACACATATATCCACCAACTATAGGTTTCTCACATATCCTTTATGACTGCATGCCCAATTTCATTATGATAGACACATATTGAGACATGTCCCATATATATATAGATATTTGTCCTCAAATATACATGCATTCCTACATCTCCATATACCCCACATGATGTGAAATGAAAGAGTTTTGAAATACTTATAATCCTACATCCAATCTATAAAAATGCTCCCACAATTGAAGAATTCCAACAAGCATATTTTTTTAAGGTGTTCAGAACAACAGTCCAAATGGATACCGAAAAAAGGCAACTGAGGAAAATATGAGACACATCCTCCAAAGACTATAAGCATACTTTACACCTGCCTAGACCATTAAAAACCCTGAAACATAGATTATCCCATGTGATAATCCTATTCTGCCAAGTAAGCCATCCAAAACATATAAATTTGTATGGTATATTCCACTTCCAAGTTTTACAGAACCACCCATTTCCCCCCCTATTCTGTTGAGCCACGATAATATAACGATATGCATATTTTAAAAAGATTTTTCCATTTATAGTAGATGATTCCCAAGAGAGTTTGTCCATATTTCCATCCAGATAGATACCCACCAACCTCAAATGTTTTGTGTATGTGTCCCATTCCACCACCATCTCCTCGTATAAACCCAAATGCCTCGAACATATCCAATTAGGATATGTATAAGTTGAATCCACTGTACCTATACATATATATATATATATATATATATATATATATATATATATATATATATATATATATGGTATCATGTTGTTTAAGAAATTCTGCTCCCTCTCAATCGGAAGGCGGGAGAGATGTTGCTAGTACAATCCTTTGTATAGACTCACTTAAGAGCACATCGTAGTTACTTAATTTCGTCCTCTAGTGGGACGACTGAGTGGTTAGTAAAATGGGATGTTATCCCCTCCATTTGGTTTCAAATCCCATTGGAGGAAATAGTTACTCTCTTCTAGAGCATAAACATGTGTACTTATGCGACTTGGATGTAGGTGGGGATGATAACAACTATTCTTCCTAACCACACAAGTTAAAATTAATCAAAAAATTTCACAATTTCTATATTTTTAGTTTTAAATTTATTAAAATCCTCATAACACATATACCAACATACATATGAGTATGGAAGTTTCCTTTATTTTAAAATATTAATCTTTTTTTTTTTTGTAATATAGGAGAATATATTTATATTATAAAAATATTGATATTACATTGATAACAAGCTTGTCTCAAAAAAATGCACGGGAACTATGACATATATATACCCTCCATAACTAGTTCCTAGTGATCAAGTTTGTGCCAAAAAAGAGGATTGAAATCACTTAATACCTTGCTTACTACATAGCCCATCAAAATCTCCATGTAATGGAATACCCGACTTAACAAAAAATGGAGAAAGAACCATAAACACATATATTCTAAAACACCATAAAAGACATGAAGACTGCACAATAGACATATACTAAAACTAGGCCAAAACCAAATGTCCAAACTACTAATCTAATACAATAACTGGAGAGATATCATTAAAGTTTCCTAGAGATGTTTATTTTTCTCGTGCATTAACAACATTTGGAGTGTGTGGTTGTGAACTAAAGACAAAATTTGAATTAGACAACAATGAGAGTTCCACCTGAGTCATTCTGGAATATAAATCATCCATATTGTACATTATGTCCCAAAGAATTATTTTAATCTCCTCCTGCCCTGCAAATAGTTGATAATGGTTCACTTGTTTTTCATGGAGGACCATAGTAAGTAAGGTCTCCAACTTCCTATGCAATACCACTTCATGAAGGAAGTAAAGTCTCATTTTACAGAATTTTCCTAATTCAAGAGTCCATCAGAAGGTGGAACCAAAAATTTCAAAATCTTAGAAGTATGCCCTATTGTCGAATTCTCTGGCTTCTAGTTGGAGGATCTCACTCCTTAATTCCAAAGGAATGACCTCAAAATGGCAGGCCACTGAATTCCAGTCGAATAGACAATGATGGTGCAAATATGAAGTAGTTGTCACACCTCCTTGGTGACTAGGAAGACGACTTCAAGGTGCCATGATGTTAGCTACCTGAGATGGAGTGGGTTGGGGTGGACGAAAGACAACTTGTGCAACCAGGCAGAACCATGAGAGCCTAGACTCCTCCCAAATCGGAAGACAATAATATGGACAGTAGGATGGGTATAAGGTGTATGTTTTGTTGTAGTAATAGAGAAAGGACCATGTAATGACGTCATCGAGGACCTAAGTGACCACTAAAAACACGTGCCCTGGGTCCACCCACCACTGGTCAAACAAAGGTATATTACCTTTGGCATATAAAAAAAAAAACCCTAATACACTGCCTACAAATCTAAACCCTTATGTTACTAAACATATATTAGAATAATAAAGAAAATGTTCTTGGGTACCATACACCGCAAACGAGGACAAGACTAATAAATGAAATACCATCTGAATCAGGTAATTGAGAGGAACCAAAGGAATTTTATTGCAATGTGTCAATCTCCACGTACCTATAAAAATGTATAACCCTAATGAATCACCATTTTCAACACATTCTCCAAGCCAAAAAATTCGGCTATGTTCTTTTTGGATGAATTACAGGAGGAAATGTAAATTATTAGAGGTTGAGATAATTCATCTCTAAAAAATCCATATTTTGCTAGCCCTGGGTTTCCCTTCGACACCTTGTTAAAACTCAGTATTTTTAAATGTTGTGGAGGTGGGGTAAAAGGATTAGTATTTTTGTACATCTCAACCATTGATTTCCTGGGACCAAGGTGAAAAAGGGAAGTTAGTAAATCCAATATTTTGAAGATGTACTCCTCCATCCCTATAGTTGTGCTTTGTCCTACTATAAAGGATGGAAACCTCATGCAATAACTCTATTAGTCATACCATATACGTTATGTCGTGTTTTTCGAAGTCTTGAAAAACCTTCAAGTGTGAGTGTCTCTCATATATACTTGATAATGATTTCATGTAGATTAGCAACATTCCTTTTGTGTGTATGGAATATCTAAGATTTCGCTCCTTCCAAATATTTCACAGAATGAACCAATGAGTGAGTCTCCAAGCATGTGATGCAGTAGGGTTACCTAACTTGTTGTATACACAATGCATGATAATGTATTCAATGGTGCAGCCTTGTGACACAGTATTTGGAAAATTACTCCCTATAATATCCTAGATGTATGTGCAAAAGGGTGGGTTATGAAAATATGATGAACTACCTCTTCTTCTTGAGAGAAAAATGGAAAGATCGATGGCCCTTCATATCATTTTCTCCTTAGGTGATCCCATGTAAGGTTTCTTCCATGTTCCAGAAGCCACAAGAAGAGAATTGTCTTCGAACAACTTTTACTATCCCACAGTTTCCTTGCTAATCCTAAATTATCATCAACATGGAATTTTTCCAATATTTGATAGGCTTCGTTTAAGGTGAACATACATGTAGATTGATGGCCCTGACGTAGCACATCTTGTTGTCGCGAGATCCTAATGAGTCGACTCACCAGTAAGTCTTAAAACTCCTGCTAGGGAAAATCACATCACCGGACCAATATTCTATGTCTTTCCATTCCCTCCATTTTTTATTCACTGTAAAATATTTCTAGTAGTCAGTTATGAGTTTTTCCCCAAGTTGTTGGGAGAATTTTTGGTAGGGGTGTAGATGGTTAAGTTCATCTAGGTGTGGGTACTGTTTCCATGATTCATCCCAAAAGGTCGTTGTTTGGCCATGTTTTATATCCCAGAACACATGCCAACATATAAGATCCCTGCTTTTAAGGGCGAGTTTGTTCACTGAGACGTGGTTCTTTCGCATTCCCCTTTCGTTATCCCACGTGGCTCTGTTAATTTTCCTTTATATTTATTTGTCAATTTCAAAGAAATTGACGAATAAATAATTTCACAACAAATTTCCAATTGTATCTTCTGGATTATACATGTATATATATATCTGAACCCTATAATCAATGGTTATGCCTTCGGCCTTATATAACTGTTCCCGAACTTTTTATGACTATTTCAACCTTTTGTAAACTTTATAATAAACCTTTGATATTTGATTTATAACCCGAATAAATCATTCAACAATTATAAACAACTGGCTTTGGAATAACACGTAGATCCGGCCCCACCTATATCCTGTGGACCAATCAACGTGGGCGTCGTACCTGACTAAATATCGTGCATCTCTGTCAAACTAGGACCGTCCGATGACCTCCTCTCGAATCAACGACTCAGACTCATTCCGCTCGGCGACTTCGATCCTGTCATTAACGCGCGAAATATACGGAAAGGTGGTTTCGTCGGACGTCAAATCTGCTACGTGTCGATTTCTGTATGGAATCGCTCCACACTCCGGTAATACCGCCTCCGTGCCAAAGGTGGTGCGGAACGGGGAAACCCGCCTTTGCAAATCCGTTCCGGTTTTCCTACTACAGTAATAAACTATGGTTCCGTCGGGGTTCGAGCTCCGTTGTATCGATTAACTCCGGGTTTCAATACGGTTTATTCGATAGAATTTGATGCAACTATGCAATAAAACAGGGTTATTCTTTTATACGAGAAAAGTCACCAATATTAACCATGATTTTCTATACAGAGCACGCCACGAGGGTTTTTAAATGTGCAGGGATTATTCAAATGGATTTGGAAATCAATCATCAGAGATAGGGGAAATCATGCAGGAGTTCATCACTTCTCAATTAGGCAATCTTTTCACAATTAAGAATTTGGCACGATACTGAGTAAATGCACAGAACTATTTAATTGGAAGCGATTTGAAATACACAGAGTTACTGCAGAATTCCTCTATTCTTTCTCTTCTCGTCTATGTCTCTCCCATACATTAGAGGTTTTACAATTATATACATATATTGATGACTCTTCGGTTCCTCTGAGAGGACCGTTCTAGAAACCAACAGTCTAACTATAATAATTCAATTAACTGAAATATGACAGCTAGAAAACTAAGCTATTCGACTTCTTATGACTCTAACTAATCTAATAACATAATCAGCTAAGGTAGTGACACCCAGCTGTGACAATTCGATGGTTAAAAACCCTCCTAGCCACAACATGTGGACAAAACCTCCTACATTGCTGGCTAGTGTCTAATGCCCCTGCATCAGACTCCCGAGGGCAATCCTCTTCATGGGCTCCTGTCCATGAGCTCCTCCACTGATCTTCCCATCCTCTGCAACATGTCTTCAGTCATCCAAGTGGCATCTTCTTCTGGTTTATCCTTCCATTTGATCAAGTACTGATAGTACTCCTGTCCTCTGGTCTTCCTGAATGGCCTCTTATCCAATATATTTTCTGGTTGCAATGGCTGTGCTGGTGGTAGCTGTTCTTTCCATTCAATTTGTTCCTTGTCTGCTGACCCTTCTTCTGCTCCATTATCTTCATACTTACATAAATCTGCAACATTAAAATCAGAGATATTCTAACATCAGGTGGCAATTCAATCTCATAAGCATTTGCAGAAAACTTCCTAAGTATCTTGCATGGCCCAATATTTTTGAGCTTCAACTTGTTGTACTGCTTCTTTGGGAATCTCTCCTTTCTCAAGTGTGCCAAAACCTGATCTCCTACTTCAAAATGAACTTCTCTTCTACTCAAGTCTGGTCTGGTTTTATATTTGATGCTACTGCCTTGTAATTGTTGTTTCACTTGTTCATGTATGGCCTAGATCTCTGAAGCAAACTCCTCACCATCTGCACTCCTTAGCTCTGCTCTTCCCAGATTTCTTAACTCTGATATTCCTCTGGGGTGCATTCCATAAAAAATATGGAATGGACTCTGCCCTGTGCTCCTGTTTGGTGAATCATTATATGCATATTCTGCTTGGGGCAAAATATGGTCCCACTGCTTGGAATGCTCTCCTGCAAGACTCCTCAACAAATTTCCCGGACTTCTATTCACAACCTCAGTCTGTCCATCAGTCTGAGGATGATAAGCTGAGATGAAACTCAGTTTGGTACCAAGTTTCTTCCACAATGTCCTCCAAAAGTGACCCACAAATCCGGTGTCTCTATCTGAAACAATACTCCTGGGCAACCCATGCAATCTAACAACTTCTTTGAAAAACAAGTTAGCAACATGGGTGGCATCACTAGTTTTGTAACATGGAATAAAATGTGCCATTTTGGAGAATCTATCCACCACAACAAAGACTGTATCATTCCCTCTCTGATTCTTGGGTAACCCTAGAACAAAATCCATACTCACCATGTCCCAAGGCTTGTCTGGAATAGGTAAGGGAGTATATAATCCTACATTCTGGCTCCTTCTTTTGGCATATTGACAAATCTTGCAATTCTTCACAAAATTGTCCACTTCTGTTCTCATCTTGGGCCAGAAATAAAAGTGACTCAGCTGCTCATAAGTCTTGTCAGTACCAAAGTGTCCAGCAAGTCCACCACTATGCTTTTCTTTGATCAAATTTTCTCTCATGGAACATTTTGGTATACACAGTTGATTCTTTCTGAATAACAAGTCTTCCTGCAGGAAATAATCCAGCCACTGACTTCTATCTATTAGAACAGGGTTACTACATGCTTCAAATGCTTCTTTAAAATCAGGATCTGTTTTATACAATTCTTTGAGAAAATCGAATCCTGCAACTTCAAAATTAGTCTCTTGAACAAGCAAATGTCTCCTACTCAAAGCATCAGCTACTTTATTGGCTTGGCCACTTATATGTTTCAAAAAAAAATTGAAACTTTGGAGATACTCAACCCATTTAGCATGCTTATGTTTCAACTTGGGCTGCTGTACAATATACTGCAAGGCATGATTATCATAATACAATACAAACTCCCTGGACATCAAATAATGTCTCCACTTCTTCAGTGCTTGAACAATTGCATAGAATTCCTTCTCATAAGAGGAATACTTTCTCCTGGTATCATTCAACTTCTCACTGAAATAGGCTACAGGCCTATCATCCTGACTCAAAACAGCTCCAATGGCTTCCCCACTGGCATCACATTTTACTTGAAATGGTTTGGTGAAATCAGGCAGAATTAAAATAGGCTTCTCTGTTATCTTTTGCTTCAAAACTTTAAAATTTCTCTCTGCTTCAGCAGTCCACTTAAATGGCTGTTTGCTCTTATTTATGGTCTCAATTATGGGGGCATTAATCTTACTGAAGTTTCTTATAAAATTTCTGTAAAAACTAGCAAGTCCATGGAAACTTCTTACCTCAAAAACATTCCTGGGTGAAGGCCACTCCAAAATTGCCTTAACCTTTTCTGGGTCCATCTTCAATCCTTCTGCAGAAACAACGAAACCCAAATACACCAGCTCTTCCTTCATGAATGAACATTTCCTCAAATTTATCAGCAACTTCTCCTGGTGCAGCTTCTTCAAGACATGATTAAGATTCCTTAAATGTTCTTCTCTAGTTCTGCTCAAAACTAAAATATCATCCAGATACACTATCACAATTTTACCAATGAACTCTTTCAATACTTCATTCATAAGTCTCATAAAAGTGCTAGGTGCATTAGACAACCCAAAAGGCATTACCATCCATTCATATAGTCCTTCATTTGTTTTAAAGGAAATTTTCCACTCATCACCCTCTCTTATTCTAATCTGATGGTATCCACTTTTCAAATCTATCTTTGAAAAATATTTAGCACCACTCAAACAGTCCATCAAATCCTCAATTCTGGGTAAAGGGAATATGTACCTGATTGTGATCTTATTAATTGCTCTGGCATCAGTACACATCCTCCAGCCTCCATCCTTCTTTGGGCTCAAAATTGCTGGTACTGCACATGGACTCAGACTTTCTCTGATCAGTCCTTTGTCCACCAGTTCCTGTACTTGTCTCCTGATTTCTTCATTTTCCTTGGGAGTCATTCTGTAGGCTGCCTTATTTGGCAGATTTGAACCAAGGATAAAATCTATCTGATGGCTGATCTTTCTCACAGGTGGCAGCTCATCAGGTAAATCATCCACAACAATGTCACAATACTCATCTAACATTTCTTGGATTTCTACTGGCAAATCAGAAATCTTTGTAGAAGTAAGAACTACTTTTGGTTTGCAAACTAAAGCAAAGCTTACCTCTTCTTCTTATATCTGCTGTAGATGTTCTTTCTCGCTCAGCAACAAGGTCTTTGGATCAATCACTCTGCTGGATGGCTCTCCTTCTTCCATGGGTATCAATATATGATGTACCCCATCTTTGAAGAACTTGTAAGTGTTCTTCTTGCCATCATGCACTGCTGCTCTGTCAAACTGCCAAGGTCTACCCAGCAGTATATGACACACATCCATGGGCATTACATCACACAAAACCTTTTCCTTGTAATTGCCCATTTGCAGCTCTATTTCACACTGTTCTTTCACAACCAGTTGGTGCCCTTTATGCAGCTAGGACATCCTGTAGGGAGTGGGGTGCTCCCTAGTCTTCAACTTCAGTTTTTCTATCACCTCAGTGGAAACCAAATTGTCTGTGCTGCCACTATCAATGATTAGCTGGCAGAATTTCCCTTGGACTTTGCATATGCTCCTAAACAAAGTCTTCCTTTGTGTAGGTTCGGTGACTTCTTTGGTTTGTTTCAACAGGACCTTATTAACCACCAAGGACTCTCCCCTCTCTGGAAGAAATTTTTCTTCAATTTCTGCTTCTTCTTCAATCTGGGAAACAACAGCATTTCTTGGACCAACACCCACATTCTCTGGACATTCATAGTGCTTGTGTCCCACTCCTTGACATCTATAACACCTCAGCTCTCTGCCTCTGCCTCTGTCCCTGCCTCCTCTTCCTCTTCCTCTGTAAGAACCCCTTCTACCCCTTGCATCATCCTTTGTAGATGCATTCTGAGGTGAGCTACTGTCAGCTCCATCCTTGGGTGTAGGCTTTCCTCTACGACCCTGACTTCCCTTCCCACGGAAAGTACCTCTCTTCTTGGCAGACTGTTTCCTCAGGAGTTTCTCCTCTGCTTTCAAGGCCATCTGGTATGCCTCTTCCACTGTCTTAGGAGACAAGAGACCAATCTCATATTGGATCTCCAGCTTGAGACCATTCACATATCTGGCAATCTTCTCTGGTGTGTCTTGGAATTGCCCAGCTCTTATGCTCACTCTGTAGAATTCCTCTGTGTATTCTTTTATTGTCAGCAACCTCTGTCTCAGGTTCTGCATTTGTCTATATAATGTCAGCTGATAATCACTGGGTAAGAATTTACCTTTTAGTTTAGCCATCATTCTAGTCCAGCTCTTGATAGGTTGCTTGCCAACTCTCCTCCTTTCTGCCTGCACTCCATCCCACCAAAGTGCAGCATGTCCCTTCAGCTTTGTCACTGCAAACTTGACCTTCTTATCTTCACTTATTTCTTCATAATCAAAGCACTTGTTTAATTCATTTATCCAGTCCACCAGCTCCACTAGATTCAGTCCCCCTGCGTAGCTTGAAACTTCAATTCTGGGCTTAACTGCAGATCCCAGAACAGTTCTAAGGAGCCTCATGTCAGGAGGAATTTCAACATTTTCTTCTGCTTCTTCTGTTTCAGGTTCGCTGATGTCTTCAAGATCTCTGGGTTGTCTTTGTTCCATGGCATCTAGTCTGGCCTCGACCCTCTGCAACATTCCCAACACCTCAGCGTTGGCAACAGGTCTTCTCCTGCCAGCACCTCTACCAACTCGGATTGCCATGTTAGCAAAACAACATCAACCAGCTCTGATACCACAAATGACGCAATCACACAAAAATGGAAGTCGCCAAGGAGAGTTTGTTCATTGAGACATGGTTCTGTCGCATTCCCCTTTCGTTATCCCACGTGGCTCTGTTAATTTTCCTTTATATTTATTTGTCAATTTCAAAGAAATTGACGAATAAATAATTTCACAACAAATTTCCAATTGCATCTTCTGGATTATACATGTATATATATATCTGAACCCTATAATCAATGGTTATGCCTTCGGCCTTATATAACTGTTCCCAAAATTTTTATGACTATTTCAACCTTTTGTAAACTTTATAATAAACCTTTGATATTTGATTTATAACCCGAATAAATCATTCAACAATTATAAACAACTGGCTTTGGAATAACGCGTAGATCCGGCCCCACCTATATCCTGTGGACCAATCAACGTGGGCGTCGTACCTGACTAAATATCGTGCATCTCTGTCGAACTAGGACTGTCCGATGACCTCCTCTCGAATCAACGGCTCGGACTCATTCCGCTCGGCGACTTCGATCCTGTCGTTAACGCGCGAAATATACGGAAAGGTGGTTTCGTCGGACGTCAAATCTGCTACGTGTCGATTTCTGTATGGAATCGCTCCACACTCCGGTAATACCGCCTCTGTGCCAAAGGTGGTGCGGAACGGGGAAACTCGCCTTTGCAAATCCGTTCTGGTTTTCCTGCTACAGTAATAAACTACGGTTCCGTTGGGGTTCGAGCTCCGTTGTATCGATTAACTCCGGGTTTCAATATGGTTTATTCGATAGAATTTGATGCAACTATGCAATAAAACAGGGTTATTCTTTTATACGGGAAAAGTCACCAATATTAACCATGATTTTCTATACAGAGCACGCCACGAGGGTTTTTAAATGCGCAGGGATTATTCAAATGGATTTGGAAATAAATCAACAGAGATAGGGGAAATCATGCAGGAGTTCATCACTTCTCAATTAGGCAATCTTTTCACACTTAAGAATTTGGCACGATACTGAGGTAATGCATAGAACTATTTAATTAGAAGCGATTTGAAATACACAGAGTTACTGCAGAATTCCTCTATTCTTTCTCTTCTCATCTATGTCTCTCCCATACATTCGAGGTTTTACAATTATATACATAGATTGATGACTCTTCGGTTCCTCTGAGAGGACCGTTCTAGAAACCAACAGTCTAACTATAATAATTCAATTAACTAAAATATGACAGCTAGAAAACTAAGCTATTCGACTTCTTATGACTCTAACTGATCTAATAACATAATCAGCTAAGGTAGTGACACCCAGCTGTGACAATTCGACGGTTAAAAACCCTCCTAGCCACAACATGTGGACAAAACCTCCTACATTGCTGGCTAGTGTCTAATGCCCCTGCATCAGATAGGCTTCATTTAAGGTGAACATACATGTAGATTGATGGCCTTGACGTAGCACATCCTGTTGTCGCGAGATCCTAATGAGTCGACTCACCAGTAAGTCTTAAAACTCCTGCTAGGGAAAATCATATCACCGGACCAATATTCTATGTCTTTCCATTCCCTCCATTTTTTATTCACTGTAAAATATTTCTAGTAGTCAGTTATGAGTTTTTCCCCAAGTTGTTGGGAGAATTTTTGGTAGGGGTGTAGATGGTTAAGTTCATCTAGGTGTGGGTACTGTTTCCATGATTCATCCCAAAAGGTCGTTGTTTGGCCATGTTTTATATCCCAGAACGCATGCCAACATATAAGATCCCTGCTTTTAAGGGCCTAATTCCATATGGGTAGGCTTCATCCCATTATCTATCTACTTTAAGGAAAACAATAATTATATTTTCCTTTTGTTGTTTTAGACTAAGCCACACAGTCTCGGGAAGACACTTTTGTCCGTAGTCATAGATTCCGTATAACAAATTGGTGACTCTGCTGGGGATGGTTATACTCCTTTCATGGTTTCTTTCTCCTTAGTGTTTCTTTCACCTTTTCTTCAAACCTTCACTCTCATATTCAGTCAAGAACATGTCTAGAAAGACCTTTCGTTAAGTATCAATTGAAAAATTTGTCAGAAATCTCCTATTAATTACCAACACTCCCTCTAGTCTAGGGACAAAGCATTACACCTCTCCATAGCGCTCTCCATGCCTACGTTGCAAGGCCCTGGTGCCTCTTTTTCACCTGCGTTGGCCCCATTTCATGCACAAATTTGACTTTGTTTTAATTCTCTTTGATCAACCTACTTCTAGATGCTCTTCCTTGAGTCTTGAGTGTCTTGTGGTCCCTCTGAAGCCTCCATTTGGTTTGTATTTGTGTTTGATTCCCTTTGATAAGGATTTCTTAAGATTTTCCTTTGTTCTTATCATTAGGTTGCTTGCAAACTGATTTTTTTTTTTATCATTGGTTTCTTGGATCAATTTTTGTTTTACTCCTCATTCTGAAAAGTTTATTTTAATCAGTGATTGAACATTGCATCTTAGTTTTCTTCATTTTTGAAAATTAAGTGTGATGAAAGTAAAAATCTCATGCATTGCATCTAGGGTTTTGTGTGTGAAAATTGGAATTCCCTAGTGTGAAATTGCATGTTTTTTCTTTCATTTTTGCAAAACATATCCCCCCTCAATCGTCCCGAGGAGGGGGGGGATGAAATGTATATGATCATTAATTACCTTTGAGTGTCATCTCTTTTTTATTTTTTCTGAAAATTTCACCCAATTTTAGTTTGAGTCCTATGTTCATGAAATGTCATATTACATTTGATTTCATTTAATTCCTCCTGTGTTTGTTTTGAATAATTCTCTCACATAGATCACATTAGAATTCTAATTTTCACATTAGGAAAGGAAATTGTGCATAGATTACTTTTGCATAGTTTTCAGGGGAATCGTGCATAAATTACATTGCATGGTTTGGCATCTTTTAATATTTTGAATTGAATTAGAATAATGAAATTGAAAGATCTAGTTTGGAATGGGAATTGAATTTTGCACATTGTTTGTCTCATATTTTATTTTTGCATCATAGTTTGCACCTCTTCCCTACACTAGATAGCTTTCATCGAACATGAGAAGAGTTCTTTTTGTCATCTTAGTTGCATCATAGGTGTGTTCATGTGACATCAAGTTTTGAGCCTTGAAATCAAAACATAATTCAAGATCAACTCTAAAATATATCTTAATTAACCTAAGGATAATTTGAAACTTAACATAGAGGTATAGGCTAGATATGTGTTCCAACATCGTTCAACGTAGGAGCTATTTTTTTTTCCAGCATTGCATTCTGGGGGTGATATCTTGTTCCACGTACATAAGTGTATAGGATCGTTCTCCACGTACCTTCATGTATATTGGATGGTGCTCCACACATGATACGTATATGGGAACACTCTCATCGAACGATTACACATTATATATCATAGGATTTTCTCTTGTTTTTCAATAATAAAAAAGGCCCTTGAGCCTAATTGTAACATAGTTTAGAGGCATGTAGCCGCCACATGTCTTATCATAGATAAGCTACCATCACTTGAGGTAGTTTATTTCCATTCTGTCTGTAAGCATATTTCAGTTCTTTGATATTAATGAAATGAAGTGTTATTTCTACTGCATCTATGTATTTATGGTTATATATGTATTTTTTTGCGTTCATGTTTAAGTTCGGATCACCCCAGATACCAAGGGCTCGAATCCTTCAACAAATCAAGCAGTGCAATGGAAAATTTAGAGATGAGGAGGAAACAAAGGAAACGAAGCAACAACTAAGACTAAAAACCGTCCAAATAACAATGGACCCTCAACATAAAAACCATTTGGCTTTCTCCAAGAATAAAATGAGAAGGAGGATACAATGAATAACGGGTATTTTGGTGAGGATGCACCAATAATGGATCATGAAGAAGGAGAGATTAATGAAGTCATGGAAACTACAAGTATTGGAAATACCTTGGATCTACAACACACAGATCCAACTACTATAAAAGTGCATAATGTTCCAATGAACACCTTTGACATTTCTCCACCGAAGTTCAAGAATATTAATGGTGGACCCTATGCTACAAGGGTTATTACCTTAAATATGGTGCAAACATTATTCTGGGAAAACTAAGGAAAAAGTCATGAAAATGAGAGAAATAAGAAAAAAAAAGGAAGACCATTCAAAAATACTTCTCAAGAATAAGAAGCTTGGAAATCAAACAATAATCACCAAAATCCTAAATCCAAGAAAAAATAGAGTAGAATCACCAGAAATAGGAGGAGGGGTTTCTCAAATTCCTCCTAAGAAATGATGAATATATTGTCCTAGAATATAATGGGTTTGGGGAGCCCCAGTAAATCATTTTCAGTAAAAGATATGGTTAAGCAGGAGAATCGTTGGGTTTTTTTAATTCAAGAAACTAAGCTCGATGAAAATGAAATTTTCATAGTAGTTAAGAACTTTTGGAGAGAAGGTAATGGAATCATTCAAATTTCTATAAGAGAATCCAAAGGAATAGGTAAATTCTAGTTGAAATTCCATTTGAAACTTATAGATGGCATGTAAAATCAAAGTCGGATAGTAGCTCTCTTCGAAAGAAGGGATACTAGAGAGAAAATCTCCTTTAGCAACATCTATGCACCTATGCTTTATGGATAGAAATAAAACTTCTAGGAATATTTAAGCATTATCAAAGAGAAATTTTGGCACCAAAATTGCATAATGGGAGGGGAATTTAACATTGTGCTTAGATTTGAAGAAAAGAAATGAAGGAGCCTAGTTTGATACCCCTCCAAATAGAGTATGAAATATCTAATTAATTAATCTGATCCAATCTATATTATTCCAAAATAAGGAAAATATACTTGGTCAAACTGAAAAAGAAAAAAAGAAAGAAAGTGGATTCAACCATATATTGCTTTGGTTAGATTGATTTCTTGTTTAAATTAGTTGGCTTTTAAAGGGTCTCGAGTGTATGTCCTCAATTAAGGCATAAGGATAATCTTATCATTGTCTAATCTCATTGTCAATGGATCATTTGGAAGACTTAGGTCCCATTAATTTTAGATTCAACTTTGCATGGATGAAGGAGGAACGTGTAATGGAATTAATAAGGAAAAACTGGAGAACACCAATTTCAGGCTTGCCTTCCTATGTGTGGGAATCCAAGTTAAAAATGGTCAAGAAAGAACTGAGAAAATGGTTGAAGGATAATTACAAACCACCTGGAATGAAAAGGAAATAATTAATGGAGTAATTAGAAAGCCATCAAAGCCTAGTTGAGAATAGAAAAGTGGAGCCTTGGCACATTGAAAAGGAAAAAGAGATTACAAGAAAAATATTCACAGCTAGCCAATAAGAAAAGGAACTCTAAAGATTAAAATATCATAGTTTGTGGCTATAGGAAGGTGACCAAAATACTTCCTTTTTTCATGAACAATAAATGACTCATGAATCCCAAAATCGAGTAAAAGAGGTTTCTCTTAAAGGAAGGCCAAGGCTAACTTCATTCGAGGACATCAAGAAGGAATAATTTCATCACTTTCAAGCTCTCTACCAACAAGAAAGAGAAGTGGATATGAACCAAACTCATGATTTTCTCCTTTGAATCTCTCCCATAATATCAGATTCTGCGAACTCTTCTCTAGTAAAGGAAATTGAGCAGGTAGAAGATATGGAGGCAATTTGGGATTTAGACCTAGATAAAGCTCTGGGTCTAGGTGGATTCCCAATACTATTTTTTCGAGCCTTGTGGATTATATTAAAAAATGATTTATTACAAATGTTGAATAGAATGAGGAGAAAATAAAAGATTGGGGGAATCACAAAATATTCCTTTCTTATTGTTATCCCCAAGACAATTAATCCTGTTAATTTCTCCTAGTTTCAACCTATTTCATTATGTAACTCAAAATATAAATTATTAAACATGATTATAGCTAAAATATTGAAGAAATTTCTACCATAATTTATTTCAGAGAATCAGAGAGGCTTTATGCAACACAGGAAAATATTGGACAATACCATCCTTGTCTAGGAATAAATCCACTCCAACAAGGAAGAAGGCGAGCCTAGGATGGTAATCAAATTAAATATGGCCAATGACTTCAACAGAGTAAGACACTCCTTTCTCTATTTGATGTTCGAAAAACTGGGTTTTTGTAAAGAATTTATTAGGTGGATAAAAGCATGCATTGGTTCCCCTTGGATTGTGCCATTAGTCAATGACCATCCTTCCACTTTTATTATCACTTCAAGGTATTAAGACAAGGCTTCCCCCTATCCCCTTTTTTCTATATTATAATGGCAAAAATTTTGAGCTGGAATTTGGAAAAGGCGTGACTGTTACACTGAAAATTGTCATCCTGAAATTCTGCTATGTGTATGAGCTCATTATCACTCATACTTCGTCCTTTGCAAGTCTAACATATCAGTTCCTCATGTCAAGCCTTGAAAATCAGAGAAAAGTTCCTAAAAATCTCCTTAACTTTGGTGTCGCACTTTCTCTATATCTTGCCTGCGGTCCCGCACGTAATGTTCATGTCTTCTGCGTACCTGAATGCACTTTCTCTGTGTTATAGGTGCGGACCCCTGTAAAGATTAAAAAGGCGCAAGTAAACTAAAAAAAACTCACTTTTAGTAAATTCTAGAAGCTTCTAGAAAAGATCTTGCGGTGGCAGAACCGCTCTTATGAGGTTCATGTATCCCTTACCTTATGGAGCTAACCCCTTGATGTGAGGAGCTTACCCCTTTGAAGGAGGATTCTATCCCTTCATAGTTGGAACTGAAAAACTCCTCTTTTCCACTATAAAAAGAGACATTGGGTAGCCTCAAAGGGAGTTCAAGCTTTAGAAATATTTGAGGTTAAGTGCTGTTGGGATTCAAACTCATTTAACTGAGATTTTTGGGAGGAGAGATCAAATACCTCTATCTGTCTCGGTTGGAGGAGTGCAGAGCTTATCAGAGTAGAGGAGATCTTGCTTCGGACCCCAGGAAGGCCTGTTCAACATCAAGGCTAAGGTTGTAAGGTTTTCTTTCTATTAAAATTAATACAAATGGATTCATTTTTCTCAATAAACTGTTAGTTAACTGTTTATTTCATAGATTCCTTGATCACTATGATAAGAATGGTTTATGATGTTTACTATACAGGTGCTATTTAATGTTTGCTTGTTTGTGACTGCAGGTTTACGAGGATAACTCCTTCAAGTGCACGAGGTACAAAAACGACTTCAAACAAGCGCTGGACCTACGGTAAGTCTTTTACACCTCTATAGTGCTTTTTGTAAATCGTATATGCTTAGAGAAAGATTAGTTCATTTGGTTGTTTGTTGCTAGATTACCTTTTTGGTACTGGGGAGATCGGTCTTGTCCGCAAGATTGATTAATCCGTACAAAAAATTGGCGACTCCACTGGGTAAGAAACTTGTTGTTTTTGGTTCTCTTTTATTTTGATTTGACAAAAAGTTTTTCTTGGTTTTTGATTGATAGATATCTGCCTGGGTAGCTTAGGTTTTCTCTGTTTTTGAAAATCTTGAAATCTTTTATGTTTTTCCTTAATTTTTCTAGGGACCGCACTTTGTCTTTTTGCACAGTGTGGGCAGTTTCGCACTTTCCTTGAGTAAACAGTGCGGGACCGCACCTGTTACTTCTGGAAGCCTGCGGACCCTGTTAAAATTTTGAAAAACTCCAGATTTCTTTCTTCAATTTTATCTTTATTTTTGGTTTAGAAGTTTTTAGTATCTGCCCAGATTGACGTTGTTTCTATCAAAGGCCTTTTGTGAATGAATTCCAACGGTATTTGTGTTTTGATGATTTTCTAGAAGTTTTGCGTTTTGGATTGCCTTTCACTTGGTCTTTGTAGTGATTTGAAGCATTCGCAGTTTGAAATACCTCAGATTAAATTGGTATTTTTTCCTTTTTACTGAGTCTGACCTTATTGTGAAATCCATCCTTTATTTAGAAATAGATCTACTTGTTTCTTTGCAAATCTTCAAAAAAAAATTTGTTATAGGTTTTGAAATTCATTTTTATAAAAAAATATCTGAGTGTTTTTTATTTGTTTGTTATTCTGGACAAATAGATCCTTAGTTTACTGAAAAACTAAGTAAAACATTCTTCAAAAAATATTAAAGCTTTTATTCAATTAGATTTTTAAAGTTTGTAGATCTCGAAATTAGTTTTATAGTTTTGAGTGCTTTTAAAATTTGTAGATTTCTTGTGAAGGAAAATTGTTTTGTAGTTTTCAAGTTTTTGAAAGTGAAAGGATTTTATTGTGAGCTTTGATAATATGTCTCATTTTGAGTTATTGTTGAAAAGACAAAAATATTTTCTTTTGGTTATTCTTTATGTTTGAAGAAAGAATTGTTCCTTAAAAGAATTGCATTCTCGAACTCTTTCTTTAGCTAGAATTTCATTGAAAGAAAACGAATTGATTATCATTTTTAGGTGCATTTTTAGTGTTTTTGGAAGTCGAGTCTTCACACCATCAAAGTTTCATTTCGTACCTATTGACTTAATAAACAGCTCATAAAAGTAACGCTTAATTAAAATTCATCTAGCAATCTTTTTATTTTCTAGGGCTCTTATCACCAACTTAGCTTAGGCTAGTATCTTGGAGTAGGGAATAATTAACTCTCCAAGATAGTAAAAACAAACAAGTAGAGAAATCTTGCGGTAGGAAATAAATCCAATTATAATTGGTACAATATGGGAAGCTTCTCTTAAAGAAGTCAATCACGAGATCATGTTCAAACCTTTGAGACAATCAATTTTGTTTCATTGGGGAAGATAGAAGATTTTGTGCACATTACAAACGGTAAACCTTGGATTAACCATTGTCGAGGAGCCTGGGGTCACTTGTCGGTAAACCTCGGATTAACCATGTCGAGGAGCCTTCAAGGGGATTAAGCTTTGTTACTCTGCCCTTGCGCGTGGGATCGAATCGTAGACTGTTCCCCCAGTTGTATTTGTTATTGTTGGTAACCTTAGTGTCCAAAAACTTAAGATTATTTCCTAAGGTGACGGTGAAGGAAAGATCTCACTGTACCTGGAGCAGACGTCGACTAGACTCACTTGGACTCTCTGGGGGGTTCTCTTCACACGAGATGGTTTTGTGAAGAAACTTGTGCCAGTCTATTTCATTAAGTAGGTTGTCGGGGTAACTGTTCCAACTGCCCTTTCTGTATTAAAATTCTACTAAGTTGGATTTCATCACCAACTAGTGTTTTTAGTATAGGAAGTTTACTGTTTGTGTGTGGTTTGAACTCTTAAATTTTTAAGCGTGTGATTCAGTTGTTTCTTTCTTTAGAGAGTTTAGGTGTTTTTATTGAAATTTTCTTTGTTTGCGTGTGATTAGTTAATATTTAATCGTGGCAGAATTGCCGAGACAATCCCAGAGACTTCAAGGGAAACCCCTTGAATATACACCAGGTCAGCTTGAAGGGCTGCGTGCTCTAGTATCATCTAGTAGCAATAGAATTGGATCAACATAAATTGGAACTTCATCTATAGTTGTTCATCCTGATCATCAAACACCCATAACAGAACATATTTCTGAACCAATTTCAGTTTCAGAAGTTACTGGTAGTATTTCTCCTTCCAGTGAACTTGCTAACGAACCTGAAATTTCTGAACCTAAAACTGAACCTTCTATTTTGGAAACATCCTCGTGATTTATTACACCAACTTCTAGCGATCCTAGTTCACCTAGGGTAAGAAATATTATCACTGAAGATCTTCCATCTGACCTTATTTCTATTGAAGAACTTAATAGTCTAGAAGAAGAGTTATCTCTTCCTGAATCTCCTCAGTCTTTAAATCGTACGAAGCGTGAATCTATTTTCTACAACCCTATTCGAACTAACGCTTGGTATCTATCTTTGACAAACTTTTTAGAGAATTTGGGTCTTGCTTTTTCTCCACCTCGAATTCCATTTCATCCTACACCCAGAGGTTACTATCTGTCATCTATTATGGCAGGAGAGTCATCCATGTTTTCCCAGACATCGGAAGCATTTTAACACGGTGGTCCTTCTGTTCCTGCGGGATATTAGGCTTTGTCGGTACTTTCTCTGGAGCATCTTCTCAACCAATTGAACATGTATTATCATCTAGTCTAAGTGGAATTAAAACTAAAACGTTGAACAGAGAGAAAATCTTTATGATGTCTGGTAATATTCCGAATCCTCAACCTCAAGGCAGTCAGTTACCGCCTGGAGGACAATTTCAGGGAAATCAGTTATCGCCTGGGGGGCAACCTCAGGGTACTCAATTACCGCTTGGGGGGCAACCTTTAGGTAGTCAGTTACCACCTGGGGGGAAACCTCAAGGTAACTTTTTCCCAGGACAAACTGTGGAATCATATTATTTTGGAGGACAACCTCAAGGATAGTACATACCTCAAGGTTATCAACCTCAAGGACAGTACATGCCCCTGGGTCAACCCCAAAGTCAATATGCTCCTTAGGGTCCTTATCAACCCCAGCTTCAGTACGTGCCTCAGGGTTATCAACCTCAAGGTCAGTACCCAATTCAAGGTTTCCAACAGCCTTCTGGTCAATCATCTGTTCAAGGAACTAGAAATTTACCACTTACTTATCAACCCTACGTTCAACCAGGCTATGGTCCTTACGTTCAACCTTCTACGGGTCAATACCCTGGAATGAATATGGTGTGGGATCCATCCCAATATCAACAGCCTATGCAGCCTAATGTGCAGTTGCCTTTTCAACCTGGACGACCTTTGGTTTCTGGTCCAACCCAGCAACCCGTCCAGCCTACTATTCAAACTCCTGCACCCAGTTTTGTTCAGCAGTCTGGGCCTAGTACACCTCAGACTCCGCCTCAAACTGCTGCAACGTCTTTTCAACCTACAACACCTGTTTTTGGAGTATCTTTAGCTCCGAGTTCTTCTATCCCTGCATTCGTGCAAATCCCTCAAGTCTCTGTACCCCAGTCAGAACCTTCAGTTCAGACTTCGGTCCAGATGCCTACGGGACAAGCTGGTACAAGTATGGTGGTCACAATTCAACCACAATTCATGTATCAACCGTACCAGGCACAACCTCAATTCAGTCCCATTTCACAAAATCCAAATGATCAGTATCAACCGTACCCTGGCTATACTTATCAACAGCCTCAACAACCCCAGTTTGGTCCGGTTAATCTTGTTTACCCGGGAGGTTACACAATTCCTAATGCAACTCCGATTCCTATTTATCCTAGGTATCCTCCTCCTGGAACTGCTTTGGCTACTCAAGGTTTTCGTGACCCTAACCGTCAGTTACCATTTATTGCAACTTTGGATTTACCTGATTTGACGCGCCTTACGAATGATCCAATTTTCTATTATCCGTACTGGCCGCCAATGCCACATAAGTTGCCCAGTGATATACCCAAATTCTAAGGTAAGCCAGGAGAGGATCCATCAAATCACGTGATGACTTAACACTTTTGGTGTGTGTCTAATTCAATAATTGATGATTCAATTTGCTTACGTCTTTTCCAAACAACTCTTATTGGTCTTGCCGCCAAATGGTACATTGAGTTACCACGAGGCTCTTGTAATAATTTCAGTCAGTTAGCAACTGCCTTCTTGACTCATTTTCAGTTGCCTATCAGATACAACAATGGCACGGAACTATTAACTTCACTAAAGCAATCCACGTCCACATATATTTTTGAACATATTCATGAATGGCGATGTAGAAGGCGTTTGGTGAAAGTTTACATTCCAGATCAAATTTTGGCGGAATGGTTTGTTAAATCATTGTTACCCAAAATCACTAAATACGTAGCTAAAGCTGGCGTTGTTACTGAGGAGCAAGTAATTGCTCAACTCAGTACCTTGACCTCATTTATACACAGTCAGGTACTTTACATGAAAAAATCCCTGATCTTCCAAAACAAGGTCAAATAGCTGCAGTTCCTTCAGGGTCTCATGCTACTGATGGTATGATTGGTACAGTAAATACTAAAAGCAAGAATAAATCTTCAAAGAATTCTTCTCCTATTATAACTTTACCTGATTCCCCGAAAGGAGAATCTTCCCCCGAAATTTCTGCCGACATTCATGTCGTAGAAACATCTATGAACAAATCTAAATCCGGCGGTAAAAAGAAAGGGAAGAATAAAAACAAAAAAAATTCAAAAGAGAAAACTGATAAAAACGAATCCAATGACGAAAAACACAAACCTCGCTATCCTTGTTACATTTGTGACGAGGATCATTTTACTAAGGAATGCCCACATCGAGCAGAGGTTGCAAAATTCATTAAAGGTTCACAACAACCTGCTATCTTGAAGGATCTTTTTCCAACTCAAGATAGTAAGATGGTTGGTTCTACCTCGAATGCCTCAAAAGAACCTATTCTAATGATGTCTCATGTACGGATTGCGACGCGATTGCAAGATTATGGTAGTAAGAATCCTGTTGATGGTAAAGAAGCAGAATATTCTAATGCAAACACATCAACTACACCTCCTCCTGTTTCTGGTTTTCTACAGATCAAGAAACCAAATCCAGACTTAATAATCAAACCGCCTGCTAAGGGTGTTCTTCGTAAATCAGCTTTCAATCCACATGCGAGAGCTGCTCAGAATTACAGCATTGTTGAAGACTTAGCTATTTCCCCTTCAACAATGTCAGCTTTGGAAGTGCTGCAGTCATGCCCAGCACAACGTAAATTACTTTTGTCTGCCATAGGAGCTGTCGATATTCAAGATTCGAACCTAATAATATTTGATTTAGAGAATAGTACACCTCGCCTACCTCACCAAATGGCTTTCCAAATTCCAGTGTTAGTAAAAAAAAAACCAATCTTTCGGACTGTGATTGATGAGGGAGCTTCAACGTGTATTATGTCAATCCAGTGTTGGAAATCGCTTGGTTCTCCTACACTCAATCAGTCTCCGATGATTCTAAAGGCTTTTGATGGCCGAGGTTTCCACCCTTTTGGTATTTTGCAGGATTTACCCATAGGGGTCGAAGGTAAAACCATAAATCTAGATGTGGAGGTGGTTGATGCCCCTCTAGATTACAACCTTCTTCTGGGTCGTAGTTGGTCTTATGCTATGACTGCTATTGTTTCTTCGGTCTTTCGGCTCATAAAATTTCCACATCAAGGAAGGATCGTTACAATAGATCAATTAACTTATTTTTCTTCCGATCCAGCCTCTACAGAAACAATCCAGCACATTGGTAAAGTGGCTATCCCTTACAAGGATGTTGGAGTAGGTTTGATTAAAGATTCTGG
This sequence comes from Pinus albicaulis, assembly GCA_034641835.2. Lineage (NCBI taxonomy): Eukaryota > Viridiplantae > Streptophyta > Pinopsida > Pinales > Pinaceae > Pinus > Pinus albicaulis. The sequence continues at coordinate 977,147,314 of CM076571.1, read as the reverse complement.
TTTACTACGAATTTTTTCCTTTCCTCCTCCTAACATATCGCCTTCTATTGCAACTATTCATATGATTTCATCAGACACTATTATGTTTGATGATCCTTGGGTCGTACCTTCCGACTTCAAGTTAGATTCATTTGATGGCATGATGCCTTTGAGTCCATTTGAAATTGCGTATCAGGTTGTATAGTCACTTTCCGACCCCTCTTCAACCGAAATTGATCCAGTGAATGGGATCCATAAGGAATCACTTTCTATATCTAGTTCAGCCACAACGACATTTCCTGATCTTTTTCATACTGATGAGCAGATTCGTGAACTTTTGTCTATTGAAGATTTACCATGGGAAGATCTACATCATCGATCTTCATTTTTACTTGAGCTGGATCATTTTGAAGATTATTTCGCTTCTATTTTTACTGCTGAATATGTCAAAGAACCGCAGAATCCATTGCAAAATCCTGATTCTGAGTTAAATTTGGAAAATATCTCTCGAACAATTCCAATTGACATTTCAGTAAAGCCAGGAATAATTGAAAACATTCATATAGGTGCTTGCTGTACAGAAGATGAAATTCAAACTTATAAAGCCCTATTTCAAGAATTCTGTGATGTGTTTGCCTGCTCCTATGAAGAAATGCTAGGAATTGATCCGTCAATTGTCGTACATGAAATCAAGACTTACCCGGATGCCAAACATGTCCGTCAACGTCTACGTCAAATACATCCTAGGAAAGTTGCTGCTATCAAAGCCGAAGTTGAAAAATTACTTCGTGCAGGTTTCATTTATCCAATTCCTTTAACGAATTGGGTATCGAATATTGTTCCTGTTACTAAAAAACAAGGGACGATACAAGTATGTATCGACTATAGGGATATTAATCGAGCCTGTCCTAAAGACAATTATCCAACCCCCTATATCGATCAAATAATTGATGATTGTGCCGACAATGAAATGTTTTCCTTTATGGATGGTTTTTCCGGTTACAATCAAATAAACATACTCCCTGCTGATTAGCCAAAAACAACTTTCATTTGTCCATGGGGGACATTTTCTTATTGCAAACTACCTTTTGGATTAAAGAACGCTGGAGCAAATTTTCAAAGGGCTATGTCTTATGCATTTCATGACATTAAGCACATTGTGTAGCCTTATCTCAATGATTTACCTGCTCATTCATCGTGTAGGGCCGACCATCTCACTCATTTACGAGCTATCTTTATGAGATGTAGGAATTATCGAATTAGGTTTAATCCACACAAATGTGTTTTCTGTGTAGAATCGGGTCGCTTACTGGGATTTGTTGTTTTGAAAGCAGGCATTCGCATTGATCCGTCGAAGGTCGAAGCTATTGTCAATTTACCTCCGCCTTCGACTCTGCGCCAACTCCAAAGTTTGCAGGGGAAAGAAATTTTTTTACGTCGGGTCATTCCTAACTACGCCGAGCTAACAAAGGGTTTTAATCGGTTGCTGGAACAGAACATTCCATTCTTTTGGGATGAGATCGTTGATCGATCTTTTGATGCACTTAAACACGTGTTGACCCATGCACCATTATTGCATCCTCCCAACTACAACCAGGACTATGTTTTGTACCTCGCCACCTCTCATTCCACAATTGAGATGGTTTTAGTTCAGGAAGATGAATCTAAAACTGAACATGTGATTTACTATCTTAGTCGAAATCTGCATCCGACTGAGATCAAATACACACATGTGGAGAAATTGGCCTTGGCAGCTGTTCAAGATGTTCAAAGATTTAGACACTACATCTTATTACGCAAAACCACAGTAATTTATGACTATAACCCTATGATGTACATTTTAACCAAACAATTGCTAGGGGGCAAGTATTCCAAATGGATAGTTATCCTGCAGGAATTTGACTTGGAGTTTGAAAAATCCAAGGCAAAGAAATATTTGGTTTTTGCCGAATTGATGTGTGATTTCCCCTCTACTGATACTGAAACTGTGGCGGAGGAGCCCATTGCGGACGAATCCTTGTTTCTTATCAATACTTTTGATCCATGGTATGGGGATATTATCATTTATCTCCAAACCCAATATTTTCGGCCTGAAATCTCACGATCTCAGCGACAGAAAATACGTTTCCAATCCCAGCAATACAATATTATTGGTGATACACTCTATGTCGTGGAGCGGATTCTGTTTTCCGACGTTGTCTTACTCATGAAGAAGCTGAGAAGGTTTTAAATGACTGCCATTCTAGAGCATGTGGCAGTCATATGTCTTGGTATGCCACAACCCAAAATATATTGCGCGTTGGTTATTTCTAGCCGTCATTATTCAAAGATTGTATCTATGCAGTCCGAAAATGCCACAATTGTCAACTTTTTAATCATAATATGTGTGCGCCACCTGCTCCTCTTCACCCTATAATTGTTGTCGGTCCTTTCGCAAAATGGGGTATTGAATTTATTACATGTAACTCTCACTCGGCCGGGGGGCATGCGTATATTATCTTAGCGATAGATTATTTTACTAAGTGGGCCGAGGCGATGCCTACATTTTCAGCTGACGGCAAGACTGCTGCAACTTTCGTATTCAATCACATAATTTCTAGGTTTGGTGTTCCTCAAGCCATTATTACAGATCATGGAAGTCATTTTCGAAATATCATGATGACTGAACTGACAGATCAACTTGGCCTACGCCACGATAGTTCCACTCTGTATTATCCGCAGGCTAATGGTCTAGTTGAAGCTATCAATAAAGTTTTAGTCACTATGATCAGATGAATTATTGGTATTCATAAGTCGAATTTGCATTCCATGTTATTTTCAGCACTTTGGGCATATCAAACGTCGGTAAAAACATCAACTGGTTTCACTCCCTTTCAACTGGTTTACGGTTTGGAGGCTGTGTTGCCGATTGAATGCGAAATTTCGTCTTTGAAATTAGCCATAGAATTACTTCCAGCTACGTCTAAAGAGGAGAAACGTTTTTTGTACTTGGCTCAGCTAGATGAGAATCGACGAAATGCTGCAATAGCAAACGAGGCTCATGTCAAACGAATAAAATCTCAATATGATAGAAGTGTTACCCCTCGAAATTTTTCAGAAGGAGACCTAGTCTTAGTTTATGATCAAGCCAACGATAAGCTAGGAGCTGGAAAATTCGTGCCTATGTGGCATGGTCCTTTCATTGTTAAGAGAAAACTGGCAAAAGGGGCCTATGAGCTGACAAATTTTGACGGTGTCCCTTTAGATAAACCTAGAAATGGGCTTTATCTAAAGAGATATTATGCTTAAACATGGTGTGGAGATTTAATTAGATTAGATTTCTTTACAACTGGTGTGTTTTAGATTAGAAAAGCGTGCCTAGTTTAGAAGTGTGTTTTGTCACTATTCCTGCTTATCTGAGTTTTACTCTTGGTATTGCAGATGTCGACGTCTCTTCAAACCTACGTTGGTTTTGCTGATGGTGCTTGTTGTAGTACACGGAACATTTCTTCTGCAACTTGGGTTATTTATTCACCCTCTGACGAGTTAGTATCCATGCATGGGGTAAGCCTTGGTCAAACAACGAATAACATTGCAGAGTATAGTGCAGTGATTGAGTTACTATCTGAATCCATATCTTTTGGAATTTGGAGTTTGATTTTTAGGTTAGATTCTGGACTTGTTGTATTACAGCTCAACAGGGTTTATGCCATTAGAAATCCAGTGTTATTACGGTTATTTTTAAAAGTTCGTCTCTTGGAATGTGAATTTGACTACATTGAATATCAACATATTCCAAGACATTTAAATACATTAGCAGATGCAGTTGCTTCTAGTATGATAAATCTACATTTTCAATAATCAAAACAGTAAATTAAACAACATTCATAACATGTACACAGATAGCCAGTAAATAGTGATATATCATAGTATAGAAGTGTTTTCAAAAATATATACATCGTCTTCGATCATAGGTTGAAAACACCTTATGATCGACAAAAATGGTAATACAAAAGGTCAAATGTATGAGTCTACGACATGATCATCCCATCACTGATGGTGATCACGATAAGAGACCACTGCCCGAGCCACCCTACATAGGAACCTCCTAAAAGGTCCTGGGACACCAATCACGTATCTCTGTAATCTGAGTGGAATTTCATCTATGTCTGTCTATGGAATGTCTAGAGTCAGGCGCTCTAGGTGATGCTCTAAATCAGGCAGGATCTCTGCTGATTGGCTTGCTGGGGCTGGTGCGGCTGCAGCTGGTTATCTCCTTTCATAAGGCTGGAGATGGGCTGGTCGTTGTGGGCCCACATCTGCATTTAAAACTTTTGGTTATTAGTTTTGAGACAATTAAAAAATAAAAAAATTAGAACTTAGAAATTGTTGAAAACGATTTTACCTGATTCATCCCACTGTTCCCTTGCTGGGAGAGTCATCTCTCAGTCGCCGCGGAAATCTATCCCGATGTATGGAAAATCCTCTATAACACAAAGTTGGCTCTCCAGCCAACGAAAATATGAAGGAGGAAATCGAACAATCTCGACGCCCTCGATACCATGACGGGCCATCAATGCAACCCAACGAACCATCCTAGGTTCTCGAGGTCCACCGGCATCAACATGAATGCTATGTGGAGCTAACATGGGGATCCTCTCTAGAGAAAATGTGACTACAATGGATCCATATCCAAAGTTATTTAGTTTTCCATTCTTCGCTCTGGTTAGTTGGCCTTTTACATTAGCCAACACAGCTTCGCACCAGTTGAAAATGGTGCCTCGAAAAAAAGTTACAGCAATGCACATCTGGGAACCGGTAGCTACATGCAGCGCTGCACTCCCACACAGCCTGGTAATAGTAAATGCAATAACTTTCAGCTCAGGACGGATGATATTTTTTATGTCAATCTGTTTGTCCTTAGGGTCTGCCTGATCATTACAGAACTCTTGTCGAAGACTAGCGATAGTCTGGCCACCTGGCCTAGTCCCAAAAAAAGAAATTTGTTCGCCCCTTTTGGACAAACCAGTCAGAAAACAAATATCTTCCAGCTTAATTTTGAGCCGGTGGCCGCCAATAATGAAACACTGGTACTGTATGTTCCACCTGTTCACCAGCCATGTTAGGAGGTCTACCTGTGCCCTCATGCCCTGAATGGCCCAGAATTTATACAAACCGCATGCTCTTAATGCTTGCATTGTAGGCAAATGGAGCATTGCGGCGTCATCCACGTCTTCATGCTCACGTTCTCTCCAAATTAGCATCTTGTTTATCTTACAATGCATAAAAAGATATATTAGAACAATCTAATTTGAAAAATGTTGGGCGGCAATTGAGAAATTTAAACTTTGAAATCTAATTGCACGGGGTTCGCACTTTGTTTTCATACACAGTGTGTAGGAACGCACACGTGCTGTGTGACAAGTGCGGACCCATGACCTCTACATAGAAAAAAAGTCGGGGTCCGCAGGGTCCGTGTGTTATGCTTGCGGACCCCCGCGGGCGATTTTTTAAACATATTTTTCTCTTAAAAATAAAATTTAAAGCCTAAAAATGAAATGCAAACAAATGAAATACAAGATTAGGAGGTCATGGATTACCTGGAGCTGACGGTTCTCGATTTCGTCGCACGGATATTCCAGAATCTTCACAGGAACTTTTTTACCCAAAAGCTTTTACTTTTCACTCTGAACTTGAACGGTAAAATGAAGTTAGAAAAGCCCTTTTTATAAGTTTTTTCGAATAAACGAGTTTCTAATTTGTTTATTTTTCACTTTAAAAAGGTTATTTTTGAAAGCATTTTTATTTATCTTAAAATAGGTACGTGTAATGTTTCAATTCTTTGTGCAGAAATTGGATTTTTCAGGAGAATTGATCGTTTTTCAACAAAGAGTATACTTTTATCACTTTTTCAGACTCTTTCAAAAATTTTACGAAAAAGCGAAAACTTGGAGTCCTCTTTTAAGCCCTTTTTATACTCTCTAAACATAAAAAGATTACCAAGCACTTGATTATTCAAACTCGTTAAAGTAAATGAATGATCGTCCCTTCAGTATAAGTTTACCCCTTTTACGGATTGAAATGGACTATTTACGAAAAAGGTATACGTTGACTAATTACGGTCAATAGAGTTCTCTCCCGCATTATTTTATCATTTTTCGGGCTCGAGAGACTAAATTTACGAAAAAGTACACCCATGGAGTTTTTTTAAGTTTTTTTTTTTTCTGACTCCCTAAAATTGAAAAACACCGAGTTTCTCCTATACTGACTCAATAAACACTGTTAGGGCCTGCTGTATTTTAAAATAGGGAAACGAATCACTCCTTCTTAGGGTTTGAATCTTAAATCCGTTGATTTGACTCATCTCAAGGATGAGCTATAAACAAGCAAATGTTATCCTCCCCAAGCTTGTCATTAAAAAGAGGTACTTGCTGCAATTCAGGGGGAAAAGAGAGAAAAATGGGCATGTTTGTTGTATTTTGATTTTTGAAAAATCCAGTTAACCACTCTTGAACACGACACATTCATTCATCTGGGTTTGGAAATCCTTTGCCTAACAGTTAATCAAACCACATTGAAATTCTTCAGCCGGTTTCTGGGTATTAGCTTTGGGTTAATTGTCACCAAGCCATCTGCAGTGTCGTTATGTGTTCAAGAGGACAGTTTAAATAAACCATTCATCTGCAAAATATCTGTCATTCATTTTGACCATCCCTGAGTCAGTCCTTGCCAATATATTTTCAAAACTTGATCTATGATTTTGTGTTGTGGGCTTGCCTACGACGGATCACTTTCTATCGACGACAACTCATTATCAGGAAGTTGATCTAGAAATCGTCAGTACCTTGAAATCTGCATGCCTCAATGGCAATATTCTCACCTTCGACGATAGGTTACATCATTGACCTTCGATCGAACGATTCCGTGATGTGTTCGACTTCAACTCATTCATTCACATTTCATGGATTGTACTGAGTACTTTGAGAACCATTGACATTACTGGTGGTTACTCTCACACTTGTTAACAATTTACATCATTGACTGGTAATCAAGTGGTTTCTACCATGTTCAACTTCGACACATTCATTCACATGGATAGAATCGTACTATTTTGAGATGCAGAAATCAAGACCCTGGATCTAGTTTCTACCATCCAGGTTGCGAGGAATTTTGTTATCATTTATACAATAGACTATTCATAAACAGATGGCTGCATCCATACTGTGTCTACACATGTATAATGTGATGTATTCAAAATCATTCCTATATCAGAACAGTTTGAATCAGTTTCTAGTTAGTTTTGATCTGAGTATGGGAATGCCTACCTCAGCGATGATATATATATATTTTGCATTGAATTTTTTTTACAGGTTCCAGCTGGGGTGTCCACAGGATGATCCTTGAAATGATAAAGTACTGCACTCTTCATATATGACAGACTTTAGCTTCATCTATTCCAAACTTTGCACTTTAGGGGGCAATCTGTTACACTGAAAATTGTCATCCTGACATTCTGCTTTGTGTATGAGCTCATTATCACTCATACTTCCTCCTTTGCAAGTCTAACATATCAGTTCCTCATGTCAAGCCTTGAAAATCAGAGAAAAAATCCTAAAAATCTCCTTAACTTTGGTGTCCCACTTTCTCTATATCTTGCCTGGGGTCCCGCACCTAATGTTCATGTCTTCTGCGTACCTGAACGCACTTTCTTTGTGTTATAGGTGCAGACCCCTGTAAATATTAAAAAGGCGCAAGTAAACTCAAAAAAGCTCATTTTTAGTAAATTCTAGAAGCTTCTAGAAAAGATCTTGCGGTGGCAGAACCGCTCTTATGAGGTTCATGTATCCCTTACCTTATGGAGCTAACCCCTTGATGTGAGGAGCTTACCCCTTTGAAGGAGGATTCTATCCCTTCATAGTTGGAATTGAAAACCTCCTCTTTTCCACTATAAAAAGAGGCATTGGGTAGCCTCAAAGGGAGTTCAAGCTTTAGAAATATTTGAGGTTAAGTGCTGTTGGGATTCAAACTCATTTAACTGAGATTTTTGGGAGGAGAGATCACATACCTCTATCTGTCTCGGTTGGAGGAGTGCAGAGCTTATCAGAGTAGAGGAGATTCCTGCTTCGGACCCCGGGAAGGCCTGTTCAACATCAAGACTAAGGTTGTAAGGTTTTCTTTCTATTAAAATTAATACAAATGGATTCATTTTTCTCAATAAACTGTTAGTTAACTATTTATTTCATAGATTCCTTTATCACTATGATAAGCATGGTTTATGATGTTTACTATACAGGTGCTATTTAATGTTTGCTTGTTTGTGACTGCAAGTTTACGAGGATAACTCCTTCAAGTGCACGAGGGACAACAACAACTTCAAACAAGCGCTGGACCTACGGTAAGTCTTTTCCACCTCTATAGTGCTTTTTGTAAATCATATATGCTTAGAGAAAGATTAGTTCATTTGGCTGTTTGTTGCTAGATTACCTTTTTGGTACTAGGGAGATCGGTCTTGTCCGCAAGATTGATTAATTCGTACAACAGTGACAAGAAGGTAAACTAGTGGAGTTAAGTATAGCTAAGAATACTAAAGGAGTCAACCGCTCGCAATTTGTAGATGACACCCTCCTTTTAGGTGGGGTCTCTAAAATAATTACATCTCGTTTAAAAAAAAAATGGACATATATCTTGAACTCTATGGTGGGATGGTCGATAAATGGAAGTTCCAGCTCTTTGGTTGGAACTATCTAGATGAGAATTTGAATGAGATATCTAGGATTATGGATTTCTTTGTTGTTTTGGGATGGATATAATTTAAGTATTGAGGTATAACAATCTCATTAGGATCATTTAATGCCCATGAGTGGGAGGAAATCATGTAAAATATCATAAAATAATCCATTCATGGGTGCACAGTGGTTAAATATGGCAAGGAAAGTAGTGTTGATAAAGTTAGTTGTGTCCTCACTTCCCGTATATATCCATTCACCAAATTGGAGGTTTTTTGAGGAAGTTCCTCTGGAAAGGAGAGGAGGATAATGAAATAGGTTCCACCTAGTGAATTAGAGTACAATACATTTTCCAAAGAAATTCAACAAACTAGCTATTATAGATCTTGAGATCATGAACCTAGCCTTGGGTGAAAAGGTTGTATGGAATATCGTCTGGGATTATTTAGAGTGGTGGAAGAAGGCATTCATACGAAAATATTTCCACAAGAGAAAGCTATCTAGACCTGAAATATAATTTTCGTGTGAGAAGGGATCCAAGATATGGAAACTATGCAAAGAAGTGGCCCCAATCATTCTTGATCAACTCGGATGGAAAGCAGGGAATGGAACACATATAAATCTATGGAAGGATCACATCCCAATAACAGTCTTGATGAACGAGAATGAAAGATTCAAAGAATTAGGAAAATGGATGGAAGAAAATGATTATAATAAGATTGTTGATATATCGTAGTGGGATGCTTTTAGCCTTTGGATTGGTTGATAATGTTAGGATATCCCTCACCATATTCAACCTCATTAGTCTTCATAGATAGACTATTTAAAATGGTTCGCCCAAATAGTAACAACAAGATTGGATTGTCGAATTTGGATGGGTAGTACAAATTTGGTTTATACAGTCAAAGTAGGATATGAAGTGTTAACAAAGCAATTTCTGTGATCTCCGCTAGATAAACTTTGTGGAATAATCTGCAACAAGGATGGGTTGTAGAAAATAAATATATTATGTTGAGAATTGGTACATGGGAAGGTGTTGATGAATCAAAACCTCAAAAAAAGGAGCATCGAAGGGCCATCCATATGTGTTCTTTGTTCACAGGCAGAAGAGGATATCCCCCATATATTTCAACAATGTTCATCTCAATGGAGGTTTGGAAAATTTCCTTTGAAAAGTTCAAAGACATCTCTTTCATCCCAGAGTATCGACATAACATGTTTGAGAAATGGAATTACAAAAGTCCTTAGCAAAGGAAATCAGATTTACTGACAATGAGATGCTAGATGGAATTCCCATAGTATTTGTGTTGGTGTAACAGACCGAGTTTAAAAGTTCATGTAATAAAAGTTAATAAAGGAAAAAAATAAAACCATGGTTAAGGGACAATTATTCCAAGCTGAATATTGGGCAAAGATATCCTAGTGGGCACCACTGGATATGTGTTTATGGCTAAGGAAAAATAGAAAAAGGAAATGACTAAGGCATTAAGGAGGAAACAAGTATTTTTGGAACATTTATTTACGAAAATAAAGGAAATTAAGAGAAAATAAAGGTGAAAGGTCATAGGTTGCATGTGAGGAGGAAAATGAAGGAAAATAATGGAAAATGAAGAAAATAGAGGCCTCATTAATAAAAGGGCTTCTAAAGATTAGTTGGCAAGCTTTTTTCTCAAGCTTTTGACAGGTTTTGGTGGAGCTCTCTTCTATTATCCTCTCTTTCACACTCTTGGACACTTAGATTTTTCTTGGAGCATTCCATCATTAGACCAAGAAAGAGGAAAGCAAGCAAAGGAAGGACAAGGAAAGGAAAGGAAATCAAAGATCAAGCAAGGAAGAGCAGGATCTAATAGCTTCAACAGGAATAATTGCAGGTAACATATTGCATGTGTGATTTCCTAACAAGTTTGGACATGCATGGATTATGCATTTTGGTATTTGGTTCTCTTGTTGTCGGTGGTATGGTTTCCCAGGTTTTGACAGTGGTTTTCAACCTTGCCTTGCCTTTTTTTGGATGCCATGGTGTGTTGGGATTTTGATCTAGGTTTTGAGATTTGGAATTACTCGATGGATTTCGGAATCCGGGGTGGAGGTGGTATCAAGAAAAATTCCCAAAGGGTTAGGAATCCCTTGACTGATTTTGGTAGATGTTGGAGCGGGGTCCCCTGAGGCACAAGTTTCAAAGACATTTTTGTAAAATTTTGTATGTGCGTGTTGCGCAAATGAAGTCAAGGGGCTTTGGGGTGGGTCAAAGTCCCCAATTTTGATGTAAATGTGCTTAAGGGTAAATTATGGCCCTCAAACCATGGTTTGAGACCATAGTATCCGCGCACTAGGCGTATATAAATAGATAGATCATATCTAATCTAGGTAGAGAATGTTATGTTATGAATTTTTGATGTTCTGATCAGTTTATGCGGCTATAAGGGTTGTTGGGTTGGGTTAAGAGGCTCCTGCTGGCTATGTGTGCTGAGACCTAGTCCTAGTTGTGTGCACGGAAGGGTTTGTAAGGGTTTTGCAAGGAACAATTAATGTATTGATTGACATATCTGAAGATAATAGAAAGAATTGTTTTGGCAAAGTTTACTATGTTATACATTTGAATTGCTTACTATTTATAATTTGTTAGGATCACATTATCTGCCTTACTTATTGATGATTGTGTAAAGATATTTGATCTGATTATGCATGATTAATGATTGTTAATAGATCAATTTAAATATTCGCATTGGTTAAGATCTAGATCTGGTTATGTTCTGTTGTCTGCGCTAAAGCGAACAACAATTCTGTGATATTCTGTTAATGAGTGCACATTCTCGGTAATTTTGTTATATATTGTTGCGCACATTTGTTTAAGTTCACATTGGGTTTTGCTAAGGACCACTTCATTATTTTATCCCTGAGGGTGCGGAAACCTGGTTCTAGCACCCCCCCCATATTGCATCAGGTGAGACTTTGTTCTGCGCAAGAAGATCATTGCCGAAAGCACCAGTAGTTGGAGGGTTTTTTAGTTTATCCATAAACTTTGAAACTGGGTCAGGACCTCTCAAGCCAAAAAATGGTTTCATTGTCAGGAAAATACTTTGAAGATCATTCAACTGACTCAGTGCAACATAGATATGGCCGCTGAAGGGCCTACTACTGTAAATATGGTTCAACAAGTGCAGAGTGCAGCAGCGCAAAGTCTCGAGTTAGTGCTCCCTCTCCAAACTTTTGTCAAAAAACTTCAGGCTAAGACTAAGGAGCCAATGCCTTAGTGATTCAGGACGAGTCACATGTTTGTGTTGGGGGCCTGTTGGAGTGGGGACCCCTAAGGCACAAGTTTCAAAGACATTTTTGTACAATTTTATATGTGTGCGTTGCGCAAATTAAGTCAAGGGGCTTTGGGGTGGGTCAAAGTCCCCAACTTTGATGTAAAAGGGATTAAGGGTAAACTGTGGGCCTTAAACCATGGTTTGATACCATATTATTTGCGCACTAGGCGTATATAAATAGATAGAACATGTCTAAGCTAGGTAGAGAATGTTATGTTATGATTTATTGATGTTCCGATCAGTTGATGCGTATGTAAGGGCTGTTGGGTTGGGTTAAGAGGCTCATGCTGGCTATGTGTACATAGACCTAGTCTTGGCTAGGTGCGGACTCCGCTGGCTGTGTGTTCGGAAGGGTTTGTAAGGGTTTTGCAAGGAAAAATTGATGTATTGATTGATAGATCTGAAGATACTAGAAAGTACAATTTTGGCGAAGTTTACTGTGTTATGCATCTGGATTGTTTACTGCTTATACTTTGTTAAGATCACATTATCTGCCTTACTTATTGATGATTGCGCAAATATATCTGATGTGATTATGCATGATTATTGATGGTTAATAGATCAATTTAAGTATTCACATTGGTTAAGATTTAGATCTGGTTCTGTTCTATTGCCTGTACTAAAGCGAACAACAATTATGTGTTATTCTGTTAATGACTGCGCATTCTCGATAATTTTTTTATATATTGTTGCGTGCATTTGTTTAAGTTCACATTGGGTTTTGTCGAGGACCACTTCATTATTTTCTCCCTCAGGGTGTGGAAACCTGGTTCCAGCCCCCCCCCATACTGCTTCGGGGGAGACTTTGGTTTGCACAAGTAGATCACTACCGAAAGGGCCAGTAGTTGGAGGGTTTTTTGGTTTATCCATAAACTCTGAACCTAGGTTAGGACCCCTCAAGCCAATAGTAGGATACATGGTAAAGCCTGAGGGTGGTGTCTTGTTTTAGGGCCTAGTGATCTGGGATTGGATTGTGGTAAATCCTGAGAGATAGGGAGACAGAAAATTTGTCAAGGATAATGATGGATTCAAGATGGCATTCCAAGTTCGATTCGGTTTTGTGATCGGAGCACCAGTTTTGGTGTGATCACGGTATGGTGAGGGTGGAGTTAGTTTAACCTCTGGATTTCCTTTTTTGGTTTATCCGTGAGATCCCACATTCATGCTTGGAATATGGCACAGGGTTGATTGGCTGAAGAGAGATTTGGCTCAACGATGTCTATGGTCGAGTGGTATGTGGAAGTTCCGAACCTAGTCAATTATTGCCTATGTTTAATGAAAGCTAAGTTCTCTTTGTATTTATTAATTTATTGATTTAATGGTTGTTATCTCATTGTTATTTCCATAGTCTTATGCTAGTTATAAGCATGGATAAATGGTTGGTTCATGTCATGGTTATTTCAAATATTTACTTGTAAATGTTAATATAATGGATGCAATACCTAATTGATGTCATATCTGTTCAAGGAAGAGGGTGGTGATCCTTCTTATAATGTTTCATAAGTGTTTTCAGTCATTCATGCTCTATCTTGTATCCTAGACCTGTAGATTTCATTCATGCCAAGTGTCTGATAGAATTTCAGTCCCGGTTGGGGATGGTAAAGCTTAATCCTCCAGTCAGTTTTTGATTATTTTAAATTATCGCCATGTTTTTGACGATTTATGAAAGCTACAAGAAGTTCTGGGCAGTGTCTGGGATTCTGGGCTTAAAAAGTGCCTTAAATCCCATGGACACAGGCACATGTCTTGGCAATTGATTCCCTGGATGCACGCATGCGCATGTTATGGGAGCATCCAGAGCCTCCCAGATGCACCCTTTCCCATATCAAGGGAATGCCTGGGGGTTTGAAGGCTTAAAAATCAATGGGACCTAGGGATTAGTCAACTTGATGACTGGGATAACCGCTTGGGGTCCTATAGCAGGTGCAGGGAGTCTGTGTTATGGTTTTCCACATCGATTCCACTTCCTTAAAGTCACCAAGGAGGTTGATTTTGCTCTTAACTGCCCTCAACTCTTGTTTACCCCTGGTTGGTCAGTTACTTGGGTAGATGTGAGGGGAGTTGTACGATACAGTTGGGACATTTTTCTTGCTCGCAATCAAGTAATATTTAACAATGTCCTTCCAAATCCATTGTTCTCGCCTATCAAAGTATCTTAGTTGTTAATGGAGGAAATATCTGCTCAGGTTTATGACCTGGGAGAGATGGATGACATGACACCTAGTGAGAAAGAGTGGATCAAGCTTTCTCATCCTCAAGATCATACTGTCATCTTCAATTTTAAGCCTCATGTCTCTAAGCCATTCATTATTTGAATGGATCTCGATGATTTTCAGAATTGGAGAAATAATAAAGGTAAGTTCTATTTATTATTTAATGGAGCTTCGAAAGGTAACCCTGGGGAAGCTGCAGTGGAAGGGGTTATTTTTTGCCCCAACGAAGATCCAAATATTAAATATGCATGGGGATTAGGGATTTCAACCAATAATTAGGCTAAATTCTTAGCCATATGATAGGGATTAGAGTTGGAAGTGGCAAGTAAAATCCGACAATTGATGGTGTTTAGTGATTTAACGCTAGTTATTAAACAAGTGAGTAAATTAAAAGAGGATTCACTATTAATGCAATGTCCCATTCTCCATAAAAATAAGTTTACAAATCCCCAAGTTTGAGTTCATTGAGTTTTTCCACGTCAAAATACATCTCAACACTGTTGCAAACTCATTGGAAAATTGTGGAATTAGTCTCGGGTAAGGGGTGATGGAAAAGGATGTTTCAAGTAGGATCAACCAATACATCCCATGAATAACCAATCTCTAACATTATCCATAGGAGTTTTAGCTCTAATTAAGAGCATTAAAGGATTAATGATATGGAAGGGACCCAATGGAAAATTGTCATATGCCAAAGCGGTAGATTAATACTCCTAATCTCGACTTGGTGATTAGAAATCAAACTTAATTGTTGGATTCATGTGCTTGCATCAAGGGATCACGTGCCCAATGCTTGCATTATATCTAGGTAGAAGTATACCAAGTAGACCTTCAATTGTGTTGTGTTAAATGTGAAGGGATGTAAATATTTGATAATCGTATACCTATATGCATGCTACCACTTGTCGATCTCTGGCCATTAATGGAATTGACTTTTTGTTACAGAAAATTTTAGTTCATAAGAAATTATCTAACATGGATATTGTACAAAGATGAAAGTAACGAATTACGTGAATCTAGCAAGAAATTATAGCTCTATTAAATATGCCTAAAAAAAATTACACCTAAAAAAATTTGATTTCTTTCTATATTTAAATTTAAAATAAATTTAAACTAATATATTTTAAATTTTAAATTTATCTCTAATATTTAATAAAATTCACAAATATTTTTCCGTTTATTTAGTAAAATTTAAAATTAAAATATAGCTAAGCAAATGCAATCGTTTTATTTAATTATTAAACTCATTTAGCATGCTTCTGCATATGTATATATATATTTTTAAGTTTGGCAGGAAGGGTTTAGTAATATTACCTATCCTTGAAAACTGGAAATATATAATTTAATTGTGTTGTTCGTCCTTAATGGTTCATGTGGACATGCACTTTGATGGTAAAGCATAAAACATATTATAGTAATGAGTTTGTGGTTTAGAATCATGTGGTTGATTGTGATTCAGAGACGATAAATGCGTTACGGAAATGGTTAGATGATCGAAGTTTAATATTTTTTTAAGTAAGGCGGTGTTAGATAGTGGATTAATCTAAATCGTGTTTTGGCTTTATGTTCGAAGAATATATATATATATATATATATATATATATATATATATATATATATATATTTTGATGGTTGTAAATTTCATTTTTAAACAAATTTCAAACTTTTGTGACATTCATTTTAGTTTGGATATTATTTATATAAATATTCAAAAATTTGTTTGAGATATGTAATGTATGAAGAAAATATTAAATTAATATATAATAATGGATTGAAAAAGGATTAAATATTATAAATTATATATATATATATATATATATATATATATATATATATATATATATATATATATATATGGGGAAGATGGTGTTAGATATTGGATTATGTTTATTAAAAAAAACGGTTGATATGGGAATTTTTATATAGTTTTGAGTTTAAAATTTGTTTATTTATGATTATGTATTTAAATGATTTGTAAATAGAAATTGGTTTAAAAAAAATAAATTAATATTTTTTTTTTGTTGGTTAAAGTTTAGTTTATATTATTATATCAAAATTTACAGCAGATAACAGTATAGATGTGTTATATTTAGGCAATTTAGAAGGCATGAAGTGCCTAGAAATACTTGGGTGCTCGTCAAGGCATACGATGCTCTCGGTTATTGTCCGCACAAATTTACAAAACAACCAAAACAACATTATCATCATGGAGGAGGGTCCTGAGGACCTGCCAGAGGAGCTGCGAAAATGCGTCCCTGGTTGTGCATATGGTAGTCAATATGGTCTACTTGGGTCTCTAAAGCTCGGAGGTGATCATGAGAGCACCGTAGAAGACGACGCAGACTATACAGAGCTTCAAGGGTCTCATTATGTAGGTGTTGAATAACATTAATGTAGGCCACGAGTTCAACACGATCTTCATACCTTTGTTGGCGCAAAGTGTCTAAGTTGAGATGGATATGCTGGAGTTGGGAAGAAATTGATTCAAGGGTGGCCGGAGCCTCAACCTGTCCTAGTGACTGAGCCGAAGATACTGTCATGGCCGCCACTAAATGTTGACTCTTGGTGGATTCTGAGTGTAAACTCGAGTCCCCAGATACCTGGCGATTCTCCATGCCACGTCCAAGACCTCTGCGCCGAGGCCTCTCTCTCGTGGCATGCAATCGTCTAACACTCTCCCACCCTTTGCTGGGTTGTAGCTCCAAGTCACCTCGGCCCCAACAGTCCCTGATACTACCGCACCGTCCTTGCAACCTCAACCAATTTTATTGCTGAACCTCCCGAGCGTCGTGGAGGAGAGTCACTATACTGTCACCAGCCACAACGCCACCCTCAGATGAGGTGAAAATTCACCACCTTCCACAAATTCTAAATGCAGGAGAGTCGGAGCACTTAGTGAGCCCAAGGCAAAACCACCTTGGGGCCTGGCTGGGGTAGGACCCTTCTTTCACAATCCATTGGATTACTTCTGTCGCCCGGGTGGAGCACTAGAACCACCCATCAACAGGCGCTCCCTCCATTGAGAAATCACCCTCATCACCTTCACCCGTCTCCTGGTGCGACGTGCTATTTTCATTGCTAGGTAGGATCCTTCTTTCACAATCCATTGGATTGCTTATGTCGCCCAGGCGGAGCACCAGAACCACCCATCAACAGGCGCTCCCTCCGCTGAGAAATCACCCTCACCACCTTCACCCGTCTCCTGGTGTGGCGTGCTATTGTTGTTGCTAGGATTCCTCCTGGCGTTCAGACGCCAGCCACAACTCCCCGACTGCACTTGCACCTACTTCGTCTCCTGGCGGCGAAGTTCAAGCCAAGGCTTGAGAGCCAACTTCTACTCGTCTACGAAAATCAGATCATGAACCTTCACCATTGCAGCGAATGCCGAATGAACTGCCTCTCGTTTGCTGTACACTTATCTGCTACCTCTTCTGCTGTGAGTTCTCCAACCCTGAGGATCATTACCTCTCGAGCGTGGGAGGTTAATGAGTCGACAAGCGCGTAGTTGGGGACTAGTCTGGACATAACTGTCCACTGCCCACTTGTCTCGATGATTGGACACTTGCAGCAGGGAACAAACTAACATACTATTATATAAGTTTTAATTGTTAAATAATTTGAAAAATAGTTTAGATCTATCACATGTCTATAGAGATTAAATCTCTCAAGATGCAAACTTCTTTTTTTAGTGTAAAATTTGAGAAATTTGATCCTTTTTAGTCCTTGATAAACCAAAAGTTAAAATGGATCTGACTAATTTTATATATATATATATATATATATATATATATATATATATATATTGAATAAACTATCAAAATTTAGAATTAAAAAATAATTAATGCTATTTTTTTATTTTATTTTAAAAATTATTAATTATAATTATTCTTTTTATTTATTTATTTATTATGAAAAATGATTGAATCAAAATGTTTACATAACCAAACAAAATTGCAATATTTCTTAATACTGAACTAAAAAGTAAATGTTTGAATAAAAATAATAGTAATGGAATATTTTGAACTAAAAGTTTGTTTGAATGAAAATAATAGTAATAGAATTTATATGAAAATCATTTTATTAATGATTATTTAATATTGAAAAAAATCAATATTATATATACACAATATTTAAATAATTCCTTTTATTTAAATTTAAAGTGATTTAATTTTTTAATATAATTTCAAAACTTTCCTATACTATCACATTATCTTTTACAAATAAAGTTGGAAATAATTAATAACATTATCATTTACAAATAAACTTGGAAATAATTAATAACTAGTTATTATAAAGGGATCAGTAATAACTAGGAAAAAAATAAAAATTGTAAATCTTACGGATCTTAAAACTATACAATGGTTTTAACTTTTAAGAATTGAAAAATGAGAACTTTACTTATGAAAATAAATTGAAATTCTACATTAAAGTTATTTAAATAAGAATTAAAAAAATCAATGTTCTATAAAAACAATCATGCTAATCTATATATAAAATAATGAAAAAAAAAGTAATATATATTTCTTCATTGAAAAAAATGTGAACATAATCTTTGAAAACATACCTTTGTCATAAATACTACTTTCAATAATCTTTAATCCCCATGCATTCCTTGTGTGTACTCTGGCATATGCGAGGATAACTTTTGAAATATATGACATAGCACATGTGAACTTATTGTTTGCCCACACCTACCAAAAGGAGTTTGTCCTCATTGTCTTTGAAACCCCCCACGAGCAATTCCTCCCTTGAAGTTAATACATTAGAATATGTTAAGAAAATGGTAACAATAATGGTCCAAAGTACTCATATGCTGCCCCATTTGATTCTATTTAGTTGGTACACTAGAATGTGTTAAGAAAATGGTAACAATAATGGTCCCAAGCACTCATATGCTGTCCAATTTGATTTTATTTATGTCTAACAATAATGGTCCCAAATACTCATGTGTTTCCCATTTGATTTGACTTGTCACATAATGGTCCCAAATACTCATGTGTTTCCCATTTGATTTGACTTGTCACATAAGCCATAGACAAAGTCACAATACCTAAATTTCTCTGGGAGCCTTATTAAATTTTGCTTTACAAAGAAACTTTTGACTCCATCTATAAATCAATTTTACGGATAATGATTATTTTATAGCTTTTAAACTAATTTTTGGTCCATAGAGAAGCTACTTTATTTTAGCTATCAAACTTTATTGTAATAAAAGTTCCAATTTGAGTTTAATAATTATATTTAAATATTACTAAGTAATTCTTTTTACATAATTTTTTTAATGCATAAATAGTAATATGAGTTTGGTTACTAATAAGGTTTTCAAGTGAGTATAAATATCAAAATTCACATTATTATTTTTTATTTATATCATCATCATCTAATTTTAAGGTCACGATCAAGTTATACATCAAATTGGTGTATGAGATTTTTTTGTTTGTGGGACAAGGGATCCACCTCCACACAACGATTTCACTGCTAAGTCTATAAAGACATACATACTCTACCCCCTTTGGTTTTGAACCCGTGACCTTTTAGGAGGAAACACATGCTCTTAACCATTACATCCACTCTTTATATGAAAATTTCTCTTTATTATTTAGAGTATTCATTTTTTTGTAAATTAGAATTAAAAATAAAGGTCTTACTATTTGATACTTTGTTAAGTATACCATTTCTACACAATTTCTCCATCATACAATATCATATTTATGAATCATGACCAATCACTGTCATGTTAGATACTTCCATTATTGATAACATAATTTTTTTTTGAAAGAATGTTGGCAAGTGAGATTGTCTTTAGCATTTGCTTGAGTAATATTCAAAAACTAATTGTACACGCAATGTTTTGTTGCTTCAATTTCCATTTCCTCCTCCATTAGGAACCTCACACTCAAGGTCATCAAAATTAGTGGTGATAATACCATTAATGACACAATCACCTCCATTGTGAGCACTACCTCCATCAACTACTTAGAAGATCTTATGTGAATGGCCAAAAATTCCGTAAAGCCAAGAAAAATGAGCTTTAGATATCGATGGCCCAATCAAGACTACCAATAAAGCGATGAAATTTGATCATAAATGAAACCATCGTCTCCCATTAAATCCCCAAACATTTGTAGCATATAAATAATGAAACAATAGTCAAAATATAACAATATAAAGTGAACATGCATCCATTTAGATAATAAACCCATTAAAATTTGTAAGATAAAATTGACATTTAATTAATTAATATATATATATATATATATATATATATATATATATATATATATATATATATATATATAAAATTGTTTTTCTAATTACATATTTAAATAATTTTAAAAAATATTAATAAACATTTTTTTAATAATAAAATTCACAAATATTTTTATAATTCAAAATAAGTATAATTTCTTAAAATTTTAAAATAAATCTTATATAAAAAACTTCAAACTCCAATTTTTTACACCACATAAATTCAATCAATTCTAAATCTTTACATCACATAAATTCAATCAAGAGTGCCCAAAAAAATAAAAAATTATTTACATAAAGAATAACCAAAATATTTATTAAACCAATACTCCCTATATATAAAATAAATTACTACTAGAATATTTATTAAACTAATACTCTCTCTCTCTAAAATAAATTACTTAAAAAAAACTTTCCAATTTCACCCTCCAGAATAACCAAAATATTTATTAAACGAATACTCCCTATATATATAAAAAATAAATTACTTAAAAAAAACTTTCCATTTATTAAACTAATACTCCCTATATATAAAATAAATTTCTTAAAAAAACTTTCCAATTTCATCCTCTATATTAAGTATTATGATACATATAACTTTATTTTATATACTTTTTATCTTATTAGTTATATTAAAATCAACACTTCACATCTTCAAACATTAAAAAACAATTATAAATTACACAATAACAACATAATTTATTTTTTAAAAATATTACCTTTTAATGAAGATTTTATATCATCGATGTTTTTAAATGGAGGATATATAAAATATCTAAGAATTTATAATAAAGGTAATGTGGCCATAATTATGTAATAGACTCACTTTATAATTAGAAGAAATAATATAATACATAATAGTTAATATAAAACCATATAAATACTCATGAGAAAGTATAAAGATATATGACCATTATTGTATTTATTGAGATATATTGTGAACTTGATTATTAGATTGAAATAATTATGGTTTATGTATTGATTCTTTTGATAAGGCGTTTTTGATGGTATTATTTTATTTAGGAGTGTTTTTTTTTTTTACATTTTTGTGTGGATGTATTTAAGTATTGATGAATTCAAGTGTTTATTATCATGATAAGTGTTATATGCTTTATTAATATATTAAGGTTTATTATACAATATATCCTAAGCACTTTACGATAGCACAAGTGACTAAGGGTAGGGCCAAAATCTGAGTTTATTTAGGTTAAGTTACAATAGGGAGAATTTAATAATCTGAAACAAAATACTTGTTTATTACCTATACTCACTTTATCATACCTACAATATCTATTCAATATTGAGATAGATGATTTAGATTATGATTGTCATGTATTCCTTAGTGAACATCGACATCTAATGGTTTGTCAAAGTAAGATACTCTATACCGAGGTTCACATGTTACCCATCTATGACAAGGATGTATTTTGTTATCTAATCCTATTACCAATGGAATATTTACATTCTAGGGAAGGATACAATCATACACAATGACCACAATCTTAGAAGTTCAAGTAAAGGCTGAAAAAATTATAGAATGACCTCCATCAGAAGTGGTACACATACTTGCAATAGTTAAACTTGAACATGAAGTACAAGAAGGACATCATAAATCATGTTGTGGCCTACCTCAAACAACCTTCAATTTTGATCTTGATCACAATGCTAAAATATCCTGCATTTGATACCTTTTTAGAGTGGCCCCAAATTTATAGAAATGACCTTGATTTCCTTGTTACCTCTTGGAAAATAGATGTAGGTAAATTAGTCTTTGAATTTCATCTTTGAGATCATTTTTTATGCCATTTGACCCATATTTATGTTCCTTCAAGTGAACATGAGAAGTTCATATGTGAGACACATTACAGTTGAGTGGCAGGGCACTTTGGAACAGAGAATATGCCATTAGTGCTACGAAAGTACCATTATTGGCCAAAGCTTTAATGTGACATTATCATATATATTAGATCATGAATTACATGGACTACTGTTAAAATTTCCACCAAGAGGAAAGGCTCGCACATGTTTTCTATGTACAAACCTTGGGAATCCATCTCCATGGAGTACATGTCTAATTTATCTTCCACCAAGCATCAAAATGATTATGTATTTATGGATTTTGATAAATTATTTCTTGGATTAAAAATTATAATGAGAAGGGGGAGGGGTGAATCAATATAATACAATTTCACACTATTTAAAACATTCAATCACGATATAATACACCAGTCACATAAAAGAATTGAGCACATGATATATGTGAAAACCCATCCAAGAGATAACCACAAAAATGATTTTAATTATTTGATTGAAGTAGGAACCAACCTATAAAAGACACCAATCCGATTAGATTTGAAAGCACCAACTTGCAGGAGACTCCAATCCCCTCAAATTTTCAAGCACCAATTTGCATGAGACACCAATCCCCTCATATTGCAAGCGCTAACTTGAAGAGATACAAATACCCTTAGATTTTTTGATCCTTGAATCTATTTTTCCTAACATATCTCTATTTCATCACATTTTTAGACTAGATCTAGATGCAAGCTTTCTAGCAAGCTTTCTATAATTCTTACACCTTCAAACATATTTAATTATAATCTCTTTTTTTTTCCTCCTCAACAACGATCTTCTATTTTTGGTTCACTTGGCGTCATTTGGCACATTGCAAAATGTTGAAATCTTCTTTGCTTACTCTTCACTAGCGTAGATCTCAAATATTTCTCATTTGCACATGCTTTGTTTATGTATGTACTTTCTCAGATCTATCGATACACTCTCTATGCACTTCATATTGGCCCTAATATCATGATGTTCTCTGCTTACACACAGTTTACACACTCACTTCACACATGTGTTCTTCTCACACATGTTCTCTCCTCACACATGTGCTCTCCTCACTGTGATTTATGATGGAATATATGCGTTGTCATATTCTTTGATCACTACACAATTATCTTACAAACCATTCATATTTATACATGGTGCAAGCCTTTAGTTCTTCCTTTAAAACTTTCTTAATTCATTTTCTTATCAACTCCCTTTTGCACAAATAAGTTCTATGCCAATTCGATTAACCTACCATTGCAATGGATCTGGTGTCTGGGTCAATCACTTACCTCATTCTTGATCTTATCAGATACACAAATGTTTGGATTGTCGTTTAGCACTGTTATCACAAAATTGGATCTGATAGGTTGCTTGATCAGTCAACTTCATGTAACTATTTCAAAACTAGTCTTTTGACTGAGGTTTATCCTCCTCAGCTTGAGAGGGCTCTCTCAAGGGTTAATGATTTGGATAAAAATATAGATGGCTAACTCTATTTAGGCAATAAACAGATAAATGATAGATTTAGGTTGAGAATCACATCAACATGAATACATTGGGCTTATGGAGTCAAAGCAGCTTAGTAATTCAGTGAATCTACTTAACATGGAAGTTGAGGCATATCAAAGTTTTAGTCATAAGGTACACACACATGAAACTATAAAAACACAGTGAGTTCACTTATATAGGAAGTCAGAGCATCTAAAAGATGAATTTTGAGCAATATAGATGAAACACCACTGCAATAAGATATATAGAAGATGCAAATAGAATAGGAAAACACTAAAAATCCTTCTAAATCTCAAGTTGGTCAAGTAGAAGATCTCTGTATTAGCTGAAAAACCAGTCAATTCACAACAAGCACAATTTTGCCAAAAATGTCCAACTCTTGACAAATTCGACCTTTTGGTCTTTAATAGGCATCTTAAAACATGGGATGATATGCCTCTAGGCTAGATACATCGAATTTATGACCCTTGACACCTTGCATAACCATAAAACATGGAATTTATTACAAAAAGACACCTATCCTACTTAAAAGTCCTATTCCAAAAAGGACTCAAACTCCTTATCACTATCTATAACAACCTTATCTATTTAATTTACATCATTTCCAAGTGTATCATCACATGGTCGAATCTTGATGATGGGCTTCATTTCTTCATGACCATATTGGTGACCTCCACCAACATAGGAATCAAAACCCTATTTTTTAGGCATAAGATCTTTTGGCATTCTTTGAACATTCTGACCATAATGTACCCTTCATTTCATGGTCCTTGGCTGTTGGAAGTTGGCATAACACGTCCCATAACTCCTTCCTAGCCTCCAGCTGTCTAAAACCACTTTAAACACTGCTCAAAATGTTGTAATGTTCTGCGCTACGAAAACATAACAGTTTCATAGCACCTTTCGTAGCGCTGCTATTTCAACCTTTATTATTCAAATATTTGACTTATTTCCTCCAAGATTTTTTTAATTACCCTTTAATACATCCTCCATAGCAAATTCAGTTCTTGATTCATTCTTCAACCCTTCAAAATCTGATCAAAATAAGAAATAAATTAGCTACTACAGTTTCGTAGCGCTTTTCTACTTTTTTACACTGAATGCACTACGAAATTGCTGAGTATGCAGTTTTGTCAAAAAATTTCGAAATGAAAACTGTAGTTATGCCAAAAACGAAAAATATACCTGTCTTCATCATTTAAAAACCATCTCAACTGTAAAAACACAGTCATTCTAGGTTTCTTGAGGTCCCTTCTTCATTTACACTTGGTTGAGCTATTGGTTCTTCTATGACTGTCATTTTAATGCCTTTGCTTTTTAACTCATCATGAATCAACTCCAACTGTTGCTCTAAGTCCCCCACCTAATCTTTAAGTCTTTTGTTAGTAGCTCTCAGATTATTTTAGCCCCAAGGGTTAGCTCAATTGGTTGAGTCCCCGCTTGGAAGTACTCCCAGATTGAGAGGTCACAAGATCAAATCTCCTAGACGCCCGCGGAGTTAGGCCTCAATGTTAGGCCGACAGTAGATCCCTTCGGGAGGATTTACTGCGATATATTAAGACCGTGGATGTAGCTAGTACATGTGTGCGGGCACATAGGAACGTGAACCACTATGAAAAAAAAAAAAAAAAAAAGCTCTCAGATTATTTTTTACTATTTTGACAAATTTAGCTTCTTTTATTGCTAGAATTGTCCATTTGAAAAATTGCTCTGTATTACTTAAGTTTTCAGAAGTAGAATCAACTTGTCCTTCCCACATTTCCTTCATTCTTTTAAACTGTACTTTCTTGACACTGTGCTTTCTAGCTCTCTTTTTCATGACAGTAATTTCTTGGTTTTCCAACCTTAATTTCTCCTCAAGGCGCTGAAACTCTGTTTTCTCAGTCACTTTCTCCTTTCCCCTTTTTGTTTTGCTGATTGTATCCTTCACAATGGGTGATGAGAGGTCAATTATCTTTTTGGATACTTTAGCTATCTCAGTGGGTATTTGAACTTCCTTGCTACCTTCCATTAGTTTCCTAGCATGCCTAGTCATATGCTTTCTTGCTTGAAAAATGAAACATGCATCTTCCCCCTCAAACTCTAGCTTCTTTGCAGACTTGGCCTTTTTCAGTTTATGCTCCTCTTCCCCAATGAACTCATCTTAGACAATGGGTGTTTCTTCTATGTCAGTGCCATGAAGAATATCCTCTAGATTCCCCTTTGTTACTGGGATTTCCTCTGTAGAAACCGTCTTTCCTTTTAATGCCACTACTTGGCTTCTAGTTACTCTTTTGATTTCCTGTTTGCTAATAGCTTGTTTCTGTTTTGCATCTTTAACAACAATTGACCTCTGTTTTGCAGGTGAGAGAGTTGGAGTATCAAGCATTTTCATTTTCTTTGGACCTTTCTCAGTTTTCTTTATTTTCTTCACTCTTGCAGTTGCTTTTGGTTTTGCTACTGGTGGTGATGGAACTCCTTTAGCTTTAGAGTTTCTTGTAGGAGTTAGGGTTTCCAACTCAAAAACATTTATAAACAAGAAATATGACCAATCTATGTTTATCTTCTGAAGTTCATCTAAAATTAATAACTTCATTAAACCATGATGAAATAAGGATGTTTCACTCCCTTCAGACTTTTCTTGCAGCTTATCAGCCATCTTTGCAAGACTCCTATGCAGATAAAAAGGTAAATCAAGTGAAATCTTACCAGTGAAGTGTATAAGCAATTTGAAATGATATGAATAAACCTTGTGATATCTGCCTTCACAGGTAAAATATTTTTGAATGTTGAGCAGCAGTTTTGAGTAGTTATCTTTGATGCAGCTTCTAGGTATAACATTATTAAGGTCCATGTCTGTGTACTCAGGCTTCATGAACTCTTTACACTACTCCATATCAAATTTGAAAATTTTGAACCAGGTTTCTTGACCTCTTGGTATCTCAGCAATGACAACAATAACCTTTGGTGTAATAGACATACTTATCATCCTGACCTTAGTGGTTATTCCATTGAAATTCATGGCAAATTCCTTGGATACCTGTGTGTGACAGCCCTGCAACTTCTCACAAAACTGTAGGCAACCTAATCTTCTGAACGCTTCCATCAATGCTGGGTCTTCAATTATTGCTTTCATGTCTTCAGGTTCATGCCTTAAGCAGGGTCATCCTCTGTGAATTTTATTTTCCTCTGCCATGTTCTTGAACAAATCTTTCAGCCTCACTTGAAAAAAATGTAACAACATCCTTGCTTGAAAAAATGTAACAACAACCTTTCTTGAAAAACTATCAGCCTCGTTTGATATGGGTGTATTAAAACCTTTATATGAACTAGCCACATGTTTGTCTTGACACTCAGAGCTAAGACATTTTGAATGGAGGAAAAAGGGAATGAGAATGACTAAATAGGAAAGATTTTGAAATTTAAAATGTCCTCTCATAACTGAATGATGCCTCATTCATAACCTATAATGGCAATGATGACTACAAACGTGGGTGTGTACATCAAATTTCATCATTACATGACTCAACATGCCACTATCCTACCCTTTCCCAATAGTTTCTCACATCTCCCAACTCAACTGACAAGGCAGTTACAAAACCGCACTTTCGTAGTGCCTACAGTGTAATTTTCATGTTTGCGCTACGAAACTATCAGCGCTTTCATAGCGCAAAACAACTTTTTTCAACGGGCGGTGCTACGAAATTGCGGTTTTTCGGCTAATTGAACAGTTTTGACACAAAACTTTGGGAAATGACATACAAATGGAAAATGATGAATATTTGACATGAAAGAACTTTAAATAAGGCTTTATTTGAACCTTAGGATGAGCTTTAAACTATAAAAAATCTAAAACCTACCCTTGATCAAACCTAAATTGACTCTTAAAACCCAATTTTGATCCATGAAATTTTGTAACCTTGTCAAAATGATGTTTTGAAATTTTTTGGGTGATAACAGTGGATCCAATTGGGATAGTGTGCCCCTGTGGCACACTAAGAACCAATAGTTCCATTGCTGCTATCCATTTTTTTTTCCAAAACAGAAAAAAATTGAAATTGCCAAGCTTTCTCCTCAAGCTCTAATGGCCTTCACCTCGGGCTCAAGCTTGCTGATTTAGCTTGTCATTTTTAGCAAAAAAACTCATAAAATGGAATATGTACAATGATATGAATGATCAACAGACTTTTTAGGAAGAGTAATGCTTTAAAAACCTGTCATTGACAGGTCCTCGAGCATATGATTTTCCATCTATCTCCTACAGTATGTAAGTATTGTTTCCATGGAAAGAAGCTATTTTGAAAGGACCTTTCCACAAGTTCTCAAACTTACCATGTTTTCCTTTCTCTTCAATTATGGCCTCCCATTTCAGCACTTCATCCTGAATTTGAAAACTTTCTTCCTTGATCTTCTTTTCAAAATTCCTCTTGATTCTGTTTTGAGACTGTTGACTGCTGTTATAAACTTCGTCCCTCTTCTCTTGCAGAGCTATTAACTAATTGATTCGTCTCTGAACTGCATTAGGTTCCTCTTCTAATCCTTGAATCAACTTCATGACAGGTCCCCCTAAAGATGTAGGAAAAATGGCTTCAGCTCCATATACCAGTTCATATGGTGAAGTTCCACTTGACCTTTTTATGCATATCCTATCAGCCCATAAGGCATACTTCAGCTTCAAATGCCAAGCCTTCTTATTTTCCCGCAATACCTTTTTAATGATCCTCACAATGCTCTTGTTAGAAGATTCAGCAAGACCATTCCCTTGCGGATAATATGCAGTGGAATGCCCAAGAGTAATATGATATTGATGACAAAAATTGATTAGCTTCTTAGACTTAAATGCCTGTGCATTATCAGTTATAATATTCATGGGGAAATCGGACCTAGACAAAGAATCATTTGCTTGCCTATTTGGGATTGCTTCAATCCATTTAGTGAAGTAATCAGTCGCCGTGAGAATCCAGCGATGTTGTCCTGATGATGATGGATGAATCTCTCCAATAAAATCTAGCCCCCACTACTGAAATGGTGCTTCCACATAGATAGGCAGTAAAGGTAAAGGTACAAGCTTCTTCTAACCATTGAAAATTTGGCATTCATGGCAGGCAGGAATCTTTTTGTAAACATCCTTAAACATTGTAGGCCAATAATACCTTGCTCTAAGAATATTGTTCACTGTTGCCTTCCAATAATGATGACCTCCACAATCTCCTTTGTGGAACTCCTCAATCACTTTATCAGCTTCCTCTTCTAGCAAAAAAATCAACAAAACACCGCCAGTATCCTTCCAAAATGGATTTTTATAAAAAATGCAATACCTCAAGGATTTTAACTTCAATAATCTTGCCTTAGACTTTGTTAGCTCAGCAGGTGCTTTATGATGTTGTAGGACAAAAACAATATCCTTGTACCAATCTGAAGTGATGTACATTTCTTCAATAGGGACTAATTCTTCTTCCTCATTTGAAATTTCTGCAATTAAATTTATGTCAAGACAATCAAAGTTTGACTGTGCCATTAGTTTGCTAAGCCTTTTCCTTTGACCAAATTTTTTGGCTTGGTATCTATATCATACTCTAGCAATTTAGCAATCCATTTTCCCCTCTTACCATCAGGATCGGCTTGAGTGAGGATGTCTTTCACGACAGTATTAGGAACAAAAGCCACAATATGAGGACACAGAATATAAATTTTGAAATCTTTGATAGCCTTCACCAAGGCATAAGCTTGCTTCTCTAAGATATTATACTTCAGCTCAGAGTTAGCTAATCTCCTACTAAAAAATGAAATGGGATTCTCAATACCTTGCTGTCCCTTTTGCAACAAAACTCCAGCAATAGTATTTTCTGATGCAAAAGTGAAAACTAGAAATTCTTTTGAGAAATCTGGACTAATCAATACCGGTGCTTGGGTGAGTGCATTTTTGATCTCCTCAAATGAGTGCTTTGCCTCTGCTATCATCTTAATGTCAACTCCCTTCTTCAACATCTTTGTTATATCCTTCAAAATCTCAGCAAAATTAGGAATAAATCTGCTTACAAAATTTACCTTTCCAAGGAAAGATTAAATCTCCTTCCTAATTCTACGCAAATTCACCTTTTGAATTGCATTGACCCTGTTTGGATCAATCTTAATCCCATATTTAGAAATGGTGTGTCCAAGTAATTTACCTAAAGTTAAAGCAAAAATACTTTTGGTGGGATTTAGAGAGATGCCAAACCTTCTACACTTCAGCAAAACTCTTTCTAGGTGTTTCAAGTGATCTTCTTGTCTCTTTGAGAAAACTGTTATGTCATCAAGATAAACAAACACGATCGTGTCCTTCTCTTTAGAAAAATAAATATCCGTTGCCCTCTGAAAGGTAGCTCCTGCATTCATGATACCAAATGACATCTTGGCATACATGAAAGTGCCCCATGGTGTAGTAAAGGATGTTTTTTCCTGATCATTCGGATGCACAAGGATATGATTGTAACCTGAAAAACCATAAAGCATGGACATCCTTTGAGAACCAACAATATTTTTCAAAATTTGGTCCATATTTGGGAGAGGATAATTGTCCTTCAGAGAGGCTTTATTCAAGTTTCTGAAGTCAATGCATATTTTGATTTCTCCACTCTTTTTCCTAACCAGAACAAAGTTTTCAAGTCAATTTGAGAATCTGATTGGGACAATGATTTTGGCATCAAAGAGTTTCTTGACTTCCTTCTCAATCAATGGCATGAGAAGTGGGTTAATCCTCCTCAACTTCTTCTTGAAAGGCCTTTCATTTTCTTTGATGGGAATAGTATGCTGAATAATAGTGGGGTCATATTCTTTCAAATCAGCATAATTCCAAGCAAAAACATCTATGAATCTCTTCATCATCTCAATATACTTGTACTTCATATCAACTGAAAGAAACTTTGAAAGTTTAATAATTTTGGGCATAACTATTGTACCAAGGTTACAACTCTCAACCTCTTCATCATCAACTTGTATCTTAGGAGATTTAAAAGTATCATTCTAATC
Organism: Pinus albicaulis; assembly: GCA_034641835.2. Taxonomy (NCBI): domain Eukaryota; kingdom Viridiplantae; phylum Streptophyta; class Pinopsida; order Pinales; family Pinaceae; genus Pinus; species Pinus albicaulis. The sequence goes on along the minus strand of CM076571.1, from coordinate 977,116,528 downwards.
AAAATTTTTTTCAAGAGGTATGAGACCCTTTGGTATGGAATTATTCTTTAGCTGCAAAACTTTAGGATTTCCTTTAGATTCAACAAGCATATTTTGCTGATCTACTTGTATATTTTCAAACTCTTCTTTCAACTCAATAGAGTTCTTCACTTGTTGATCATCCTCAAAAAATTGCCAATGAGTAATATTATCAGGGATAGCTGGTCTATGGTGAACTTCAACCTCATATTTTTAAGTGGAATGTATGGGAATAATGAAAAGACTTTCATAGACAGCAAGAGAATCAACAATGGAGTTTTGGTCTCTAGTTTTGACAATGAATGGATAATCTTGAAAGTTTTCCAACATGTCCAAAACTAAGTTTCTATATGCCCTCATCCTTATATCATTCGTTTGATAAGCACCTTAAACTTGTTTAATGGATAATTCTGAATCTCCAAAAACGGAAGTCTTTTGAGCATTCATTCTTTTAAAGACTTCTAAACCCAAAATCAAGGATTAATACTCAGCCATGTTATTTATGCAATCAAAGTTCAATTTGTAAGAAAGAAACTTACTTTCATCACTTGGACTTGTGATCCAAATCCCTTCTCCTGCCCCTTCTCTTCCCACTGATCCATCAAAATGTAATGACCACCAACCTTCCTCCTTCTCACTGAATTGCTGATCTTCTACTTGCTGATTTTCAGACTGCTGAATTTCAGATTGCTGATTTTCTGCTTTCTTCTCATCCTCTGCTACATTAGTCAACTCATTGGAAAGAATAGCAGATCCAATTTCAGTATCAAGAGCATAAATTGGAAAATTCTAAGGTTTTTCTTTACTACTCACCATTTAAGCCATTCTTGTCTCTCAATATAATCTTCTTTGCTCACCAAAAATAGGAATGGTGGCATAAGTAAGGTCCATCTACATTGTCCCTTTGATTTTTTCTACCCATGACCTTGATAATAACATACCAAAATTTGGTGGAATATCCGCTACCATGATGTCCATGACCACTATCTTGGCTACAACAACATCCTTAATTAAACCAATGCATTGAACTCTTTTCGAATCAAAAGAAAACAAGTCCTTATATGGTCTAGTTATTTATAACCCCATCCTTTCCATGATTACTTTTGGCATAAGGTTGTGAGAAGCCCTTGAATATAACATAGCATTATGTAATGTCATGTCATGAATGCTAAGGCTCACATAAAAAGGAGGCACTTCCTCATTCTGTTCATCTTCTAATCTTGGACCCAAGTAAATTGTTGGATGATCCTCTTGTAAATTTAAAATATCAGCAGCTCCTGGTTGTGAATTCAACATTTAAAAATCTTGCTTCTATACTCATTGACTTTAAGAATCTCACCAAAAGGTACTGGTATTTTGATCTTAGAAATTTCATTTTCCAAACTGAAAACATAAATAGATTTTTTAGCTTCTTTGATAGGAGGAAAGGGTGGTGTATCTTTCTTTCCTTCAAAAACCTTAGGTGTATCTTTCTTTCCTTAAGTAACCTTAGGAGTATCTTTCTTTCCATCAGTAGCCTTTGGTGTATCTTTCTTAGGTTGTGTTTTATTTGCAATGATAGGTACAATTCTATTTCTGAGATTGTATTGTTTTTGCATTTCAAAAATAGCATGTTGATACCCTTTGAGATAATCTGATAGTTTCTCTCCATGATTACCTTGGTATGATTAATCATGTTCCTCTTTAGTCAAGAAAATTCCAGACATTTCTTCATCTAAACAGTGATTATATTCTCCAGGAATTTATATTTTCTCTTGGTCTTTGCCGATTCTGAGGTCTCCTGAACTGAGGGTTTCTAAACTGAGGTTCATGTTGTGCAGGAGGAGTAGAGGTATTCCCAAGAGCTAGCCTATCCATCAACTTTTCCATTTTTTTCATCATTGAATCAAATTTATCATCAGAGGTAGAGGAGGAAGGCTTCTCTTCTTATTTTAACTTAGTCTTACCCATTTTTGATTTTTTGGCTGCTATCATATTAACCTCCACCTTCACTACATCATTTTTCATTTCAGTAAATGTAGGGGATTCTCTCTCTCTTAGCAGTATAGAAAAGTCATAATCAAAAGCTTCGACATATCTCATCTGAGCTAAAGCTTGTGGAGGTTTTAAATGAGAAAGAATAGAGTCATAAACCTTATTAAACCTTTTTGAAAAGTTTTGAATAGTTTCATCAACAACTCTTCTTAAACTGTTATACTCAGTGAGGGCTTGTACTATATTAGTTCTATTTCCCCATTTTCTCAAAAAGGTATCTTCAAACTCATTCCAATTATGAATACTTCTAGGAGTAAGGGCTTTGAACCACTTCCTAACTTCACCAGTAAAGCTTTGAGCAAACAATCTCAACATGACATCTTCATGATCAATCTCCTCCCTGTCTATAAAATCACTAAATTGATCCACATGTTCTTCTATTGTTATCTCTTCATCAATTCCCCAAGTTTTGATTCTAGTAGCATATTTGTTAGGGAGGTCATGTAAAATAGCTCGAAGAACAAGAGGGGTGTATTGAGCAGGTGCAATAGGTGGAGGAGGTACATTTCCAGCCATAGTGAGAGGGACTGTGGCAACTTCAGGGATAGTAGAAATATAGGATGAAGAGCTGTTATGAGGAGGAATTTTTGGTCTTTGCTGTCCACTAACAATTAAAATCCAATCAGGAAGAGGTAAACAAGCTTTAATTTTCAACAAGACTTCAAAAGGGTCAAACTCTTTCAACTTATCTAAATACTCCCTTTCCAACAACAACTCAGAAGTAACTACTTCCCAGAACTCTTCTTTTTCTTCCTGTGTTACTAGGGCTGAGGTATCAATGCCTCCTTTATGCAAGTCTAAGATGATTTCAGTTAATTCTTTTTCACTTTCATATCTAAACAAGACTTCTTGGATTTTAGCATCAACTCTTTTATCTTCAGGACTTCTTAATATTTTATAGGACAAGGATTTTGAATGTGATGGAGTACTTGATATTTCAGAAATTCTTTGACTGCCTCTAGAAATGGTGTTTGGATTGTCCACGATGGTAGGTGGATCTGGGTCAGGATTACTCCTCGTGTATCTCCTTCTCGAAGCCACCTTTGAACATATAAATTTGGAATGGAGTCACCAAGGTAGATGCAGCCTCGAAAAGCTTCCTGAGCTCTTGCTACCTTCAGAAGTTCAGCTTCAAAATTTCGAGAAAGTATAATCTTCAGGCTCCCAGCAGACGCACCAAAATGTTATCACAAAATTGGATCTGATAGGCTGCTTGATCAGTCAAATTCATGTAACTATTTCAAAACTAGTCTTTTGACTAAGGTTTAGCCTCCTCAGCCTGAGAGGGCTCTCTCAAGGGTTAATGATTTGGATAAAAATATAGATGGCTAACTCTATTTAGGCAATAAACAGATAAATGATAGATTTAGGTTGAGAATTACATCAACATGAATAATTTGGGCTTATGGAGTCAAAGCAACTCAGTAATTCAGTGAATCTACTTAACATGGAAGTTGAGGCATATCAGAGTTTTAGTCATAAGGTACACACACATGAAACTGTAAAAACACAGTCAGTTCACTTATATAGGAAGTCAGAGCATCTAAAAGATGAATTTTGAGTAATATAGATGAAACGCCACTATAATAAGATATATAAAAGATGCAAATAGAATAGGAAAACACTAAAACTCCTTCTGAATCTCAAGTTGGTCAGGTAGAAGATCTCTGTATTAGCTGAAAAACCAGTCAATTCACAACAAGCACAATTTTGCCAAAAATGTCCAACTCTTGACAAATTCGACCTCTTGGTCTTTAATAGGCATCTTAAAACATGGGATGATATGCCACTAGGCTAGATACATCGAATTTCTAACCCTTGACACCTTGCTAAACATAAAACATGGAATTTATTACAAAAAGACACCTATCCTACTTAACAGTCCTATTCCAAAAAGAACTCAAACTCCTTATCACTATCTATAACAAACTTATCTATTTAAATTTAAATCATTGCCAAGTGTATCATCACATGGTCGAATTTGAATGATGGGATTCATTTCTTCATGACCATATTGGTGACCTCCACCAACATAGGAATCAGAACCCTATTTTTTAGGCATAAGATCTTTTGGCATTCTTTGAACACTCTGACCATCATGTACCCTTCATTTCATGGTCCTTGGCTGTTGGAAGTTGGCATAACACGTCCCATAACTCCTCCCTAGCCTCCAGCTGTCTAAAACCACTTTAAACACTACTCAAAATGCTGTAATGTTCTGCACTACGAAAACATAACAGTTTTATAGCACCTTTCGTAGCGGCTCTTTCAACCTTTATCCTTCAAATATTCGAGTTATTTCCTCCAAGATTGTTTTAATTACCCTTTAATACATCCTCCATAGCAAATTCAGTTCTTGATTCATTCTTCAACCCTTCAAAATCTGATCAAAATAAGAAATAAAAGTAACTACTACAGTTTCGTAGCGCTTTTCTGCGTTTTTACACTGAATGTGCTATGAAACCACTGAGTATGCAGTTTTGTCAAAAATTTTCGAAATGAAAACTGTAGTTATGCCAAAAACTCAAAATATACCTGTCTTCATCATTTAAAAACCATCTCAACTCTAAAAACACAGTCATTCTAGCTTTCTTGAGGTCCCTTCTTCATTTACACTTGGTTGAGCTATTGGTTCTTCTATGACTGTCATTTTAATGCCTTTGCTTTTTAACTCATCATGAATCAACTCTAGCTGCTGCTCTAAGTCCCCCACCTAATCTTTAAGTCTTTTATTAGTAGCTCTCAGATTATTTTTTATTATTTTGACAAATTTAGCTTCTTTTATTGCTAGAATTGTCCATTTGAAAAATTGCTCTGTATTACTTAAGTTTTCAGAAGTAGAATCAACTTGTCCTTCCCACATTGCCTTCATTCTTTTAAACTATACTTTCTTGACACTGTGCTTTCTAGCTCTCTTTTTCATGACAGAAATTTATTGGTTTTCCAACCTTAATTTCTCCTCAAGGCGCTGAAATTCTGTTTTCTCAGTCACTTTCTCCTTTCCCCTTTTTGTTTTGCTGATTGTATCCTTCACAATGGGTGATGAGAGGTCAATTACATTTTTGGATAATTTAGCTGTCTCAGTGGGTATTTGAACTTCCTTGCTACCTTCCATTAGTTTCCTAGCATGCCTAGGCATAGGCTTTCTTGCTTGAAAAATGAAACATTCATCTTCCCCCTCAAAATCTAGCTTCTTTGCAGACTTGGCCTTTTTCAGTTTATGCTCCTCTTCCCCAATGAACTTAGCTTGGAAAATGGGTGTTTCTTCTATGTCAATGCCATGAATAATATCCTCTAGATTCCTCTTTGTTACTGGGCTTTCCTCTGTAGCAACCGTCTTTCCTTTTAATGTCACTGCTTGGCTTCTAGTTACTCTTTTGATTTCCTGTTTGCTGACAACTTGCTTTTGTTTTGCATCTTTGACAACCTTTGACCTCTGTTTTGCAGGTGAGAGAGTTGGAGTATCAAGCATTTGCATTTTCTCTGGCCCTTTCTCAGTTTGCTTTATTTGCTTCACTCTTGCAGTTGCTTTTGGTTTTGTTGCTAGTGGTGATGGAACTCCTTTAGCTTTAGAGTTTCTTGTAGGAGTTATGGTTTCCAACTCAAAACCATTTATAAACAAGAAAGATGACCAATCTCTGCCTATCTTCTGAAGTTCATCTAAAATTAATAACTTTATTAAACCATGATGAAATAAGGATGTTTCACTCCCTTCAGACTTTGCTTGCACCTTATCAGCCATCTTTGCAAGACTCCTATGCAGATAAAAAGGTAAATCAAGTGAAATCTTACCAGTGAAGTGTAGAAGAAATTTTAAATGATATGAATAAACCTTGTGATATCTACCTTCACAGGTAAAATATTTTTGAATGTTGAGCAGCATTTTTGAGTAGTTATCTTTGATACCGCTTCTAGGGATAGCATTATTAAGGTCCATGTCTGTGTACTCAGGCTTCATGAACTCTTTACACTACTCCATATCAAATTTGAAACTTTTGAACCAGGTTTCTTGACCTCTTGGTATCTCAGTAACGACAGCAATGACCTATGGTGTAATAGACACACTTATCATCCTGCCTTAGTGGCTGTTCCATTGAAATTCATGTAAAATTCCTTGAATACATGTGTGTGACAACCCTACAACTTCTCACAAAACCATAGGCAACCTACTCTTCTGAACGCTTCCATCACTGCTGGGTCTTCAATTATTTCTTTCATGTCTTCAGGTTCATGCCTTAAGCAGTGTCCTCCTTTGTGAATTTTCTTTTCTTCTGCAATGTTCTTGAAAAAATCTTTCAACCTCGATTGAAAAAAATGTAACAACAACCTCGCTTGAAAAAATGTAACAATAGCCTCGCTTGAATAATTCTAACATCAGGATCGCTTGAGAAACTATCAGCCTCACTTGATATGGGTGTAGTAAAACCTTTATATGAATCAGCCACATATTTGGCTTGACACTCAGAGCTCAGACATTTCGAATGGAGGCAAAAGGGAATGATAATGACTAATTAGGAAAGATTTTGAAATTAAAAATGTCCTCTCATAACTGAATGATGCCTCACTGGCATAACCTATAATGACAATGATGACTACAAATGTGGGTGTGCACATTGAATTTCATCATTACATGACTCAACATGCCACTATCCTACCCTTTCCCAACGGTTTCTGACATCTGCCAACTCAATTGACAAGATAGTTACAAAACCGTGCTTTCATAGTGCCTGCAGTGTAAATTTTCATGTTTGCGCTATGAAACTATCAGCGCTTTCGTAGCGCAAAACGACTTTTTTCAACGGGTGGCGCTACGAAATTACTGTTTTTCGACTAATTGAATAGTTTTGACACAAAACTTTGGGAAATAACATACAAATTGAAAATCATGAATATTTGACATGAAAGAACTTTAAAGAAGGCATTATTTGAACCTTCGGATGAGCTTTAAACTATAAAAAATCTAAAACCTATCCTTGATCAAACCTAAATTGACTCCTAAAACCCAATTTTGATCCATGAAATTTTGTAACGTTGTCAAAATGATGTTTTGAAATTTTTTGGGTGATAACAAGCACCTTCAACACCAAGTTATTAAATTGTCGATGCCTTGTGACCTTATGCTAGAACCACAGTCTTAAATCACCATTTTGGTGAATCCAATGCTTGGGTAATTTGCAAATGATGACGCTTTGTTAATCATTCAAATTATTGGATGCCAAGATTTCTCCTTTAGTTCCTTCGGCTCCAAGTACTAACCATTAACCATTAACTAGTGAATGCCAACAATGCTAACCAAGATTTCACTTTCCACTACAGTCCTCAATTTTTCATGCAATTGTATTTGAGTGTATAGTTGTTTTGGTACCAAAATAGAGTATGGTATGGTATGTTAAAAAATGTTGTTGGTGTAGGTATCTTGATTTTTCTATACAGAAATATAGTCCAAGGTATTAGTGAAAAAAGTCCGAGCAACACTCAAGCTTATATAAAAGGTTCATACAACACAATTTTAGGTGGAGCGATGATTTGAAGTTATGGAGGTCTGAATAAAATGAGAGTTGTGGTTTACTTATTAAGAATATGATCATATCGCTCCACAACCCTGCGATATGATCATTTTCTTAATTAATCACCTTTGATGAATCTGGAGTCTAAGTCCATTGTTAAGTGTGGCTACTTTTCGAATTGTCTAGATTACTGGATGCCAAAGTATGCCCTTAACACTACACAACCATACTTAGCATGCCCAAGCCTTTGGTAGAGCCTTTTGGTGTGGAACCATGACCTCTCTATACCATCCCAGTAGAAAAAACTATAATTGATGAAAAACTTCCTTCTTTACTGCAAATGACAATGATATTTCCATCGCACTGGAATAAAATATACTCTAAGTCACCAGAAACGGGGGCACGAGATTCGATGGACACGTGGATTCAAGTGTCGGATTCGAGACATGGTGACCCCCGGAACATGACACATCCGGACACGTTATATATATATATATATATTAAAAATTAGATATTTCTTACAAAAATTCATACAAATTCATTGATTCAAACATAGATTTAAGATCTTAGATACTCATACATGATACATTGATACATTGATACATCATACAATTGTAAATCATACATATTACAAATTTACAAAGTATTAGTAATAAACATATTCATCAATGATCCAATAGGAGAGACTCAAAAAGACAAGATACTGTAGTTTTCACATGAAGTCATCAAAATCAAAATGTGTTACATAAGTATTAGCCTGTAGGCTCTAGGTAGTACACTGCCAATGGAAAATAGAAATAGAAAATACAAAACAACTATAGTCTAAAAGTCTACAAGACTACAAGCCTCAATGAGTCATCAATCCTCATCATTATAATCAACATCACTATCCTCATCCTAATCATCATTCTCACCACTTCTCTCCTCTGCTGCATTCTCCTCCTCTGTCATCTTTGCATCTGTTGGTGTGGAGGATGACACCTCTACTATATTGCCATCATCAAATGTGACAGGCTCTAGCACTGGTATTGAGATCCAAGTTGGCCAATGCCAACTCAAAACTGTTGTCCAGAACCATATCATCAGGAAAGACATCCCACATATTTTTCTTTCCTTCAACCAATCCTCCCTCTCCTGTAGATGAGACGAAGGTTGGTGTGCACATACACCATTATCTCTGCCCTGGACTACTCAAGCTTGATCTTCTTCAGACTATACAAATTCCCATATGTGCTCCAATTCCTCTCGCAACAAGAGGATGAAGTCACATGAGAGAGGAGCCTCATGGCTAACTGCTATAGAGGAGGGATTGTTGCCCCGTGAGTTGCCCACCAAGAATAGGGATTCTTAGCCCCCTTGTCTCGAATTAGATCATAGCCTGCAAATCACCTAGTTCCAGTGGAAAACTCTGCAAAGGAATCCTCCACCTCATTAAGGGATTCCCTATCCTAAAAAATCCTCCTGAATGCAACTTTCCTCCCCTATGAGATTTCACCATCCATGTGAGGAGGGAATTTGCGGGAAGGTCCACCATTCAGCCACTCATGGCTGTAGTATTTTGGGTTCAAGGAGTGAGCCAAACAATGTAAAGGTGTGCAATTCTTGTCCCATATGCTGACAAGAATATCCTGTATGATGGTGAAGAAGACCTCTGGTCATGTCTCATACTCTGGGCACTGACTCTATAAAACAATGGTCCTCACAAACTCAATCATGGAATCCCATCCCTCATAAACCTCTCCTAGGATGGGTTGGTCTGTATTTGAAAATCGAAGTAAGGAAATGATAGGCAGCTCCATGATCTAAATAAGTAGATATACCTTCTCCCACTAGACATCATCCAACACTGTTTCCTTCACTTTCTTTGAGGCTGCTTGATATGTATTTCTCCAAAAAGACCAAAACTCTGAAATAACCATTCCCCCAAGAGCGGTCTTGACCTCCCTCAACATCTTCAACATGATGAATGAAGAGGCAAACTGTGTATCCAAAATCTTCAACAATGATAGATTGGTGTACTCCTTGCAGATAGTGAGCGCATTTGTATGGTTTTGTACAAAGTTGTGGATATGCCGTGTGTTAACACTGGAAAATCGTACAACAGAAGATGACATTAATTAATGTCAAGCCAAAGGATTTACAGGGCTGGAAGACATTACAAGATCCAGAAAGTATTTAAAAATCTCAAAGGTTTAAGGAAATCAAATTTGAACTAGTCTTAAATGTTGATTGCGCGTATTATCCTTCGAGAAGAGCGCCTTTTGCGCACCTTTTGGCCCGATAAGCGCGCATTCCAAAGAGTGGCGAAATGTCACTATCCGGGACCACATAAAGCAAAGGACAAGTTACTCCTTACTTGAAGCCACCTAAGGAAAACCACCAACGCCTCCTTAGACACTATGTGAGCACACAATGGAATATTTGGAGCACACAAAGGAATCATACCTCTCCCTTGGGTCACCATCTACAACGTAGCAAGGGAGGGAAGGAGGATTTGAAATCCCCTATATAAAGCCACCATGAGATGAAGAATGGGTGATCACATTGTTATGCTGGCTAGAATTGCCCAAGCAATACTAGCAGTGTGTGGCCCAGAGCTGCAGACAAAGGGGACTCACTTGTTGGCCATCCAACAAGCTCAGTCCACACAGTAGAGAGAGAGGGAGACTGCACCGAGGCAAGGCTTGGAATGAACAACATCCTTACATCGGGACCTAGAACCATTGTCTAGGGGCCCTTTGGCAAGAGGGTTACATATTCTTCCCCTTTCTACCAGTGCTCAATAAGAGGGGCCTAGAGCCACCGTTTGCATTATTGTGTTGTTTGACTCGTTGGAGCTTCTGTTTATTTATGTTTAGTTTTAGTTTAGTTTTTAGATTACATTTGCATGCTTATTATTATATATAGTATGCTCATTTAATCCACTTCTTTCTTCCTGTTACCAATAGTTTAAAGGGGTAAACCACACCCCTTAAGTTGTTGTGATTTCGTACATACGTGCACCAAACACACCACAACAGGATTGGCGACTCCACTGACGTTTTATTACCAATTTTATTTTGTTGTTCCTTATTTTGCAGGAGACCTCTATCTATGTTGTGGAGTGGAGCTTATAGTCCTCTGATTTCTCTTGCAGTCCCTAGATTCACCCTGAGTGATAAACTGAAGAAGAGAAGCTCCTAATTTTTTTTTCACTTGTAGGAATTTGCATGCGTTTCTTCCTCATAGACGCACAGGGCACGTGTTCAGTGCCGACCCGCGCGCAGGAAGCACACCTGTCTCAACCTTTTGCACACAATTTACAGAATGAGAAATTTCTCCCTAAATTCTATCTTTTTCTACTTGTAAGGTGCTTGGCAGCCCATAATGCATCTACCAACACTAGTTGTGGTACCCTGCAGCTTGTTAAAACTCACTTTTAGCTGCTTTATATAGGCTTAGTGTCAGTTTTAATTCAAGTTGATTTTTTCAAAATCTTCACATAGCTTAAGTAGGGGGGAAAAGTAACTTGCATTCCAAAAACAATTATGTTTTGCAAATTTTGGTACTCACACATAGCTAACTAGTCCAAGTAAGTGGCCCAAGACCACACATGCATAGCTATTTTTCTTTATTCTAGTGTAAAAGTTTTTAGTTTAGTTCAAATTTTTCACTAGGAATTGCGGGACTAGGATTGAATTTTTTATAGAAGAGCAAGTAATCTCTGCTACCTTTGCACCATCTGGTGATCCTAGGTAAGCATATGAATGCTCCATATTCACAATTCGCCATCTCCCTATAGTTAATCACATATATTAACTAGGAAAATTTGAAAGCGGCCCATTATCCGCACATGTTTTCCATTTGAGCCAGGAACAATACAACATAGTTTAAATAGGGGATTTTGTAAAGGATCAACGATATCCACATGTTCAAACTATTTGCTTGTCCACTTTATGCTCACACAAGCTCACCCACTAAGCGAAGAAAGACACCTAAAACTAACTTAACCAAACTCACTAAATTCTCCCCACAGGGGCCATAAAAGAATTTATAGCTTAAGTTAGGAAGAAGGGGTTAGGCATCCAATAAGCTGCCTTGATCATACTTCATATTAAAACATAGAAGTTGTGTATTTAGGGAGCTTCAAATCCACCTATCATCCCACGGCAAAGAAGACTTGAGCATGGCAGAGACCTGTTTCAGAGGGGGTTAGGCTTAGGAGCAGTGCATGCGGTATCAGTTGGGGCTACCTGACCCGGCTGATACTCGGTACAGTTAGCTGACTACCAAGAAGCCCAAGAATCAAATGCTCACATGGGACGGTGGTTCTCAGTGGCCAAAAACTAGAGCATAATTTATCCTATAGGTGACGGTGCAGGCAAGCGCCAGACCCTCTACCCTTACCTTGGTGGATTCTCTTCGGCTGACTAGGGGCGTCGCCAGCTCTTACAGGATGTTGTGCCAGCACTCGCAAGAAACATTCTCAAGGCCCAGTTAATTTTAAGTGTGTGAGTACACATAAGTCTTCTAGGATTTTGAGTGTCATACACAAACGAACAAAAACCACTTTTTTGATTGCTTGATCACATAGATTAATTTAAAGGGAAATCTATTTTATTTTTCGCTTTGTCTTATGTATGTGATAAGAAGTTGGCTTTGATCATAGACTCTATCCTCTCAAATTTTTCCAAAATCTGGGTGACACCAGACAGGTCCCAATGGAACCTCATTGATCCAGGCATCTTTTGGACCTCCCCCCATTACCGGGAGGGGTTCCAGGTATTTCGCCATTTAGGCGTCAAAGACGGAACATTGCCACCATCATTGGTTCGTCCTTTATTGGGGCAGCCATAGTTGGGAACCCTAGTCGGTCTCCCAACACCACACCACATGCCACTCCTCCCACAACCCCCAGGGGGTAGAGGAGTGCATCCCATATGGGAAGCCAGCTGAATACACAATAGGGTACATTGAAGACTAAACCTCATTCAAACCAAAACGTCGTGTCTTCACACATTGCAATGGCGTCAAACTCATAGTCACCTTTCTTAGCTTTGTTGAATCTACCTGATTTAACCAAGCTAATGAATGACCCCATAACGCACGATCCTACATGGCTTCTCATGCCCACGAAGCTCCCTTTAGATATACTAAATTTTGAAGGCAAGCAAGAGGAAGACCCAGGTAATCATGTCATGACCTTTCACCTATGGTGCTCATCGAATAGTATCATTGACGACACTATTCGATTGAGATTATTTCAATGCACTCTCACTGGAGTGGCTGCAAAATGGTACGTGGAGCAACCCTCAGCTTCACATAGAACCTTTAGTGCCCTTTCTACCATGTTCCTAACATATTTTTCAGTTACCCATTCACTATGATTCCAGAATGGAATTACTGACTCATTTTAGACAAACCCCCGCCGTCCATATCTCAGACCATCTCCATGAATGGAGGCGGCGTCATAGTTTATTTAAAGCTAAACTCAACGATTGGGTACTCTTAGACTTGTTCTTGAAAACTCTTATGACAAAGATTTAAAATGATGTGGCGCAGTAAAATCCCACATCCGAAGAGGACGCAATCAGAAAAGCCCAAAAGCTTGAGCTAATTTATACATAGTCAGGATACATTTATAACATCATGCCTAATGCCCCGTGCCTACAAACATATCAAAAAGTGCCAGGTGTGTTGAACTCTGCAGATGGGCTAATTGGGTCAATCACCCAGGGTTACCTAGGCAGCAGCAGTCAAAACCCCGGTTACACATATAGTTCTACCTAGAACATGCCTCAACCCAGTTTTCAAAGTCATCATATGCTGCAGCAAAATTTGACTAATAGGGCACAAGCATACCACGAGGGAGGACCTTGTCCTCCAACTCAAGGGAATCAGTACGCAGAAAGAAACAATGAGGGAAGAACTCCCCTCCAACAGTCAGGTGCAAACCAGGGACCGTGTTATGCTCAATCCCCCGCACACGACCCACCTACGCAAAACAATGCACAAGTGAACTTTGTGAAGCCGTCCCAAAATCAACCACACCAATATAACCAGGAGAACTACCCTCCTAACGTGGTAAAGAAAAAATCCAAAAACAAGCCAAAATGGAACCCTGGACAGGGGGGAAGCAACCAGCAGCGCCCACCACGATCCCAGGTTGGAGGTAACTCCAATTAGAATCAGAACCATGGGCCAAGCAATGCGGAACGACAGAGAAAAAGGCCACCTCTTCGAACAAACCATTCCTGTTCGATATGTGGTGAGTACAGGCACTATACTCACCACTGTCCCGATCTCCCCGAGCTAATAAAGCTACAAAGTAACAGAGGACAAGGAGGATTTTCCCAACAACCAGCCGTGATGCAAGAACCTTTCCCCAACCAAGGGATGGTAAGCACTCATCAGCAAAATAAAGACGATTCCAAGAAAAATAGTAATGAAATCTACATGACTAGAGAAGAGATGTTTTTTCAGACATGGAATCGCAACTATGACACCCTACTAGACACCAATACGTCAAGGGCAAGTACCAGTTCTCCAAATGCACCTTTTACCATTTCAAACATGCCTATAGAACCATTGCCAAAGATGGCAAAGGGACCTAATAGGCGAGCAGGAAACTACTGCAAAGTGGCCCATAATTATAGCATCGTGGACGATTTAGCACAATATCCCATTGCCATGTTAGCTTTGGAAGTCTTGCAATCGTGCCCAAAACAACGGAAATCCCTACTTTCTGCGTTAGGTGCTATCAACCCTCCCGATAAATGCCTGATGGATTTTCACTTAGACAAAGCCGCCCCCAACTTCCTTCCATGGTCGCCTTCCAGATACCAGTGTTGGCGCATAATATCACCATCCACTGATGTGTCATAGTCGAGGGTGCATCCACATGTATCATGTCAAAATTTTTTTGGCAGAATTTAGGTTCTCCCAAACTAAAACCCTCAGTCATCACACTTTGAGCATACGATGATCGTCCCTCGACCCCCGCCGGCGTCTACCAAAATGTCCCAGTTCATTTAGCCGGAAAGACGGTCCACATAGACATTGAAGTCTTGGATGCTCACTTGGATTACAATATACTCCTCGGACGGAGTTATATGTACGCCATGTCTGCCATAGCCTCCATCTTCCACATTATGATGTTCCCCCACAAGGACCGCATCATTACTGGAGACCAACTGACACATAGCGAGAAGCGTCCCCTAACCAACACAGATGTAATTCTACCCTATGTAGATACAACCTCAGATGGTCTTTCACAGTACCAAGAATATGGCCCTGGCCAATTCAAACCGTCATCCGTTCTAGGGTCATTCCTATGAGATCCTCCTATTATCCCTGAGGCATCACTCGATGTCATAGGAGCTCCGGTATGCATGATGTCCACATCAAGCGCTGAGGCTAGTCAGGACACAAACTCAAGCGGTAACAAAACCGAGGCATTGGCCATGACATCCTCTCCAGCCTACGCTGCCTCCCAAACCCCTTCCCTCTATCCCCCAGCTAGATTCATCTCCCAGCAGGTTTTGGCAACACTGTTATTACCCAACATATCGTTGGCATTCCCAGTTTGGTACCTCGTTCCCCCTTCCTGAATAGGAGCCACCCATGTTACTGCCACAATATTGAAGCCCCCTAGTCTTGAGGAGCCCTCACTCATCCACGAAATGGTCGAAACCACCCCTGCAAAGGAAACGCCCATTGGAAAACCAGTGATTACAACTAAGAAAACCGAGAAGAGAGGAAAGAAGATGGCAACCCCCTCTATTCACCAGGAATCACAAGTCTGCGCCATATGCAACGTAATAGGTAACCCTACCCATATCTATCCAGATCTGGATGAATTAAAACCACTCCTTGGCTCCGAAACAGATATCCGGACATCGCGTTCTCGCAAAAAGGAACCTACCACCAAAGGTAAAGGCAAAGTGTTGCATACCAATCACGCATGCACTCTCTGCAGCAACTATGGGCACTATACCCACCATTTTCCAGAGATACCACGATATAGGGATGCCTTACATGCGATCGAGTGATCCTATCAAGAGGATCCCTCCATCCAGTCTGTCGGTGATGAACCTCGTACCATCCTATACTTATAGGAGGAACGAAGGGTTGTAGAAAGACCCCCAGTTATGCCCATTATACGTTGTACGCTATGCGATGAAAGTGGTCACTTCCTCGAAGAGTGCACAACCCTGGAGCTCATCCACAGATGGTATCCAATCGAAAGGGTTTACTACGTTGGACTGCAGGCAACACAATTCACATGTCCATTATGCGCTGACAATCACCTTTTGGAGAATTGTCACTACATACCTCGATTCCAGCTAGCCCTCGCTAGCCTTCGCTCAACTATAGTCTGCCTTTCCCAAGAAGATGACATGGATATCGAGTCCACGGGAAGCTCCATGACCCAAGCGGATGAGATGAGTGCATCCATCATGTTCTTGACAGCTGAAGAATGGCCCACCAAGAAACCCCTAGTTACCCCCAACCGCTCTTCACAGGGACAACCAGCATGTACGTTATGCAAAAAGACAGACCATGCAGTCATCCATTGCCCTGATTTAGCAGCCTTTTGGCATTGGTTCCCCATCAGACCTCAAACTGAACTTGATGAAACCTTCATATCAAGGATATTTTTCCTTATATGTTAGGGAAATCACTATGAGCGACACTGTACTTATTCCTTCCAAATTCGTTCCACCATCGACATGATTAATGCCATAGAGAAGAGACATGAAAAACTCTGGGAATGGCATAAAAGGTACCTTGCCGGATCAGTGTCCCCACCCCCGGAATGGTGTATCAAGCAATATAAGAAAACACACCAACAAAGCATAACCTTGGCCAAGCCTAGGATAACAAGCAGCCTATGTGATTCGAACGATCACCAAGTCAACCAATGAAGAGAATTGAAACCCCTTGCAAATAGTCTCCGCATAGTCTCTTCTCTCCCTCAAAAACTTCTCTCCAACCAAGAGAATATCACACACACCTATTTCCGGACTTGTTCACACTTTCACCATATGACTAAATGTGTGCACCTCCCCAATATGAGAGCGGAAAGAGTTGCGTTGAGTCCACACTCCACCAAAGAGGCAGGCACACCCAAGCCAACAATACAAAAATGGAAGCAGAAGACAACCTCTTCTACGCCAGACCCTTTTCGAGCATCCACATCAAGAACAACGAGTAGCATAGAATATCACACTATTTACTCCATTGGCTCAGTGATATCGTGCACCATTTTCACTGGCCAAAATCACACACCAGAGTCATGCCTGCTAATGGAAAAATTCAGGCACCTCTGTGGCAGACACAATTTCCACCTACCAGAAATCGACCATCCTAGGGGGGAACCCAACCTTGCACCCATATAGAATCCCGTTACAAAGATTATTCCCCTGTCAAACACCGATGACACAATCCACCACATATGATTTGTATAATCACATGCCAAAGATATAATTACCGCCTCTCCCTCATCCCAGGATTTCCACCTTAGTCCTGTTGCAAAAGATCAAGGTACCTTGCACTTTTGCATTGATTTCCACAAAATCCCAAATGTGCATGCTGCCATCGAACTTCTTGAGGACACCCAACCTCTAGAGAAGCACCTAGTAAAATTAGAGCTTGTCGATGAAAATCGACGACAATCGCTGCAACACAACGAGGCCCACAAGAAAAGGGTAAAAGAATCATTCGACCACCACATCACCCCTTTCTCATTCACCGAGGGAGAATTAGTCCTCTGCTACGATGTCGCAAAAGAGGCCTTAGGGTCATGAAAGTTCCAAACCTTGTGGAAAGGACCCTACATCATTAAACATTGCCTCCGACAGGGGGCATACATCTTGACAGAACCGGTCGGGACTTGCCTCAATAACCCCATAAACGACCTTTAGCTCAAGATATTATACCCATAAGGGCCTCGACGGCCCTTCCCCTAGAGTGAAAGTACACAAAAACCCAACCACTCAATATTTTTGACCCAAAGAATTATTTAAAAGTGCTCAAAGTATCACCATGGATCACCAAAACGAACCCTATTTCAGATTTGCTAATGGAGCATCAAGATGGTCTCAAAATTTAGCCACAGCTGCCTGGGTCATCTACCGCCCTGACCGATCACCGCTATGTTCAAACGGTGTGTGTATCAATTTAGCAACAAATAATCAGGAAAAATATGACGCCGTCATCGGACTTATGTGCAACTCCCTCCATCGGGGCATTCACCATATGCATGTCTACCTTGATTCCCAGTTAGTAGTATCACAGCTAAACCAAACATTTGAAATAAGAGATACACATATGTTTAGAAAATATTTGCATGCCAGAAGATTAAGAAGACAATTTTACTATATCACATTTACACATGTACCAAGGAGTCAAAACGAAACAATTGATCGCATAGCTAACAATATCCTAAACTGGAATGCATCTCTAATAAACCATCATACGTAAAACCAAAAATATAGATATCCATCAACATAAAAAAATACATAAACCGAAACAGGTGATACATCATGTAGAGCTGCAAAAAATATCTCTCATATATATATATATATATATATATATATATATATATATATATATATCAAAATATGTATATTTGAGTACAAAAAATAGTGTCGCTAGCCCAATTTCCAGCCCAAAGATACACAATTCGTCAAAAAAATAAGGGAAGCATCCTCACAACGGGTGCTTTCCATGTGTACAAAACTACTCTAGGGGGGTGCCCCCTCAAGAGGGGCACCTGGACCAACCACCGCTCTTGGTACCACCACCGGAGCTGTCGTCGCAACTGTGATCACCACCCGACATAGAGTGGGCCGATATTCCCTCTTGCGGGCCATCAATGTCTCTAACTAGACCTCCTTGATGTCATCCATGAAACCTTGAGGAGACATCCCCTGGGTCAAGCAGTCCACTCGACCCTGGAAGTCCTCAAGAGCAGTCACCTGAGCTGTCAGTTCCGCAATACGTGCCTCTACTGCATCAGCACGAGCTCTCTCGGCTGCAACCTCTCCAGCAGCCGAGCTGCTTCCCTCCCCAGAAGGGCCAGCACCACCAGCAGGACCGCCATCACCACCAGCTGGTCCACCTACTTCAACTCCTCCCTGACCACCCCGAGGTCGTCGCGGAGGATTGTGGCCCACTAGTCGAGCCATGGGGTGACCCACCTCGCCAACATCTGCACAAGTAACCAAAATGATGTCAGTGTCACTAGCAAAACACATAAGTACATACATACTCAAAAAAATGCAGAAAACATATAACACATACCTGCAGGTCCCCAAACATAACCAAAAGGGAGACCCATGTCGGGATCACCCTGGAAGTCCATTCCCGCATACGGGTATGGCAAGAACATCTATGGGTTGACCTTGAACCAGGCCTCTGTTGTGGCATTCCAATAACACCCCACCATGCCACCACTGCCTCGTGGCATCACCAAAGCCCACCTCCCCATACGTGGCTCCCGTGGCCCCCAATAGGCATCGCCACTACTGGCCTTAGCAGCAGCACCCTCTTGTACATAATGCTGCACAAGATGCTGGCGTACACAAATGACTTAGATCCACGTTGGACCTTGTTCAAATGCGACACCATCTCGTCAAAAAAAAAGAAGGCGAAGTCAAAAAATTCCCAGACCTCAGCTGTCGTAGAACTCCAACCTGCGGGCCAGACGCTCGATGCAAAGCAACCGACCCCGCCAGTCGTACCATCATCGCCAGAGCACATCGCTCTACCACATCTGTAACTGATGCAATGTTGATGCAGCCCTCTATAAGAGGCACCCCACCACAGTGACGTATTCTAAACCTCTCCAGGTGCACTCTCCCAACAAGGAGTGGATATCTCAGGGCCTCCCCCCGAGGCAGCAACCCGGTCACAAAATATATATCCGTCTCAGGACGGATGATCACATTCGTATCCTGCAATATGAACATATTGTGCCTCCTGCACGAGTGCTGAATAATGTATTGTAGTAATCTGTCCTGTGATCGAAGAAACTCATTTTCAACAAACTTCAGAAGGCCCCATAGTGCCAATTGAGGGCGCGCCACAACATCAGTAGCTAAAGTGGTTCGGATCACGGGCCAGTCCCGCTGCCGCCACAATAACCTGTTATCAACACAGGTACCCATCAGTATAGAGAAAAAACAAAAAATAGGAAAAAAACCAAATAATTTTGTGACCTCAGCCTTTGTGCACCTGTCCCTCAAACAGGCATGCTTAGCATGTGCCTGTATTTTATAC
Organism: Pinus albicaulis; assembly: GCA_034641835.2. Classification (NCBI taxonomy): domain Eukaryota; kingdom Viridiplantae; phylum Streptophyta; class Pinopsida; order Pinales; family Pinaceae; genus Pinus; species Pinus albicaulis. The sequence continues at coordinate 977,096,705 of CM076571.1, read as the reverse complement.
AGGCACGCCTATGACGCACTAAAATTAGGGAACAGGGCACCCTCGCACGCTTGTCCCCCAAATTTGCACGCAAAGAAGGCGCACTTTTGCCTAGAATGTCCACGCAATCTAGAACAAAAGTCACCCAGAATCCGTACAAACCCAGTCTGTACAGACCCCGACACCATCAAACTGTAAACAAATTAAAATGCAGGACATCATGGAGGTTACCTTGGCATAGTATCGCTAGTCCCTGGTGCTCTGGCTGACTGGAATGACAAGAAATGCTTCGCAGAGTCCTATGACCTCTCAAAACTAAGAAAGTACACATGAATTGAATCAGGGCCATATTCACCTATTTATCACCCTTTTCAAAAACTTCGGAGGGCCATAATGAGAGATCAGAAGGTCCATTCTATGAACCGTAAGTTGCACCATAATCAGTGATGAACATAAGTGATGCCACACATTTTCTCTCCAGGAAAAATAAATTTTCAGCGCTGATACATATGCCCTATCCCATCTTCTTCTTAAAGCTCATGCCTTTCAATAATATTTGATAAAAAGAAGATGCTTTCACTTGAAGTAGTTGTTTTTGCAGGAAAAGCCCGCAAACCGTCCATAACGTTATCTCCTGAAAGTTCCAGAGTAGGTATCATTCTACCCCCAACATGATAGAGTCCCAGAGAGCTTTGCATATCCTGACATCATTTCTCCATGAGAAATAAACCATAGGGTCCTCATATCTGACCATGTTTATCATCACCTCACCTTGCATGTGATAAACATCTGCGTTGGTCGGTAGAGCCTCCCCTCCATGGCGCTCGTCACTCACAGTAGACCATATATCACAAACATAAGTGACACCATGGCCATACCACTTCAGTCTAGGAAACACCTCATGCCTATCCATTCATCATGCATAAGGTCAAGTTTACCATACAAGCTAAACCCCCCTTCTTGGGCGACCAGGTTGTACAAGTAGATCAAAAGCGCACCATCGCGCTTCGCATTTGGCCCACCATACCTCCACCAACATAATCCCATCTGCGACATTTTTTTTTTTCATCTGCTTCATCAACCCTGCATATGAGACCAACCAATGGGACCTGCACCCCCAGCAAAGCACCTTCCTCACAACATCAGTGAGTGAACACTTTCATGTTTTAGAGTACCCCTCTCTGTGTTTTGCACAAACCAAACCCTATTTATTTTATTATTTTGGCAAGTGTACAAAGACCACAAACGGTTCACTTCGTCCCCTCACCCTCGCATTTCATCTTTTCTCCCATGGCAGAAATCCTTGAACACCCTTGGTTGGAGTATTTCACCCCCATGAACGCACCATCATGACATTCATAGCCAGTTTGCACCCGCCCTGGAAGTCCTACTGACTCCAGGGATTTTCCCCTTCAGAAATAACTATGATTGCCACCAAGCTGCTTAAGTATACTCCGACCTCGGGCCACTGAATTCCCATCATCAGTTTTTAGTCACCACTCGCCAACATGCCTATGTTAAACCCATCACATCCAAGTCCCCGACCCCTCAGGTCGGCAACCCATGGTTCGGTTGAGGCTTCCTTTTTGTTGACCTCGAGACCTCTTTTCCAAAAAGGAAGCGGTACCTTGTATCACTCCTCCCCATGCAAAGGGGTATCCTCGGGTGGCATTGTGGGAGACATCATTGTACACATATGTCATTGATCCTCCTGACATTCGACTACAACAAATGATTTCATTTCAAGATGGTATTGTACCTTACAACCATTTCACTTTGATCAGATCCGTCGAAGACCCGTGCCTCCATAAGCGTCTCTGTCAACAATGCTTACACGGGAAGGTCCTAGCCAGCACCTATGCGTACATTATGCAGCTATATGCCATACTAAGTTTATGCATATGGGTACCGCATTCCACCTATCATTAAATAAAAAATGCCCCTGAGGGCATCAACAATCGTCGTCAACAATCGTCAGTATCACTACCATAGTAGTGGCATGACAAAATATACATATGTCAATTTTTTTTAACTAGCCATAACATCACGAGCATGGGACATGCCCCCCTTGTTGAAATTTTGTATATGTATTGTAAATTGTATTTGATTGCAGGGATCCCTTAGACTTGGTCATTCTTGGAAACGGTGCAGGGTGTGTTCAAACCCAAGGCTTCACGCAGATCTCTCTCTCTCTCTACGCACGATACATAAAAGAAACTATAATTTATTTTGGCTATACAATCCTTCCTAGACCTCACACATTAGGGGGAAATTTTTAACACTAGAAAATCGTACAGTAGAAGATGACATTAATTAATGTTAAGCCGAAGGATTTACAGGGTTGGAAGACATTACAGGATCGAGAAAGTATTTAAAAATATCAAAGGTTTAAGGAAATCAAATTTGAACTAGTCTTAAATGTTGATTGCACGCATTATCCTTCGAGAAGAGCGCCTTCTGTGTGCCTTTTGGCCCGATAAGTGCGCATTCCTGAGAGTGGCGAAATGTCACTATTCGGGACCACATAAAGCAAATGACAAGTTACTCCTTACTTGAAGCCGCCTAAGGACAACCACCAACGCCTCCTTAGACACTTTGTGAGCACACAATGGAATATTTTGAGCACACAAAGGAATCATACCTCTCCCTTGGGTCACCATCCACAATTTACCAAGGGAGGGAAGGAGGATTTGAAATCCCCTATATAAATCCACCATGAGATGAAGAATGGGTGATCACATTATTATGTTGGCCAAAAGTGCCCAAGAAATAATAGCAGTGTGTGACCTGGAACTGCAGAAAGAGGGGACTCACTTGTTGGCCATCCAACAAGCTCAGTCCACACAGTAGAGAGAGAGGGAGACTGCATCGAGGTGAGGCTTGGAATGAACAACATCCTTACATCGGGACATAGAACCATTGTCTAAGGGCCCTTTGGCAAGAGGCTTAAGTATTTGTTGGGCCAGAATTGTAATCTACAAATAAAATACGCTTCCCTAGACCGGTGTCTAGTCTAGAACAATAGATGAAAGACTATACTACCCTTTTTCCTAACTCAGAATATATACATAGAGAGGATTGGATGCTTACTTGTTTCAGTCGCTTCCAAATGGGTCCTTTTTGTGGCTTCCACTATAGCTTCAAATTCAAGTGGTTTCAAATAGCTGAATGCTTCTTGCAAGAACGAACACTGAAACATCAGAAGATGCAATAATATAGATATCTATTCAAGCTAGTTAGCTAAATCAGTTAAGCATAAACTACATTCATCAACCAAGATCTTACAACATGGAAAATCAAAGTTATCATAGATGCATGTAGGGAAAAATAAGAAGTACTATTTATTGATGATAGAAGGAGAGGTTACAACCTTGTGACTAATTTGAAGTGACCTTCCAACAAAGTTCCCAAGTCTCATCACAACATAAGTCTCTCCACCAGCAGCTCCACAAATCAAACTATCTATTGAAAATTCTCCAGCATTTCTCTACTCAAATTCTTCCTCCTCAAACACTTAGATCTGTGTTCAATTTATAGATGAACTGCAGGTTTTTTTGCAATAAATTTCATTCAAAATATAGGCAAGACATGTTTCCATTCATGTAGATGTCAAATGGACACTTTGATCCGAAGCATGACACATGTGAACCCTTCCAGAAGACACTGGCCAAGTGGAGATTCCAGAACAATGAGAATTTCGCTCCCAGTGTGACCAACACACCTTTCAATGTCGAGAAGTGCTTTGCAGAGCAGCCTTGAATGGGGATACCTGCATATGCAATGCACTTAGACCCCTTAGAGCCTGCGTTGGTGAGCTCCCACATGTTAAATAATAAGCTTCAAACCATGGAAAATCCTTGCATTGATGAAAGTCACTGTTTGATTCATGTTGTTTCCTGTCCTAGGGCATATAGAAAATAAGATGATAGGGAATGATAGACCATTTGATCATCGGTCCTTGAGATGATGCCCAGTTAACCAGGTCATTGGGAATGGTGCCCAAATTGACCTATAACAATTTCCCCCTAAAGCATGAGATCCAAATAATAAGAACATTTGATTGAGATGCTTTACACTATGATGAGCCTGGAAACAAAGCGGAGTGGTCACCTGCATCAATCTTACAATACATTACATCATGATATATCCTCTATTGATGATAATTGCTGAGGGTAAGATGATAGGGAATGATAGACCATTTGATCATCGGTCCTTGAGATGATGCCCAGTTAACCAGGTCATTGGGAATGGTGCCCAAATTGACCTATAACAATTTCCCCCTAAAGCATGAGATCCAAATAATAAGAACATTTGATTGAGATGCTTTACACTATGATGAGCCTGGAAACAAAGCGGAGTGGTCACCTGCATCAATATTATAATACATTACATCATGATATATCCTCTATTGATGATAATTGCTGAGGGTAGGCATTCCCATAGTCATCACATAAAAAAATCTAATAACATCTACATAATTCAGAAAGTCGTCTACATTGGAATGTTGCCCAGATGAAGACATCGCCTATAGATATATGCCCATGTTTGGATGACAATCTGTATGTAAAGTCACCGTACAGATGATGTGTACAACAATCCTAAAATCGCAGCTCAGATGGCTAAAACTAGATCCAGGGTCTTCTTATCTCATTCACTCGATCACTCGCGTACAAGTCTAGCCATGCGAATATATGATTTATCGTCAAACATGGAAATACATTGTTTGATTACCAGCCAATAATGAAAGCTGCTAACAAACGCGAGAGAACCACCACTAATGAAAATGGCCCTCAAGGTACTGCAGTACATTTTGTATGGTGTGAATAGATTATTTGATGTCGAACGGCAAACAAAATATTTCGGTCAAAAGTCTGGAAGCGAGGATCTTGTCGATGCTGTAACAAGCCTCATGTTACTGGAATCTGATGTTTCTAAGTGAACTTCCTGGATATTGATTTGTTGTCGATAGGAAGTCACCTTATTGCAAAAATGGAGTTACTAATTTTGGAGACAAGGGTATGACTTGATATAGTAATTGTCAGGGATGACGGTCATGAAAATGAAGGTTTATGAGTATTGCAGATGGATGAGTTCTTAATCACTGGATGACTTCTCTTTAACATATCGGCAACACTGTGATGAGTTGGCAGCATTGACCCAAAATCGAAGTGAAGGTATTATGAACAATAGGTGTTAATGAACCGTCAAGATGATTACCCAACACAAACAGTCATGGACATGGAGTGAAAGAAGTGTCATGTTCAAGAGCGACTTGCTACCGAAAAGAAACTTTGTTTACTTTTCCCAGATTTTCCCTTGTCATTTGTCGACCAACACCTCTTTATTTTTTAACGAGCTTGAGGAGGATAACATTTGCTTGATCTATAATTCAACCCTTCGGGCGAATAAAGAATAAAGTATCACTATTTAATAATTTAACGAGTCTAGCGATGAATGAAACTCGATTCTTGCCATGATTGACAACCCGTCACTATTTTATGTTTTAACGAGCTTAACGATAGTGACAGCCCAGTCCTTTTTCATGTTTAGAGAGTTTGAAAAAAAGGACGAAAGAGGACTCCAAAAGTACTTTTTCGTAAATTTGGCTCTCAGATCCGAGAAAGTCTAAAATAATATTTGAAAGAACCTCTTTGGTCATGTTTAACCAAGGTATTCCTTTTTCGTAAATAATCTATCTCAGTTCGGAAAAGGGTTAAACTTATACTGAGTAGATATCAATTCATTTACTTTAACGAGTTTGAAATGACAAGTGCTCGACAATATTTTCACATTATCGGAGTCTGAAAAGAGCTTAAAGAAGACTCCAGGGGTTCCTTTTTCGCTGTTATCAAAGCTCGAAAAAGAGATAAAAGTGCACTTCAAATCCTTTTTCATTTTTATCAAAGATCGAAAAATAAGGAGAAAAAGTATGCTTTGTGGTCAAGTCCTTCTTTGAAATAAATCTGCATGACTAATCTGTTCATAAGTTGTATTTCCTGTTCAGAACAACATCAAATGGATTAAAAATACCTGTTTCATGATAAAAAACATAATAAAACCATAGTCATAACAATAATTTTAACTTGCAAGTAACTAAATGACTATATAAAGCAGTTTCACTATTCATTTTTACCATTCCATAGTTACCATTTGCATTTTGGGGCTCTAAACTTGATTTTTCCCCCGAACTTCAGTTGTTGATTGCGGTCGTTTCTGTGGATGGATTTCATCGCCATTTGATCTAGGTAAATAGCATGAACCTCCTCTTCCTTTCAATATTCATTTCATTTCCATTCCTTACAAATTTTTAGGGTTTTGAGGCCCCTATTGTAAATTTTGCCCAAAATGAGGGCAACGCACCCTTGTATATCGAAACCTGCATTGCATAGCAGGTACAGTGAAGGGTACCTGCATATGCAACACACTGTCTCAACCTAGGGAGTGCGTTGGGCGCAGTTCAAGTTTTTGATTTTCAAGATGTGCTCAAAATTTGCCTAGTTTTTTGCAATGAATGGTATCTAATGGATCTTGTGGTTGATTTTCAGGTTTCCATTGGATAATAATGACGATTACATGGAGAGAAAGAGAACATGAAGAACAACATATGATTGCCTTGAATGATCCGGGTACTGTAAGAGCTTTAAGGGATTGCGGGCTACTTAAGTACGTCAAATTGTTGGGAATGAGGCAACAGATAGAACTCTTGGAGTTCCTTGTTCGAGCATGGGATCCAGCGATAGAGGCTTTTCACATAAAAAATCAAGTGTTGTCCATAACAGTTGAGGATGTGTATTTTCTCACAGGTTTGTCGAGGAGAGGTTTGCCCATTTCACTCATAGGATCTACCGTTGGAGGAGAAATAGTGAGGGATTATGTTATGTAGTATTGCTATCCGGGGTCAGAACCTAGAAAATATGGAAAAATAAACATCCGTGATGTCAGGGATTTGCCTCTGAGAACCATCCTTTTCACGATCGCTAAACTTGCTGGCACCATTACACTCCATGTGGCAAACAGATCGTACATGCAGTATGCATTGGAATGCTTAGAGCCAATAGTTTTCAACTGGTCTGAAGCTGTTCTATCTCAGATAAAGGAACAACTGAATAAAGAAAAGGGAGGAAGGAAGAAAAATTTCAGTTATGGTTCCATCCTTCTCTCCTTCGCTTTGGAACGGATTCTACTGATGCAGCCACAACATGTAACATTGGATATTTCTAGTCGTAGAGATCCTTGAATGTAGAGATGGGTAGAACTCATGGGTCGACATGCAGGCCAATCGACCATTATGTTCTCTACTGCATTCTTCTCCTAGTTCCGGTGACAGATTGTCGCCATCGATGATTATGCATATGCAGGCGTCGATTTCCAAGGAGATCCAGATCTAGTTTTACCAGAAGGCGCTCAGTGGGGTGTAATAGGTAAGAATGATTTGACCATGTCTTTTGATTTTTCTAAGGTTTTATACAATTTTTTTGTATTTTTATTTCTTTCCAAGACTAAACTAAATGTTTGATGTAATGTAGATATCGGTCGCGTTAAACCAGTAGAGGAACCAGAGCGCGAAGCGGATGCGCCAACAGAGAGGGCTGTCGGGAGAGCAGTCCTTTAGGACCTTGATATGGTTAAGACTCTAGCTGAGCTCCAGCAGCATATAGAGGGATTGACCTTCGAGATTTCGAATTGCTGGATCGAAGAGCTTCCCATGCGACTCCAGCGACACACAATTGGGGTTCTTAACCGTTGGATGCGGTTGCTCCGTAGGATTTCTAGATCTATAGCGTGCTATCATGAGCACCACTAGTTTACTTGTGACATTTTGCATACATTTTGAGGTCAGATGAACAATGTGTCTTGGACACAAATTTTGTAAAAAACCTATAACTATCTATCTATATGTTTTCAGAGTTTTTCCAACGTTTAATGTGCAATCCTATTCAATGATGTGAATGTTTTCTTTACCTATGTCGCAAATTTCTGTCTAAAACTTGATTAGCTAATGAATCAGTTAAAGTGTTCAAATTTTTGGAAATGTGTTGATATTGAACAAAATCAAAATGTCTTTCCAAAAGTCGAACTCTTAGGAAAAATCTAAGAAGTTTTGGATTTCTAATAGTATAAACACTAGTAAGTTGTAATACCACGAGTTGTGAGTCTAACCTTATGATTATGCGGTTAATACCAAATGAAATGGCATCAGAGAGAAGTTAAATCAACGCGCTATACTCAGCGATATTGTTCGTCGATCTACCAATACAAATCCCTTGAAAACTCACTAACTCACTGTTCGGAGCAAATTTAATGGCCCACGCTGCAGAGGATAGATTCTGCGCACTACGACTAGCACCATCAACATATCCAACAAATGGTTTCGAAGATTCAGACATCTGCCATAAAATGTAAAGTGGATTACTAATGTCAAGAAAACTCTAAAAAACAAATTAAGATAGTGAATGCAAATCAATAGCATATAAACAATATAATACAAAAAATTATTACTACGTTCATGATTAAGCATAGTAACGTTTAAGATACAACCCATTTCTAGGTTGTGCCAATGGAATCCCATCATAATCAACTAACTCATAGGCACCCTTAGCAAGAACTCTTTTGAAAATATAGGGGCCATGCCATAATGGCTCGAATTTCCTTGTACCTATTACATCAGCTTCTTGGTCATAAAGAAGGACCAAGTTGCCCTCTGAGAAGATACGAGGCTGGACATTTTTGTCATATTGCGCCTTTATACGTCTCTTATGCACTTTGTTGGCCAATTGGGCTTCACGATGTGTTTCATCAAGATGGATGAGGTTAAGGAGAGGCGCTTCTTCTTTAGAGGTGTCAGGAAACAAGTCTATCGCGAGTTTTAACGATGATATTTCGCATTGGATTGGCAAGATAGCTTCCAGACCATACACCAATTGAAAAGGAGTAAATCCGATTGTGTTTCTTAACGAGGTTCGATACGCCCATAAGGTGGAGTACAGGATCAAGTGCCAGTTCCTTTTACGGACTCCTATCATTTGCTAAAGAATTCGTTTAATAATTTTGTTAATAGCTTCAACTTTTCCATTCGATTGTGGATAATAAGGAGTAGAATTATCATGCGACAATCCTAGCTTGGTTGTCAATTCAAACATCATATGGTTGCGAAAATGCTTCCCATGATCCGTAACTATAGCCTGTGGAACCCCAAACCGTGCAATAACATGGTTGAAGAAAAAAAATGCAGCTGTTTGTCCTGTGTTGTTGAATGTAGGCATCACTTCGGCCCATTTGGTAAAATAGTCGACTGTGACAATAATATAACCATGCCCCGCGGACGAAGGAGGGTTACAGGTCATGAAATCAATACCCCATTTCGTAAATGGTCTAGCAGAGACAACATGATGCATTGGCGCTAGCGGTTTGCAGATTTTACGATCATAAATTTGGCATGCGTGACAACTTTTGACTGCGAGGATGAAATCTCGAAAAATAGTAGGCCAAAAGTAACCAGCGCAGAGTATCTTCTGCACGGTAGCATATCCAGATAAGTGTCCACCACATGCCCCAGCATGACAATCATTTAACACTTTTTTGGCCTCCTCATGAGTGAGGCACCTCCTTAAAATGGTATCGACACCACGACGATAAAGTGTATCACCGACGATCAGATAATCTTTTTCTTGGTATCGAATACGTCACTGATCAGAGCGAGAGGTATTAGGTAGAAAATTTTGGCATTGGAGATAAATGATGAAATCCCCATACCAAGTATCAGATGATCTGATCAGAAATAGAGACTCGTCTGGAATAGATGGTTCCGACATAGTAGGATTACTATCAAAGGGAAGGCCACAGAGAAGCTCAGCCAAAAACAAAGACTTCTTGGACTTGGATTTGATAAATTCTAAATCAAATTCCTGCAAAATGACAATCCATTTTGAATATTTTCCCCCCAGCAATGGACGTGATAAGATATAAGTCATGGGCTTGTAATTCGAAACTACTGTTGTTTTTCGGAGCAGGATATAATGGCTAAATCCTTGGACAGCTTGAACAGCTGCCAAGGAAAGATTTTCCATGTACGAGTACTTAACTTCCGTATCATTGAGATTATGACTCAAATAATAGATCGGATGTTCAATTCCATCTTCTACTTGGACTAAAATCATAGCGATGGTCATCTCAGCCGCATCGATATATAGGAAATAATCGTTTTGATAATTCGAGGGATACATTAATGACGCTCGGACAAGATGGTCCTTGATAACATCAAAAGAAGCTTGCACAACTTAGTCCAAATGGAAGGGAACCCCCTTTTTCAATAATCGAGTAAATCCTTTAGCCATTTCGGTGTAGTTTGGAATGAACCTTCTTAGGAAGTTACCCTTTCCTTGAAGTTTTTGTATCTAAAGTAAGTTTGAGGGTGCACGAAAATCAAGAATGGCCTGAACCTTCAGTGGGTCTATTCGAATTCCTTCTTTTGAGACGATGAATCTAAGAAGTCGACCAGAACCAACACAAAACACACATTTTTGCAGATTGAGGAATATCTTGTAGTGTCGGCAGTGTAAGAAAATGGCTCTCAAATGCATCAGGTGATTAGTCCGATTTCGTGGATGCTCTGGTAAATCGTCTAGATATGGTTGAACAATGTTCTTGATGTTGTTGAAAGCATAATCCATTGCTCTCTGAAAAGTTGCCCGAGTGTTCTTTAAACCAAATGGAAGTTTTAGATATGCGAATGTGCCCCAGGGAAAGATGAATGATGTCTTATGTTGGTCATCTGGGCGGATATTGATTTGATTGTAGCTGGAAAATCCATCCATGAAAGAAAATATTTCACATCTAGCACAATCGTCAATAATCTGGTCGATAAAGGGTGTAGGATAGTTGTCTTTTGGACAAGCATGATTAACATCCCGATAATCGACGCACACTCTAATGGTTCCTTGTTTTTTCATAACAGGAACGATATTGGAAACCCACTCAGTTAGCGGAACAGAGTAAATGAAACCAGCACGCAAATTTTTTTCAACTTCTGTTTTGATGGCAACAGCTTTCTTCGGATGAACAGGACGAAGCCGTTGACGCACCAGTTTGACATCAGGATACATATTAATAGTGTGTTCAACTATACTAGTATCTATGCCTGGAATTTCCTCATAAGACCAAGCAAATATGTCATGAAATTCACGAAAAATAGGACGATATAAATCAAGTTCTAATGGAGAACAAGATACATCGACATGAATATTTTCTACAATGCCAGGTTTGGTCGAAATATCAATAGAAATCGTTTCTTCGATATTTGATAAGTTTCACTCAGAATCGATTGCATTAATTGGAAAAGAATTCGAAAAGAAATTTTGAATGGATGGGTGATATAGTTCACTAAGATTGTTTTCTTCATAATCTAAAAGATGGGAACGATGATGATAATCTTCCCATGGTTCTCCATCTGACATCATAGCTTCCAAAATATTTTCATCTGTCAAAAATTTTGAGGAAAACAGATCGGATGGAGTACCAAAATCTAATGAACGATCAACCCAAACACTCGGCGACGGTGATTTCGGATTTTCCGCCCAAGCCAAATAGATTGATTGCTATTCCAACTCAATAAGGCTGGGCGGTAAAACATCATCCAACGTAGAAATATCAGAAACACCCATACTCTCCCTTAAGCCAGATAGAGTGGAAGAGATCATGTAGTAGGTCTCTATACTTGCAATTTCTGCCGACGTCGTGGGCGGCGGTAATGCAAAGGTTCCCATAAGAGTGGAATCCTTTAAGAGTCCTACACCAATGTTCTGGATTTCTAGTTGGGGTAAGTGAACAAACGGAATGCTTCCAGTTACCTACGAAGTGGAGGCAAAGAAGGATAATTGATTAATGACTATGATTGTACCTTTATGTGGAAAGGAAATCATTCTAAAGTATGTAGAAACAATGGCAGTCATCGCATATACCCATGGTCTTCCCAGTAAAATATTATAGTCAAGGGGTCCGTCAACAACCTCAACATCAATACTTACTATTTTTCCCCCTAATTCAATTTGCAAGTTATTGATAATACCACAAGGTTTATATGTTCTTCCATAAAAAGCCTTCAACGTTGTTGATGATTGTGATAATCGCAGCGAGCCAAGTGAATTCCAACTGTTTAGAGACATAATGCAGGTAGATGCTCCCTCATCAATAATAGTACGATGAACAAGGTGATTGAGAACATTTACTTCGATGGAGAATGCCAATTCTTCTGGTAGCTGCGGTACATAGCCCGTATGATTAAAGACGACATGATTAGAATTAGTCAGATCAAGTCCACCAATGGCCGATTATAGAGCCTGCTTCTGGGAGGGACAATTTTGTAATACCTCAAGATCAGACATAGCTTAAGGGGATTGAGCAAAATATTCAACTATATTATAATTTTATGCAGCTCTTGCTCGAGGATTATATGTCGATTTATGAATTACTCCCTTTGGTGGCTTAACTGTCAATTTAGGAATAACAGGAGGTGGTATTGATTCATTAGATGGATTCGTTGTCAAGGTAGTAGGTTGATCAGTGGCCAGACTACCATAGTCTTTATTCCACGTCGACACCAAAATATCTTGTGAAGTTTTTGTAGTGGATAACATTAACACTTGGGAACTAGGAGCTGAATCCGTAGCAACCAAATTTGTGTCTGGATTTGGAAATGGGTCTGTCAACACAGCTGATGCATTTGAAGTCTTGATGATGTTTAAGACTTCAGCACGGTGAGGAAAATCCATAACAAAGTGTTCCTCATTACATATTATGCATGGATAACGAGGTTTCCGTGGTCTTGACGGTTGATCAGATGATCATTCCTACAGGTTAGAAGTTTTCTTTTTCTTTGATTTCCCCCTTTTCTTACTTCCTGGTTGCTTGTCACTTTTGCCTTTGTCAAATGACACGGCATTAATTTCAGAAGTAGGAGCAGGATCAGATGCAATAGTGTTTTGTGTGTTTACATTTCCTATCAAACTGTCTCGGGCATGAGAGTCCTTTATTTAAGGACGAACATTGAAATTAGATCGCGACGCATTTGGTATTTTCTCATAGAGCGTGCCAGAGTGAGTGTAAATCAAGTATAAATACTGGGCACGAGCGATGAATTTCTCTTCTGTGATGACGAAACCTTTAGCCACATCCTCTGTTATAGATGGTAACAAGGATTTGATGAACCATTCAACAAGGAGCTGATCAGGAACAAATGTCTTAACCATTCGTCGACGGTGACGCCACTCATGAATATGATCTGAAATGTGAGTAGCATTTTTCTGTTTGAAGTTGGTCAAAAGTTTCGTTCCAGTTTTGTATCTGATCGGTAACTGGAAATGGGTCAAAAAGACAGTAGCTAAGGCAGTGAAATTGTCAAATGAAGCTCTAGGTAATTCAATGTACCATTTAGCTGCCGAACCTGTGAGCGTTCTCTAGAAAAGACGTAATCGAATAGAATCATCATTTAGGGAATTTGATGAACACCATAAATGATAGGTCATAACATGAGTTGATGGGTCTTCTCCAAGGTTTCCATTGAATTTAGTACTGTTGGAGGGTAATTTATGTGGTATCACTGGCCACCAAGGAGCATAATTGATAGGATCATTAGTTAACCAGTTTAAATATGGTAATTCCAAGGTTGCAACAAAAGGCAACTGTATATTAAGGTCAAGTTGAGCATAGCTAGGATACGATGGAATTTCTTGGGCAACAGGTATTTGATCACCAGCATATGGGATTTGATGTTGGTAACACAGATAGGGGTTGTTTTGCACGGCAAATGCTTGCGAGTGCTGTTGACCAAAACCTGGATATGTTACTTGTTGAAATGAAGCTTGCGGAATTTGCGCCTGTGGCTACCAAGGGGTTTGTCCACCAAGATTATAACCCAAATTTGTATAAATTGGATTCAGTTGATATGTATAAGTAGGTTGTGTTTGTGACACCCCATAAAATGGTACACCAGCTTGTGAATAAATAATTCCTGATACAGGTTGTTGTAAATTAACCAAAGGATTTTGATATTGAGTTGAAGAACTCGCCTGATAAGGTTGATGTACAAGATTTTGATTCTGTAACAGGGGTATATATGCATTAACAAGTGGTAATGAAGTGGGTGTAATAGGTTGAACCAGTTGATACGATTGGACAACCGTTTGTGGTTGGATAGGTAGAGTGGGCTGCCATTGACAAACATTTAAATCAACATTAGTTTGACCAAAAGTGATTGAGTACTGTCATATTGGGTAACCAAAGGTTTCCCCCCAGCATAAGGAGGATAATAAGATGGAAAATATTGTTCACCGAATGCTGGGAGTCTAGTTGATAAAGGAATTGACCCATAATGACCGGCTTGATATTTCCCTGACGATGGATTTAATGAATCAAGTCGTTCAATACTAACTATAGGACTACCAGTTAAAACACCAGATGATGACACTGGCAAAGACCATGAATGTGAAGGTGCGCTAGAGAAAGTGCCAGATAGTGATTTGTAACCTGTTGGGACTGAAGGGCCACTGTGCAAATATGACTCTGGTGATGTTGTGAACATCGATGGAGTAGCAAGGGTAGGAGCTGATGTAATTGGAACAGTAGACCCAACCGAAGATGTTGGTTTAGACATGGTTGTTTGACCAAATGTATACCCTCGGAAATCGATGGGAGATTGAACGACAATAGGATCAACAAAATTAGATGGAAAGGATTGAGGAAATGACTGGTATAGGTAAAGGTCTCCCCCAAAGTGGGTTTGACTTAAAGGTGTATCAGGTTAAGGAATTTCTTTAATCACGATTAAACCAGGAGGAAGAACTTCACCGTCAGGCCCAAAATATATTTCAGATGGTTGACTGTGTGATATAGGAGTTTCAATAGCTACAGAACTTTGTGGGATGACCAAGGTAGGAACAAATTCTGGCTTTTCAGATTCAGGATTCTGATGTTCTGGCAAAGAAGAGACAGGATCTGGATGAATATGTGATGGAAAAACGTCGGGTCTAGGAGGTATGGTCTCAGCGATTGAATGGATCATGACCACGAGTAGCTGTGAAGACTCCGTTTCGACAACAGTAGATGAACTGGGATGTGTAGAAACAATTTGAGCTAACTATGGATTAAAAAATGATGTTTCGCCAGAGGTACGAATTTTACTTGATTTGGAAGATCGTGATCACCTTCGCCTACCAGAAATAACTTCTGGTGGTAAAGGTGGTCTTAAAGCTAATATATGCGAACGACGGGGGGTAGGATTTTGTTCTTCCACGATTACTGATTTATTTTATCCAAAAACAAATAAACAAAAATAGGGTAATGCTAGGCAAAAGGGTTTACCAGGAAACTGTGAATTGCAGAATACCTCTTAGCGAACCAAGCATTAAGGGAATTTTGAGGTCTAAAATGGGCCTCCTAAGGAAATTATAAAATAATAGTGGAAAAAATCAAATAAGATTTGATGACATCATCAAATTTCAGAGGGAAAAATGGAAAAACTACTTTTTCAACTCATATTTTCAACTTATCTCCCAAATTTTTTACTCAAATTTCGAGCGGGAGTACTCATTGGATGCGAAATTTAATTCCCCATCCAAGGAGTACCCATGTTGCATACTTTCGATGGGTCCTACTACACGAAAAATGAGAAATACATAAAAAAACGTGATTACAATCACATTTTTTATGTATTTCTCATTTTTCGTGTAGTAGAGTTCATCGAAATTATGCAACATGGGTACTCCTTGGATGAGGAATTAAATTTTGCATCCAAAGAGTACTCCTGCTCGAAATTTGAGTAAAAATTTTGGGAGATAAGTTGAAAATACGAGTTGAAAAAGTAGTTTTATTATTTTATTATTTTTTAATATTTTTGCCCTTTTATTTAAAAAATGGTAAATCATCCCCCATGGTTGACATCATCATCTTGAATCCTATTGGTTGTTATAAAGTTTATTTTTGTTGTACATTTTTCTTAGGAGGCCCATTTTAGACCTCAAAATTCCCCTAATGAAGTACGGGTAGGTAATCTCCCCCAATGCTGTGTTCGGTGTATGATAATTTCAAGGCGGATGACTCGGTTCACTATGGATGGATGGCACCTAAAATTTGTCCTACCAAATATACCCGAGGGTACGTGGAGGCCCAAGTCCGTATTAGCACTGTCTGATGTGAAACCGCACAGTGAGAACACCCCTTTATACTTATCATACTGTAACACCGCTCGATATGCTCGAGAGTACATGGATGAACTATGATATAATTACGTATGTGGAGTGAGGTATCACACTCGGAATGTATCGCAGACAAGTTAACGAAAGCTGCTATGTTTTACGACGCCGGAACACGTCTATAGCCTAGATCTCTAAATGTTATCGTTAATGTTCCAAAGCGTTGTTAAGTAAATTGAGATTTATTTTATGTTGAACTTGCTTAACAGTTTTCCTTTCAGATTCATCACGATGATGTATATGAAATTCCTAAAATGCAAGCTAAGAATGATAAACAAACTTTCACATTCAGCTTTTCTA
The DNA here is from genome assembly GCA_034641835.2 of Pinus albicaulis. Classification (NCBI taxonomy): domain Eukaryota; kingdom Viridiplantae; phylum Streptophyta; class Pinopsida; order Pinales; family Pinaceae; genus Pinus; species Pinus albicaulis. The sequence continues at coordinate 977,080,182 of CM076571.1, read as the reverse complement.
ATGAAAGACCTAACTACTAAGGGAAGAGAGAAAATAATTTGAGAACAAACAAATCAATGAACAAAACAAATCAATGAATCTCAAACTAAATGCAGATTTCCTAATGTTCCTTTTGCAAAAAACACACAATCCTACATGCAAATGCAATTTTTTCTTTTCAGTTTCTTTAATGTTATGAATGCAGAAAAGAAACTAGGTGCACTAGATCAATAATCGAAATGATTTTTACTTTCGAGAAACGAAGAATACAAACAACAATTTCTCTTTTGAAGGAAAAATGAGGATTTCAACAGCAATTTCTCTTATCAAGGAAATGAAGATTTTACAACAATTTCCTATTTCGAAAGCAAACGATTCTTAATGCAACCATAAAAAGTACTTTGAAATCAACTTGTCAATGATAATGAAAAACTTTTTAAAACAACATTGAACAAATTTTCATTCAAAGGAGAAGAAATATATAGAGCTGCTGGTCGATTGAGCATTAAACCTTTCAGAAAAAATCAACAAACAAAACTGAAGCAATGTACAAAGTCAGATTCAAGGGGATTTGTTCCCTTTCAGGAGCCAATGTAGTCTCCAAGGGGAGACAGTGCTCTGCAACGCAGGCTGAGAAGGGAGACAGTGCTCTGCAAAGCACTGTGCCCTGACCAAGGGTGCGTTGGGCGTAGTAAACAAAGAAAAAGCTATTGTTTGTCTCACTAACTTTGCAAATTAAGCTCTGAAAAAGTCTAATCTTTATGTGAAACAACTACTGGGTGGATTTATAAAGCAGATAAAAGACTAAAGCACCAAGAATCAAGAGAAATTCTCCCCAGCGGAGTCACCAGTTTGTTGTGCCAGAATTGTAATCTACGGATAAACTACGCTTCCCTAGACCAGTGTCTAGTCTAGAACAACAGGTGAAAGACTATACTACCCTTTTTCCTAACTCAGAACAGATATACAAAGAGGATTGGATGCTTACTTGTTTCAGTCGCTTCCAAATGGCTCCTTTTTGTCGCTTCCACTACAACTTCAAATTCAAGCAGTTTCAAATAGCTTAATGCTTCCTCCACAAAGAACATTGAAACAACAGAAGATGCAATAATATAGATATCTATTCAAGCTAGTTAGCTAAATCAGTTAAGCATAAACTACATTCATCAACCAAGATATTACAACATGGAAAATCAAAGTTATCATAGATGCATGTAGGGAAAAATAATAAGTACTCTTTATTGATGATAGAAGGAGAGGTTACAACCTAGTGAATGATTTGAAGTGACCTTCCAGCAAAGTTCCCAAGTCTCATCATAGCATAAGTCTCTCCAGCAGCAGCTCCACAAATCAAACTCTCTATTGAAAATTCTCCAGCATTTCTCTACTCAAATTCGTCCTCCTCAAACACTTAGATCTGTGTTCAATTTATAGATGAACTGTAGGTTGTTTTGCAATAAATTGCATTCCAAAAATAGGCAAGACATGTTTCCATTCATGTATATGTCAAATGGACACTTGGATCCGAAGCATGACACATGTGAACCCTTCTAGAAGACACTGGCCACGTGGAGATTCTGGAACAATGAGAATTTCACTCCCAATGTGACCAATGCACCTTTCAATGTCGAGAAGTGCTTTGCAGAGAAGCCTTGAATTGGGCTACCTGCATATGCAACGCACGTAGGCCCCTTAGAGCCTATGTTGGTGAGCTCCCACATGTTAAATAATAAGCTTCAAACCATGGAAAAGCCTTGCATTGATGAAATTCACTGTTTGATTCATCTTGTTTCCTATCCTAGGGCATATAGCAACTGAGATGATAGGGAATGATAGACCCTTTAATCATCGGTCCTGGAGATGATGCCCAGTTAACTAGGTCATTGGGAATGGTGCCCAAATTTACCTATAACAGTATTCTTCCCCTTTCTACCAACACTCAATAAGAGGGACCTAGAGCCACCGTTTGCATTATTGTGTCATTTGACTTGTTAGAGCTTCTATTTATTTATGTTTGGTTTTTAGATTAAATTTTCATGCTTATTGTTATATATAGTATGCTCATTTACTCCACTTCTTTCTGCCTGTTACCAATAGTTTAAAGCGGTAAAGCACACCCCTTAAACTGACGATGATTTCGTACATACGTGCACCAAACACACCGCAACACCATGCATCCTCAATAATGCCTCCAATCCAAAGCACATCAGAGGCAATAGATTTCAGTGCTAAGTTCAACGAATGGACAATGCAAGGTGTCCAAAATATTTGTGGATATTTTGCTTCCAAAATCATGCTAACGACCTTGTAAATAGGTGGATTATCTATAATTATTTTCACACAAGAATTGAAACCTACATCTTCAATAATTTTAATAAATAACTCACCCATATATTGTGCATCCTTGTACTGTCCAAGTGCAACCACCGATTTTAGGAAAATTGGACCATTCAAGGATGACACCATGAATTTGATGAGTGGGTGGCATGCTAGATCTATCCATCCATAAGAAACAATTCTAACCCTAGATGTTGGCCATGCTTATTTAATAGGCTCCAGCATTTTGTCCACCTATTTCTTTGCCTTTGTAAAAAATGTGGTTCTGAGCTTCTATGACCCAGGAGGCACAAACTCTGATGAAGCCCCATGACTAAGAGCTCGACAGATCTCAATAAATAGAGGTGACCGTGAAACATTAATAGATATGAATTTCTGGTAAGAAAAATGCAATGGTGAGATCAAGCTCTTCCCTCTTCTATTTTTGGAAAATATTTTCCATTGGACCAAGTGTAGTTGCCTTTCTTTTTGCTGATTTCCCCCCACTAAAACTTGCAAAAGGGAAATTGTTGTTGCTTTTCCTTAAGAATGGAAAGGAGTCATCATTCTTGTTTTGTTTTGATTGTGATGCCATAGTTGTTGCACAAGCAAATGCCTCTTTCTCCAATTCCTTCCTCTGTGGCAATTCAATTCCTATACAAGCTTAAATGCCACAACTTGGAAAATCCAACAAATGAGCTTTCACAAGGCAATATGTGCTCATGAAATGGTTGTGGCAAAAATTGCATTTCCATGCAACATTGCCTCCTCCCTTTGCCTTGCTACTTGGCCCTGCTTCTCTTGTCACATATTTCACAATGGGTATTTGGGGTCTTGATTTTGTTTTCCCTGAACATTTGTAGTTGTTGTTGCAACCCCACTTCCAATAGATGGAATACTTGCACACCCTAATGAAATAGGGATAGGAGGGGCATCTCCAATGGGGACATTCTTCCCATTTCTTTTCCCCTTCCTTGCTGTGCTTGATTGAGCCATGAATACTGTAAAAAATAAACAAAAATGTCAAATATATAAAACACATGCACATGCAAACACTAACAACAAACTAAATGCAAAAACATAGAGAGATAGTGCACTTACCAGATGTTCGAATCTCTTTGAAAACACTCCCTTTCTCCTTGCTAACCCTTGCTCCTTTCTAACCCTTGCTCTATGTTCACTTCACAAACAAACTTCGGTGAGAAAGAATTAGACAAAATCAAATTTGATAACTTCAGCAACGCTCTTTTGCGTTGTATGTGTCTGGCTGTATGAGATTCGATCGTGTCCGTACAAGACATGATCGAGATTCGACGTGTCTTGTACGGACATGACCGAATCCTGCAAAATGGATTCGAATCCATACATGTTGTGTCCGACACGTTGGATTCAGGACGCGTGGGCCCCTATGGATGAATCTTATTTCCTAGCATATACTAGATCACTATAATAGAACACTTTGGTACTTTGATAACCTGTTATTGAGCCCCACATGAGCTACGTCACCTACCAAATCACATGCCACATCATTTTCTTTGACCAATTAGAGCCTTCCACATGTTTGAGTGCTAACCTATACCCGCCATGTGTCACTTTCCAATAATCCAATTGGCTGACCAAAAATGTCAAATCTGATTTTCACATGTCATCTCAACATGCTGCTACATCATCCATGTGAGCATGCCACATCGGTTCCTTTCCACACCATACTATTGCTACATCACACTGGCACCATATAAATATTCCTCATAAAATTATAAAATTAGGAACACACCCAAAATATTGACTGAAGCGTTGAGAAACTACAAGGAAAAGACCCTTTAGCGGAGGTTATAAAGGAGTTTTTTCATGCTATAAAATTAGCCAAAATTGTCAAAAAAACATTTGCTACAACATCCATTTATGGTTACGAAGGTTTTGGCGTAACTTTTAATGGAAATTCAACACAACTAAAAAAACTGGGCTGCCGAAGGTTATTACAGATGTTTTTTTCAACGGTGCGCTACTAAGGTTTCAACGCATCAGTGCGTGTCATCTAGACGGTGGACCCAGGGCGGTCGAAGGTGCATGCACCGGGCTGTCAAGGTATAAAACCGCACCAGGCACAATGTTGGTAATACAATGCACATGGCCATTCTAAATGGTCTTGGGATTTGTGCGATGCCTATAGGTTGTCTCAACGCACTGGTACATAGACTTTTAGAAATGCACCGGTGTGCCGGTACGTCGTACACATGCACCGGTGAGTTGTCTCACATAAATGCACTGGTGCACAGTATCGCACAAACGCACCGAGATTTTTAATTGATTTTGGTATTTGTGAGGTTCTCATAATTTGTTGAAATGCACCAGTGCGCTGCAGCATACAAACGCACCGGTGTATAGTAACTGACACACATTGGTGTTCATTTTGTATTTTTTAGAAACATCGACTTGTTTTAGTGCAATTATTGTGATTTTTTAAAATTCATTATTCATCAAAAGTCGACACATCTTATAACAATATTCATATTCATTAAATTTTTATTAATGCATTTCAATGTGATGTTTGGATTAATTTGTTATATCATATCATAATTATTGTGATTTTTTAAAAATCATTATTCATCAAAAGTCGACACATATATATCTTATAACAATATTCATATGAATTAAATTTGTATTAGTGCATTTGAATGTGATGTTTGGATTAATTTGTTATATCATATCATCAAATTTCACATCTCTTCATTATAATATTTAATCATCCATAAATTTAATCAGTGGCGTTACATTTCACAACGGCAATGGATAATGTAATAGAATAAATTAAAACACAGACACACACACACACACATATATATATATAATACAATCTTTTTCATACAAAATGGGACAGCGGTTGGTATCCCTTTGTCTTTCAATTGGGACACTATGTCCATTACATTAAACAAAATGTCTGATTTCACAGACAAATATTTCAAAAAATACAACGCCTTGCTTTGATATCCAAACATAGTGATCATCATTCTTTGCTTGATCTATTGTCACTGCTAGAGCTACTTCCATGACTTGGGTTATTTTCAAAAATGTTTTGTTGAAGGTGTTGATTGTTTCCTTCTTCTTCACCTTCCATCTACAAACATAAAAATAAATTGTAATGAGTGTATATACATTGTTGAGAATAATGAAAATTGCAATATTAAATAATATACATCAATGTAAATCGAAAATAAATGACGTACCATAGCAAAAATTGACTCATAAACTATACACATTCTTTCAAAACCATGTACCATGCCATTTTTCAAGATTTCATCTATTGGCGCAGTTCCATACTTTGTTTCCTGCAAGTTTTATACCCCATAACAAATCATATATTTAATATAAAAGTTTTTTTTGTTCTATTAATTATAGACGGAGCTAAGTAAAACAAGATCGATAGATGCTTACAAATTCCACAATTAATTTCTGATATGCCAACATATACTCACAACCCATATTTAACCCAATCTCAATCAATTCATCTGATGGTTCTTCTTTGTATGTTAGCACCTGTTTGAAGACATTCAATGATGAATTTTGTAAAACAACTTAAAAAATAGAAAAATGAAATCCAGTTAAGTTGTTATAAGGAAGTAACAATTACTCACAAACTTAGATGTCAACCCTTTTCTTCCTTGTCGTATTGTTTTATGTGCTGAATAGGTTCCGTTTTCTTTTCTTTTTTGCAAGAAAATACTTGAAAATTAATATTTAATGCTAAATTTTTTATTTATTGTACCTAATGATTGAAAAATTCAATGATTACATATTACATTTGAAACACGTTGTTGTTGAGATGGCTCCTCCTGGAATGCAATTTTGTCCATTTCTTTGACCATCTCCTTATACACCTTTTGGACATTCCTACTGGCATATTTCTGATATCAGCTCGTTCATCTTTTAAGATATTTATAATCTTCCTAAAAATGTAACATGACAATAAACAATTTAATTTTTATATTGATATATGAAAAGTAAATATAACAAAAGTGATATTTCTAAATAATTCTAGACAAACATTTAAAGTAATATTAATTTTTCATTTTTTTTTTTTTTGTTGTACGTTTTTTCTATTAAAAGTCTGACATGTCTCATTGAACAATTCTCTGAAAACTCTTCCCGTAGTTTAGATAAAATTTGGTTCCTGGAATCATTGGATTGATTTTTGTATTGTAAGTGGAAATAACATCTATACATTTGTTCCACTAGATCCCTCAAACTTTTGTAAAAGTTTCCCCCCCTTTCGTTAACCTCCAGCACCACTTCAGATGAGCTAAGGAGTAATTTATTTTCATTTGCATGTTCTATTTTTTTCTTTTCTTAGAAAAAAATTCCATTTCTGAGTTGTTGGTCCCTGTAGAAAATTTAACATATGTGAATTAATAGATTGTTTGACACATGTTATCTAATAATTTTAAGTATATTATTAATGAAAATTAAAAAAAGAAACTCATATTGGATTGTTAGTATATTTTCATTCACCTGATTCATCCTTTTGCAATTTTTCCATCAAGCTTTATGCTCTTCTGGTCTTAGATCAGAAATAATATTATTGAGCTTCGTCATTCTGTAGCTCTGCATGATACACAATAAACAATACATATTAGTTAAACTTACATATAGTTCAAAAATAATATTTTTTGTAAAGAATTTACAAAGAACTTTCCTTTTATGATTTTCTTGATGTGTTATCAATATTTTTGTTACTTGATCTCTTGTCAGCGATTTCTTTATCATTCTGAAACCTGTACCATATCATTCATTAATATATTTATAAATAAATTGTCAACTTTTCAGGTAAAAAAAAAATCTGAAGAAACTGGTGCACCATTCATGGTGAACAAACCGACGTCGGTGTGTGGGGGTCTTCTAAACGCAACACCCAAATAGTATTATAGACTGTATGTTGCTCTATGTCAACAAGGATCACCGATGTGTTACATGTTAACCACTACACCGATTAACACAGAGAAAATAATAAAAATCCTCCAGTATTAGTTTTGTAGCATAAACGCTCTGCGCAAACTAGGGACCACCATATGGTGCTCTCTGTCAACTAGGATACCCGGTGTAGTGCGTTATATGTTACATTGTGCACTGATTAACACAATAAAACAATTTTTTGCGAAACAACATGTTCGCGGTGCGTCATAATGAAATGGCGCACCGATGCCCTATTTTACATATGGCGCACTCTTTAAAAAAAATTATTTTTTAATTTTTTTATTACACAGTACTTTCGCGGTGCGCTGGGAATATACAATGCACCAGTGAGCTAGGTTACATAGGATGCACCGATAAATTTTTTTTTTTTTTCAAAAATTCATGCAAGGGCGGACATGGACTGGGATACGACTATGCAAGTCGTCCTGTGGGTTGGATTTCAATCTTATCTTGATGATGAACCTCGGTAGCAGGTTCGGAATGTCGATGGAAGAAAAAAAGCCACTCAATGCGATGGATCAGAAGCAATTTCATTACAATATACAAACCTTATAAATCTAAAATGAAAAGCCCTAATTCTGAAATCACAGAAACAAGGAGAAGAAAGGGCAGAAACAAAAAGAATGAAGGGTTTAGGGTAAAAATAGATTTTTTTTTCTTTTGTTTCTGAAAATGAAAAAAAAAAGAAATTTTTTTCTTACTTCGTAAAAAAACTGTAGAAAAAAGTAAAAGGAATAATAAAATTTAATCACGATATCGTTAGAAATTCTATGCTACAGGGTTTGAATCACCAGAGGTTTGGAATTCTGATTGTCTGAATACTTCTGTTCGAATGTATTTCGCTGCTCCACAGTGTTGTCATGCTTTCTTGATCCATGTATGTATTCTGCAAATCTCTGGTTGAAATTTTTTGCAAAAATAGTGAAATAATGAAATTTTTTTAATATTTAAAGAATTGTTTTATGAAATTAGATTTTCAAAAATATTTTGCCTCTTATTTTTCAATTTACCGTTTTTTTTTTCACTTAAACAAAATAGAGTTGTGTTTTTTTTTTATTTGCAGTTATTTTTCACCGGTGCATCACTTAATATCACCACACCGGTGTGTCCATTGGTAACATGACACCATTGCGTAGTAACTAAAAGGCACCGGTGCACAGTAACTAAAGGGCACCGGTGCGATTAAATGTACATTAGCACCGATTTGCGGTTAAGGCACCAAAATTACTTTTAGGTGTGTACACCAAAATTTAGTGAACTCCAACCATAGAAATTGAGAATTAGAATTTTGTTTATTCTTGATGGAAATATGCAATTAGAATTAGAATTTTTTTTACTCTTGAGAATTAGAATTGGATAAATTCTTAATGGAAATAAATATTCTTCCAATGAATTTTGTTTATTGCAGGAGGTCCCCACTGATTATGTGGAGAGAATGCAATGTGGGGCATGTGAAGATGAAATACTACAGGGCTTAAGTGGGAAATTGTGGCATGTGAACCTGTGCTATGCTAAGACATGGGCAGTTTTCACAAATGGTTGGGAAAGTTTTGTTTCTTAGCTGTTTATTGAAGTTGGAGATATTTTAGTTTTTAGACATGTTGGAAATGTACATTTTTCTGTGAAAATATTTGGGCCATTTATTTTCAAAACTACACCTCTTCTTATTTTAGAAAAAGAAACTTGAACCTTTCCACAACCTGCAACAAGAAAAGGTGCCAACAGGAGCCTCTGACATGCATATCTATTTCTTCTGTTGAGGTCTCGAAAGGAATTGATCATGGCTAGTCTACTTTGCTGAGGAATCAGCCTAAATTTTCTTTGGTTCTACCGATGGGTGTAGTTGCTAACAGATACATGATTGTAAGCTCCCTCCAATCCTCATTAAATTGCAGAATATGGATTAAAATCCATAGAAATGCCAATCATTTGCGTAAAATGTCTCGAAACACAGAATTGAGTGTTTTCTTGTTTGAAAGTTGTGTTATTATGGTGAAAGAAATTATTCTTTCTATTTTGTGTTAATATGGTGAAGAAATGGAATAATGCTCAAGTATGTGACTACAATGTTGAATCATATTCTCAAAATATATTGGTTCTTTGTTAAATGCATAGCTACAAGATTCAGTCATATCGCTGCTAGGAAAATTCAACCGAAATACCAATGCTGAAGGGTCGGTACTGTCTACTGTCCCATGAACCCGTAATACCCACAAAAAATCTCAAAAACCTTTTAATAAAATGAAAAATAGTCCAAAAATGTTTTTTTTTGTCTATTGCATTCTAGACACCTAAAAAGGTTGTTTTCAAAAATAAGCGTGAAAATAAGCAGAGGAAATGGATGGATATGATAGCTTAAGTCATGAGGGACCTACGCTCCGAATTTCAGCTCAAAATAATGCTTCTAGATTTGTTAAACAACTCCTCCTTTTCTGACTAGGCTAGAAAACCTTGATTTCCCATGACTTTGCTAAATAGAAATTTCTGAATAATGTGAGAGCATAATTTTCATGGGGGTTTCTGCAGAAAATGATAAAATAAGTCTTATATAGAGTTTACATTAATCACAGAGTAAATAAATGGATATTTTATCACTTATACAGTAGAGACAAGACTCCCGAAAAAGGTTTTCAGCAAAATGCATGAATAACAAGTAGTACTACAGAAATAACGCAGTTACTGCATATCTATATTATACATGGCTGAATATGACATGAGACAACAAAATAATACAAGAAAATGGCCCTAGGCCTCTTATTAGCACTCCCGGAGGGAAATAAGCACCTCCTCCTCAAAGACTAGCGTAAAATCAAAGGGTGCAACCCTACTGCTGCTGCCCCTACATGAAAGACGTAGTTTTATAAAGGAGACTGTGTTGTGTCTGAATATGGATGAATGACCCCAAGCCAAAAACTGATATGAAGCTCAAATCACTCCCCTTTTGATCCCTTAAGCAAGCTGATCCAAAGAGAGGATGGAATTCCCACATAGGAATTCCTTGCACTAAGCAGTGCAGCGACTCTGGCTAAACAGTTGAAGCTTGCAAGTGGTCTCAAGACCAAAATAGTTGAATACATGAATGATCTTCTTTGATGCTATGCCTTTCTTTTATCTTTGGTGGGCCTCCTCACCCTGGACCACACACAATGTTGAGGTTACTTCTTCATGAAGCTTCCTCTTTCAAAACTGCACAATGGTAACATACTCGAATATACTCGAATTAGCATCCATAAGAGGCAACGCAATGGTAATATACTCGAATTCTTCTAAAATATGTTCAATGGAATTAGTACATCTGTTATTAATTCATCAATATTTATACTTTTTAAAATGGGTTTTTATAAAGAAGATGACTTAATTACCTTATACCTTATAAGAATTTTTTTTCGAAACATTATAATACGTATTTTGAAATAATGTTAAAATCAATATTTCACTTGATAATTTGCAATTATGTTGATCTCAATAAAAATGGTGTACTGTGTTATGTTGATCTCAATAAAAATGGCGGCGCGAAGTGAACGATCATCAGATGATGAGTCGCTGCTCGCGGACTGTCAATCACGTGCTGCATCTCAACCATGCCTATAACATGCAACAATCCTCCTCAGCTGCGTAACTAAGGTCATAGCTCCTATAACATGCCGCATCAGGCTGTACATGTCACGTGGCATGCCTCTCCACATATCTAACAGCCTACCATTGGTCTGTATGTCTATCATATTAGCGGGCCTGATGCCCGCCTCAACAATCAATGCAATGAGTTGGTTGCCCAACTTGATCCTGTATCTGCTATTAAGCCGATCACGCCTATCAAAAGGCAGTGCCGGCACACCAACAGGAGCAGGTCTCTCTGTACTAGCCTCCTGACGACCCTCAACATTTGGCATACCCTGATTGTCATCAATATCCAAACCTGGATCATGTGGTGGTGTTGGCATGTCCTCGCCATCAAAAGACCCAATGTCTACAAAATATATACAAGTACATAACAATAATTAGACAATTTCATTACACAATTTAATAAAAACAAGTTAAAGAACATGTAAGAATAAATTGAAATAAAACAGTAATATTATCTCTATCATCCGGTGGCTCATCATCTGTGAAGAGGATTTTGGTACACCCTCGCCAATCCAAATCAACATAAGGACAGGGGACCATAATGAAGGGATGCTCGTCAATACTGGCTAGCAACTCTAGTGCATCATGCAATATCCTCGCTGGAAACATAGTCTTGCTGCTCTTGGGCATCATCTTCCCCCACATGCGCATCCGTGCGTCGAACATCGACCTACAAGGTTGTCGAACAAAATTAGGCCCCCTCTCTGGAAACCTCTAAAAAAATAAACAAAAAAGCTCTTAAGAGAAAGGGAAGCTGACCCTCCCTTGTGCATGACCACGACAACTATCTAAGGTTGTACAGAATTGTTGCAAAAAAATGGCACACCACTTAACAAGTTGTGGCTCCTGTAGTAAAGAATCTACATAATATAGAAGTGAGAAACTAATGCGTTGCCCATCACTGGTGTTGTGTGAAATGGTCGAAATAAAAAATGAGAGGCACTTCACCTCCTGACTACCAAATGCACCAATACATAACTGACCTCCGGAGACCTGAAAATTTGAAGGAGACAATATATCTGCACTAATGTATCTTTGGAAGTACACCAACTGAATCCCTGCTGCATAGCCAACTGGAACCTCTGGTAACGAGGGAAAATACACCCCTCTCCTCGATAGTCGTGTAATGAAATATATGTCCTCCTCAGTGGGCATGTACCACTGGATAGGACCAACCCGGAAAGCCTGTTGGTGGGCATTCCACCTATAGATAAGATGTCTTAAAAACACACCATGGCCCTTTAGGGAAGTAGCCTCCTTATACATGCCTTAGGAGCCCCTGGGTAGCTGCTGTAATAGGGCGAGGGTACGCATCTCTCTCCCTCTCTCATGCCTCCCACAAGCGAACCATGTCATACCGCTTCGCCTGTTGTTGCTGTTGTTCCCCCTCTTCTCTCATTTCACATATCTGAATGATTGACATATTAAACACAATTTTTTTTATTAAATGAAACATATATTTAGGAATATACATATATAATTTTTTTTGGAAAAAAAAATGAAACATTCGGTGCGCCACAAAAACAGGCATGCACTGGTTCCGATGCGTCTTGTTTTTGTCGCGCACTGGAGGCGGTGCACTAGATAATATTCAACGCACTAGAGGCGGTGCACCTGAAAATTTTCAGTGCACCGTTGACTATGTACGGTGTCAGGTGTGTGGTGCACTGACTAAAATCTATGCCATGGGGCATATAGTTTGATCAGCGCACCGACCTCCTGACATCATTAAATAATCAACGATGCGGTCTTTTACCAAGCCACACCGTTAACCCTGTCAAAATGCGGAATGCAGTGCGCTGGCAAAAATATCTACCCCAGGGTGGATATTTAAGTCAACGCACCGCATTATCGCTATTCCACATGGTCAATGGTGCGGCCGGGTAATCGACCGCACCGCACTTTTTTAAAATTTTTAAAATGACACGGTGTGCCTTCAGTACCACCTTGGAACTGGTGTGGGTACCGTTAGCACCAGTTGCAGTGCAATCTATAAATTTACAGGCAGCACCGCGAACTGGTGCGAGCCGAATGGCTCGAGCACACTGCGTGACAATTTTTTTTTTTTTTTAAATGGTTAATTTTAAGGTAACTTGAAATTCTAATCCGTTAAACGACTTACTTACGGAAAAAAAAAGAAAAATACCTATACATTTGGTCGTCGAGGAGGCATATTGGCTACAAAATTTGCAAAAGAAAAATTTCCCACCATTTTGAAAAATTCAAGCTAGAGATTGGTGGGCAATGCACAGTAGCAGTGCGTGCAATGGGTGCAATGGGAGCTCCAATGTCAGGGTGGCTCAGAGAAGGATAAATTGCACCGGTGCTTGAGAGCTCTGGAGCACTGAGAAAAGTGAAAAATGCGGTTTTTTGGCCGTATTTTTTTTTTATTTAACCGTGTTCCGGTGTGTGGGGTTTTCTAGGCGCATCGGGGCGGTTTCTGTTTTGGAGCGGGGTTTTATGACGCACCAATGCAGAATCTTTGTAAAGCATCAGTGTGCTGCAGTAATAAGACGCACCAAACAGGTTTGTACGGAGCACACGATGTCTGGTGTGACAATGTTTTGTGCGCACCGGTGCTTTCTCTTGTTGAACGCATTGGTGCAATTTAGGTTGATAAGCACACCGGACAAAAAACATCCGCAAAAACCTCCACCTGCCAACCTCGTCTAATAACCTCTGATAGAAATGAATGTCTAGGATATTTTTATAATGGATTCCTTAAAAACCTCCGCTAGAGGGTCTTTTCCTTGTAGTGAGATAGGTGATTCTGTAGTATGAGTTAGCTAACCACATGGTAGTTGTGTGGGTGGAAAGACCTTAGTGGTCCTACTTTTGTTGTCTTGGTACAAATAGTTCCGTGGTTGAATTGAAGCTAGATCCTCTATATTGCAAACTAATATTTGATATATAAAATTTGGTGGAGTATTAAACTAGGGGCCGCTCTGAGCCATAATTTTGGTGTCTTGTATATTTGATGATTGATGACATATTTATGATATTGTGTAAAATTATTAGAGCACAAATATGGATCTAGATGAAGAATAATTGCACAAACTTGCTAAGTTGAAAAAGAAAAAGAATTAGAATTGAGAATGAAATTGATTCATCAATATTAGGTTGAGAATCAATATATAAAGCAATTAAGTTAAGCGTAGTTGTACATGCAATAACTATAGATAATTAAAGCTAATTGAAGCTAAGCGTGTTTTATGTTCTGTTAATGTGCACATGCACCACATGTAAGCACTAGAGTTAACTAACTAAGCCGAGTGCACATCACATACAAGTAGTGAGTTAACTAACTAAGCCAAATACACATCACATGCAGTATCTAAAGTTGAACTAAAATTAATTTAAGTGCATGTACACCAACATATTGACATAACTGTGATGTGATGTGGCAATGATACACTTGATTTTATTTGAAATTTGGTATTCCTCTAAAATACTTGGCTAAAACAACATTATGTAGCTATTGATTTGTGAGGAGCAGTGCGAGTGTAGTATTATCGAAGTAGTCAGGCCGTGAGTGAAAAATATGTTGGTGCCACATGATTAGATGTCATGAGAAACATAAAAGTGTGAAAAATATCTAGGGATATAAAAATTAACCTTATATCATGATTATAAGAATATCGGATCATGGAGTTTAATTTAAAATAAAAATTGTTGTGATATAGTGAAATGTAAATGTATCGATTTGTGACTCAAATTTGTGATTCAATTTAATAGTAAACGTCGGTTTTAACGGTCCTTCAGGTCACCAAAATAAGATGTCAATGTTTTTCTTTGTTTTCGTCTTTAACTAATAAAATTCGTGCACACAATACAATTTATTTTTTCGATTTTAACTAATAAAATGCATGCACAACATATAATTTATTGTATAGATTTAATCTTAATAAGTAAATTATATGGATTTATTGTATAGATTTTCTCAAAAAAATTTATTGTATAGATTTAATCTTAATAAGTAAATTATATGGATTTAATATTAATCAGTAAAGTACAATTTTAATCAGTGAAGTACAACCCAAAACCCTTGATGGAAAAAGAAAATTCATATTTAATAATTCCGTTAATTCGTTAATGGGTTATTAACTTTAGTACCATTCAGAATTGCACATTTGGTTTTTGTTTGATCACCTATTACTTTGGTTAAAGATATTAAATAAATTTCAATTTTGCAAAATAAAATTTTATAAAATTATTTTTTTATTTATTGTAATTTGTTTTATCAATATTTGTGTAAAATTATTGGTTGTGATTTTAAACATTTTATTGCTTCATGTTTCTTAACTCGTGGATTGACAATTACACAAATATATAATGGATATTTTGTTTTCTGTATAAATCAATGTTGCGAACATCAACATCGAGATAAGATCAATAAAGATCTTGAAAGCCAAAAAATCATAAATATCGTGAAAATATCGATACAAATCGACAAGCATCGACAAAATTAAGATAACATAAAAATATCTGTAAAAATCAACAAATATCAACTAGACCAAAAGATTGTGATTTTAAAATAAAATCAAAATGTTATCAAAATATTCTTTAACACTGATATAAACTACATATAACACACCATAAACAACATCATACCATCTGTAAGTGTAATCATATATGCTTTTCTCTACTCAATAGTTGCACCATAAGTACATGCAGATCACATTTCATTAACTCAAATAAATATCCAGTATCAGTCGCAGACTTGATGACGACGATACGATTTTTTCGAATATATGATGTATTTTTGTCTAGGTTCCATTTGGTCTCCAATAAGTAAACGAAAGATATAACATATGCGAAAACCTTAATTTTGGTGTGCAATATCACTTTTTTTTTTTTTTTTATGGCAGATCACATTTTTAAACGACGTGCTTCAATGGTTTTGATACCCGTTTATCCCCATTTGTGCTTATTTTGCATGCTTTTAAAGTGCCTAGAGAAATCATTGTTCAATAACTTGAATTATGAATGGTTTTGATACCTTTTGTCCCCCATTTGTGCTTAGTTTGCATGTTTTAAAGTGCCTAAATAAATCATTGTTCAATAACTTGAATTATGGCTTTAAAAAAAATTGTTTTATGTAACTTTTTTTTGTAAAAACAATAAATCTTGATATTTATTTTTTAATAATTTTTTCTTTTATATTCAATTTTAAACAATTATTTTATTTATGTTGTTTCTTAATAAAAACATTCAGTATTGACATCTCTAAAATCAAGTTATATTTGTTTTATATGTATTTTCTAATGCAAATCAGTTTATTAATAAAATTATCTAGTTATTGCTTATGAAATATTTTTAAACTTTAATTATATTTATTTTAAAATACAAATTAGACTTTTAACAAAGTTTTTTCATTATTATTTTGTTAACAAAATTATCTAATTTATGTAACAAATCAATTTAATAATAATAATAAAAAAATCCTATAACAAATTTATTTACTCATAAACATATTTTTATTAGAGATTTAACAACTTTATTTATATATTATAAATTTATTGTGTTGCATCTCTTTTATCATGTCAATGAATCAATAATTACAATAGGGGATTTATTATTGTTAAGTCTTTAGGCCATCTTAAAAGTTTTATTATAGAAAAAATTCAATTATACAATATGATAAGATTGCCGCTTATAATAATAAATATAAAACATATAGGAACAAAAAATTAGAAAATAGGAGATACATTGTATGTTGAAATCTTAAATTCTATTGAATGTGTGTGCAATATTTCTCTTTCTTATTCTTCTATTTCTTGTTTTTTGGGTTTTTAATAAATTTATTTATATATGCAAATCCAATTTTCCAACATGCCTTACGATTAACCAATAAAAAATTTAATCAAAAATTTATTATTATTGTTTTTAGTAGGATTAGTTTCTCTATTATAAAAATGTTCAATTACAAATAACCAAATACCTCAATTTACCAATAAATAAAATTTAAATTAACCCAATTCTAAACTTAACACTAGCGTGGATTTAATATTTTATTTTAAATTCTAAACTTAACACTAACATAAATTTAATATTTTATTTTAATTTAATTCCATTTAAATTAAGCACTCAGCACCAGCACCAGCTACTATGAATGATATCTATCTCACTTTTAAAATCATAAAAGAAAAGTCCATTTACACAACTAACTATTTATCTGTTGAAATAATGATTTGGTGTATTCGATACACAATGTTAATGTAATGTTAATGATGGTTTACCTTTCACATCGGCAGTGGCTACCACTATCTCTCAGAAATATAGTAATTCTCTCAATATTTTTAGTTTTCCAGCACTGAGTTTGATGACTACGATTAGTTATCAATGCATTAATCATTAGCAGAATTTATGTAAAATAGATTTAAATTATTGTGCTGAGGTGATGTCAAAGCTTAGTATGATAGAGAAGTAAATGGGAATTTTTTTTTGTAAATTTATTAAAAATGTTAATCTGAATTTATTGAGTAAATATAAAAAATATTTTAAATTATAATTTATTTATATGATATATTTTATATTATTAGTTCTAGTTAAGATTAGACTTTATTAATCTATTGGTTTATTAATTATTATTAGTTTAGAGTTTATCAATACAAATTATAATGTTTAATTTCGAAAAAAATATTTATTTTTTAATATTAATAAAAAATATGTATTTTACAAACATTTTAAGAGATGGTAATTTGAAGATCTTATTTCAACTTTTGCATAATATAACTGTTTCAAATTTTTTGTCATAATTTTTGGATATAGTCTCAATATTTATATCATAATTTTAAATATTTGTCTTGATTTTTCATTGTTTAATGGTAAATAACCCATTTACCATTAGTTACTACTCAACCATAATTTAAATACGTATTTCCATAAACATATAATAATAATAAAAGTATAAATATAAAAATGATATATATATATATATATATATATATAACAAGATTCTTAACCATAGGGATTCACCCTCACTTTACCATAAAGATTCATCCCATTGAAAATAGAATTTGTTCCAATACTACCAGTCAATATCATGTATTATCAATACAACATGCCCAAAAAAACCATAACTCATTTCATAGTTAGAATATTTTATATATGGTTTAATTTAATTTAATTTCATAACATATTTAATATTAAATTAAAAAAGCAAAAAAGAATAACTATTTTAAAAATAAATCTCAACTTTTTATTAAAACTATTATGCTAGTATACTATAGAGATTAAATTCCTATCATCCATTTATTAGTTATTAATAATTAAATTAAAACTATGAAAATCTTTAATTAGTTCTTAAATATACATATATTAACGTATTTATATAAACATGTTTAACAAATATTTATTGAGGAAATAAAAAACAAATACATATATAAATCTTAAAGCTTTTGTAAAATTAAACTCTACATAGAATTTTCAACCTTATTTATAAATTTAAATCATTATTTTGATTTAGATTAAAAAATAAATAATATTATTCTAATAATACGGAAATACTAAAAAAAATCAGTATAATTGATTATAATTATTTTTGTAAACTTAGTAGTGCCTTTCTATTTTCTATTCATTCCATTAAACCAAAATGCAGGTTATGAAAATATACAACATCTGACCTCAACCTGCATATAGGAAACCAGGTTTGTTGGCCGCCTTAAAGTATTATAGGCCATCCAAAACTTGAAAATCTTAAAGCGATCTGTTACAATCTTTAAGGGTCTATTATCTTTCTTAACATACATAAACATATAGAAAAAGTAAATTCTATCCGTTTTCATTGCAAAAACATAAATTCATAGAATTCAGTCCTTAGAAGACTCAATGGATGCCGAGTCTTTGACACTCGATCCTAGCATATCAACCTAATGCATGTTTTGCAGATTTCTATCGATGCGTCCAAGTTGGACATTTTGATGGTGCTATTGAAAATTGATCTCCTGGATATCTCTACTAATTTCCATCAGAATAGAGGCTGCATGCGAGACTCCTCCAATCTCTTGAACTGTGACAATCGCCTTCACCAAAAGGCATTTCTGGGTCCAATAGATACGAATTGACTGTTAGAATAGAGACAGTCTTTTGCGGGTATTACTAGGATCAGTAAAAATCGGGTCCATGTCTTCCTTGTCCAGTTATTTTTCCTCCTTTGCTCTTGCATCCTGTTCCCACCTAGAGATAAAAGATTTGAAATTGCTGGGAGTGCCATCCGAGTAAGCTTGAAATAAGTTCTCCATTATCTCTTTGCTAGACTTCTGTCCTCGTCTGGTTGTTCCTGATTTGGCTTTCCCCTTGGCCTTTCCATCCTTCTTGGTCGACTGAGCTTTAACCATTTTCTTAAGAACCCGGTCTTCTAGCAAATATTTGTGAAGGTGAGAATTTCTAGGAAGACCTGTAGTAGTAAACAACATGGCAATATCAAAGTTACAAGGATTAATAAGAAGACTATGGTGCTTTATAGGAGCGAGCGGATACTTGACATTTTTACCAGGATAAATAACAACTTGCGGATTTGGCAACCCCATAACAGCCAGACAAGACATGACCTTCCAGGAATTGGTGTTCCCACCCTTACATTTATTAACCGAAAAAACAAAATTGTGGAGAAAACGCAACAGAACCTTGTAACTACCCTTTTCTGCAGAAAAGACTCCCCTCATTATTTGTACAACTTCATGACAAACAACAATATCTGGACAAACCCAGAAGAAAGTACAGACAATAGCGTCTACTAGCTTAAAAATTAAACTTCTGAACATTCTGAAAAAATGACCAATGGTTTTAGCCAGAGCGTTAATATCCTTTCTACTCAAACCGTTGCAGTCCTACATTATCAAACCACAACCCACAGAGTTATCATTATAGGCCATATGATCGATCTCCTAAAGATGTCAACTACCATAAGGATTAGTTTCAATGACATGCACAGGGCAGAAGTAAGAAGGATGCGAGAGAACGCTGGGAGGAAGGACATGAAAATCTAGAGGAAAAGAGGGACATGCAAATCCATTACCATACCATGCACAATCATCTACAAATGGACATGAATTTATGAAATACATCCATGCCACAAAAATATAACAGTTAGAAAAATCTGAACTAGTAGTCATAACAGAGGCTTCCGCGTGATGACGGTGGTGGAATTTCATTACTCCCTCCTCAGGAAGGTGACTGGACAAAGTACCCATCAGAATCCCACAATCAAAATGAAGTGAGGAGGAAACATAAACGTCTTTAAAAATCAGGTTACCCCGGACCACGAATTGCAGAGGGGACGAGTACTCCAAAGTAACCAGAACCAAAGAGAAATCCTTAATAAATTCATTGACAACCTTGTTAAACATGGACGGAGGACTAGATACAATCTTCATGGCATAGGAAAGAGGAAAATTCGATACATACCCTCGCTGAAAACACATCGAAGTTGATAGAGCTCGCCACTGATCTCGTAGCTTCCTCCCGATGCTATGCACTTTACTGAATACCTTACTCCAAAACCCTGAAGGAGGAATGTTAATATGCTGCCTCTACCTCCTGCGCTGAAACTTTCCCCCAAAGCTTTTTGATAAGCCCCTTGACATGTCTGGTTGATTGGAATTATTGTTAAATGTGATTATTAAGCTCCATGGGTGGAGCCGCCCGGCATTGTCAGCACACATCATCATTGATTTGGTTCGACAGTAGCATACACCCGCCATGTATCTCCCCACTCCTCGCCACATGGCAACCCAATCAAATTTTAATATAATTGATTGTAACAACCGCACATTAACACATTTATTATTAGATTTTCAAATTAATTTATTAAATTTGATGTTTAGTTAAATGAAAAGACAGATACATATATTTAAAAGTTAATTTTATGTTATAATGTTATTTTTAATAGAAATAATAAAAATATTTATAATAAAATAGATGTTTATACTAATTAAATAAAATATTTATATTTCAATTTAACAATATTGTAAATTAGTATTTATTAATAAAAAAATTAATTCAAAATTTTCTATACCAAAACTTGTAATTAAATTCCCATTTCCTGAAAGTTCCAAAAAAAAGAAGAAATATAATTCTCGAAATGATTTTGAATCAATTCTGACTCAATCTAAGCCTTTTGTTCCTATTTCATAACTCTAAAAATGTGGTAATGAAGAAAACATACTTTCAAAATATCAAGAACAATTTCTATACAACTATCATTAATTAATCTATTTTATTTTCAATAGGTTTATATTAAAATATATTTAAGCAAATAGAAAATTTCCATTTAATTATTTACCACATTTAAAATCTCCTAATTTTTCATATTTATATTTTGAAAAAGGGATAAGAAATAATCGTATATTAAAATAGTAACGATAATTATTTTTCACCTAATTTGTGTTAATATTATTTGAATTTAATATTTGTTAATATCATTTGAATTTAATATATAGTGACATATTTTTTATAAATCTTTCACAACTTTTATTTTAATTTTGAAAGTAAACACATATCTTTATGTTTAAGCAAAAAAATTCTTAATTAATAAGAAGTAATTTTAAATCATATTTTAATATTGATTATTTTAAATGCAAATAATAGTATAATAGTTATAATGTTTGGAGTATGTCTTAAAACTATTTTGTTTAGCTAAGAGTTTATTTTTTTTAGATTTCATAAAATTGGTTAAGGGTTCAAAGATCTAGAGTCATTTGACAGAGGTGAAAGTGTTACACCATTTTTTTTGGTCATCTAACCTATTATTATTAGATGAACCCAAGTACACCATGTAAGACCAATTTTACCCTAAGTAAAATTTCTTTCACCATATAAAATAACTTATTTGGTCATATTTAACCCAAAAAAAGGAAATTAATTATGTTTATACCGTCCTTCCTGACCTTCCCAAGCCCGGTGGCCCTAATGCCTCGGGGACATCTCACTCTGCTGATGGTATCGTTGGAGCCCTGTCACATACCTCTGCCCAACCTTTTCTGGGCCATGGTTTCCCTCCAGGGGCCAGCCCCTCCGACACTTTTTCCCCTCTCGGTAGCATGTATTCAGGATACGACATGCCTCCTCCTTTTGCCCACCCTCCTGCTTACCTCATCGCTACCCACCCTACCCCTTATCTGTATCCGCAACTTGGTGTCCCAGCTCCCCCAGTATTTGGACCTCCCACTCCCTTGCCTTTTCCACCCATGCAACTGCATTTATTACCCCCTCCAGGGCAAGTCTTTGCACAACACGGGGCACCTAATTTTCTTCCTTCTCAAAGAAAGAGGAAAGACAATAAATCTTCCCCTGGTAATCATGGACCCAATCCTTCAAGTATTGATCCTCACACTGCTACCCAGCCATAGGGTTCTCATCCGAAGCCGAACATGCCACTTCGCACCAACAAGCCCTGTTCGTGTTGCAGTGTTTATGGGCATTACACTCACGATTATCCCTTATTACCACAAATGTGGCAGATGTGGGATTCTCAGGCCACTGTGCGAGGACAAAATTCCTCCCCTACTATCCCTCCTACCCCAGCTACTTCTCAACCCGCTGTGTTTACCGATCCTTTCCCTCAACAAGGATTTGTGGCCACTCAACCCCCCATGCCCCTAAGAATCCACCAACCTTTCCCTTTCCGGTTCCTCCGATTACTCGCATTCTCATGATGGCCCCCGACCCACCTCTCACCGTCGACCTCAACCTTCAAACTCGGTCCCACTTCGTCGCATTCCACACCTCCTGCTATGCCTTATTTCCTCGCTCCATCTTTAGGTCCTACAGAGCCTCTGTCCACACCCAATTGTCCCTTGCAAATTCCTCCGCCCAAAGTCGAGGTTCATCCCAAGACTCCTAAGGGCCCATTACGCCGAAATGCTACCTATGGTCGGGCTACCCATTCCTACAGTATAGTATATGATCTGGCACAATCTCCTGCTGCCATTTCAACATTGGAACTCCTCCAGTCGTGTCCTTCTCAAAATAAGGCTCTACTATCTGTCGTGGGTGTTGTAGATCCCGCTGATGACCAATTGATTATTGAATGCCCATGAATGCAAGATGCAGACCCTCCCCCTATTCGGTCTCTCGTTACTTCAATTCCCGCTAAAATATAATATGGCTCCATGCATCCAATAGACAAGACAAGAAAAAAGTGTTTAAAAGAATGATTTTGTATTATATTAAAGAATGGGGCACCTAAGAGGAAAACAAGAAAGGTGTTTTCTGGTTCTCCTCAGTGGGATGGGTTCTTGGAACTCCTCAGTGTTTCAGATCTAAAATTCCTCTCTCTTATTGGTGTAGAAAAGAAAACATGGAACTCAATGGGAGTTCATAAAACAAAAATGGAAAATGGTGACGAAGAGTAGATCCAGAGTGATCTAATGCAATGAAGGTGGCTAATGAATGGGGAAAACCCCCCTATTTATAACAAAATATTGGGTAGTTCTTAGAAAACTTGGTGCATGAATAAAATATTATTAATCAAATTCTAGAATCACCCTTTAGGAATATCATATTTGAGTGGAAAAGGGTTTTTGACCGGTCAATTCCTTTATTTGTAAATAACAAATAAATAAATGATTTATTTATTATTTAAGGGAAATGAGGGGAATATAATTAAATAAATAATGGTTTATTTAATTATTTATATTTGATTTAGTCAAATTTAACCAAGAATATTATTTAAATAATGATTTAAATAACTTATTCTTAGGAAATAATCAAATAAATAATGATTTATTTAATTGATTTCCTTGTTTTGGATTAAATATGACCATGCAATATAGACAAATGTGGTGAAAGCAATTTTACTTAGGGTAAAATTGGTCTTACATGGTGTACTTGGGTTCATCTAATGATAATAGGTTAGATGACCAAAAAAATGGTGTAACAGATTTGCCCCCAACGTACGAGTGTTAGGAGCAAATCGTATGACTGAAGTACGTTGTAAGAACTGAATCACTAGATGATGAAAGGAAAGTGAGAGAGAGGAATGTAATGTAGACGAAAGTGCTAAAGGACTAGACTCGGAGGAGATGAGACTTACAGGTGCAACAAGTCTCTAGTGTATGAAGTGGTACTTGTGCTAAAGGCAGTGGAGGAGGCATACCTATGCCCGCCGAGACAATAGTACACACAATAAAACGCCCGGAAAACCACGGAACGCAATAGTAAAACAAGTGCTGGCCTAAGCATGAGCCAGAAAATGAGAATGATGAATCCCACATACATGCTATTCCTGGAATAATCGTTAGGAATTATACAATAATTTTGTAGTACATGAGATATAAATACACCCAAATGCCCCCTACACATGGGGAAGGGCTCGCGAAATCGGACTGATACATGTAAATCGAAGAGGCTCTGCAATCGACTGAGGCCGATATCATCTGAACTAGGAGGAGATGCATCAAGGGCTGGAATGAAGAAGTCATCCGGGTATGTGGGGGGCGACCTGTAGGGCCGCCCCCTCATGAGGGTTGAGACATCTCACACACACTCGGGTATCACCAATAGCTGCTGCGGCATCACTGAACCATCAAGTGTGTAGATCATGATCAGGTTGAAAAGATCTCGAACCAAGGAAAACTGCCCCCTAGACCTAACTTCTGGAGTAAATGAGCTGATGTCGACAAAAGTAGGTCCGCCATAGGCGAGGCAATAAGGGAACCCCAACTGAGGCACGGGAGACAATAGTGGAGCGACGAACAGACGGACACTAATGATGATGATGAAATGAGGGATACCGAGTAGCGGATAGAGGACTTCCCTTGTTAGAGCATAAAGGACATGAATGGCTTGGCAGTGACTGACACAATATCATGAGGGATAGGGGACAATGGGACTGAAAGCCATAATATGCAACACGAGAGAGGGACCAAGCAATGAAGGATAGGGATGTGAGATAGACTCCATGACTGATGATGACTCAACTCGGATGCTCTAGACAAGGGTGACTCGATGGTGCTGCCATGCAGTGAAGGTCCAATGGGGGACTGTAAAAGCATGAGTACAATAGGGTAGCTCATGACGAAAATCAACACGAACAAATACAAGTAAGGAGGCAAAGTGGTGCCCTTGGTACAAGTGTGGTAAGTGAAGAAATTCGATTTTGAGAAGAGATGACAAGATCCTTCATGGAAAAAATGTGTCCTGGTGAAGTATCAAAACATGAAAAACTAACAAACACCCATTTGAGTGCTCGGTGAGAGCTTTCCAACGGTGCAAATGGTTTGTCAAACGGGGCTACGGTTTGGTCGCAACTGGCGAAAGAAAAAACAGGGGTTTTTCTTCGAATAAGGCATGTTCCCTCCAAAATCATTCATTTGCTTGTGTAGCTGTGGTGAATGTGGAGAGGAGAGAAGGCCCTAAATCTTGCGGCAATCGTAGCAGAAAAAATGACCGTTGGAATCGTGATTCGTCAGTTGCAGGTAAGAGGTCTAACCCTACTCTTTGTTTTTGATGGATTCAAAGTTCAGATTAGGGCCTGAAATATCAGAAACTACCCCTACTTGTTCCTCACGGCTGGGTCACAGTTTTTGGGGCAAAAACTGCGACCCGGGATGCAGGTTTGGGCCTGAAAAGTGTGACCTGGCCCAGGTTTTTGCTGAAAAGTGCGACCTGTGAGAGGGAGGTGATTTCAGTGCTGTTTTGGGCTGAGATTCAGTTTTGGTGTGAATAGATGTAGTTTTGTGGATCTGTAGACTGAAAAAATGATGTTTTTGTGCAGATATGGCAGATATACTGATCAAATGGAGAGAGAGAGACTTAGGTACATTGCGGATGGAAATCCAAGTGGATCAGGGTGCCTGTCATGCACTGGCTAGATTTGGGGTTCTGAAATTTTTGGAGAACCCGTTGATGAGAGCTAGGGAGCCCTTGTTGGCCCAAATTATCAGTTATTGGGACCCAGATCATGAGGCGTTTATAGTGCAGGGGCAGAGGATTGAGCTGACGGTCCAGGATCTTTATTTCTTGACTGGCATGGAAAATTTTAGGGGCTAATATTCGCAGGTGGGCTAAGTTTCAATGGTTTTTCCAAAAAAAAGAATCGCCAATTTCCATTTTTTTATAAAAATGATTCGCCCAAATTTTACAATATAAAATTATTTTACATTAAAAATCGCCCACATTATATAGAAAATATATATAATATAATTATAAATTTGAATAATTTTACAAATACATCAATAAACAATTTATAGTTTGCATATTAGGGACTAGTGAGATTCACTAATTTTTTAAACTTCAAGATAATTTTCCATCCTTAAAATTATCCCTGCTGACTGGTCTCCACCATTGGGGATGGTGGGGAATACGTAGCCCGTGTTACCACGGGGACGTAACATTATGGAGTTTGTTGAGCGGCATTGTCGACCAGGCGTCCGAGTCAAAGGGACTCAGATAACGATTGGGGATCTGGAGACGTTGGAGACCCGGGCAGTGGCAGCAACAGTGTTGTGGATTTTGGGCAGCCAGGCATTCCATCACATCACTGGAGGGTAGATGATGATTGTAGAGAGTGTGTTGGGCGGGACCTACTATGGGTGGGCCGAGATGATGTTGGTGTCGTTGAAACGACAGCTGTCGCTATGTAAGCGGCAAGTGAATCACGATTGTGCGTATGGGACGGTATTGTGCTCTTTCTTCTTTGAGAAGATCCCGACCTTATGACCTCATATACAGTTGCTTGATGGGGGCCCGAGAGAGCCCCAGATGCATCGGTGGGGACAGATACTGAGTAGAGGAGGGGGAGGGGTGGTCGGACGGGTGTTTCGACCAGAGTTCTTCGCCCATTGGGATCAAATGTCGTTATACATAGACGACTATCCCTATAGTGGGATGAGTTATTGGGGAGATCCGGACTTGCCGCTTCCACCTGGTCAAGTATGGGGACCCGATGGTAAGTGAAAAGAAACTAATCTGTTATGTGCATTTTAAACTTTGTGACTAGTATGTATGGTGCTAATCCTTATACTATTTTGGAATGCAGATATAGCTCCAGTAAAACCGGCCAGATATATGGGACGACTTGCAGCAGCAGGAGCTACAGGTGCAAGTGGATCGAGGATAGGAC
Organism: Pinus albicaulis; assembly: GCA_034641835.2. Taxonomy (NCBI): domain Eukaryota; kingdom Viridiplantae; phylum Streptophyta; class Pinopsida; order Pinales; family Pinaceae; genus Pinus; species Pinus albicaulis. The sequence continues at coordinate 977,053,229 of CM076571.1, read as the reverse complement.
AGAACAAGGAGATGGCCACACTGGTGGAAGACATCCGTCGTAGATGTGAGGGACTGTTGACCGGTGTGTCGGAGCGTGGTTGGCAGGATTTAGACGACCGATACATAGAGTTTTGTATTAGGCTACCCTCGGAATGGCGAGGTATCATGGGACACATGGTTATGGCCGGTCAGACGGTGTGTGATCTACAAGCTGCGGGAGCAGAGCGGTTGGCTCGGGATCCTCCAGGGAGTGATTAGGTGTAGGGCAGGTGGTGCCCCCCAGTGTTTTTGTTGGGGCAAGTGGTGCCCCCTAGTTTTGTAGTTATGTTTTTGTCACATGCTATGGGCATGTTATATGTTTCAACGTAGTGGACTCTGAAAACATATGTTATATGATATAGATGATTTATATGCATATTGTTGATGGTGTTAAATTTTATGTCTTATGTGTGATAAATGCCAGTCTAGAACATGATTTGCGATTTGATCGACGTAGTGATTTTGATTTCTAGGTATGTGGTTGAATGTAATGAATCAAAATTCACGTATCAAAAGTTTGACCCGTAAATATTGTCTAAAAAGAATAGGATTATGCACACGGTAGACGCCATTAAGTTGTAAGAAAATAAGAAGGGAATCTAAATAAACGTGCAGATGGAGGATGTGATGGGAGAGAGCGTCAGCTAGGAGACCACGGACTACATCATAGTCAGCCTGATTATTGGTGGCGGTACCAATGTAGATCCCATTTGCAAGAACAAGGGTATGTAAGGGGGTAAAGATGGCCCAGGCAGCTGAGGCAAGGTTTCGAGAATAACGACTGGCGCCATCGACATAACCAAGGTAATGAGTGGACGAGAGGGTCAAGGGAATATCATCACAAGACAAGAAAAGGGATGAAAAGTGGGGACTCATGTTGCGAAGTACATCATAGATACGGATGGGAGTATCGGGATGATGGGAAGGTAGGGAAAGGTGGTGGAAACCGCAAGAGGCTGCAAAGCTACCTAGATCATCAGTAGAGGAGGAAAGGTGTACATATGGGTCATTAGGGGAAATGACAGAGGAACAAGTAAAAAGATGGTCAAAACATAAAGAGCTCGAAAAAGTGGCGGACGGGGGATCAAGTGAAACAGATGGAGTGGATTCAGAGGGGATGTACTCCGAGGGGTGTGCGGATGATGATAGGTATAAGAGAGGAGCAGCAGATTCAGACATCTCAACATCAGGGGGAGGGATGTCAATGGTAGCTGGGGGATCCTCAAGTAAACTTGATGCATACTGAGCAAGGATGGGCAAGGCGGATTGATTTTTTTCAACTTCGTACTTGCGAATGACCTCTAAAGAGGCTCGGTAATGTGTGAGGTGGGGGAAATGGTGGGAATAATGGCCATGGACACCACACAGAGCACAGGGGTGGTTGGTGCGAAGAGTCTTTGGGTTCTTAGCTACGGATGAGGAAGAAACAGAGGTTTCAAGGACCGTAGATTCAGGGAATGCAACTTTAACCATGGGTTGGATACAGGGCAATTCAGGACAAGTATAGGTGGCGTGACTCCACACGGGTTTTCTTTTGCGACCGCTATCGTTTTATATATTCCTGCATATCCAGCTATTTCAGACCCTAGGGTTTCTCTTCCATTTTCTGTTTTTCCTATTTTCATGGTGTTTTTCACCCCTAAAACCCTCAAACAATCAAATTTTTAACTTCCATGTGTTTCTGGCCTTATTGCACAGGTGACAGACATCAGCTGCAGCTAAGACGACAATTTTTTCTGAAATCTGCCGCCGAGAGAGCCGGATCTGCAGGTCGCACTTATCGGCCCAAAAAGTGCAACCTGAGCTTGAGGACGCACTTTTCTGCCCCAAACCTGCAACCTGGACTGAAATCAGGTCAGAACCTGCGACCTGCCCTTTTTCTGCAAATTTTCCAGCACTTTTTCTAGGTTTGTCTGAAGCTTCTGTCAGGGTTTTCCAACCTCTTTCTCTGCCCGTTTAGACCTATTTCTGATCTGATTTACTCAACTAAGAGGGAATCTTGCCCCTTAGGGCTCTAGTACCGTCCAATTTTTGTGGGAGAGTCTTTGCTGTTTCAGAAGTTTGAATTTTCAGAGTTTCAGCCTTATTTTTCTCAGATATGATAACTCCATTTCAGATCCTTTTAGATCAGCTCTTCTCCCTCTCAAATCACCTCATATCATTTTTTTTTGGGTTCATTTCTAAGGCCACTGCCTTGTCTCTTCTAGTTTTAGCTGATCTCCTCCTTTTTAGCAGCAACCTTGCCTCTGCCTCTTTGTTTTTCTCTGCACCACTTTTTAGCAGATTTCTCCTTTACATCCCCATCCCTCCCGACATTTGATCTATTGGCCTCTTTTTAGCGTGCTTTGCTTATTTTTTTCCCTCTTATAGACTAGTTTTGAGAGACCCGCCTTCTGGGGTTATATTGATGCATTGGTAGCTGTTCATTTTCTATTCTTTTAGTCTTATTTACTGCAGATTTATTTTCAGTTACACAACACACTTTTTCTTTTACTCTCAAAACATCTGGGTTTAAACAATTAAAATTAATGTATGCCACACACTGACCCTAATGTATGCCACCACCTGGCAAAGACTTTAAAATAAATTGTCACTGCAACTTTCTGCCCTTGACCTCACTTGATTTTTTCTCTCCCTACCCTTGTCGGTTTTTCTTCTTCCTGTCATCATTGCGCCCCCAAGGTGCCTTTCTTGGACACGTCTTGGCCTTCACCCTCAGTTTCTACTTGGTCAACTTCCTCCTTCTCGTCATCATCGAGTAAGTCCTCCCCTGAGTCCGCACTCCGACTCTTCCTCTGATTGTTCAGGTTCTCCCCCTACTCCTGGTTCTCCCCCTGTCACTTTTACCATGTCTACTTCAGGGCCTACTACCAGCAGCAACCCCAGTACTACTACTGGGTCTGTTTCTAGTGGAACCACCTCGGGACCTACCTCGACTGCCCCATTTCTCCCTTATATGGCCGGCCTCAGTCTCCCCGACTTCAATAAGCTGATTAATGATCCTATTCGCCACGATGTTAGTTGGCCTGTTATGCCAACCAAGCTCCCCTCTGACATTCCCAAGTTTGAATGCCTTGCTAGTGAAGATCCCTCTAACCATATCCGATCTTTTCACATGTGGTGTTCCTCCAATTCCATCACCGATGATTCCATCCGTCTTCGTTTGTTCCAATGCACGCTTGCCGACGAAGCTTCCAACTGGTATGTTGATCAAGCCACCTCTTCCCATACCACATTTGCGACCATTGCTCAAGCCTTTTTATCCTATTTCCAGTTCCCTCTCTGATACGACACTGACACTGAACTCTTAACTTCTTTCCATAAATCCTCTTCGACCCGCTTTCTGCTCATGTCCAGGAATGGCGGCGAAGACGGAGCTTGTGCCGCACTCCCCTCTTTGAAGATTGGGTTTACATGGACTGGTTCCTTTGCTCTCTCTTACCTCCCATTGGCAAAGATGTCGCATCCCATTTTCCCCAAACTGAAGAAGCCGCCATCCAAATAGCCTTGAAGTATGACCTTATCTACGTCCAATCTGGTTATGTTTATACCATCCTCCCTGATCTTCCCAAACCCAATGGCACTAATGCCTTGGGGGCATCTCACTTTGCCGACGGTATCATTGGAGCCCTGTCACATACCTCTGCCCAACCTCTTCCGGGCCGTGGTTTTCCTCCAAGGGCCAGCCCCTCCGGCGTTTTTTCCCCTCCAGGTAGCATGTATTCAGGCTACGACATGCCTCCTCCTTTTGCCCACCCTCATGCTTACCTTACTGTTGCCCACCCTACTCCTTATCCACATCCTCAACCTGGTGTCCCATCTCCCCTAGCATTTGGCCCTCCCACTCCCTTGCCTTTTCCACCCATGCAACCGCACTTATTACCCCCTCCAGGGAAAGTCTTTGCATAGCAGGGGGCACCTAATTTTCTTCCTTCTCCAAGAAAGAAGAGAGGAAATCAATCTGCCCTTGGTAATCGTGGACCCAATCCTTCCAGTATTGATCCTCACACCGCTAACCAGCCACAGGGTTCTCAGCCCAAGCCGAACAGGCCACTTCGTACCAATAAGCCCTGTTTGTGTTGCGGTGTTTATTGTCATTACACTCACGATTGTCCCTTATTACCACAAATGCGGTAGATGTGGGATTCTTAGGCCACAATATAGGGACAACACTCCTCCCCTACTGCCCCCCCCCCCCGCCCCAGCGACTTCTCAACCCACTGTGTTTACCGATCCTTTCCCTCAACAAGGATTCATGGCCACTCAACCACCTCATGCCCCGGTAAACACCCAACCTTCCCCTTTTGGTTCCTCTGATTACCAGATTCTTATGATGGCTTCTGACCCATCTCTCACCACCGACCTTAACCTTCAAACTCGGTCCCTTCAGTATTCCACACCTACTGTTCTGTCTGTTTCCGAGTCTCCATCGTTCGGTCCTACAGAGCCTCTATCGACACCTAATGGTCCCTTGCAACTCCCTCCGCCCAAAGCCGAGGTTCATCCCAAGACTCCTAAGGGACCATTACGCCAAAATGCTACCTCTGGTCGGGCTGCCCCTTCATACAGCATAGTAGATGATCTGGCCCAATCTCTCGCTACCATTTCAACACTGGAACTTCTCCCGTCGTGTCCTTCTCAAAAGAGGGCTCTCCTATCTACTGTGGGCACTGTAGATCCTGCCGATGACCAATTGATTGTTTTCGACGCCCGTCAGTCAGACCATCCCCCTCTCCCTCCTTTGGTTGCTTTCCAAATCCTAGTCAAAATCCGAAACGCCAATGTTGCTTGGTGTATTACTGATGAGGGGGCATCTACCTGCGTAATGTCTGCTTCGGTTTGGAAACAACTCGGATCCTCTGAACTGGCCCCTTCCACCATCAACCTTTGTGCATGGGATTGCCATGCCTCCCAGCCCATTGGCCTATTCCGTAACTGTCCTATCACCCTTGCTGGCAAGACTGTTTGTGTCGACGTTGAAGTTATTGACGCCCCTCTTGACTACAACATCCTTTTGGGGTGTAGTTACACCTATGCCATGTCTGCCGTCCCATCCCCTGTCCACTGCAAGATGTTCTTCCCTCATAATGGCAAGATTGTCACCATTGACCAGTTGACTTACCATGAACCAAAATCTCAGACCTCCCTGAGTCCACCATCTCTACTGTCACCAACAAGAAAACTGTTGATTCTTTGACCAATGTTTCCCCCGGCGTCTACAAAGACTCCTCCTTGCTTGGCACCTTTTTCGACTCCCCTCCCGTCTCTGATCCTAACTTGGCGAACGTTTGCATGATACTATCATCTTGGGATAACCTTACAGAGCCCACTTTGTCTAGTTAGCAACCTCAACCTCAACCAGCTCCTAGCCCTTTGCCCCCGTTAGCCACCCTTCTTTCTTCTGAATCTTCTTCTACCGCCCCTCCTCATGGGTCGATTTCACCTGAAATCAACCCCCTTGGCACCATTCCTCCTGGCCATTTCCATGCTGGTCAGATCCCTTTCCTCGCTCGCCCTCCCGGAGCTTATTCGGTCCCTACCTTGGCCACCCTATCCCTCCCCAACTTGACCTTGGGTATACCCATCTGGTATCTTGACCCTCCGGCCACCACTCCGCCAGGTCAACCTAAACCATATATTACCTTGACCCCGGTTCAACCAATCCCCATGACTTCCCTTGCAACACCGGTACCTCGGTCACCCCAACAAGCACCGCCTCCTGTTGCAATCGCTTCGAGTTAAAAAGGTAAAGCTCGCAGGGGGGCATGGAAGGACAAACCTACCCCGCCCAACCCTGCCCCTCCTCGGCTTCCCAAGCATCCCATCCAGTGTGCTCTGTGTGATGTTGTTGGTCACGCCACTCATACCTGTCCTGAATTACCATTTCTCAAGACCATGGTTAATGAAACATTTCCAGAATCCGACATCCCATAATTCCATGTCACCATACCGAATTCTATCCCAAAACTTAAGAACTTGCGCACCAATCACCCTTGTTCTTTGTGCAATTTCCATGGCCACTATACCCACCTTTGCCCCTGCCTTGACAAGTATCGTGCTTCTTTAGCCACAAACCACCAATTTGAAGCCGCCCTCGCCCATAATCCTTCTTCCCTCACTCTGGACCCCCTGTCTACCACGATTACAATTTCTCCTCCTGATACTGAAATGACCGACACTTCAACTACCATTTCCTACCTTTTCTCATCACCATGATTCTCGAATATCAACCCCTTAGTACCTTCCCCCGATGCTTTGCCTCATCATTCAACTGCTCACTCTGTCACCACACATGACATCGTACCTGTGAGCCCTTCCCATCACAATAAAGAGTCTCATCCCTCTACCTCCTCAGGTCAACCTCTTCCAACCTCTCTTCCCATCTTCCAGTCCGATGAGGACATCCTGGAAGCCATGACCAACCCTAATTTTCCATGGGACGATATGCACCATTGTGCATATTTCCTCCCACATCAATCCCATGACCAATATGCCCTTGAATCCAAAGACTTCATTCCTGATAAGGTTGATTGGTTCAAAAACCCCATCCCTGCACCTGACGATTTCAAAGAAGGCAATATGGCTAATATCTCTCCCACCATCAAAATCGACATTTCTGTCAAGCCAGGTATTGAAGAACATATCACCATGGGTGCCCAATGCACTCCAGAAGAAATTGAAGCCTACACGAAACTCTTCAAATAATTCCGTGATGTTTTCTCCTGGTCATACTGAGAAATGCCCGAACTTGATCCTGCCATTGTCGAACATCACATCGACACATGGCCTGATGTTGTTCCAGTTCGTCAAAAGTTGAGACCCATCCATCCTTCTAGACGTGAAGCCATTAAAGCTGAAATCGACAAGCTCCGGCAAGCTAGTTTCATTTACCCCATTGAATATACCACTTGGGTGTCTAACCCAATTCCCATCCTCAAAAAACAAGGCACCATTCGTGTTTCCACCGACTTTCCTGATCTGAACAAAGCTTGTCCAAAAGACAACTTCCCCACACCATTTATTGACCAAATCATCAATGAGTGTGCGGGGCACGAGATTCTCTCCTTTATGGATGGCTTCTCCAGATACAACCAAATTGTTATCCGTCATGCTAATCAACTTAAAACCATGTTCATTAGTCCGTGGGGCACTTTCGCATACCGAGTCATGCCATTTGGCTTTAAAAACGTCAGCGCCACCTTTCAACGAGCCATGTCGTATTGCTTCCATGTCTTAGACCATCTTATTCTTGCCTATTTAGACGACCTTACTGCACGTTCTAAACATCGGGCCCAACACCTTCATGACCTGTGTACGATTTTTCTCCGATGCCGCAAGTATAACATTCGCCTTAATCCTTTGAAATGTGTCTTCTGTGTTCCCACCAGTCATCTCCTCGGCTTCATCATGTCTAAAGACGGGATAACTCTTGACCCTTTGAAGGTTCAAGCCATTCTTGAACTTCCTCTGCACCGTACCTTATGCCAGCTACAATGTCTCCAGGGCAAAGCTAATTTTCTTCGTCGATTCGTTCCTGACTATGCCACTACCGCACACGGCTTCCTTAGACTTCTTCAATCTCACACCCCTTTTGTCTGGGATACATACGCTCAAGAGTCTTTTGATGCCCTCAAGCATGCTCTCACATCCACTCCCTTGATCCGTCCCCCTGACTTTGACCGATATTTCATTCTATACATCTCCGCTTCCACCTATTTGGTTGATGGTGTCCTTATCCAGGAGGATGATAACGGTGTTGGACACGTGATCTATTATGTCAGTAAGAACCTAGCCGGTCCACCTGTGTCTTACTCACATGAAGAAAAATTAGCACTAGCTGTCGTGTTCTCGGTCCAAAAATTGCCTCACTATATCCTCATGCGTTCCATCAAGGTTGTGACTGATTCCAACCCCATGGCTTTCCTATTGAGTCGCCACATCCTCAATGGGAAGTACGCCTGTTGGGTCGTTATTCTCCAAGAATTCGACCTTGAATTTGTCACCCCAAAAAGTAAGAAAGGTTTAGTCCTATTTGAACTCATTTCTGATTTTCCTATCCGAACGCAAGATACTCCAATTAATGACGCTCTTCCCGATGAACATTTGTTTGCCATCACCACCGACGATCCTTGGTACGGTGATATCCTTACTTACTTGCGAACCCAAAAGTTCACCCTTCACCTTGATCGTGATGCTTGACGACGTATTTGACACCAAGCCTCTCGCTACCTTTTAATCGACAATGACCTTTATTGTCACGGCGTAGATACTGTCCTTCGTCGTTGCCTCACCCATGCTGAAGCCGAGCAAGTCCTAAATGCCTGTCATAGTGGCGCTTGTGGCAGCCACCTCTCTGGCCTCGCCACCGACCAGAAAATCATGCGTGCTGGGTATTTTTGGCCTTCTCTCTTTAGTGATTGCATTGAAGCAGTCAAACATTGTTCCAATTGCCAACATTTCGCCCCTAAGGCACGAGCTCCTCCCGCTCCTCTCCATCCTGTCGTCACAGCTGGTCATTTTTGAAAATGGGCCATCAACTTTATGGAATGTCGACCTCCATCTGCTGGTAACCACAAATATATCATCGTGGTGGTTGACTATTTCACTAAATGGGCCGAAGCTATGCCTATGCTCAACAATACGGCAGCCACTACAACCCTCTTTTTCTTTAACCATGTCATTGCTCGCTTTGGCGTTCCAAAACAGTTAGTCTCAGACCATGGCCGACATTTCGAAGATCAGATTTGGCATGAGCTCTCCTCCCTATTGGGTTTTGAACACCAATATTCATCTTCCTATTACCCCCAAGGTAATGGTCAAGTTGAGGCGGTTAAATAAATTCTTAAGAACATGCTTCAACGCACGGTGAATAAGCACAAAACCGATTGGCATCTCATGCTCTTCCCTACTTTGTGGGCCTATCGTACTTCTGTTAAAACCACCACCGGTTTCACTCCTTTCCACCTTGTCTTTGGTGAGGAGGCCGTCTTACCAATCGAGTGTGAAATCCCTTCCTTTCACTTGGCCGTCGAACTTCTCCCTGATACCCAACCTCTAGAACAATGAATTATCATGCTTGAGCGTGCCTTTGAAGACCATTGTGTTGCACTGCAAACTCTTGAAGAGGCCAAAAAACACACCAAGGCTCAGTATGACCGAAAAGTACAGCCTCACACCTTTCATGAAGGTGACCTTGTTCTAGTATACGACCAGGCCCACGATACTCTTGGTCATGGTAAGTTCGACTCATTGTGGCTAGGTCCTTACATCATCAATAAAGATCTTGGGAAGGGAGCATATCTTTTAGAGGACTTTGAAGGACACCCCCTTCCTAATCCTCGCAATGCACTCTATCTTAAGAGATATTACCCTTTAGCATTTCCCACTCGAACTGCATGTTTTATCTCCTTGTAGATAGCCAGCATAGGTTTGTTTTTCTCATTCACTACTTCACCAGGACACATGTTGCCCATGGAGTCTTTCTTTCCCTCTTCTCCAAATCGGATTTCCTCACTTACAACACTTTTCTTTGGGGCACCACTTGGCCTCCATATTTATTCTTGTTTGTGTCTATTTCCGTCATGAGATACCATTTTGTACTCATGTTTTTTGGGTCCCCCTTGGACCTTTCATCATTTCTTCATCATCATTAGTGTCTATTTCTTCGTCACTCTACTATTTTCCCTTGTGCCTTAGTCGGGGTTCCCTTATTGCCTCACCTATGGCGGACCTACTTCTGTTGACATCAGCTCATTTACTCCAAAAGTCAGGTCTAGGGGGCAGTGTACCTTGGTTCGAGCTCTTCCTATCATGATCATGATATATAAACTTGATGGTCCAGTGACACAACAACAGCTATTGGTGATTCCCGGGCATGTGTGAGATGTCTCAACCCTCATGAGGGGATGGCCCTGCAGGTAGCCCCCCACATGCCCGGATGACTTCATTTCCACCCTTGATGTAGCTCCTCCCATTTGATGATATTAGCCTCAACCGCTTGCGGCGCTTCTTCGATTTGCACGTATCAGTCAGAGTTTGTGAGCCCTTCCCCGTGTGTAGGGGGAATTTGGGTGTATTTGTATCTCATGTACTACCATATTATTGTATAAGTCCTGACTATTATTCCAGGCATCACATGTATGTGGGATTCATCATGTTATTTATCTGGCTCATGTTTAGGCCAGCACATGCTTCATTATTGCGTTCCGTGGTTTTCCGGGTGCCTTATTCTTTGTACTTTGTCTTGGCGGGCATAGGTATGCCTCCCCCTGCTGCCTTTAGCACAGGTACCACTTCATACACTAGAGACTTGTTGCACCTGTAAGTCTCATCTCCTCAGGGTCTAGTCCTTTAGCACATCAGACAACATTACACTTCTCTCTCTCACTTCCCTTTTGATATCTAGTGATTGAGTTCTTACAACGTACTTCGGTCATACGATTTGCTCCTAACACTCGTACGTTGGGGGGCAATCTGTTACACCATTTTTTTGGTTATCTAACCTATTATTATTAGATGAACCCAAGTACACCATGTAAGACCAATTTTACCCTAAGTAAAATTGCTTTCACCATATAAAATAACTTATTTGGTCATATTTAACCCAAAACAAGGAAATTAATTAAATAAATCCTTATTTATTTACTTATTTCCTAAGAACAAGTTATTTAAATCATTATTTAAATAATATTCTTTGTTAAATTTGACTAAATCATCCATAAATAATTAAATAAACCATTATTTATTTAATTATATTCCCATCATTCCCCTAAAATGATAAATAAATCATTTATTTATTTATTATTTATAAATAAAGGAATTGAACCAAGTCAAGAATCCTTTTCCCTCCAATAAATATAATAAAATATTCCTAAAAGGTGCTTCTAGAATTCAATTAATAATATTTTATTCATGCACCGAGTTCTAGACCGCCCCAATATTTTGTTATAAATAGGGGGGTTTTCCCCATTCATTTACCACCTTCATTGCATTAGATCACTCTGGATCTACTCTTGGTCACCATTTTCCATTTTGCTTTGTGAACTCCCATTGAGTTCTATGTTTGTTTTTTTACACCCATAAGAGAGAGAAATGTTAGATCTGAAACACTGAGGACTTTCAAGAACCCATCCCACTGAGGAGAACTGGAAGAAACCTTTCTTGTTTTCCTCTCAGGTGCCCCATTCTTTAATATAATACAAAATTCTTTCCAATACATTCTTCTTGTCTTGTCCATTAGATTTATGGAGCCATATTCTATTTTTTCTGCTTAATGTCTTTTGTGCTTAGATCTGGATTTGTGCAGCAAACTTAAAGATATTTTGCAGCCATAATCGATGTTAGGGCTATTTGTTATGCGTAGCTAAAGTGATCTTTTACGACGAAAGATTCATACTAACGGAAATTTTAGTCGCTTAAGAACTACCATCGGGTAATTCTAGGTAGTATGGTTTTCCTTGAATAACTATGATGAGTTAATGTTGTGGATTTCCTTGAATAACGATGATGAGTTAACAATAACTATACATTATTAATTTGACGATTAAATTATGATAAATTCTTTCTACATTTGGAAAATTGTCGACACATAATCTTAGACATGTCTATATCGTGTATACTAACTTTACTAATTTGTGAGCCCCATACATTCCTGGTTTATATTGTGACATACGGCTACAAATTTTGAAGCATATGACACAATGCATGTGAACCATATGACACAACATGTAGGTTCTAAGTAGAGAAAAATCTCCAATACTTTATGTCACGCTACCCATACCTACAAAAAGGAGTTTTTCCACTAAAAAAATCCTTTATTCTTAGAAGTTTATAGATAGAATAGCTGAAGATAATGGAGAATATTGTATTATTGGAGAGAGTTTGTTTCTTAGTTGTACGAGTGTCCTAGATTAGGATTAGTTATTATTCTCTAGGAGTTAGTTCCAATCTCCCTAAATTTATGTAAACATATATATTTCTGGTTTGATGATTAATGAGATAAAATGTTCTATGCTTGGGCAGTCTCTAGGTGCAGCTTGCTCACCTGTGAGCTGCTAGTTTCAGAGTATAAGTTTTTTATCGTTAATTTTTAACATGGTATCAGAGCTGGTGAGCCTTAATGGCTGGTGAGTGCCTTTGTGGCTGAATCAAGTTCCTTAGTGGTCGGAGTTCCTTAGTGTCTGAATCGAGTGCTTTAGTGGCTAGAGTGACTTGGTGGCTAAATCTAGTGCCTTAGTTGGTAGAGTTCCTTAGTGGCAGAATCGTGAGGCTTAGTGGTAGCAGTGGAGCCTTAGTGGTTGATTAATTCTAGAGCCCTATTTGGTGGGTGTGTCATGAGCCTTAGTGGCTGAATCTTGGAGCCTTTGTGGCTGGAGAGATGCAATTTTTTTTTCTTGTGTGCACATTAGAGCACCGTGAAATTTTGTGAGAGGATAAATATTTTTTTCTCCTTTTTTTTGGTGCTATAATGCACCTTCCAGGTTATACACATGGCTTTATAATGAAATCAGGTATCAACAAGAATTACGTTAGTGCAATGCGCTGCATAATTGTTGTGGTGCAGTGATCCTTGGAGGTGTGGCAATGTGGATCAATTGTTGCAGTTGATTTCTCTATTTAAGGTCGATATTGATTGATCCTTGATCGATGATTAAATTTGAAATGTTTATGAAGATTTTCGGAGTACAATTTAACCCTTTCTCCATTAAGGGGGAGAGTTGAAGATAGTGGAGAATATTGTATTATTGGAGAGAGTTTGTTTCTTAGTTGTATGAGTGTCTTAGATGCGAGACAAAGAACACAAATTGAGTATTGTTCCTGAAGAGTAATATTCTCTCCATCAGAATGGAGGAGAATGAATCTGTTGCTACATACATATCTCGAATAAAAAACCTGAAAGAAAGTGATCGAGCACTGATCTTGTCACGAATATCTTGAATGGTACGACTGATGATTATTAGATGTTTATTACAGGGCTGGCAGCAAGGGAGAAATATCCCACCTTTGAAGAGATGACATGGATCTTGATGTCAACAGAAGAAAGGTGGATGAATTTGAAGCTTCAGAGTGCAGATATTGCATTGATGGCGAAGAAAAATCATTTCAGAGAAAAACCCAGAGTAGGAAAAAAAGGTGGTGGGACACCTTAGAAAATACCACTCAAGGTATGTCTTCGACAATAAATGATTCAGGAGCCAAGTGTTTTTATTATGGTAAATCTGGTCACATTTCTAAACATTGTTATAAAAAGAGGGCTGACGAAGCCAAACATAGACAAAAGATTCATACAAGGCACTTTGCTGACAATGACCAGAATCATGAACTCAATTTTTTTGTGTCTAAGTCTACTCTTTCTACTGAGATTGATGAGGCCAAACAATGGTTTTTGGATTTTAGAGCATCCACTCACATGATAGGTAATATGCATTGGTTTGAAATTTTTAAAGAAACCTGTAGTGGTGCTAACATATAGCTTGGTGATGATAGAGCCTACCAGATAAAAAGATATGGAGACATTCCTGTGACCCACCTGATGGAAATATCAAGCGCATCCAAAATGTGATGTATGTATTGGGCATTAAAAGGGATCTAATTTCTATCTCCATGATTACAGACCAGAACTTGAAGGTGGAGTTTTTAAAAAAATTATTGTGTTATAAAGAATTTGTTGGATAAACAGAAACCGATTGCATTTGGAATATGAGTTTGATGCCTGTACAAGTTGAATGTCACAAGCATGCCACACCAACCTTTGACTTCAACAGTGACGACAACCAAGAATCTTTGGCATCAAATATTCAGACACATCAATCTTCATGACTTATTGTTGCTACAGAAACAAGGTATGGTTGATGGTCTTCCTTTTTTAAAAAATGCACATGTTGTTTGTGAAGGATGTGCACTTGGAAAGATGCACATGGATGAATTTCCCTCAAGTTTAATTAGAAGAAAGAGAGATATCCTTGAACTTTTTCACATTGACATATGTGGACCAATGCAGGCAAGATATTTAGGAGGAGCATATTATTTTTTATTATTTGTTGATGATTGCACACGATATACTTGGGTATGTTTTCTCGGAAAGAAAAGTCATACATTTTAATATATTAAAGAATTCAGAATTATGGTTGAAAATAACACAGGGAAGGAAATATATTATCTGCTCATGTCAAGGGGGAGAATACAAGCCAAGAAAATTCATCAAATATTGTAGGGATCATGGGATAATTCAGCAGTTTACAGTACCCCACACTCCAAAACAGAATGGGGTTGTAGAGAGGAAGAATCAAACTCTGGTGGAGTGTGCATGCAGGATGTTGAAAGGTAAGAACCTATTTAATCACTTTTGGGTAGAAGCTATTAATACTAAAATATATTTAAAGAATAGAAGTCCAACTGTGTATCTTGATCACAAGATTCCATTCTAGGATTTATATGGTTTTAAGCCTGCAGTTAGTCATCTAAGATTATTTGGTTCGAAATTGTTTGCTCATGTTCCAAAAGAGGATAGGAAGAAATTGGATGCTAAAGCCATAAAATGCATATTTGTAGGGCATTTTTATGAGTTTAAAGCATATAAACTATTTAATCCATCTACTCATAAGGTGTTTGCGAATAGAGATGTCATATTCCATGAAAAATTTGGTGAAGGGAACATAGAAAAAGGATATGAGGAGTGGCACATGCGTTTGCTAATTGAAGATAGCAATGAGTAAATTAAAGACAACGATGTGAAACAACAACAATAGAAAAAAGAAGAGGCAAGTGATGCAGGTACAGTTAGCAATCCGAGTCCACTAAGGATTGAGAACAACATATCTGAGGCAACTCCGCTGCCAAGGAGATTAGATAGGTAGACTCATTTACTAGCAAGGTATAAAGACTATGCGCTTATGACCAACATTTTAAATGTTGTTGAGCCCTTAAATTATAATGAAGCAAGTCAATATGATGTGTGGATGGCAACTATGAAAGATGAATATGAGTCAATAATTAAAAACAAAACTAGAGATTTAGTTGAACTGCGACAAGGGAAATAACCTATAAGTTGTAAATTGTTATATAAACCCAATTTCAAAGTATATGGTAGTATAGAAAAATATAAAGCTAGGCTAGTGGCTAAGGGGTATTCACATAAAGAAGGTATTGACTATGAAGATACCTTTTCCCCAGTAGCTAAGTTAAACACCATTAGAATGTTAATAGCCTTAGCTACAAAACATCATTGGAAGATACACCAGCTAGATGTGAAATATGCTTTCTTAAATGGTGAATTGAGAGAAGAGGTGTGTTTAAAACAACCTGAAGGGTTTATCAAACAGGGGCAGGAAAATTTAGTCTGGAAATTAAAAAAGGCACTATATGTATTAAAACAGGCACCAGGTCATGGTATGAAAATTTTGACTCCTTTTTCTTATAGCATGGTTATAAGAGACACAAAAACGACCCAAATATGTATATTGTGTTTGATGAAAAGGGGCAATTGTTTTGATTTATTTATATGTAGATGATTTAATTATCACTAGAAATTCCGATGAATTGATTAAATAAATCAAATTGAAAATGTTGCAAGTTTTTGAAATGAAAGACCTCGGAGAATTACACTATTGTTGGGTTTGGAAGTTTGGAGGGACTCTGGTCAGAATTTTCTCACTCAAGGAAAGTATTTCAGAGGATTATTGAAAAAATTCAGAATGGAACAGTGCAAATCTAGATTAGTGCCTTTATAAAAGAACCTTAAACTTCAACTTAATGATGATTCTAAGGAGGTGGATGCCACATTGTATAGACAACTAGTTGGGAGTTTGATTTATTTTACTACAAATAGACCTAACTTAGCATTTTCAGCCAATGTGTTAAGTCGATTCATGCTAGACAATCTTGAGAATGAATAGGTGGCAGAAAAAGGTGTATTGAGATACCTTCAAGGAACCATTGATTTTGGTATTAAGTACAATGATCTTTATGATGTTAATTTGACAGGTTTTTCAGATTCCGATTGGGCAGGAAAATTGGATGACATAAGATTCTGATCCGAATTTATATAGGAACAAAATAGAATTCACATATAACCATAAATATAAATATGTGCGGAAATAACACTTCATTTCATTAATATCAAATAATTGAAATTTGTTTACAGATAGAATGGAAATAAACTAGCTAGGGCGTTGGTAGCTTATCTCTGAGAAGAGATGTGGCGGGTACAAGCCTCTGAAATTTGTGTTACAATGATGCTCGAAGGTCTATATATTATTTAGAAATAATGGAAAACCATAAACATCCAAAAACCTAACCCTAGGAGATGAAACACTAGAATATGTGCCCCGTCGGGGTAAATTGGTACATCAATTTCCCGGGGTCGTAATTTTGGCATACTATCTCTGTTTGACGCACATGATATATTGTTAGAAAGATCTACCTGAGGAATAAAACTGCTGACAATGAATATCAAGTCTAAAATGAACTCATTTTTGAAATAGGTTTGATGCCCAAAAAAATTCGTTTAGGGCCTCAAACTGGCTCCGAAAGTTCAGGACTTGAAAAACTGCTAAAAATAGTAAATTGTGCTACAATAAAGGAAACTGAAAAACTGAAAGAAAAAATGGTTGGGGTCCAAGTGGAATAGGTGGGTGGCCACCAATATGCATCTGGATCATTCCTCCCTCCTTAAGAATAAATGGCCCCCATTGCGTTGAGTTCCTCCATGAGATGAGGAATATTCTGCTGAACTTGGTCCCTAGTGAGCCACTTGCCCTGGTGAAGGATTTGGCATGCTTTGAAAACTCGATATAGATGGATCCTCTACCAGCAGGTGTTCTTGATCTATGCATCCATAATTCGATAATTTGTGGCTTGTTCCATGTAGTTTGGGTTTAACTTTGTTGGTGTGAGTTGTTCTGCCATATCAGATGTGTCCAGTAGAGGTGGAAAGTAGGGCCAAAGGCAGTCGACATTAAACACTAGGTGCAAACCAAGGAATGGTGGAATACTAAGCTCAAATGTGTTGTACCGTACAGCCTTATTTATGGTGTATAATGGCCCATATTGGAGTCAACGAAGCTTGTGGTGGGGTCTAGCGAGGCTCCTTCGGAAAATGTAGCCACACTTTGTCGCCCACCTGGAAGTTGTGTTGCACCCGATGTTGATCATGTCGCTACTTGTAATTAGCATTAGCTCTGTCCAATATGTCATGAACCTGTTGGATAATGTTCTGAATGCGCTTAATGAAGCTCTTCACCTTAGTAGCTTCAAACTGGACATGAGCCGAATCAACCTGACTAGCTACAAATGACATGGCTATGCCAATGGGACATACTGGCTGGAATACAAAGCCTACCTGAAAGGGGATATGGTTGTTTGAGATGTGGAGGGCCCGGTTATAACTATGTTTTACATAGGGGAGGATCCCATCCCATGTGCATGGATGCTTTGAGTTGTACATGCACAAAATGTGTACGATCATCCTGTTGACGACCTCTATTTGGCCATTATTTTGGGGATGGAAAGATGTGGGCTTGGTGAGATTGGTTTCCAGCATTGACCAGAGGCTGGAAAAAAATGTACTGAGGAACCTACTATCCCAATCTAAGATGATAGACTATGGGATCCCAAAGTGTACCCACACTCATTCAAAGAAGAGTTTAGCAGTGGCTTCTGTTGTGATATTCTTCTTGTAGGCCGTCATAATGGCCATCTTCGAGAATCCATTGACGACCAAAAAAACATAGTCCTTGCCATGCTTAATATAAGGAAAGCCCAACATGTAATCCATAGATATGGATTCCCAAGGTCGACTAGGGGTGGGCCGCAAAGTATAAATGCCTTGCTTCTTGATGGTCAGTTTGGCAATGGCACAGGCGGTGCAGGACCTGATGTACTTCCCGACATCCTGTCAAAGGTTTGGCTAATATAAATACTTCTATAGTACTGCCATTTTTTTTTCAACCCCGAAATGCCTAGCTTCCTGACTTTAGTGCATATGAAACCAGATCCAAAAATAGAACAACAGAGAGATAAACGCCTTAGAAATCAACCAATTCCAGGGGACAACCTCCATTACATTACATAAATGAACAATTCTTGGATGATGCAAATGAAAAATCCTCCTTATATATATAGGAGTCCATGGGATCAAGATATAATCCTAGCCGACCTAACAATAATAATGTAATGGCGCAATAATAACTATATTGGGGTTACAGGGGTACAACAATAACAATAAGGGGGTTACACTAACAATAATAAGTTACTATACTAGTAATTTAGGGACCTAACATGCCCCTCTCCTTCAAAAAGGTGTTGTCCTCAATGCTTGAGTAGCTCCAGATGCTTTTGTATAAAATTATCATCCTCCCATGTAGAATATTCAGTGGGTAAGTTCTTCCACTTGATGAGATACTTTGAAATTGATTGATTTCATAGCTGTCAAGTTCTTGTTTCTGTGACTGCTTTAGGTTCCAATATGATTTTTCCTTCCTCATCAAGTTCTAGCAATATTGTTTGAACTGGAATTTTGTCACCTACAATATTCTTTAAGCATGAAACATGGAAAACTAGATGCACTCGCGAAGAAGCAAGAAGCTCCAATTTGTATGCGGTAGTACCAAAATTTAGCAACACCTTGTAAGGACCATAGTCAAGGAAAATTTTCAGGATGGATAATTATTTTGAAGTTTAAAAACATGGCGAATCTCACTAATCCTTAATATGAAAACTATAAATTTTTTATTGATATATTTGTAAAATGAATAAAATTTATAATGGTTTTATATATAGTCTCTCTATAATGTTGGTGATTTTTTAGGTAAAATAATTCTATATTGTAAAATTTGGGTGAATCATTTTTATAAAAAATGGAAATTGGCGAATCTTTTTTTTCGAAAACACTTGGAAAATTAGCCCACCTATGAGTATTAGCCCCTAAAATTTTCCATGACCATATTATTTTGGTGATAATTTATTATCCTTCTTAGCTTGCTTGAGGGAAATTTGTTTGTATGGTTGTAGCCATAAAAATACCGAGTCTCCTACATCAAAACTTCTCTCATTGCGATGTTGATATGCCTGTTGTTTCATTCGATTTTGTGCCTAATTTAGGTTATCCTTTAAGAGTTGGAGAACTTCTTGTTGATGCTCGATGTTATCTTCCACTTCTTGAACCTTATAATTTTCTCTTAAAAATGATGAGATGGATGGTGGATAATATCCATAAAGTGCCATAAATGGGGTCATTTTTGCTGTAGTATGGAAGAAAGTGTTATACCACCATTCAGTGAGAGGTAACCACTTGACCCATTGTGTTTGCTTATCAGATACAAAACAACGAAGATATCCTTCCAAACATTTATTCACTATCTCACTTTGACCATCAGATTGAGGATGATAAGATGAGCTATGAGCTAGTTGAGTACCCAAACAAGAAAATAATTCGGTCCAAAAATTTCCAGTAAAAATGGGATCTCTATCACTTACAATAATCTTTGGGTTTCCATGTAGTTTTTGAATTGTTTCCATAAATGCAGTTGCAAGTATACTTGCTTTAAATGGATGAGATAATGCACAAAAGTGTGCGTACTTGGCTAGTCTATCAACTACCACCATGATTAGACTCTTTCCTTCGGACTTAGGTAAACCTGTGATAAAATCCATTGAAATATCCTCCCAACATTGACTTGGAATGGATAAAGGTTGTAGAAGACAGAGGGTCTTAATTGTCTCAAATTTATTTTGCTGGCAAACCAAACATTCCGCCACAAACTTTGAATATCAAGTTTAAGGCCATCCTAAAAAAATCATTTCTTCACACTGTGGTAAGTTTTAAAAAATCTTGAGTGTCCTCCTAATGGAGAATAGTGAAATTCCAAAAGAATCTTTTGTTTTAGTTGGTAATTATTAAAAATATTTAAGCGATATTTGTACCGTAAGGAATCATTTTTCCAACTAAATGTATCAGATGTACTAGGATATTGCTGCAACTTTTGAATGAGTGTCCACACTTCTTCATCATTTTTCCATTCATCCTTTGCTTCGGTTATCTAATCTAGTTGGATAATAGAAATGGCACAAAGCAATGCTTCCACCTCTTCATCCTTTCTTGAGAGTACATCTACGAAAACATTTAGCTTCCCTTTTTTGTAGATGATTTCAAAGTCATAACCCAACATCTTTGTGACCCATTTTTGCTGCTCTTCTGAAGATAGTCTTTGTTCCAAAAAGTGTTTAAGACTATCATGATCAGTTCTTACCTTGATATGTCTTCCCATTAGGTAAGGTCGCCATTTATTTAGTGCATGTAGTATTGCGAACATTTCCTTCTCATAAATAGCTTTCTGTTAATAATTTCCTTTGATTGGATGACTTTCAAAAGCGATGGGTCTTCTTTCTTGCATTAAAACAACACCAATTCCATTTCCTGAGGCATCACATTACACAATAAAGGTTTTTGCGAAGTTTGGCATAGCTAAGACCGGTGCTATGCACATTTCCTCTTTAAGATGTTCAAAGGCCTTAGTTGCTTCAGGAGTCCATGAAAATGCATCTTTATTCAATAATATTGTTAGAGGTGCTACTATTCTCCCATAATTATTAACAAACTTGTGATAATACCCTATTAACCTGAGAAATCCTTGCAACTGCTTTATGGTTGTGGGGAATTTCCATTCATTAATGGCTTTAATTTTTATAGGGTCTACCTTAACACCCTCATGAGATACAATATGAGCCAGATATTCGACCTCTTGTACTCGAAAGAAACATTTGGATGTTTTTGCATATAATTGTTTCTCCTCCAATAGTTTGAGCACCCTGTTAACATGTTGAACATGATCCTTCCAAGACCTGCTGTAGATTAGTATAACATCAAAAAATACTAGCACAAATCCTCTAAGGAAGGGTTTGAAAATGGAATTCATCAACCCTTGAAATGTAGAAGGTGCATTGGTAAGGCCAAAAGGCATGCCCAAAAATTCATAATTACCCTCATGAGTTTGAAATGTTGTTTCAGAATATCTTCTATCTTCATTCTAATGTGATGATATCCTGATCGAAGATCCAACTTGATAAAATAAATTGCTCCATGTAATTCATCCAATAATTCATCAATCACACGAATGGGAAATTTATCTTTAATAATCAGCTTATTGGGCTCCCTATAATCCAGACACATGCACCATGATCCATCCTTCTTGTGCACTAATACAACTTGAGTAGAGAAAGAACTTTGGCTAGCTTAAATTATACCAGCCTCTAATATTTCTGCAATCATATGTTCAATTTCGCAGTTTTGGACATAAGGATATCGGTAAGGCCTGATGTTTGGAGGAACACTTCCTGGAATCAAATGAATAGCATGATCATGATCATGAATAGGTGGGAGTCCTTTGGGAGTTTCAAACACCTTGGAATGATTGTCCAAGAATTTTTGGACATATGGAGAAATATATGATTTTGATGTTGGAACTTCTAGTGAGCATAATTGTGCAATTACAGCTCATTGTTCCATCTTCAGAAGATTTTTCACGACATTATATCTTATTATCTTTCCTGGCTTCCCTGCTATACCCCAAAATTCGACTTCCTTTCCTTCCAAATAAAATTTCAATAAAAGTTCTTGAAAATTAAAATCTACCGTCCCGAAATATTGTAACCATTGTACTCCTAGTACAACATCAGCACCTCCCATTGGAATGGAAAGCATTGGACTATTCAATACATATTCCCCCATGGTTAGCTTGATATTATGACATTTTCTAGAGCAAATTATAGTTCCTCCATTTGAAACCATCACTTGACATTTTGGTGTTGTGCATAGGAAACAATTCAATTCCTTGGCTACCTTAGAATGGATAATATTATGGGTACTACCCGAATCAATCAACACTATTACCTTTTTATTCTTGATATGTCATTCTATCTTGAGAGTTTAAGGAGTGGTAATACCTGCCAATGCATTACATGATATGGCCAGACTCATTTCTTGTTCTTTTAGGGTTGGTTCTTGGTGTATATCCTCTTATTTTGAAGTTTCTTGTTAATTTTCTTCCTCCTCTTCACAATCTATGTAAAATAATTTCTTCTCAGCACACTTATGACCTTTAGTGTATTTGCTATCACAACTATAGCAAAGCCCGTTTTCTCCTTTTTCTTCCAATTTTTGTGGTGACAACCTTGTAGGTTGTGGAAGTCTAGAAGTAGCAACACTTCCATCTTTATAGATGTGAGTGGTAGGCTTTCTTGTTGCCATAATTTTACATTCAATTTTTCTTGCCAATCTGAATGCCTTCTCCAACGATCCAGGTTCCCAAACACGAACTTCATGTTGGATGTTATCCTTTAAACTCCCTATGAAGACATCAATCCTGTGTTCGTCTGGAATATCAGTTACCCTTATATTCAATTTTTGGAAGTCCTCAATGTGCTCCACCACTGAACCCTTTTCTTTGAGATTTATCAATTAGCTAAAGAAGGTGTTTCTCTATGTATCCTCATTATGTGCTATCATTTCTTCCGTGAAAATTGACCAAGTGACAATTCTTTACGGGATAAAAGCCATCGATACCATAAAAATGTATTTTGTTCTAAATGTAAAGTTGCAATGTGTACCTTTTGTGTGTTTTTCACATTACTTAGATCAAAATATTTCTCCATCTGTAGTATTCATGTTATGAGATCCTCGCATCAAACTTCCCCATACCCATATTTAGAATATGGTGGTTCTTACATCCAACATTAGAGTTTATAAAATCATGATTAACTTTTATTTTTTTCTCATCGTGGGTTTCCTCTACTATCTTTTCGCCATTAGGAAACATTTCTTGTATCAACTTTGTCAAACCTTCCATGTCTGCTTTTAGATCATCCTTCATGTTTTCCATTTTGTATTTCATGTCATCCATCTTAGCTTCCATGCCATCCATATTAGCTTCCATGCCTTTCTTCAAACCATCCATCTTAGCTTGTACACCTTTCTTCAAAACTTCCATTTCATTTTTTGTTGCTCTTTGCGAGAGTGAAATTTGGTGCACTTGCTCTTGTAACTTTGAGATGTTATGTTGCAGTTCTTCATCTTCATGAGTCATAGTAGAGCCTTGTAAAGGCTTAATGGGTGTTGAATTATTTTTAGGGGGAATCTTAGAACCCAATTCTGATATGTATTCTACAATATGCCCTTGGAATCAATTCAAACTGATTTTTCACACAAGATTAATGCAATTTGAAAAAAAAATACACACCTTTTTCTTTCTTTTAAGGATCTCAATAATGAAACTGAATTATCTTTGTAATTGTGGATCTTCAATGTATGAAATTGGGCCGTGTAGTATCCCTCTGAAGCTTCTTTCAAATCCCACAGTTATGACCTAAATTGGATTCTTCAAGAAAACATTATGCCCAATCTCCCACAATGACCTAATTATGCGCTGGTTCAGTATAGAGAATTTGTACGATGTTCCACATGTCACTGTTTCCTCCTTAGGATATGAAATTGATACATAGGAAATCACATTATGTGCACTTGCGGCCATATTTTATAGAATTCTAATTCGATATTCAGAGAGAGAGTTATGACAATTTTCCCACAGTCACCTCTTTGAGATGAAATTCGGGAGCCTGAAAAACCCTAACTTCCATAGATCATATCTCCGAGTATATTGCGAACCAAGATCTGAAATTTTTACATGATGTTCCATAGGATGTCAGCTTCACTCTGTAGCATGTTTAGCTTCTTGAACTTAGTAGAAAACAAGTTATAGTTAAACTTCTACGATGACATGTTTTAGGTGAAATTTGGGAGCCTTAAACAACCCTAACTTCCACAGATCAAATCTCCGAAAATGTTTCGATCCAATATCTAAAATTTTTACATGATGTTCCTCAAGATTTCGGCTTTGCCCTGTAAAAAATTTCAGCTTATGAACGTTCTTAAAAAAAACGTTATAGTGGGAATTCCACGATGACTTGTTTGGAGTAGTGAAACCCTAGAATCCAAAGCTCTGATACCAAATGTTATGAAACCAGCTCCAAAAACAGAAGAACAGAGACATCAATGCCTTAGAAATCAGCCACTTCAAGGGGGAAACCTCCAATATGTTGAGCATTGGAAAAGGTGTGAATTCACCATGTATTTCTTTATCTTTTTTCCTTTAAACATAACTCTTTTTATTCTAGAAAGATGATATATTGAAGGATTATGATAGAATTGCAAAGATTAATGTTTATTGTGAAATTGGCTAAAGACTGTCTTTTATTCTAAAAAGGAGACAAATGAAGTGGGAAACCATCATTTGAAAGGTAAAGCTAAAGTAGGAGTAACCGATGTTCCTCCAGCAAAGGGTCGTATCCAGACAAGAAGGATGAAATCAGAACACATAGTCAATGAAAGGCAAGGAATAGCACGGCTACAACAAAAGAAGATGAAGCGTTAGATAAAAGAGGGATATAAAGTGAATCCCTCAGGATATTTCAATCCTGAGGAATCGCTGTTCAAAGTTTATATTTGTTTCTTGTATTGTCTGCCGAGTTTTTATAAAAGGCAGCGCCTGTAGGAATTGGGGGGGAGGATTACCATTGAAACTTCTTTTGACTCTCATGATTCAATTAGAGAGTGACTGTTTGTAAACATTGTTATGAATGATTAATATATGATTTAGTTTTCGTTCCATCACTTGAATCTGGAGTAGCTCAACGGTGTTTCCCTAGTAGATAAGGGGTCGGCCCTGGTGGATCCACTTGCTCTTTTGTATCATTATCCTTTGATTACAGTTGTGTGAGAGTTTGCATTTATTTTCATTACAGTTTCAAGTTTAATAGTTTACTATTTTATTGCTTTATAATCTTGGTACGTTGCATTGTTGAATTGCGTTGTCGTTCCTTTCAGATTTAACAAGAATATTGATCCCTATATAACTTATGCTTTAACAGAGCTTTGTTGTTCAACATCTGTTGTTCCATTCCAGTTGTTGTTCTATTCCATTTGTTGTTTCATTCTGATTGCTGTTCATTTTGGATTACTGTTTAATATAATTTGCTGTTCAATTCCATTAGATAGAGTTTGTTGTTCAATAGAATTTGCTGTTCAATTCCAGTAAAGCAGGTTTGCTGTTCATTTCAGTTAATTAGTTTACAGTTTATTTCATACCTGCAAATATTTTGGTTTTACCTTTAAGAGCTTGGTTAGTTTACTTTCATTAGCAACATTAGTGAGTTAGTCCAGTTTCTGTTTAATTGCTTTGGTGTGGAGTATAAGATCATCAACTGTAAAGGACATTGGTTATTGTTACCTATGTTCTCAGATTGATTGTCTTGCTTTTATTTGATTTCATTTACATCAGTTGCCAAAGGAAAGAGTTATCACCACTGCATCCTTGACTGATGATTACTGAGTGAATGATTGGATTTTATAGCATTTAATTTCATGTCATTATAGTTAGATTTCATTTCCAAGCATTTGTTTACTCTTGTATTTGTAACACTGTACTGCATATTTGAAAGCATTACTCTTAGATTGAATTGCAGCCTTAGACAGAGTACATTCTTGAAATATAAAATCATACCTGGATTGATAATTAATGTGAGATAAATAGGAGCTAAAAAGACACCTTTTATACCTCAACATTTTGGTGTCGTTGCCGGGGAGAGTGTAACTATTTAGGAAAGAGTAATGTACATTTGATTTTATTTGCTAGGGAAGAACTAGGTATTAAAAACAGAAGGTAAGAACTTGCGTATCGAGCGAGGAACATGCTCGTTCATCGGCCCGCTTCACAGCATAATTGAGTGAAAGTTTTCGGTAGGAATGAATGCTTGTGTTTTTTTTTTTGAATGAATAGAGAATATAAACAAAAAAAAATTCCTCGTAAACCCGAAAAACCTAAGGGACCGGTGACCCTTGGGCGAACAAATTTCATCGATGAAATCCTAAAGAAAGTCGAATCTCAGCCAACAGTAGGACCTAGAAAAGTTGCTTCTAGACAACCTACTAGTTCCCTTCAGGCCACAAAGTCACCATCTGTAGCCTTTGCTAAGGTCCATAGCCAAATAGAGGAAATTGAGCAAGATCCCCAAGAAATTGAGAATTCTTGCCTAATTTCTTTGCAAGAAGGGAACTCTATTAATCTCCACGAAGGAGGAGGAGGAACAGGGGAAATAGAAGAACAAAAATCTCCTCTTGAGGTAATCCAAACAGTGAGCAGCCCAGATAAGGGAAATGTTGTCAACATCATTCAAAACAGAGCTAAAGGACCTTAATCTCCTCAGATAGTTGGTAAGAAAGGAACACTCATTATTCCAGACCAAGGGAGTGCTGTCAAGGTCATTCCTATTCCTTCTAGTCAGCCTAGGAATAATTCCCTAGAAATCCCAAAAGGATATTGGCACATATTTGATCAAATGGCCCACAACCAGCAACCACCTCAACAAAATTCCACACTACAATATCCCATTGTGGACACTGCAGTTAATGCACCTATGAAGGCCATTCCTCTTCAGCATATTCCTACATTCCATGGCTTAACATCGGAAGATCCAGATGCATTTCTGTTTGAATTCAATGTATTATGCAGAGGGTATGACTATATCGTCGATCCCCAAAAAATAAAATTATTTCCTTCCACATTAAAAGGAGCAGCTCTACAATGGTTTATGGGGTTAGGTGGAGGTGTTATAAATGACTGGGATCAGATGAAAGATGCGTTTCTAAAGAAATATCAGGATTATTGTAGGTCTAGGGAATTAAAAAATGAAATATTTTAGATGACAACAAAACCTAATGAAACACTTGAGGAATATGTAGAACACTTTCAATACAACCTCCAAAGATCACCCTATGCATCTTTAACCTTACTTGATAATGTGTTAAAAATGACATTACTTAAAGGGATGAAGGAACAATGGGTTGAATCATTAAACATCATGGGAAAAGGTGATATATATCAAGAAAATTTTGCTGACATTATTAATTTGTGCATCAGGAGTTCGAGAGGCAGCACAAGGCTAAAGTCAGCAGAACGTGATATGATCACAAGGGACAGTAAGACCTCTGGTGAAGGTATAACCTGCGCAGAAATTGGCAATCTACTAGAAGATTTTAAAACTGATATTCTAGGGACTCTAATAGCACAGTTCGACATCATGAAAGATAAACAAAAGCAAGCAAAAGAAGAACAAAATCTGGCAATATTCTGCCCTAAATGCAGAAAGAAACACAACCATAAAGAGTGCCCGTTGGATATGGTCAAAGTCTGTGCTATCTGCACAAAATATCACTCCATAGAAGGTTGCCCCTTGCTCCCAGGATTGAAAGCAGTCTACAAAGAAGTGGAATAGAATAAAAAATGGTATGCCTACTCAATCAGCGCCGAAAATGGCAGCCACGAAAAACAGGTATGCCAATTGATCCATCCTCTTCTTTTCAGTCGCCTCAGTATAATGGTCAAAAAAATAATGGAATGTGGCAAAATCAGCCACTTTTTCCCAATTGGTCACAATAGCCATTTTCACCATGGCCAAATCAAAAAAATCAGACCAATTGGCCAAACTTTCCTTACTGTCCACCATTTTGGCAAAATAATGTTTATCCAATACAATGGTCCCCCTCCACCTCGCAGAGTCAAAACTGGCATTCGAACTGGAAAAGACCTACGAATCAGCCAGCTGGAACGATCCCTCTCCCTCAACCTACACTACCAACACCATATACATTGCAACAAAATCCCCAGACCAACTTGAGACCGCAACTCCCAACCCAACCCAACCTAAACCCTAATAATAGGCTGGTTCAGGCTGTAAATAATGGAACCACTAGAACTAGAAACTAAATTAAGGGAGTGCAACGACCTTCAACTAAGGTCTGGGCGCATAATAGAATCAGAGGGAGACAAAAATTTTCAAGTTGAAAATTCATTACCTTCAGAACAAACACTCCAAAAGGAGAATGTGGCTATACAACAAACTCATGAACAAGCAACCACCTCTTCTCCGCCATTCCCAGAACGATTAGTCATACCTCGTCTAATAGAACATCCTGATTTTGATCTTCTGGGAGAACTGAAAAATTTGTGTATAAAAATCCCACTCCTCCAAGCTATCCAAGACATTCCCATTTATGCAAAAACCATCAAAGAACTATGTATAAAAAAGCCAAAGAGGAGAAAAACAACTAACCCAACTGTCCAAGTAGTCGTCACTCTATCTGACTTACTATCAGGAATGGAAGCACTTGTAAAGTATGAGGACCCAGGAAATCCTATAGTTATGGTGCAAATCAATGGACAATGATTTCCAAATTCCTTAGTTGATTTAGGAGCTGCAATTAATATCCGAACAACCACCACTTGTCAAAAACTTGGCATTACATCATTAGATCCAACAACAACCTTAGTGGAACTGGTTGACTGATCAGTAGTCAAGCCAGAAGGCACACTACATGATGTAATGGTATCTATAGACTCCTGGGAATATCCTGCTGACTTCCTGATTATCAACCCCAAAAACCGGCTAGATGGACACCATTGGATCTTAGGTAGACCTTGGCTGGCAACTGTTGATGCCTATATTGGCTGTCGGCAATGCAGCATGACTATAACTAGAGGGAGTTATGTCGAGAACTTAGCTTTATACCCTCCAGTCCAGCCAAGCCTAATAATAATAATAATAAAGAGACATTCAGTATCATATCTCACAGAAAACATTAGATCACCACTGACCATAGAAGATGCCGTCGACTTTAAAGATCAAACAGAGGATGACATCATTAACTGTTTCATCAACCAACCAAAAATCAGATCTCATTTGCAATGTCACATGATTAAGGTAGCATTTGATAATGAAGAAGATCCTATGAAAGAAATTCAAGAACAATCAATACCTACCACTTTTGTTTACAATAGCAAAACTATAGAGATTGAGCCAGGAAAAACTTTGAACATTAACAAAAATTTGAGTGCTAAACAAGAAGAGGAGTTGGTCCAACTACTGAAAAAATATAAGGGAGCCTTTGCATGGGATTACCCAGACATGAAAGGATTTTATCCCCAGTTATGTACGCACCACATTTATACAGAAAAAGATGCTAGACCCATTCGCCAACCCCAACGAAGGTTAAACCCTCACCTTAAGGATATTGTGAAAGCTGAATTACAAAAACTTTTGGATTTCAAATTTGTTTATCCAATATCTGATAGCAAGTGGGTCTCTCCACTAGTAGTGGTGCCAAAAAAGAATAGGAAGTGGAGGATATGTGTAGACTATAAAGAAATAAACAAAGCAACCCAAAAAGACCACTTTCCGCTTCCTTTCATTGACCAGGTATTAGACACATTATTAGGGAAGACATTCTTCTCTTTCTTAGATGGCTTCAGTGGGTACAATCAAATTCAGATCGCCCCTGAAGACCAAGATAAGACTACTTTTACCTGTCCTTGGGGGATATTTGCTGACAGAGTTTTACCCTTCGGTCTATGCAATGCCCCTGCTACATTTCAGAGGGCCATTCTCAGCATCTTTTCAGATATAATATATGAAGGGCTCGAAGTATATATGGATGATTTTACACCTTATGGAGATGAATTTGAGCCAACATTCGAAATATTGGAAAAGGTGTTGCAAAGGTGTACTGACACTAGACTTTGCCTAAGCCATGAGAAGTGCCACATGATGATGACTGAGGGACTCATCTTGGGTCATTATATTTCAGCAGCTGGAATACAGGTAGATCCAGCTAAAATTCAGATACTTTTGTTAATACCTACTCCCACCACAAAAACAGAGGTACGCAGCTTTCTCAGTTTTCTGGTGATTATAGAAGATTTATAAAGCATTATTCTCAAATAGCTGCACCTCTATACGCACTAACAGGGAATGTTGATTTTAATTGGACAGATAAATGTGACCATGATTTTGAGGATCTCAAAAAGCTTCTATCAACAACCCCATTGCTAAGGGGCCCAAATTTGGATTTTCCATTCCAAATTTCATCTGATGCCTCAGACACAGCTATTGGAGCAGTCCTTGGGTAGGAAGAAGATAAAAAACCATATGCAATTTATTATATTAGCAAGAATCTATCTCCTGCTAAATTAAACTATACTACGACTGAGAAAGAATTTTTAGATGTAATACATGCTGTAAATAAATTTAGGCATTATATAACTGGCTATCCTATAGTTTTATATACAGATCACTCTGCCATAAATTTTTTAGCAAATAAACCTGTTACAAATGGTAGAGTAACAAGATGGTTGATTCTATTGTAGGAATTTGACATCACAATAAAGGATTGACCAGGAAAAGAGAATATTGTAGTTGATTTTCTCTCACGAATGCCAAAGCCAACAGACGTGGCAGTAGTTGAGGATTACTTCCCGGATGAACATTTGTTTGTTGTTACTACTAGAACCCCATGGTATGTTGATGTTGAAAATTATTTAGCAGTAGGTAAATTACCTAAGAATCTAATGCCCAATGAACGAAAACAGATAGTACAATGCAACACCCGATTCTCTTGGATTGGGGGTTACTTATTTCATACTGGAGCAGATATGCACATCAGAAGATGCATATGAGAAGACGAAATATTTGACATCCTGAAAGCATGCCATGATGGGCCATGTGGCAGACATTTCGCAGATCACAGGACTGGTCATAAGGTTTTACAAATAGGCTATTACTCGCCTACAATTTTTAAAGATGCTAAAAAGTTTGTACAAGCCTGTGATATTTGCCAAAGGGAAGGACGCCCTGGACAGTCCGATGAAATGCCTTTGGACCCACAGTTAGTAATCGAGCCATTTGAGTGTTGGGTGCTTGATTTTTTTGGTCCTATTAACCCACCATCAAATCAGAAAACATATATACTAGTTGCAACAGAATATGTTACTAAATGGGTTGAAGCAGAAGCACTTCCAAGAGCTACAGAAGACTCTGTAATACAGTTCCTTTTCCAAATATTTGTGCGATATGGCCTCCCTAGGGACATAATTACAGATGGAGGACCGTAATTTTTAGGTAATAAAATCACTGCAACATTAAAAAACTACCACATTCAGCACAAAATCATGACCCCATACCACCCATAGGAAAATGGCCAGGTAGAGAGCACGAATAAGGTGATAGAATCTATACTGAAAAAAACAGTTGCATCACACTGACGTGACTGGGCTTTAAGATTTCCAGAAGCCTTGTGGGCGTACCGAACAACATGGAGAAATACCACTAGGTATTCACCATATCAATTAGTATTTGGAAAAGAACCCATCCTTCCAATAGAATTTGAAATTCAAACATTAAGAATAGCCCAGGAGGTGGGTTTTGACTTAAATGAAGCCCAGTTTAGAAGATTACAACAAATCAACAAGTTAGATGAAATTAGGCTCTCTTCTCTCCAACACACTGCATTAATCTAACAACAGAGAGAAAAATGGCACGGTGCCCTTATCAAGGAGAAGATATTCCACGAAGGAGATTGGGCACTCCTATATGACTCCAGGTTTCAGGATTTCCCAAGAAAACTCCAGACACGATGGCTTGGACCCTATGAGATACAGAAAGTGCATGACAATGGCACCATCACATTGACTACCATCGATGGATCTGGACATTCTTTCAAAGTAAACGGTCAACGATTATGACTTTACCATAAACCACTTAACCGAGAATCCTTTTGCCAACAATTACAAGAATATTCTACCATGTAGATTGTTGCTGAGGGAGATAACTCCTCCTCAACACTCATTTACTGAATAATTCTTTTATTTTGAAAATTGTACATAAGCTTTTCTTTTTACTTTGCTTATTTTTTGTACAGATTATATTTCTCAAGTGATT
The DNA here is from genome assembly GCA_034641835.2 of Pinus albicaulis. Classification (NCBI taxonomy): domain Eukaryota; kingdom Viridiplantae; phylum Streptophyta; class Pinopsida; order Pinales; family Pinaceae; genus Pinus; species Pinus albicaulis. The sequence continues at coordinate 977,021,391 of CM076571.1, read as the reverse complement.
CCTTTTAAGGAACAACTGTTGTTTCTTTTAAGGAACAACAGCCGTTCCTCTGAAGAAACAACGCATTTGTGTGTTTCTTTTTGCTGTTCCTTTTAAAAGGAGCAGCAGTTTTGCTGTTCCTTTCCAAAGGAACAACAGTTTTTGCCATGTGTTTTTGCTGTTCCTTTCCAAAGGAACAACATTTTTGTTGTGTGTTTTTGTTGTTCCTTTCTAAAGGAACAACAATTTTGGTGCGTGTTTTTGTTGTTCCTTTCCAAAGGAACAACAGTTGTTGTTGCTTGTTTTTGTTGTTCCTTTCCAAGGGGCAGTCCTCGCCGCATGTTTTTTCTGTTCCTTTCAAGAGGAACAACAGTTTTTGCTGCTTGTTTTTGTTGTTCCTTTCCAAAGAAACAACATTTTTCCCACTTTTTTTTGCTGTTCCTTTCAAAAGGAACAACATGTTTTTTTTCTGATTGGTTCTACTATTCCTTTCAAAAGGAACAACATTTTCATAGATTGTCTTTTCTATTCCTCTTAAGGAACATCAGCTGTTCCATCTAAGGAACATCGCTTTTTGAGTGCATTTTTCTTATTTTAGAACAACATTTTGAGGATTTTTGTGAATTATTCTAAAGGAAAACATACAATTTATGCAAGGAAACAAAAATTAGAGCTTACTGGACTCAGCAAATCAAGAGAAATTGTAATTTTTAAGAAATTGTTTTGTAGTGATAAGAAAAGGAAAGGACACAACCATCTATATCACTTTGCTGTCTTTATTTTCACTAAAATTAATATGATAGATTATCTTTATCATGTTGGTTATTCCCTAAATCTTCATAACTCTCTTTGATTTTTATTTATTAAGAATAAGGGCATACTTTCTCTATTTAGATGTTTAGACTTCTTCCACCATCCCTACTCTTAAGTGTTAAAAAATTATATATTGCAGAGCAATGCAACACATAAAATATGTGGAAAACACAAGCACACAAAACACATAAAACCAGAGAGACACAGATATACGTGGTTCACCCAGTTTGGGCTACGTCCACCTCGAGCAGCCAGTCCTTCCTTTCTATTATCCAGCAAAATGAAGAGACACAACCTACAACAGATCCACTGTAATATCCTCTATTCTCTCTCACAGTCTCCCTATATGTTTCTCACTCTAAGAATACACATACATTACACAGCTGCAATACAATACCCTCATATATACGAGGGGGTTTCCTTCTAGGGAAAAAAACCCTAAACTAAAAATAACTTCTACCATCAGATCATCCACCTATGAGTGACCCAGATTGACTAGAAATTATTATACTTTTACAAGTCAATTTTACATCTATTTTTAGCTTCGGGGGCACTGCCCCCGAAACCCCCCACCAGGGGGAGGGGGGGGACTCCATAAAGTCGTAGCCGCCCCCCCTGGACCCCCCAAGCAGCATTTAATTACGGGCGGCGTTGCCGCCCCCATTAAGGTACAGGGGTCCAACATTATGATACAAAATAAACAAGATAATCAGGCTCCACACCCAACATTAAAGAGTGTTGATCCATCCTCTATACATAAGTAGGGAAGTGCTACATAAAATAAAAAATAAAATAAAAAAATTTCTATATGATTACTAACAATTTTATGATATGGCAGATGGATGATAGGGGGTCTCATCAAGAGCCAACCTACCATGATCATAAGGGACTAGTGAAGTGGCATTCCAATTATGGCCACCACACCAGGGATATGATCCAATGGACAACTCAAAAAAATAAAAAGTCCTTGGAACAGGAGGTCTCATCATGAGCCGACCTACCCACTTTTCACTCCTTCCTTGTGAATGGCATTGTGATTCATCTGGTTCCCAAGCTAGCATAGTAGCCTCTATCATGACATCACACAACACTTCCCTAGGCATAAATAAATGATAATGGTTCCAAGGGTGAGAAAGCAACTTTGTCAAGGTTATAGACACCTATGGGCAACAGAGCTCTGCTGATGGTATTGGAGTCATATTTTTCACAAATCAATAGTAATGATAAACCCTTTTCTTATATCTTTATCTAATATCAAATGAGAGTATTCTCCTAAACCCTTTGTTCGGAACCTCTTATGCATGAAATTTATTTATAAATCGATCATAATGGTTTATGTGGATAATGACCACATAAGTACTTTTTTCACATCAACTGTCCTTTTCCCTTATTTTCGAATCATTACATAAACATTTCCATATCTACTCATGATTTCAAAATATGCATCGATTTCAGTAATGCGATATTTTTTTGATCATATCATAACTATGTATGCCTTTCCATGCTGTACAATTGTTGTGCAGTACACTGCTCTTCTATTTGCTGGTCGAGGGAGACCTATCATATTTCAGGTGGGGCGCGGATGCCTTTTTAATATGACTGCATGTGGGTCGAATCCATATATTCATTAAATTCTTGGAAACAACAAGATTTTAACAGTATTGTGCTGATATACACAAGGTGTTGTTCCATTACCATTTATGTGTATTTGTGAAGAATTAACAGTGTGCAGACAGAATGGGAGGATGAGAAATATGTAGTGAGCCACAGGTGCTAGCAGTTTCCAATGCTGCACGGGAAATTCTGGAGAGAGTAGGATGGATTATCTACCTCACATGACTGTAGCAACCTCATGAAATGGTGGCCATTGAATTTTTGTAGAACTTGCAAGAAGGCTATTCCATGGTAAGAGAAAGGAAAATAGTAGTAACTAATGCAATAATCACCGAGGTATCCGGTCTACCAGCAGAAGGACCCATGTGAACCCATAAAAAAGTGAAACTTCAAGAAGCCATGAAAATCTTTCGGGATGAAGGGCAGACCTTGGTCATCAAAGGAAAAGGAGTCCAGCCAGCAACTTTGGGAGAACCATGGATAGAACTGGCGAAAGTAGTACAAAGCTACATTACATGTGATGGAAGAAAGGATGTGGTAAGACCACGCCACCTTAAGTTATTAGCAGCAGTAAAAGAGAAATGTGCTATCAATTTTCCTGCATATTTAAATTTCTTATTGCATGATGCTGCCTGGAGCATAAGAAAATCTCGTCATATAGCGACGGTGGTAAGCCACCATTGTTTAATCCGATTAATAGTGAGTTACAGCCTTGCCGAGCAGCAGACTAGTTGGGAAGAATTGATATTCTGAATTGACGGAGGAACAACCCTACCTGCCCCAAAATGTAAAAGAGTTATTAGCACAGTAACAAAACCTTTAAAGCACAGACAGTCCTCCAGGATTAAGAGAAGTAGGGGAATGATAGGAAGTCTTCAGGGTAGCAGTAGCCAACCCTTAGAATTGCCCAGTTCGGAAGATGAACAACCCCTGCAAGTCGAAGAAGGAAATCAGGAAGAAGAAGAAAGTCACCACACCAGTGGAGAAGAAGGAAGTCATCACACTGGTGAAGAAGATGGAAGTCACCATATCAGTGAAGAAGAAAGAAGTCACCACACCAGTGAAGAGGAGGAAAGTAATCATACTAGTGAAGATGAAGGAGAGGAAGCAGAACCTCCCAAAACCTCCATTGTAAGCCCACCATAGAGTCCATTACAGGAGGACCAATTGGCCCAAATTTTGGCCAATATGAGTGAATATATACAACCTCACAGTCCGCTTAACCTCAACATTGAGATAGACCAATTGCAGGAACAAGTTGTTATCAACAAAGATACGACTGAGGAAATTCTTGATGAAGAAAACCCTCAGGGAACAGTAGAACCAACTAGGGTTATTTCCCCCGAGGAATGTAGCCAGGAGCATGGGAACACTAAGAAAGAGTCCCAAATAGAAAATATAGAAGTAAGCCTGGGCAAAGGCACAACCACTAGAGAGCAAACCCTAGCCGAGCAACCAAGTACAAAAAAAGGAACAATTGTTCCTTCCAAGAAGAAGAAGAAGAAAAATGGACTTGGGAAGCTGTGGAGGGAACGACAAAAGCTCCAAAAACTAGTAAAACAACTCAGGCAGAGGATTAGGGTGCTAAAACAGGGGAAAGTCTCTAAAAGAACCTTGAAAATGAAGAATGTAGCTATCCAAATGGAGCCCCACAATACAAGGGCCATGGAGACTCAAACTGAGCCCACATTCACTCAGGATAACAAGGAACAATAGGCAGTTTCTATGGATGCAGTTGCCCAAACTATTAATGTACAGGTCTGTGAAAAAGATGTTTAGACCGAGGCACTATCCTCTAGCAGTATGGCCAACAAAGAGACATAGACTGTAGGCACTCAACATTATAAGAAGAACACCCAGGTAGATTTTCAAGCCAAAAACGTTTTGATAAAAGACCCTGGTATAGAAAAGCTCCAAGAGGATCTCGCGCAAGCTCAGAGGGCTAGAGAAAATCTCGAAGAAGGGACTGTTCCCAAAAATAAATACCAACAGTTACAACAACAATTAAAGGACATCAGTGCATCAGAGGCTGAAGCTTTAGATAGATGTCGAAAGGCAGAAGGGAAAGTTGAAAAGGTAAGGAATAGATTAAAAAAGGCCAGGAATCAGATTGATGCTCTCTGTTCTTTATACACAGATGTCCTAGCATGTAGGTGCCCTGCCAAACATTATGCTTTGTTTTTATTATAAAGATATTTGCAGTTAAAAATTAAGGTTGTTAAGGCAGGAAAACCTATAGAATTAGAAACTGTAGGTGATTTTATAAGCTGCTGCAAACTCTATGGAGTAAAATTCCAGCGTCTACTCTGTGAATTTTATTTGCACAATTTTATATTAGTTGGGGAAATGGAGACAAATCCCAGCCCTTTTGTGGGTGATATCCAATTTCAAGCATTCATTTCATTTGCTGTTAACCAGTTAAAATGGCACAAGGCCTATAACACTTTTAGGAGCCAAGAAAATGGGTTAGATCCTTGGGTTAGGGGTGAACCAAAACACCCATTACAATTGTGGGCTAGGCAGAAAAGCTTAATGAAAAAGGAGGGTGTGATCCAAGCATTGGGACCCATACACAAAGAAATCATCCTGGATGGGGTAGAATATTTTCTATCCATCAGAAACCAGGCCATTGTAGCAGCTAAAATCTGATGGAAGATTTCCAATTGGAATATTCAAGACAGAGAGCCATTCAATTACAAAATTTTTGAGTTAGCTGCCAACCACTTGGTTATCTATAGTAACCTCATCTTGAGGGAAGGCCTGTATTAGCTAGGTTGTAGATATAGTAGCCCTATTATCTGGTATCCTGCAGCACAATATAAGGCCAAATATGAACTACCTGAAGGACAGACATGGCATATCTTGGAAGCTTTAGCTGCAAATCATGGTTTTAGACCTCTTAATGAAAAACCCTCTCCAGCCTATTCTCTAACTGCTTTACATGTAAAATATGGTTTTCACGAGGACATGAAAAAGGGTAAGTAGGAGGGTGTGTTGAGCATTGGAAAAGGTATGAATTCACCATGTATTTCTTTATCTTTTTCCTTTAAACATAACTCTTTTTATTCTAGAAAGATGATATATTAAAGGATTATGATAGAATTGCAAAGATTAATTTTTATTGTGAAATTGGCTAAATACTTCCTTTTATTCTAAACAGGAGATAAATGAAGTGGGAAACCATCATTCGAAAGGCAAAGCTAAAGCAGGAGTGACCGCTGTTCCTCTAGCAAAGGGCCGTATCCAAACAAGAAGGATGAAATCAGAACACATAGTCAAAGAAAGGCAAGGAATAACATGGCTACAGCACAAGACGATGAAGAATTAGCTAAAATAGGGAAATAGAGCGAATCCCTTAGGAGCTTTCGATCTTGAGGAATCTTTGTTCAAAGTTTATCTTTGTTTCTTGTATTGTCCGCCGAGTTGTTATAAAAGGCAGTGCCTGTAGGAATCGGGGGGGAGGATTACCATTGAAACTTCTTTTGTAATTATATACTTTTATTGAATCTCGTGATTCAAGCAGATAGCAATTGTTTGTAAATGCTGTTATGCATGATTAATATATGATTTAGTTTCCATTCCATCACTTGACTCTGGAGTAGCTCAGCACTGTTTCCCTAACGGATAAGGGCCTAGCCCTGGTGGATCCACTTGATCTTTTGTATCATTATCCTTCGATTACAGTTGTGTGACGGTTTGCATTTATTTTCATTATAGTTTCAAGTTTAATAGTTTACTGTTTTATTGCTTTATAATCTTGGTACGTTGCATTGTTGAATTGCGTTGCCGTTCCTTTCCAATTTAATAAGAATCTTGATCGCTGTATAGCTTATGTTTTAACAGAGCTTCGTTGTTCAACATATGCTATTCCATTCCAGTTGCTATTCCATTCCATTTGCTGTTCCATTTTGTTTGTTGCTCATTTCGAATTGTTGTTTAATAGAGTTTGCTGTTCAATTCCATTAGATAGAGTTTGCTTTTCAATAGAATTTGCTGTTCGATTCCAGTAAAGTATGTTTTCTGTTCATTTTAGTTAATTAGTTTATAGTTTATTTCATACCTACAAAGAGTTTGTTTTTGCCTTTAAGAGCTTGCTTAGTTTACTTTCATTAGCAGCATAAGTGAGTTAGTTCAGTTTCCATTTAATTGCTTTGGTGTGGAGTATAAGATCATCAACTGTAAAGAACATTGGTTATTGTTACCTACGTTCTCAGATTGATTGTCTTGTTCTTATTTGATTTCATTTACATCAGTTTCCAAAGGAAAGAGTTATCACCACTGCATCCTTGACTGAGGATTGCTGAGTGAATGATTGGATTTTAGAGCATTTAATTTCATGTCATTATACTCAGATTTCATTTCCAAGCATCCGTTTACTCTTGTATCTGTAACACTGTACTTCATATTTGAAAGCATTACTCTTAGATTGAATTGCAGCCTTAGACAAAGTACACTCTTGAAATAAAAAATTTCACCTGGATTGATAATTAATGTGAGATAAATAGGAGTTAAAAAGACACCTTTTATACCTCAACAGAATACATTACATAAATTAACAATTCTTGGATGATACAAATGACAAAACCTCCTTCTATATATAAGAGTCCATGGGATCACAATATAATCCTAGCCAACCTAACAATAATAAAAATATTGGGGTTATAGGGGTACAACAATAATAGTAAGAGGGTTACACTAACAACAATAAGGGAATATACTAGTAATATAGGGAACTAACAAGGATGCACTACTATGTCACCTGACACCTTTGTGTTCTTGTTGACGACCTCTGTTTGGCCATTAGTTTAGGGATGGAAAGTTTTGATTTTGGTGAGCTTGGTGTCCATAATTGACCAGAGGCTAGTGTTGGGCCAAGAAAAAGGTATGTTTCACCCCCATCGTTACCACAATTTGTCACACACTTTTATATATTTTCCCTTCATCATAGAAATAAAGTAAAGGAAAATAATGCAAAAGTGAGGCAAAATGGATTAGTGATAAAGGGCGTGTTTTATAACATAAAAACTGATTTGTCACTGCCTTTATTGATAGGGAAGCAAAACAGTGAAATTGTTGACCGAATGACCGAAAGACAATAGACAAGGGAGGTAGATGGAATCATATCGGCTCTCACGAATCGATTGAAGATGGAGAGGTACGTCCATGCTTGGAGCACTCAATCGATAGCCACGAAGCAGCAGGGTCCCATAAAGAGAAAGATCCGTTACTACTCCTGAATTCGCCTTTAAGCTATAAAAGGTTGAAGAATGAACAAGAAAAACAGTTCCCATAATTTAATCTTTCTATAAGCGTACTCGGACAAAACCGTCAAGTTTTGTACTAATGTATTGCTCGGTATATTAATGAAGAATTTGGCGTTTTTGGAATAGACAACTTATGAGTATTCCTTAGCAATAGGCTTCTAGTGGCTTCGGGCCTATCCCTGGGGTTCTTCTGCTACTTCTATGCTTTAAGTTTATTTACAAAATCTGCGTCCTCAAGCTATCCATTGCGTTTCATAATATATCGTTTGAATCGTTTAATTGCAAGCATGAGATGTCATATCTTCATTTTTAATAGATTGGTTTACCATTCATGTTATTTTATATGAATTCAATGCTTTTACAATTGCTAGGTTAGTTCCAACACGAATGCTGTTCAATTCTGCATACAGTTGATGTTTGATCTTTTCATCATCATTGTGAGCATTTGGTTGATGTTTAATTCAGAAGGATGTTATTAGTCGATTAAAAGAGAATTCCATTGCAAAATCTAGAATAAGTGATTGTTGTTCATTTTTATTAGAATTGTTGTTCAATTCATTAAGGTTGCTATTTAATTCATCAAAGCATGTTGTTCCATCACAGTTTATTCTTTTCAGTCTTAAGTAAGTATTTCTACATAGACTTAGAACAAATTTACTTCCCTTGAAGAGTCAGGAGCATCTCGTAATTCACTTTCAAGTTGATTTGATTGAACTTCGAGAATTAGACAATATTCCCTATGATAATTTAGCATAGTTAACCTCTGATGTCACTTGCATATATTATGCTTACACTCTTGAAATAACAAGACTTGCCCTGGGTTGATAATTAATGAATAGCATTGAGGTTACCTTTAAAAAATCACCTTTATGACCCAAAATTTTGGTGTCGTTTCTGGGGAGAGTGTTTAAGAGTGATGTCCCTTATTCTTTTTTTCCTTTTGCTGTGAAATAATTGGGTATTGAAAACGAGAGGTAAGAACCTGCTTATCAGCAAGCAAAACGCTTTCTCTCCAACCCGCTTCTCAGAAATTATGTAGAGGTTAGTTGGATAGGTGTCCTTGTTTTATGACTAGGAAGATAAATATAGATTAAAACCCCCCACTTAAATCCACAGAACCCAAGGGATCGGTGGTCCTTGGAAGAACAACATATATAGACGAAATCATTAAGAAGGCTGAATCCCAAGCATCCATAGGACCCAGAACCATTCCCACTCAGAGTCCTACCAGATTCCCTCAGGCAACAGCCTCACCATTTAAAGCCCATGTCGAGATTCATAGTGAAACAGAAGGGTCATAGCAAAGCCCTCAGACTACTGAGCACATAAGTCCTGACCCTTCAAGAGAGGGAAATTCTTTCAATTTGTAGGAAGGAGTGGGAGAAACCAAAAATGCAGTACAATTAACTATGTAGTTAACAAAACAACAACTGTGGGCCAATATCATTAACTTTGTTAATGATGTTTGGCCATATATCCAAGTTATATTTGATCAAAAAGATTTGATAAAGGAAGCAAGTGAAACTATTCAGAAATTCAAAGAGGAACTTGGGAAGAAACTAGAGGAGGCCACTGAGATCATTAAGTTTCTTAATTCTAAGAACAAGAAATAATTAGAAGAAATTGGAATAAGTGACAGAACTAAATCCCTTGAGTGAGTGATTGAGACAGAGATGCCCAGTATCCTAGATCGGGGAAGTACAGTAAGGCTTCCTCCAAATCCACTCCCTAACTCCACTCAAATTATTCTGCCAGAACAAGAAATCCCTGAATATTATTAGCATATTTTTAATCAAATGGAAAATAACCAAAACCAGAGGCAGACATCAACACTGGAGTATCCCATTGTTGATCCGAATGCAAATGCCCCTATGAAGGGCTGAACTTAGATTATCCAAATGCATTCTTATTTGAATTCGATGTCTTATGTAGGGGATATTACTACACCACCGACCCTTAGAAACTGAAACTATTTCCCTCTACTTTCAAAGGGACAACATTACGTTGGTTTATGGGGCTCGGTGGAGGAACCATTAATAGTTGTGATCAAATGAAAAACTCATTTCTTAACAACTATCTTGACTACTGCCGGACTCAAGAACTAAAATATGAAATCTTCAATATGTCTGCAAGAGACAATGGGACATTAGAAGAATACGTTGAAATATTTCAATATAATTTTCAAAGATCTCCATATACTACACTATCTCAAGATATCTTGAAAGAAAAAATGATAAAGGGAATGAACAAAAATGGTTCGAAACACTCAATATAATGGGAAAAGGGGACATCTATCAAGAAGAATATGATGGCATTATTGCATTATGCATCAGGTGTTCTCGAGGTAGTATGCAAAGTAGGCCAATTGGGCTGACTCATCTACAAGGAATTATAAATAGTCCGGTGGCAACGTGACCAGAGAAGAATTCGGTAATCTCTTAGAAGATTTTAAAACCAATATCTTGGGCACCCTAAAAACTCATCTAGATGTCCTAAAATTCAAGTAGAAGCAAGCTATAACATAACAAAACTTGGTTATTTTTTATCCACACTGTCGGAAGAAGCACAACCAACAAGAATTCCCATTAGATATGGTCTAGACATGCGCTATTTGTACCAAGGACCACACCAATGACCATTGCCCTTCAATTCCAGGGTTTAAAGTGGTTTTTAAAGAGGCAGAAGAAGATACAGAACCAATCTATCTAATGAACCAACATCGACAGTGGCAGGCACAACCAGGTATGCCACAAGACCTGCCTCAATTATTTTCTTCTCCATAATTTAACCAACAGAACCCTGTGAAAGTATGGCGAACCCAATCAGCTTTTTATGCCTGGCCACCCCAATAATTTTCCATGCCTCCTTTGCCAACACAAATCTCTTCAAGTAAAAATTGGTCAAGTTTTCCTTGTTCTCCCCCTTACTACCAAAATAATCCGTATCAGTCCCAATGGCCTACATCCACCTCACATAATACAAATTGGTCTGAAAACTGGCAACAACCCCGGGGAATGTCCAGTCTACTGATGGGGACACAGGCTCAGAATAAACCTACATTACCAACTCCATACCCATCCCAACACGATCCTCAGCCTATCATGCATCCTCAACTGCTAGCTCAACCCAATCCTAATCCCAATAACAGGCCGATTCAGCTAATCTAGATTGTTGAAAACCAAAAACCTAAGACTAAACAAAAGAGATGCAATGAAGTGAGGCTAAGGTCAGAACGTGTTATTTCACCTAGAAAAGATACGACCCTACCAGAACTTGAATTTGAAATTCTGACAACACGTAGACAATCAACTATGACAGGAACTAAGGCAAAGTAGGGGAGGGACACAATTGACCAAAAAGACACTAAAAACCTTATTATTTCCTCCCCTCCATTTCCTGAAAGATTAAAATTTCCTAAAGCAATAGTCTCTTTAGATTTTGATCTCCTAGGGGAATTGAAAAATCTTTGTATAAAAATTTCTTTTCTGCAAGCTATACAACACATTCCTATCTATGCCAAGACAATTAAAGAGATGTGTGGAAAGAAACAGATGAGGAAAGAAAAAAATTGTACCAACTGTTCATGTGGTAGGAGTGGTGTCATACTTACTTCTGGTTAAATAAACAATAGTAAAATACGAGGATCCAGGGAACTCCATAGTTACTGCACAAATCTCTGGCTACTCCTTTTCAAACACGTTGGTTGATTTAGGGGCGGTCATCAACATCTTAGCCATAGAAACCTGTGAGAAGTTAGGCATAACAACATTAGAACCCACATCTACCTTGCTGTAACTTCTTGACAGATCTGTTATTAAAACAGAAGGAATATTATAGTACATATTGGTTTCTATGGACTCATGGGAGTATTCGACAAAATTTTTAGTCATTAACCCAAAAAGTAGGTTAGATGGACACCCCCTGATACTAGGACGACCTTGGTAAGCAATAGACGATGCTTACATAGGTTTCTTGGCAAGCATCATGACCATTGCTAGAGGTGATGACATTAAAAATATTATTGGCATATACCCACCTGCCAAACCAAGTCTTCCCACTGCAAATATTCACAAACAACCACATACATACTGGGAACAAAACATCTGTTCACCACTGAAAATAGTTGAAGCACTTGAATTCAAAGATCAAATTGAAGATGATGTAATCAATGACTTCATGAACCAACCATCTGCTTTTGAAAAATTAAAATGCCAAATGTTAAAGGCAGTTCTTGATGATGAAGCATAGGAAGACCCCTTGGCAGACATTGATAATCAACACATACCCACGACTGCTATTCGCAACAGCATACCAAATGAAATTGATCCAGGAAAATTTTTAAATATCAATGGTAGTCTAGATAGTAACCAACAACAAAAGATCATTAAGGTTTTACAGAAATATAAGGGAGCATTTTCTCAGGACTACCCATACATCAAGGGTATAAATCCTTAGCTATGCACACATCACATTTATAATGACTCTGATGCTCGGCTTATTCGGCAGCTTCATCGGAGGTTAAACCTGCATCTGAAAGACATTGTAAAGAATGAGTTACAAAAGATGCTAGATGTAAACTTATTTTATCCTATTTCAGACAGAAAATGGGTCTCTGCTTTAGTAGTCGTTCCTAAGAAGAATGGGAAATGGTGAATCCGTGTGGATTATAGAGAAATAAATAAAGAAACACAAAAATACCACTTCCCCCTCCCCTTAATTGACCAGATCCTCAATACATTAGTAGGAAATTGGTTCTTCTCTTTCCTTAATGGTTTCAGTGGTTACAATCAAATCCAGATAGCCCCTGAAGACGAGGATAAAACAACCTTTACCTACCCATCGGGTACATTTTCCTATAGGGTATTACCATTCGGGCTATGCAATGCCCCTGCATGTTTCAAAGAAACATTCTCAACATTTTTTCTGATTTAATAAATGAAGGATTCGAAATTTACATGGACGAATTTACCCTATATGGGGATGATTTTTATCAAGCACTGGAAACACTAGAAAAAGTATTGGAAAGATGTATTGCTACCAGATTGTGTTTGAGCAATGAGAAATGTCACATGATGATGAATGAAGGAGTAATCCTAGGGAACTACATCTTTGTAGCTGGAATACAGGTAGATATGGCAAAGATAGAGGTAATCCTTTTGTTAGCCATACTTTGTACTCAGATAGAGGTACGTAGTCTCCTTGGGTATGCAGGGTACTACCGTAGGTTTATAAATAATTTCTCACAAGTTTTTTCACCCTTGTATGCATTAACTGTAAATGCTGAATTCCATTGGTCTGATAAATGTGACACTTCTTTTTCAGATTTAAAGAAACAGGTCTCGACTGCACCAATCTTAAGCGGCCATAATTGGGAGCTTCCATTTCACATTTCCTCAGATGCATCCGACACAACGATAGGGGAAGTTCTTAGTCAAGAAGAAGATAAAAAGCCCTATGATATTTATTATATCAACAAGAATCACACTCCTACCGAATTAAACTATATAGTGATCGAAAAGGAGTTGGCTATTATTTATGCTATTAATAAATTTAGACATTATATAACTGGCTATAAAGTATTCTTGTATATGGATCACTTTTCCATTGGATATTTAACCAATAAACCTCTTTCAAATGGAAGAGTAACTTGTTGTTTGTTTCTTTTACAGGAGTTTGACATAACTATCAAAGACCACCCAGGGAAGGAGAATGTAGTTGCAGATTTCCTATCGAGGGTTCCAAAGTCAGATGAATCACTAGCGGTGGACGATCAGTTCCTAGATGAGCATTTGTTCATTTAACAATAAAAACACCATGGTACATAGATGTAGCGAATTATTTGGCATTAGGAAAGATGCCAAGACACTTGACATCAAAGGAACATAAGCTAATTGTCCAGCATAGTGCTAGATTCTCCTGGATCAGCGGATATATTTTTCATAAAAGACCTGATATGCATATACGCTGATGCATCATAGAAGATGAGATTTATGACATCCTAAGGGCCTATCATGATGGGCCATGCGATGGCCATTTTGTAAATCGCAAGATGGGGCACAAAGTATTGCAAATGGGATATTATTTGCCTACAATTTTTAAAGATGCCAAGAAATATGTCCAAGCCTGTGATAGCTGCCAAAGAATGAGCCACCCTAGCCTAGCTGACGAAATGCCATTAAAACCACAGTTAGTAGTGGAACCTTTCGAACGATGGGCACTAGACTTTGTTGGACCACTGAACCTGCCATAAAATCAGAAGACCTACATATTGGTGACCACACATTATGTGACGAAATGGGTAGAAACAATGGCTCTATCAAGTGCTGTAGAAGAATATGTGATCAATTTTATTTTTGAGCTATTTGCGTGATATAGCTTACCCCGGAAAGTGATAACTGATGGAGGGGCACAGTTTGTGGGAAATAAAATTACGGCCACTCTAAAGAACCACCATATCACCCATAGAGTCACCTCTCCCTACCACCCACAGGCGAACGGGTAGGTTGAAAGCACCAACAAATTCCTTGAGGAAATTCTCACTGAAACATTATCAACACACCACCAGGATTGGGATACTAGACTACCAGAGGCTTTGTGGGCTTACCGCACAACATGGTGAAACACCATTGGATATTCTCTATACCATCTGGTATTTGTAAGGGAACCAATTTTTCCAATAGAATTCAAAATAAAGACTCTAAGAACAGCCTAGGAAGCGGGGTTGAATTTGATGGAGGACCAGATTAGAAGATTCTAGAAAATAAATGAATTGGATGAAACATGACTACTTGCTCTACAACACACTGTAATTATTAAACAAAAACAAGTGAAGTGACATGAAAACCTCATAAAAAATAAGACATTCCAGAAAGGAGATTGGAAACTTATCTATGACTCCATATTCCAAGACTTCCTGGGTAAATTACAAACAAGGTGGCTTGGCCCAGACAAAATCTAGGAAGTACACAACAATGGTACCATTACCTTGACCATCATAGACGGATCTGGTTCCACATTTCGAGTCAATGGACACCGAGTGTGCCTCTATCACAAATCACTTACAAAGGAGTCTTTATGCCTGTAGGTACGTGACGATCCCACCATCCAAATTTTAGTGGCAGGGGGTGATGGCCCCGTAGCCTTAAGTTCATGAAAATTTGTTATTTCCTCTTGTAAATATTGTATATATACCCCCTTCAATTTATAGTTTTTCTCATTGTTATACATTCCACAGTTGCACTATTTTCCCTTATCCTTTCTTTCATGTGTTTATTTTTGCTGTTCAAACACTTGAACAACTGTCGTTCAATTCAATTGAACGGTCGTGTTTTTGCGTGTTTATTTTTTATGTTCAAACATTTGAACGAATTTTGTTCAATACAATTGAACAACTGTTGTTCAATCGAATTGAACAGTTGTTGTTCAATTCAATTGAATTACCATGCTTTGTGTGTCTATTTCCATTGTTCAATCCAATTGAACAGATGTTGTTTAATCGAATTGAATAGCTGTTGTTCAATTCAATTGCACGATCGTGTTTTTGCGTGTTTATTTTTTTCAGTTCAAACCTTCGACCGATTGTTGTTCAATCTAATTGAACAAATGATGTTCAAAAGAATTGAAAAAATATCATTCAATTCAATTAAATGACCGTGCTTTGCATGTTTATTTTTTGTTGTTCAAACGTTCGAACGACCGTTGTTCAATTAAATTGAACAACTGATGCTCAATCGAATTGAACACCCGTTGTTTAATTCAATTGAATGACTATGCTTTGTTTGTTTATTTTTGTTGTTCAATCCAATTGAACAACTGCTATTCGATTGAATGGATCAAATGATTTTTTTTCTTTTCTCTCTAAGCATGTTTTTTTATTTTTTTGATGATATCTTTTTTAATATCCACTCTTCTTGACACTCCGTTGCCATAAAAGCCATTTTTGGAACAGAATTGGCACCTAAAGAGGAGAAAAGTAGTGATACTACTAATATGGTGATCCTTTGAAACTTTTATGGAAATCTTTACTCCAGAATCTGGCATGGTTTATATATGCAATAAAGGGATAAACATCTCCTTTTCAAACATACTATCACACAATTCATTTTCAAGGTCTTATGTTGGTATATCTTTCTACACTCTCAAGTATTAACTCTCCTTGACATGAGGTTGTAGGAATAAAGAATATTAATTGTATTGGCATTATTTTTACTTCTCACACCATCACTAACTCTTAAGGAGTTAATGAGCCTCCCTTCATGTATAAAGAACAAGAAATATTATGTTTATATGAAAATTTTTAAGAGAGAATAGGGGGTCTCATCACTAGCCAGCTGACCATGATCATAAGGGTTTAACAGGTGACATGCCCACAATGTCCAACACACCACAATAATGACCTTCTCAACAGCTCAAACTGCTTGAAGGATAAGATGTCTCATCACGATCTGGCCTGATCACTCTTTTACAATCCCAGTGAGTGGCACTATGACCATATGGACACAACACCAACACAGTGATCTCTTCATAAAATAAACAAAATGGCTACTTTTCAAAATAAAAATAAAAATTATGTCTATATGCAAATTTAAAGAGAGAATAGGGGGTCTCATGACGAGCCAGCCTACCATGATCATAAGGGTTTAACAGGTGACATGCCCACAATGGCCAAAACACCAGGGTAGGAACCTTCTCGACAACTAAAACTGCTTGAAGGACAGGAGGTCTCATCACAAGTTGGCTTGATCACTCTGTTAAAACCCCAGTGAGTGGCACTTTGTTTATCTAGCCACCACACCAGCATAATGATCTCTCTATAAAATAAAAAAAATATCTAATTTTGCATAGAGGATTTTGGCTCATTTTCGGGTTAAAATAGAAACCCTGTCGAGGCTATGAACGCCTATTGGAAGTAGTGGCTCTGCTTATGGTATGGAAGTATTTTTATAAAAATAGCCAATTACTTTTATATATGACTTATTTCCTATTAATCTATTCCCGAGATAAAAAAAATACTTGAAAAAGTGTTATCACTATCTACCAACATAATTATCTATGAATGAATGAATTATCTTTTCATGTTTGAATTAAGGGATGGCAACACCAATCATAATCCATCACTGTCATGCTTCTGTCATGCTACACTGTCAAAATAATTTATATCCTTCTTTTCTCCCATTCTTCGGTAATTTCCACTTGATGTACACTAGTGATGATTACTGATTTCTGACCTTTTCCTCACATGCATTCATGATTTTTGCAAGCTTTCCTCTTTTCTTGAACTCCAAGGCACAAAGACCTTTCTCTCGTACAATTGTGATTACTAATTTTTGACCTTTGCCTCGAATGCATTCATGATTGCTGCATCTCTCTCTTGTACTTAAGGACGTGGACGCCCTTCCCCCGAGGGAGGGGGTGCAAATATCCATAATGAATAAGCATGTGAATTCCCTACACAACTTCCTTCAGATACGCTGATGGGACTAAAATATCATTGCATTTATGATATGAGGTTGAATTTTTTTCTTACATGCAGTGTTTTGTTTTAACCAACGGGGCCAGAAGAAACGCAAATAGAAGAAGAAACTAGTTCAGATGACACATTATCCATGGGAGGGAATTCTCTCCAAAATGAACTCACAACCTTCCAAACTTAGAATTAGCTTGCACCATTCTCCAACAAGTTGGCTAGTTTCCATATCTACATAGACTACAAGGGTTTAGCATAGAGATAGAAGTCAAATTCTTGCAAAACCTGCGGGAGGGACATACCATACTCAGAGAAAGGATTATACTAGTCACCGAGGATATCATCGCTGAGGTCTCGAGACTACCAATAGAAGGAGAAATATGGACTGAAAAACATGTTATTCTACAGGAAGAAATCTGAGTATACTACGACCCAGGCGAATCATTAGAATGAAAAGGGAAGGGGATTAACCTTGCGTTGTTACAACAACCTTGGCAAGAATTGGAAGTGTTAATACAAAGATACATCACATGTGACGGATGCCAGGATGTGGTAAAGTCCTACCAGCTTAAATTATTAGTTTTTCTCAAGCGAAATATTTCAGTTAATTTTCCTTTTTTCCTGAATTTTGTATTGCACAATACTGCTGTTCGAATTAGAAAAGCCAAAAACCCCCAAACAATCTTCAACCACCATGGATTGATTAAATTAATCATCATTCATGAGCTAGGAAAACATTAAATAACTTGGGACAACTTCATTAATCCTTCCCTGCCTCCCCCTGAGGAAAACCCTGTAAGAACAGAGATTGAAATTCCCAGAATAAACATACCCAGGAGAGAAAGAGGGAAGAGGGCCCATGTTTTGACCTTAGAACTAGGGAATTAGATACGGTCCGAAGGGTTGCAACTATGGCAAGACACCTCTAAATTTCCAGATGAGGCGGGACCATCCTATACACCACCTTCAAGCTCTCAAAATATATCCTAAAAATACTATGAAGAAGAAATGGCTCAAGTTCTTGAGAAAATGAGAGCATATCATGAAAATAGGAGCCCATCTGAACAATATGAGGGGCATGGGAACCCGTTGAACTAGTCTGCCACTGCCAGCAGCTCTGGCCACACTAAAATCTTACCTTACTATGATTAATTGCAGGCTTTGAGGGTTTTACCCCTCCTTTGATAATGGGTGGATGAGTAGGGAAGACCGAACAGAAGGAATAGCTAAATATGGAAGCCAATTAGGAGACATTGTTCTATTAGAACAAAATACAAGCATTGAAATAGTCCCCCTAATGCCTAAGGGATTTTTTTTTTCACCCAGCCAGGACGTTAATGTTGAAATAAACTCTTGGACGCCTGAAGAAAACACCATTGCTGATAACCTTAGAATTGACACAACCATTTTTGAATCCAAAGCCACTACTCCTCCTTTTCCTGCCAAAACTACGCCAAAATAAAAATCAGCTGAGACTAAGTTTTGGAAAATGAGTAGAAAGTGCAAGAGGTTGATAAAAATGATAAAATATCTGAGGAAAGAGTTGAAAGAAGCAAACAAGTCTCGGAAGCCTGAGAAGAAATTGGCTACAATGGGAACCCAAATAGATTTTGTTACCCAAATGGTAGATACTACTGAAATTTCTATACAGACTGACCTAATGGACAAAGTTGAAGCCTCTGTATAGATATTTTTAATAGATACCATTGAAGTTGATGTATAGAATGAGTTAATGAATAAGGTTGAAGCCTCGGTACAAATGGAGTTGGTACACACTTTCGAAGCCTTTTTGTAGATTAATATGGAACTTACAGAAGATACGGGGACTCAAACAGAAGTGACATCTGCCTACACTCCCCTAGTAGAAAAGGCTACCAATCAGAAGTTGTACAACGAATTGATTCAAGTCTAGCGCGAATTAGCCCAGTGCATAAAGGAAGTAGTACCCTTACAGGAACATCAGGCACTACTAAATCCGTTTAAAGACCTTTTTGCAACTAAGGACGAAACATTTTCCCAACTCAGGGAAGAAAGGAAAAAAGTAAGGGAAGCACAGGAGAAAGTGGAACAAGCTAAATAGAAAACCAACATGGTTTTCTCTCTTTACTCAGATGTATTAACTTGCAGGGCACCAAACACTAACTATGCTTTATTCTTAGTGGAATGGTGTTTATTGTTGAAAGTCAAGGCTATTAGGGTATGGAAGCCCACCACTTTTAAAACGATTGAGGAATTTGTCTAGTGTTGCAATGAGTAGGATGAGAAGGTCCAACATCTTTTGTGTGAATTATATTTACACAATTTCTTTCTAGAGGAGGATAGGGACATTAATCCCAACCCCTTCATAGGGGATGTTCAGTTCCAAGCCTTCCTATCTTTTTCTAAAAACCAAACTCGGTGGGTTAAGGCCAAAAAAACCTTTTATAAAAGAGAGCATGGCCTAGACCTATGGGTCATAGGGGAACCTACTAAACCCCTGTACCTATTTACCTAACATAATAAATTCATGCAGCGAAAGGGAGTGATATCAAAATTGGGACCAATTCACATAGATATTATGTAGAATGGGCGGGTATAATTCCTATAAATCCAGGAAGAAGGATTAGCAGTAGCCAAATAGAGATGGCTAGCCTCTATAAATAGTGTGAAGAAGAGAAAGCCATTTGGTTACCGAAACTTCAAAGCTGCTGCTTCCAGGTTCCTTCTGTACAGAAACCTAATTTTGAACATGGGTCCTACATGGATTGGATGCAGATACAGGTGCCCCCTCATCTGGTAATCCCAAAAAGACTATCATCATGACTATGAGTTACCAGAGGGGCACACCAATGCATCATTTTCAAAGATCAAATAGAGGCATGGCTTTAGACTTTACAAAGAAGAGGTATACCATGCATATTCCTTAACCCAGTTACACCTCAACCATTCATTTGCATGAGGACCTACAAAAAGGTAAGCAGGGGAGTATGTTGGGCCAAGAAAAAGGTATGTTTCATCCCCATCATTATCACAATTTTTCATACACTTTTATATATTTTCCCTTCATCATAGAAATAAAGTAAAGGAAAAAAATGCAAAAGTGAGGCAAAATGGATTAGTGATAAAGGGAGTGTTTGATAATGTAAAAAATAATTTGTCACTGCCTTTATTGATAGGGAAGAAAAATAGCCAAAATGTTGACCGGATGACCGAAAGACAACAGACAAGAGAGTCGGACCAAATCATATCGGCTCTTACGAATCGACGTAAGACGGAGTGGTATGGCCACACTTGGAGTACTCAATCGACATCTACGAAGTAGTAGGGTCCCATAATGAGAAAGATATGTTACTACTCCTGAATTCACCTTTAAGCTATAAAAGGCCTAATAATGAATAAGAAAAACAGTTCCTGTAATTTAATATTTTTGTAATAAACGTACGCAGACAAAATCATCAAGTTTTGTACTAATATATTGCTCAGTATATCAATGAAGAATTTGGCATTTTTGGAATTGGAAACGTCTGAGTATTCCTTAGTAGTAGGCTTCTAGTGGCTTCAGGCACAGCCCTGGGGGTTCTTCTGCTACTTCTATGCTTTAATTTTATTTATAGAATTTGCATCCTCAAGCTATCCACTATGTTTCATAATATATCATTTGAATATGTTAATTGGGAGCATGAGAGGTTATATCTTCCTTTTTAATAGACTAGTTTACCATTCATGCTCTTTTATATGAATTCAATGATTTTACAATTGCTGGGTTAGTTCAAACACGAATACCGTTCAATTCTGCATACAATTGATGTTTGATCTTTTCATCATCATTGTGATCGTTTGGTTGATGTTTAATTCAGAAGGATGTTATTAGTTGATTAAAAGATAATTCCATTTCAAAATATAGAATAATTTATTGCTGTTCAATTTTATTAGAATTGTTGTTAAATTCGTTAAGGTTGATGTTCAATTCATCAAAGCATGTTGTTCCATTGCAGTTTATTCTTTTTAGTCTTAAGTAAGTATTTCTGCATAGGCTTAGAATAGACTTAGTTCCCTTGAAGAGTCAGGAGCATCTCATAATTCAGTTTCAATTTGATTTGATTGAACTTCGAGAATTAGACAATCTTCCCTTTGTTAATTTAGCATAGTTAACCTCCAATGTCACTTTCATATATTGTTCTTACACCCTTGAAATAAAAAGACTTTCCCTGGGTTGATAATTAACGAAGAGCATTGAGGTTACCTTTAAACAGTCACCTTTATGACCCAACAACTGGACAAAAATGTACTAAGCAACCTTCTGTCCCGATCTGAGATGATATACTATGGGATCCGAAAGTGTATCCACACTCGTTCAAAGAAGAGTTTAGCAGTGGATTCTGTTGTGATATTATTCTTGCAGGCCACCTGGGATCCGAAAGTGTATCCACACTCGTTCAAAGAAGAGTTTAGCAGTGGATTATGTTGTGATATTATTCTTGCAGGCCACCATATTGGCCATCTTTGAGAATGCGTCGACGACCACAAAAACACAGTCATTGCAATGCTTAATATAAGGCAAGCCCAACATGTAATCCATGGAGATGAATTCCAAAGGTCAAATAAGGCTAGGAAGCAGAGTATAAAGGCCTTGCTTCTTGATGGTTGGTTTGGCAATGACACAGGCAGTGTAGGACCTGATGTACTTCCCGACATCCTGTCGAATGTTTGGCTAATAGAAATACTTCTGCAGTACTTCCATTTTTTTCTCGACCCTGAAATGCCCAACGACCCGACTATAGTGCACTCCCCAAATCATCTTGGCACGCTCGCTTGAAGGAACAAAAAGGTGTCCCGGGTGACATAGCAGTGCATCCTGGAGGTGAAAATTTGGAACTCAATTACCCTCCAAGAGCATCTTGTAGGTGTGGAATAATTCTAGATCACTCTTGTAGAGAAGCAGCCAATCATAAGTCTCATGCCCACAAGAGTTGACCATGATGGTTATCGCCATGATCGGTGGTCGACTGAGGCAATCTGCAAAATTATTGGAATTTCCATTCTTGTACTTGATGTTCAAATGAAACTGTTGTATATATGTGGACCACTTCTGATGGCGATTTTTCTACAACTTCCCTTATGTCTATATGAACTACAGGGGTCGGTGGTCTATGTGGATGATCGTTTACTTCCCCAAAATGTAATGCTTCCATTATCTGCAAGCATGTACAATGGAATAAATCTATGTTTCATAAGTGGGATAATTTCAGACTGTGTCGGATAGTGTCTCACTGTGATATTCCATTGGATGCCCCTATTGAGTAAGAACTTCCCTAATAACATAGTTAGAGGCATTTGTCTCGATCTCAAATGGTTGTTGCAAGTCTGGTAATCTAAGCACTGGGGCATAGCTGAGGCGATGTTTCAATTCTACAAATGCCTTTTGTTGAGATTTATACCAAAAGAATTATTCTTTCGCTCCTCCCTTGGTTACTTGAATCAAGGGCCAAGTGATATGAGATAATCACAACACGAACTTGTGGTAGAAATTAGCAAGACCCAGAAAGATGTGAATGTAATGTTCCCAAAATTAGCATGAAGCTAATTGAAACATTGATTTTGTTTATATCATATAGGAGGTGAATAAGATGGGTGAGGAGACCCACGAGTAAGAATAAAATCCCTCATAATGTGAAAGGGATCATTAGAGTAGCTAGATTTTGCACCTTCTAGTGTGAAAGGGGACATTTGTATGAGTACAAGGTCTAGTTGACCACGTCAAAAAACACAGTGATAGGAGGTGGAGATCATCTTGTGGGAAAACACAGTGAAAAAGGAGGGAATTTTCCTTGATGGAGGAAACGCTAATGAGTGGGACCCATGGAGAGGGAGCTTGAATTTGTTTAAAAGGAGGGCAAGGCAACCATTGTTACTCATGCTTATGATTATTGATTTCTTGTCTGCTTAGACTATTTGCAGTCTCCTACTGTTTAGCAGAGTTGCAGTGATGTTTAGCACAAGTAATTCTTGTTTAAGATTCCTTATCCTTCTTGAGAGGCCTCTTGAGGGATTTCACTTCATCTCTCCACATTCAGGCTCAAGGCCAAGCCACCTCCTTCAGCTACAACATTATTTCTGCTCAAGTATAAAGTTGTGTTGCAGGATGTTGCAGTGGAGATCCCACAACACCATTCCTCGGCTTGTTTTTCAGAGGAGGGAGCCTTCTTTCCTTTGGGAGATTAGTAAGGAAATATTCATAGCATATTGCAGATTTTGGCACTTGGCAAATACATTATATTCCACCTACAGTGCAGTATCCCGCAGTGACTGCATTATTTTCAGAGTACACTTTTAATGAGGGTTTTGAATCTTGATTGGAGGGTGAGATCTTCAGTGATAGGATCAAAATTTCACTTGGAAGATCCATTGGAGGAGGTCTACTCAGAATTTTCATCATCTTCAGCCTTCTCTATTCATTTCTAGTTTTGAGTTGCAGCTGCTGCCCTGCAACTCTGGCATTTTTCCATTTTTGTATATTTCAGCCAATCCTTATAAGGATTGTTGTATTATTTTTTTCTGGGGTTGAGAGCTTGCTCCCCCTCATTTATTGAGCCATATATTTTCATATCCTTATATTATTATTCAGCATGTTGTATTATCTCTAATAAACTGCATCCTCTTAGCCTGCAGAAATTCCTGTGTAACAGTGTTCATCTATTTTTATGTACATGTGCCTTTGAGGCTGCATTGCCTTGCTTGAGTGTCTCTTTCCTCAAGGATTTGTACACAATTGCTACTATAATATAAATTTGATGGCATTTCAGATCTTTATGTATGTTGGCTCATAAAAATAACGCTGATACTCCATTATATGTTCATATATTGCTGCAGCCCCTTCATCGGGCACTTTTTCAAGACAACTAGGTGTGGGAGACCTGTTTAACCCACCTAGAGTGATTTCTTTTGAGCCTCCTCTTGGATTTCGGTCTTAGATACATAGATATAAGGGATCCAGGTCTTGGTTTCAAATATTGTAGCAGCCATTCCTAGAAAATGCGTTTTCCAGTCATGCCTTGCTATTAGATCCCATTTTGGGATATTATAGTGGTATCAGAGTTGCGATCTTGGCTCAGACTATGGATTTTAGATCCAATCAGAAGATAAGAAGGAGAGGAGAAAAAACTGATGGAGAGGCTGAGATTACTCTCATCAATTTTCAGATCTAAGAATAAATAAGGAAGATACAATGAAACTCTAAGAGGGTTTCAAGATGAAGAAAGGTGCAGTGAGACCTACAAAAGGTTTCAAAAAGAAGAGGAAGGACCGTGCACTTCCTATTCTCACAAACAAGGAGAAAAGAAGCATGAAGGACACTTGGATCATCAGATTTTGAGTGATTACCTTGTTGAGTACAAATCTCAACCTAGAGCCTTCAAGGAGACTTTAGCTTTTCCACAATTCATCCAGTTGAAGAAAGAGAAGAGATGATGCAGCGAAAGATAAATCAAAGGAAATAGATTTTGTTGTCTACATTTGATGGGTCATCTACAACAAGAGCTTGGGTGATTAAGATGGAAGAATTTCTTCTACTACATCCTGTAGTGGAGAAAGAGGCTGTTGAGATCTCAGCGTTGCACCTAGGAGGTGAAGCCCACATTTGGTCGTTCAACCATTTGAGCCATGCAAGAGTGTCTACTCTTGCTAAGTTTTCTCAAAAGATGATCAAGAAGTTTCACAATAGAAGAATAGAAAAGGAGCCCTCACCACCACTTGAGGACTCTTGTACTAACGCTGTCACACTCATAGAGGAGCAGCCACCTACATCAGCAGTTGGGGTAGCCAACACATTGGAGGAAGAAAATCTTGCAGCCCTACAAGATATTCCCAAATCTCATCAAGGTATGAAAAAATTTCCACTATCTATTATTACAGAAAATCCTTTTGGAAGTTGTGGAAATTTTCTTTTACATGACCAACGGTCAAATCACATTGCTAATCTAGAGCAGCAAGATTTCGCTGTGCTGTGCAAACATGAATGGTTCAAGAAAGATGAATGGTTCAAGAAAGAGGTGAACCATCATCATCATGCACCTTTTTTGAGTTGCAAAAAACCCTTGAGGTTGAAGTGTAAACTTTTGGAGGATGAAATAAACCATGATCAAAACACTCCTACAAAAAACCATATGTTCATCTTTGAGTTGGAGCATGAAGCAACCACTACACCTCTAGAGAAACTATCAACACTACCAAACAACAGTAGTAAGGAGGATTTTCCTTCTTCACATTTGGATCTTGATAGATTCAAGATGGTCACGGGCATGGGATATTTTCTAAGGGATATCCAAGGAGGTGCATTTCAACATCCCATGAAATGCAAAGTGAAGAAGCTTGTTTGGGAGGATGGTAGCTCTTATTGGAGGGGCACCAAGATGGAGAGTGATGGGAGACATCCAGAAGGAGTTGAGTGGATGTGGATGGGAGGCAAGAGGTTGGTGAGAAACTTGCAAATATATGATATAGGGCAGCAAGAGGCAAGGCTGCATTGGCTACTCTTGAAAGAGTTTGGCCATGATATGACATATCCTTTTCCATGGGGTATGTTCAGGAAAGGAACTTGGTAGGACACTTGCATCATGGCACAAAAAGAAGCAAGTGCACATGGTGTTGATATGATAAGCATGTCAATAATTATGTTGTAATTACTGGATTGGTATGATGAGAGTATGGGGAGGAAGAAACTTATTTTTCTGCTATGGTTACACTTGGGAGAGTATGTGTAGAAATTTTCCCATAGTTATCATGATGTTTTCGGAGAAAGGGAAGGCACATCCAAAGTGCAAAGAGGCTACCCTTCAGCATTGGAGGAAGAGGAGGAGCTTCCACATGGGAAGAAGATATTCTCACATAACAGCATGATGGTCGATGGTTTTGGCATGTGGAATGTCAAAGGGAGAAGTCATGAAGTGACAAGAGCCTTGTTACTAAGGCCTATAACGCTGTCACTTGAGAGTATGTTTCTGTTGATGGAGTGTTTAAAAGGGAGTATGCACCCTCTCTTCTTGCAGATTTTTATGAGAAGATTCTCATGGGAGGACTCACTCATGGACCTCACCTTCATCTCACAGATGATGCATGGTAATAAAGGAATTTTTGTGCTTATTGATTCATCTATAGAGTATCTGTATCTTCTCACCATATGTAAACAATGCATTTCTCCACAAGAGAGCAAGATTATTTATGGGTTTCATGGTCACTTTAGGGTCAAATTTTGTAATGATGGTAACCCATCTGTACATGACTATGGGCAAGTGTTTTATTTTTTTGATTATATACAACTGATATATATTGTTGCTTACTACTTCATAGTAGATGAGCTAACATGCATAGCTAAAAATTATTTGGAGGACAACTTTCCACTTGATGTTCTAAACCAGCAGTTGAAAATATTGCGTTGTATCCACCATAGAGACCATGTGTATCATTCAAAATTGCACATAACCTTCAGCTATTTTCTAATTTTGATGCCATATGGTGATGATGTGCCATTCATTTTGAATGGAATGATTTGGGCCAACATGATCCATGACTTTGGAGAGAGGATCTTTGAAGATTCAATCTTTGTCTTGCCACTTGATGACAACCTTATTGTAGCCCAAGATCAGCATGTACTCTACACTTGCGATAAGTGGAGAGGAAGGCAGCATGAGGCAGGCCATTTCACCTATCATGTTCAGCCATTCAGCCCATCTTCTTTACAAGAGCTTAAGGTGGAGGAGATTTTTCATGAGTTTCCTTGTGGAAGGGTGACTCATTTTGTATGGATGATAGCTTGGGGGTGGAGGTTTCATATGGGGATGACAAATTCCCATACAGTTTATACTCCATGTCTTGAGACGACCTCTAGACATCACTTTGTTATCCTCTTGAGTATTTCACCTTTACATGATGATAGCTTGATAGCTAACTTGCATGCTAAGGAGGAGCAATGTGGAGATTTGATTGATGAGACAACATCCTTTCACTTGGAGGAGTTCATCATATATGGATGGTCCAGGGAGGGGAGGAGAAATAACCCAGTCTATCCTTGCACTTCCTTGAGGACAAGCAATCTTTGAGAGGGGAGGACTGTAATGTTCCCAAAATTAGCATGAAGCTAATTGGAACATTGATTTTGTTTATATCATCTAGGAGGTGAAGAAGATGGGTGAGGAGACCCATGAGTAAGAATAAATCCCACATAGTGTGAAAGGGATCATTAGAGTAGCTATATTTTTCACCTTCCACTGTGAAAGGGGACTTTTGCATGAGGACAAGGTCTAGTTGACCAAGTCAAACAACGCAGTGATAGGAGGTGGAGATCATCTTCTGGGACAATGCAGTGAAAAAGGAGGGAATTTTCCTTGATGGAGGAAACCCTAATGAGTGGGACCCATGGAGAGGGAGCTTGCATTTGTTTAAAAGGAGGGCAAGGCAACCATTGTTACTCATGCTTATGATTATTGATTTCTTGTCTGCTTAGACTATTTGTAGTCTCCTGCTGTTTAGCAGAGTTGCAATGTTGTTTAGCACAAGGAATTCTTGTTTAGGATTCCTTCTCCTTCTTGAGAGGCATATTGAGGGATTTCACTTGATATCTCCACATTCAGGCTTAAGGCCAAGCCACCTCCTTCAGCTACAACGTTATTTTTGCTCAAGTATAACGTTGTGTTGCAGGGTGTTGCAGTGGAGATCCCACAACACCATTCCTCGGTTTTTTTTCTAAGGAGGGAGCCTTCTTTCCTTTGGGAGATTAGTAAGGAAAGATTCAAAGCATATTGCAGACTTTGGAAATTGGCCAATACATTCTGTTCCACCTACAACGCATAATCCCTCAATGACTACGTTATTTTCAGAGTACACTTGCAGTGAAGGTTTGCAATGTTGATTGGAGGGTGAGATATTCAGTTATAGGGTCAAAATTTCACTTGGAAGATCCATTGGAGGAGGTATACTCATATTTTTCATCATCTTCAGCCTTCTCTATTCATTTCCAGTTTTGAGTTGCAGCTGCTACCCTGTAACTATGGCTTTTTTCCACTTTTGTATATTTCGGCCAATCCTTCTAAGGGTTGTATTATTGTTTTCTGGGGTTGAGAGCTTGATACCCCTCATTTATTGAGCCATATATTGTCATACCCTTCTATTATTATTCAACATGTTTTAGTATCTCTAATAAACTGCATCCTCTTAGCCTATAGAAATTCCCGTGTAGCAGTGTTCATCTATTTTTATGTACATGTTCCTTTGAGGATGCATTGCCTTGCTTGAGTGTCTCTTTCCTCAAGGATTTGTACAAAATTTCTACTATAATATACATTTTATGGAATTTCATATCTTCATGTATGCTGGCTCATAACAACAACGCTGATACTCCATTGTATGTTCATATATTGCTGCAGCCCGTTCATCGGGCACTTTTTCAAGACAACTAGGTGTGGGAGACCTGTTTAACCCACCTAGAGTGATTTATTTTGAGCCTCCTTTTGGATTTTGGTCTTAGATACATAGATATAAGGGATCTAGGTCTTGGTTTCAAATCTTGTAGCAGCCATTCCTAGAAAATGCATTTTCCAGTCATGCCTTGCTAGCAGATCCCATTTTGGGATATTACAATGAAGCTCTGTTAAAGTGGTTAGGGCTGGCCAATCCAGAATGCCTTGGATATTGGTTAGGTCCACATGCGCCCCCCACTCATCAATAATGTATCCCAGATACTGAACTTGGGTCATGCCAAAAGTGTACTTCTCCAAATTGGCACATAACTTGTGTTTTTGTAGTGTTTGGAGGACTTGTCAGATGTGGTGGAGGTGCTCTTCCCAGGTCTAGCTGAAGATCAGGATGTAATCCAAGTACACTACTACAAATCAGTTGGTGAGTGGCCAGAAGATGTCGTCTAACAACCTCATGAAGGTTGTAGAAGCATTCGTCAACCCGAAATGCATGACTAGCCATTCGAAAAGGCCCTCCTTGGTTTGAAGGCAGTCTTCCACACATTAGACAGTTCGATTGGTACCTGGTGATACCCAGAATTCAAGTCGATCTTACTGAAATATTTTTCCCCATTGAATTGGTCCATAAGGTCATCATTTCGTGGGATCAGGTACTTATTCTGGACAGTGATCTTGTTCAGCACCTGATAGGCAATACAATGTCTCCAAGTCCCATCCTTGTTCTGCACCAACATGATCGGGCTCCCACAGGGTGATGAACTTGGCCGGATGTGACCTTTATGCATCGAATCCAGAATTCTTCTCTTGATTTCATCATTATCCATAACAAAGTGCCTATAGATCGGTCCATTGGGAAGAAACACACTTGGGGTCATATCGGTGGGGTGCTTGAGCTGATAGTGCAGAGGCACCCTTGTGGGTGAAGTGAAGATGTCCCAGTACTCCTCCACGACCTTGTCCATTTTTTGTTTTGTGCGGAGGAGCCCAGTCTGGAGGTCATGGCAAAAATCCTCTTCTTGACCTGAGGGCGGATCATGAGGAAAACAAATTTCCCAGTTTTGGAAATGAGCTTACTACATTGTTTTGTAGTAACCAAAGAGATAGTGATAGGCAGTGGTACTTCTGGTATCCTGTACAACTTAGTTCCGAAAGTAACAATAAAAGTGAGAGGTCGAGACTCATACACAAGTATGGTTGGCCTAATAATACATCACAAACATCAAGAGGAGCAATGTCACATAATACCTCATCAGCGAAGGGCTTGATGTTGTAGGGAAGGCGATATTGGTGGCTGACACAGAGATCTCGTCCTTGGTGAAGCCACCCAATGGTGTACATCTATGGGTGTGATGTTGTCGGAAAGCACAACCACTTCACGACCTTTGCTGAAATGGGGTTCTTTTAGCTCACACTGTCGACAATGAACTGTAGCGAGTAACCCTTTAGCCACATCTGGGAGTGGAAGAGATGCTCCTCCTCCTCTGGATCTTCTGGTTCTTCCTTTTGGATCTTCGCAGTGGAAACAATGCCATTGGGCTCCGCATCAATAATTTTATTCCCTTTGTCATTCCCCTTCTCAGGTTCTGATTAAGTGTTAGGTCATGCATCTAATTGAAAAGCCTTCATCTCGGCCACCAGTGACTGCTTGGCCCAACACTCACTTGTGTTGTGAGTGGAGATCTTATGGAACTCACATAACTTTCCCATGTCCTTCTTCGGCTTTGTGGTGTTGTTCTTTTATTGCGATTTTGGGAGGTTTTCTTGGGCCGCCATGCCTTGGTTTTTTCCTTTGTTCTGCAGTTTGGGGGCACCTTTCACTTTCTTTTTATTCGTAGATCCAAAGTCTCACTTCTTTTCCTTGAATTTCTACTCAATCTTGGCAGCATACCGGTATGCCGTACCAAGCAAGGAGATGTCGAGGAACTCCATTTCCTCTAGAATTTATCTGTGCAGACAAGTGCAATACTTCAGCACCAAAAGTTTCTCCGAATATTTTATACCCAACATTGTGCGCAGGGTATGGAACAGATTCATTAGCTCATGCACATCTTGATCCCTTTTCTGCCACAGTGTAGTCCATTTTATGTACTTTTCCTCATATCTTCCCATGAGATAATATTGTTCCTTCATGGCATCTCAAAAATAATTCCAACTGTGTAAGACCGAGAACAGAGAAGGTTCCCCCTCGTCCTTTTTCTCACAGTAGGTTTCCCACCATTAATTGACATGGGGGGTGACTTTCAGCAGTGAAAAAATAATTTTCTCCCAGTCGGAAAAGTTATGAACCAAGAAATATGCTTCTAATATATTCAATCATCTATCTATGATGTCCACATATATTTTACATCAAATATGGGAATGTCAAAGTTTAATGTTACCTTAAAAGGGGTTGCGCATCTAGAGTGGCTGCTGGATGCAGATGTGCCACCAGTGGGCAGTCGTTGAAGGATCTGGGCGAAGTTATCCATCATCGCGTTCCTTTGTTTTTCAAGGGCCTCCTGGAGCAATATTTTGATAGGATCTCCTGCTCCCTCTTCTTTTTTTTCATCTCCCATGGGCGATCATCAGTGTTTTTGAGGCTGAACTTGCAAAGGTTCAACTAGATTGAGCCCTAACTCCTTATACCCCGACCTCATTGGGGACATGCAAAGAAGGATCGAGAAAGAGCAGACCACTCTGATGCCACTGATCCGAATTTATGTAGGAACGAAACATAATACATAGATAACCATAAATACAAATATGCAATGGAAATAACACTTCATTTAATTAATATCAAATAACTGAATTTTGTTTACAGACATAATGGAAATAAACTAGCTAGGGAGCTGGTAGTTTATCTCTAAGAAGATATGTGGCAGCTACAAGCCTCTGAAATATTTGTTACAATGAGGCTCGAAGGCCTATATATTATTGAGAAATAATGGAAAACCTTAAACATCCAAAAATCTAACCCTATGAGATGAAACACCAAAATATGGGTCTCGTTGGGGTAAATTGGTACATCAATTTCCCGGGGTCATAAATTTGGCATACTATTTCCGTTTGACTCACATGATACATTGTTAGAAAGGTCTACCCGAGGACTAAAATTTTTGACAGAGAATATCAAGTCTAGAATAAAATCATATTCACCATAGGTTTGATGCCAAAAAAATGTCATTTAGGGCCTCAAAAGGGCTCCGAAAGTTCAGGACCCGAAAAAATGCCAAAAATAGTAAATTGTGCTACAATTAAGGAAACTAAAAAACTAAAATAAACAATGGTGGGGGTCCAAGTGGAATAGGTAGGTGACCACCAATATCCACGTGGATAAGACCCATAACATGTTATGCTTTCAATTTTGGGTCTGGGGTAATTTCTTGGAGCAACAAGAAGAAAGGGACTATATCCTTATATTCTACAGAAGCAGAGTATCAAGCAATGTGTGCATCAACATGTGAGGAAATTTGGTTGAGGAAAATTCTCCATGATGCTGGAGAAGAAAAAAAAGATGCTACAGTAATCAGATGTGACAACCAAAGCTTAATCAAGCTGATGAACAATCTTGTGTTTCACAAAACCACAAAACATATTGATACTCAGTTTCATTTTGTTAGAGAGAAGGTTCAATCTAAAGAAATTTTCATTGAATATTGTAATATTTGTGATAATGAAACATATCATTTTACCAATCCCCTTGGGAGGATTAAATTTGAAATGTTTAGGGAGATGTTAGGAGTACAATTGAACTCCTTCTCCATTAAGGGGGAGAGTTGAATGATAATGGAGAATATTGTATTATTGGAGAGATTTTGTTTCTGAGCTATACGAGTGTCCAAGATTAGGATTAGTTCCTATTATATTGGAGTCTGTTCAAATCTCACTAAATTGATGTAAACCAATATATTTATGATTTTATTATTAATGAGATATTGCATTCTTTGCTTGGGTAGTCTCTAGGTGGAGCTTTCTCACCTGTGAGATGCTAGGTTCAGATTATAAGTTTTGTCTCCTTAATTTTTAACAAAAATATGTTAAGAAAACTATGACAATAATATTGATCCTAACCACTCATATGTTGTTTCATTTTATTTGATTTATGTAATATAAATCATAGACAACGCCAGTACATTAATTTTTTTATTAAAGCTTATTTTTTTATATATGATATTAAGATACTTAATATATTATGTATGTTGTAACAATAATGATCTCAACCACTCATATATTGTCTCATTGCATTTTAGTTATTTCACGTAAATCATAGATAATGTCACAATGCATCAATTTCTGGTTACCATAGGCTTAACTTTTTTGATATAATCTCAAAATCCTTAATATATTATGTAAATTGTAACCATAATGATCCCATCCACTCATATGTTTCCCAATTTCATTTCATTTATGTCACATAAACCATAAATAAATTACCAATACATCGATTTTTTGTTAGCATAGCTTAAATTTTTTGATATAATCTCAAGATCCTTAACAAATTATGTAAATTGTAACAATAATGATCCCATCCACTCACATGTTTACCCATTTCATTTATTTATGTCATATAAACCATAAACAAAGTCACAATACACCAATTTCTTATTACCAAAGGCTTTTAACTTTTTTGATATAATCTCAAGATTCTTAGTATGTTAGGTAATTTGTAACAATAATGATCTCAATTGCTCACATGTTGTCCCATTTCATTTGACTTATGTCACTTAAACAGTAGACGATGTCACAATACATCAATTTCTTGCTACCATAGGCTTAACTTTTTTGATATAATCTCAAGATCCTTGACATATTATGTAAATTATAACAATAATGATCAAAACTACTCATATGTTGCCCCACTTCATTTGATGTATGTCACATAAACCAAAGACAACATTACAATACATCAATTTCTTGTTACCATCAACTTAAATTTTTTAATATGTTCTCAAGATCCTTAACACATTATCTAAATCGTAACAATAATGATCCCAACCACTCATATGTAACCCCATTAGATTTGATTTATGTCACATAAACCATAGACAACGTCACAATACATCAATATCTTATTACCACAAGCTTAATTTTTTTGATATAATCTAAAATTCCTTGACATATTATGTAAGTTGTAACAACAATGATCCCAATCACTCAGATGTTGTCCATTTTCATTTGATTTATGTCACATAAACTCTAGACAACATCACAATACACTAATTTCTTATTACCATAAACTTAATTTTTTTATATAATCTCAAGATCCTAATATATAATTACATAATAATTTTCCCACTTATAATAATAAATAACTCTACTCTTACTAAATATTTATAAGATAATGTTTTTTTTTTTTTTTTACATTTAAGTTAAATACTTTAAAATTAAAACTCAATTTCAATTTAAATAAAAATTATAAAAAATCAATATTCTATGAAATTTAAATATACTCTAAATATTCATATTATATAAAATAATGCCCAAAAATCAATATACATTTCTATATTGGAAAAATGTGAACATGATCTTTGAAAACATGTCTTTATCATAAAAGCCACTTTCAATATTTTGTGAGGCCATATATTGGTTGTGTGTACTCTGACATAAGCACTGCAAACTTATAGTTTGCCCACAGCTGCAATCATTTATGTATGTTTGTCTTTGTTGTGTTTGAAACCTACCACGAGGAATTCCTTATCTTCCTAGAAGTTCAAGTTCATACATAGAATATGTTAAGGAACTTAATGGAGCAACAATAATGGTCCCAACCATTATTGTTGCCTCATTTGATTTGATTCATTTCACATAAACCATAGACAACATCACTCACAATGGAGCAGCAACCTTATTGAATTCTGGTTTAAAAAAAAAATTCAACTCCATCAATAAATTCAATTTTTAACTTTGTTTTACTAAATTCTGTTTTAGAGAGTAGCTACTTAATCTTAGAATGTTTTCCACCATTAAAATTAACAAGCAAAGAACAAATGATAATGTCAAATTTCG
Source organism: Pinus albicaulis (assembly GCA_034641835.2). Taxonomy (NCBI): domain Eukaryota; kingdom Viridiplantae; phylum Streptophyta; class Pinopsida; order Pinales; family Pinaceae; genus Pinus; species Pinus albicaulis. The sequence goes on along the minus strand of CM076571.1, from coordinate 976,986,823 downwards.
CTATATCCTAATATCATATAGCAAGTAATTGTCTGGCACGTAGATTTTAATCTGTAAATGACAAATTGAATTTTGTTACCATTATCTTCAATTGACTATAATTCTACTAATTACATTTATTCATTTAATTTATTAGAATCTCCTTCAGTATCGCTTGGAAGTAGAAGTGAAATTAATCGTTGAGTTAGCATCAAAATATTTTAATTAAGAACTTAAATATATAATTTATGAGAAATTTGAAGGTTGAATAAGGAAGTTAAGAATTATTGATTAAATATAGTTCATAGTTGAAAGGAAAAATATAAAAAGAAAAGGAAGGTTTAAAATAATATATGTATTTGTATTTTATAATATTTATATTTGATTTCTATTTAAAAGATTTTTTCGATATAATTATGTTATAATATTTTTTTTTCTGAAATATTTGTGTTGAATTTTTTTTTATAGTTTAATGTAAGGGAAATAGTTAGTAATAGGTTAATTATAGTAATAAAATATAATATTTATTTAATTAAAAAATTAGTAAAACGAAATAAAAAGAATAAATCTATTTAATTTAATTTATTATATTATAATTTTATTTTTAATAGTAAAATTACAGATAATGATTCTAACTACAAAAAAGTCGTAACATATTTATCACATTAAAATAAATTAAAATACTATGATTTATATTCATAAACATAATATTTCAAAACATATAATTAATTAACATATAAAAATTTAATTAATTTAACTAATAAACATATAATTATAAATAATAATATTTTTATATATAGAATTGTGAAATATATATATTTTTTGTTTACAAGTTTATGTGAGTCTTGAGATGAGTGGCATGAATAACATGAGGTTTAAGTAGCCCCACACACATAGAGGTAATTATATTATTATTAAAATTTAATAAAATTAAAAATAAGAATATTTCTATGTATACAAATGTGAAATTTATATAAATATAAATAGTTTTATTAAGAATCAACTTATATTCATTTTAATTTGGGATCTACCAAGGGCCAAGATGAGTCAAATATTTTATGGTGCAAATATTTTCTTAAGTTTTACGCTGAAAAATAAGTTTTTATTTTAAGATATTTGATCTCTCTTGAGGCTTGGTAGAATCATAGTTAATATGATCTTTTAAACATTGTTGCATTGAGAGACACTCTAGATCCCAATATCTGGGAGTTGTTGTGTTGACAATGAGATGTTGTAAGTTTTAATGAAGCATTTTTTTTGTTGTAAGTCTACGAATTCTATTAATTCAAAAAATAGTAACATTGTGAGGAGCTTGAGTTCAAAACACCACTGACCTCATTCCTACCAGACTTGTTGGTTAGATGGCAACAACAAAAAACACTAATAATAAAAAAATAAAATCATGGACCATTTATAGATTTCCAAAAATAACAAAAGCCGCCAAAGGATTTAAATGAAACCCATAGTCATCCTTAATATGCTACATTACCTGGAGTTGGGTCATCTAGACCATTGCCATATGGTGGATGAAAATATTCATGTACATGTGCCTCCATATGAGCCATCCTACCTTCCAAGTTGTCTAGCCACTCCTATAGTCGCTTTTTTCCTCAAAGAAGAGAGACCAACCAATCCATCATATGCCATTGATTGTAATGGAGGTCATTCATAAAGGAAATGACCTCATTGTGGTCCTCATGATTATCACTGGTCAACTACTCCAACATTGTTGAAACATGACATATCTGTGCCTCTAAATAATTGAAGGGCGGAGGTAGGTCCACTAGACTTGGTGAGTTGGATGGTTGTTGTTCTACCACTTCTCCCTCATCATGTTTCTCCACTCGGTGAGCTGCCCCTTGGCTATTGTAATGTTCCAAATTAGCCACTTCTACTTGGAACATTATAATTGCTCCATTTTTGAAATAAGAAGTAGGAAACACAATAAAACCTATCCCAATGTGAAAAGGGATTGAGGTAGGAGGATAAAATAAAGCCTCTTTAATATGAAAGAGGGGCAAAGCAAGGAGCTAGCTATAGTTGACGAAGTCAACAACACTATCACAAAAGGAGTGAAAGCTACTAGGGCAGCGCCGTTTTGAAGGAGGAAACTTCTCAAGGAAGCTACATCACCAATGAGTGGGGCCCGGGATGGAGAACCTCATGAAGGATAAAATGGAGGGGATAACAGAAAAGGATAGATTCATTCATTCTTCTTGTCTCAGTCTTATGACAAATTTTCAAACTTCAATTGTTTAGCTGGAGTTGCAGCACTGCTTAGTGCAAAGGATTTTCATGCGAGAATTCTATCTTCACCATTGATATAGCCGATTGGGAGGTCTAAGGAGGAGGTCTTGAGTTCAATTATCATCATCTATCTAGAGGGGGGCTATCCTCTACTCTGGATAGTGCGGTCACTCCCAGTGAATGCGTTATTTCTACAGCAGCTGCAGTAGCTAGGGTTGCATCTTTCCAATTGTGCTTGTTTCAGAAGAGGAGTTTATTTCACTTTGGGAGATCTATTGAGAGAGGCCTTGGGCCAAATATTGTATCGTTTGTTCATTTCAGATCATATTTGGTCTTTATTTATACAGTGTTGCTGGGAATAGCGTTATTTTCTGTAGAGCCACTTTTTATGTTGCTATAATGCTGGAAACCCTTGCCGGGGCATTCTGAGGTGCTTGCAAAAGAGGTCTAACCTCTCATTTCTGATTCCATGCTTAATGAAAGCTCTAAATCTGTATTAAAATATCTTTTGTTGTAGATTCCATAATATAAATAATGCTGTTGCAGTCTCCGACATTTCTATTTTATGAAGCAGTGGGATTTGGGTGTTTTTATGCATATATGAGTTGGGGAGATCTGTATAGAGTATATAGAATGATTTTTTTTTATGCCAACCTATATTTAAGCTACATACAACATATATTCAAGGATCCAAGCCCTGGAATGTGTTATTTTTGGACTGGTTTCCTTATACAACGTCCCCATTGGAGATATTGCAGAAATTCCTGAAAAGGAATATTACAGCTATGAGGACCAACATTCCCAATGTTGCATGGAACTCTAACTAGTTGTGTACACAACCCACCTGATAAAACTAAACCATAAACCCAACTACTAGGAGGCATAAAATTCCCACAAAACCAAAGCATTGCACCAACTAGCCAGCCAAACGCCCTCCCGACCACCCAAATTCCAGAATTCCCACTGCCACAAAGATGACCACCCTTTGACCTCCATCTAGAACTAATCCAACTACCATTATCTACATACCAAAACCACCCGCAACACCACCCCACTCTTGCACTATGAAATACCCCCTACTTAGCAATATACATCCAAACCTCACTCTAGAAAATGAAGTTCTAAGAGTTCCCAACACACTTAAACTTTGCCACTCCAAGGACCAATAACTATAGTGAAAATGGGTGTGATCCAGTCTTGTAATGGAAACCTGGAAAAACCCCACAATGATTTGAATACCACCACATAGACCCAACCAAGTAAAAATTAAACAAAAAAAAGAACACACAACGAACTATTAGTTGCCCCAAAGAAAATAATAATATCTCCCTGGTTGATGCAAAAGAAACCCGAACACCTGATAAACCAACGTTCTTCGTCACCGTATGCCTCCCCTTAACCAACATCATCCAAAACTAGTTGGGGTCCCAAATGTTTATGAATGAAACCTCCTCAGTTGTGAAATTACCATTATTAAGCCCTAAATTTCTCCTCAATTTCGACCTTGTAGCACAAAGGGTAGGGTAGAGATATGGTAGATAGCCCCCCTAATGTCCAAGTACATGGATCTCCTCTAGAAATTCCCTTCCCATCCCCTAAAAATAACCATCGAGGTCCTTTTTCGACGAAAATATACAAATAAGAAATGTTGATTCCCAAATGTTCTTAAACCACTTACCAATGGAAGCTTCACTGACACACCACCCCATTCAATTGTCACTTGTGTGGGGAATAAATTACCCTTATTGAACCCTTGTCACATCATTTAACACCCCCATTAGGGATTAATGAAGCATTAAACTAATAATAATATTAAAAATAATTTCGGTTCAATTTTTAAAAACAATGAAAAGTAAAAAGTAATAAAAATAATAAGTTTATTCAATTCAATTTCTTGCATTGCAATTTTGTTTTCATTAATATAATTGCAATATTTTATTCAAAATAATAATAATAATATGCATATCACATTAAAATATATTTAAATAATGAGAATCATATTCATAACCATGATATTTCATAACCCCCCCCCCCCCCCCCCCCCCGATGGGGTGAATCTTGAGGATATAAGAGGCTAGGGGGTAAGTCACTCCAACCTGGTATGGAGAGAGAAGTTAATGTTAGGGATGGTGTGACTTCCCTCTGATATGCATAAAAATTCATCTTGAATTTATTTTGGAATTGATGATTTACAGTCTAATGTAATCATCCAGGGGTGGTGTTTTCTCGTAGGTTTATGCAGAGAGGAAACAATCTAACCCTTTTCCTTAGGAGGGAAAGCAAGGAAGAAAATTAAGATGAGGGAAACTAAAAATTATCACTCTTTTATGTTACTAGAACTTTTTGATAATAATTCCTAAAAGGGTATTGAGGTTATTGTTGTGCATGCTACATGGCTATTTAAACCAGTTAATTTGTTGTGGATGAACGCATGCGGCAGTGGCAGATCTGGGACCCCACAATAAATCATCCCATTATAGGGATAGTCGTCTATATACAGTGGCATCTGATCCCAATGAGAAAAGAACTTGGGTCGGAACACCCGTCCAACCACTCCACCTCCTCCTCTACACAGTAGTCGCCCCCACCAGTGCATCCTAGGCTCCCTCGAGGCCCCATCTTGGAGCTGTATGAGAGGTCAAAGTGTCGGGATCTTCTCAAAGAAGAACGGGCAAAAAACTGTACCATATGCACAGTCATGGTTCACTTGCCACTTGCATAGTGACAACTGTCGTTTCAAAGATGATAGCATCATCTGGGTCCACCCATAGTAGGTCCCACTCAAAACACTCTCCACAAGCATCATTTACCCTCCGGTGATGTGGTGGAGTTCCTGGTTGCCCAGGATCCGCAGCACTACTGCGGCCATATCACGGGTCTCTAACCTCTCTAAATTCCCGATGGGTATCCGAGTCCCCTTGACTTGGAGACCCGGTCGACAATGGTGCTCTACAAACTCTATTATATTCCGCCCCCACGGTAACACTGGCTGAGCATTCCCTACCATCCCAAGTGGTGGGAGACCAGTCAGGAAATATATATCCTGGACCGTCAACTCGATTGGTGCCCCTGCACTATAAAGAACTCATGGTCCAGATCCCAATAACTGACAATCCGTGCCAATAAGGGCTCTCCAGCTCTCATCAGAGGGTTCTCCACAAACTTCAGAACCCCAAACCTGGCCAATGCACTGCGGACACCTTGATCCTCCCGGATCTCTGACTGTAATGTGCCCAGGTCTTTCTCTCTCCAATTGATCGGTAATTCTGTCATATCTGCACAAAACCATAACATTTGTCAGTGTACAGATAGGAAAGGTTATTTCTCAACATAAAAACCCAGTGCTCAGCCAAAAAACAACACAGAAAAACCCCTCCCTGACAGGTTGCACTTTTTAGGCCCAAACCTGGGACAGGTCACAGTTTTCTGCTCAAAACCTACTACCCGGGTCGCAATTTTTTCCCCAAAAAGTGCGACCCAACCGTGAAGAGGAGCAGGGGTCTTGTCCTAAGCCCTGGGGACCTAATATGAACTTTAAATCCACTGAAAATAAAGAGTAGGGTTAGGCCTCCTACCTGCAATTGACGGATCTCGATTCCAATGGTCGGTTTGTCCACTACGATCGCCATAAGATTTAGGGCCTTCTCTCCTCTCTACGTTCACCACAGCTCCACATGAAAATGAGTGAATTCGGAGGGAAAATGCCTTATTAAAAGAGAAACCCCTAATTTTTTTTTCGCCTTCTGTGACCAAACCATAGCTCAGTTTTCCAAACCATCTGTACCGTTGGAAAGCTCTCACCGAGCCCTCAAATGGGTATCTGTTATTTTTTCATGATTTGATATTACACTGGGACACATTTTGTCCAAGAAGGGTCACTTCACCACTCCTCAAAATCGAATTTCTTTACCTGCCACACTTGTACTTGGGGGCACCCCTTTGCCTTCATACCTGTCCATGCTTTTGTCAATCTTCGTCATGAGTAACCATCATATACTCATGTTTTTATGGTCCCCATTGGGCCTTTTTTCTCTGTGGCAGCACCATCGAGTCACCCTTGTTTAGAGCATCCGAGATGAGTCATCATTGCATTTATGGAGTCTATCCCGAGTCCCTTTGTATCCCGCTATAGTCCTCCATCCTTCATTGCTTGGTCCCTCTCTCGTGCCGCACATTATGGCCTCTAGTCCTACTGTCCCCTATCCCTCATGATATTATGTCAGTCGCTGCCAGGTCATCCATGCCCTTTATGCTCTAACAAGGGAAGTCGTTTGTCTGCTACTTAGTACCCCCCCATTTCATCATCATCACTAGTGTCAGTTTGTCAGTCGCTCTACTATTTTATCTCATGCCTTAGTTGAGGATCCCTTATCGCCTCACCTATGGTGGACCTCCTTCTTTCGACATCAACTCATTCATTCTAGAAGACAGGTCTAGAGGGCGGTGTACCTTGGTTCCAGCTTCCACTCTTGTTCGGTGCCTTGGATCAGGAAAAGGGACTCCTTATTTCCCTTTGACTTGATTGTTTCTCTACTCCAGCTCCTTTCAGCATGATCAAGATCTATATACTTGATGGTCCAGTGATCCAGTAACTGATATCAGTGATTCTTGGGTGTGTGTGAGATGTCTCGGCCCTCATGAGGGGGTGGTCCTACAGGTAGCCCCCCACATGCCCGGATGACCTCTTCATTACAGCCTTTGATGTAGCTCCATATATTTGATGATATCGGCCTTAGCCGCTTGCAGCGCATTTTTGATTGCATGTATCAGTCAGATTTTCAGAGACCTTTCCTGTTTACAGGGGCATCTAGGTTGTATTTATATCTCATGTAATCATATATTATTGTACAAGTCCTGGTTGTTATCCCAAGCACAATATGTATGTGGGATTCATTATCATGTTGTTTATCTGGCTAATTTTTATGCGAACATGTACTATATTTTTCAGTCCCTTGTTTACTGGATGCCTTATTCTTTGTACTTTGTCTCGGCAGGCATAGGTATGCCTCCCCACCGCCTATAGCATAGGTACTCATTCATAAAAGAGACTTGTCTCACCTGTAAGTCTCGCCTCCTTAGGGTCTGGTCCTTTCAGCACTTTGGTCTACCTTATACTTCTTGCTCTCTGACTTCCCCTTCGATGTCTACTGATTGAGTTCTTACAACGTACTTCGGTCATATGATTAGCTCCTAACGCTCGCACGCTGGGGGGCAATCTGTTACACCATTTTTTGGTCATCTAACCTATTATCATTAGATGGACCTAAGTACACCATGTAAGACCAATTTTACCCAAAGTAAAATTGCTTTCACTATGAAGATAACTTAGTAAACCACCTTTATTAAGTTGTTTATGGTCTAAACAGGAAACCCCATGAGGAAATATTAAATAAATCTACATTTGTTTGATTTTCCTCAAGGAATAATTAGTTAAAAAACAGTTTAATTAGTATTCTTGGTTATATTTAACCCAAAACAAGGAAATTAATTAGATAAATCATCATTTATGTTATTATTTTCTAAGAATAATTATTTAAACCTTATTTAAATAATATTCTTTGTTAAATATGACTAAATCACCCTTAAATAATTAAAAAAATCATTATTTATTTGATTATTACTCAACCATATCCTTAAAATGATAAATATGTCATTTATTTATTTATTATTTACAAATAACGGGATTTGACCCAAGTCAAATACCTTTTCCCTCCAACAAATATAATAAAATATTCCATAAAATTTGGATCTTGATTTGGTTAATAATATTTTAACTATGCACCAATATCTAGACTAACCCAATATTTTGTTATAAATAGAATGGTTTTCCCATTCATTTACCACCTTTTGTTGCCTAAAGATCACTCTGGATCTATACTTTTTGTCTGACTTTAATCCACCATCATAGTCATATTTTGCTACCATTTTTGTCTGGGTTTTCTACACCATCAAGAGAGAGGAATTTTAGATTTGAAGTGTTGAGAACTTACAATAACCCTTCCCATTGAGGAGAACTGGTAACACCCTTATGTGTTTTCCTCTCAGGTGATATTAATACAAAATCCATTCAACATATTATTGTCTTGTCTATTGGATGCATGGAGTAAATATTGTTTTTTCTACTGCTTAATGTCTTTTGATGCATAGATCTAGATTTTTTCAGCATTTATCTTGATCACCTAACTGCAAATCTGAGGATATCAGCAGCCATCTTTGATGTTAGGGTTGTTTGTTATGCACAGCTAAAGTGGTATTTTTTTGTACGCTTGTAATTAAGGTTTATACTAACATTGAATTTTATGGTAAAACTTATACAATCGTTTGAATGTAGATGGCCACTCCAAATGATCAATTTGTTACAATTTAACGCAGAAATAAAATAGTTACCAAGAGGAACAATAACCATGAAAAGAGCCAACAAAAAATAATTAACATAAACACATATGTTTATCCGGGAAAACCCCAAATTTGGGGCAAAACCCAACCAATGAAATTTCATTAACCATTGGCAAAAACCCTGGCCAATCTGACCAAGTGAGCCTTCACCACTCACCTCGAGGCCTACATTACAATGAAGTATTCCTAGCCTTTTATAGGCTCCATTACATGCAATACCAGGGGCTGAAAAACCATGGGTGCACAATACCATGTGCCCCAAAACCACTGCTATTTACCCTAGTCAACATTGACTCTATCCCGAGTCAAGTTTGCCTAACATTGACTAGATCTTCTGACAATGACTCCTCTTTGGACCTGGTTGTTTCTCATATTCATCGTCATCCTTGAAGACCAATTGAAACTAAGCATAATCTCAGTTTCTCCCTGGTTACAACTTTTGTTAGCATATCTACAGGATTCTGGCTAGTGTGTATCTTTTCCAGCTTCAACTGTCCATCTTCCAATACTAACCCTATGAAATGGTACTTGAGTTGTATGTGTTTAGTCCTACAATGAAATGCTGAGTTCTTTGCAATATGAATGGAACTTTGGCTATCATTGTATAACGTGCCCATATCATGCTTCTTACCCAATTCATCCATAAACCTTTGTAACCAAATAAGTTCTTTACTAGCCTCTGTAGCAGCAACATACTCTCCTTTTGTTGTTGAAAGTGCAACAACAATTTGGATTTTTGAACCCAACTAACAGTTGTTCCACCTACAGTAAACACATACCTTGTTAGCATAAACATATCCCTGTAAAGTAATGTTTGAACCACCAAAACATAATGCTTGATTTGTGGTACCTCTCAAATATATGAGAATCCATTTTACTGCCATCCAATGTTCTTTTCCTGGATTGTTCATGTACCTACTTACAACTCCCACTGCATGTGCAATATCAGGCCTTGTGTAGACCATTGCATACATTAAGCTTCTAACTACTGATGCATATGGAACTTTAGACATATAATCCATTTCTTCTTGGGTCTTGGGGCACATCTCCTTACTAAGTTTGAAATGGCTAGCAAAAGGTGTACTAACTGGTTTTGCATTCTGCATTTTAAATCTTTTCAACACCTTTTGTATGTACTCATTATGAGACAGTGTTAATTTTCGATTTTTCCTGTCTCTAGTTATTCTCATACCAAGGATTTGTTTTGCAGCTCCCAAATCCTTCATTGCAAATGAATTTGTCAATTTTATTTTGAGCACATTTATTTCCTGCATGTTAGACCTTGCAACAAGCATGTCATCTACATATAATAACAAAATAATATAACTACCATCACTTTTCCTTTTTAGATAAACACAATGATCAAAGTGACATCTAGTATAACCTTGTTCAGAGATAAACATGTCAGCTTTTAGATACCACTGCATTGGAGCATGTTTTAAGCCATACAAGCTCTTCTTTAACCAGCACACTAATTTTTATTTCCCTTTGATCTCATATCCTTTTGGTTGCTCCATATAGATCTCTTCCTCCAAATCTCCATGGAGAAATGTTATCTATACATCTAACTGTTCAAGATGTAAATCTTCTGTTGCTACAAGACTTAAAATAGTTCTGATTGAAGTCATCTTAACAAAATGAGAAAATATTTCATCCATTGAAAATTTTAGGGGCTAATATTCGCACGTGGGCTAATTTTCCATGGTTTTTCCAAAAAACATATTCGCCAATTTCCATTTTTTTATAAAAATGATTTGCCCAAATTTTACAATATAAAACTATTTTACGTTAAAAATCGTCAACATTATATAGAAAGTATATATAATATCATTATAAATTTGAATAATTTTACAAATACATCAATAAACATTTTATAGTTTGCATATTAGGGACTAGTGAGATTCGCCAATTTTTTAAATTTCAATATAATTTTCCTCAAAATCAATACCTTTCTTTTGTGCAAACCCCTTCACCACAAGTCTAGCTTTGTACCTCTGTTTTCCTCGATCTTCTTCCTTCAGCCTGTAAACCCATTTATACTGCAGTGTAGTTTTACCTGCAGGCAACCCGACTAAGTCCCAAGTCTGGTTATGCATTAGGGAGTCCATCTCTTCTTCCATGGCTAGCTCCAACTTCTTCCTGGTTTCAACCTACATTGCTTCTTCATAACATTCGAGTTCACCATAATCAGTCAAAAATAAATAATATAACGAAGGAGAGTATCGTTTAGGGGGTCTACTTATCCTGGTAGATCTTTTGATACCACTTTCAGGTGTTGACTAGTTGACTAGAAATTACTATATTTTTACAAGGGAATTTCACATCTGTTTTTAGCTTCGGGGGCGTTGTCCCCAAAACTCCCCTCCAGGGGGGGGGGGGGGGCTGCATAAAGTCACAGCCCCCCCCTCGGACCCCCTAGGTAGAATTTAATTACGGGCGGCATTGCTGCCCCATTAAAGTACAGGGGTCCAATGATGTGATACAAAATAAACAAGATAATCAGGCTCCACACACAACACAATGCATGCATAATTGATCTTCAATTTGGCTGGTTGGTTTTGTTTGAAACATTTATTTGATGAGTGATTATTCTTTCCACAATGGTGACAAGGATGGAGATCAAAACAATTATGATATTTCATATGACTTGTTCTTTGACAATGTATGTATTTTGGATTTCCTTCAACTTTCTCATGGATTTCTAATGTTATATGATCAAGAAATCATGCACTGATGAACTTGATTGGATTTAAATAATATGGGATATACAATTTGTTGCAATATTTTTCATATCCTAAGCGACGACAATTTTTGTTGCATTGGATTTCTTCCCACAACTTGAATATTGGATTGGAAGAAGAAAGTTGAACTTGATCATGGAAAAATTCTACACTTGAAGTTGTATGGTTGAGTAGATTGGAATCATCTTTATCTGCATTTGTATGGTTGAATGGCTCATAAACATCATTATTTTATTGCAACTCATATTGTTGTAGTTGTGAATCCAGTTGAGGAAACTAAATTGTCTCATGTGCCTGATGTAGATGCATTTTAATATCAGCAAGAGTCGTTTTGCTGATTTTTGTCTTATCTTGATTAGTGGATATGATCAGATTTTTAATAATTTCTAAAAATTAAATGTTTTTCTCCATGTGAATTCGCTCGCTTTCTTTGAACACTTTCTTGATTTTTCAAACTTTCTCGCTTGAATTTTTTTTAACAATTCACGCTTGCTTGCTTTCACGCTCGCTTGATTTTTATTCAATAGGATGAGGATGCGAGATACCAGAAAAAATCGCCCAAGTTAATGAATTTTACAATGTAATGAGTGGATGAAAAGTTCATATGACTTCTACCAAATATGACTTTAATTATTCAAGGATTAGGTGTCGAGTTCACCCGAGAATACACCCGATACAACTCAAATTCAAATGAATAAGTTAACTTAAAAAATATTATGAGTTACAATATAACTCCATTTTAATTTGATTTGACTCTTACAAAGAATGGTGGCAAGTGCATTGTTCAAAAATTGATGCAAATGTTGTTGATGTGGACTTGCCTTGGAATATTGATGATTGCTTGAGTTTGTTCTTTGCAGCTTATTAATTGTGGGTGCTTGAACACATGTGTTTTTATTGTTTTTTATTACTTGTAGATACTTGATTATATATGCTTAAATTCCTTGAGTTTATTGTTGAATGATGAAAAATTGCAACTATAGCATCAAAACTAGACAAAAAACCATAAGCCTCCAAATAGAAAATCACCATCACATACTAATAAAGTGTACCTAGGATCCCCTTATTTAGTTTTTAGACGGATCTAGGACACTAACACCACAATTTTTTTTTTTAATTAAATATTGGAGTACATGATCCGAATGGAAAATGGCATCAACCCATGGTATTCATCTACCCATGTTATCCATCCACCCATGGAATTTACCCATGGTATTGTAAATGGCATCGACCCATGGTATTCATCCACCCATGATATTTATTCACCCATGGTATTGTAAGTGACCCATGGTATGTATCCATCCATGGTATTCATCCACACATGGGATTTACCCATGGTATTGTAAGTGGTATCTACCCATGGTATTGGCCTATGGTATCTACACATGGTATTGTAACTCAAAAAAGGCTATAAATAACAAGCCTCGGTTTGTAAAAGGGGGGATTATCTACCACAATGTAGCTTCCACAGTTATTCTCTGTTTTAATAAAATAAGGTCCTTTGTGGTTTTATTTGTTGTGTCCCTTTTTTTTTTTTTTTGCATTCTAATTTTGCAGATCTTGTCAGATCCATTTCACTAGATCTTGGGGACCTCCCCCCAAGATCCGGATCAAGCAACGTATCTGTGTTACGCCCTCCATGGGAATGAGGGTTTGAAACATATTTCAGTTTTAATGTTTTGTAGCAATCTTCAGCGAAATCCATAATTTTTTTTTTGGGTGGTGAGTTTTCAGATCAGATCTGAAACTTTTGGTGAAAATTTTATAGAAAAAAAATACCAGATCTAGATTCCTTGCGAAAAAATACTCAAATTCAAAAAACAAATCGGCCAAATTGGAGTTCGAATGAGGGAGATATCGTTGATTCAAAATCAGCAATGTTGAAGCAATTTTTCTGATGACAATTCATGGACGGCGGCTCTCCTGTCATTTTTTGCAATTTTCAGTGAAAATTTTTAGAAGAATGGATATAGATCTGAGCTCCTCTTGAAAAATCACCCAAGTTCAAAAAATAAATCGGCCGAATCAGACTCAGGATGTGGGAGTTATCGTTGATTTAAAATCAACTATTTTTTCAGAAATTTTGTGATGGTGAGACAATTCCAGCGCGAATATGAGAGTCTAGAGTCTCCCGATAGTGGTTTCAAACACATGAGAAGATGGAGAATGATCATTCCATTTCCAAAAATAGGTTATAATAAATATTCGTAGGTTATATTAACCGAGTTATGCTCACTGCAAACTGAGCAAGATTCGGAGTGGGTTCCCTTTTGAGACGTGCCCTCCCATCGCGCTTTGTAGGCACCGCTCTCACATCTACCGTCGTGATAGTCGATTATTCTACTGGGTTATTTGGAGACATGCCCTCCCATCCCAAGCTATGTAGGCACTTGCTACTTCATCAACAATCAGCATCACGGTTGTGCATCAACCACACAAAATCCTTCTCATCGAAGTCCATTTGCTAGGCCACACACTATTAGTAACACAGTTGGTCACAACCATTACACGGTATCTCTATCCTCAGATATTCCTTTTTCATGGTTTTGGGTCATCCAAAAACCCACACTTCATCAAAGTCCATTTGCTAGGCCGCACACTGTCAATATCCTAGTTGGTCATAAGCATTACAGGGTATCTCTATCCTCAGATTTTTGTTCATCACGGTTATGAGTTAACTACACAAAACCCTTCTCTTTAGTGGCTCTTCATATTCAAAAAAGGCTTCTCAGGAGGGAACTTCACGCAATGGGGACCATTGCTTCTTAAGGAGGGAGGAATGATCAGAATGGAAAATGGAATCAACCCATGGTATTCATCTACCCATGTTATCCATCTACCCATGGAATTTACCCATGGTATTGTAAATGGCATTGACCCATGGTATTCATCCACCCATGATATTTATTCGCCCATGGTATTGTAAGTGACCCATGGTATGTATCCACCCATGGTATTCATCCACACATGGACTTACCCATGGTATCGTAAGTGGTATCTACCCATGGTATTGGCCTATGGTATCTACACATGGTATTGTAACTCAAAAAAGGCTATAAATAACAAGCCTCGGTTTGTAAAAGGGGGGATTATCTACCACAATGTAGCTTCCACAGTTATTCTCTGTTTTAATAAAATAAGGTCCTTTGTGGTTTTATTTGTTGTGTCCCTTTTTTTTTTTTTTGCATTCTAATTTTGCAGATCTTGTCAGATCCATTTCAATATTTTAGATCTTGAGGACCTCCCCCCAAGATCCAGATCAATGGTATCAGATTCAGGTTACTCCTCCATGGGAATGAGGGTTTGAAACATATTTCAGTTTCAATGTTTTGTAGCAATATTCAGTGAAATCCATAATTTTTTTTTTGGGTGGCGAGTTTTTAGATCAGATATGAAAATTTTGGTGAAAAGTTTACAGAAAAAAAGACCAGATCTGGATTCCTTGCGCAAAAATACTCAAATTCAAAAACAAATCGGCCAAATTGGAGTTCAGATGAGGGAGATATCGCTGATTCAAAATCAGAAATGTTGAAGCAATTTTTCTGACGACAATTCATGGATGGCGGCTCTCCTGTCATTTTTCCCAATTTTCAATGAAAAATTTCAGAAGAATGGATATAGATATGAGCTCCTCTTGAAAAATCACCCAAGTTCAAAAAAAAAAATCGGTTGAATCGGAGTCCGGATGTGGGATTTATTGTTGATTTAAAATCAACTATGTTTTCAGAAATTTTGTGACGGCGAGACAGTTCCAGCGCAAATATGAGAATCTAGACTCTACAAATAGTGGTTTCAAATACACGAGAAGATGCAGAATGATCATTCCATTTCCAAAAACAGGTTATAATAAATATTCTGAGTTATATTAACCGAGTTATGCTCATTTTAAATCTGGAGCAGCATTCAGAGTGGGTTCCCTTTGGAGACGTGCCCTCCTATCGCGCTTTAGTAGGCACCTGCTTCACATCTGCTTCACATTCATCAGTTTCAGCATAGCATCATTTGGCTTGGGTTATTTGGAGACATGCCCTCCCACCCCAAGCTATGCAGGCACCTGCTAGTTCATCAACAACCAGCATCACGGTTATGGGTCAACCGCACAAAATCATTTTCATCGAAGTCCATTTGCTAGGCCATACACTATTAGTCACACAGTTGGTCACAAGCATTATAGGGTATCTCTATCTTCCGATCTTCGTTTTTTATGGTTTTGGTTCATCCACAAACCCACACTTCATCGAAGTCCATTTGCTAGGCCGCACACTGTCAATATCACAGTTGGTCACAAACATTACAGGGTATCTCTATCCTCGGATCTTCGTTCATCACGATTATGGTTTAACTACACAAAACTCTTCTCTTCAGTGGCTCTTCATATTCAACAAAGGCTTGTCAAGGGGGAACTTCACACAATGGGGACCATTGCTTCTTAAGGAGGGAGGAATGATCCGAATGGAAAATGGCATCAACCCATGGTATTCATCTACCCACGTTATCCATCCACCCATGGAATTTACCCATGGTATTGTAAATGGCATCGACCCATGATATTTATTTTCCCATGGTATTATAAGTGACCCATGGTATTCATCCACACATGGGATTTACCCATGGTATTGTAAGTGGTATCTACCCATGGTATTGGCCTATGGTATCTACACATGGTATTGTAACTCAAAAAAGGCTATAAATAACAAGCCTCAGTTTGTAAAAGGGAGGATTTTCTGCCACAATGTAGCTTCTACAGTTATTCTCTGTTTTAAAAAAAAAAAGGTCCTTTGTGGTTTTATTTGTTGTGTGTCCTTTTTTTTTTTTTTTTTTTTTTTTTTTTTCTGGCATTCTAATTTTGTAGATCTTGTCAGATCCATTTCAATATTTTAGATCTTGGGGACCTCCCCCCAAGATCCGGATCAGTACATAAGATATCAAATTCACCTTTACAACATTTTCATTCTCAAGCAAAGCTCACAAACCCTTGAACCAAGTTGTCTTCAAAATTGAATGGAAATTGACTTCAATTTCTTCCTAGGCTTGAGTTTCACACTCATACTAAAGCTTAGTTGACCAACATGACCTTGAAAAAATAATATTTGGAAAAATTATATGACTCTTTACATTGATGCTTACTCTCCATCTCAACTACTTGGGCTTGAGAGACTTTTTTTACAAAAAAAAAATCTTTATAACATGACTCTGATTTAATGACTCTCAATTTCTTATTTGGCTTATAAAATATTTGGACTCATCTAAATCCTTTGAAAATAAATAATAATATTAGGAGACAAATTTATCTATTTTGTTCTTGTGTAGTTAATATTACCCATAATTTCACTTTATTTTGAGTGCTAAATTCCTCTCTCTTCTGTGCGATTAACCATACTATCACCGTGCTCTTTTTCCTAACGCATATTTCCCTCTCTTCTGAGTGCATTCATATTTATTGTTGGTGCGTTATTTCTATCGTACAAGTTATATCATGATAAATGTGCTTCCCTTATTTTGTTTGCACACTTTCATTTCTTTGATGCTCAAAGAGAAATATTACAAGTGCGGTCTTTCCCTATTATTTCAGTGTCCAATTTCTCATTTTTTGTGCAATTATAAAAGTTACAGGAGCAATTCCTTTATGGCGAAATTTTTTCCCACTTCTATACATCCTTCAAAAACCCCATAAATTGGCATTCAGGCACGAGTCCTCTCTTCCTTAGTGCACATAATCAACAATTCCCCTTCAATGCAATTGTAATCCTGAGATTCAATTTCCTTCAGCAACACAATTTTTCCAACACAAATGTTTTAGAATCACTCCAACACTGCAAAACCAACGCTGAGATAACACTAAGTTTCCCCAAGGAAGGAAGAAAATTTGATATTCCAATAAAGGATAATCATGCTTAGATATAAGGTATTGTTCAACCAATAAATAAGAATCATGCCCAAAAATAAGTGATGGATATTAGTTTTCTAACAAAATACAATTTTGCTCAGTTGTCAGGCAAGATAATTCACCGAAAATTGCAATAAACGTTTCCCAGGTATTGATATGAGAAATTTTGGCCTACTTAGAAAGTGAGGAATGTGCTCGGATTACAAGGAATTTTAGCCAATCCCATAAATAGAATGGATCTCATCTCTAATAGTAAGAATTCAGCTCCAATTCTGAAACAGATTTAGCGTCTTGAGATAAGAATGAATGATGAGATATTTCAGCCTTCAATATGGAGATACTTGACCTTGTCAAGGAATAAATTGATCTGCTATGTGGATAATAATTTTGGCCTTCAAATGATAAATTTATCACCAAGAAATGAATCAATTCTTCCTCCAGTTCTAAATTAACCTCCCGATTCTTAACCCAAACTCAATGAGGTGATATGCCATTGTGATTTTAGGATGAGATCCTCTACACAAAATTCAAACCATGCACACTTGTCTTAGTATTAATAGATCAATTTGTGCTCACGATCTCTACCTCAACATTGCAATTATGTCCTTTGTCTTTAAACATCAGATCACACCATTACTCAACTTGGTGCACATTTCCATCCATTACAACGTACTTTATCTCTGATTTAGGAATTTCCCAACCATGGTATTTTTTCATACGTACTTCTTCCAACTCATCTCATCTCAATGCATTGTTATTTAAATGCGCTAAAACCAAAATTTAAAGCAAAAAAAAGTAATCGGATAATTAGCAATTCACATCGTTTCGCCTTCGATATCTCTAACATTGGGGTTTAGTATAAATACTTTTTCCTTCACTATCAATCTCTTTAGGAGCAACTCTACCTTCATAGTATCCTTAGTAGGAATTGACCTCATCAAAGCCTCATTTTTCACTCCAGGTCCAACTCAAGAGCTCTACACTCATCTGAATTATTGAGACTTCCATGCCATTACTGAAATCCTCATCCAGTGATGTGTCTAAAGTGGACGCAAACCATCATAATTCAACATAGGAAATTAAAGCTTCATCTTGTGCTTCAAGGAATGGTATTTATCTGGATAGGGTGCAGGAGAATTGCACGAGAGAGGATGAGAGGCATGGTGGTTGATGCATTAGATGTAGAGGATAATGAACCACTGGAAGGCTCTATGATGATTACAGAAACCATGAAGGGTTGAGGTTTTGTGGGATAAATATAGAATTGAATGGATAGGGTTTAAGAGTTGTGATTTTTCAAATGTTGCAGAATATTGCAGTTATTTCGAGATTATATTGTTGTCCTATGCCAAGAACTCAAAACGATAAAATTATATTGGGAATGGATGGAAAATAATTGGAGCAATTTTACAAGAGGAATGGTGAGAACAATCCAAATTTTGGCATTGCATTGATGGACACAACGTTAATTGAAAAATCGTTTTGATATTTTAAGCGCATAGTACTTTACACAGAACTCAATAGAAAAATTTAAAAATTCCACTGCCTATCAAAATTCTCACCTGCACAAAGGTCCATCCAGGTCCAATCATATTTCACTCTACGCATCATGCTCCTTTAATTATTCTCTTGGCGATTGTAGTTTTCACACAATTGTGGAGGTGGTACAACGGAACTCGACTGCTGGCTTTGTCTGTCGAACAACCACAACTATGATACCAAATAAAGGAGTTAATGAAAATAAAAAATTAAATTTAGAGAGACTGAGACATCATAAACATGGCAAAATAAGGCTTTAAGCCTGAATGTCTTGTATATCACCCAATAATGATAATGATACAATATATAAATACATCAAGAATAAGTATCAAAATAGTTCATCTATCTTGGACACAAAATCACTTTTATTGAGTGAATATCTCAACCACACACTAATATAGGAGCCTAACATGGTGGATAGGATCTCGCAACTAAATAGACCTAAAAAAATTCCCAAGTTTGAGGAACTGTCGCATTCTAGAATTAAGGACAAGAAGAAATTATTCCAAGTTTTATAATTTTAATTATTTTTGACTTATTTACTGTTTTATGTGAGAGTGAGGCAAACATTCCCCCCCCCAATCATAATTCCAATGTAAGAACCCAGTACCATCTCCAAGTCTTCATGTTGAAACTGTTGAGCTGATCCTTAGTGAATAAATTCCTGAAAAACTGCCAGAACTATATGTCAAAAAACTCCAACATGAAGAGAACATACCAAGAGAAGCGAATCAACTACAAGTTTGATACGTCCCTAAAAATTCTTGAAAACTCCATCAAATGCCAAGCTTCAATGCCAAAGGATCCATATATCCTTTGCTTGGTCCAACTACCATCACAGTGAACATAATAATGTGGACAAATGCTCTCAATCAACATCCCAATTGCTTTCCCATTGGAATATTTTTTATGCCCACTGGAAAAATTTGTTGATGTAGAAACTTTTAGTGTCACAGCCATCAATTACCCCATTTGCTAGTTTAAAGGAGAGAAGATAACCATATGCATTTTTTTTTTAAACCCCCCCCCCCCCCCCCCCCCTTCAGATGTAGGAGAGTTTCACATTTGTACTCCCCACATGAGATTATCATCTTCATTTGATTTTTGGCTGCAATAGGTGAGATTGAAATTTGTGGTAAAACTTATACAATCATTTTATTATAGATGACCACTACAAAGAAAAAATCCATGCATAATTGATCTTCAATAAGGCTGGTTTGCTTTTTTTGCAACATTTCTTTGATGAGTGATTCTTCTTGCCACAATGGTGACAAAGATGGAGATCAAAACAATGATCTTCCATATGACCTGTTCTTTGAAAATGTTTGTATTTTGGCTTTCCTTTAAATTTATCCAAAATACTCCACTAGCCGCCACACGATCTAGTTAACCACTACTCCAATCCACACTTCATCTTCTCACACACTACACAAATATGGAAACATACTTCAACTATCTGCTGCTATGAATGAAAATGACTTCAGAAATTCTGCAATACACAACTCACATGACTTTCATACTCTTCTCTAAACTCACTCTCACTCAACACATAAATCATCCAACCAAATTATCATTGAGGTATCTCCAATATAAATATGAATATAGGTGCTCAAATCAATACTTTTTTTTAGTATAGGCCAAATTATCTTCAATATATCCAAAGAAATACCACGACCAAATACCATGGTTATGTCAATACCTAGGACACTTGTACCATGGTAATCTCCAAATCAATACCACAGGTAAATACCATTGTTATTCCAATAACATAGACACTTGTACCATGGTAATATCCAAGTAAATACCACAGGTAAATACCATGGTTATTCCAATGCCAAAAAACCCTATACCATGGTAATCTCTAAGTAAATACCATGATTATGCCAATACCACAGACCCCCTATAACATGGTAATCTCCAAGTCAATACCACAGGTAAATACCATGGTTATTACAATACCAAAAACCCCTGTACTATGGTAATATCCACAGCAATACCATAAGTAAATAACATGGTTATGCCAAAACCACAGACTCCTATACCATGGTAATCTCAAAAACAATACCATGGGAAAATACCATGATTATGTCCATACCAAGACTATCTCCACCAAGTTAATATCACATGCCAGCCTACTCCACACACATACCAATACCATGGTAATTCTAATACCAAGAATACTTGTACCATGGTAATAATATACTCTTGAAATATGAAAGATGTGCAAGGAAACCATAGAAAATGCTCAAACAGAACTCCAAAAAACTCAACTCCAAAACATCTAATATAAACACACCTCCAACATCTGTAGCAGCATCTCTAACACATGCAACAACATCTCAACACATGTAGCAACAACTCCAATGCTTCCATCACATGTAGAAGCATATGTAACACCTGTAGTAGCAGTCCAACCACCTGCAGCAACAACATCTTACTTAACCTCCAATCACCTTCGCTAAATCATGCCACAACCAAGTTGACATAAATGCTAACCAACAATACCATCAAGCCAAACACTCTTCACACATAATGGGGGGGAATAATCATCATTAGGTGGACATAAGGCATATGATGAACAACACCAAGATCTTGTTGACATCAATGGAAACACTACAATGTCAACACTTGCACCTAGTATATGTCATGTGTCAAAGTAAAATATTACAAAAAATTGTCTTATGGAGTATAATTTGGTTGGCATGAAATTTTATTAGTTTTTCAAATATATTTATTTCAATTTATTACATATATTTACATATTTATGCTCTATGAATAAAATGAATTATTTAGAAATTGGAAAAAGAGTCAAGTTATCACTTCTTTCGATTGCGTTTACACGAAACTCAATACTTTGGTTGATAAATTATCAAAAAAAGAACTCTAAAGTTTAGGACAGCTAGATTATTCTACTTGAGTTTAAAAATGGTTTTCTTGTCAACATTCTTTATAAGTCAACATTTTTTTCTTGGATAAATTTCTATGTATTATTGTAATAGTTTAGTCAAAATTTTTTTCTTGAATTAGTTTATATGTATTAAATGTATTATATTTATTATGCAGATACATCTCCCATACACCCCCCAACCACAGGCCGTCAGAGTGTGTGTGGGTTAGCTATAAATGGTCGGGCATGTGAAAGATCACGTAGCCCAACTAGAGTTCGTGTTTCACTTGTATATCCCATATTTGGCACCAGTTAGAGTGTCAGAGGAAAATTTTTTGTCTCTGTTGATGATCATGTTAAATATAGTGGACCATATTCACCTATTACAAGTAAAACTCCTGCATTTTTAAATCCTCTTTAAAATTTATGTGTTTATGTCTTGAAATCTTCTTTAATTTTTAAATCATATTCAATTGATGTCTTTGAATTTAATGTATATGTTATTATGTTTAGTTTGTTATATATGTTAAATTATGTTTATGATTTGCAGACCCTCACCCGGGCGAAGCTGAGGATGATAATGAAACATTGATCCCTCCTTGGAACACCATTAAAACCACTATCACACTAGAGGATGTTAGGGCCCAACATGCATGGATCACACAAGAGCTGGGTAGACTCCCTACTAGGTCACCTACTAAGTGTAGTTTGACTTTGATTATGGAGATAATCAATAGGTTGATCCAAACATACAAGAATGCAGGCCCATAGGGTAATCTCCTACATTCCATACATAGCATTAAGAGGCCATAGGTTAGAGGAAAAAATACTTGGGAGGGGGTGAAAACTGCCATGAAGGACATTGATGTTCATGGGGAGTTGTTTGTTATCCCTCCAGACCATTGTGATAGACATGCTAGTCCAATTCCACTCAAATATTTTAATAATTTTGATGCTAGCCCTTTTGTTTATGATCAAATTAATGGAACTTGGGGCCAATTCTCCCACCATGAACATGTCCCCATTTATTTTGCAAATCATTTATATGCAGACTTTGTGCTATAAATGAGGCCAGATTACACCAGCATCAGATCTGAGTTTAATGGACACAACTTGGGACGTAGCTATGATCAT
Source organism: Pinus albicaulis (assembly GCA_034641835.2). Taxonomy (NCBI): domain Eukaryota; kingdom Viridiplantae; phylum Streptophyta; class Pinopsida; order Pinales; family Pinaceae; genus Pinus; species Pinus albicaulis. The sequence goes on along the minus strand of CM076571.1, from coordinate 976,964,013 downwards.
GTTGAGGCTCATAGGGACCTTACACATGTACCACCACCTCCAAGTTTGTTTCCACTACTATCTTAGAGCATGGTATTGCCAACAAGGCTAAGTTGGAAACTAGATCACTACTAAGAGGGGGGGGGGGGGATGAATCAATAGTGTGATACTTTTAAAAAATTTCTCTAGTTAATTTAATCTTCAAACATGCATAAACTAAAATACATAATTAGATATTAGAGCACCAAAAATAAACATGCAAACATAGAAAGAAATAACACAATGAACACAAGATGTCTGGTGGAAAACCCTTCCTTAGGAAAAAAACTACCTTGTTGCTGCTGCACTTCTCAATTCTTTTATTAAATTTTTAAGAAAATTATACATGGATCAACTCACTCCCATGAGCCTTGAAGACATGAATTATTTCACAAAATCTTGGCACTACCAGACATGAAACTGTTTCTCTCTTAGATCTATGGAATAACATCCGCTGAAATCCACCATGATCAACGACCCTCGCCTGGTTACTCCTTAAACTTAGAATCGACTCTACAGAATTCGATCTGCTGGTATTATCATGAATAATGAGCCTCACCCAATTTATACTGAACTATCCAACCACCATTGGATGGAGAAAACTCTTCCATCTACTTAATCCCCCAACTTGCTATATACTCAAAGCCCCCTTGTTTTCACTACCTCCATGCAAGCCTCATTCCATATATTTTGAGATTGGACTCTAAAAAATTTCTCAACCTAGCAATGCAGCAACATAACATCAAAGCTCAAAAAAATTTGCAACACAATATTCCATCAAAACCCCAACACAAAACTTCACACTATATGGAAAACAATCTCCTCAAATCACTACATCAATCCAACATCAACACCACACACACTGCATAAAAAAATGGCTGAATCATAGTTCAACTCATTGCTACTATAACTGTAAAATTCTTTAGAAACTCTTCAATAAGGAAAAATGTAGCTTGCAGGCTCTTCTCCAAGCTCACACACACAACTCAACTAGACAATAAACCATCATACAATGAGCTATCTCCAATATATAAATAAACTCAAGTGATAAACTCAATAATTACTTAGAACTAATGAGATCAACAATCTTGTTCATATTCTTGATTTGGATCCAGATTCAACTGATTAACTTAATCAACCACTAACCCCATTAGCCTTCTTGATATTTTCAACTTTAATCAACTTTTGGTGGTCCCACAAACTTTCCCGACCATAAATCCAAAGGTTCTGATCAAGCATGTCCACAATAGAAAAAAATAAGCTCAACAACAGGAGAAATATGGACCAAAACTCGTGAAAATTGTAGGTTTTAACCATGTACATAAATTACCTTAAAAATAATTCTTAAAACAGAAGATAAATAATGGAGACAACATAAAACATAAAATAAATATACATAGAGAATTTTTCTTGGATCCCAAAATTGGGACTAACAGATTTATTTTTCATTATTTCTTTCAATGTTACATTACATATATATACATGTCGAACTATTAATCAACCCCAGTCCATTAACCCTTTATTAGAACATAACTGTAGTTCCCTTGAACAGATCTACAAAATACCATGGAAAAAAAAACCATCATGCCTAAAATCATGTGAAAATACATGCACAAAACCATAGGTATGTCCACCCAACTATTATAGGTTCCATTTTTGTTTCCTGGGAAGCTGCCCCAAACACCATGCACGGGACCTACTACCCCATGAAAACCCCCCGATAGGGGAGGATGCAACCCCCCTTGGTTGAAACATGTAACTAGGTTCGGTCTTCATAATGACATGTAATTATATAATTAGATGCAAACAAGAAAAATTAAATAAATTTATTTTACTACTTGCATAATGGGTTTCATGTGCAAGGGATTTTATTTTTGAGTCAAGACTCTATTTAAGGGTCTCTAGGATTTTTTTTCATCTTGTCATAGAGTCATTCTCATGTTACACTTTTCAAAAGGTCATACATGTCTATGTAAAGTAATTCTCAAAGGCCTTATCACTGGGCCTCTCCAAGTCAGCCTAAACCTTATGAAGATACTCAACGATGAAGTCAAATCTCCTCTAATTATCATGTCAGCCTAAAGGAAAAGAGGACAACCTTATAAGTACTCCTATTCGGCCTCATTTGTAAGCATTCAGTTTGGTCAATATTTCTGATATAAGTGAAAAGAAAAGGGACTGCAAGGAGTGCGAAGAAGAAGGAAAATAAATGAAGTGATAGGGTCATTGTGGTTTGGTCTTGGGAACATATCTCTCTCACACATCTAAGAAAAGGTTGAGGTCTGTTGCATCATCTAGAGACTTCAGTCATAGGTATAAAGTGACCCATAAAGGATATGTTAGGGTCCTATAATTTATAGGATCTCAATGTGATTGAGTATTTTGTCTCAGTAATATTATATTGTAAATAATTTTCAAATATGCAAATGATTTCCAAAAAAATATACATAAAATAAAAATTAAAAGAGGGTATATCTAAAAAAAATTAATAAAGACAAAAAGATAGAAAGAAAGAATAGTTGAAAAAGAATAAAAATGAGACTAGAACCCCACAAAAGAAAAATAGAAAAATAATACTGAAAGTGCTGCAAATTCAAATGCCACTACTGATAGATAGTTTCCTTTATGTCAAATGAAATAAGTTTGTGTGCAACTTGTTTAAAAATTCCACAATGACTAGCTATTTGTTCAAACCATACAACTTAATCATGGTTGAACAATTTTGAATTTTTTGTAAATTAGGTTAGAGAATAAAGATTTTCCAAACGGTCTAATCTTGGTAAATAAATAGTTAGGTAGAAAATGAAATTGATTCAATTGTTTAATCTAAATCAATAGGAGAAATAAGTGATAGAGTAGAATATATTTTTCATAAAAAAAAGGACATGGGTTTGATAGTCTAAATGCACCCCTAGAAGAAATAAAAAATGTTAGTTTAGCTAAAAAATGTGAAAGTTAAAGGGTAGGTAGAAATGTTTGGGTTTTGAGAGGATAAAAAATTGCTTATTTCCTAATTTTATGACATTATACATTTGGCGCATAAAGGGGAAAGTGACAAAAAAACATTTTATCCTAAATTTAAAAGTGTTGGGCACAAAATTCATATGTTTAACACAATCATGCTAATGGCCATATCCTAAGTTTTTGATCCAAATTAATGGACTCCTACCCGAAAAAATTTCATATCATGTGACATTAAACCACCCACAACTGTCTATCATTTGATCCACCTACTCCCAGATCGATGACCCTCATTAGTGTTCGGCCACCCCTCTCCATCCTAGCTTTACTGCTGGGGTGGGTCTGAAAATATTAGTTTCCCTTCCCGGACGCACTACCACATGGCCTCATCTCCCTTCTTCGCACCCCCTTTGCCTAAACCACTAACCACCTACTACCCCCCCTCGAAAACCACCTTCCCCTCATTCTAAATACTGTTGTCCCTACTTGTTTCCTTCGCCACTCCCATTGCGCCACGACACCCATTTGTTGGCAATAAAATTGAATCTCATGGTATTTTATCCGTTAAAACATTTAATTAATCCTAATGACCATTAATTTAATGGATTTGAGCCATTTACAACAGGAAAACAAAATTTTGTTATAAAACCCTGCAATTTTATCCTTTCAACCTTTACTATTCTTTTATTTCTACAAATCAAATTGCTTTACATGTTTACATTATGCCCAACCTTTACCAGTTGATTAAGCTACGACCAAGTGACAACATTTACCTCAGGCTTCTTCAACCAATCACAGAGATATTGTGCATTCCTGATAACCTTGTTTAGCGTAATTCCACTCGAATTCCTCAAAATCAATTGAATATGCATCCTAGAAAGAAAAACCAAGAGGAACCTTTCAATACATTAGTCCACCCTCCCATATTTTTGGATCATGTTCCTCTAACTGATAGGGATTATAAAATTAAGAAATACAGTTTGAATTTGAGTTTTTTGAGATGTATTTCTAGTTAGAAGATACATACATTGATAAATGTGATGATGTTGGACTCTGGGAGTACAATTTACCTCAATTTATCTCCCTCACACATACAATGCCCCTGAATTTATCAGAAAGTTCCAAGCCTGTTACATTCCTTGTTAGAGAGCCATCATTACCCCTACTGGTTAAATATTTTTCACCATCACTGCCCAATCAATTTATCATATGATGCAAGCTCCTTCTATGGAAAACAACACCCCTTTCTACCCAAAAATACTCAATTTCTAAAGAAAAACCATCCATACCCTTCCTCCATATTCCCTGATCAGGCTAAAATTTTTATAACAATCATTGCATACCTCCTTGGATATTATTCTGATCAGTGGGTAGTGGACACAATTTTAGGCTTCCTATCTATCTTTTCCACAGACAGTGAACCATCAATCATGATCAATTCAAGCCAATTCCTGACAGACAACATCCATGATCAATTTATCAAGTTTTGGACTGAGGAAGTGTTTAAATACTCTTCTATTTTAGTATATATGTTTGTGAATTATCAGACAAATAGATTTAAATTTTCCATCCAGAAGCTTGATGAATATGGTAACCAAAAATAAGTCATCTTCTGGACATCTTTGGTAATGAAATAATAGAAGGAATTTTCTTATAAATAGTTCATTGAACTATTTGTTCATCTAGCTATGGGTATCCAAGTACAACTAAACCTAGGATAGGTGAAGATATAAAAAGGATACTTCATTTGTCAGATCAAGCCAAAATAGGAGACTGGTACTTGTACTAGAACTATACTGAGATAAGAGTTTATGGGTGTGATATTGTTCCCTATAAACTCCCAAAATTTCTCCCCATGAGGATTTTTTATCTTGATTACATTAGCCCATGATGCTGAATGTAGATGGGATTCATTTTGTATCAGCCAAGAAGATGTCCCAATTTAGGATCAAGACACAGATTGGGCCCTTTGTTTGTAATAGCAGGACAACAGGGGAGGAAGAAGATAAGATATTGAAAGAGATGAATTTTAGACTGAGTTTAATTTGGTCCTATCACCCTCTAGGAATCGTTTCAAAGCTGAGAGTAGAGAATAAAAATAATCCCTACATACATACCTAAAGGCCTAAGATAGAAAATCACATGAACAAGTGAGAATAGGCTGAAAACACATTGGAGGAAGCTGAGGAGAAACTAGTACTAACATCAACATCACAGACTCTTGTCCAATGGAAAAAATGAGGGAAAAGGAAAAGAGAAGAAGAGTCACCTTCACTGACTCATAGTGCAAGTAAATAATTCAAGATAATGTACAGAAAAAGAACAAAGTTGAACCCTAAAGTTGACATAGATAAAAATTCAGAGCAAGAAGTTTTTATGGTCACTAAAGAAACACCTTTTTCTTCTCAAGTAGGTGGCCAATCCACTACTTCTCCCACAAATTCTTCAGTATCTCATGATCAATAGCAAGATATCCATAAAACTAAGGTTGTCCAAGGTGAGAAGAAGAAGACAGTTTTTAATAGGTTTAGGGTGATAAAGCTAAAAAATGAAATTCTGAAGAACATAACCTATGCTGAATTTTGGAAGTAGACTTCTAGCTCTCAAAGAAGGTTGCCGTCAGTATTTGATTTAGAGAAGGGTAAGATGCAGATGGCCTTCCTTGAAGCCCAAATTCCACCATCAAAGTCAACATCTGACTACAAAAATATATCCTTTTAATTCGATATATAAGACATCCATACCATTTATCAAATGGATATGCACAAGAAGATAGGTGAAATGATTTCTTCAACTCTGACTAATATCACTATGAATCTTTCCAAATTGCAGGTTTCTTTGTCCAATATCCAATCACGGTTAAAAATGGAGAAAAACTCTTCTCTTGCTAAGGATACAAGGATTAAATCCTTAGAATATTTAGTGGTCAAGATAGGATATGATCCCTGAAATATGAAGTCTGCAGAGGAGGTAATCAAAAAGAAGAATTCTGATATAGAAGCATTGAGAAAATAGTTAAAGCTATCAGCTACAAAATATCCACTTGCGAAGGATATTGAGGAAACAAAGACCCAAAAGACTGACATGATGAAGCTCATCATGGAGAAAAATGCTCAAATAAGACAGATGGACACGGAAATGGAAAATATGATCAAAGAAAAGAAGCAGAATACAAAGTTGTCCATGGTTCCATTAGATGATGTACCTCTTATAGCCATTCCTATAGCTACAACCTCTACTCCATAGACTACCCAGACAACAGATGGTGCTTAAAAATTGACTAAAGCAGTTGAAAATATGTCCATCGAGATATAAGATATTAAGAATCTGCAGGAAGAAGTTAAAGTGTTGCAAGACCAGAGGACTAGGAGTGAAGCCTCTCATTCAACAAAAGAACAAAGAGCTCAAAAGTTGATAGAAAGATTGCATAAGTCAGAAAGATAATCAACAATAGGACAGGCATTGGCCCAAACCAAGGAAATCGTCTAGGCAGACATCATGAACTCCAGTGTGGAAATTTGGCCCTGCATTTAGATTATATTTGAACAAAAAGATTTAATAAAAAGAGAAACATATGCTATAATAGAGATCAAGCAAGAGTTGGGATAAATTCCTACAACAGGAAGCAAAATCATCAAGTTTCTAAAATTTAAAAAAATATATGTATTGGATTATTTGGGAGTAGATGATAGGATGGAAACTATTATGGAAGTGAAGAGGATTCTTACTTAGAAGAATCTAATTGTTCAACTAGAAGAAGAGTGCCATAGTATAGAGATAGTAGTTAACATATTATTTACCAGAATAAAGCCTTTAACACAGAAGGGTTGCCTTCTTTATTTGTGATTAATGATAATTTAATTCCTTATGAACAATATGTCAAGAAATTGAAGGATATTTCCAGGGACAACACCAAATTTGCAAGCATCAAAGGTAGTATGACAGGCATAGCGTTTTTAGAAGAAATGAGTAATGATTTCTTCATCCAGTATGAATTAAATCATATTTTTGTTGTGAAACCCACTTTTGCCAGATACACAGAAGTTGATGATATTTACCGTAAGGTAATTAATTTGACCCTCCCAGACGAATATCGATGGGATAAAATCTATGAGTTACAGGATTAATTAGTAATTTGGAGACAATAAAAAATATCTAGCGCATCAGCTAACACAACCCAAAAATAGGTCTATTCAGCAAATGTTTCCTCCAAAACAGTGCCAACATTCCAAATAATTTTCCACCTATCCTATTATTTTGTAATAATTTGATTTTAATGTTTGATATTACGCTAATAATACACTGTCAGTTGAGACAATGATTCTATAAATCATTTTTGTAATTAGTATAAATACTTCATTGTTTGAAGTATTAAGTGGTGATTACTAAGTATAAGTTCTGATAAGAATTGTAATTACCAAGTTTTCTGGGAGCATCAATAATACAAGGAAATTTCACATGATTCATGTGGTGTATTCAGTAGTGATGTTTTTTCTTCTATAATTGTGTTATTCATTGTTTTTCCTTTCTCCGTAATTCTAAAAATCTTAATTGTATAACAGAAAATGTGACGAATAAGATATGTTAATTACAACACCTTATTTTGGTTGTTTTCAATTTACATGTTTTCTACTAAGGTCAAATTGAAGAATACTTCATTGCTCTTCAATTTCTATTGAATTCTAAATTTCTTCTATTTTCATAATCCACTTAAAATCCTAAAAGATCCAGTTAATGCAACCTAGCTTGTCCCGTGAGACTCCTTCAAACATTGATACAGATCAAGTTAAATATTTAGACTCCATAACCCAATGGAATTATAGTAATTTAATCAACCAAACAATCCAAATCAAACAAACAATCAAGTACAGTAATAACTAGCCTAAAATTCACTCAAAACAAAGTTAAATTTTACAGAGAGATCCCTCTTTGAAGCTAGTAGGGCTAGATCCTAGCTTCCAAAGTGTTTTTGATGTTTTCCTTTGTGTTTATTCTCACAATATTATAAATTACAAAACGATAACATAGTGGCAACCATACTAGGGAAGAAATTGAAAATATTGTAATTTTCTTTTGAATTCATAACCCTGGTTAAAAAAGTGCATGATAGGAATGTTTTGAGAGATTGTTTCCTTTTCATTCTTGTAAATAATAAGTGTGTGTGTGCACCTTAGATTTCAATTCTGGCTCCCAAAAGAGCTTACACTAGATCTCATCCTGATCCAAATCTTGCAGTTATTGTTGATAATCCTGAAAAACTGCTGAGAAGAAAGAGAATAACAGAGAGCCAAGGAAGTAGCAGTCCTTCCCATAGAGCAGATTCTCTATTTTTCTACCCTACAAGACATTGAATTTGACATACCTTTTGAACATATTTTATTTAGAACTACATCAGCCAACTGGGTAGATCAAATAGTGGTAGACTAAGCTACATTAAGGCGTCATTATTTTGATGTAAAGTTTTCCTAACCTAAAATTGACCTTCAAATTATTCAAGATTTTGATAAATTACAAGGTTTAGTTCCAAGTCTTGACCTTTCCGTTCATGAGTCATATGTCCAACAGTATGTTGAACTCTCTTCCCTAACTTATTTTGCAGGTTCATCCACCTCATCACAATCTATGAATCCTAGATCATCTTGTCCTACCTCTTCTGTAGTTTGCACTACTACTATGGTAGTTTCACATCAAGCAACTAAAACTCCACATTCTCCCCAATCCTCAACCACAATCCAACCTTCATCTTCACCAAAATCTCAAGTTTCGGTTCAGCCTCCACCTTTGATTCAACCCCCACCTTTCATCCAATGAACACCTTTGATTCATCCACAAATTTCTCAACCTCATATACCTATAATGGAAGCCATATATTCTCCTCTTATTCTTCAAGCTCTTTTGGAAAACATGCCACAACACTATCAGCCTAGGATCCCACAATTTGATGGACCTAGACCAATCACTTCCCAACAACATCTAGAAAGGATGAATGATATTTTTGACCTTCAGGAAGTAGATGAGGAAATGTCAAAATGAGCTTGTTTGCAAAGTCTCACTGGAGATTTTATGAAATGGTTTAAAGCTTTGCCTACTGCTAGCATTAATTATCTCCCTGCATTCCATCAGAAATTCCTGAATAGATGGGAAATTATAAAGAACCCTATTCAGATTCTATTAGAATATGAAAGCATTAGGAGGGAACCAAGGGAAAGTGTTCAGGATTATTGCACTAGATCTAATAGTGTATACAATGCAATTCCTACCAAAATTATGTTGAAGTTTGCAACAAGAGACAATGAAATTAGCATCCAAAAACAACATGACGACACACACACTAGTGTGGGATCACAGGTCTAAGAGATAGTCACACGGGGATGTGTCCAAGCGATAGTCACAAAGTGATGGTTGCAAGCGATAGTCACATAGTGATGGGTCCAAGTGATAGTCACATAATGATGGGTCCTAGTGATACATTAGTGCATCTAATTTAATTTTCGCTTAATTAAATTGGACAATAAATTGTAATATTATCTCAAAATCACTTGTAATAGATAACTGAGTGTTATAGCTTGAGTTAGCTCATGAATTTCGAGTTGAGGGTGGTTGGTGAGGCATGCAAAGTGATTCTAGTTATATTAGAGTTAAATTTGCATTTAGTGTAGTTTTAATGCATGAGAAATCAGTTAACTCAATCTAGGTGAGTTGAAGTCAGTCTGACTAGTTGTAACTAATTGTTAAACTAGTGGGAGGTCAAGTTAATTAAATCAGATTTAATTCGCATGCAGTGATATGTCAAATTACTGATAATTTACTATTAATAGCTGCATGCATGTCAGTTCTGATGATGACCTAGTTGAGACAAAGGTTAGAGGGAAGTTAAATATCAGTCGTGATGTTATAAAACTGCCTAGATGTAGTTAAAACACCATAGGATGCCCATGGTACTCAGCGCAGTTAAGGAAGAATGAAATTCCTTGAGAATAGGGATTGCATTCCACATAAAATACGTGAGGAAGGTAGGCTGAAGACAGGTTGACAATTGGCTAAGTGTTGGTCCAATTTTTCCCGGATCATTGTGAGACAGTTGTGAGAGTGTAGGAGACTCTTGTGAGAAGAGTGCATTGTAATTGTTTCATTATTCCTTGGTGAATATACAATAGAAGATAGAGGGGTTTTGAGCAGAAATATTTCCCCAGGAAAATTATTTGTGTTGTGTACTAATTTGATTCTTTCTTTTAGTGGGCGTGATTATGCGATCGTGTTTAATTTACACAAATTAATTGTTAGAAGATTTCAGTATCTTTCTTTATAACATTGCATGAATGGATTGAATTCATGATATACATACTACTTATATAATTTCTACATGGTATCAGAGCATAGGAAATCACTATAATGAAGAAGAAATTGATTTTATGTTGAACAAAATTCAAACTTGCATATACTTTCCTTGGTGCGACAGACAGATCAAGATAGATTTCAATGGCTTAAGAATGGAATATGAACTCGAGGGAAGTTATAATTATATTGCATGGAAAGACAAAATGGAGGCAGTATTGGAGTAAAACGGGTTGAAACAATTAATTGAGAATGATATTCCCAAGCCCGCAGCAGCAGATGCCGCTCTTCTTGATGCTTAGAAAAAGAAGGTAGCAAGGGCGAGGAGGATCTTATTAGAGGGATTTAAAGATAAAATTATCTCGAGTCTCCATGGAAAGGAAACTCCATTTACAATGTGGAAGGCCTTGGAAGATCTGTTTAAGAGAAATAGTGACCACAGAAAATTGGCACTTAAGGAGAAGCTCAGGAAAATCAAAATGGAGAAAAGTGACACTATTCCAAAATACTTGACTAGACCAAGTTTATCCAATGTCATGATGAGCTTGGAAGTGTTGGAATTATTGTCGTGGATGATGACTTGGTCAGCCTAGCACTTATAGGGCTTCCCAAGAGTTGGCATAGTTATTAGGACTCTGTCAATGGGAGGGATAAGCTGCCAGATTGGGAGCGACTTTAGTCAGATTTCGTGCAAGAATAATTTAGGTGGAATACTAGGGATGGATCCTCATCTAAAGAAGATGATGAGGAAAATTTCGCCTTGGTTGGTAAGGAAAATAAGGGGAGGGGAAAGAAATCCTATTCCAAATATGAGACTGACGAAGAAGGAAAGGAGCGTGACATGTCCAGAGTGAAATATTTTCACTGCAATGAGCATGGACATTATGCCACTAATTTTCCACAAAATAAGAAGAACCAGACGAAGGCTTCAGGATCTGCAGCGGGTGAGTCTTTGGCCTCACAATTTGAGTTGGACTTCTCGCTCATCACATGCATGGTTTCAAGTGAGATGGGATCAGTGTGGTACTTGGATAGTGGTGCATATTTCCACATGATGGGAGACAAAGAACTCTTTAGTAGCTTTGAGAAGAAGGACCTTCAGTTGCACATCGAGATAGGTGATTGTTAGTCATCAGTAATTTTTTTCTTTCTATAGATGACTAAATGTTTATCCCAGATTTATAGAAACAAAATTCATGAATATTGTGAGTTCTAGAAATCTCATTGCCTTCATTATCCTTAGGATAAAATTTTCACTATTATACTATTATATCAGGGCATGGCTAGCCTATCACTGCCAGAAAACCAAATAATGGACTTATGCCACTCATTCTCACTATGTTTGTCACCTTTGACCTTACCACTTTGTTTCTGTTTTCCTAACCCTTCTGCTTACACCTTGGATTGCCAAGTAGCCTAACCTTTTCCCCTATTCACCAAATGCCTCAAGCATTGGTGGTTTTAAGCTACCTTTATAGGCTCTTTAGATAAATCAAAGTTATCAGTTTCTAGGATTGTAATGCATAAAGGTTTGTCAATGTTCTGTTTCACACCTACAAACCCTAAGTTAAGTGTTCAGCCAAAGGCCAAGTCCAAAAGGCCTCCCAATAGGTCATGTAGGGTCTCCTAGGTTATTCATTGTTTTGGTTTTCTAAACTTATTGTTTTACATGTTCCCAAAGATGAAATCAAATGAAAAGGAGGGTGAGCTTATGATTGTCCAAAAGGTATAAAAAAACCTTCAAGAGAAACCTCCTTTGATCAGAGCATAAATTCTTCAAAAGGACAGTTTCCCATCTTAAAACATTTCTGCAGGAATGGTTTATGATGGTTATTAGCAAAAGAGAGGCAAAATGAGAAGCCAAAATCCTCAAGGACATTCATAGCAAAAGGGAGACAACATGTCTATGAAATAAAGAGAATCAGGGTTTTTATCACTGATTGGAAAAACAGGGGTTACCAACAAGGATTCCATGCAAAGGATCACAAGAACAGAGGTACATAAGCACCACTGAGAATAAATTGAATATTTATTGAAACAAGAAATGGAGGTGAGAGACCTCCTTGAGGACAACAGGCAGAAGATGAAAAATGATATCCAAGGATGAATTACATGTTTTTTCAAGGCAACACTGTTTCATTGCACCTAAGGGAGAAAATAGTAATGAATATTAGTGTTAGGTGTGTAGTCAATTTAGCATCCTAAATTGCTAACATAAATTATCAACCAGGGCTAGTAAACTGATGAAGTGTAGTGCACTATATGTGCTTAAGTGACCTCTTCCTTACTCCGTTGTATGTGTTTTTCGTATTGTTTTTATGTAATCTACCTCCGGAGTGCTCTAACTGAATTAACATGCAACTAGTCTATGGAATTTTACAGTCTGTTTGTCCATCATGATTGGTATTTTGGAAGAGTTCCTTCTTTCGGAAGAGTTTTTAGAACAATCCTGACTGTGTAATTGAGTGCAAATGCAAGCATAAAGACTGAAAGCAATGAAAAACTAAGATATCATAGCCATTTCCCACTCGTCATTATGATATTTTGGACAAGCGTTTAAGAGCAAGAACAGCGATGGTACTTAGTGAAAACACACAACTAAAACGTTCAAGATCACAGTCATGCCTTGGACATCATAAGGATCTTTTGGAAGAGTTTCTTCTTTTGGAAGAGTGTTTAGAACAAGTGTAACTGTGATAGTGAACAAAAAGAAATTACAATTAAATCCTACAACACTATAGCCATTTCCCATTCATCATTATAATATTTTGGAAGAGCTTCTTCTTGTGGAAGAGTTAGAATGAGTATAACTATAGTAACTAATAAAAGCAACTATGAATTCAACTTCTAATCCTACAATACTATAGCCATTTCCCATTCATCATTATAATCTTTTGGAAGAGCTTCTTCTTGTGGAAGAATTAGAATGAGTATAACTATAGTAACTAATAAAAGCAATTACGAATTCAACTTATAATCCTACAATACTATAGCCATTTCCCATTCATCATTATAATCTTTTGGAAGAGCTTCTTCTTGTGGAAGAGTTAGAATGAGTATAACTACAGTAGTTAATAAAAACAACTACAAATTCAACTTCAGAAACGTAAAGGAAACTAAGATACTCAACATGATACAACCAAATCTTTTTCATCTAATAATGATATTTTGGAAGAGCATTTTAAGAAAAAGAATGATTGTAAGATGATGAGGATCTTTTAGTTAAACAAATAATGCAAGACATGAATTAAAAGCTACTTATCTAGAAAGCATGTAGAAGCCTCCTTGGATAGCAGGGGCCCTCTGCTACCAATTTGGTGAAGTCCTTCAGCTCCTTAAAGTTGTAATCAAAACATCATCAAAGAACTGAATTTCTTTATTCAAAAACTCATAAATCTACATCCCATTCCATCTTGAAATTTGTTACAAAAGACTCTCTCTAATCCTTTCTCCTATTCTCCTACTTTTTTTATTACTTCCTCATTAACCATGATAGGAGAAAGCTTCTCCTATTTATACAAAATATGAGGAGTCATCTCATTAATGAGAGTCTATGAATCTCTCCCTCCAATTCTAGAGTTACAATCAAAATAGGAAATGATAAGACACATGTCTTTCTAAAATTTCAACACAACTTAAGAAAGGAGACACATATCCTCTTAGAGTTTCAATACAACAAGGAAGTGAGACACATATCCTCTTAGAGTTTCAATACAACAAGGAAGTGAAACACATGTTCTCATGATCCCATGATCTTCTCCAACCAAATTCGAATTTGGCCATAGAGTGCCACATAAGGGTCTTCTAGAAGTCTCCTTTTTGACCTACACATGTCACAAAACTCACAACACATATATAGATATATGAAACTATGTTAATTTTCTAGTTTCTAATCATAAATTCACTTTAAATACATAAAATAAATAACTTTGGAAAACAAGGATCCTAACCCATATATTTATGAAAAAGGGTTATTTGATGTAGGGCTTTAGGTCAGATGGCTATGAAATAAGGGCTAGATGGTTATGACATAATGGAAATATGTATGAATATGGAAAACACTTTTGAGACTCAACATACCCCCCAATTGAAGTTGTTGCATGTCCTCATGCAACTATTGCAATGATTCATTTGTCCATGAGTTGATCTTTGACTCATATAAATTCGTTCCAAACTTTGCTTCTTGATATTTTCTTTTTGGCAAAGTATAATACACTTGATTGCAACCCTTTTTTTAATGGTTGGTTCTTGTGTGACAACCAATTCTTTTTGAGCAATGGTTCTTGTGTAACAATGCTTTATTTTCTTTGTTGCATCAAAGTTCATGAAAACATTTACAATCAATTACTTCATCAATGAATTGATCATTCGCAAGGCATATAATCTTTTGGATCATGTTGCAACAATAGTTGGTTGGGAAGTATATGTGGATGGAAATGAAATGAAAATGTGTGATAGTGTATGACATATGGATATGAAATGATGTCCCTTCCCCCCAACTAAAGATATGACAATGTGAAAAAGGGAGTGAGAAATTTTTTCAAAGTTATAATTTTAGCATTCTAATGAATTACATGACTAAAAATTAGAAAACAACATACCTTCACTTACCTTAAATGTGGATGAGTTGTGTATGTGTGGTGGATGCAAAATTCTGATCATATTCTTCTTCAAATGGCTGAACAAGAGGAGTCATGGATAAAGAGATGAGATGACTTTTTATTGCTCCTACTAAAACTTGCTGAATCTACTCCAAAATGCTGAAAATAATAGTCTTCATGTCTTCAAAACTCACTGGCACAATTCCTACTATGTGAAAGATGTTCTGATATCGAACATAGTAGGAAATTGTTGAATTAGTGGCCATTAATGGATGCCACTAGTCAACACGAGAACTCTCACCATTGATGACAATGAGAGTCAAGATGCCCAAACACATCTTGCTAGGTACGAATGATTTTGCTGATGTCGAGTCACCTAGAAGATCTGACAAACAAGAGACATTAATGTATTCCTATTGTTTGTTAGCATGAGAACTTGCCATTAAGGCATGCAAGCCTCAAGGTGTTTTACAAAGAACTTAGACTCAAAGGACTATAGACTCAATAGTTTGCATTGAAGCAGGGCTTATTTGCTGAATGAAAATGACAAGAAATGGAAAATGAAAATGGAAGATGGTAATGAAAAGTAGAAATGGAAATGGGCAATAAGCATGTGAATGAGAAATGGCAATGGGCAATAAGCATGTGAATGAGCCTCTTGCTTTTATTTGTGGTTATGAATGGACAAAAAGAAATGGAAAGTGGAGGTGAATGTAAATGGAAAATATGAAGTGAAATGAGGTGAATGGTTTATTATGAGGTATGGATGTGATGGAGACAATAGTATCTGAAAGTTTTTCAAGTGTTTGGATCTGATTTTACATCAGCATATTTCCTCTTTGTTGCCGATCATCCTCTTATGAAACAAATTGGTCTCTTAGAGAGACACCATACTCTTGTAGTCATTTGTCCTTCCTCCTGAAACCTGCAAAAAAAACGAATACTTCTTCTGCAATGGAATGTAAGATTATCAAAGGAGAGAGGTGATCAATCTCTCTAGTTATGATATTTACACACAAAACTAAGAATTTGTATTAATGAAACAAGTTCTCAAAGGAAAAATCAAAAGAATTTATACCTGTTTTGGAATTAGTGCCTCAAGTTGACTGTTGCTTCTTTTCAGCAATTTTGCCATTTCAAACTTTAATGATAGATTTCTCACTGTGTAGATCTTGTTGAGACCTTTCCAACGGTACTTGAATCATCAAAATCTGATTTTGTATGAGAAAGTTAGGCTGATTTGAACAATGAGGTTTTTGAGCTGCGGAATTGGAGAACAGCTGCGGAATTGGACTTTAGCTGCAGAATGTCGACGGTTCTGTAGCTAAAAATCTTGAATAAAAAGTTAGCCATTCATCTTTCATCATCAGTCCAAAATTTAATCAATACTTTCAGAAAAGTGAGCAAATAACTTATTCATTTCATTGATTCAAAATTATTAATTTTTTTTTTTTTTAAATCAAAACAGAAATGCCTTTTTTTTTTTTTTTTTTTTTAATAACAATTAAAAAATACAATTTTTATTTTTTATTTTTTATTTTAATCAAAACAAAATTGAAAAAGAGAAATGCAATTTTTTTATTTTTTATTTTAAAATGAAAAAAAAATAAAAATAAAATAAAATAAAAATAAAAATAAAAATAAAAAAATTGAATCGATTGAAATTAAGAGACAAATCACCCAATGGATATCAGCTGACCACAAGTGTTAGCACGTGAAAACAAAACTTGGTCCATCAAACCTATCACCTTGGTTGAAACCAGGATTGACCAATTTCTTTTCCTTTGAATGTCCTCATTCAGCTCTAATAAGGTTTTTCATGCTTCAAACCAGAAGAGAACTTCCGCTTGTATGCTTCAGCCAAGCTGAGCACATATATGCTGAAATAACTTTGATCAAATTTTACAATGCATTACAACCCCTGATGTCAAACTAAGGAAACGTATATAAGCATGTTAGCTATCAATCAGCTTCAAAATTCCATTCTGTGAGAATTCTGCGTTGCCCATTAATCAGCAGAGCCTTATGGTTGTATGTGACGCTGCATTCCACCACACCCACAGTGAACATTATGCTCAAAACCAGAAATGCAAACCATCGTATTGAATGTGGATTGAATCAAATTAATGGAATTCGTCTTTTATTCTAATTCCACTTCTTGGAAATCAGGGAAACTGGATTATCAATTCAGAGTGCCGTTCTGAAATTCTCCACTGTACAAAACCGTTTTTTTTTTCACGCGGCAGACAAAAATGGCCTTCAAAGAACCGAGAAATTCTCCCAGACCGCCACGAATTTTGTAAAACGATTTCTGGATTATCTAATTAACCATGTTCGCGAAAAAACCCATGTCGTGGATTTTCAAAATTCATTCTCAATCGATCAGAAATCGTGTTTGAAAATAACGTGTCAATAACAATTGCGTTTTCTGAATGCGCTGGCAAACATCGTTTTTCTCATTAGTTCCGTGAGATTTCTGAGAATCAATCTGTTCAATTGTTCCATATCATGTTTAATTTGACCGTTCTAAAATTTATGCGTGACCTATGACTCCATTTCTCTCGTTGCCTTCCTGTTCTCACTTTTGCTTTTCTCACAAATTTTTTTTCTCCTCTATTCTAGTTTGCATGTCAATGTGGCTTTTCTTGAAATTTCGATTCCTGTTAATGCCAACAGAATTCTCACACTTATTGCCTTTTTTCTTACCAAGTGCAAGCGAAGAAACTGAGTGCTCTTTGCTTCCACAAGATCGATTGCTTTGGCCAGATAAAAGAGATGACTGATGAGAATTGTGAGGCCCATCAGCGTGCTTCTCGCAACTACTTTCTTCCCTTGATAAATAAACACGAGGCCGACTTTTTGGAACCACTTCCTTTTCAGCGTCAGATTTGCTGTCTGGCTCAGCCTGGAAGCCCTCAAAACCTTGGTTTTCGGGTAGATGATCTGAAGATGGTGGCAGAAAACAGGGTGATGTGTAGATTGGCTTCTTGGCATCATAAAAACAGAATTTTGGAACCTGAGCAAATTTTCGTTTCCTATGGCTTTCCTCTCTGTTTTTCTTTTTCTTGCTCAATGAATTTAAATCTGAGAGTTTTGATGGCAGTTCCTTTTCTTATTCAATGCTTTTTCAATGTTGATGATCTCTTAGATTTGCAGAGAAATGGTTATCACGAGAGAAATGGTTATCACGAGTATTCTGCACAAAGATATTCTCCAGTTTCTCTTGGGCAGTCTGACTTGTTCCTAAATTTCTATGATTTCTTATCAGGATTTGATCCCAGCATATTTTCATCAGATTTGTAGAGTGCTGGGCGGCATTGTGGAACTTTTGATTGCAGATTTTGTTTTACAATTGCAAAGGTTAGATCTGCTTCTTTGGTTTCGTTTTATTGTTCAAAATTTTTCAAAATGCCATGGCCATTTCATTGGTTTTTTTTGTTTTTGTTTGGTTGTTTATTGATTTGTTATTGGTTTTTTTTTTTTTTTTTTTTTTTTAAATTTGTTTTTGTTAATAAAACTAATATGTTATATTTTTAAAAATTAAAAATACACATATATATTTTACTAAGCAAAATGATTTTTTATTTATTTATTTGTTTTGTTAATTATATTTTGAAAAATAAAAAATATACATATGTAATTTACTAAACAAGACAATTTATTGAATTTTTTATTTTATTTTAAATGATTTGTTATTAAAATTATATATATATTTTCAAAAATAAAAATATACATATATAACTTAGTAACAAAACAATTAAAATTTTTTATTTATTTATTTATTTTTAATTGATTTGTTTAATAAAATTGTGTATGTTATATTTTCAAAAATTTAAAAATACACATATATATTCATTAAACAAAACAATTTTATTGAAATCAAAGTTTTTCATGAAAACAAATTTTTTTTAAATTGTTGAATCAATTGAAATGACGAAGTTTTATTTTGTCTCCTTTTTTTTTTTTTTACATAACAATTCTTTTTCTGATCCTCCAGATCACACAAAGCGCAGTAGGAGAGCATACTCAAGAATTATTAATTTTTTTTTTTTTACATAACAACTCTTTTTCTGATCCTCCAGATCACACGAAGTGCAGGGGAGAGCATACTCAAGAATTATTAATTTTTTTTTAGTTGTAAGAAATAAGGTCTCCTAATTACACTTCCCCGGCAACGGCGCCAAAATGTGTAGTCAATTTAGCGTCCTAAATTGCTAACATAAATTATCAACCAGGGCTAGTAAACTGATGAAGTGTGGTGCACTATATGTGCTTAAGTGACCTCTTCCTTACTTCGTTGTATGTGTTTTTCGTATTGTTTTTATGTAATCTACCTCCGGAGTGCTCTAACTGAATTAACATGCCACTAGTCTATGGAATTCTACAGTCTGTTTGTCCATCATGATTGGTATTTTGGAAGAGTTCCTTCTTATGGAAGAGTTTTTAGAACAATCCTGACTGTGTAATTGAGTGCAAATGCAAGCATAAAGACTGAAAGCAATGAAAAACTAAGATATCATATCCTTATCCTACTCGCCATTATGATTTTTTGGGCAAGCGTTTAAGAGCAAGAACAGAGATGATACTTAGTGCAAACACACAACTAAAACTTTCAAGATCACAGTCATGCCTTGGACATCATAAGGATCTTTTGGAAGAGTGGTTAGAACAAGTGTAACTGTGATAGTGAACAAAAACAAATTACAATTAAATCCTACAACACTATAGCCATTTCCCATTCATCATTATAATCTTTTGGAAGAGCTTCTTCTTGTGGAAAAGTTAGAATGAGTATAACTATAGTAACTAATAAAAACAACTACGAATTCAACTTCTAATCCTACGATACCATAGCCATTTCTCATTCATCATTATAATCTTTTGGAAGAGCTTCTTCTTGTGGAAGAGTTAGAATGAGTATAACTACAGTAGTTAATAAAAACAACTAATAAATTCAACTCCTAATCCTACAATACTATAGTCATTTCCCATTCATCATTATAGTCTTTTGGAAGAGCTTCTTCTTGTGGAAGAGTTAGAATGAGTACAACTATAGTAGCTAATAAAAACAACTACAAATTCAACTTCAGAAACGTAAAGGCAACTAAGATGCTCAACATGATACAACCAAATCTTTTTCATCTAATAATGATATTTTGGAAGAACATTTTAAGAAAAAGAATGATTGTAAAATAATGAGGATCTTTTAATCTAATTGCAAAACATGAATTAAAAACTACTTATCTAGAAATCATGTAGAAGCCTCCTTGGATAGCATGGGCCCTCTGCTACCAATTTGGTGAAGTCCTTCAGCTCCTTAAAGTTGTAATCAAAACATCATCAAAGAACTGAATTTCTTTATTGAAAATCTCACAAATCTACATCTCATTCCATCTTGAACTTTGTTACAAAATACTCCTATTTTCTCCTACTTCTTCATTAACCATGATAGGAGAAAGCTTCTCCTATTTATACAAAATATGAGGAGTCATCTCATTAATGAGAGTCCATGAATCTCTCTCTCCAACTCTAGAGTTACAATCAAAATAGGAAATGATAAGACACATGTCTTTCTAGAATTTCAACACAACTTAAGAAAGGAGACACATATCCTCTTAGAGTTTCAATACAACAAGTAAGTGAGACACATATCCTCTTAGAGTTTCAATACAACAAGGAAGTGAGACACATGTTCTCATAATCCCATGATCTTCTCCAACCAAATTCGAATTTGGCCTTAGAGTGCCACATAAGGGTCTTCTAGAAATCTCCTTTTTGACCTACACATGTCACAAAACTCACAACACATATATAGATATATGAAACTATGTTAATTTTCTAGTTTCTTATCATAAATTCACTTTAAATACATAAAATAAATAACTTTGGAAAACAAGGATCCTAACCCATATATTTATGAAAAATGGTTATTTGATGTAGGGCTTTAGGTCAGATGGCTATGAAATAAGGGCTAGATGGTTATGACATAATGGAAATATGTATGAGTATGGAAAACACTTTTGAGACTCAACATTAGGTAACCCAAGTTTCAAGTGCAGTCAAATGTTTTAAAAATGGTAAAGAGAAGGAAGTAAGAGGTTAAGTTTCAAATAGAATACCAAGAAAATCATGAGTTTTTTTTTGAAGTGACTAAAGTTGTCAAAATTCTAAAAATGACCAAGAAGACAAAATTAATTTGTGTCATGGCACCAGCAGCAAACAGAAGTGGCCAAGGGGAGGTAATGACAAACTAGATTAAAGAGACTAAGGTCCTTGTGCAGGATAGACTCATTATACCTTTGGAAAATCGGTAAGAAGAAAGGTTGATATGATAAAAGAATCATTTTTATGCTTAACCCACCTCCTACAAAAAGGTGAAAGAAATATTAATAAAAGGATAAAAAGGTCAAAAGAAAACATTAGCAAAGTGGGTTTTTAGTTTTAATTTTTTGATTCCCAGGATATAAAGGCACCACATTCATCACTCAACTCATTTGTCATGTGAAAAAGAGGAGAGAAAGCTTTCAAGTAAAAAATCAGGGTTTCTGGAAAGTTTCAGGTAGGAGAAGCCCTGCGCTACGCTCCTGTAAAGTTGCGCTACCTAATTGTGGGTTATCTATGTGTAAAATACAACTGGGCGCTACACTCCTGTAGCAGTGTGTTACGCGTTTACCGTGTGCAGGAGAAGCCCGACACTCGACAGTCGTTCAGGCTCTACCACGCTACACGCTGGTGCGTTCAGGCATTGCCCAGGAGAGACCCGACTGTCGTTCAAGCTCTGTCGCGTTACGTGCTAGGCTGTTCAGGCCTTGCCCGACAATGTGTAGGTCTACCCATGCTACGCGCCGACCCATTCAGGTGCTGCACGAAGACCCTCCGCCTATGCTACACTCTCGTGCTATGTTCAGGGCTGACCTGACAGCTCGTGCAAGGCCGAGCCGACTGGCTTGAGTGCTGCGCTCTTGTGTTGCCCGTTCAGCCAAGAAGCTCTTCAAAGCTGTGCAAGCCTCCAATTTTCTCAAAACTCCTAATTTTCTCTGCTTAGAACCTCCGGAGCTTTTATAAGAGGTATTTAGATCTATTGCCCCCTCTCATGTTGTTTTAAAAGGGTAAATTTAGAAAGAAAGTTAGAAACCCTAGAATAAGAGATAAGTTTGGTCTTTATGCTAAGAAGTGGTTCCTCTACCAATAAACCTCTCCATTTGCACAAATAGCCTCCACAGTGCCAAGCCTTGACACTACTATCTTTCACCATCCCACTCACCCTCCTCATATCATTTCACAAGTAGCTTCAAGGTTTTGTTTTCAAAGCAAGAGTAAAGGATAAAATGCCTAGAGAAGGCAGTTTTGACAGTGGCGAGGGATGCCAAAGGCCTAGGGGACCACAGAGAAAGGGTGGGAGAGAAAACAGATTTGAGACTTTGAGCACCAAGGAGTTGACAACCTCCCCTACCATAGTTGCATATTTAAAAGAGGTAGGATGTTATGATTTCTGTGAAAAAGTACAAAGAGTAGAAAGTCACCCTGAGTTGACCAAACTTTTCATCCTAAACCTCCATAACCACCAAGTACACTTAGCTGGAGTGAATTTTGAGCTGTCCACCAATACAATTTCCATGGCCACTGGGATACCTTGCATGGGAGAAAAATGGTTCAAACAGGTGAATTTGGACTTGATCCATTACTAGCCTTTCTTGAAATGAAGATACCAAGCTGATTGTAAGACTATTTTTCCCTTTTCCCATCTGTTGGAAAGATATGCCCCTTTAATGAAAGTCGTCAGGAAAACACTTACCTATGAGGGTAGGTTTTCTAGGATCTATTCCTACCATATGAGACTGCTCATGCATTTCACTAAGGCCAAGCTACTTCATTTTACTTATTACCTTTATACAAGTATTGATAATATTTCATACATTGTGCAAAAGAGGCCTCCTTCACAACAAATACAGAGTCTTTTCCACCATTCTCTTATTAAGATGATTGTGTTGCATCAATTAGAGAAACAGGGTATCCCATGGGAACTGTTCTTCGCCCATGATGTTTCCACAAATCCACAACCTCTTCCTCTGCAAAGTTTTCCCTCATCATCTCATCCACCTTCCTAAATTCCTGCTTCAACCCCACTGACCATGATTCCTCATCCACACATGAATCCTCTCTCCAAGAGAACTTCCCTCCTTCACCTTCTCCTAAATCATCAGAACAAGAATAAATTGATGAAGAACAAGAGGAAAATAGTGTTAAAGAGGAAAATGACAGTCAAAAGGAAGAAAGAAGTGATGAGGGAGAGGAAAATGAAAATGAAGAAAGTGGTAATGATAAAGAAGAAACAAAGGACAGTGAGGAAGAAAATGACAGTGACAAAGAGGACAATTTAGAACAAGAGGATAACGAAGAGGTAGATTTTGAAGACAGAGGCAGTGAGCCCAATAGTGAAGAAGAAACAGATGCAAGCCATGAAGAAGAAGATGACAAGGCAGGAGATATAGAAGGGGATGAAAGTGATCAAAATGAAAGCAATGAGGACATTACAGGGGACAGTAAAGAGTTTTAGGAAAATTAAGAAACTAATTAAGGTACCTCTAACAGTAACCCCATAGAAAATGACAATGATGAAAAGACAGAGGCATATTTTGATGAGAAAAATAGTGAATAAGAAGAAGAAGGCAGTGAGCCAAATGAGGAAGAAACAAATGACAGTCGAGAGACAAAGGTAGAACTAGAAGAAGATGGCAGTAAACATGATAGTGGTAAATATGAAAACAGTGAGCATGGAAGTGGGCAAAGCAATGACACTAATGAAGAAGGGATAGGTAATGAAGAGACAGATTATGAAGACAAAGGCAGTGAGCAGTGCAGTGGTGAAGGAAATAGTGAAAAATAGGCCAGCCATGAATATGAAAATGCACAAGAAAGTGATGAAGACACTGATAGAAACACCTCTAATAGTGACAACACAGAGAATGATAATATTGCAAACATAGAGGATAAAAATGCAAGAGATATGGAAGAGGATGACAATGATGAAGATCATGATAGTGATGATAGCATGGGGGAAAATGAATGTGCCTATCAAGACGGCAGTCAAGAACAAAATGAAGAAGACATAAATGCAGAGACCATTGATAAAAGGAAATACAATGTTGAAGTCAATCATGGTGAGAGCATTCTAATAAACAAATTTTATTTCCTCCCTCTCACATATCAAAGAGGATCAAGGCAAGTTTTTGTTGCCTCCAAGAGGCAAGGGACCTTGCCATCTACATCAGCTCATACACTAGACAAAGGGAAACAAAGGGTAAAGGAAGAAGAAGAAGATCATGAGGTGGAGAGGGATTTTGAGATCATTCAGGTAGATAGTGATGAGGAGAATGAAGCAAGAATCACAAACATGCTCCTCCAGGACATAAATGGACAAATCAAAGATCTCCAAGCACATTTATATAGGGCCAAGAGTATAAATGATGCCCTTGACTTGGAGAATAGGTAGCTTGGAGCATGAATGGAAATATATGAAGCTAGAGCCCTCAAGGCCCATAAATAAGCCCAAAAGGAACAAATGAAAATAGAAGAGTTAATAGGCACTTATGAGGAGAGTAGTGATGAGGAAAGACAATCTGGGAGAAGACCTAGAACCATGGGATTGAAGAAAGCATTGGCTAAACAAAGGGAGGAAGAATCAGCCCTAGTAGAACAACTCCCTTTAGATGAGATTTTAGCTATGAAGATAGCCCATGATCGGGAGCCTTGGTTGGAGAGAGCCAACATACACTTGGAGGCCAAAATGAAGAAAGAAAATCAAGATCTTGACCTTCAAAGGAGAATGGCTAAACATTATGCCCGAAGGAACCAAATTGCAAAGGGCTAAATTGAAAAAGGCTCAAGACAAGCTCCAGGCACTGAAAGAAGAAAAAGGCCAAGCTATTCTTGGAATATTGGCACAGGCCTCTCTATAGGTCTCCCAAAACCCATGAGGCACTCATCCACCAAATTTGGGAGAATTTTGACAAGTTTTTGTTTTTTGCTAATTTCGAGGCCAAGGGGGTAGCACACATGGTGCGATGCTCTTTTTTAGAGCATCTTCAAGAGGAAAGGCTTACATTTTTGGGATCCTCATCACAAATATATCATGCTCACAAAATTTCAGGTCAATTGGAGCTGTTTTGGTCGTCCAAAAGGGTTGAAAAAAACCCTAATTTTCACCTTTCTGCCTGCTTTTCAGGACATGTGTTGTGCCTTTACCAGTCTTAGAATTTTTGGTTTTTCAATATGTTACAGAGGTAAAATTAGAGAAAAAATGGTATATATGGGAAGTATAGTTCAAGGGCTTTCCAACGAGCCATCACGGAGCCTTTTTCGACATCGGGAAGGCTTTCAAAACACTGCTACAAGATGACCCATGTTTCCTACTCCTCTGCTACGCCCTTGGCATGGAAATTCCTCCTAAAACACAGTGTTACGCCCTTAGCTAAGGGAAAGTAAAAAATGTATGCTTGGAAAGTTTTAGGAGGCTTATCAGACCTCAAATGTCAATTTATTTGCTAAAAATTCTCGGAAAGATATTTTGTTTTAGATATTTTGTGCCTTGGGCCTGCAAGGTCTCAAGGACAATAGTGACATTTCTAATTAGCCAATAGGCTCCTAGATATTATTTTAGTTTTTTCTCCTCCTTGCTAACAAATAGAGCATTGAGGACTCATTGTAAATGTTGGCTTTGGATGAGTTTTGAGAGCAATACATGGTTCTTTGAGGTTGAAGAGCAATTTGGTGTTATGGAGCTTGTGAATGATATGCTTTGATTGATGATGATGAAAGCTTGCTTGCAGGATCCCTGAGCTTGGTGAATGGTGATGTGTCTATAATTTTTTCATGTTATCTTGTTTATCATTATGTCCATATTTCTATGTTGTAGTAGATCAGAAAATTATAGGCTAAGAAATGTTGTTTGAGGCACCTTAGTCTTTTTGTTTGCTACTGTCTTTATGTTTTCCTCTGCTGGGTGTGTTTAAGGAATTATTAGTTGCTTATTAGGCCTTTTTATGCTTGTGTATTTCATCAATGGATTAATATGCTAGTTTTCAAATATGTTTTATGGAAAGCCCTGCTTATTTGATGCTATCTAAACTCCGTTTGTGAAATCTCTCTTTGAAGTATCACTTGTTAGGTTAGGTCAAGGAGGTCTTGTTTCAATCTTGCCCTTTGTCTATGCGAATCAGTTTGCCTCAAATTTCTTTATATATTGATTGATTATGTCTAGGATTTCCCTCTTCATTGGTTAAATTTATCTATCATCTCATATGTTTTCAAAATTTCTAGGTGAAATCATTGAAGTTAGATAGGATTTCTTGATTTTTGTGTTTCACTAAATTGTTCATCCTGAATGTCTATTTGTTTAAAGTATTTTCATTGAGTAAATGGTTTGCCCTATCTCATGATTATTATATTTTTCTTATCAATATTTGAGACCTCATTTATGGGTATATGACAAAGGATTCTTAACTGCCCTTTTCCCTAACTTGTTTTCCCAACTTAATGTCCAATTCACTTCACACATAGCCTTAAAAGATCCATTGACTACACTAGATTTGCCCTGTGATGCACTCTGACTCATTGTTGAGATATCCATGACTTTCATAGACTCCATAGCCCAATTATTTGATGACCTCTCATTCCACCTATTCCACTTGATCATTTTACCCAACCCAACCAAACAAACAAAACCCTAAACTTCACAACTAGCCTAAAATCAACCATCTAAAGCAATCAATTTCACATCATTTGCATACAATAGAGAGAGAGCCCTCTCTGAGTCCAGGAAGGCTAGGTCCTAGGAATCCAAAGACTGGTTTCATGTTACCCTGTGCATTTTGTCTACCAATCTACTAAATCATGAGACACTAACAGTGATGATGCGATATATAACGCTACTAGGATTGGTACAGTTACCTTCGAGAGATATTCAGGTAAGCCCTTCTTATTAAAAGATGTAATGCATGTACTAGGCTTGAAAAAGAATTTAGTTTCAGTCATAATGTTGGAGGATAGAGGTTATGATGTGGTTTTCAGTGAAGGTAAATATTTCCTTCGACATAAAGCCACAGGAAAAGTTAAGAATATTTGGATTCGTGTGAAGAATCTCTACCAACCGATGTAGATGGCTGCGCAACATTGATGGGTAAAGCAGACAAAGTGGTGAGCTACGATGAGGGTGAGTTATGGCACAGGATATTGGGCCATCTACACCGCGGAGCCTTGAAGGTCATGCAACAGATTTCTACGGAGCTTCCAAAGGGTACTCTTGCACAGATAAACACATGCAAAGGATGTACCATGGGGAAGTATGAGAAAGCCATGCTATTTTCCCTTGAGAGGGAGCTTGATTTGCATGCAGATGAGGAACTCTTGGTTCCAAAGGATGAACCTTAAGATGTGGAGTAGCCACAAGATGAGGATCATGGAGTGCTAGAAAACACTCAAGCAGAGACCTCCAGGAGGGGGAAATTTCGAGCCAGAAGGGCAGAGGGAGTATATACAGCTATACCTCCTGGTGTGAGGTGGGGTGATGTGCAAAAATAATCCCAAGAAGAAATTTGGGCAGGGTTCATTGAGATGGTATGTCTCATGTATCGAACCTGGCTACGAGGAGCCCACAATACAATGGTCGCAGGAAGGATTAGTTAGATTGATGCAGTCAGATGTTAGGAGGATATAAATCAGAGTGACAGGTGCCAGATATTGGAGTACAAATCAGAGTTGGCAATAGTGCAGAGTGCATGGATGTAGATGTCAACAACACAGAGAGTCCAATATACATGTGCAGTAGCTAGCAGTAGTCATAAGACTTTGATGACATATGCATTATATTGATTCATTTTTTTGGAGGCTATTCAGTTTCAAAAGTGTTGCATGCAAGAGTTGCATGTGCGAACAACACTAGAGAAGTGTTGCATGCAAGAGTTGCATGTGCACATGCAAAACATTCCAAAGGTACCAGATTGGGACATATTGATTCCTGTCTTGTTGAGAGGGAGTGTTGAAGTTTGCAACAAGAAAAAGTGAAATTGGCATCCAGAAACAACATTATGACACACACACAAGTGTGGGATCACAAGTCCAAGCGATAGTCACACAGTGATGGGTCCAAGAGACAGTCACATAGTGATGGGTCCTAGCGATACATTAGTAAGTTTAATTTAATTTTCCCTTAATTAAATTGGACAATAAATTGTAATCTTATCTCAAAATCACTTGTAATAGTTAACTGAGTGTGATAGACTCAGTTAGCTCATGACTTTTGAATTGAGGGTGGTTGGTGAGGTATGCAGAGTGATTCTAGTTGTATTAGAGTTCAAGTTGCAGTTAGTGTATTAGTTTTAATGCATCAGAAATCAATTAACTCAATCTAAGTGAGTGAAAGTCGGTCTAACTAGTTGTAAGTGATTGTTGAACTAGTGAGAGGTCAAGTTAATTAAATCATATTTAATTCACATGCAGTGATCTATCAAGTGACTGATGATTACTATTAATATATGCATGCATGTAATTTCCGATGAAGACCCAGTTTAGGCAAAGGTTAAAGGGAAGTTAACTATAAGTTGTGATATTAGAAAACTACCTAGATGCAGTTAAAAGACCTTATGATTCCCATGATACTCAGTGCAGTTAAGGAAGGCTGAAATTCCTTGAGAATACAGATTGCATTCCACATAAACTTTGTAAGGCAAGCAGAGAATTGGCTAAGTGTTCCTCCAATTTTGCTCGGATCAGTGTGAGATAGTTGTGAGGGTGCAGGAGACTCTTATGAGAAGAGTGTGTTGTAATTGTTTCATGATTCATTGGTGAATATACAATAGAAGACAGAGGGGTTTTGAGCAACAAGCTTTCCCCAGGAAAATTATTTGTGTTGTGTATTGATTTTCTTCTTTCTTTTAGTTTCTGTGATTATTTGATCGTGTTTAATTTCTACAAATGGATTGTTAGAAGAATTCAATATCTTTCTTTAGAACATTGCATGGTCAGATTGAATTCATGATATACATATTATTTGTATAATTTATACACATTAAACCACCACAAGGTCTAGCTTTAATAAAATTCCGAGGTGGCTTTGAGGAAGACATGTCTTACCAGCTTAGAGAGAGGAATTCCTCAACATTAGAAGAAATTTAAAGGGATGCAGTGAGTGTAGAAGCCAATTTGTTAGCAAAGAGGGCTAGGAGAAGAACTTAAAGAAGAGTGACCATGAAAGAAGAACCCTCAATTTTTTTTGTTGATGCCAAAACAGACTCATTAGTTAGAACCATAGAAAGAATGATGGAATGGATTAACGTAAATGAAAAGGATTCTCCTAGAGATAATCAACCCGCACCTCAAAATTGTAATCAAAATCTTAGAATAAATCCTCCCAAAATCAAACAAAGGGAACAAAGGGGCCCATATCAACAAATTAGACGTCCATTTCAGAAGAATTATGCTGATGATGATGGGGAAATAGTAGAAGAGGTAGAAGATAACCAAATAAATTTGATGGGTATTAATAATGATGAAACAATTTTTCTCACTCAAGAAGAACAAGAGCTTTATTAACTTTCCCAAATTGAGCTTGATTCAGAAGAATCATAACAAGGATTTGAAAATTCTATTATGGAATTCCATAGGAAATATAACCTTAGGAGTAAGAAAACTTCCCAAACAAAAATGAATTATGACAATCATGCTAAGAGAACCTATGATACTATTGTTAAGAAAACCCTAGACTATTTTTCCAAGAAAGTTGCTGATAGTTTTGGTAAAAAGACAGTAGAAACTCTTGCCAAAAAGATAGTTGAGAACGTTTCCAAAACTACACAAATTGATATCCAAACCACCAGTCAGCAAAAAGGAACCTATATCAAAATAAATTGCTGATAAATATGATTTTCTGAACTTGAATAAGATTCAAACATCATTCAACATCGAGAATGAATTAGAAAAACTGAAAATTCCCATTCCTCTAATAGAGTTAATGAACAAAAATCTATACAGATCTCAGGTTATGAAGGCTCTAAACATAGGGGAAAATAATGACACTGTTGATTTGAATGATGATAAGCCTGAACTCTTATTTTGGCCAGATGTTGATGGAAAACCACAGGAAGGAGGAGTTCCTCCATTCTATGTTAGCCTAAATGTTCATGATAATATTCTCCAGAATGCTATGTTAGATTCAACTGCTTTCCACAATTTGATGCCCAAAGTTGTTATAGAAAAAGTTGGTCTTGATAGTACTAGACCTTATAAAGACTTGTATTCATTTGATTGCAACAAAGTAATATGCCTAGGTCTCATCAAAGATATATGTGTTACTTTAGCTAAAATTACAACTAAGATTCTAGTAATGGATATGGTGGTTGCAGATATACCCCCTAATTATGGCATTTTGTTGTCATGCTCATGGGGAGAAAAATTACAAGGGACCCTACAAATGGACATGAATTATGCTACCATACCAGTTTTTGATCAATAGAGAAGATTATATAGGGAAAATTTGATGAAATTCATGGTGAGTAGTCCGGATAAACCACATAACTATCCTCTTTACTCTATCCACTTAGATTTAGACTCTTTAATTCTTTATAATGATGGAGATATCAATACTCAGGCTACCAATGAAGAAAATGATATTTGTGAAATACATGAAGACCAAACACAAATAGTGGAACAAAACACTGAGCTTGAACCTCTGTGGAACATGATTTTTGATGGATCTTGTAGCAGAGAAGGTTCCGGAGCATGAGTGTGGGTTTCAAACACAGGAAACAACCATGCTGAGGGTCATTCATACAAGCTTAATTTTCAATGTACCAATAATATAGCCGAGTATAAAGCACTTCTATTAGGATTGTAATTGTTGAAAAAATTGGGTGCTAAAAGAATTTCCATTCATGGAGATTTTGAATTAATCATAAAACAAAATAAAGGATAATACTCTGTAAATCATCTTAGATTGAGGGCATACAAAATTGTTGTGCTTGATTTTCTAGAAACTTTTATGGAATATGATATTGTTACAATTCCTAGAAATCAGAATATACTTGCACATGGTCTGGATTTTTTAGCCACCACATGTAAAATGCCTCACCCCAATACACAATATATATTGGAAGTAAAACATCGACCAATTGTACCCGATAATATGAGGTCTTGGCAAGTGCTTGGAAATAAGAAAATTGAAAACTTTCTGCAGTCTAAGGATGAATATGAAGAAAATAGTATAGATTTAGAGTGTGGATTAGAAGATCATATACTTCTACATTTTAATGTAGGAAAACTGTTAGATAATTTAGATGTAAATACTCATGTAGATAAAGTTGTAAATAAAATAATTTCTTGAAATAGACCCTGAAAAAGAAGAGTTTGAAATACTTATATTAAAGGATAATGATTTACCTAGAGGTTTAGTTCCACTAGAAGAATTATTCGATTTCAATGATGTAGCTAAAAAGCATAAAATAGAGCCCATAGGGGCTGATGTATAAGAGTGTAATATAGGCAGTGAAAAAGAGCCTAAAATGATAAAACTGTCAAATTCACTGTCTACTGCTGAAAAACAAAAATGCATTGCTCCTTTTAAAGATTTCATTGATGTATTTTTTTAGAGCTATGAAGACCTCAAAGCATATGGCACTAGTATTATACAACATAAAAATCCCAATTAAAGAAGATCAAAAACCATTTAAATAGAAAGTTAGTAGAATAAATATAGTTCTGACGCCTCTAATTGAGAAAGAAATTAAAATTAGGTATGATGCTAAAATCATAGTTCCTCTTAGGTACTCTAAATGGGTGTCTAATAGAGTTCCTACTAGGAAAAAAACAAGAGAAATTAGATTATGCATAGATTTCAGAAATCCTAACAAGGTCTCCCTAAAATACAACTACCCTTTGCCAAAAATGGATCATATATTACATAAGGTAGTTGGATCTAGTAGGATTTCTTTATTAGATGGTTTCTTGGGCTACAACCAAGTCTTAGTTAATCCTTATGATCATGATAAAACAACTTTCACTACTACATGGGAGACCTTCATGCATGTGAAGGTTCCCTTTGGATTAATGAATGTTGGAGCCACATTTCAAAGAGAAATGGATATTTCCTTCGCTGATGAAATTGGAAGATTTATTGTGATCTTTCTAGATGATATTATTGTCTATTCAAAAAATCACGAGGAATATTTGTTACATCTGAGAAGAGTGTTTTAAAAATGTAGAAGATTCAGAATTTCATTAAATCCTAAGAAAATGCTTTTTGGCCTTGAAGAAGGAAAGCTTTTGGGTCATATTATTTCTAAAGATGGAATTAGGATTGATCCTAGTAGAATTGAAGCTATCTTGAAAATCAGCCATCCTAGAAACATTAAGGAGATTCAATATTTTATTGGCAAGATTAATTTCCTAAGAAGATTCATTCCTAACCTTGTAGAACTTCTTAGAAGTATAACAAATATACTGAAAAAAAGATTCAGAAATAAGATGCAACATTGAAGCTAGACAATCCTTTGATCTAGTTAAACATGCATAGACAAAAGCACCTGTCTTGATCAGTCCATATTTCACTAAAGATTTTATAATCTTTTATTTTGCATCTAAACATACTGTTGCAGTTGTTTTATTACAGAAAAATAATGAAGGATTTGACGTTTGAGTTTGTTAGTAAGGCTTTAAGAGATGTAACTTTGAAATACAACATAATGGAATAACAAGTCTTTGCATTAATAAAATAAATTAAATATTTCAGAGTGTATATCCTACATTCCCATATAATTGCTTATGTACCAAATTCAGCGGTCAAGGATATTTTAACTTAGAATGGACTTGATGGTAAAAGAGGTAAATGGATTGCTATCATTATTGAGCATGACTTAGAAATCTAACCCACCAAGCTTATCAAAGGACAAAGACTACCCAAATTGATAGTTGAGTTCAATTTTCATGCATTGGATATCAAAATTGTTGCTGCATTAGATGATCAAGAGGATCTAGTGACTCGATAGATTGATGAGGATTTTCTGACCTCACACTAGTATGCAGACCTCAGTTTTGTTTTATTCAATTTAAATGCTCCTCTCGATTTAACAAAAACAAAGGCTAGATTTCTAAATTTAAAAGGAGTCAAGTTTTGCATCATAGATGTTGTTTTATATTGGAAATATGTTGGTGGTATTTTACTAAAGTGTCTATTGAAGGATGATGCAGGAAGGACCATGCATGAATTCCATGAAGGTGATTGTGGTGGACATATATACTAGAAAACCACTGTTAAGAAGATCCTTAGAGCTGATTTTTACTGGTTTACCCTTTTCCTTGATGTCCAAAAGAAAGTAATCTCTTGCCATAAATGCCAAATATTTGAGGGAAAAAGAAAATTATGTTCTCTGCCTTTAAAGCCTATATCTATTGAAATTCCTTTCCAACAATGGGGATTGGATTTCATTAGTGAAATTCAACCTCCATCCTTTTCCCAACATAAGTGGATTCTCACAACCACTGATTACTTTACTAAATGGATTGAAGCCACACCATCCAGATTAGCCACTGATGTTGTCATCATTAAATTTCTGGAAACCATTATCCTCTCTAGATTTCGTTATCCAAGCAAGCTCATTAATGATAATGATGCAGCCTTGAAATCCAAGAAAATGATTGAATTATGCAGTAACTAACATATTACTTTGGGAAATTTGATCTAAAGCTCAAGTTTTAGCTAAAAATTTAAAGTGCTCAAAATTTATTCAAACCTAAACGAATGAATAGAGTTCGTCGCCGGGATTCCAGCGCAAATCATTTCATCAAAATCTTAGTTTGTATGACTGAGTTATAGTCTATTGTTCGTTTTCCAAAACAAGAAAAAAATGAGCAAAACAGGTACAATGATGATGTGGAAGGTACAGTCAGAATTGCAAGAATATTCTCCAGATTGCAGCCAGTGACACTGTGAAAAATTTCGTCATCAAATTCAAAAGATGGGTTAAGTGAAGAGAAAAATTTCCCAATGACCTTCAAATTATTCCTAAGTTGGAATTTAAAATTTTTTAAGGGTTGGAGTGAAACCCAACCAGAGGGCGCCACATGTCCTCTTTAAAGGGCCATCTCCTAACCCTTAGGTCGAATTATTTGATGTTGGGGATCAAGGTTATGGTAGAAATTCAAATATATATATATATATATATATATATATATATATATATATATATATATATATATATATATATATATATATATATAGTTTTCAAACTTATATATATATCTTGGCGTAATGTGACTAAGTTTGGAGGTATGCCAAACAGTTTGGAGGAGGCCTCAGAAATGGCCGAGTTGACAATTTGGTGGGGCAGACTTCTTTGTAGCACCGTGTAAAATTATATGGTGGAGTTGGGGCTTGAACCCTTGACCTCTCGTTGCAAACTGCACGCCTAACCATCTCTACTGTCGGGTAGTTCTTACCCGTATAGTATTCCGCATACATTTGAATTAAGGTTTCCGATAGTTTGGGGGTTGGAGGGGGCCAACCCCCTCCCCATGTGGATGTAAGCCGAATACTAGGTGCCAAACGAAACTGACCAATGGGAAAATAAATAATGTCTAATCAATGTTTGATTGTGGCTTAATGACGATTGAGACGTCATTAGTATGTAAAGCATGCTTATCAATAAACACATGCTTATCTTCCCATAATCATGCTTAATGATTAATTAAACTGACAATTAGACTAGCAGAAAATTTAGAGGCATGCCAATTTTGGCAGTATTTCCAATTTTAGAATTTTAACTAGCATTTTCTCTAGTTTTGGAGGAGAAATTGGGGCAAAGTTGGTTTTGGTCATAACTCACTCAATTTTCGACCAAACTGAGCTGAGTAAAAGTCATTCCTAGCTAATTTGCATGCTAGGAACTCAATGGAGTAGGTTTCAAAGGAATAAAAGGTCGTCTACAGGTGTTTTATTGCATTTGAATATTTTTGAAGGTCAGGGCCACTAGGTTTTGGGGTCATTGCCAGAGTATCCAGAGTCCAAATTTAGCAAAAAAAAGTCATTTTTGGGATATTATGATGTTTTAAATGCATTGGAATAGGTTCCAAGAGGTTCTGAAGCTTTTAACAACAATTTTAGCACACTTTAAGCTAATACAAATGTCACACTATGAAGTTGGACCAAGGAGATGTAGCCCAGGAGGGGTGAAATCCTTTATAAAAAATTCTCTATGTTAAGCTCTGTTATATGTGCTTGCTATGTTTACTGTTTCTTCTATTATTTCATTCAAAATTATTCTTTTTAAGCTTATGAAAAATTCATAATTTTGCTAAGTACATTGTTTTCCAATCACATACTCTTAAACAAAATCATTAAGGATAAGTAAAACAATGCAAAGAAATGTTTATATCTGAATTGAAACTAGCGAAAAATTAAGTAGCAAGTAATTACAGATCAAGTTGGTATCATAGTACAAGTTTTCTTTCTTGTTTTACTTGAAGAGTTTTTAATAGTGCAAAATTACTGATGCTTACAAGATTGAGATTGTAGAGAGGAGAAGGGAGGATACTGATAACTAGTCTAGAAGTTAGGACAAGAAGGAAGAAGGTGGAGAAAGCATCCTCCTTACCCAAAGGACCAATCAAGACAACACTTGAAGCTCAAGAGGAATTAGTTGCACAAGAGGCTGAAGTGGTTGAAGAGATACAAGCTACAGAGATAAAGCTTGAATCAACAGCCAAAATGTCAGGCCATGAAGGATCTCATGAACATTATGAAGAAGAGGATGTCAAGAAGGAGTTCAAATAAATGAAAAGGATGGTGGAACTAATTTATGAATATTTTATGGCATCAGAAGCTGGAGAAGGTTCAAAACACCCTCATAGAGAAGAATATTCAAACAGTAAAAAGGAGGAAGAGAGGAGCTCAAAAGCCAGTGGTGGAAAACCGCCTCCTTCTCCACCACCATCATCATCATCATCATCCTCAAAAAAATCTTCATCTTCTACCTCCACTACAAAAACTCATACCCATACTCATTCCAAGATCCCAAAAGGCAAGTCTCTTTTACTCAAATTGGACATCAAATTTTAACTTCCTACATATAATGGAGAAGTTAGTGCTGAAAGAATAGATAATTGGATTCGTCAATTAGAATTTTACTGGAGAATTCAAAATCTACAAGAAGATGATATCAAAATCCAATTGGCGTCATTAAGGCTACAAGGAGCAACATTAGTATGGTGGGAGGAAAAGACGTAAGAGGAAATGCACATCCATGGTAACATTTCCATTTCTTGGGTCAAATTCATTTCTTCCATTAAAAGGAAATTCTATCCATTAGCCTATATGTAGAAAGAAATAATGATTTCGCAAAACTTTAGATAGCTTAAAGGTCAAAGTGTCCAAGAGTATACATAAGAGTTTAGGAAAAGGGATTTATTACTTGGAGTATACTTAAACTCACAAGATACACTCTTGAAGTATATAGGAGGTCTACATTCCTACTTAAAACACATTATTCTCATGTTTAACCCAAATAACCTAGAATCATGAAGTATGTGTGCAAGCCACACATCTTGAAGCAAGGGGTAAATTTTTTTTTTGAAGAGGGTAGTAAGAAGAAGCCATTAAAGGGTAAGGGAGAAGAGAAAGGAGGAAAATGGAAGAAAAATAATAATGCAAGTTTGAAGCAAGAAGGGGATAAAATAGCTTTCAAAAATTGTTTCAAAGAGGGGCATGATGAAGCTCATTGTTGGAAACTACATCCCAAACTAAGACCAAATAAACCAAATAACAAAGGGAAACAATAGATGACTTCCACCACACAAAAATATCTTGGATATGATTCAAGAGATGAAACCAAGATAGTTGCCATGGTTACAAAGGAAAGGAAGAAATTGCAAGTTCTAGTACTTCAAACAGTCACAATAACACTTCAAATGAAGATACAAGGATAGAATTATTCCATGTTAGAGTAATTTCTAATCATACAAAGATTGATGTCTTATTTGATACAGGGTCACAAGAAAAATTGATTTCAGAAGACTTAGTTAAAATACTGAACCTTGAAAATGTACCTCATCATAAGTCATACCCTTTGGGTTGGATTGTTAAAAATGAGAATTTACAAGTGACATGGAAATGTATTTTCAAATTTTCTATTAATGCAAACTTTGTTGATGAAGTTGAGTTAGATGTTGTACCACTTGATTTTTTAGGGATTATATTGGGTAGTCCATAGTTGTATGATAGGAAAGAAGTCTTCTACCATCATGAGAACAAATTTAATTTGATCAAAGATGGAGTGGAGTACATTGTGAGAGCTCATCGCAAGAAACTAAATATCTCTTTAGTTAATGCAGGGAAAATGAAGAGGCTAGTAAATGCAAGTAAAAATTTTGTGCTTCTTATGATCAAGAAAAATGAATATGTTAACTATGAATCTTTTGAAGGATGTGATGAAAAATTGAAATCTGATGTGTTTGATGTGGTAAGTCAGCATGGCGAGATGTTTCAAGAACCAAAATGGTTGCCACCCAAGAGGGGAATTCAACAGGAGATTCAGCTGCAGTAGGATGTTCCACTTCCAAATATTGGTATCTATCACATTCCAATCATGGAAAGTTTGGAAATCAAGAATAAACTCCAATATTTGTTGAACAAAGGTATCATACACCCATCTACTTCGCCATGTGGTTCTCCAAATTTTTTTTTTTCCAAAGAAGGATGAGACTTGGTGCATGTGTATCAATTTCCGTGCACTGAACAAAATCACGGTAAATAATCACTACCCACTTCCACGCATTGATGATTTTATTGATCAGTTAAAGCATGCAAATTATTTCACTAAGTTATATTTGAGAAGTGGTTATCATCAAGTTAGGATAGCTGAAGAAGACATTTGGAAAACTGCTTTCAAGACTAGACAAGGATTGTATGAGTGGTTAGTTATGCCATTTGGTTTAAAAAATGCACCAACTACTTTTATGAGAGTGATGAATGATTTAATTATACCATTTATAGATGACTTTGTCATTGTTTACTTAGATGGCATACTCATATTCAACAAATAAAGAGAAGAACATGTCATGCATGTGAGCAAGGTACTTGATGTTTTGAGGAAAGAACAATTGTTTCTTAAGATTTCAAAGTGAGAATTTTGTAATACTTCATTGGTATATTTGGGACACATAGTTGGAGGAGGTGAACTGAAGATTGATCCTTCCAAATTTAAGGTCATATTGAATTGGCCCAAGCCCAATACAATTACCTAGTTAAGAAGCTTTTTAGGCAGAACACAGTATTGGAGGAAATTTATTGCTAATTTTTCTTCCATTGCAGCACCATTACATGCATTTACAAGCATAAAGAAAGTATTTCGTTGGGGATAGTTGCAACAGAAATCATTTTATTATTTAAATAAAAAGATAAGTTCAGCACCGGTACTAGAAATTCTAGATCTAAGACAGCCAATTTGAGATCCAAGCTAATGAAAGTGATTATGCTATGGGAGCAGTGCTCATGCAACATGGTAAGCCTATCTCATTTCATTCTAAAAATTTTAATGGAGCTATGAATAAATATCATACATATGATAAAGAGTTATATGCATTGGTACGAAGTGTAAAGAAATGGAAGCATAACTTGATGGGAAAATAGACCATTATCCATATCGACCATCAACCATTGCAGTATTTACAATCACAATCCAAATTGTAACAATCAAGACATTTCAGGTGGATGGGTTTTCTACAACAAATTCACTTGGTTATCAGGTACAAGAAAGGAATCTACAATAAGATGGCTGATATGCTCTCTAGGCCTGTTGTAAATTCAACAATTATTCTCAAGCACAATTCTATTATGCATGAAAGTTACATTGAACAATATGTGAATGATAGTGATTTTAAAGATGTGTATGAGAACTTGAGTAAGGGAAAATAAAGTGAAGAGTTAGATTATCATGTGCATATGAGTTTTTTGTATCACTTGGGC
Organism: Pinus albicaulis; assembly: GCA_034641835.2. Lineage (NCBI taxonomy): Eukaryota > Viridiplantae > Streptophyta > Pinopsida > Pinales > Pinaceae > Pinus > Pinus albicaulis. The sequence goes on along the minus strand of CM076571.1, from coordinate 976,925,091 downwards.
AAGTTTTGTATACCACAGGGATAAATAAATAGTATCATAAAGTAGGCGCACACATCATTGATTGCAGGACATTTGGGTGTAGGAAAGACAATAGTTCATCTGCAAAGGTATTGTTATTGGCCATGCATGAATGAAATTGTTTCTCGTTTTATTAGAGGATGTTCTTTATGTGAAAAAAGTAAGCCTAGCAATAGGAAGCTTGGTTTGTACACTCCACTTCCTACTCCCCTTCATCCTAGGGAGAGCATCTCAATGGATTTTTTAAGAGGCCTTCCTATGTCAAGGAAAGGTCATGATTATTTGTATGTTGTGGTAGATAGATTCATAAAAATGTGTATTTTGATGGCATGTAAGAAAAATATTACAGCTGAATAAACCACTAATATTTTCTTTCAAAATGTACGGATCCATTTTGGTCTTCCTACCTCTATTGTAAGTGATTGAGATTCTTGATTTGTTGGGAATTTTTGGTCAAAATTATGGGACATGATGGATACAAAATTGAAGAAGAGTAAAACATTTCATCCACAAACAGATGGTCAAGTAGAGGTGGTAAATAGGACTATTATTCATCTTATAAGAGGCTACTGCAGCAAGCATCCCACATTGTGGGATGAATAGTTACACTACATACAACATGCCTACAACTGGGAAAAACATTCTTCCACAAATGCATCGCCATTTGAGTCATGTTTTGGCTACTTGCTAAGATCGCCATTGGATTTTATCTTTGAGAAAGATGTTGCTATAGATCGACATAGTGACATAGATAAAGCAAGAAAGTTCATTGAGAAAATTCAGTTGGTACATCACACAATGTAAGAGCAACTTGAGAAGATTCAATGCAACTACAAGGCAAGGCATGACAAACATCAGGTTGATCAAAAATTCCAATTTGGAGATGAAGTTTGGTTGTACATAAGCAAATAAATATTGCAAGGGGAAGGTAAAAAGCTCAAACCAATCCATTATGGTCCATTTAAAATTATGGAAAAGATTGGTACAAATGCATTCAAGCTAGATTTGCCTCCTTCTATGCAAATTTATTTTGTTGTTAATGTTGGGAATTTGATATTGTTTGAGCCTCCTTTGATTGATGATCAAAGAGAGCATGTTCAGTTGCCATCAATAGATTATTTATCGCCAGAATATATTGATGAAATTCAGGAAGATCTAATACTTGAAAAAAGAATCAGAACTTCAAGAAGAGGGAATGTTGAATACCTTAGAGTTGGACTAAAAGGTCAAAATCCTTCAAAGGAAAAATGGTTGGAGATTGGAAAAGTGAGGGAATTGTACCCTCACTTGTTGAATAATTAATAATATATTTTGGGGTCCAAAAGGCTTCTAGTGGGAAGGAATGATCTAAAGCTCAAGTTTTATCTAAAAATTAAAAGTGCTCGAAATTGCTTCAAACCAAAACGAACAGATAGATTTCGTCGCCAGGATTTCGTCACAACTCGTTTCATCAAAATTCGAGTTTGTATGACTGAGTTATCATTTGTTGTTCATTTTACAAAATAGGCAAAAAAATGAGCAGAACAGGTATAGTGTTTATGTGGCAGGTATAGTCAGCATTGCAAGAATATTCTCCATATTGCAGCCACTGAAACTGTGACAAGTGTTTCCTTCAAATTCACCAGATGGGTTAAGTGAAGAGAAAAATTTCCCAATGACCTTCAAATTCTTCCTAAGTTGGAATTTGAAATTTTTAAGGGTTGGAGTGAAACCCAGCCAGAGGGTGCCACATGCCCTCTTTGGTGGGCCACCTCCTAAACCTAAGGTCGAATTATTTGATGTTGGGGATTAAGGTTGTGGTGGAATTTAATATATATATATATATCAGCATAATGTGACTAAGTTTGGAGGTATGCCAGCTAGTTTGGAGGAGGCTTCAGAAATGGCCGAGTCGAAAATTTGGTTGGGCGAACTTCTTTGAAGCACCGTGTAAAATTATATGGTGGAGTCGGGGCTCGAACCCCTAACCTCCCACCAGAAAACTGCACGCCTAACCATCTCTACTGTCGGGCAGTTCTTACCTATATAGTATTCTTCATACATTTGAATTAAGGTTGCTAACAGTTCGGGGGTTGGAGGGGACCAGCCCCCTCCCCATGTGGCCATAAGCGAAGACCAGGTGCCAAAAAAAACTGACCGGCGAGAAAATAAATCATGTCTAATCAATGTTTAATTATGGCTTAATGACGATTAAGATGTCATTAGCATGTAAAGTGTGCTTATCAATAAACACATGCTTATCCACCCATAATCATGCTTAACAGTTAATTAACCCAACAATTATACTGGCGGAAAATTCAGAGGCACGCCAATTTTGGCAATATTTCCAATTTTAGAATTTTGACTGGCAGTTTCTCCAGTTTTGGAGGAGAAATTGGGGAAAAGCTAGTTTTGGTCATAAATCACTCAATTTTTGATCAAATTGAGCTCAGTAAATGTCATTCTTGGCTAATTTTCATGCTGGGAACTCAATGGAGTAGGTTGTAGAGGAAGAAAAGGTTATCTACAGGTGTTTTAGTGCATTTGAATATTTTTGAAGGCTAGGGCCACATGGTGTTGGGGTTCTTTCCAGAACATCCAAAATCCAAATTCATCAAAAAAATAGTCATTTTTGGAGATTATGGCATTTTAAACTCACTGGAACAGGTTCTAAGAGGTTATGAAGCTTTTAACAACAATTTGAGCACACTTGAAGCTAATACAAAGGTCACACTATTAATCCAGACCAAGGAGATGTAGCACAGGAGGGGTGAACTCCTTTGTAAAAAATTCTCTGTGTTAAGCTCTGTTATATGTGCTTGTTATGTTTACTATTGCTTCTATTTTTTTATTTAAAATTATGTGTTTTAAGCTTATGAAAAAATCATAATTTCACTAAGTACATTGATTGCCAAACACATACTCTTAAACAAAATCATGAAGGATAAATAAAACAATGCAAAGAAATGTTTATTTCTAAAATGAAACTAGCACAACATTAAATAGCAAGTAATTAAAGATCAACATTCAAATTCTCATTACCCTAAGGGTACTGGGTTGGTTGAATCCTCAAATAAGAGTTTGGCCAACATCATTAAAAATTTGTTAGAAGACAAAAAAAAGTCATGGCACTACAAGTTAATTAATGCACTTTGGGTTGACAAACTTACTACAAAGAAGTTAATTGTTAATTCACCATACCAATTGGTTTATAGGATGGATGTTGTTTTTCCATCCTCTTTGGGAGTTCCAGTTATTAAGAAAATTCAATAATTACAGGTTGAGCCAAATGACACTCAGGGGAGGATTAATCAGACTATTTAGTTGCGGCAATCCAGGGAAGAAGTCTACAATAAGACACAACTCATCCAGGAAAATGTCAAAAATATTTTTGACAGAAGAACTAAAGCTGATGATTTCAATTTGGGTGAAAAAGTGTTGAAGTGGGATTCTAGAAGAAAGGGAGAAGGAAAACATGGTAAATTTGAAAATATTTGGAAAGGACCTTACATCATTTATTCTTTCAGAGGACACAATGCATTCTTTCTTAAATATCTAGATGGAGCAGAAATGCCTGGTGGGCTTGTGAATGGAAGAATGTTGAAGAATTTTCTTTATTATTTTAATTAGGTAACTTATTGACAGAACCTGAAGCTTGCATATAAGGCCCTAATATTTTGATTTATATGGTACCATATGTACTCCAACAACAAAAGAAACTAGGTGCAGACATTGGTGAAATGGGATACTCAAGGCTACTGATCAAATGTTCTTGACACTTCACATGGAGAAGTGCCATCCCTAGATGGAGCCAATGTTAAGGTCCTTAAATTTATAGGATCTCAAGGAGATTGAGTATTTTTTCTCTGTAATCTTATATTGTAAATAATTTTCAAATATGAAAATGATTTCAAAAACAATATTCATAAAAGAAAAATGAAAAATAAAGAAAATATTAAAAAGATTAAAAATGAGATCAGAACCCTACAAAAGAAAAATAGAAAAGATAATACTAAAAGTGCTGCAAATTCAAATGCCATTACGATAGATAATTTCCTTTATATAAAATGAAATAAGGTTTTTTGAAGCTTGTTTAAAAATGCCACAATGACTAGCTATTATTTCAAACCATACAGCTTAATCATGGTTGAACAATTTTTATTTTTTTATAAATTAGGTTAGAGAATAAATATTTTCCAAACAGTCTAATCTACTGGGCCGAAGGCCACATGGCGGTGTTTTCAGGCGAGGAAGCTACTTTTTTCGGACCCACACCCGGGCGGGGAAGCTACTTTTCTACCTAACTATTGATTTACCAAGATTAGACTGCTTGGAAAATCTTTATTCTCTAACCTAATTTATAAAAAATTCAAAATTATTCATGTTAGGTTCCCGTGATTTGTTAGATTGGTGAGATCAAATGCACAGATAACATCTGACCAGTCTTTGGAGTCCTAGGACCTAGCCTTCCTGGACTTAGAGAGGGCTCTCTCTAATTTGTGCAAAGGATGTCTACTTGTTTTCTTTTAGGGTTTGATTTTAGGCTAGTGGTTAAGTTTAGGGTTTGTTTTTTTGTTTTGGTTGGGGTAGATGATCAAGTGGAATAGATGGAGTGAGGAAATATTCAAGTCATTGGGATATGGAGTCAATAAAATTCATGGAAATTTCAATAATGAATTAGAGTGGATCACAAGGAAAATCTACCATGGTCAGATAGATTTTCAAGGTTTGTGTGAGATGAAATGAACATCAAGTTTGTGAACAAAGTAGGGAAAAGGGCACTTAAGAATCCTTTGTCAAATACTTTAACAAGAAGGGACTTCAACACTATTTAGTACAAAGAAGTAATCAATAGATAGGGCACACCAATAAATCTTTGATTCAACTCAATAAAATAAGCATTTAAGACAAACAATCCAATGAAATATAGAAGGTGAGAAAATCATTTAACTTCTAGTGATTTCACCTTCAAGGTTAGAAAACATTTAAGATAAACATATAACTTTAATTAAGAAGAGGGAAATCCTAAAAATAATTGATCATATCCATAAATATCTTCAAAAAAAATATTCAAACATGGAAAAAGGGTATGATCGAAACATATCCTCTTTGGCAAAACCTAATTAGTGGTACCTCAAAGATAGATCTCAAGAACAATGTTTTAGTGACATCAAACAAGCAGGGCCAACCATAAAACATATTTGAGACCTACTGTATTGAACCATTCATGATATAAACAAGCTTGGGTGGGTCTAGAGAGCAAATAAAAATTCTCTAAACTGACCTAGCAGAGGAAAACATAGAGGCAGTGAAGAAAAAACAGAGCTAAGGTGCCTTTGAAAAACATTTCTTAGTCTAAAACCTTTGTCCTACTACAATATAGAAGGATGAAACAACATGATACATAAGAAAAAATGAACTAAATATAATCACACCACCATTAACCAAGCTCAGGGATCTTGCAAGCAAGCCTTCTCCATCATCAATCAAGATAAACCATTTACAAACTCCACAACACCAATTTCTTCTTCAATCTCCAAAAAACCATATATTGCCATCAAGAGTCATCAAATTCCAACCTTTTACAATGAGGCCCTCATGCTCTATTTATCTAGAAAAGGAGGGAAAAAACCCTATTTAGGGTTTGAAAATGTCAAAAACACCCATAAATGTCATTTATGTCTAAGAGACCATGCAAGGCCCAAGCCGCAAAATATCTCATGAAATAAATGAAAAAATAACTCTTAGCACCTAATTTTGGAGTGATTTGCCCCCAAAACCACTAAAATATCATTTTTCCATAAATGAGAGTGTTTGTTGACTTTTTGGCCAAAAACGCAGCACAAAGCTCTGAACGCGTAGTACTTGCCCCAAAACATTAGGTCCACTTGCAATAAGGTTTTGATGCCCTTCCTGATGTCAAAATTGTCTCTGTGATGGTCTGTTGAAAAGCCTAATGAGTCTAATTTAGAAACAAGCACTTGGTTTTATGATTTGGGTCCATTTGCCAGTCGAAAAAGGAAATCCCCCAAAACTACTCTAGGCGCAGTGCCAGGCCTGTAAATGAGGCAGAAAGGTGAAAAATGAGGTGTTTTTTGGACTTTTGAGGGACCAAAAATGATCCAAATTCTCTGAAAATTAGTGAGCATACTGTACTTGAGCTGATGATTCCAAAAATTCTAATTTGCCTCCTGAGGATGCCTGAGATGAAAGCGTAGCGCCAGGGGTGCTATGCTTAGAGGCCTCAAAATTTGCAAAAAACCAAAATTTGTCAAAATTTTCCCAAATTTGGTGGATGCCTTTCTTATGGGGTTTGAGAGGCCTGTAGAGAAGCTTGATCCAAGATTCCAAGTTTTTCTTGGTTTTTTTCCTCTTTGAGTGCTTGCATTTTGGCTTGGGTCTTTTTTATTTTAGCCCTTGCAACTTTGTTTTTCCGAGCATAATGCTTGGTCATCTTCCTTTGGAGATCAAGATCCTTATTGGATTTCTCCAATTTATCCTCCAAGGGCATGTTATCTCTTTCTAGCCAAGGCTCCCTATCATATGCTATCTCCATGGCCAACAACTCATTTAGAGGGAGTTGCTTTGCCAAGGCTAATTCTTGTTCTCTTTGTTTTTCTAAGGCCTTCTTTAAACCCATGGTTCTTGGTATCCTCCTAGACTGCACCTCTTCATCCTCACTTTCCTCATAGGTTCCCATGAATTCCTTTATCTTTACCTATTCCCTTTGAGCTTCTTTCCGGGCCTTGATTGCTCTAGCTTCATAAATGGAATTTTGTGCCCCTAACTACCTATTCTCCATCTCAAGGGCATCATTCGCACTCTTGGCCCTATTCATATTTTCTTGGAGGTATTCAATTAGGGAATTTTTGTTCTCGATGATCAAGTTTGAGATCCTTGCTTCATTATCCTTGTCACTGTCAATTTGAATGATTTAAAACTCTCTCTAAACCTCATGTTGATCTTCTTCTTATTCCTTTAGCTTTTGTTTTCCTTTGTCAAGCTTTGAGCTGAGGTGGATGGCATGGTCCCTTGCCTTTTAGAGGCAGCAAAAATAAGCATTTTCCCTCTCTGATATGTCAATGGAAGAGGTTTTATGGTGATCATTTCAATGTCTATTGGGAAAAATATTGAGAGGGGGGGGGTGAATCAGTATTTTGAGCTTATAATATAAATTCAAATTTTTCTTTTGAGCAGATTTCCATACGTGGTTTTTATGAATGGAACTAGCATATGCATGCGGAAATGCAGAAGGAAACTAGTGTATACTGATTTAACTTTCTAGATTTAGAGAAAATTCTCAGAAGCAATCTTATAAACAGATTTTTTAGTTATGTATCAGATTATGAGAAGTAATCAATAGAATAAAGAATCACACACATGAACACCAATATTTAAGGTGGAAACCCAATTCGGGAGAAAACCACCGCTGCTGTCGACTCTGTTTTCAATCTTTATTATATAGAAAACCTTTTACAACATAGTGCTGATGCAGAATCATACCAGTATGTAGGCTTCTACCTGCAGAAGGCTGAAACCTTCTCTCGTTTTCCAGCTACAACTAGAAGGGAGCTCCAACCCCCTGATCTCGTTTACTAGCCTCTCCTAGAAGGGAGCTTCGACCCCCTGAAATCAATCACCAACATCTATTGACAGAAAGATTCTTCTTTCATACTGAAGGCTTCAACCCCTAGATCTACTGCTGACCACATTTCATCAATTTTCATACTGGATCCAACAACTTCAACACAACCCTTCACTTAACATCAACAAACATACTTTGCCCAATACTTCAAACAGAATAGTGAGACCACTGTAACCAGAATGTCAGAAATAAACCAAACTTCAGAATAGATATGCAGATACAAACTCAACCCTGAACATTCATTAATTCAAATAGCATACGCTACTTTTATTCAGTGAAATCACGTACATACGCGCTTTCCTGCATACCAACCCGCGTATACTTATGTGTATTTTATTCTTCAGAAACCCTAACTGCCATACGCGCTTTTCATGAAGAGAACCCGCGTATATATGCGCTTTTTCTAAAACCGACTAGCGTATAGATCTGTAAAAATAAATTTTGTAGAACAGACCAGATCTATAAAACTTACCCAAATTTATTCATTTTCTTCAGCAGAATTGCGCCAGTTCTTCATGATTTCGTCAGTCGATCAAACTAGAGATTCATCATCGTCAGATCTAGAGATCTTGAACCATCATTATATCCTTGGGTGCATCATAGATTCAGATCTATCAATTAAGAACAGAGTTCATCCATGCAGATATTCCTTAGAGAAATTTATTCATCAACAACCCTTACACATGCACACCTTGCACTATGATCTTCTTCTCCTTAAATAGATTTAGCTTTTACCAATACCATGAGTCAAAACCACACAACTTCCGATGGTATTCTTGGACGGAATCAAATAAACCATACAACACTCAATACTGTGTGCCAAAACCATGGTAATTCCCCTTGGTATTATAAATTTGGAGCGCAAAAGGGCATACGCGACTTGGGACGTACTTATCCGCGTGTATACGCGACTTGGCCTTTACAAAAGCGCATATACATTGTGACATATTATATTTATCATTTCTCCGGCATTTACTGGAATTATTTTCTCTGTAGATACATCATTCTTACATCTGTAATACATAGGTTGCTATCCAAAGACAACTTCAGCAAGTCAGTTTCCATCAAGGACAACTTCATCAAGTAGGTTGCCATCAAGGACAACACATTGCATCATATTGCCAACAATCTCCCCCTTTGGACTTGATGGCAACCATGACCAGAAATAAATTCAACAACAACATTCTCCCCCTTTAACATCAAGGGCAAAGGGTAGATCAAGATCCTTTGTACCGACAATACCATGCTCCCCCTGAGATCATGTTGCATCTTCAAACATAAATTTTCAATGAAGTACATGACTCTATGACCTTTCCTATCACCAAGGACTCATACTTACATCGATGATCCAACCAAGTGGATTTACACATTTTGACTCAACTACCCAACCAAGTGGGTTTACAAATTTGAACAAGTCCTCACATGACTAAATATTACAATTTTACATCATAGGTCTCAACATGACCTTTTTCATCAAATTACAGAAATGACTTATACAATCAAGATCAAATATTCTCAAGCATGAGATCAGACTACAACAAATAAATAGAATGCCAACAATGCATCCTTTTCACATGACCAATGCTCCCCCTTATCCTGTGCATCCTGAACACTTTCAACAGCAAATCATCAAGGCATCTTCATCAGAAGTATTAAAGAATGAAACAAAAATATGAGAGCTGGAACATCAGCAGAGAGACCCAATAGCATTGCAGCTGTGCTGAAGAATGCTGACCCAGAAAATTTTTGTCAGCAAACACTCATACACGGTTTTCTGTGTATAAAATCACGTATATACGCGACTGTCCTTCAGGAAATCCGCGTATCCAATTTAATCTTCTGAATTTAAGCAGATCTGATCTTCTGAGAGGTAGAGAAAAATCCCATCTTCTGTCTGAGATATTCGAACGCTTCCCTGGGTAAAGGTTTGGTAAATATATCAGCAACTTGTTCTTTGGAGGGAACATACTCCAACTTCAGTTTTTGTTCAAGCACTTGTTCACGTAAGAAGTGATACTTGATGGGAATGTGCTTGGTCTTGGAATGCATAACAGGATTCTTTGAGATGCTGATGGCACTTGTATTATCACACATAATGGAGATAGGAGGTGAAAATTTGATTTGAATGTCTTGTAAAGTTTGCATCATCCAAAGAAGTTGAGTGCAACATGATGCGGCAGCCACATATTCTGCTTCTGCTGTAGATAAGGCAATAGAGCTTTGCTTCTTGCCGAACCAAGATACTAGCCGGGGCCCCATATAGAATGCACCACCACTAGTGCTTTTCCGATCATCAACATTTCCAGCCCAATCTGCATCAGTGTAAGCATGAAGAGTAAGATCAGCATTCTTTGGATACCATAGTCCAAAGTCTTGAGTTACTTGTAGATATTTGAATATTCTTTTGACAGCCTGAAGGTGAGACTCTTTTGGATTAGCTTGGAATCGTCCAAAAATCCCAACTGCATGCATAATGTCTAGTCTAGTCCCAGTGAGATAAAGTAGACTTCCTATCATTGATCTGTATTCTGGTTGATTCACCGTGGGAGAATCATCATGAGAACTGAGATTGCATCCGGTTATCATTGGTGTACTTACAGGTTTGCATTCTTCCATGCCATACTTCTTCATAATTTGCTTAAGATATTTTGCTTGTGATAGGAATATACCATCTGCAGTTTGATGCACTTGTAAGCCAAGAAAGAATGTTAGTTCCCCAAGTAAGGACATTTCAAATTCTTGCTGCATGACAGAAGCAAATTTTTGACTCATAGATTCTTCGTTACTCCCAAAAATGATATCATCAACATATACAACCACAATCAATAGTTTATCATTTTCATTTTTTGTGATAAGTTGCTATCAGCAGACCCCTTTGAAAATCCTTGTTGATGAAGATATTTGTCAAGACGATAATACCATGCCCTTGGAGCTTGTTTGAGACCATATAGAGCCTTTTTAAGTCTACAAACAAGTTTTTCATAATTTCCCAAAATGAATCCTTCTGGTTGTTCTATATAAACTTCTTCTTCTAGATCACCATTGAGAAAAGCAGATTTAACATCCATTTGATAAACTTTGATTTGCTGGAAGCTTGAAAAAGCAAGAAACATTCTTATGGCTTCAAGTCTAGCTATAGGAGCAAAAGTTTCTTCAAAGTCTATACCTTCTTGTTGAGCATACCCCTTGCAAACAAGTCTAGCTTTATTTCTTATAACATCCCCATTCTCATTTAACTTGTTTTTGAATATCCATTTAGTTCCAATGACATTTTTGTCATGAGGTCTTAGTACTAATTCCCAAGTGTGATTCTTTTCAATTTGATCAAGCTCTTCATTCATGGCTTGAATCCAACATTCATCTTTGCTAGCTTGATTGACATTTTGTGGTTCAATAGTGGATAGAAATGCTAGATAGCTAGAAGATCCCACAAGAGTCCTTCTTGTTTGTACACCTAATCCCTTTTCTCCCAAAATTTGAGATTCTGGATGATTCTTTTGAACATATCTGGATGGAGCTTTTTCAGATAAATCATCTTCGGGTTCTTCATTGGGTTCATTGTCTATATCATTTCTATTTGATGTAGAAGGATATATGTAACCATCGTCTTCATCTGTTGTTTGTTTTTCTTCTTTTGGAGCTGCAAGAGACTCATCAATAACAACATCAATACATTCAACAATCTTCCGAAGTATTTTATTGTAACATTTATATGCTCTACTCCTAGAGGAGTAACCAAGAAGTATTCCTTCATCTGCTCTGGGTTCAAACTTGCCAAGTTTTTCATCATTATTTTTGATAAAGCATTTTCTTCTAAAAACTCTAAAATGCTTCACAGTGGGAGGATTACCATACCAGAGTTCATATGGAGTTTTATCACTATTTACGCGAACATGTGCCTTGTTAAGAATATTTACCACTGTATGTGCTGCTTCTCCCCAAAATGTGTCAGGTGTTCTGGAATCATCAAGCATGGCTCTAGCCATTTGTTGAACTGTTCTATTCATTGTTTCTACTACGCCATTTTTTTTGTGGAGTGCCAACTACAAAAAACTATCTTTTTATGCCATGTTGTTCACAAAATTCAAGGAATTCATCTGATGTATATTCTCCTCCTCGATCAGATCTAAGACACTTGATTTTTAGATCTAATTCATTTTCAACCAGTGCTTTGAAGATCTGAAATTTCTCAAACGTTTCATCTTTGTGTTTAATCAACCCAATCCAACACATTATAGAGAAATCATCAATAAATAAGATATAGTATTCTTCACCACGTGGTGACTTTTTCCTCATAGGTCCACATATGTCAGTATGAATAAGTTCAAGAGGCTTACTTGAAGATCCTTCCTTGGCATTAAATTGCACTCTGGTTTGCTTACCGAATTGACAGGATTTGCATATGATACTTTCAGGTAGAGTAATATTGGGAAGACCACGAACAACATTAAGTCTGCTTGATTTGTTGATTTGAGAAAAGCTTAGATGCCCCAACCTTCTATGCCATAGCCAGTTTTCTGAAGATTTACTCAAGTAACATTGATCTTTTCAGTTCTTCAATACATACAGGTTGCTTGGAGTTCTGTTTCCTTTTATAATTGTTTTACCTGTATCAAGATCATGTACCACACATTCTTTTGAACTAAAGACAACTTCAGTTCCTTGATCACACATTTTACTTACACTTAACAGGTTATGCTTTAATCCATCCACATACATGACATTATTAGCTTTCACCTTTTCTTTTAGAAAAACAAACCCTTTTCCCTTAATGACAACAGGAGTATCATTTCCAAATGTAACATTCTTTTCTTTTTCTAGAGCACTATATGCAAGAAGTTTGTTTTGGTCACCTGTCATGTGTTTTGAGCATCCACTATCAATATACCATTGATTTTCTTCACCTTCTGCAAATAAAGCTATGCCACAATTTTCAACCTGTAAATCCTTCTTTTTCCATACTTTGGTGTTTGAAGGAAAATGCTCTTTTGGCTAGACTTTGCTCCTACATTCAGATTCTTTATGGCCAAAGTTGTTGCAATAAGCACATTCAACTTCATTTTTAAGAGGAGAAAAGTTGTTATAGGTATTCTTATTTGTTCCAAAATCCATCCTTTTCTTTCTTGCTTCTCTTGTCATGATGGTTTTATATGCAACACATTGAACATCTTTATGACCAAAATTGTGACATGAGAAACATTGTCCATTGAAGAAGAAATTTCTGCTATTATGAAATCTTCTACTTGAATTTACCTGTTGGTTGGTGTTTCTTTGGAAGGTATTCTTGTTAGTGTTCTTTGAATTGAGCTGGTCATGCTTTACCTGTGAAGATTCTTTATTCCCTTGCTGAGTGGCAGAATTTTGGATACTGGCTGTAGCTGCTTTTAGATAATTTGGTGCTGAAGTCTGAGAAGATTCTCCGATATATCCAAGACGTGTCTTTATAAAAGCAGAACGTTGTACATTGATAATATCATCTAAGGTTTCAGATCCTTTAGCAAATCTAAGATTCAAAGTCTTCACTTTCTCAATTTCTTTTCTTAGACTTACTATTTCACATTCTAATTTCTCATTGTGTTTCTCCTTTTCTTCAAGCTGATTTTTCAGAGTTTCTATGGATATTTTACTTTCTTCTAAGCATATTTTACTTTCTTCTAAGCATATTTTGAGTTTATTTAATTCATCAAGAAAATAATTGTCCTCTAAAGCATCCATAAAAGTATCTTTTTCTTCTCTAGATTCTTTTTCAAATGCCATGAGAAGTCTAAGATCTTGTTCACATTCTTCCTCACTGTCAGATAACCCATCACTGTCTTCATGAGTATAGTAACTTTTTCTAGTGCTAAACTGATTCTTATTCCTTCTTGCTACTTCCTTCCATTTTCCATGTGTTTCTTTGTAAGGAAACTTAGTAGCATAATGACCAACGCTTCCACAAGTAAAACTTTTGAAAGGAAGCTTACCTCTGAACCATCCTGTGCCAAGTTGGAGTTTTTTTACAAAATTTACCTCATCTTCTTCTAAGATATACCCTGATCCTTCTATCTTTTGTACTTCTTTCCCTTTTGTAGAAGCCCTAAAGACGGCTTCTTTTACTTCAGATGGTCCTCCTCTTCTCGTTTCACATGCAATTAGTATGCCATGAAGTTGCACCACAATAAGATTTTGAAGATCCTACTTTTCTTCAAGAGTTGAAACTTTTGACTCAAATTTTTCCGTTAGTGATCTTAAAACTTTCTCAACCAAATTAGATTCGGTTATTGTTTCTCCCAAATTTCTCATACGATTTACAATATCATCAAGACGTAAAAGGAAATTGGCAATGCTCTCCTCATTATGCATTTTTAGATTCTCATATTGAATTCTGAGAGTTTGGAGTTTAGCACTTTTTACCTTTGCATCACCTTCATAACTTAGAATGATTTTGTTCCATATTTCTTTTTATGTATCCAGCTACATGACTTTGACAAATTCTGATTCAGTTAGACTTCCCAATAGAGCATTGACCGCCTTTGCATTTGTTTCATAATTCTTTCTTTCCGTTGGATCTGTTGGTGTAGCGGCTGGATATTGATATCCTCCTTCAACAATAGCCCATACATCTGCTCCCAGAGACTGAAGATAGGATCTCATCCTTGTTTTCCAGAAGATTAAATTTTTTCCGTTGAAGAGCGAAGGCCTGATAGATGTTGTTCCTTCTTGATTGCTCATCTTGATTGATCTTCCTTCTAGCGGCTAAGATTTTTCAGAAGGACCTGCTCTGATACCAATTGTTGGGAAAAATACTGAGAGGGGGGGTGAATCAGTATTTAGAGCTTATAATATAAATTCAACTTTTTCTTTGAGCAGATTTCCATACGCGGTTTTTATGAACGGAACTAGCATATGCACGCGGAAATGCAGAAGGAAACTAGCGTATACTGATTTAACTTTCCAGATTTAGAGAAAATTCTTAGAAGCAATCTTATAAACAGATTTATCAGTTATGTATCAGATTATGAGAAGTAATCAACAGAATAAAGCATCACACACATGAACACCAATATTTAAGGTGGAAACCCAATTCGGGAGAAAACCACCGCTGTTGTCGTCTCTGTTTTCAATCTTTATTATATATAAAACCTTTTACAACATAGTACTGATGCAGACTCATACCAGTACGCAGGCTTCTACCTGCAGAAGGCTGCAACCTTCTCTCATTTTCCAGCTACAACTGGAAGGGAGCTCCAACCCCCTGATCTCGTTTACCAGCCTCTCCTGGAAGGGAGCTTCGACCCCCTGAAATCAATCACCAGCATCTATTGACAGAAAGATTCTTCTTTCATACTAAAGGCTTCAACCCCCAGATCTACTGCTGACCACGTTTCATCAATTTTCATATGGATCCAATAGCTTCAACACAACCCTTCACTTAACATCAACAAACATACTTTGCCCAATACTTCAAACAGAACAGTGAGACCACTGTAACCAGAATGTCAAATATAAACAAAACTTCAGAATAGATATGCAGATACAAAATCAACCCTGAACATTCATTAATTCAAATAGCATACGCTACTTTTCTTCACTGAATCCACGTACATACGCGCTTTCCTGCATACCAACCCGCGTATAATTCTATGTATTTTATTCTTCAGAAACCCTAACTGCCATATGCGCTTTTCATGAAGAGAACCCGCGTATATACGTGCTTTTTCTGAAACCAACTAGCGTATAGATCTATAAAAATAATTTTTTTAGAACAGACCAGATCTATAAAACTTACCCAGATTTATTCATTTTCTTCAACAGACTTGCGCCAGTTCTTCATGATTTTGTTAGTCAATCAAACCAGAGATTCATCATCGTCAGATCTAGAGATCTTCAACCATCAGTATATCCATGGGTGCATCATAGATTCAGATCTATCAATTAAGAACAGAGTTCATCCATGCAGATATTCCTTAGAGAAATTTATTCATCAACAACCCTTCCACATGCACACCTTGCACTATGATCTTCTTCTCCTTAAATAGATTTAGCTTTTACCAATACCATGAGTCAAAACCACACAACTTCCGATGGTATTCTTGGATGGAATCAAATAAACCATACAACGCTCAATACTGTGTGCCAAAACCATGGTAATGCCCCTTGGTATTATAATTTTGGAGCACAAAAGGGCATACGCGACTTGGGACGTACTTATCCACGTGTATACGCAACTTGGCCTTTACAAAAGCGTGTATACATTGTGACACATTATATTTATCATTTCTCCGGCATTTACTGGAATTCTTTTCTCTGTAGATACATCATTCTTACATCTGTAATACATAGGTTTCTATCCAAAGACAACTTCAGCAAGTCAGTTTCCATACCAAGGACAACTTCATCAAGTAGGTTGCCATCAAGGACAACTCATTGCATCATATTGCCAACAATGTCTTAGTCATGGATTCCATCATTTGTTTGCATTTCTTCTTCTTCATTACCCTGACTGTTGCTTTTTACTTTGGTGGCAGCTTGCTTAGCACTGTCAAAACCTCTTTTTCTTGCATTGTGAGGTTGAAATCACGTTTTTACCCCCTTTGAAATTTCTGAGTGTGGGTGACGTGAAAAAATGGTTTCTTCCCCTCTCACTGATTTTCTTGAGGCATAATAAATCCATCTTTGACAAGTACCATAGTCTTCGCAATCATGTATACTATCTCCTCTTTTGGCCACTTCTGATTTGCAGGTGCCATGACATACTAATTTTACCTTTTCTGATGTTCTTGGTTCTTGACACATTCAGTTACATAACAACAACCTCATGATCAGCTTTGTTTTCCATCTTGAAACTCAACCCTATGATTTTATTCCTTTGATTGTTGAGTGAAAATGACTAGAAATGAAGGCTTGACCTTCCTTATACTGATACTGTTTGCATTTTTTTATCTTTGAGGCAGTGAGACACTTTACCTAGGAAAACTCTGGAAGTGACCTACACAATCTCTTAAAACCTTCTGTCTGCTATCATCATGGAGGCCTATCATCTTTATTTCACCTTATTTGACTATATTTCCAAAACCTTAGCTTTCTGGGCTGTTTGAGAAGAGTCATTAGTGTTTTCTTCTAATTTCTCTATAGCCCTTTCAAGTTCATTCATTTTTGTTAAGTTCACCTCACCTTTTTCCCTTCTTCATTTATGATTTCTAAAAATCTTTAATTCATGCTTGGTTGTACTCGTGTGCCTCCTTCATGTGATTTGTTGCATTGGCTCTTTGTTTGGCACACTGCTGGCCCAATCAGTCTTAGGAACCCTGATTTTTATTGAACATAAGCTGCTTCCTCTTCCATTTTCTTGTGTAAATATCTAATGAGGAGTAGGCCTCTTACCTTACCAATTTTCCTGCTGATAGTCACCTTGACAAACCTATAGAAATGTAAAAAATGAACAATTGTCCTTTGCAGAATTAGAACTTGATAAGGAGGTCCTCCTTGGAGACTTTTTTTAGTTATCTTGGACAAACAGGTGCTGACCTTCTTTCACGTTTTATTCAGCTTTTAGCACATGAAAAACAATGATTTATAACACTAGAGACAACCCTACAACCTATGAAACCCTAATGACCTAGTGGTAGGCTCTTTTGACTTGGTCTTTGACTAAAAGCTTGGCTTGGGGTCTTCAAGTATGAAAAAAAGAGTTTTTGACAAATTGATGTATTGAAGACCCAAAATCCAATGTACTTGATTTATCTAAAGATCCTATAGAGATAGTTTTGAGACCATCAATACTTGAGGCATTTGGTGAATATCGGAAAGAGTGGGCTATTTGGAAATCCTAGATGGAAAGTGGAGGGGTTAGGGAAAATCAAAACAGAGTACTGAGGTTATGGGTGGAAGGACAAGATGAAGATGAGTGGCATGAGCCCATTAGGGGCCTTTTGGGAGTGGTAGGCTAACTAGGGAATGGAAGAGTAGTAAAATAGTGATTTTTTATTTTTTAAGGATAATGAAAGCAACGAGATTTCTAAAACTCACAATATTCATGAATCTTTTTTTTAGAAATCTAGGACAGGTACTTAGTCATCTATAAATAGAAAAAATTACTGATGACTAACAGTGGCTCCACTTTGGGAGGGCAACTCCTTTTTAGGAGGTGTCCGTTAGTCATCAATAATTTTTTCCTTCATAGATGACTAAATGATTTCCATAGATTTCTAGAAAGAAAGTTCATGAACATTGTGAGTTCTAGAAATCTCACTACCTTCATCATCCTTAAGATAATTTTCACTATTTCATCATTCCATCATGTCAAGCACTGCTTACCAGTCCCAAAAAACCCATTAGGGTCCCATGTCACTCATTTTGTCTATATGTTGTCATCTTTGGCCCAAATCCTATGTTTTTTTTTTCCTAAAACCCCCCATAGTTACCTAAGGCCACCTATCAAACAACACTATTGTGTCTCCAAAAAATACCCCAAGCATTGATGGTCTCAAAACTGTCTCTGTACGCTCTTTAGATAAATCAAGTACATTGGATTTTGGATCTTCAATACATCAGTTTATCATAAACTCTGTTTTACACTTGATGACCCAAAAATCTAAGTTTTTAGTCCAAAGCCAAGTCCAAGGAACCTTCTACTAGGTCACCTAGGGTTCCACAAGTCATAGAGTGGATTTTCTATCCTAAAATATATGTTTTTCCTATGTAAATAGACTGCATTCAAAGAAGAAAAGGGACAAGTAACTTTGTCCAAAATTCATCAAAGGGTCATTCAAGAAATGCCTCCTTGGCCTAGTGCACAAATTCTGCAAGGGAAAACTGCCCTTGCTCATATTACTGCAAAAAGATCAAGATGGCTATCAGTCTAGAAAAGAGGTAAGGTAATAGGGTGAAATCACCATTGAAGGCACACACAACAAAGAAGAAGCTAGCAAGGTCCGTGTTTGAAGAAAATCAAGGTCTGTGACTGATTTGGCAAAACAAGTGAACCAGTGCAAGGAATCATTACTAGGGCTACAAGGACAAAGGTCACCTCAACTCCATCCAGTGCACATTGAATATTTTTAGAAATAATTAATGAGTTTATAGAATTTTTAGAGAACTTATAAGACAACACTATTTACTTTTTTCTAACAGCCCTAAAACCTAGGAGTTTGGGAAGAATGACAAACTGGTCAAAAAATGATGATAAAAACTCCTTCATAATAACAAATGGAATTCAAAGGGTTTCAAGTTGCCCTCTAAGGGTTTGACCAAGAATCACTAATGCCACCTCACGAAAAGGACAAATGACAAAGAGTATCAGTGCAAGGACCTAAGTTTTCAAATAAAGTCAGAAGATTTCAAAGTGGTCAAAAGGGAGGCAAGCATTAGATGAAAAGACTAAGGAGGAACCAAAGATATATCACTGTCAACATGGTCAAAGAAACCAACATGTAATTAGCCTAAAAACAAAGTAGAGAATCCTCCAACAAGGGTTTCCTTATCAAAAGTATATTATGCAAAAGATAGTTAGCCATGAATGACACTTCTGCAAGACTGTCAAAGATGGCTACCTACAAGAAGATTGATAAAGTCAAGAAAACCTAATGTTTATCACAATGGTGGCACATACGAAGACTAAAGGAAATATTGATGCCAACTACTAGGGTTTTCCCACCAAGAGGTTTTCACTGCTTCAAAGTAAAAACACGACAGAATGTCAGTTAAAAAAGAGCAAATTTCTTCCTTTAGTCTCATCCACCAAGCAAATCAGAGGCATAAAAGATACAAGATTGAAGACTCCAAGTTGAAGGTGCCAAAATGATCACATGTTTACTGTTTACAAGCCTTGAAATTGAAAAAAAGGATAAAGTGAAGAAAACCTTCAAAAAAGAGCACTAATGTCACTGTCTGCCTTTTTCCTCAAAACTTTGTCAAAATGACCTTTCCTTTTCAAAAACAGGTTCATGCTTCCAAAATGTGGATAAGAGGAAAAGTTTAAGTTTATTTAAAAAGGTTTGTAAATCCAAGAGAAATACATTGATGCTCCAGCCAAGGCAAAAACCATTTTTTTAAAAAAATTCTACCACCTACAGGACAAAAAGACCAAAAAGACAGTGAAAAAGCGAGAAGGGAAAAAAAAATTAGAAAATGGGTTTGATTATGAAATTATCTTTAAACAAGGAGTATAAAAGTCTTATCTCCCTCTTCCCAATTAATTTTTTTCTTTGAAGAGAGATATAAAACTTTTGGAGCATTTCCGGGTGCTTTTTTGAAGAACTCATTGACATTTCCAGGTGTTGTGCACAAGTAGAGGTGCTATGCACAGGGGAGGCAGATATAGTGAAAAAAAGCATTGCGCTATGCACCGAAGGGTCTGCGCTATGCACCGAAGGGTCGGCGCTATGCACAAACTGTAGCGCTATGCACATGCCCAGTTTGGGCCTGACCTTCCCACCATTCAACGACACTGCGCACAGGGAAGGCCTAATAGGCGCAATAACTTGCCAAGGGCACCCACAGCCTCCCCAACACTACGCACAGGCCTGCCAACAACCTGACCCGACCCGGCGCTGCACACAAGGAAGGCCTGATAGGAACGACTAGTTAGGTGGTGCTGCGCACAGAAGAATTTTGGTCAGATTTGCCAAAAAGTGGCCAAAATCACATTTTTTTCTCCTCAATTTTCCCCTGGCTCCTGCAAAATTTTTGAAAAGGTTGGTGTTCACTATTCTCTTCCCTCCAAAGTGTTTTCTTTGTATCCATAATCAAAGGAGAATATCAAAAACCTAAATTTGGTAAACCCTAATCTTCATGGCAAACTCTCATTAACCTTCTAGGGCAAGAAATTACCAGTTGGAGAGTGATCATTAGCATGAAATTATACACTCAGAACAAGGTAAGCCTACTTCTAAACTCTAAAAATATTCCTTGAATTCTTCCATTTTGCCTTTATTTGTTAAAGTTTGCCCTCACCATCACTCATTTTTCTCCCTATACCTAAAGCTCTCACCAAGATAAAAACCATTTTGTTCAAAGACACAATCAGTCACCATGTCTGGAGATGAAGAGATCAGTAGGGAAAACACAGATTTTAATGAGGAAGAGAAGGAGAATGATGATGACAAGGAAGAGGGAGGTGAACATGGCAGTCATGAAGACAAACACAATGAGCACTTGGAGGAAGGCATTGATGTTAATGATGGAAATTAATCACTCCCAAGTACAGAAAAATGTGGTGTTGATGAACACTATAAGGACTAAGAAGATAGTGAAGATATTGATGAAGGAGACAGTGATAAAGAGAATGTCACTGATAGGACAGTCAGTGAGGAAAAGGACAACAAAAGAGATAGTCATGACAATCATGATAACTGTCATGACTGTCATGACACTAACCAATCTCTTAATGACAATAAGAATGAAGTTGATAGTGCAGGGAGTGATGAAGAAGGGGACCCTAATGAGGAACAAAGCTTAAGTAAAGCAAGTGTAGGGGCTAGTGATCAATTTAAAGGCCAAAGTGACATCCTAGAAGGCAGTGGAGAAGATAATGATAATAATGGTGTTGACAGTGATCAAACAGAGCTTGGGATGAATGATGGGGATCATAGTGAAAGACAAAGAGCTGATGAAAACACCAAGGTTCATATCCAAGATGAGGACACTCCTAAGAAAATCATTACACTTCTTACATGCACATATCAAAGAGGGTCAATCAGCTCCAAAACTTGACAAAGGCAAGGAGGAAATGGGCAAAGGTGAGAAAGGTAAAAGAGGAAAGGAGCATGATAGCCTTGGAGTTTTGCCTGAGGCTTCTCAATAGGTTTCCAAGACCTCTTGAGGGACCACTCCACCAATTTTTGAAAAAATTGAACAAAATTTTGTGTTTTTGAAATTTTGAGGCCTCTCTGCATAATACCCTTGTCACTGTGCACAAATTTGGTGCATCCTTAGCTTGAAAATTTGAAATTTTTGGATTACTCTCATCATCAGCAGTCTACTCACAAAATTTCATATCATTTTGAGTAGTTTGACCCCCCAAAAGGTCAAAAAACACCAAACTTTTGACCATTCTTCCTCATTTTCAGGCAAGGTGTTGCGCACAGAGCAGTGTTGGCATAATGGGTTTTCGGATAGGAAAGTGGAACTCATTCAGTAAAAATCAAGAATTTCTAGAAATTAGACACATCAAGCTTTGCAACGAACCATCACGGAGGCAAATCCGACATCGGGAAGGGGTACAAAACTTAGTCACAAAAGACCCTATTTTCTGCTGAAGTGGCGTTGCACACAGAGACTGTCTAAGTGTGTTTTGGACCAAAAGTCAACAAAATACACTCATTTATTGAAAATTGATATTTTTGAGCTTTTTGAGGAAAAAAACTCTAGAATTAGGTGCAAATAGTTATTTTGACATTTATTTCGTAGGATATTATGTGCCTTGGGCCTTGCTTGGTCTCTTGGCCATAAATGACATTTATGGTTGAATTTGACATTTTCCTACCATATTTAGGGTTTTAGTCCCTCTTTTCTCCATAAATAGAGCATGATGTCATCAGGTATTTGGTTGGAATTTTATGAGCTTTGAGAGCAATACATGGTTTATATGAGCTTGGAGAAGAAATTGGTGTTGTGAAGTTGATGAATGGCTTGTTTGGCTTGATGATGGAGAAGCTTGTTTACAAGATTCCTTAGCTTGGTGAATGGTGATGTCTTCTTAACTTGTTTATGTTTTTCTTGTTATCATTATGTTTCATCCTTCTTGGTTGCTATAAATCAGAAAAGTATAGGTTGAGACATGTTCTTCGAGGCACCTTAGTCCTCCTGTTTGCTATAGCCTTGATGTTTTCCTTTGTTTTGTCAGCTTAAGGAATTCTTGATAGCTCCTTAGGTCCACCTAAACTTTTTTTTGTTTCATGTATGGTTACTATGCTAGTTTACAAGTATGATTCACGGTATGTCATGCTTATTTGAAGCTTTCAAAACTCTATCTTGAAACCTTTCTTTGGAATATTATTTACTAGGTTAAGTCAAAGAGGTCTCATTCGATCTTGCCCTTTTTCCATGCCTACCAACTTGTTTCAGAGTTCTCTATAGCTTTATTTATGATGTTTAGGAGTTCCCTCTTCATATATTAAGTTATTTGTGATTTTGTATGTTTTCCCAAAGTCTGGAGGTGAATTTACTAAATTTAGAAGCACTTATGCTCTCTATGTTTCACTGACATGTTTATCTTGGATATTTATTGGTTTAAAATATTATCATAGAGTAAATGGGTTGCCCTAGCTCTTGCTTAGTATCTTGAGCTAATAATATTTAAGACCTCCTTGTTCATAGGTATTTGACAAAGGATTCTTAATTTCCCTTTACCTTACCTTATTCAAAAACTTGATGTCCATCCCACTTCACTCATAAAATTAAAGGATCCATTAACCTTGCTAGATTGACCTTGCACTGCACTCTGATTCATTATTGAGACACCCTTGACTTTCATTGACTCCATAACCCAATGGATTTGTCAGAATCTCACTCCACCTATTCAACTTGACCATCTTACCCAACCAAAACAATCGACAAACCCTACACTTAACAACTAGCCTCAAATAAAAACCCTAAAAGAAAAAATATCACATCCTTTGCACCCAATAGAGAGAGCCCTCTCTGAGTCCAAGAAGGCTAGGTCCTAGGACTCCAAATACTGGTTCCATGTTACCTTGTCATTTGGTCTACCAATCTTCCAAATCACGGGACCCTAACATTTTGGCGATCATGGTAGGACTGAGTACATAGTAGCCTAAAAAACTCCTATAGACTCATTTAAACCTTCGGTTAAGCTTAGAAAATTGACTGATAGCCAAAGAGTAGACTCTATTTGTTTCACCATCCTAGAAAAGTGATGACTCATCTATAGTACATTCAAACATACCTTAGAGCTATATATAGGAACCTAGAAAACCCCAAAACACCCTTAGATTGGTTTTTTGTCAGTTATTGGTGGTGGACCATAAACATACATCTTTAAAAACAATGAAAAACATCCACCTGGAAACTCCACTAGCCTCTAGTAGGCCTATTACTTCACTAGTCCCTATAGAATCCCCTAGGAATGCATTGAGCAATCCCAATCATGCTGATGGTGGATAGAAAAGCTCAAATCTTCCACCTGGATACTCCATAACCCTCAATAGACCAAAAGACTCCACTGGTAGAGAAATCTAGACTGGTTGAAGAGACACAATGACCCTTTCTCTTTAACAAATATGGATCCAAGGATACAAAGGATATATGCTCTAATGAGTTGAGATCATATCGCTGGATTTCACACAAAATGCCTCAAATAAATTGGATGAAAAACCTGCCTATATTTCAAGATGAAAAAGTTGATGAACCCTTGTTACATCTCATCAAATTTCATATACATGTATGGAAGTTAAAGGTTGAATGGCTTGAGAACTGCCTCATGAAATTTTTTATGGAAAATCTAGAGGGTAAGGCAAGAGAATGGTATGAATGGCTAAAATTTGGTCGCTTTTTTTCCTTGAAATATTTCCACAAGGTGTTTTATGAACATTATAAAGAATATTTTCCATCTTTATCATTAGCTAAAAATTATTGTGATCAATCTGAAGATTTCATACAACACCTTGTAAACATTGATGAGGATTTAGGGAATTGGCATACTAAAGATTTATTAGAATAAATTCATGCATTTTATTCTCAAGATAGCTATCATGACAACCAAGAGGAGTTAGAACCCAATCAAGAAATAGAAGAAAAACCACAGGATCTCTCTAAAGGCACAGGTGATGATTCACCATCTCTTCTAGGTGAGGCTCAAGAAAAAATTCAACCTCAAAATCAGCCTTCACAAGATAGAGAGAACTATTGTACTTTTATCCAAAGAAAGAGAAAAATTCCTCCTCTTTTAATTGAAGAGGAAATAAATCAAATGCTAAAAATGCAACCAACCTCTAAGCCTTTATATGAAAAAAACATTTCTATTCATTCTCCTACCAATCCCATCTACCAAACATCAGAAAGTGAACTCATAGATCAACTCAAAGAAGAGCAAATTGAAAATCCAATATGTTTTATTGGTGATGATACTTATGTTGATAATTTTCCAAAGTTTTATTAATCTAATGATGATGTCCTCCAAACATAATCTAACCTTGTAGAGCAATCAACAGCTGATTTGTGGGATGAAGTTCACTATCATCAGATTGAAAAAAGTAAGTAGCCAATACAAGTCACCTATGACACTGATGAGGAAAGCCTTGAAAGTTTAGAAGTAAGTGAGGAGTCTCTGACTCTTTTCTCTACTTCACTTCAATCCATTAGAAATAACTTTCACATAATTGGAAATCAATAGTCTTTAAGCTTTGATGTTAATGTTGAGGAGGATGAGGAAATTCTTGAGAAAGTTGTCAATGAGGAGCCTTCTCCTAAAATGGTTGAGGAAATCATTTGGAACATGGAATCCTCCTTAACTCCAGATTTGTAGCCACCAAGTTCCTTTGAACTACAAATTGCAGATGAAGGAATGGAAATTTATGATCACAAGAGAGTTGCTGCACTTCTTTCTTAAGAATATTTGTTGCCAAGGAGTGCTCCTACTCATCAACAAGATGGCTTTCACACAGAACTCAACCCACAATATCAGAACACATCAGGTTTGTTAGAGGATAACATTGTAATATATGATGAGTCTACAAGTTCAGATGATCATGAGGAAGAGGAGGATTTTCTTTCCCAAAAGAGTACCAAATTCAGCCAAGTGGAGAAAGAATCATTCCTGGATCAAGCTTATCTCTCGAATCTTCACATTTAGGTATTGTTTCAAGATCCCTTTACTGATTTGTTAAACACATTTGAAGAGGGAGTGAAACATGTCAAGATCAGTTCGATACAGAATTTCAAGAACATTTTAGGCACTACTGTTCAAACACAAGTAAGGTGGGAGTGGCATTTTAATTTCGTCAACACCCTCAAAGAGTTGAACCAAGATCCCTCATACAATCATCTGCTTGATTGGTTGTATTGGAAAAGAGAGTTCACCAGCTAAATGTATATCATGTAAAAATTAGATTAGGATAGATATGCATGCAAATAAGCTCATCCTTTGAGCATCTTTTAATTATAGATTATTTTGAAAATACAAAAACAGAGAAAATATGAAAAAGAGGGTAGATTTAAAAACACGTATAGCCCCATACCCAAAAAAGAGTACCAGTGAAAGTGTGCAAGCCTAAATGCCATTACTTTTTCCAAAAAAGTCTTGTTCAGTCATCTAGCTTAATCATGGTTGAACATGTTTTCAATTTATTTCTGATAAGTTACTGAAAGAGAGCTTGTCAAATCATTCAAACTTGACTTGTCAAACACAATAGATTAGGAATGAAATATACTGGTTCCACATGCTTAAAGCAGAACCAAGGAGAAAAATGGGGATGAATAACAAACAATGTATCACAACCCTGATTTTTCTAGTCTTATTTTGTACAGAAATAACATTTGTGTGCAACCTGTTCTTATGCCACAAACCCATGGTAAGTCAAATTGTTTAATCCTGATTTAACCATCTTTTCAATTTCATGTTTATAGCTTAGTGAATGAATCTTGTCAAACAATTTAACCTTGACAGTTGAATAGTCTAGGTAGAGAATCAAAGGAGTTCATTAGCATAATCTGAAATCCTGGAAGAAATAAGATAGAAGTAGATAGTTTGTTTTGTTTTAAAAAAAAAAGATGTCAAGATTGTTAATCAAAATGCACCCAAGGAAGAAAAAATGTCAGGCAAGTAGGTTGGATAGGTAGAGATGAAGTTAAGCTAATCATATCTTTTAGATTATTGAGATCATAGCTTCAAGCAAGCATCAACAAGTGAAAAGAGGTAAAAATATGTCGAAAGGATGAGGCACTGGTCTCCATAAAGCCAGAAATTTGAAGTTCTGGACACCTCCTGAAAAGGAGCTGCCCTCCCCAAGTGGAGCTACTGTTAGTCATCAGTAATTTTTTTCTTCATATATGACTAAATGATTTCCCTAGATTTCTAGAAACAAAGTTCATGAACATTGTGAGTTCTATAAATATCATCGCGTTTATCTTCCTTAAGATAATTTTTCACTATTTCATCATTCCATCATGTCAAGCTCTGCTTTCCAGTCCCAGAAAACCCATTAGGGTCCCATGTCACTCATTTTGTCTATATGTTGTCACCTTTGGCCCAAATCCTATGTTTTTTTTTTCCTAAAACCCCCCACAGCTACCTAAGGCCACCTATCAAACAACTCTATTGTGTCTCCCAAAAATACCCCAAGAATTGATTGTCTCAAAACTGTCTCTGTAGGCTCTTTACATAAATCAAGTACATTGGATTTTGGATCTTCAATACATCAGTTTATCATAAAATTTGTTTTACGCTTGATGACCCCAAAATTTAATTTTTTAGTTCAAAGCCAAGTACAAGGAACCTTCCACTAGGTCACGTAGGGTTTCACAAGTCATAGGGTGGATTTGGTATCCTAAAATCTCTATTTTTCCTATGTAAAGAGACTACATTCAAAGAAGAAAAGGGACAAGTAACTTTGTCCAAAATTGATCAAAGGGTCATTCAAGAAAGACCTCCTTGGCCTAGTGCACAAATTCTACAAGAGACAACTGCCCTTGCTCATATTATTGAAAAAAGATAAAGATGGACATAAGCCTAGAAAAGAGGTAAGGTAATAGGGTGAAATCACCACAAAAGGCACCCACATCAAAGAAGAAGGCAACAAGGCCTGTGTTTGAAGAAAATCAGGGTCTGTGACTGATTTGGCAAAAAAATTGAACCAGTGCAAGGAATCATTACTAGGGCTACAAGGACAGAGGTCACCTCGACTCCATCCAGTGCACATTGAAGATTTTTAGAAATAATTAATGAGTTTAGAGAAGTTTTAGAGAAATTAGAAGAAAACACTATTTACTTTTTTCTAATAGCCCTAAAACCTAGGAGTTTGGGAAGGATGAAAAACTAGTCAAAAAATGATGATAAAACCTCCTTCATAATAGAAAATGGCATTCAAAGGGTTTCAAGTTGCCCTCTAAGGGTTTGACCAAAGAGCATTGATTCCCCCTCACCAAAAGGACAAATGACAAAGACTGTCAGTGCAAGGGCCTAAGTTTTCAAATACAGTCAGAAGATTTCAAAGTGGTCAAAAGGGAGGCAAGCATGAGATGAAAAGACTAAGGAGGAACCAGAGATATATCATTTTCAACATGGTCAAATAAACAAACATGTAATTAGTCTAAAAAAAAATCAGAGAAGCCTCCAACAAGGGTTTCCTTATGAAAAGTATATTCTACAAAAGATAGCTAGCCATGAATCACACTTCTGCAGGACTGTTGAAGATGGCTACCTACAGGAAGATTGATAAGGTTAAACAAACCTAATGTTTATCACAATTATGGCACATATGAAGACTAAAGGAATTGTTGATGCCAACTTCTAGGGTTTTCCCACCAAGAGGTTTTCGCTGCTTCAAAGTAAAAACATGACAGAATGTCAGTTAAAAAAGAGAAAATTTCTTCTCTTTAGTCTCATCCACCAAGAAAATCAAAGGAATAAAGATACATGATTGAAGACTCCAAGGTGAAGGTGCCAAAATGATTACATTTTTAATGTTTACAAGACTTTAAATTCATGAAAAGGATAAAGTGAAGAAAACCTTCAAAAAAGAGCCCTAATGTCACTGTCTGCCTTTTTTCCTCAAAACTTTGTCAAAATGACCTTTGCTTTTCAAAAACAGGTTCATGCTACCAAAATGTGGATAAGAAGCAAAGTTTAATTTTATTTAAAAATGTTTGTAAATCCAAGAGAAACAAATTGATGCTCCAGCCAAGGAAAAAACCATTTTTTTTTTAATTCTACCACCTACAGGACAAAAAGACCAAAAATACAATGAAAAAGTGAGAAGGGAAACAAACATTAGAAAGTGGGTTTGACTATGAAACTATTTTTCAAAAAGGAGTATAAAAGTCTTCTCTCCCTCTTCCCAACTCATTTTTTCCTTTGAGGGAGAGATAGAAAACCATTGGAGAATTTCTGGGCGATTTTTTGAAGAACTAGTTGAAATTTCCAGGAGTTGCGCACAGGTGAAGACGCTATGCACAGAGCCTTCGGTGCTGCGCACAGGGGAGGAAGATATAGTGCAAAAAATCACTGCGCTATGTACCAAAGGGCCGGTGTTACACAAAGGTTGTGGCACTACGCACACGCCCAATTCTGGCCCGACTTTCCCACCATTCAACGGTGATGTGCACAGGGAAGGCCCGACAGGCCCAATAACTTGCTCGAGGCACCCACAGCCTCCCCAAAACTACGCACAGGCCTGCCAATAGCCTAGCCCAACCTGATGCTGTTCATAGGGAAGGCTTGACAGGAACAACTAGTCGGGTGGTGCTGCACACAGAGGAATTTTGGCTAGATTTTCCAAAAAGTGGCCAAAATCACTTTTTTTCCTCCTCAGATTTTCCCCTGGCTCCTGAAAAAAGTTTGAAAAGGTTGGTGGTCACTCTTCTTTTCCCTCCAAAGTGTTTTCTTTGCATCGATAATCAAAGGATAATATCAAAAACCTAAATTGGCTAAACCCTAATCTTCATAGAAAATTCTCATTTAACATTCTAGGGCAAGAAATTACTAGTTAGAGAGTGATCATTAGCATGAATACACTCAATAAAAGCTAAGCCTACTTCTAAACACTAAAAATATTCCTTTACTTCTTCCATTTTGCCTTTATTTGTTAAAATTTTCCCTCACCATCACTCATTTTTCTCCCTAGACCTAAAGCTCTCACCAAACTAAAAACCATTTTGTTCAAAGACACAATCAGTCACCATGTCTAGAGATGAAGAAATCAGTAGGGCAAACACAAAGTTTAATGAGGAAGAGTAGGAGAATGATGATGACAAGGAAGAGGGAGATGAACATGGTAGTCATGAATACAAACACAAAGAGCACTTGGAGGAAGGAATGGATGGTAATGATGCAAATAAATCACTCCCAAGTACAAAAAAGGGTGGTGCTGATGAACAAGATAAGGACCAAGAATATAGTGAAGACATTGATGAAGGAAACAGTGATAAAGAGAATGTCACTGATAAGACAGTCAGTGAGGAAAAGGACAACAAAAGAGATAGTCATGACTGTCATGACAACTATCATGACTGTCGTGACACTAACCAGTCTCTTAATGACAATAAGAATGAAAGTGATAGTGTAGGGAGTGATGAATAAGGGGACCCTAATGAGGAACAATGCCTAAGTAAAAATCAAGTGCAGGGGCTAGTGATCAATTTAAAGGCCAAAGTGACAACATAGAAGGCAGTGGAGAAGATAATGATAATAATGGTGTTGATAGTGATCAAACATGGCATGGTATGACTAATGGGGATCATAATGAAAGAGAAAGAGCTGATGACAACACCATGGGTCATAGCCAAGATGAGGACACTCCTAAAAACATCATTACACCGCTTGCATGCACATATCAAAGAGGGTCAATCAGCTCCAAAACTTGACAAAGGCAAGGAGGAAATGGGCAAAGGTAAGAAAGGTAAAAGAGGAAAAGAGCATGATATCCTTGGATTTTTGGCTGAGGTTTCTCAATAGGTGTCCAAGACCTCTTTAGGGACCGCTCCACCAATTTTGGGGAAAATTGAACAAAATTTTGTGTTTTTGAAATTTTGATGCCTTTGTGCGCAGAACCCTTGGCACTGCCCACAAATATGGTGCATCCTTAGCTTGAAAAATTGAAATTTTTGGATTCCTCTCATTATCAGTAGTCTGCTCACAAAATTTCAGATCATTTGGAGCAGTTTTGACCCCCCAAAAGGTAAAAAAACACCAAAATTTTTGACCATTCTGCCTCATTTTCAGGCAAGGTGTTGTGCACAAAAAAGTGTTGGGAGAATGGGTTTTTGGATAGGAAAATGGCACTCATTTAGGAAAAATAAAGTATTTATATAAATTAGACTCATCACACTTTCCAACGAGCCATCACAGAGCCAAATCCGGCATCGGTAAGGGGTCCAAAACTTAGTCACAAAAGACCCTATTTTCTGCTGAAGTGGCGTTGCGCACAGAGACTGTCTAAGTGTGTTTTGGACCAAAAGTCAACAAAACACACTCATTTATTGCAAATTGATATTTTTATTTTTTGAGGCAAAA
This sequence comes from Pinus albicaulis, assembly GCA_034641835.2. Taxonomy (NCBI): domain Eukaryota; kingdom Viridiplantae; phylum Streptophyta; class Pinopsida; order Pinales; family Pinaceae; genus Pinus; species Pinus albicaulis. Next base: position 976,894,282 of record CM076571.1, on the reverse strand, counting down.
CACTCTAGAATTAGGTGCAAATAGTTATTTTGGCATTTATTTATGAGGATATTATGTGCATTGGGCCAAGCATGGTCTCTTGGCCATAAATGACATTTATCGTTGAATTTGACATTTTCCTACCATATTTAGGGTTTTAGTCCTCCTTTGCTCCATAAATAGAGCAAGAGGGCCTCATTTATTTGGTTGGCATTTGATGAGATTTGAGAGCAATACATGGTTTATATGAGCTTGGAGAAGAAATTGGTGTTGTGAAGTTGATGAATGGCTTATTTGGCTTGATGATGGAGAAGCTTGTTCGTAGGATTCCTTAGCTTGGTGAATGGTGATGTCTTCTTAACTTGTTAATGTTTTTATTGTTATCATTATGTTTCATCCTTCTTGGTTGCTATAAATAAGAAAAGTATAGGTTGAGACATGCTCTTTGAGGCACCTCAGTCCTCCTGTTTGTTATAGCCTTGATGTTTTTCTCTATTTGGTCAGCTGAAGGAATTGTTGATTGCTCCTTAGGTCCACCTAAGCTTGTTTTTGTTTCATGTATGGTTAGTATGCTAGTTTACAAGTATGATTCACAGTATGCACTGCTTATTTGAAGATTTCAAAACTCTATCTTGAAACCTTTCTTTGGAATATTGTTTCCTAGGTTAAGTCAAAGAGGTCTCGTTCGATCTTGCCCTTTGTCCATGCCTACCAACTTGTTTCAGAGTTCTCTATATCTTGATTTATGATGTTTATGATTTCCATCTTCATAGATTAAGTTATTTGTGATCTTGTATGTTTTCCCAAAGAATGGAGGTGAATTTACTAAAGTTAGAAGCTCTTATTCTCTCTATGTTTCACTGACATGTTTATCTTGGATATTTATTTGTTTAAAATATTATCATAGAGTAAATGGTTTGCCCTAGGTCTTTCTTAGTATCTTGTGCTAATCATATTTAAGACCTCATTTTTCATAGGTATTTTACAAAGGACTCTTAATTTTCCTTTGCCTTACCTTATTCACAAACTTGATGTCCATCCCACTTCACTCATAAAATTAAAGGATCCATTAACCTTGCTAGATTGGACTTGCACTGCACTCTGATTCATTATTGAGACACCCTTGAATTTCATTGACTCCATAGCCCAATGGCTTTGTCAGAATCTCACTCCACCTATTCAACTTGACCATCTTACCGAACCAAAACAAACAAAAAACCATACACTTAACAACTAGCCTAAAATCAAAACCCTAAAAGCAAAAAGAACACATCCTTTGCACCTAATAGGGAGATCCCTCTTTGAGTCTAGGAAGGCTAGATCCTAGGACTCCAAAGACTGGTTCCATGTTACCTTGTCATTCGGTATACCAATCTGCCAAATGACGGGACCCTAATAGTGTCCAGAACTTCAGATATTAATTCTATGAGTTTATGAAGACGAGTGCCTCATCCATTGGGCATATTTTTCTTCTCTCATTTGCTGATGTTTTCCTTGAAGGTATGATCTTAAGAATCTGAAAAACATGACTGCTTCAACCTCATCTCTACCTACCCATTATACTTTTTCCTATCATTTTTTCTTCGTGTGGGTACACTTGGATTGGAAAACCCTTGACATTCTTTTTGTTTTGAAAGCAAAACAATCTATCTATTTGTACCCTTATTACTTCCAAGGGTTCAGATTATGCTAGTGAACTCTTTTATTCTCTACCTAGACTATTCATTTGTCAATATTAAGCTATTTGAGAGGCTTCTTTCTCTATTAATCTACTGACATGAAATTGAAAACATGATTTAAACTAGGATTAATCTATCTGATTTACCATGGGTTGTGGCTTTGGGACAAGATGCACAGAGACATTATTTTTGTACAAACAAAACTAGAAAGTATGAGGGTTTTGTTTCATCATTTGTTTCATTTGTTATTCATCCCTATCTTTCTCTTTGGTTTAGTTTTGAGCATTGAGAACCAACATCTTTTCTCCCTAATCTATTCCTACTAACAACTCAAGCTTAAATGTTTTGACAAGTATTCTTTCACTAACTTACTAGCAGAAATTCAAAAAAAGTTCCGCCATGATTAGGCTAGATGATTGAACAAGACTATTTTTCTTAACAATAAGTGGAATTTAGGCTTGCACACTTTAAATAGTACTATTTTTTGGGAATGGGGTTGTACCTCTTCTTCAAATCTGCCCTCTCTTTCCTTCCTTTGTTTTTGTGTTTTTTGTTTTTATGATCTCTCATCATGCAGTGTTATGTACAATGAATAAAAGCTTCAAACTAGGACTCTTATCAAAAATATTTCTTCAGCATCCTGCCATTGACAGGACCTCCAAATAACTCTTCTCCATTTATCCCTTGTAAAAAGAAAGCATTATTACCTCTAGCTGAATGAATGATATAAGGAACTTTCCACAAATTCTCAAATTTTCCATGTTTACCTTTGTCCTCCCTCTTAGAATCCCATTTCAACACTGTGTCTCCAATGTGGAAATCATTGGCTTTGGTTCTTCTGTCAAAGATCTTCTTTATGTTTTCTTTCACTGCTTGTGTCCTTTTGTAGACTTCCTCCATTGACTGTTGCAGATGAATGGTTTGGTTCAACCTCCTTTGCATGTCATTTTCTTCTGATTGCACTTCTTGGAGGAGCTTCATGACTGGAACTCCCAAAGATGTTGGGAATAATGCATCGATGCCATACACTAGTTGATAGGGAGACATATCGATTGACTTCTTGGTGGTTAGTCTATCAGCCCATAGTGTATGCACTAGTTTTCCATGCCATGCTTTTTGGTTCTGTTCCAGCAGCTTCTTGATAATGTTTACCAGAATTTTGTTGGAGGACTCAGCGAACCCATTACCTTGAGGGTAATAGGCTGTGGAATTCCCCAGCGTGATGTGATACTTATAGAAAAATTCAACCATTCTTTTGGATCTAAAGGCAGCAACATTATCTGTAATGATCTTTCTAGGACAACCAAAACGAGACAGGATGTTGGTCTTAAGGAATTTTATAATGACTGAGTCAAAGGGATGGCTTCTACCCACTTGGTGAAATAATCAGTAGCAGTGATGATCCACTTGTGTTGGGTAGATGAATAAGGGTGGATTTCCCCAAAAATGTCCAAACCCCATTATTGAAAAGGAGCTTCAACACTGATGGGATGCAAAGGAAAATGTAAAATTTTTCTCTTGCCATGAAAAATTTGGCACTTATGGAAAGTCATAACCATTTTGTGAGTGTCAGAGAAAAGGGTGGGCCAATAGTAGCCAGCTCTAAGGATTTTGTTAGATGTGGTTTTCCAGTAGAGATGACCTCCACACTCTCCCTCATGAACCTCATGCATGATTCTATATGCATCATCTTCAAGCAAACATTTAAGAAATATGGAAATAGAATTATTCCAATACAAAGCTCCATCTAAAATGCAGAATTTGAAAGATTTTTGTTTCAAGAATATAGCTTTTGTCTTGGATAAGGTAGGAGGAGCATTGAGATAAAAAATTACATATAGAATATCAGCATACCAAGATGAGCTCAGAAATACTTATTCAATGTGGGGAGCTGTGAATTCTTCCTGTTCCTCTAATGCATCAACCATATTGATGTCTAGTGCTTGGAAATTTGATTCAACCATGGGTTTTGTGAGTCCTTGTCCTTAATCAGTTTAGTGGGCCTGATTTCTAAATCATATTCTAAGATAATAGAAATCCATTTACCCCTTTTACCATCAAGGTCTTGATTTAGAATGTCCTTGAAAACTATGTGTGGAACAAAAGCAATGATATGATAGTGAAAAATGTAGACTCGAAAATGTTTTAATGCTCTGATCAAGGCACAGGATTGTTCCTCCATGATGTTATATTTTAAGGGAGCATCTCTCAAAGCCTTACTAAAAAATTCTATGGGCTGTTCTTTCCCCATCATGTTATTTTTCAGCAACACTACAGCAACGGTGTGTTTGGATGCAAAGTAGAAAATGTAGAAGTCCTTGGTAAAGTCAAGATTGAGTAGAACTGGTGTTTGGGTGAGTGCCTATTTTACCAATTAAAAATATTGTTTGGCTTCCAAGGTCCACTTAACTCCTATCTCCTTTCTGAGCATGTTTGTAATACTCCTTAGGAGTTCAGCAAGGTTGGGGATGAACCTTCTAAGGAAGTTGATATTTCCAATGAAATATTGCAACTCCTTTATGTTTCTAGGATGGCTGATTTGCAATATACCTTCGATCCTTTTGGGGTCTATTTTGATTCACTCTTCAGAGATTATGTGGCCTAGGATCTTACCTTCCTAAAGACCAAACAATGTTTTCTTAGGATTCAGAGATAGGCCATACTTCCTACACTTTTCAAAGACTTTCCTCAAGTGGACTAAGTGTTCTTCATCAGTCTTCGAATAGACAGTGATGTCATCAAGGTAAATGACTATGAAGTAACCTATGTCTTCTGAAAAAGCTATGTCCATGGCCCTTTGAAAATTGGCCCCTACATTCATTAACCCGAAAGGAATTTTGACATACATGAATGTGCCCCAAGGTGTAGTGAAAGCAATTGTCTGTTGAACATGAGATTTGATCCAAAGTGTTTCCAGTTCATATTCACCATTATGTTGTTGTTCAAGGTTGCTAGAGTTTTGGCTTTTGATTTCTTCATTCGGTGTTTTGTTTGACTGTTGTGGTATGTCTCGATCTGTCTCAATTTCATTTACCTGTTCACTGATGTTATCTTCATTATACAAGATAAATTACTCATGGTACGAATGAATGGAATAAATAGGGGTGTTGTCATCAGTTAAGTTTAGATTTTCAGAATAATTCCCTATGTTCAAAACTCTCAAAAATTGGGACCTGTAGATATCTTGGGTTATCATTTCAATGAGAGGTATGGTTATCTTGATTTTAGCAATCTCTCTCTCAAAATTGAAAAGCAATTGTGTTTTGGGCATATTTACATCAGTTTTATCAACTATAATTTTTTCTACAATTTTAGTTTGTTGATTTTGATTTGGTACTTTGAACAAAAGAGTTTTCTTAGGGCCACTAGTAGAGGCACTAGGGCAGCTTGGGTCACCACTTGGTTGGCTAGTTTTGTCTCTGTTTGGGTCAATTTTCTTAGCCATGGTGTTGGTACTGTCTGTTGTCCTCTTAGGAGTATTTTCAGGTTTCTTCCTAACAACAGTGTCTAACTTGTTCTTCTTGGAGTTTTCTTGGTTCTTTTTGCTCCTAAGGTCATATTGCCTATGGATCTCCATTATGGCATTTTCAAATATTAATTGGTAGTCTTAAAAATCCTCATAGTTTGTTTCACTTTGATCTTAGGAAAATAAAACTTGTTCTTCTTCAGTGAGAAAAACATCACCCTCATTATCAGAACCTATCAAGTTTACATGGTTTTCTTTAGGTTCTTCAGACTCTCTTCCCCCTTCATCTACATAACTGTCCTGGAAAGGGGGCCTAATTTGTTGGTCATTATCTCTTGGTATGTTTTGGGGAGGGTCTCTTCTGAAGTTTGGATTCCTATTTTTCTTTTGGGGATTTTCTTGGTTTTCCCTAGGAGGTGTTCTTTCACTCAAGTTTTATCCTTTCCATCATTCTTTCCATTACCCTCACCAAATTGTCAAATTTGGCATTAGATGAGGAGGTTGAGGCCATATTTTCATCTTTGTAGGTGACTCTATTTTCTTACCTCAGCCTAGACCTTTTTTCAATCAGGTTGTCCTCTACACTCACATCTACCCTTTGCATGTCTTCTAAAGTTAGGGGATATTTCTCTCTTAATTCGTAAGCCATATCAAGATCAAAACCTTCCGGAAATTTTGCTAAAGCTAATCCTTGTGGGGGTTTCATGTTTGGTGGGAGGGAATTGTAAACATTATTGAACCTTGTGCAATAGTCTTGGACACTTTCCCCAACATTAATAAAAAAAATGTTGTTATATTCTCAGAGGATTTGGAGGGGGTTTCTCTTGATTTCCCACTTGTTTATAAATGTTTGGTAAAGGGAAGGGAGATCATGTATGCTTTCAGGAGTTAAGATTTCGAACCATTTATTGACTTCTCCTCCTAAGATTTGTGAAAAAATCCTCATTTTTATGGTTTCCTCCTCTAGTTCCATGTAATCAAAGGCATCATTTATCCTATCTACATGTTGTTGGGAAGTGGTGGATGCAGATCTAGAAAAGTGAGGGATTTTGGATTGGTAGTCATTTCGTAAAGGTAACAAAGGTTGTAATGCCAGGGGGGCATACCATGCTACCATGATGGGAGGGAATGGGATCCAAGGAGGATTTACAAGGGGAGGTTTTGTGAGAGGAGGTGGGGGATGAAGTGGAGTGGTTTGAACAATGGATGTGTGGATGGGGGTGGTAGAGGTACTTGAACCAGCAAACTAATTTTGAGCAGGATTGGGATAAAAAGAGCCAAAGTGAAGGAGAAGCTGAAAGTCGGGAGGAGTGGAAGGAGAGGCTTCTCTACTAGAACTTTGCTGCAAATCTATGGGCTCAAGGTCGGTCTAGTAAATGTAGAAAATGAATTAACATAAAAACATATTACAGAAAACACAGAAATGAAACTAGACAAAACATTGGTGGAAAAGGAAGAAGCCTTATGGCTTCTTCATGTATTCTCACTTATTAAAAGAATTTAATTTACAATTTAAATAGATGAGAGAAGATAGTCCATGCTATCTTAGAATATTTTGGTTGAGATAATTTCTCACCAAAAACCCACCAAGATAGGAGTTCCGAAACAAACTCCAATATTTGAGGAACAACCCAAGAGTTAGGCACATATTCCTAACTAGGAATATTTAATTAATTAATTTATTATTTTAGATTTATTATTGTTATTTTAGAGAGGCTAAAATTCCATCCTTCAATGAAAAATCCAAAATAAGAATGAGGAACCATCTTCCAAGTTCTCATGTTGATCCTAAAAAAAAACATTGCCTAAAAAACCACCAAAGATGGATGCTGAGAAACTGCAATCTGAAGAGACCATGAGTCAGCTGTATGTCTGATTCATCTCTGAATTGCGCTTGAAAACTCCATCAAGTGCCAAGTTGCAAAAGGATCCATTTTTCCTTTGCATGGAAGCAACATCCTTTGTCCACTGACAAAATTTTTTTGGAGCCCACTGGTTGATGATGTCGAAAACAACTCACTGTTTCTTTTGCTGTGTTGAAAATTGTTCACTGATTCTTTGCTATCGACTGCCCACTGGAAAATTTGTTGATTCTCACTGGCTTCTTTTGCTAGTTTTGTTGAGACTTTCAGTCTGAAAATCACTGTCAATCTCATTGACATTTTCCCCCCTTTGTCAACTGAAAGGAGAGACACTTCTCTTGGAAAGTATTCCTGAACTTCCCCCTTCAGGTGTAGGAGTTTTACACTGTTGTACTCCCCCATTCAACTGCATGAGAGTACCATCATCTTTTCACTGTTGGCTGCACTATGTGTGATCGTATGCAGTTGTAGAACTAAAGCAATCTCTTAACTGTGGATAACCATTCCCAAGGGTTGATCCATTAATAATGTATCTTCAATCTGGATGATTTGTGTTGATCACGACATTTTTCTAAGGAATGATTGGACTTGCCACAATGGCTACAGGGATGGAGATCAAAACAATGATCTTCCATATGACCGGTTCTCTGACAATGAGAAAATTTCGGTTTGACTTCAATTTCAGGTTGTGTGGAATTCTATTTTTCTACAACTTTGGGTTGTGTGCATTGCTGGTTGTCTGCAACTGTCTCTGAATGTGCTGAGGGGATCTGTTCAAGAAATCCCGCATTGACAAACTGAATGGGCTTGGAATAATTAGGAATATGTAAGTTGGCATCATCTTGGACATATCCTAAGCCTCGTCGATTCTTGTTATTGTGAATTTCTTCCCAGGCTTGATGATGGGCTTGGAAGAAATTGGAAGTGGAACAACTTTGACACTTGAAGCTGTCGAGATAAATGACATATCATCTGGATGGTTCAAAGACTTGAAAGTATCACTCTTCTCTTGCAATTCAATCCTTTGAAGTTGTGACTCGAGTTGAAAAAATTCAATGGTTTCCTTTGTTTGTTGCAGATGCCGTGAAAGATCAGCAAGAGTGTCTTTGCTAACGTGCACCATGTCTTCATCACTTGAGATGATAAAACTGTGAAGAATGTTTAACAAATGAATATGTTGTGCCATATGAACTTGCGCACTTGAAAATAGGCTCTCTTTTGGAGATGTCTTACTTTGAACTGTTTCACTTGAATGTCAGGCTCGCGTGAATGTGGCTTGAATGGCATGATCGCTTGATTTGTTGCTTATTGTGCTTGCTTGGAACACTTGCTAGAATTGTAGAATTTTCTTGCTTAAACTTTGGTATTCACGCTCGCTTGATGACGATCGCATTTGCTTGAACACTTCACTTGACTAACTTGATGATTTTACGCTCACTTGAATGAATAACTATGCTCGCTTGATGTCGATCTCAACTTGCTTGATTGTTTTAACTTGTTTGGTTGTTGTGATGATTGCCGCAATAAACTTCACTCTGGCTCGGTTGATGTGTTGATATTTGCACTGAATTGATGAAAATTGGTTGAATAAATAATCATGCTCGCTTGTAGGAGATGTGAACTTGTAGCTTGTTTGATTTCAAAATTCATGCACTCACTTGATTTTGTGTAAAGGAAGGGTGTCGAACACTGTCGACAATGCACCCAAGAAAGCTTACAATGATTTTAATGATTCACTTGCTCTCTTAAAAATTCATTAACAATGAATTTTTAATGATTCACTTAAATCAATGAATTTGATTACAAGTTCTTTAAAGGGATTTGCAAGAATGTTGATGAAGACTTTGCTGTGAAAAGCATTAAATTGACTAAGTGAATTTGTTGTTTGATGTAGAATGCTGATGTAGAAAATCTTCGATTATATGTTGTAGTTGTGTAGATGCATGTGTTGATCTTGCAACTATTTCATTATATGTGTTGTGCCTGCTGATGTATGCAATATTAAATGAAATCATTGATGTGTCACAACTAGACACAAATAAAAAAGCAACAACATGAAGCCATAAAAAACATGCACCATCATAAACACACATGGTGTACCTAAGATCCCCTTATTCAATTTCGGGCGGATCTAGGACACATCAACACCAAAAAAATGATATTTTTATTGAGTACATAAGAAATCCCCACCTTCAAGTAAATAATATGCCAAGCTCAAAAGCGAAAGCAATTTGTCTTCAAAATTTGGATATGCACCAACTCAATCTCTCTCAAAGAAAAAGGGTACTTGGAATCACAACAATGACTTTCCCTTATCACTCCAAATTTACAAAATATGCACCTTATTACTCCAAAAATTACAAAAATAATTTCACTCCATCACTTCAAAAACCCTCACTCCATAAAAAATGCACACTTACCTCTCCATTTACAAAAAATATATAAAATAGAGAAAAATTCCACTATTCCCTATTTTTCATAGACTCTAGAATGAGCACACTCCACTCATTCCTCTCATTAAAAACATGTAATATGAGAACTTTTTTGAAATTTTCAAAACGAAATTAAGAACCCACATCAGAAAAACTACCACAAACCAATATTCACATGGTTGAAACTCAGAGCCTTGACTTAACAATAAAGACGAGTGGCCAAATGGAGATTTCTTACCATCCATAGGCTATGCAATCTCTGGAGCTGAGGATTGTGAAAATTTGAAGCTTTTTTGCCCATGTTGAAAACCCAGATGGCGAAAATCTTGATGTGGAATGATCATTTGGTGACTGAGGATTAGGACAAGGAGGATTAAGAGGAGCCAAAATAGAAGTTGTGTCTATTGGAGCGAGATCTAAACCTTCAGTCCTGCTAGTCTCCATTCCATTTGAAGTGTTTTTGGCCAGTTGTTTCTATTTAAAATGTTATCTTTAAAGCACTATGCAGGAGGAAAATATCACTGTTGTAGGGTCACTCGTCAATAGCTTCTTATTCAGGTCCGTATGAATTTTGAGTTTGATATCGCAAATCAAGGTCCTGTTTGGAGCATGAACTGTATTATAGTACCTATAACTGGAAAGTTTTGATTATCCAGATTCTCCCATTGGAACTTATTTGCAACAGCCTTTCCACACTTGGAATGAAGGATCCCACCACGCATACTATGACATTCTATTTAACCAGAAGATACAACACTTTACATGCACTAATTGAAGAAACTGCAAGTCATAATTCTGCTTGCAATGCAATTTTTTTGAAACCAAACCTTATTTGTCAAAACCAATTAATTATTTTGTCATGATTTTCTCTATAGTATGTTTTTTTACCAATTAATCACTTTCATAGTCTTCTTCATCACCAAATGTGAAAACTGATGCATCTGCAGCAATTGCCTTAAAATCACTTGCTATAATTGTGTCTGACTTCCCAGCCTCCTGCTTATATGTGCCCATCGAACTCGGATTTCCGCTTAACATTGTGGATCGACCTTACTAATGTCAATTCCACCAACCAAAGTCCCAAAACTTGGCATCGATTTATACAATCAAATTTCTATTCTCCATTATGAATTTGATACAGAATTTGATACAACAAAACAAATGTCTGATTTGATGGCATGGATTAATTTAGCAAGTCGGATTGTATCAATTGGAAACATAATTCACTCTCAATTCAATGCAGAGTCAAGAATTACCTTTCACACCAGCTTTGATATGTATTCAATTCGTCTGCGTTCAATTCTCATAGGCCATACAGTACGCAACAATCTGTAGAGCTTCCTTATGAGCTGAATCAAATTCATTTTCTTCTCCATACGTTACGTCTTTGTAGTGAGCGCTCCTTTAGCTGGTTTCCATCCAATTCCATTATGTCTGCGCTATGCAGATCCTCCCATCAATCCATTCTCTCCACAAAATTTTTCACATACACCAAAAATCTCACCGCAGCTCTGATACCATATGTAGAAAATGAATTAACATAAAAACAGATTACAAAAAACACAGAAATGAAACTAGACAAAACATTGGCGGAAAAGGCAGAAGCCTCATGGCTTCTTCATGTATTCTCACTTATTAAAAGAATTTAATTTACAATTTAAATAGATGAGAGAAGATAGTCTATGCTATCTTAGACTCTTTTGGTTGAGATAATTTCTCACCAAAAACCCACCAAGATAGGAGTTCCTAAAAAAACTCCAATATTTGAGGAACAACCCAAGAGTTAGGCACGTATTCCTAACTAGGAATATTTAATTTATTTATTTATTATTTTGGATTTATTATTGTTCTTTTAGAGAGGCTAACAGTAAATCCCACTTTGTGACTTGGTTTTGAAAATTTTTCTTGTATGATGTAAGTCAAACTGGGGATCTTGCAAGGCTGTAAGATGTTTAGGGAAAGAGCTTGCTCTATGAATGGTCCTAACAGTAGTTGAGTTTTCAGTTTTAGAAGTTTTCCACAAAATATTTTCTGGGTCATCAACTATGGTGGGAGGGTTTGGTTCTGGGTGAGATCTGGTACTGATCCTTTGTGAAGCCAGATTTCAAAGCCAAACTATAGAGAGGCTGGAAGTTTATGACTATTTTCAGAAGGCTAACTTCTCCTAGTGTTTGCTAAGCTCACATAATGTGTGACTAGGCTTCTAAACTTCTCAGGGCTGACTTGACACAATCCTAAGGAAGTCTATGAACACTAGTAAAGTTAGAAGGCCTACTGGAGGCTTGTGGAGTCACTAGGTGGATTTTTTTTGTTGTTTTAAGGATATATATTTATGGTCCACAACCAATAACTTACAAAAAACCAATCTAGGGATGTTTTGGGGTTTTATGTGTTCCTTTATGTAGCCCTAAGGTTTCTATTAGTGTCCTCTAATTGAGTCATCATTTTGCTAGGATGGTGAAACAGTTAGATTCTACTCTTGGCTAACAGTTGAGTTTTATATGATTAGATAAGGGTTTCTGAAGTCCTAAGGGGTACTTAGATTGTCACTAACTTAGAAGGTCCCACTGTGATTTCCATTATGTTAGGTTCCTGTGATTTGCTAGATTGGTGAGATCAAATGCACAGGATAACATCAGACCAGTCTTTGGAGTCCTAGGACCTAGCATTCCTAGTCTTAGAGAGGGCTCTCTCTATTTTATGCAAAGGATGTGTACTTGTTTTCTTTTAGGGTTTGATTTTAGGCTAGTTGTTAAGTTTAGTTTTGGTTGGGGTAGATGATCAAGTGGAATATATGGAGTGAGGAAATATTTAATTCATTGGGCTATGGTGTCAATAAAATTCATGGAAAGTTCAATAATGAATCAGAGTGGATCACAGGGAAAATCTAGCATGGTCAGATGGATTTTCAAGGTTTTTGTGAGATGAAATGAACATCAAGTTTGTGAACAAAGTGGGGCAAAGGGAACTTAAGAATCCTTTGTCAAATACTTTAACAAGAAGCGACTTCGACACTATTTAGCACAAAGAAGTAATCAATAGACACGACACACCAATAACTCTTTGATTCAACTCAAAAAAATAAGCATTTAAGACAAACAATCCAGTGAGATATAGAAGGCGAGAAACTCATTTAACTTCTAGTGATTTCACGTTCAAGGTTAGAAAAAATTTAAGATAAACATATAAATTTAATCAAGAAGAGGGAACTCCTAAACATCATTGATCATATCCATAAAGATCTTTAAAACAACTATTCAAGCATGGACAAAGGGTATGATCGAAACATAGCCTCTTTGGAAAAACCTAAATAGTGGTACTTCAAATATAGATCTCAAGAAAAATGTTTTAGTGACATCAAACAAGCAGGGCTAACCATAAAACATATTTGATACCTAATGTATTGAAACATTCATGAGATAAACAAGCTTGGGTGGGTCTAGTGAGTAACTAAGAATTCTCTAAAATGACCTAGCAGAGGAAAACATAGAGGCAGTGAAGAACAAACAGAGCTAAGGTGCCTTTGAAAAACATTTCTTAGTCTAAAACCTTTGTCCTACTGTAATATAGAAGGATGAAACAACATGATACATAAGAAAACATGAACTGAATAGAACCAAAATTTGTCAAAATTTTCCCAAATTTGGTGGATGCCTTCCTTATGGGGTTTGAGAGGCCTAGAGAGAAGCGTGAGCCAATATTCCAAGGTTTACTTGGTTTTTTGCCTCTTTGAGTGCTTAGATTTTGGCTTGGGCCTTTTTGAGTTTAGCCCTTGCAACTTGGTTTCTCCGGGCACAATGCTTGGTCATATTCCTTTAGAGATAAAGATCCTTATTGGATTTCTACAATTTAGCCTCCAAGTGTATGTTAGCTCTTTCTAGCCAAGGCTCCCGATCATATGATATCTCCATGGCCAATAGCTCATCTAGAGGGAGATACTCTTCCAAGGCTGATTCTTGTTCTCTTTTTTTTGCCAAGGCCTTCTTTAAACCCATGGTTCTTGGTCTCCTCCTAGACTGCCCCTCTTCATCCTCACTTTCCTCATAGGTGCCCATGAATTCCTCTAGCTTTACCTGTGCCCTTTGAGCTTCTTTCTAGGCCCTGATTGCTCTAGCCTTATAAATGGCATTTTATGCCCCTAGCTTCCTGTTATCCATCTCAAGGGCATCATTCACACTCTTGGCCCTATTTATATTTTCTTGGAGGTCTTCAATTAGGGAATTTTTGTTTAGGATGATCAAGTTTGAGATCCTTCCTTCATTCTCCTCGTCACTGTCAATTTGAATGATTTAAAACTCTCTCTCAACTTCATGCTGATCTTATTCTTCTTCCTTTAACTTTTGTTTTCATTTTTCAAGCTTCTGAGCTGAGGTGGATGGCATGGTCCCTTGCCTTTTAGAGGCAGAAAACACAAGAATTTTCCCTCTTTGATATGTGAATGGAAGAGGTTTGATGGTGATCATTTCAATTTCTTGATCATGGATGCCATAATTTGTTTCCATGTATTCTTATTCATTACCCTAACTGCTGCTTTTTCCTTTGGTGGCATCTTTCTTAACATTGCCAAAACCTCTTTTGCTTGCATTGTGAAGTTGAAATCATGTTTTTACCCCCTTTGACATTTCTAAGTGTGGGTGACCTGAAAACATGGTTTCTTCCCCTCTCACTGATTTTCTTGAGGCATAATAAATCCATCTTTGAAAAATACCATAGTCTTCACAATCATGTATACTATCTCTTATTTTGGCCACTTCTAATTTGAAGGTTCCATGACATACTTATTTTACCTTTTCTGATGTTATTGGTTCTTGACACATTTAGTTACATAACAACAACCTCATGATCAGGTTGGTTTTCCATCTTGAAACTCAACCCTATGATTTTATTCCTTTGATCATTGAGTGCAAATCACTAGAAATGAAGGCTTGACCTTCCTTATACTGATACTCTTTGCATTCTTTCCCTTTGAGGCAGTGAGACACTTTACTTAGGCAAAATATGGAAGTCACCTACACAGTCTCTTCAAACCTTCTGTCTGCTATTATCATGGAGGTGTATCATCTTTATTTCACCCTCTTTGACTATATTTCCAAAACCTTCGGTTTCTGGGATGTTTGAGAAGAATCATTAGTGTTGTCTTCTAAGTTTTATATAGCCCTTTCAAGTTCATTAATTTATGTTCAGTTCACCTCACGTTTTTCCATTTTTAATTTATGATTTCTAAAAATATTTAATTCATGCTTGGTTGTACTGGTGTGCCTCCTTCATGTGATTTGTTGCATTGGCTCTTTGTTTGCCACATTGCTGGCCCAATAAGTCTTAGGAACCTTGATTTTTCTTGAACATAAGTCGCTTCCTCTTCCATTTTCTTGTGTAAATCTCTAATGAGGAGTAGGCCTCTTACCTTACCAATTTTCCTGCTGATAGTCACCTTGACACTCCTGTAGAAATGTAAAAAATGAACAACTGTCCTTTGCAGAATTTGAACTTGATAAGGAGGTCCTCCTTGGAGACTTTTTTTATTTATCTTTTGCAAACAGGTGCTGACCTTATTCAAATTTGATTCAGCTTTTAGCACATGAAAAATAGTGATTTAGAACACCAACGACAACCCTGCAACCTATGAAACCCTAATGACCTAGTGGGAGGCTCTTTTGACTTGGTCTTTGACTGAAAGCTTGGCTTGGGGTCTTCAAGTATGAAAAACAGATTTTTTGACAAATTGATGTATTGAAGACCCAAAATCCAATGTACTTGATTTATTTAAAAGCCTACAGAGATAGTTTTGAGACCATAAATGCTTGAGGCATTTGGTGAATATGGGAAAGAGTGGGTTGTTTGGCAATCCTAGATGGAAAGTGGAGGGGTTAGGGAAAAGAAAAATAAAGTACTGAGGTTATGGGTGGAAGGACAAGATAAATATGAGTGGCATGAGCCCATGAGGGGCCTTTTTGGAGTGGTAGGCTTACCAGGGAATGACAGAGTAGTAAAATAGTGAAAATTTTGTTTTAAGGATAATGAAAGAAGTGAGGTTTCTAAAACTCACAATATTCATGAATCTTTTTTTTAGAAATCTAGGAAAAGTATTTAGTCATCTACAAATAGCAAAAATTACTGATGACTAAAAGTGGCTCCACTTGGGTGGGGCAACTCCTTTTTAGGAGGTGTCCAGAAATTTAGATATCAAATCTTTGAGTTTACGAAGACCAGTGCCTCATCCATTGGTTATATTTTTCTTCCTTCATTTGTTGATGTTTTCCTTGAAGGTATGATCTTAAGAATCTGAAAAACGTGACTTCTTCAACCTCATCTCTACCTACCCATTATACTTTTTCCTATCATTTTTTCTTCTTGTGGGTGCACTTGGACTGGAAAACCCTTGACATTATTTTTCTTTTGAAATAAAACAATCTATCTATTTGTACCCTTATTACTTCCAAGAGTTTAGATTATGTTAGTGAACTCTTTTATTCTCTATCTAGACTATTCATCTGTCAATATTAAGCTATTTGATAGGCTTCTTTCTCTAATATACTGACATGAAATTGAAAACATGATTCAAACTAGGATTAAGATATCTAATTTACCATGGGCTATGTCATTGGGACAAGCTACACTCGGACATTATTTTTGTACAAACAAAACTGGAAAGTATGAGGGTTGTGTTTCATCATTTGTTAGTCATCCCTATATTTCTCTTTGGTTCAGTTTTGAGCATTGAGAACCAGCATCTTTTCTCCCTAATCTATTCCTACTAACAAGTCAAGCTTAAATGTTTTGACAAGTCTTATTTCACTAAATTATCAGAAGAAATTCAAAACAAGTTCAACTATGATTGGGCTAGATGAATGAACAAGACTCTTTTTCTTAACAAGAAGTGGAATTTAAGCTTGCACGCTTTCAGTAGTACTCTTTTTTTGTGTATGGGGCTATACCTCTTCTTCAAATCCGCCCTCTTTTCCTTCTTCCTTTGTTTTTGTGTTTTTTGTTTTTATGATCTCTCATCATGCAATGTTATGTACAATGAATGAAATCTTAAAACTATCACTCTTCACCATCACTGCCTAATTAATTGATCAGATGATTAAATCTCCTTCTATGGAAAACAACACACCTTTCTCCTTAGAAGCCCCTAATGAATTATACCAGTAGCTCGATTTTGCTAAAAGAGCTAAAAATATTTAACATTTTTCTACTTGAAAATACTTAATTTCCAAAGAAAAACCCTCCATACCCTTCCTCCATATTCCCTAATCAGGCTAAAGATATTATAACAATCATTGCCTACCTCCTTGGCTATTATTCTGATCAGTGGGTAGATGAGCCCATTTTAGGCTTCCTATCTATCTTTTCCACAGACAGTAAACAATCAATCATTTTCAATTTCAGCCAATTCCTCACAGACAACATCGATGATAAATTTATGAAGTTTTATACTGAATAAGTGTTCAAATACTCTTCTATTATAGCATATATGTTTGTGTATTGTTAGGCAAATAGATTTAAATTTTCCATGCAGAGTCTTTATGAAGATGGTAATCAACAATCATTCACCTTCTGGACATCTTTGGTGATGAAAGAACATAAGGAATTTTCATACAAATAGTTCATTGATCTGTTTGTTTATCTAGCTATGAGTGTTTTGAGCTATACAGTTGAACCTCAGATAGATGAAGATATAAAAAGGATACTTCATTTGTCATATTAGGCCAAAATAGGAGATTTGTACTTGTATCATAACTATACTGAGATAAGAGTCTATGGTTGTGAGCTTTCTCCCTATAAACTCCCAAAATTCTTCCCCATGAGGATTTTTTTCTCTTGGGTACATCAGATAGATGTTGAATGAAAATCAGATTCATTTTGTATCAACCAAGAAGAAGTCCCAATTTAGGATCAAGAAACAAATTGGGCCCTTTATTTGCAATCAAAATACAAAAGGGAGGAAGCAGATAAGATATTGAAAGAGATTAATTTGAGCCTAAGTTTCACTTGGTCCTATGAACCTCTAGGAATAATTTAAAAGTTGAAAGTGTAATATCCCCAAATTGGGAATACTAGCAAGGCATGCCTGAAAAATGATTTTTTCTGGAATGTATGCTCAGCACTAGAAATTAGCCCTTGGATCCCTTAGATATGATAATACAAGAGGAGATCAGAAACAAATCTTTCTAGGTGGGTTAAATATATCTCCCACACCTAGTACAATTGGAAAATTTCCCAAGGAAGGGACTGCAGCACTATGTGGCAAAAATTCTCAGAAAATAACGCATTTCAGCCAAATATATGTAGGAGGCCAATATGTAGGCTCAATCATGTCATTTACATTAGCATAACAAGATTATATTGAAGCCCATACATCATAGAACAGAAAGTAGGAAACTTTACATGAAGAAATGCCAAAATAAGAGGCTGCAACCATATGATATGACTGTACAAGCTTGAAAACGTTATTTTATTAGTGTTAGTGTCCCGTGTCTTGGTTGATTGGCAAGCCAAATGATAGTGTAACATCAAACAAATATTTGGAGCCCAAGGACGTAGCCTTCCTGGACTCAGAGAGGGCTCTCTCTATATGTGTAAGGGATATCTGTGTGTTTGCTTATTGTGTTCTGATTTTAGGCTAGTTGTGAAGTAGGTTTTTTGGTTTTGGTTTTTAGATTGTGAGGGATGAAACTGATCAAAGATATAAGATAAGTAAAAATATGTTAGATCAATTGGGCTATGGGGTCGAAAAGGTCAAGAAAGCTATCAGATGGTGATACAAGGCTGTTGAAGGGCCGATTTGATTCGAGGTAGAAAGGATCTTTGGGCAAAATGGAATAAAGTGAACATCAAATTTGGGAACAACAAAGGATTTCAAGCATAACTAGTTTAATAGCTGACATAAACATGGTAGGGAAAACCATTAATCATGAGAAATGTAACTATAAGCTAATCAATACATAGAAATAAATATTCAAGCCATGCATAGAGATATATAACTCTCTAACTTTGGGAAATGGCTATCAGACTTTGGGGAAATACACGTAAGACAGAAAAACAACTCAAAACACTATGCCAAAACGCCTAAACAACGTACTTCAAGTTATTGGGCACTTTGAAAACAAGATTGCATAGTCTTAGGCAAAGGGCAAGATCAGAACAAGACCTCCTTGGTTCAACAAATGACAATATAATCAGTCAAAGAGAAATTTCATGGATGGAGCTATGGCTAGCCATGAGTAAGAAGGACATACCGTGAATCATACTTAGCATGCATAAAACCATGAATGAAACAGGAAAAAATATCCTTAAGTTATTAAAGAGAAATCAAGAATTCTTTAATGTGACTAAAGATGAAGAAAACATGGAAACTATGAAGAAACAAGAAATTTGAGGTGCCTCCAAGGGAATGTCTCAATTTTTTTCTCTACTGTTCTATATTAAGCAAGAAACATGGATTCATGAATGAAAACTAGGAAACAAAACAAAGAGAGAGACACTATACCATTCTACCAAGTTATGGAATCCAACAACAATCCTCTTTCATCATCCAAGAACATCCAAGAGACTATCCAAAAGCATGAGACAAGTATTTCTTCCAAAGATTATATGACCATATATTGCTTCTATCATCAAGTTCAACCCTATTTACAATGAAAGCCTTTGGAATATATAGGCTCAAGTGAGGAAAACCTCTTACTTCAATTTGCACTCTCATTGGTCTATCCAAAATATCTAATCTTGTCCTTGAGGCTTTGCAAAGCCCAAGGCACAAAATATCTCATAAAATATCTAAAAAATGCTAAAAGAGGGAAATAAATTGAATTTTCATAACTTCTCATGTGCAAAAATAGCTAAACGCACATGAGGAAAAAACAGTTTTTAAAGGTTCAATTTTTACCAAAATACTCAAAAATTACATCAACAAAAGGTCCCCTGACTTGCCGGCAACTTTTGGCAGCCTTCCCGATGTCAAAACGAGACTCATGATAGGTCGTTGGAAAGCTCTGAGTGTCTATTTTTTGGAGAAACTACAATTTTCTCAATTTTATGCCTAGAAGTCCTCCAAAAATAGGCCTATGTGTAAAAAACCAAAAAATAAGGTTTGCTGATAGACCGGGTAGAGTGTAGAAAAAGCGGGCATTTTTCGCCATTTCGGGGGAGAAAATGATCTTCAAATGTCCTAAAAATCGCTGAGTGTGTGATATTGAAATTATGGCATCCAATGATATGATTATCCTCCTTTGATGATCCTCCAAACTTAAATGGCGAAGCTCATGCGTTTTGACGAAAAACCCAAAAATGCCAAAAAACCAAAATATGTCGAAAATCGCCCAAAATTGGTGAGCATGACCCTCAAGGGTTCTCAGCAACATGTTGTGAAGCAGAGGCCAAAATATGAAGTCCTGATGTGTCTTTCCTCACTTTCCGTGCCAAGCGCTTCCCTTTAGCCTCCTTGAGCTTTTCTTGAGCAGCCTTCAACTTGCGCCGGGCAAACTGATTTAATTTTTTATAATGCCTCGTCATTTTACTTTGAAGGTCCAAATCCCCATTTTCCTTCTCCAATTAAATTTCCAAGTGGCCATTTACTCTCTCAAGCCATGCCCCCTTATTGTGCTCTATATCCTATTCAAACAATGCAGTGAGAGGGGTAGATTGGAGAAGGGAATTTTCCTCTTCTTTTTGCTTCTCAAGGGCCTTTTTAAGCCCCATGGTTCTAGGCCTCTTTCGCCTAGGCTGATCTTCACCTTCACTTTCATCAAACTTGCCTATGAGTTGTTCCAACCTTGCTTGGGCTTTGGAGGCCTCCTTCTTGTACTTAGTCGCTCGTGTCTCATAAACAGCCATATGGACACTCATTTGCCTATTTTGGATTTGCAAAAAATTATTGAAATTCCTAGCTCTATGAAGATCATCCTTCAAAGCATCAATTTGGCCTTCCCTATGGATTAAGAGGTTTTCTAGAATCCGGGCCTCATTATCACTATCATCGCTTTGGACTTGGATGATGTTGAATGCACTCTCCTGTCCATGACTTTCTTCTACCTTGCCCTTACCTTTGCTCTGGGTGGCTATTATAGTGCTCTTCCTCTTGGGAAAATCAATCATGGGCTTTTTTTGGAAATTTCCCTTTACTTCAAAGGGCCCTTGTCACATTTGGAGTGAAAACCTTAGGCACTCTCTTCTTTGTTGTCCGGGGCTTGGCCTTTTTAGGAGAAGAGGGCATGGCCCCTTTACCTTTGTCGCCTTGATTCTCTTCTTGTCGAGTTTGTTGTTCTTCTTGAGGAGGTTGCTGTGTATCTTGAGGAGGCTGCTGTGTATCTTAGAGAGGCTATTGTGTATCTTCATAAGGCTACCCTTGCTCATCACTGTCATGCTGCTCCTATTTGGTGCTATCATGCTGCCCCTGTTCAGCCTCTTTTGGCTGCCCCTGTTCATCATGATGTAGCTGTTGTGTGTCCTCATAAGGCTGCTGTTCACCCTCATCAATTTCATGCTACCCTTGCTGCTCTGTCTCACCCTCACTATCATGCAGCTGTTCAGAATTTTCTTCCTCCTCCCCTTGCTATTGTTTATCATCACTGTGATGTTGTTGTGTGTCATCATAAGGCTGTTGTTCACCCTCCTCATGAGTCTGTTCTTCACCCTCATCACTGTCATACTGATGCCCTTCATCATCAGTTTGTTTTTCTTCATGCTGCTGCCCTTCATCCTCTTCCTCATCATCATGGTCATGCTATTCCCCCTCTTCAGGCTCTTCTACTTGTTTTGTAGTAAATTTGAGCTTTTTAGGAATAGGTCTGCTAGAGGAAGGCAAGGGATGATGAGTAGGAGATGTAGGGGATGTATGGACTGGAGGGACAGTGGAGAAATCCGGATGAGTGATGAAAACATCCTAAGAGATCTCTCTCTTTTCAAGCTAATGAAGAATGATGATTTTGATGAGAGAGTGATGGAAGAGACAGACTATTTGCTGTGAAGGAGGCTTCTTCTAGACAGTGGAGGCCATTTTCTCAATGCTCTTGTGTAAGAAGAAAGGAATATTTAGCAATCGGGCTCTAGTGAAATGCATGAGCAATCGAATATGATATGCATAAATTTTGGAGAATCTTCCCTCACAAGTGAAGTATTTCGTGATAATCTTCATGAGAGGGGCGTAGCTGGCTAAAAGATATGAGAAAGGGAAAATAGAAGGACATGATTCTCTGTGCTCAGGCTTTAAGAAGGGCTTGTAATCATCTGAGTCCAAATGGCTTTGCTTAAACCATTTCTCACCAATATAGGAGATTTTAGTGGCCTTGGAGATGGACCTTGGAGAAAATTTGAAGTCAAGGTCTGCCAACTGGAAATGCTTATCTTGAAACCTCGAAGCACAAAGGTGTGTCAAAGGAGAAAAACTCTTCACCTCTTGCACCCTTCGACAAAAATATAAACATCCCACCTCATGAAAATTGAATAATACTGATGGGTGTGCATTCACTTCTTCAGTGGAAATAGGTTCATATCTCTTATGCAATCCACTCCTACTATCCTGCCTAGGAGGCATATTGTTCTAGATGCGCTTCTGCAAAACCAAATTGCCTCAAAATTTTTTGAAATGTCTTCTCATGCAAAACTCTGTCTTGTTTATAAATCACTGTTTTGATCAAGGAAAATGTGTTTCAAATGTTGTGTAAAATGTTTTCTTTGATATTAGGTCCCTGCTCCTCCCAAAATACTGCCTTTCCCCTTTGTATGCCAATCAATAAGCAGTTTATAATGACAAGCACATATTCAAACAAAAGGTACACACAGTGAAAGTGATTTTCTATGTTTGGATAAGGTCACAGGGCTCTTGGTGTTTTGGTGACAACAAGACAGCCTTGTAGCAGACAAAAAACAAAAATTCCTCACAATCAAAACAACCTCTTTGTCTTCATTTTTTTCTCACACAGATTTTGACAAACACCTCCAAATGCAATGGCAGCTCCACTCACTAAAGTTTGTTTTATAGAACAAAGGAGGATAAAGTGGTTTTCTACCTTTTTTACCCCACAAAGATGACTTTTGAAATAACAAAAAACACTCATATAATGATCAATGTTCATGAAATTAGGCCCACTGTTTTACTTTTTAAAATACTGTGTTTCTCCCTTTAAACACTGTCTTACACCTTTCAATACTGTTTTGAGGGTATTATAAAGTCCTTTGACATCAATAAAAACCCACCATTTTAACTATGTCAGTGTTGGGCAATCATAGCTATTGCAAGCCCAGATATTTAAACAAAAACATCAACCCTCCTTAACACTATCTTCACCGTTTCATACAGCTGACAGAGTTTATGTTTTGTGCTACAGCAATTAGGATGTCCTTAATGCTTGACAACCCCACTAGAACAGGAGTGTGATGTTTTAGCATTTTTAAGGGCAATTTTAGGCTCTTTGAAGCAAGAATTAACACTTCACTCTCAACCAACTATAACTTTCTTTCAAAACATTCACTTAAATTACCTTGATTTACACCAAGACTTTCATTGCCTCAAACACCATCTAGCAGTTTTGATTTAGCAAGGGGGTAAAACAAAATACCTTGAAACATGATGGTAGCATTGTTCGAGGAGTTTTATCAGCTCTAAGATTGGTTGGGAGGCGTTTTGATCGCTTGAATATGCGCAACACGTTTGATAGGGAAGGCGTCGCGCAAATGGAAAGGTGTTGGGTTACCGTCGGGCCTCTGTGACCGGAGGTTACAGGTGCGTCGCACCACAATGTATTCCCTTTGTAAAATTGTGCCTAAATGTGCTGCGCAACTGTACAGGCACGCCGCGCAGTCTTTAAGCCCGAAAAACCTGTGATTTTTGCTCAAAACTTCTTTCTCCGGTCTCGTGAACAGCTAAGCAGATTTTTTTGTTATTTGGAAATGCAAATTGGATATTGGCAACGGTCCTCTTATTCTTTTTGAACGTAAAAAGCCAATTACCCTTTCACACTCGCTTTTGTGAGGTTTTTGAAAACTTTTGAAAATGTCTTTGGGCTTTAGAACAAAATGTGAAGCTTATCTCTTTTTAAAACCTAACTCGAGGCTCTTTTTGTTTAGGTGAATGTCATAGTGGTAATGACCATTTCCTTTGTGAGCCTTACCCCTTTTTTGAAGTAAAACACACTTCTTCAAGAAATTTAAAAAATTTCGCTGCTTCTCATTTAGGAATGAAAGGTTGTCTTTCTTTTCTGATATCTATGCTGTGAAAAGAAGTTATGCTCTAAGCCACTATGGCTCATCTTCTGTCACTTTTGATTAGTTGGAAAAATTATTTATGAATAGAAAGAGAAAAACCTCTGAAAATCATCATCACCTATTTGTTTTTTCTTATTTGAAAAAGGATTCCTGTAGAGAGACCTTGTGTTAAGTGAGGTTTTCTTTGACACTATGAGAGAGATAGCTTCACCCTTTTGACGCCTAAACTGGCAGTGTTTTCTCTCGATGCTTTGGAGGTGGTCATGCCTATTTGTGAAGCTGATTTAGCTGGCAGGTGATGTTTGAACTTCTCTAATTACTGTGAGTGAGGGCTAGTTGTATTCACCTTGGCTTTATCATCCTTTGTCTATCAAGAAGGGCGCTTCTTCTAAAAACCTTTCCTCTGCTCAAAATGTATCAGCAAGTTATCTTTGATTTTTGTTATAAGGAGCAGGCATGGAAAATTTTAGGGGCTAATATTCGTAGGTGGGCTAATTTTCCATGGTTTTCCCAAAAAAAAATTTCGCCAATTTCCATTTTTTTATAAAAATGATTCGCCCAAATTTTATAATACAAAATAATTTTACCTTAAAAATCACCAACATTATATAGAAAATATATATAATATCATTATAAATTTGAATAGTTTTACAAATACATCAATAAACATTTTATAGTTTTGATATTAGGGACTAGTGAGAATCACCATCTTTCTAAACTTCAAAATAATTTTCCATCCTTAAAATTTTCCCTGGGAGCAGGCTTTCATTTGAAGTAGTGGCATGCATCATTGTTTTTCGAAAGTTGTTCCAGAACCTGGAAAAACATGCCATAATACCTCTTGCATTTTTTTGAACATATGTGTTTAGTTGCAATACCTCTTTTGGAAAACTAAATACAATTTGCCTTCTTGTCCACTGTGATGAGTTATTGAAAGAAATTCCCTCATGAACAGGAAGAAAAAGTACCTTTTGAAAAATAATTATGATTCTTTGGCCTGTGTCATGACCCATCTCATCAACTACTTTTCAACTCTGCTTTGTTTGAAGGAACAAAGACTAAATGCTAAGCTTGTTCATCAAGGAGATGAGTTTTTTGTAACCTTTTAAGGAAATCACACCTTTTAGCACAGTTTGTACATTTATTGGCTCCAAACTGTCTTTGAAAACAAACTCTGATAGGAGATAAGCTAGCTTATTTGATAGTTGTAGTACTCATGTTTTTCCTTTGTTTTTTGACATGATTGCCTTGTTCAGAAGCTTTCAACTGTCTTCTGCTGCTCTTGCCATTTGTCTCTTAATCAGTCACATCCTGAAATCAACCACTGCTCTGGCCCTCTGCTTATAGATGAAGGAGGCCTATTTTGACAAATGCCTGATTTCCTTCCAACCTCTGTCTTAATCAAAAGAAGAATGTTTGGTGAACATAATGATATTGGTTTCTCTTATACATGATGGCAGAAGCTAGTTAGAGACTAGGACTATTGGACTCCTTTGGCCATCTGTTTAACAATCTTTCTTCAATGATGATGAACCTATTAGATTCACATTGTAACTCAAATAATAGTGAACTCATGCAAATCATTTTTAGAACCCACTGCTTTGCCTCTGCCTTTAATCATCATTTTACTTCAGAAAACCTTAGTTGTTGTCTCACTGTAACCTAAGTTTGTCCTTACAGTTAGTGAAAAGCTTAAAAACAAACTTTGTCCATTTGCCCTCTGCTTATAGATGAAGGAGGCTCTTCAGTCTTCAAGCCCTCTGCTTATGGATGAAGGAGGTTTTTTAGTCATGTCATATCATCAGCCCTTTGACAGTGTTATTTTTCCTTTCACTGTCCTTTCAAGCTTTGACTGTGATTGCAAGAGCTTAATGAAAAACTCTCTGCTCTATAGCTACATCCTAGGCTCAAGATCACATTGAGAAGCAGCTATCTTCTCATGTGGAGCCAAATATTGTCTTCTGGGATGCTGGTATGCCTCTTTCCTTGAAAGATCCATTACAACATTGTAAAAACACCTAGAATTAAGTTGACTTATGGTCCATGTATTGTTGAGACTTGAGGGTGTATTAGTGGCGCGACCTAGGGCTTTAACCAACCTTATTTTCAGAATGGGAAGGTCTGTTATGACTGGTCTATAGCAGGTAGAGGTTCTTTGGCTTTAGAGTGGTTTTCCAAGGGAGAAATGCCTAAAGCGCCACTACCTAACTTAGGGGAGACTTTTTGGATAGAATTGGATTGTTTCTTTGGAGCTGATGGGCAAACTAGTATGGCTGAGGCTAGATAGGACTTGATAATGAGGTTTCATCTCATCATGGGTGAACTGAAAGGTAAGAGGGCAAAAAAATTATATGGGTGTTTTCCAGCTGGAAAATTCGACAATTGTTTTAGATTAGCTGCTAGAAAACCTAGCTGTTACAACTAGTCATCACCAACAAGTGAAAAATATTGATGACTAACAGTGGCTCCATTTGGGGAGGGCAGCTCCTTTTCAGGAGGTGTCCAGAATTTCATATCTTTGGCTTATGAAGACTAGTGCCTTACCCATTGGTGCAAATTTCATTCTTCCTTGATGCTACTTCTAAAAAATGATAGTATGATTAGCATCGATGATATTTCTACCTACCCCACTATCTTTCCTAACATTTTTTTCTTCCTTTGGGTGCATTTGGACTAGAAACCCCTTTGAAAATATATATTTTTTTATTTTTGGAAAATGAACCTATCTAACTCTACACTTATATCTGCCGGGAGTTCAGATTAAATTGATGAACTCCTTCATTACTCTACCTACACTAGATCAACTGTCAAGGTTAAGCTGTTTGACAGGAATTTTTTCTCTAATCTAAAACACGAAATTGAAAAGATGATCAAATCAGGGTTAGACATTCTGATTTTTCATGTATTTGCGGCATGAAAGACAAGCTGCACACAAATATTATTTTTCATAAAATGGAAACTAGGAAAAACAGGGCTAAGATGCACTATTTGTTTTTCATCCCCGCTTCCCTCTTTGGTTCTGTTTTGGGCGTGTCGAACCAGTATATTTTCCTAATCTACTTTCTTTGATAAGTCAAGCTTAGACAATGTTGACCATCTTTTTCACTCACTAACTTATCAGCAAATAAATTTAAACATGTTTAGCTATGATTAGGCTAGATAACTGAACAAGACATTTGAGTACTAGTAGCGGCATTTAGACTAGCGCGCTTTCTGAAGGACTATTTTTTTGGAACATGGGGCCTTTTCCTATTTTTCAACTGCCCTCTTTTCTATTCTTCTATTTTTTTTTACTTTTCTGTTTTATCTATTTTTCAAACAATGGTATATACAATGATTGAAAATGTTTCAAACTCAGAAATCTTGGAAACAACGAAACTTAAGCATCTTATCCTCGTAAGGATCTCCTACCATTCTTAGTCCACTCAACTCCTGAAAAGAGAAATTTGGAAATTTTTCTCTTTCCAGCATGATGTAAGGATTCATGCAAGAATCTCTGAACAAACCCGTATCTTCCCGTTGTACCTCTTTATAACTCTAATTTTCGCTCCTTCTTTTACTGTATACCTTCTTTAAGTAATGCATATATTCTTTGTCATTTTTGAAATAAATAATGACATCATCAAGGTATGTTAAAATGAAGAAGTTCGAGACTGGAAACATGGCTTTCAGGAGCATATTTTTGATATCCGGTGGTTTTTCAATTCTGAGTCTGAAACTGGAACTAGTTCTAGCATACTGAAAAAAGCCTTTGAGTTGTCTACTTTGCAAGGGAATCATTTGGCTATAACCTGAAACATCATCTTGCAAAGGCATATGATTAAAAGCACTTATCATCGGTATATCATGGTCTTGGGTAGGAAGGATAAAATTTATGTTATAGGGATGTGCATTAGTGTTTCTAAAATCAAAAAATACCCTATGACCAGCTATTTTATCTTTGATTATTACTGATTTGTTCATATTTTTGTATTTTCTTTTGTCGAAGTTGTTTCTTGGAGTAATGGTAGTGGCATAGTGTTTCTCATTGTTTTCTCTGCATGAGGTAGTATTTTGCATGAGATTGCCAATTTTAGCAGTTCTAAGTCTTTGATGGAATGATAGGATATTAGCCAGTTCAAGTAACTCAGGTATATTTGGACTACAACTATCATGTTTGCTCATAAGGAGTTTATCAGGTACTTTTTTTGGATTTTGAGCTGTTATGGCTACAGTCAAGGTTTCACTTGCAGTGGAAGAGTTATGTGATGGTAAATCTTTTAGGTATGGTAAAAACACTAAGCTTCCCTGCTCCTGAGTTCCGAAAAGGTTTGTGATACGTAAGTCCTCTAATGCCTTTATTCTGAAAAAGTTTCCTGATGTTACTGCTGATGTTTGACTAAGGTTCGAGCATTCACTTGATAGTACATAATGGCTTGTGCTTCTTGCTCTATTCCTATTTCAAAAGGAACATACTTACTTTCCTCAAGACATAGTTGTTCATGAGCATGGTAGTTTTGAGTGTCTAGTTCATCATAGGGAACTAGGGGCAGCTGATGTGGTGGGTCTAAGTTTGTTTCAACTTCTTCCAACTGTTCTTCGATGTCCTCATCAGTGTGCAGAATAAAAGAGTTCAAGGAATACAAGGAATACATTGGGATGTTATCTGGCCTCTCTTAGCTACTGATCATGTATTTCATGTGTGACTCTCGATAGAGTATTCTTGTTTGGTCAAACACAAGAATAGTGGCATAGGACATATCAAGTTGAATATTCCCTTGGAGCTTGGCTCCCCAAGATCTGGACAAAAGCATTCTGTTCTTGGGGGGATGTTTGCTACCACTATGTCCATGATCAGATGTTTTGTGGGTATTTGGACCAAACTAAAACACGAATCCTTGATTAAACCTAGACATTTGACTCTACTAGAGTCAAAAGAATATAAGTATTTGTACGGTCTTGTGATTTCTAGGCCTAATCTTTCCATTACAACCTTTGAAATAAGATTATGCGAGGCACCGGAGTCTAGCATGGCATTGTGAAGGATTTGGTCATGGATATTCAGACTTATGAAAAAGGAAAGAGTGGTTCCCTCTTGGAATTTCCCTTCAATTTTTGGACCAAACAACACTTCAGGAGTGTCATCAGCTAGATTAAGGGTGTTCGCATCATTCCCTAGATTCAGGACCTTTAACACTTGGGATTTATAAGAGCCTTGGGCGATGAGCTCGGTAAGAGGCATGGTGAGCTTTATTTTGATGATTTCGCCCTCAAAACTAAAAGGTAGTTGAAGTTTAGACATGTTTTTTTCAGCTTTTTCAGCCATGACCTTCTCTATGTTCTGAGTTTGCTGGCTCTGTTTCGGGATTTTGTTTGCCACAACCACCTCAGGAATATTTGTGGAAGTACTAGGAAATCTGAGTCAGGACTAGTTTGGGTAACTCTATCTTTGTTTTGGTCATTTTTCCTGACCATGATCTTGTTGCTGTTCACTTCTTTCTTAAGGATGGTATCAGGGGTTTTAGCAGTGTCTAAGCTACCTTTCTTGGAGTTGTCTTGATTTTTTCTGCTTCTAAGGTCATACTTCCTGTGAGATTCTATTATCACATTCTAAAAATCTATGGCAAGATCGTCGGGATATTCATAGTTGGTTTCATCCTGATTTAGAGAGAAGAATGCTTGTTCTTCTTCCGTGACGTACACCTCGCTCTCGTTATCAGACCCTATGAGGTTCAAATGATTTTCATCGATGGGTTCTGTATCCCTATCATCTTCTTCCACATAATTTTCATTAAATGGTGGCCTAATTTGCTGGTCATTTCCCCTTGGTTTGTTTTGACGTTGTTCCCTTCTAAAATTTTGGTCCCGGTTTCTATTTGGAGGGATTGGCTGGTTGTCCATAAGAGGGGTCTTCTCACTTATCTTTTCCCACATTTTGTCCATGGACCTGACTAAATCATCTATTCTAGGATCTAAGGGGGGAGCTGAAGTGGAGACTTCATCCCGGTAGGTGACTTTCCTTTCTGATCTAGTCCTAGCGCTTTTTTCTGCTATGTTGGCTTATGCTCTTATGGATACTTTTTGCATTTCCTCTAAGGTAGGGGGGTCCTTGTCTCTTAACTGATAAGTCATGTCTGGGTCAAAACCCTCAGGGAATTTTGCCAAGGCAGAACCAAGTGGGGGTTTGAAGTGAGGTGGGAGGGCGTTATACACACTATTGAACCTAGTGCAGTATCCCTGGACACTTTCCCCATTTTCCCGTTTTAGATTGTTATATTCTGATAGGATTTGAATGGGGTTCTTTTGGATTTCCCACTTGTTTATGAAGACTTGGTAGAGTTTTGGGAGGTTGTGGATGTTGTTTGGAGCTAAGCTCTTAAACCATTTTTTGGGTTCTCCACCCAGGCTTTGGGCAAACATTCTCATTCTGATGGTCTTGTCTTCTACTTCCATGTATTCAAAGGCATCACTAATCCTATCTACATGCTGTTGAGCTGTGGTAGTCTCATCTCCAGTAAAGTGTGGGATCTTGGCTTGATAGTCATTTTGTAAGGGAGCCAAAGGTTGTGGCAACACCAAGGGTGCGTACGAGGCTCCCATGACGAGAGTTAATGGGTGATGTACAAAATGAGGGCTTGTGGGATGAGCTGAGGTGGTTTGAACAATAGTGGTTTGGATAGGTGTGGTGGATGTACTTGGGCTAGTGATATGATTTTGAGCAGACCTGGGATGGTAAGAGCCAAAGTGATGGAGAAGCTGAAAGTCGGGAGGGGTGGTAGGTGAGGCTTCTCTACTAGGACTCTGTGGCAGAAATAGGGGTTCAAGA
The DNA here is from genome assembly GCA_034641835.2 of Pinus albicaulis. NCBI lineage: Eukaryota > Viridiplantae > Streptophyta > Pinopsida > Pinales > Pinaceae > Pinus > Pinus albicaulis. Next base: position 976,863,857 of record CM076571.1, on the reverse strand, counting down.
TTGTCAAAGTCTATCTTACTTTGTGACTTGCTTCTAAAAAGGGTTTTTGCTAATTTTAAGTCAAAGGGGGAATCTTGCAAGGTAGTGAGATGTTCAGGTACTAATCTAGCTTTATGGATGGACCTATCGGTAGCTATATTGCCAGTTTCGGAAGCTTTCCATAGAATCTTCTCTGGGTCGTATACTATGATAGGGGGATTTGGGTCTGGATGAGCTCTGGTGTTGATTCTTCGTGAAGCCAGATTTCGGGTCTAGAGATTAGAGAGGATGGTATTTGTGAATGCTTTGGATGGATGGCCTCTCTAAGGTTTTACTAATGTGAAGGATGGTCAAAAATAAAAGGATGGAATAGGGGAGTCGCCAGGTGGATTTCTTATGAGAAATATGGTCCACCACCAACACTATCAAAGATGCTTGGGAAAAAGTTTTGTAGCAACTTTGAGATGGAAACTTGCAACGAAGAGTGATCCACTTGGTTTCAACAGTTTGCTAGCTGTATGGACAAGCTAATGGTTCTCTTGGCACGAAGGTTTCTACTGATCTCCTATGTTTAGGTGAGGCTTTCTCAATCGCTAAGTTATACTTAGCTTGTCACTGATTACAGAGTCTCCACCCTAAGTTTAATTTTTTTGGAAGGATGAGTTAGCAGAAAGGTATGGTTTATGATTTTTTTGGTCTTTTATGGAGTTTTTAGGCCTACTAGAGGCTAGTGGAGTCGCCAGGTGGAACTTGGTTATTTTTGTAAAATATGTAGCTATGGTCCACCACCAATAACTAGGGAAAACCAATCTGGGAATGTTTTGGGGTTTTTCTGAGTTTTTATGTGCAACCTATGGTTTATTAAAGTATCCTAAACCTATCTCATCACTTTGCTAGGGTGGTGAGAACAAAAAGAGTTTACTCTAAATGGTTTTATGGACTACTTTCCTGTGAGGTTTGGAAGAGTTTTCTACAACTGAATCATCATTTTGCTAAGATGGTGAGAGAGCTAGATTCTACTGTTCAAAGTTTGACTGAGATTTTGAGAGTTCCTAGGGATACCTAGGATTTTTTGACTCAAATTCCCACCGTGATCACCATTATGTTAGTGAGTGGTGGGATGAGTCAGCTAGATAGTATTCTCAAAGGTATCTAAATATTTTAGGGAAACTAAGTTGTTTATCACTCAGGGTCCCACCGTGATCGCCATTATGTTAGTGTGGCGATGAGGTGGCTCAATCGGATAGTAGCCTAGAGTTTAGTAAAGTAGTAAGGCCTACTGGAGGCTAGTGGAGTCGCCAGGTGGATTTTTAGTTGTTTTGAGGTATATGTGTATGGCCCACCACCAATACTGTCAAAAACCAATCTAAGGAAGTTTTTTGGGGTTTTCTGAGTTTTTATGTGTAGCCTAGTTTGTAAGAGTGTTCTAAACCTGATTCATCACTTTGCTAAGATGGTGAAACAAAGAGTTTACTCTAAATGATTCTATAGGCTGATGGTCTGAGTTTAATGTTGAAGGACTAAAGAGTCTATAAGAGTTCGCTACACTATCATGTACTCAGAGTCCCACCGTGATCGCCATTATGTTAGTGTCCCGTGATTTGGCTGATTGGCAAGCCAAATGAAAGTGTAACATCAAACCAATATTTGGAGCCCAAGGACCTAGCCTTCATGGACTCAGAGAGGGCTCTCTATATATGTGTAAGGGATATCTGTGTGTTTGCTTATTGTGTTCTGATTTTAGGCTAGTTATGAAGTAGGTTTTTTGGTTTTGGTTTTTAGATTGTGAGGGATGAAACTGATCAAAGATATAAGATAGGTAAAAAGATGTCAGATCAACTGGGCTATGGGGTCGAAAAGGTCAAGAAAGCTATCAGATGGTGATACAAGGCTTTTGAAGGGCCGATTTGATTCGAGGTAGAAAGGATCTTTGGGCAAAATGGAATAAAATGAACATCAAATTTGGGAACAACAAAGGATTTCAAGCATAACTAGTTTAATAGATGACATAAACATGGTAGGGCAAACCATTAATCATGAGAAATGTAACTATAAGCTAATCAATACATAGAAATAAACATTCAAGCCATGCATAGAGATATATAACTCTCTAACTTTGGGAAATGGCTATCAGACTTTGGGGAAATACACGTAAGACAGAAAAACAACTCAAAACACTATGCCAAAACGCCTAAACAACGTACTTCAAGTTATTGGGCACTTTGAAAACAAGATTGCATAGTCTTAGGCAAAGGGCAAGATCAGAACAAGACCTCCTTGGTTCAACAAATGACAATCTAATAAGTCAAAGAGAAATTTCATGGATGGGGCTATGGCTAGCCATGAGTAAGAAGGGAATACCATGAATCATACTTAGCATGCATAAAACCATGAATGAAATAAGAAAAAATATCCTTAAGTTATTAAAGAGAAATCAAGAATTCTTTAATGTGACTAAAGATGAAGAAAACATCGAAACTATGAAGAAAAAAGAAATTTGAGGTGCCTCTGAGGGCATGTCTCAAATTTGTTCTCTACAGTTCTATAGCAAGAAAGAAACATGGATTCATGAATGAAAACAAGGAAACAAAACAAAGAGAGAGACACTATACCTTTCTACCAAGTCATGGAATCCAACAACAATCCTCTTTCATCATCCAAGAACATCCAAGAGACTATCCAAAAGCATGAGACAAGTATTTCTTCCAAAGCTTATATGACCATATATTGCTTCCATCATCAAGTTCAGCCTTCTTTATAATGAAATCCTTTGGCATATATAGGCTCAAGTGAGGAAAACCTCTTAGTTCAATTTGCACTCTCATTGGCCTATCCAAAATATCTAATCTTGTCCTTGAGGCTTTGCAAAGATCAAGGCACAAAATATCTCATAAAATATCTGAAAAATGATAAAAGAGGGAAATAGATTGACTTTTCATAACTTCTCATGTGAAAAAATAGCTAAACACACATGAGGAAAAAGCAGTTTTTAAAGTTTCAATTTTTACAAAAATAATCAAAAATTACATCAGCAAAAGGTCCCCTGACTTGCCGGCAACTTTTGGCAGCCTTCCCGATGCCAAAACGAGGCTCATGATAGCTCATTGGAAAGCTATGATTGTCTTCTTTCTGAAACAACTGGAATGTTCCCAATCTGATGCATACAATTCCTCCAAAAATAGGTATATGTGTAAAAAACCAAAAAATAAGGTTTGCTGATAAACCGGGCAGAGTGTAGAAAAAGCGGGCATTTTTCGCCATTTCGGGGGAGAAAATGATCTTCAAATGTCCTGAAAATCGTTGAGTGTGTGCGCCTAAAATTATGGCATCCAACAATACCATTCTCCCCCTTCGATGATCCTCCAAACTAAAATGGCGAAGCTCATGAGTTTTGACGAAAAACCCAAAACTGCCAAAAAACAAAAATATGTCGAAAATCGCTCAAAATTGGTGAGCATGACCCTCAAGGGTTCTCAGCAACATGTTGTGAAGCAGAGGAAAAAATCTAAAGTCCTGATGTGTCTTTCCTCACTTTCCGTGCCAGGCGCTTCCCTTTAGCCTCCTTGAGCTTTTCTTGAGCAGCCTTCAACTTGCGCCGGGCAAACTGATTTAAATTTTTACAATGCCTCGTCATTTTCCTTTGAAGGTCTAAATCCCTGTTTGCCTTCTCCAATTTCCTTTCCAAGTGGTCATTTAATCTCTCAAGCCATGCCTCCTTATTGTGCTCTATATCCTGTTCAAACAATGCAGTGAGAGGGGTAGATTGGAGAAGGGCATTTTCCCCTTCTTTTTGCTTCTCAAGGGCCTTTTTAAGCCCCATGGTTCTAGGCCTCTTTCGCCTTGCCTGATCTTCACCTTCACTTTCATCAAACTTGCCTATGAGTTCTTCCAACCTTGCTTTGGCTTTGGAGGCCTCCTTCTTGTACTTAGTCGCCCGTGTCTCATAAACAGCCATATGGACACTCATTTGCCTATTTTGGATTTGCAAAAATTTATTGAAATTCCTAGCTCTATGAAGATCATCCTTCAAAGCATCAATTTGGCCTTCTCTATGGAGTAAGAGGTTTTCTAGAATCTGGGCCTCATTATCACTATCATCGCTTTGGACTTGGATGATTTTGAATGCACTCTCCTGTCCATGACTTTCTTCTACCTTGCCCTTACCTTTGCTCTGGGTGGCTATTCTAGTGCTCTTCCTCTTGGGCAAATCAATCATGGGCTTTTTTTGGAAATTTCCCTTTACTTCGGAGGGCCCTTGTCACATTTGGAGTGACAACCTTAGGAACTCTCTTCTTTGTTGTCCGGGGCTTGGCCTTTTTAGGAGAAGAGGGCATGGCCCCTTTACCTTTGTCGCCTTGATTCTCTTCTTGTCGAGTTTGTTGTTCTTCTTGAGGAGGCTGCTGTGTATCTTGAGGAGGCTGCTGTGTATCTTGGGGAGGCTATTGTGTATCTTCATAAGGCTACCCCTGCTCATCACTGTCATGCTGCTCCTATTTGGCGCTATCATGTTGCCCCTGTTTAGCCTCTTTTGGCTGCCCCTGTTCATCATGATGTAGCTGTTGTGTGTCCTCATAAGGCTGTTGTTCACCCTCATCAATTTCATGCTACCCTTGCTGCTCTGTCTCACCCTCACTATCATGCAGCTGTTCAAAATTTTCTTCCTCCTCCCCTTGCTGTTGTTTATCATCACTGTGATGTTGTTGTGTGTCATCATAAGGTTGTTTTTCACCCTCCTCATGAGTCTGCTGTTCACCCTCATCACTGTCATGCTGATGTCGTTCATCATCGATTTATTGTTCTTCACGCTGCTGCCCTTCATCCCCTTCCTCATCATCATGGTCATGCTATTCCCCCTCTTTAGGCTCTTCTACTTGTTCTGTAGTAAATTTGAGCTTTTTAGGAATAGGTCTTCTAGAGGAAGGCAAGGGATGATGAGTAGGAGATGTAGGGGATGTATGGACTGGAGGGACAGTGGAGAAATCCGGATGAGTGATGAAAACATCCTAAGAGATCTCTCTCTTTTCAAGCTAATGAAGAATGATGATTTTGATGAGAGAGTGATGGAAGAGACAGCCTATTTGCTGTGAAGGAGGCTTCTTCTAGACAGTGGAGGCCATTTTCTCAATGCTCTTGTGTAAGATGAAAGGAAGATTTAGCAATCGGGCTCTAGTGAAATGCATGAGCAATTGAATGTGATATGCATAAATTTGGGAGAATCTTCCCTCACAAGTGAAGTACTTCATGATAATCTTCATGAGAGGGGCGTAGCTGGCTAAAAGATATGAGAAATGGAAAATAGAAGGACATGATTCTCTGTGCTCAGGCTTTAAGAAGGGCTTGTAATCATCTGAGTCCAAATGGCTTTGCTTAAACCATTTCTCACCAATATAGGGGATTTTAGTGGCCTTGGAGATGGACCTTGGAGAAAATTTGAAGTCAAGGTTTGCCACCTGGAAATGCTTATCTTGAAACCTTGAAGCACAAAGGTGTGTCAAAGGAGAAAAAATCTTCACCTCTTTCACCCTTCGACAAAAATCTAAACATCCCACCTCATGAAAATTGAATAAGACTGATGGGTGTGCAGTCACTTCTTCAGTGGAAATAGGTTCATATCTCTTATGCAATCCACTCCTACTATCCTGCCTGGGAGGCATATTGTTTTAGATGCGCTTCTGCAAAACCAAATTGCCTCAAAATTTTTTGAAATGTCTTCTCATGCACAACTCTGTCTTGTTTATAAATCACTGTTTTGATCAAGGAAAATTTGTTTCAAATGTTGTGTAAAATGTTTTCTTTGATATTAGGTCCCTTCTCCTCCCAAAATGCTGCCTTTCCCCTTTGTATGCCAATCAATAAGCAGTTTATAATGACAAGCACATAGTCAAACAAAAGGTACACGCAGTTAAAGTGATTTTCTATGTTTGGATAAGGTCACAGGGCTCTTGGTGTTTTGGTGACAGCAAGATAGCCTTGTAGCAGACAAAAAACAAAAATTCCTCACAATCAAAACAACCTCTTTGTCTTCATTTGTTTCTCACACAGATTTTGAAAAACACCTCCAAATGCAATGGCAGATCCACTCACTAAAGTTTGTTTTATAGAACAAAGGAGGATAAAGTGGTTTTTTACCTTTTTTACCCCACAAAGATGACTTTTGAAATAACAAAAAACACTCATATAATGATCAATGTTCATGAAATTAGGCCCACTGTTTTACTTTTTAAAATACTGTGTTTCTCCCTTTAGACACTGTCTTACACCTTTCAATACTGTTTTGAGGGTATTTTATAAATTCCTTTGACATCAATAAAAACCTACCATTTTAACTATGTTAGTGTTGGGCAATCATAGCTATTGCAAGCCCAGATCTTTAAACAAAAACATCAACCCTCCTTAACACTATCTTCACCATTGCATACAGCTGACAGAGTTTATGTTTTGTGCTACAGCAATTAGGATGTCCTTAATGCTTGACAACCCCACTAGAACAGGAGTGTGATGTTTTAGCATTTTTAAGGGCATTTTTAGGCTCTTTGAAGCAAGAATTAACACTTCACTCTCAACCAACTATAACTTTCTTTAAAAACATTCACTTAAATTACCTTGATTTACACCAAGACTTTCATTGCCTCAAACACCATCTAGCAGTTTTGATTTAGCAAGGGGGTAAAACAAAATACCTTGAAACACAATGGCAGCATTGTTCGAGGAGTTTGATCAGCTCTAAGATTGGTTGGGAGGTGTTTTGATTGCTTGAATATGCGTGACACGTTTGATAGGGAAGGCGCCACGCAAATGGAAAGGTGTTGGGTTACTGTCGGGCCTTTGTGACCGGAGCTTACAGGCGTGCCGCACCACAATGTATTCCCTTTGTAAAATTGTACCTGAACGTGCCGCGCAATTGTACAGGCGCGCCGCGCGGTCTTTAAGCCCGAAAAACCTGTGAATTTTGCTCAAAACTTCTTTCTCCGATCTCGTGAACAGCTAAGAAGATTTGTTTGTTATTTGGAAATGCAAATTGGATATTGGCAATGGTCCTCTTATTATTTTTGAACGTAAAAAGCCAATTACCCTTTCACACTCGCTTTTGTGAGGTTTTTGAAAACTTTTGAAAATGTCTTTGGGCTTTAGAACAAAACCTGAAGCTTATCTCTTTTTAAAACCCAACTCGAGGCTCTTTTTGTTTAGGTGAATGTCATAGTGGTAATGACCATTTCCTTTGTGATCCTTACCCCTTTTTTGAAGTAAAACACACTTCTTCAAGAAATTTAAAAATTTCACTGCTTCTCATTTAGGAATGAAAGGTTTTCTTTCTTTTCTGATATCTGTGCTGTGAAAAGAAGTTATGCTCTGAGCCACTATGGCTCATCTTCTGTCACTTTTGATTAGTTGGAAAAAGTATTTATGAATAGAAAGAGAAAAACCTCTGAAAATCATCATCACCTATTTGTTTTTTCTTATTTGAAAAAGGATTCCTGTAGATAGACCTTGTGTTAAGTGAGGTTTTCTTTAACACTATGAGAGAGATAGCTTCACCCTTTTGACACCTAAACTGGCAATGTTTTCTCCCGATGCTTTGGAGGTGGTCATGCCTATTTGTGAAGCTGATTTAGCTGGCAGGTGATGTTTGAAATTCTCTAATGACTGTGAGTGAGGGCTAGTTGTATTCACCTCGGCTTTATCATCCTTTGTCTATCAAGAAGGGCGCTTCTTCTAAAAACCTTTCCTCTGCTCAAAATGTATCACCAAGGTATCTTTGACCTTTGTTATAAGGAGCAGGCCTTCATTTGAAGCAGTGGCATGCATCATTGTTTTTTGAAAGTTGTTCCAAAACTTGGAAAAACATGCCATAATACCTCTTGCATTTTTATGAACAGATGTGTTTAGTTGCAATACCTCTTTTGGAAAAATAAATACAATTTTCCTTCTTTTCCACTGTGATGAGTTATTGAGAGACATTCCCTCATGAACAGGAAGAAAAATTACCTTTTGAAAAATAATTATCATTCTTTGGCCTGTGTCATGACCCATCTCATCAACCACTTTTCAACTCTGCTTTGTTTGAAGGAACAAAGACTAAATGTTAAGCTTGTTCATCAAGGAGATGAGTTTTTTGTAACCTTTTAAGGAAATAACACCTTTTAGCACAGTTTGTACATTTATTGGCTCTAGACTGTCTTTGAAAACAAACTCTGATCGGAGATAAGCTAGCTTCTTTGATAGTTGTAGTACTCATGTTTTTCCTTTGTTTTTTGACATGATTGCCCTGTTCAGAAGCTTTCAACTATCTTCTGCTACTCTTGCCATTTGTCTCTTAATCATTCACACCCTGAAATCAACCACTGCTCTGGCCCTCTGCTTATAGATGAAGGAGGCCTATTTTGAAAAATGCCTGATTTCCTTCCAACCTCTGTCTTAATCAAAAGAAGAATGTTTGGTGAACATATTGATATTGGTTTCTCTTATACATGATGGCAGAAGCTAGTTAGAGACTAGGACTATTGGACACCTTTGGCCATCTGTTTAACAATCTTTCTTCAATGATGATGAACCTATTAGCTTCACATTGTAACTCAAATAATAGTGAACTCATGCAAATCGTTTTTAGAACCCACTGCTTTTCCTCTGCCTTTAATCATCATTTTACTTCAGAAAACCTTAGTTGATGTCTCACTGTAACCTAAGTTTGTCCTTATAGTTAGTGAAAAGCTTAAAAACAGACTTTGTCCAGTTACCCTCTGCTTATAGATGAAGGAGGCTCTTCAGTATTCAAACACTTTGCTTATGGATTAAGGAGGTTTTTTAGTCATGTCATATCATCAGCCCTTTGGCAGTGTTATTTTTCCTTTCACTATCCTTTCAGGCTTTGACTGTGATTACAAGAGCTTAATGAAAAACTCTCTGCTCTGTAGCTGCATCCTAGGCTCAAGATCACATTGAAAAGCAGCTGTCTTCTCATGTGGAGCCAAATATTGTATTTTGGGATGCTGGTATTCCTCTGTCCTTGAAAGATCCATTACAACACTGTAAAAACACCTAGAATCAATTTGACTTATGGTCCATGTATTGCTGAGACTTGAGGGTGTATTAGTGGCGCGACCTAGGGATGTAACCAACCTTATTTGTAGAATGGGAAGGTCTATTATGACTCATCTATAGCAGGTAGAGGTTCTTTGGCTTTAGAGTGGTTTTCCAAGGGATAAATGCCTAAAGCACCACTACCTAACTTAGGGGAGACTTTTTGGACAGATTTGGATTGTTTCTTTGGAGCTGATGGGAAAACTAGTATGGCTAAGGCTAGATAAGACTTGATAATGAGGTTTCATCTCGTCATGGGTGGACTGAAAGGTAAGAGGGCAAAAAAATTTTATGGGTGTTTTCCAGCCGGCAAATTTGACAATTTTTTTAAATCATCTGCTAGAAAGCCTGGCTGTTACAACTAGTCATCACCAACAAGTGAAAAATACTAATGAATAACAATTAGCTGAAAAGAGTTGTAAGTTACAATTCAGATCTAGAGTAGATATATGTAAAAAAAGATAGATCTATATCATATCTGTACACTATAGAGTCTCCTCTTCAAAATCCCCTTGGGGTTTTCAGCAGAAAATGTAGTACATGAGTAGATCTGAGATTTAATGTAGCTTACCTGCAGAATGATTTAGAATTTATAAAGAAAATACATTAGTATTGATATCATATTTGAATGGAAAATGGATTAGATATGTAATCCACAGATCAACACAGTGAAGGGCAGATTCCCAACACTAGAGATCTCTCCTCCTTGAATTGCCAAAATACCCTACAACTTTCTCCTTGCAAACAACGCAGTGCTGGAAGATGGACTGCGATGTAGGCTCTAGAGCATGATGTGGCCTCAAGCCAAGATTTGAAAATGAGCTCTCCTCAACCGATACTCTCTTGCCAATGAGATAGAAGACTTTCCCAGTGAAAAGAGGCATTATAATGGCTTAGATCTGAATAAATATAGCCTCCACTTGCTGCGGCTTACAAAGACAACCAAACCATCAATAGGATATGTGTTGTATTTGGAAGAAGAGCTTGGCCAAATGACTGAAGGTGGTCAAGAAATGCAAGACTCCTCCAAGAGGCCTCTCAAGGAAGAGGTGGGATTCCTGATCAAGAACAACCTAGTGCCAAACAACACTATTCTCAGCTAAAAAGCTAGAGAATGAGAAGTGTCTAAGCAGAAAAATCCTTCAGAAATAATATCATCAACAACCCTCTCATGCAGTCCTCCTCCTCCTTAAATAAGACGTAATCCTTGCCAAACCCTAGACCCTCTCAATGATTTAGCTGCATTCACATGCTGAGCCTGCAACTAAGACTACATTATGCATCTAGGTGGTTCAATGTATCTAGAAAATGATGTTGATTTGGTCCAGTTGACCCAGTCAAATGACTTAATCCCTTTCACACATAAGGGTGTTTTGATAAGGCAGCCCAGATTTAGCCTTGTTCACATGGGCATTGATTTATTTTTTTGTTTTAGGAGTTTAATTTATCCTCCTTTACAATTTTATTCTTGCAACAAGAAAATGAAAACAAAATAGTATATTCCTATTAGCTTGGGCTAATTAGGAATATTACAGTCCTCCCCTCCAAAATTTTGCTTTTCCTCAAGCAATTGATAAGGTGAGTGCTGCAACTCATCTCCTCCTCCATTGGTGACACAAACAAAGGATAATATTTTCTCATAATCCAAGTGGTCACCAAACCATCCATCCATGACTTGCTACAACAATTTTCTCATGAGATGCAAACAACTCATCCCATAAGGAAACAATAAATCACATGAAACAACCATGGTTTGCCTAATTCCATCCCTGAAATATAAGACAGAAAGTACAAAGAGTGTAGTCATCCCATAGGGAACATGCATGCCTTCCCTCCTTCCTCCATACATCCCTATAAAAATAACAAGTACATCATCAATATAGGGGATCAAAACAATGTGCAAACAATCAGAAATTTGTGCACATGGAGGTAGATCATAGTCCCACATGTGGAACAAACGCAGATCATCCCCCGCCTGAATCAAATCAAGATGTGGTAAGTGGTTTTCCCACCACTTACTTTCTGCCCATTCCATCTCACCATAGCTGAAAGTGTGAGATATATTTGGTGCCTTTGGAAATCACCCATCATGATGAAAAATATCCCTTGTTCTTCCAAGGGAGTGGCCCAATTCAGAAAATTTTGGGACCCAATATTGACCATGAGGCTTACAAAATATATTACTCCTCCTTGAATTCATGGCTTGCAAAAACATGGTGTGAGAATGCATGAAATTATAATATAAAACAAATGTACTAAGAGCATGATATTCACCAAAAATCCTCCTCCTATCAATGGAGTGGTGCATAGATCTACTCTCTTCTTCAAGGGAAGAAAGAGAGGGCTGATTTAACTCTTCCTTAGACTCATCTTGATGCTCCAATTCCACAAGGTCCATGCATCTTTGACAATGCTGATATAGTTCTCTTTAAAAGACCTCCCATTAATAGCTCCTCAAAATGATATTGTTGAGTTTCATAGAATAGGTGTGGTTGAAATTGAACTCTTCTTAAGCCCTCTGTAGTAAGTTATCCTTGAGCTTGGAAGCTCTAGAAAAGAATATCCTACCATGATTATAGATGAATCCATCAAGGATTGAATATCTCTCTTCATGCAACCAATCATCAAGAATCATGCAAGTATGAAGATACTTGGAATATTCCACTAGCAGTTGGGATTTCCAATGGGGATCTAATGTGCCCAACAATGACAATGCTGATAGTGTGTCATCTGAAGTTTTTTCCATGTTGTTTTTCTTCTCATTGACATTTCCCATGTCAAAGGTGTATGTTGGAAAGCCAAGCTTCCCATTTTCCTCCTCCTTGACATATCCCATGCATAAGGTACAAGGTGGAAGGTTTCCAGTCCTTCCTTGCTGCCCTCTTTGCTCATGCACATGCTCAAAAGAATATGGAAGTTTTTGGAAGTTAGTCTCCCATGGGAGGCTATCATATATCCAAAACCTCCTTGGTTTTTCCAAAGTATGCATGTGTGACCACCATCTCTCATCATGTATGGAAGAGGATCCTCCAAACAAGTTTGTCTTCTGATTCAAGGATTTCCTTCCTTACTTCATGATGGTGTTAACCTTCATTCTTGTAGCATATTTTATTAGTACAGTATGAGATGAGAGAATGGATAGTGATGTCAAGGGGAAAATGCTTTCCCTCTTGTTGTAGTTTCCCCATACTCTCAACGCTGAAGCATGGTCTTCTAATGCTCCCTTCCTTCTTGAATCTATGAGAGGAGAATCAATGCATGAAACATCCTTCATCAAATCTGAATCAGGTGGTCTCCCAGGTGGTATACCACAAGATAATGATTTCTCATGGCTCATTCCCATGTGAACAATAGATGGGAACATATTATGACTGCTTCCACTACGCAAATCCATGTTTGATTGTTGTGTGGAAGTATCATGATAAGGAGAAGTTGCAGCAACTCCCCCATCTTCTTCTCCATCAACCACCTTCTGCGAGATCTCACAGTCTAAGGTGCTCCCTTTATATGAAGTTAACTCATGAACACCCATCATCTCCTTGGTTTTAAGAGTATTGATCACAAAGGACTGATCCATCATAGTGTGTGTTCCAAAAATTGGATGCTGTGTTGGAACACATTTCCTCCATTGTTTTGTCTCTTTGTCTATCATCATAGACACATGCTTCTCATCCTCTTCATGTATAGGATCCTTGGGGCCTTCTTGCAAAGATACAAGAGCCCTATTAGTGGAATCAATAGCTTCAGCTCCATCTCTTAATAAAAATATATCTCCTCCTGCTGTCATAGCACTAGAGGAACCTTTAAGTTCTTATTCTTTCTTCTCCTCATCAATGGAGTATGCCTCATCAATAAGAGATCCTTTCACTTGATCTATTATTGAGAAAGGAACACTCATTTTTTATTCTTGAGAAGAAGGTTCTTGCTGAAGTAGGTCCTTTGCCCTTGGAAAATCATGTAGCAGATATTTAACCCCTTCAACAATGTTCTAAAATGGAGTTATCTTCATGGATATTTCCATCTCACGCGAAGGTTATGATTTCCTGGGCTTAGTTTTTTTACCCACAGAAATTTCAGATGGCATAGAATCAAATATTTTCACTAACCTCCTAGTGAACTTTGCATAAGTAGAGATGTTTACATTTTTCAATGAAGAAGACTCAAATAACCACCAGGCATATGCTTTACCTTGGAGGTGTAGCACTACTACTCTTATCTCATCATCTTCAGAAACTTGATGCAGCTAAAAATATGTGTCCATCTTCTTTACCCAAGACTTGGCTGAGCTCTCAGGTGACCCATCAAAATTAGGTAGGAAAGTTATAGCCAAGGTGTGCTGCATGCACCCTCTTCTTCTCATAGTTCTACTGGATCTTATTTCTTATTTGAGTTGAAAAAACTTTGGGAAGCTTAGATGCTCTTTGAGTCTTTTAGACTGAGATTCATATTCTCGGAGATAGTCACCAAGAGTCTCCTCCTTTGGTGTCTCTCCTTCTTCTTCTCCTCTTGCAAGGAATGTAGGCATGCTACAACGTTGTAGATCAGATTATGTGGCTGAATTCTCACACACATTAGATGAAGTAGTGAGGCTTCCTTCATGTGAAAAACTCTCCAAGATATCTACTGGTATTTCATTCCTCATTCCCCTAATTTCATTCTCCAACTCATGCATAGTTTGGAACAGAGTTTTTAAGAAATCTCTCCCTTTCAATCTTCCAGATAAAGGCTTTGGACCCTTTAATTCTATGTCTTCAGTGTAAATACACTTCTTCATCAGTATTTAATTTCCATGAAAAGACATATTGGCTCTTCAATAAGCAAAGCACAGGCTGTGCCAAGATAGTTGCTTTGATAGCACTGTAATATCCCCAAATTGGGACTACTAGCAAGGCATGCCTGAAAAATGCATTTTTCAACAATGTATGCTTCAGTACTAGAAATCAGGCCTTGGATCCCTTAGATATGATAATATAAGACCCAAATCCAAGAGGAGATCAGGAAAAAATCTTTCTAGGTGGGTTAAAGAGATCTCCCACACCTAGTACAACTGGAAAATTTCCCAAAGAAGGGACTGCAACACTATGTGAAAAAACTACTTAGAAAATAACACAGTTCACCCAAATATATTCAGGAGGCCAATATGTAGGCTCAATCATGTCATTTACATCAGCATACCAAGATTATATTGAAGCCCATACATCATATAACATAAATTAGGAAACTTTACATGAAGAAATGCCAAAATAAGAGGTTGCAACCATATTGTTGAGCCCCAAGATTGTTCTTTCTTTCATCTTACTTCACTCCATTTTCCTTTGCCCATCGTCATCCCAGGCCCAAATGATCAACGAAATTAGTTAAAATTATTTTAAGAATGAATACCATGGCTAACTTGCTAAGTTTTGTGATTTTGTCATTGTAATGCATTTTGAACTGAAACTAGCTACAGAATGCAGACATTCCGTAGCTAACCACCAATTCTGCAGCTGTCTTCATGTTCAAGCATGTTCCAGGTGTCCTATCAAGAAAAGCCACACATGGGTATATTCCACATCATGTCCTCAACGTTTGTTGCTCACCACGAAGAATGAACTGAATTCTGGACGTGGTTTTGTACGTGGGAACTCATACAATGAAGCAGACTCCTAATAGGACAAGGACAGCCCAGATGTCCTTTGTCCCTTTACGCTGCCATATTTAGAGTTCTAGTTCGATTTTGATAGGGAAAGACAATGATTCCCGTATTTTTGCAAGTTCTGTTATGAAGATTAGTTATAAATGTACTCGGGAAACTCAGAGACAGGCTCTAGATTTTGATTAGATTTCATAGATTGACTGCTATATTTCTGAAGACTGAGAATACTCTGTTTTAAGTTATTTTCCTTTAATGAAGAATACAACATTGCTTTGAACGCGTTGAGTTGATTTTGAGTTAGATTTCGTCTGGTGGTAGAGGGCCCCTGCCTCCTGAACGACTTTACTTTCGTAATTTAGATAAGTATCTTAGTTCGTTTTCAAGTTTTTGAAGTTTGCATTCCTAGTTAATTTCGTTAGTCACTATAGCTATACTTGTTCTAAGAAACTCTTCCAAAAAATCATGATAATGAATGAGAAATGGCTGTAGTGTTATAGATTTTATATGCAATTCCTTTTGTTCATTATCACAGTTGAACTTATTCTAGTAAACTCTTCCAAAAAATCATTATGATGACTAAGGCATGACTGTGATACTATAGGTTTCAGTTGCTTGTTTATACTAACTAACATAGCTGATCTCACTCTTAAAAATATCTTCCAAAATATCATAATAACGAGTAGGAAATAGCTGTGATGTCTTAGTTTTTAATTGTAATTGCTTTCAATTTTCATGTTTGCATTTGCATTGAATTGTACAGCCAGGATTATTCTAACAAGCTCTTCCAAAATACCATTCATGATCGACAAAATAGGCTATAGAATCCCATAGATTAATTGCATGATAACTTAGTTAGGGTACTCCAGAGTCAAATTGCATTCAATTCATGCTCTGTTATTTTGTTTCAAGTTTGATAATGGCTTGTTAGTTTAGCACTGTTTGTTATAGACTAGTAGCACTTTAGTTCAGTTCTAGCTTAGCTCACTGTGTTTACATTCCACGTTTAGTTGCCATCCATTGCACATTAAATTGCATTAGTTGTCAAACTTAAAAACCACGGTCTTCATTATTTACAAAACTTCTTTTGTTCTAAAACAGATATTTACTTATAATCATCTCAACAGAAGATAGTATCAGTCCAAGGCCTGGAGTACTTTTGCAACCTTTTTACCATTCCACAAATAAGCCTTTCCTCAAAGACTATTCTAAAAGGAAATCTATAACTTTTGAGTAAGGTTTAGTGATGTTAAACTAAGTTGCAGAATAGAATTAGGAGCTAGTTTTAGAAGTAGAGATCTTATGATGTTACCAATGTTCTTTTCCAAATATGCTTCAACAAACCTTTAATCATGGATAAGATGTTGTATCATTATAAGCTGATTGTTTAATTGTTTAGTTAGGAGAATTTTTATACTTAGCTGCCCATTTCTCAAGCTCTTCCAAAATACCTTTAATGAAAGAATTGGACAAGTTAAGTTCATGTTGTGATTCATTTTCTTGAAGTCATTATCAAGCTTTGTATTTTGCTAAGTCATAGTTTAGGTTTGGTTCTGTCTCAGTATTTGCATTTGTCATTTGTCATCAACAAATTAGGCTTCACTCTGTTTTTAACCAGTAGCTTCTTTCCACCAGCATTTAGTTCTTTCCCTTGTGAGCATAAAACCATAAAAAGACCAAAAACATCATAAAACACTAAACACAACGCAGTAAGAAACAAACACCTAGGCACATACAGTGCACCTCACTTCAGCAGTTTACCAACCCTAGTTGACAATTAAATGAACTCAATTTAGGAGACTAGGTTGAGCACAAACATTTTGGCGCCATTGCCGGGGAAGTGAAAACTAGGTAACCTTTGTTTCTTAACTCCCAAAAACAATTATATGCGTAGAGAGAGAGACTCAAGGGGTAGATTCATAAGCAGCAGAAACAGAAGTTTGATTCCTAGAACACCACTTGTTTCACCTAGACCAAGAGCTAGTACACCTTGAACTCAGACCCACATTCCATCCTTTACTGATCCTAGACTTTTAGAAGACCTAAGATAAGATATTCCATTAGATAAACCTTCCACTTCATCCACTGAACCTGCCTTAGAAGAAAATCTAAAGACTCTTGTTAGGGACACAAACTTTTCCACTTCCACAAGAGAATCAACCATGGCAGAAGAAGGGGGAGGAGGAGTCTTTAATGGAGAACACACATTATTTGGAGGGGGTAGAGGTAGAGGTAGAGGAGAAGGAGGTAGAGGTGCAGAAGGAGGAAGAGGTAGAAGAGAAATGGGAAGCTTTTTTGGGTTTCCTATAATAGATGAAGAAACCAATTCAACCATGAAAAACATTTCACCCTCTGTCCTTCCAAACTTCTATGGACTTAAAACTGAAGATCCTGAAACCTTCCTATTTGAATTTGAAATCCCATGTAGAACTTATGACTACTTACAAGATGCTCAAAAACTTAAACTATTTCCTTCAACATTGAAAGGAGCAGCATTGAAGTGGTTTATGAGTCTGATCAACAGTTCTATTAGGACATGGGAAGACATGAAACAAGCATTTCTAGAGAGGTATTTGGATTATTGTATGCTGTTCAATCATAAGGAAGAAGTGTTTAAGATGTTACAAAAAGAAGATGAAAACTTGGAAGATTTGTTGGAGAGATTTCATTACAATATCAAAAGAGCAAAAATGGAAAACTTAGATCGGGACACCTTAAAAGCTCTTTTGTTGAAAACAATTAGGGATGAATGGTTGGATATCCTTAACATGATGGGAAAAGGGGATATATCACAGCTCACCTTACCTGAAATATCTGAGTTATGTATCAACCTTTCAAGAGGGAAATCTAAAACTGTAAAAGGTCCAAGAGATCCTGCTCTTGCAAGGGCAAGTAAGTCTGCTTCTGGGACAGTAAGTAGGTCAGAGATAGGACATATGCTTGATGATTTCAAATCTGACATCTTAGGGAGTCTTAGTGAACAAATATACACCCTTAAGATACAAAACAAGCAAAAAGCTGAATCTGATGCCTTAGCAATCTTCTGTCCCAAATGTAGAAAGAAACATGCCTTGAGAGAGTGTCCTTTGGATGTAAAAGTTGTAGAGACCTGTGTCATTTGTTCTGAAAAACATGAAACCAAGAATTTTCCTTCTCTTCCTGGTCTCAAAGCTGTCTTTCAAGAGGAAACTCCTACAAATTCCACAGAATCTCTCAATTTTGTCTCTAGAAGGCCTTGGCAAGGACCTCAAACACAAGGATTCCATGATCAAATGTATAACCAACCTCCACCTTGGAATTCTTGGCAGCAACCTTGGCCTCAATTTCAAAATCAATCTCAAGCTTGGGCAGAAGGAGCATAAAATCCCTATGGAAGATACTCTCAGTACTATCAGTATCCACCATCCTATCCACCATACCAACATTTTTATCCTCAAAATCCTCAACAAAATTTTCAACAAAATCCTCAACAACATCATCAGAACCTACCACATCAAAATCAACCACTTCCATTACCATTTCCTCAAAAATCAAATCAGTTGCCCGCTCAACCCATACCAAACCCCAATAATAAAAATCCTCAGAACACATACATGATAGAAGGCCAACAGTTTCCAATTTATTTAATTACTCCTTTAGACCTTAGTGATGTTCAACTTAGGTCTGGAAGAATACTTGAAAAGAGGAAACCTTCTGTGATCATACAAGAACAAGATAACTCTGAGGAAGACTCTCTACGAGTGAATAAAATTCTTGAGGAAGACACATCTTTTCAAGACCCAAACACTGAAAAATTAAAGCAAAAAGATCCAATAATTTCAACTCCTGTATTAGAGCAACCATCCACATCTACTTCTATACCTCCCTTTCTAGAAAGATTACAAATTGATAGAGGTGTAGAAAAACAAATTATGGTGCCTAATTATGATTTCCTAGATGAGCTGAGAAATGTTTGCATTAAAATTCCATTATTACAAGCCATCAAGGAAATTCCAATTTTAGCCAAAACAATAAAGGAGTTGAACATGAAGAAAACAAGAAAAAGAATAAGAGAAACAAAGAAAATTCAACTAGCAGGAAAAATAGCAGACATTATGATGGGTGAGATTGCTATTCCAAAGTATCTTGACCCAGGAAATCCAGTTGTTAAAATTCACATCAATGGAATTGAAATCCAAAACACACTCATTGATTTAGGAGCAACAATCAATATCATGAGTAGACAAATCATGGATAAACTGAAACTTCCTAATCTTCTCTTTACACCCACACTATTACAATTAGCAGATAGATCTGTGATCAAACCCGATGGGGTAATAGAAGACATTCCAGTGTCCCTAGATTCTTGGGAGTACCCTGTGGATTTCATGATCCTAACTCCTAAGAATAATCTAGGAGGACATCATGTTATATTAGGAAGACCTTGGTTGGCTACAGCTGATGCTTTTATTAGTTGTAGATCCGATGATATGTACATCTCTGATGGTAGTTCAACTAAGAAATTCACTTTGTATCCTCCAGCTAGGACAATTACAGATTTAGATGATACTCAATGGATAGAGGATGAAGAAGATTTACAACCTCTCTTCACAATTTCAAAAATTAGTGAAGATAATCAAATTCTAAATACTCTAGAAAACTTTGAATCCTCTTTAGAATACAAACATGAATCATTTCAAGAGGGATCCAACATTGAGTTTTTGTCATCAAGGCAGATGTCTCTTCATTCTATGGATAAATTTGGCAGCTCTACAAGTGAGATATTTCTAGACAAAACTTTGAACATAAATAAGAACCTAGAAAATCTCAACAAGAAGAGTTAGTCAAAGTATTACAGAGACATTCTTCTGCATATGCATGGGAGTACACTGACATGAAAGGGATAAGCCCCAAGACTTGCACTCATCACATCTATATAGAGGAAAATTGTAAACCAATCAGACAACCTCAAAGACCGATGAATCCAAATCTTAGGGAAATTGTTAAAGAAGAATTGCAAAAATTGTTAAATGTCAATTTCATCTATCCTATTTCAGATAGTCAGTGGGTTTCTCCTTTGGTAATTGTGCCAAAGAAAAATGGTAAATGGAGGGTATGTGTTGACTACCGAGAATTAAACAAAGCTACTTTTAAAGACCATTTTCCCTTACCTTTCATAGATCAAGTGTTAGATACATTAGCTGGAAAAAAGTACTTCTCATTCCTAGATGGGTTTAGTGGTTACAACCAAATCCAAGTAGCACTTGAAGATCAAGACAAAACCACATTTACCTGTCCTTGGGGTACCTATGCTTACCGAGTATTGCCATTTGGATTATGCAATGCACCTACAACATTCCAAAGGGTAGTATTAGGAAATTTTTCAGATCTAATACATGATTGTGTAGAGGTATACATGGATGATTTCACAGTTTATGGAAACACATTTGAAGAAGCCTTAGCAAACTTGGAAAAAGTTTTAAAGAGATGTCAAGAAGCAAATCTTTCACTTAGTCATGAGAAACATTTCATGATGTTTACTGAAGGTATTTTTTTAGGGCATCACATTTCAGGGGATGGGATTAGAGTTGATGAGTCAAAAGTTGAAGTCATCTCTAACTTATCCATTCCAAGTTGTCAAAAAGATGTTAGAAGTTTTATAGGATTTATAAGATATTATCGGAGGTTTATAGAAAACTTCACCAAGATAGCATCTCCACTCTTCAAATTACTTACCAAAGATTGTGAATTCAAATGGAATTCTAATTGCCAGTTAGCCTTTGAAACCCTGAAAACAAAAATTTCTGGAGCACCTATTTTAAGGGGACCTAACTGGAAGTTACCTTTTCATATCTCAATAGATGCCTCTGATATATCTCTAGGAGCAGTATTGGGACAAAAAGACCCGATTCCTTATGCCATCTACTATACTAGTAAAAATTTGACTCCTGCAGAGTTAAACTATACTGTAACTGAAAAAGAGTTTTTCGCTGTTGTTTATGCCATAAACAAATTCAGACACTATATAACAGGCTATGAAACTTTTGTTCACACTGATCATTCTGCAATTAGATACTTAATAAACAAATCAATTACTAATGGCAGAGTCATAAGATGGTTATTTCTTTTACAAGAATTCAACATTACCATTCTAGATAGGCCTGGAAAAGAAAACACAGTAGTTGATTTCCTATCTAGACTCCAAAACATCAAAGATGACACTCTAGTTGAAGATCAATTTCCTGATGAATATCTTTTTGCAATTTCTACTCAAACTCCTTGGTTTGCTGACATTGCTAATTATTTAGTAAATTCAGGAAAATTTCCTTCAATAATAAATGCAAAAGATAAAAGAAAAATCATTCATGATAGTCTAAAATATTCATGGGTTGCTAATGAGTTGTACAAGACAGGACCGGATTTGATCATTAGGAGATGTGTTCAGGAAGATGAGATGCCTGAGATTCTTAAAGCATGTCATGATGAACCTTGTGGCAGACACTTTGCTGATAAGAGGACAACCTATAAGATACTTCATTTAGGATATTATTGGCCATCCTTGTTTAAAGATGTTAAAGAGTATGTCAAAAGGTGTGACAGTTGCCAAAGGGTAGGGAAACCTTCTCCTTCATGTGAGATGCCATTACAACCTCAGGTACATATTGAACCTTTTGAAAAATGGGCTTTGGATTTTGTAGGACCTATTAGTCCTCCATCAAGACAAAAGAGATATATATTAGTTTGCACTGATTATGTTACCAAATGGGTAGAGGCCAAGCCATTACTTTTTTCTAATGAAGCATCTGTAGTTACTTTTCTTTTTTAGGATATTTTTACTCGTTTTGGTGTCCCAAGGGAAATTGTAACAGATCAAGGAGCTCAATTTACATCAAGGCTAGTGGAGCAAATGATGGAGAGGTACAAAATCAGGCATAGAAAATCTACTCCTTATCATCCACAAGCAAATGGTCAAGTGGAATCTACTAATAAGGTCATTGAAGGAATCCTAACAAAGACTGTTCATTTACATAGAAGAGATTGGGTAGATAGGCTTCATGAAGCTTTGTGGGCCTACAAAACTACATGGAGAAACACAATAGGTCATACTCCTTATGAACTTGTTTATGGAAAGCAAGTTTTGTTTCCCATAGAGTTCCAGGTTCAAACTTTCAAAATGGAAGTTCAGCTAGGACTTGATTTAACGGAGGCACAAAAGCATAGATTGGAGCAGATTAATGAATTGGATGAGATCAGACAAGATGCAATTCAGAAAAAAAGTCTAGTCCAACAACAAAGGACTAGATGGCATGACAAGTACATCAAAGAGAAGAAATTCAAAGAAGGTGATTGGGCTCTCTTGTTTGATTCAAAATTCAAGGATTTTCAAGGTAAATTTCAAACACATTGGCTTGGACCATATGAAATTGTTGAAATTTTTGACAATGGAGCAGTAAAAATCAGGACAATAGATGAAGAAGAGGTCACTTTTCTTGTGAATGGTCATAGATTGAAGCTGTATCACAAACCACTCTCAAGAGAAGAATTTATCAAGAAGTTCCAGGAAAACAGTGATGTGAAGTTAATGAAGAAGAATCTTTTTTCTTCATCAACTTGATTGAATTTTCTGAAGTCATTTCTTTTGAAAAAAAAATAAAAATAAAGTATAAACATGAAAACCAATCACTGATTGGCATGCTTATACAGAAAAGATAGGGTGAAAATCAGAGTCTTTCTGACACTCTAATTTTTCCATTTTGTTTCTGCAAGCAGCTGTTATAAAATCAAAAGTTCAGATCAATTGCACTTATGATTCATCTCATTTCATTTCATTCCATTCACTTATCCATTCATACTCCATTTCATTCATTCATACTTCACTTCATTCCATATTTCATTCATCTCATTCCATACTTCATTCACCTCATTTCCATATCAAAATTTAAATTTTGATTTCTTTCTGCAATTGAATAACACATGTCATGAATTGCAGGCCATTTCTTATACTTTTCCACTCCATTTCACTCCATCATTAACTTCATACATATCCCATTATACCATGTTTCATCATCTATCTTCACCCATTCCATATAATATTCCATTTATATTCCAAACCACTCCATTCCATGATTAAAATTCTCTACAGGCACATTCTGCAGCTAAACAGACATTCTGCAGCTAATCAGACTTTCCGCAGCCATACAGTCATTCCGCAGCTACAGATCTTGAAGGCACTGATCAACAAACATTTGAATTGCAACAAGATGATCCAATATATCCATGAACAAGAAAAATCAAGAAGGATTATGAAGACTCTTCCAGAGGAGAACAAAGTATACAAAGACCACAAAAAGCAGATGAAAAGCAAAGGTAAAAAGTTCTAATTATAATTGCATATCATAAGCTTTAGTATAGTTTTAGTTATGAATCATTTGAAAAGTTGTTTTGATTATTTTTATTGATCATGCCAAATATACCCTCCGCAAAACTTTGGTTAAAAATCCTTCATTTCAAATTCTATACCCGATCATCATCTAAAGTGGATAAAATGCTGAAGTGATTGATTTTCTCACGTCACCCAGCCAAATCATTTAATGATGATTTCTGAATCCGTTGTAAAAAATCTCCATAGTCTTTTCACTCACTGATTTGTTTTCACCTCACTTCATTAACTCGTTCCGTAACCACTCCCTATTACTCCATCCCGTAGCCAACCCTTCATCATTTCATTTTGTAAAACAGAGGTATCTCTATCACCGTGAGCAGGGGTATATCAGTTTGAAATTTGAAGCTATTATCACCATGAGCAGGGGTATATCAGTTTGAAATTTGAAGCTATTGTCACCGTGAAGCAGAGGTATATCAGTTTGAAGATTCAAGCACTATCACCGTGAAGCAGAGGTATATCAGTTTGAAGGTTGAAGTCATTGTCTCCTTGAGCAGAAAGAATACTAATCTGAAGATTGAAGAAGAAATTATGGGCCTCATCGTGAGAACTGAACCAGTGGGCACAAAATACCTGGAAGGATACCCTCAAAGTAGAGAAATGTTGCAACAAGTAGGATGGCTGCAATTCCTTGAGAAATTTAATGGCTTCCATAAAGAAGTTACTAAAACGTTTGCAAGGTCATTCAAAGGAGCCGAGGTTGAAGTTGGAGATGTTAAATTCACTGTCACAGAGGTTTTTATTGCAGAAGAGACAGGATTGCTTAGACATGGAGAAAGATGGTTTAAGAACAGAGAATTTCATAATGAATCATGGAAGAAAATCCTCAAATCACCAGGTATGGATGTCACTGTGTTTAAAAAGGGAATTCCAAGCTCTGCATTAAAGAATAAATGGAGAAACATATTGCTTATCCTACAAAAATTTATCACTTGTGAAGGTAGATATGGTACTTTCTATGTTTACCATATTAGGTTGATAATGCATTTCTTAGAGGAAGAGCTAAATTTTCCCTATTTCTTGATTCAAAGTTTAAAAAAGATGGCTTCAAGTGTTCAAAGGAGAGTCCAATTCCTAGAGACAACTCTATACCATCATGGCTTGGTTAAGATTTTAATTGAACACCATTTAGCCAAAACAAAAGATACTTGGGATAATTTCTTGGTGAGGAATCACTTTGAGGAACCAAAAGAGCCTTCACCTGAACATCAGCCTATAAAGAGAAGCAGAAAATGGAGAGCCTCTAAAATTGAAACTGATAAAGAAATTCAAGATAGCAGTGAAGAAATAATCTCTGAGAAGTTGACCCAGATTAAAAGACAGCTTAAGGAAGAGAGGGTAATCAGAAAATTTGCCACAAAAAAAGGAGAGGGACCATCCCAGCCGAGAAGAAGCCATAGACTTAGGGGGAAACTAAGGAAAACACAGATCAAACAAACCAGGGTGATAAACATAGAAGATGAGGAAACATCTATTGAAGAGGATATTGAAGTAGATTTTGATGAAGAAGCCCCAGAAATTGATCCTGCACAGCAAGAAGTTTATGACTATGTTGAAACATTGGAAAGGAAAGCTTCAGAGAGTAGAGATAGAACCCCTAGTCCTCCACTGTCTGAAATAGATGTGTTAAGAAGAGATAGGTACGAACTGGAAGTACTTAATAGACATATCAGGACCGAGAATGATATTCTGAAGGAACAAATCAAACTAAAAACCAGTATGAACTCAACCCTGTCTCTATAAATGGACAAAGTGGAAAAGGCTAATGAAAAGTTGAAAAAGAGGAATAAGAAGTTAATCAGGGCAGTTACCAATTTAAGGTTCAAGTTAGTCATCAGGAAGCCCAGAAGACCTTTAACTTCCAGGCAAAGAAGAAGAAGAGGGTTAGATGTTCTTGCAGAAGTCTCTGAGTTTATGGAATAAGTTGAATGAGGACATGCAAGAAGTCAGCAGTGGGGGTATGTTGAGCCCCAAGATTGCTCTTTCTTTCATCTTAATTCACTCCATTTTCCTTTTCCCATCGTCATCCCAGGCCCAAATGATCAATGAAATTAGTTAAAATTACTTTAAGAATGAATACCATGGCTAACTTGCTAAGTTTTGTGATTTTGTCATTGTAATGCATTTTGAACTGAAACTAGCTACAGAATGCAGACATTCCGTAGCTAACCACCAATTCTGTAGCTGTCTTGACGTTCAAGCATGTTCCAGGTGTCCTATCAAGAAAAGCCACACATGGGTATATTCCACATCATGTCCTCAACGTTTGTTGCTCACCATGAAGAATGAACTGAATTCTGGACGTGGTTTTGTACGTGGGAACTCATACAATGAAGTAGAATCCTAATAGGACAAGGATAGTCCAGATGTCCTTTGTCCCTTTACGCTGCCATCTTTAGAGTTCTAGTACGATTTTGATAGGGAAGGACAATGATTCCCGTATTGTTGCAAGTTATGTTATGAAGATTAGTTATAAATGTACTTGGGAAACTGAGAGACAGGCTTTAGATTTTGATTAGATTTCATAGATTGACTGCTATATTTCTGAAGACTAAGAATACTCTGTTTTAAGTTATTTTCCTTTAATGAAGAAGATATCATTGCTTTGAACGCGTTGAGTTGATTTTGAGTTAGATTCCGTCTGGTGGTAGAGGGCCCCTGCCTCCTGAATGGCTTTAATTTTGTAATTTAGATAAGTATCTTAGTTTGTTTTCAAGTTTTTGAAGTTTGCGTTCCTATTTAATTTCGTTAGTCGCTATAGCTATACTTGTTCTAAGAAACTCTTCCAAAAAATCATGATAATGAATGAGAAATGGCTGTAATGTTATAGATTTTATTTGCAATTCCTTTTGTTCATTATCACAGTTGAACTTATTCTAGTAAAATCTTCCGAAAAATCATTATGATGACTAAGGCATGACTGTGATACTGTAGGTTTCAGTTGCTTGTTTATACTAAGTAACATAGCTGATCTTACTCTTAAAAATCTCTTCCAAAATATCATAATAACGAGTAGGAAATAACTGTAATGTCTTAGTTTTTAATTGTAATTGCTTTCAATTTTCATGTTTGCATTTGCATTGAATTGTACAGCCAGGATTGTTCTAAAAATCTCTTCCAAAATACCATTCATGATGGACAAAATAGGCTGTAGAATCCCATAGATTAATTGCATGATAACTTAGTTAGGGTACTCCGGAGTCAAATTGCATTCAATTCATGCTCTGTTATTTTGTTTCAAGTTTGATAATGGCTTGTTAGTTTAGCACTGTTTGTTATAGACTAGTAGCACTTTAGTTTAGTTCTAGCTTAGCTCACTGTGTTTACATTCCACGTTTAGTTGCCATCCATTGGACATTAAATTGCATTAGTTTTCAAACTTAAAAACCACTGTCTTCATTATTTACAAAACTTCTTTTGTTCTAAAACATATATTTACTTATATCATCTGAACATAAGATAGTATCAGTCCATGGCCTGGAGTACTTTTGCAACCTTTTTACCATTCCACAAATAAGCCTTTCCTCAAAGACTATTCTAAAAGGAAATCTATAACTTTTGAGTAAGGTTTAGTGATGTTAAACTAAGTTGCATAATAGAATTAGGAGCTACTTTTAGAAGTAGAGATCTTATGATGTTACCAATGTTCTTTTCCAAATATGCTTCAACAAACCTTTAATCATGGATAAGATGTTGTATCATTATAAGCTGATTGTTTAATTGTTTAATTAGGAGAATTTTTACACTTAGCTGCCCATTCCTCAAGCTCTTCCAAAATATCCTTAATGAATGGATTGGACAAGTTAAGTTCATGCTTTGATTCATTTTCTTGAAGTCATTATCAAGCTTTGTATTCTGCCAAGTCATAGTTTAGGTTTGGTTCTATTTCAGTATTTGCATTTGTCATCAACAATCTAGGCTTCACTCTGTTTTTAACCAGTAGCTTCTTTCCACCAGCATTTAGTTCTTTCCTTTGTGAACATAAAACCATAAAAAGCCCAAAAACATCATAAAACACTAAACACAACGCAGTAAGAAACAAACACCTAGGCACATACAGTGCACCTCACTTCAGCAGTTTACCAACCCTGGTTGACAATTAAATGAACTTAATTTAGGAGACTAGGTTGAGCACAAACACATATGATATGACTGTACAAGCTTGACAACATTATTTTATTAGCTGAAAAGATTTTTGAGTTACACTTCAGATCTAGAGTAGATATGTGTACAAAAATATAGATCTATATCAGATCTATACACTATAGATTCTCCTCTTCTAAAGCCCCTTGGGCTTTTTAGCAGAAAATGTAGTACATGGAGTAGATCTGAGATCTAATGCAGCTAACCTGCAAAATGATTCAAAATTTATGAAGCAAATACATCAGTATTTATATCATATCTGAATGGAACATGGATTAGATCTATAATCCAAATATCACCATAGTGAAGGGTATATTCCCAACACTAGAGATCTCTCCTCCTTGAGGTGCCAAAAGACCCTGCAACTTTCTCCTTGCAAATAACACAATTCTGGAAGATGGAATACACTGTAGGCTCTAGAGCATGATGTGGCCTCAAGCCAAGATATGAAAATGAGCTCTCCTCATCCAATACTCTCTTGCCAATGGGATATAAGACTTCCCCAGTGAAAAGAGGCACTAGAATGGCTTAGATCTGAATAGGTCTAGCCTCCACTTGCTGCAGCTTACAAAGACAACCAAACCATCAATAGGATCTGTGTTGTAGTTAGAAGAAGAGCTTGGCCACATTCCTGATAGTGGTCAAGAAATGCAAGACTCCTCCAAGAGGCCTCTCAAGGAAGAGGTGGGATTCCCGATCAGGAACACCCTAGTGCCAAAAAACACTATTCTCAGCTAAAAAGCTAGAGAATGATAAGTGTCTAAGAAGACAAGTCCTTCAGAAATAATATCATCAACAACCCTCTCATGTTTTCCTCCTCCTCCTTAAATAAGATGGAATCCTTGCCAAACCCTAAACCCTCTCAATGATTTAGCTGCATTCACATGATGAGCTTCCAGCTAAGACTACGTTGTGCATCTAGGTGGTTCAATGTATCTAGACAATGCTGTTGATTTGGTCTAGTTAACCCAGTCAAATGACTTAATCCCTTTCACACATAAGGGTGTTTTTCTAAGGTAGCCCAGATTTAGCCTTGTTCACATGGGAATTGATTTATTTTTCTATTTTAGGATTTTAATTTATCCTCCTTTAAAATTTTATTCTTGCAACAATAAAATGAAAAAAAATTAGTATATTCCTATTATCTTGGGATAATTAGGAATATCACAGAAAGTAGAGAATTAAAATACTCCCTACATACATACCCTGAGACTTGAAATAGAAAATCACATGAACCAGTCAGAATGGGCTGAAAACACTTTGCAGGAAGCTAACGAGTAGCTGGTATCAACATCAACATCATAGAATCTTGTCCCATAGGAAAAAGAAAAGAGAAGTAGAGTCACCTTTAGTGACTGATAGTGCAGGTAAATAATTCAAGATAATGTATAGAAAAAGAACAAAGTTGGATCCTAAAGCTAACATAGATAAATATTCGAAGCAAGAAGTTTTTATGGTCACTGAAGAAACACCTTCTTCTTCTCAAGTAGTTGGCCAATCCGTTTCTTCTCCCACAACTTCTTCAGTATCTCATGACTAGCAGCAAGCTATCCAGAAAACTAAGGTTATCCAAGGCGAGAAGGAGAAGATAGTTTTTGACAAGTTCAAGGAGATAAAGCTAAAAGATGAAATCCTGAAGAACATCACCTATGCCCAATTATGGAAGAAGGCTTCCAGTTCTCAAAGCAAGTTTCTGTCAGTATTTGATTCAAAGAAAGGTAAGATTCATATCGCCTTTTTTGAGGCCCAAATTCCACGACCAAATTCAGCATTTGATTACAAAAATAAAGCCTCTGAATTCGACATAAAGGACATCTATCCCATTGATCAAATGGGGATGCACAAGCAGAAAAGTGAAATGATTTCTTCAACTTTGACTAATAGCACTATGAATCTTTCCAAATTGCAGGTTTCTTTGTCCAATATCTAGTCACAGTTAAAAATGGATAAAATATCTTCTCTTGTTAAGGATACAAGGATTAAATCCTTAGAGGATTTAGTGGTCAAGATAGGATATGATCCCTCAAATATGAACGTTGTAGAGGAGATAATAAAAAAGAAGAATGCTGACATAGCAACATTGAGAAAAAAAGCGAAGTTGTCAGCTATAGAAGATCCGCTTACCAAGGATATTGAGGAAAGAGAAACCTAGAAGATTGAAATGATGAAGCTCATCATGGATCACTAATGCACAAATAAGACTGATGGAGACGAGAATGGAAAATATGATCAAAGAAAAGGAGTAGACTGCAAAGTTTTCCATGGTTACATTATATTTTTTACCTCTTACAACCATTCCTATAGCTACAACCTCTACTCCACATACTACCCAGACAACAGATGGTGATGAAAATTTGAGTAAGGTAGTTGAAAATATTTCCATCTAGATAGAAGAGATTAAGAAGCTGCAGGACCAAGTTAAAGTGTTGCAAGACTAGAGGACTAGTATTGAAGCCTCTCATTCAGCAGAAGAAAAAAGAGCTCAAAAGTTGATATAAATATTGCATAAGTCAGAAAGAGAATCAGCAATAGGACAGACATTGGCCCAAACCAAGGAAATCATTTGGGCAGACATCATGAACTCCATTGCAGAAATCTAACCCTCCATCCATATTACCTTTGAACAAAAAGAGTTAATAAAAAGAGTAAATGATGCTATAAAAGCGATCAAGCAAGAGCTGGGAGAAATGCCTACAACAACAACCAACATCATCAAGTTTCTAAAGTATAAAAACAGATATGAATTGGATGATTTGGGAGTAGATGATAGAAAAAAAACTATTCTGGAAGTGAAGAGGAATCTTACTAAGAAGAATCTAGTTGTTCAACTAGCAGAAAAGTGCCACAGTCTAGAGATAACCGTTAACAAATTATTTACCAGAATAGAGCCTTTAACACAGAAGGGTCTGCCTTATTTATTTGTGATTAATGATAAGTTAATTTATTATCAATATTATGTCAATAAATTGAAGGATATTTCCAGGGACATCACCAAATTTGCAAGCATCAAAGGCAGTATGATAGACATAGCATTTTCAGAAGTAATGAGTAATGATTTCTTCATCCCACATGAAGTAAATCATATTTTTTTGTGAAAAATAATTTTTCCAGATACACAAAAGTTGATGAGATTTACCATAAGGTAATTAAGTTGACCATCCCAGATGAAGATCGATGGGATAAACTCCATGAGTTACATGATTAGTTATTAATTTGGAGAAAGTTAGCATCAGCCAATGCACCAACTAACACATCAACCAGTGCAACCCAGAAATAGGTTTATTCAACAACTGTTTCCTCCAAAACAGTGCCAACATTCCAGATCATTGTCCACCTAGCCTATTAGTTTGTAACAGTTCGATTTTTTTGTTTTATATTACGCTAATACATTGTTGTTTGATACAACAATTCTGTAAATCCTTTTTGTAATTAATATAAATACTTCATTATTCAAAGTATTAAGTGTTGATTACTGAGTATTATTTCTGATAAGAATTTTAATTAACAATTTTTTTGGGAGCATCAATAATACAAGGAAATTTCACAAGATTCATGTGGTGTATTCATTGGTGATGTTTTTTCTTCTGTAATTGTGTTATTAATTGTTTTTCCTTTCTCTATAATTCTGAAAACCTAAATTGTGTAACAGAAACTGTGATGAATAGGATATGTTAATTAGAAAACCTTATTCCGGTTGTTTTCAATCTACATGTTTTCTACTGAGGAAAAATTGAAGAATAATTCATTTCTCTTCAATTTCTACTAAATTCTACATTTCTACTATTTTCATAATCCACTTAAAACCCTAAAAGATCCAGTTAATGTAACCTATCTTGGCCTGTGAGACTCCTTCAAACATTGATGCAGCTCCATTTAAATCTTTAGACTCCATAACCCAATGAAATTATAGTAATTTAATCAACCAAACAATACAAATCAAACAAACAATCAAGTACTGTTGGGCCAGAATTGTAATCTACGGATAAATTACGCTTCCCTAGATAGGTGCTAGTCTAGAAAAATAGGTGAAATACTATAATACTATTTCTCCTAACTCAGAACAGATATACAGAGAGGATTGGAGGCTTACTTGTTCAGTCACTTCCAAATGGCTCCTTCTGTTGCTTCTGTTGCTGCTTCAAATTCAAGTGGTTTGTGAGCTAAATGCTTCCTGTAAGAAAGAACACTGAAATAGCAGAATATGCAATAATATAGATATCTATTCAAGCTAGTTAGCTAAATTCGTAAAGCATAGACTACATTCATCAACCAAGATCTTACAATATGGAAAATCAATGTTAACACAGATGCATGTAGGGAAAAATAAGAAGTACTCTTTATTGATGATAGAAGGAGAGGTTACAACCTAGTGACTGATTTGAAGTGACCTTCTAGCAAAGTTCCCAAGCCTCATCATAGCATAAATCTCTCCAATAGTAGCTTCACAAATCAAGCCCTCAATTGAAAATTCTCCAACATTTCTCTACTCAAATTCTTCCTTCTCAAACACTTGGATCTGTGTTCAATTTATAGATGAAATGTAGGTTGTTTTGAAATCAGTATCTTTCCAAAAATAGGCAAGATATGTTTCCAGTAATGTAGATGTCAAATGGACACTTGGATCCGAAGCTTGACACATGTGAACTCTTTTAGAAGGCACTGACCAAGTGGAGATTCCAGAACAATGATAATTTCGCTCCCAATGTGACCAACGCACCTGTGAATGTCAGGAAGTGCTTTGTAGAGTAGCCTTGCATGGGGCTACCTACATATGCAATGCACTTAGGCCCCTTAGAACCTGCGTTGGTGAGCTCTCATATGCTATATAATAATCTTCAAATCATGGAAACCTTTGCTTGATGAAATTCTTGCTTGATTTTTTTTGTTTCTTGTCTCAGGGCATGTAGCAATTGAAATGATAGGGAATCATAGACCCTTGATCATTGGTCTTGGAGATGATTCCTAGTTAACCAGGTCATTGGGAATGGTGCCCAAATTGACCTATAAAAATTGCCCCCTAAAGCATGAGATCCAAATAATAAGAACATTTGATTGAGATGCTTTACACTGTGATGAGCCTGGAAATGAAGCGGAATGGTCACCTGCATCAATCTTACAATACATTTCATCATGATATATCCTCTATTGATCATAATTGTTGAGGGTATGCATTCCCATTTTCAGCACATAAAACAATCTAATAACATGTACATAATTGAGAAAGTCATCTACATTGGAATGTTGCCCAGATGCAGACACGCCTACAGATATAGGCCCATGTTTGGATGACAATCTGTATGTAAGGTCGCCGTATAGATGATGTGTACAAAAATCCTGAAATCACAGCCCAGATGGATGAAACTAGATCCAGGGTCTTCTTATCTCATTCACTCGATCATTCGGGTACAAGTATAGCCATGCGAATATATGATTTGTCGTTAAACATGGAAATACATCATTTGATTACCAGCCAATAATGTGAGCTATTAATAAATGCAAGAGAAACACTATTAATGTCAATGGCCCTCAAGGTACTGTAGTACATTTCATAATGCGTGAATAGATGATTTGATGTTGAACGCCAAACAAAATTTTTTGGTCAAAGTTTTGGAAGCGAGGATCTTGCTGATGCCATAAAAAGCCTCATAGTACTAGAATCTGATGTTTCTAAGTGAACTTCCTGGATATTGATTTTTCGTCGATAGGAAGTCACCTTATTGCAAAACAGGAGTTACTAATTTCAAAGACAAGGGTATGCCTTGATATATCAATTTCAGGGATGACAGTCATGAAAATAAAGGTTTGTGAGTATTGCAGATGGATGAGTTTTTAATCATTGGATGACTTCTCTTGAACATATTGACGACACTGTGATGAGTTGGCAGCATTGACCCAAAACCGAAGTGAAGGTATGATGAACCATAGGTGTGAATGAACCGTCAAGACGATTACTCAACCCAAACAATTACGGACATGGAGTGAAAGAAGTGTCATGTTCAAGAGCGACTTGCTACAAAAAAGAAACTTTACTTACCTTTCCCAAATTTTCCCCGGTCATTTTTCGACCAGTACCTCTTTATTTTTTAACAAGCTTGAGGAGGATAAGATTTTATTGATGTATAATTCAACCCTTCGGGTGAATAAAGTATCGCTATTTAATAATTTAACGAGTCTAGTGATGAATGAAACTCGATCCTTGCCATGATTAACAAGCCAATCGCTATTTTATGTTTTAATGAGATTAATGACAGTGATAGCCCGATCCATTTTCATATTTAGAGAGTCTGAAAAAGAGGACGAAAGAGAACTCCAAAAGTACTTTTTCATAAATTTGTCATTCAGATCTGAAAAAAGTGTAAAATAATATCTGAGAGAACCTTTTTTGTCATGTTTAACCAAGGTATTCATTTTTCGTAAATAATCCATCTCAGTCCAAAAAAGGGTTAAACTTATACTGAGTAGATATCAATTCATTTACTTTAACGAGTTCGAAATGACAAGTGCTCGACAATATTTTCATATTATCGGAGTCTGAAAAGAGTTGAAAGAAGACTCCAGGGGTTCCTTTTTCGCTGTTATAGAAGCTCAAAAAAGAGATAAAAATGCGCTTCAAATCCTTTTTTGTTTTTAACAAAGCTCAAAAAATAAGGAGAAAAAGTATGCTTTGTGGTCAAGTCATTCTTTGAATAAATCTGCATGACTAATCTGTTCATCAGTTGTATTTCCTGTTTAGAACAACATCAAATGGATTAAAAATACATGTTTCATGATAAAAAAATAATAAAACTATAGTCATAGCAATAAATTTAACTTGCAAACAATTAAATGACTATATAAAGTAGTTTCACTATTCATTTTTACCATTCCATAGTTACCATTTTCATTTTGGAGCTCTGAACCTGATTTTCCCCCCGAAATTTAGTCGTTGATTGCGGATGTTTCTGTGGATGGATTTCATCGTCGTTTGATCCAGGTTAGTGCCATGAACCTCCTCTTTCTTTTAGTATTCATTTCATTCCCATTCTCTGCAATTTTTTAGGGTTTTGATGCCCCTAGGGTAAATTCTACCCAAAATGAGGGAAATGCACCCCTGAATGTCGAAACTTGCATTGCATAGCAGGTATAGTGAAGGATACCTACATGTGCAATGCACTGTATCAGCCCAGGGAGTGCGTTGGGCACAGTTGAAGTTTTTGGTTTTCATGCTGTGTCCAAAATTTACCTAGTTTTTTGCAATGAATGGTATCTAATGGATCTTATGGTTGATTTTTAGGTTTCCATCGGATTATAATGACGATTACATGGAGAGAAAGAGAACACGAAGAACAAGATATGATTGCCTTGAATGATCCGGGTACTGTAAGAGCCTCAAGAGATTGAAGGCTACTTAAGTACTTCAAATCGTCTGGAACGAGGCAACAAATAGAACTCTTCGAGTTCTTAGTTCGAGCATGGGATCCTACAATAGAGGCATTTCACATAAAAAATCAAGTGTTTTCCATAACAGTTGAGGATGTGTATTTTCTCACAGGTTTGTCGAGGAGAGGTTTGCCCATTTCTCTCATAGGGTCCATTGGAGGAGAGAAAGTGAGGGATTATGTTATGCAATATTTCTATCCAGGGTCAGAACCTAGCAAAGATGGAAAAATAAACATCCGGGATGTCAGGGATTTGCCTTTGAGAACCATCCTTTTCACGATCGCTAAACTTGCTGGCACCATTACACTACATGTAGCGAACTGATCGTATATGCAGTATGCGCTAGAGTGCTTACAACCAATAGCCTTAAACTGGTCTGAAGCTGTTCTATCTCAGATAAAGGAACAACTAAACAAAGAAAAGGAAGGAAGGAAGAAAAATTTTAGTTATGGTTCAATCCTTATCTCCTTCGCTTTGGAACAGATTCCACTGATGCAGCCACAACATGTAACATTGGATATATCTAGTCCTAGAGACCCTCGAATGCACAGATGGGTAGAAATCATGGGTCGGCATACATGCCAATTGACCATTGTGTTCTTGACTGCAATCTTTGCTTGGTTCCAGCGAAAGATCATTGTTATCGATGAGTATGCATATGCAAGCGTCGACTTTTGAGGAGATCCAAATCTAGTATTACTAGAAGGCGCTCAGTGGGGTGCAATGGGTAAGAATGATTCGACCATGTTTTTTGATTTTTATAAGGTTTATACAATGTTTTTGTGTTTTTATTTCTTTCCAAGACTAAACTAAATTTTTAATGTAATGCAGATATTGGTCACATTCAACTAGTAGAGGAACCAGAGCGCGAAGTAGATGCATCAGCAAAGAGGGTTTTCGGGAGAGCAGTCCTTCAGGACCTTGATATGGTTGAGACTCTGGCTGAGCTTCAACAACACATAGAGGGGTTGACCTTTGGGATTCTGGATTTCCGGATCGAAGAGCTTCCCATGCAACTGGAGCGACACACTATCGAGGTTCCTAACCATTGGATGTGGTTGCTTCATAGGATTTCTAGATCTATAGCATGTTACCATGAGCACCACTATTTTACTTGTGATTTTTTGCATACATTTCAAGGTCAGATGACCTATGTGCCTTGGGCACAAATTTTTTAAAAAGCCTATAACTATCTATCTATATGTTTTCAGAGCTTTTCCTATGTTTAATGCGTAATCCTATTCAATGATGTGAATGTTTTCTTTACCTATGTCGCAAATGTATATCTAAAAATTGATTAGCTAATGAATTAGTTAAAGTGTTCATATTTCTGGAAAT
The DNA here is from genome assembly GCA_034641835.2 of Pinus albicaulis. NCBI lineage: Eukaryota > Viridiplantae > Streptophyta > Pinopsida > Pinales > Pinaceae > Pinus > Pinus albicaulis. The sequence continues at coordinate 976,827,846 of CM076571.1, read as the reverse complement.
GTGTTGATACTGAATGAAATCAAAATTTCTCTCCAAAACTCGAGCTCTTAGGAACAATATAAGAAGTGTTGGATTTCTAATATTATAAATACTAGTAAGTTGTAGTACCACAAGTTGTGAGTATAACCTTATGATTATGCGGTTAATACCAAATAAAATTGCATCAAAGATAAGTTTGATCAACGCACTATACTCAGCGATATTGTTCATCTATCTACTAATACAAATCCCTTGAAAACTCACTAACTCGTTGTTCGGCGCGAAAATGGCCCACGCTGTAGAGGATAGATTTTTCTTACTACAACTACCACCATTAGCATATCCAACAAATGGTTCCGAAGATTCAGTCATCTGCGATGAAATGTAAAGCAGATTACTAACTTCAAGAAAACTCTAAAAACAAATTAAGATAGTGAATGAAAATCAACAACATATAAACAATATAATATAAAAAATTACTACGCTCATGATTAAGCATGGTAACGTTTCAAATACAACCCATTTCTAGGCTGTGCCAATGGAATCCCATCATAATCAACTAATTCGTAGGCACCCTTAGCAAGAACTCTTTTGACAATATAGAGGCCATGCCACAATGGCTCGAATTTCCCTATACCTATTACATCAGCTTCTTGATCGTAAAGAAGGACCAAATCGCCGTCTGAGAAGATGCAAGGCTGGAAATTTTTGTCATATTGCGCCTTTATATGTCTCTTATGCACTTCATTGGCCAATTGGGCTTCACAACATGTTTCATCTAGATGGACGAGGTTAAGGATACGCGCTTCTCCTTCTGAGGTGTTAGGTAACAAGTGTATCGCGAGTTTTAACGATGATATTTCACATTGGGTTGGTAAGATAGCTTCCAGACCATACACCAATTGAAAAGGAGTAAATCCGGTCGTGTTTCTCACCGAGGTTCGATACGCCCACAAGGCGGAGTACAGGATCAAGTGCCAGTTCCTTTTACGTACTCCTATCATTCATTGAACCATTCATTTAAGAATTCTGTTAATAGCCTCAACTTGTCCATTTGATTGTGGATAATAAGGAGTAGAATTATCATGTGACAATCCTAACTTGGCTGTCAATTTAGACATCATATGGTTGTGAAAATTATTCCCATGATCCGTAACTATAGCCTGTAGGACCCCAAACCGTGCAAGAACATAGTTGAAGAAAAAAAATGCATATGTTTGTCCTGTGTTGTTGAATTTAAGCATCACTTCGGCCCATTTGGTAAAATAGTTGACTGTGAAAATAATATAACCATGCCCCCAAGACGAAGGAGGGTTACAGGTCATGAAGTCAATACCCCATTTTGCAAATGGTCCAGCAGATACAACAAGATGCATTGGCACTGGCGGTTTGTGGATTTTATGATAAAAAATCTGGCATGCATGACAAGTTCTGACTACGAGGTTACAATATCGAAAAATAGTAGGCCAAAAGTAACCATCGCGGAGTATTTTCTGCGCGGTAGCATATCCAGATAAATGTCCACTACAAGCCCCAGCATGGCAATCATTTAATAATTTTTCGGCCTCCTCATGAGTGAGGCACCTCCTTAAAATGGTATCAACACCATGATGATAAAGTGTATCGCCAACAATCAGATAATCTTTGGCTTGGTATCGAATACGTCGCTAATCAGAGCGAGAGGTATTAGGTCAAAACTTTTGGGTTTGGAGATAAATGATGAAATCTCCATACCAGGGATCAGATGATCCGATCAGAAATAGAGACTCGTCTGGAATATATGGTTCCGATGTAGTAGCAGTACTATCAGAGGGAAGGTCACAGAGAAGCTCAACCAAAACTAAAGACTTCTTTGACTTGGATTTGATGAATTCCAAATCAAATTCCTACAAAATGACTATCAATTTTGAATATTTCCCCCCAGCAATTGACATGATAAGATGTAAGTCATGGGGTTGCAATCCGAAACTATTATTTTTTTTCGGAGCAGGATATAATGGTGAAATATTTGGATAGCTTCAACAGCTGCCGATGAAAGCTTTTCCATGTACGAGTACTTAACTTCCGTATCATTGAGATTATGACTCAAATAATAGATTGGATGTTCAATTCCATTTTCTACTTGGACCAAACCCATAGCGATGGTCATTTCAGCCACAACGATATATAGGAAATAATAATTTTGATAATTAGGAGTATACATTAATGACACTTGGACAAGATGGTCCTTGACAGCATCAAAAGAAGCTTGCACAACTTGGTCCCAATGGAAGGGAACTCCTTTTTTCAATAATCGAGTAAATCGTTTAGCCATTTCGGCATAGTTTGGAATGAACCTTCTGAGGAAGTTAGCCTTTCCCTGAAGTTTCTGTATCCGAAGTAAGTTTGATGGTGCAAGCAAATAAAGAATAGCTTGTACCTTTAGTGGGTCTATTTGAATTCATTATTTTTAGAATACGAATCCGAGAAATCGACCAGAACCAACACAAAACACACATTTGTGCAGATTGAGGCATATCTTGTAGTGTCGACAACGTAAGAAAATGGCTCTCAAATGCATCGGGTGATCTGTCTATTTTAGTGAATGCATTGGTACATTGTCTAGATATGGTTGAACAATGTGCTTGATGTCATTGAAGCATAATCCATTGCTCTCTAAAAAGTTTCCCCAACATTATTTAAACCAAATGAAAGTTTCCTATATATGAATGTGCCCCAGGGAGAGATGAACGTTGTCTTATCCATCCATGAACGAAAAATTTCTCATCTAGCACAATTGTCAATAATATGGTGAATAAAGGGAGTAGGATAGTTGTCTTTTGGACAATCCTGATTGAAATCCCGATAATCGACACACACTCTAATGGTTCCTTGTTTTTTCATGACAAGAATTATATTGGAAACCCACTCAGTTAGCAGAACAAGGTAAATGAAACCAGCACACAAAATTTTATCAACTTCTGCTTTGATGGTAGCATCTTTCTTTGGATGAACAGGACAAAGCCATTGATGCACTGGTTTGACATCAGGATACATATTAATAGTGTGTTCAACTATACTAGTATCTATGCCTGACATTTCCTTGTAAGACCAAGCGAATATGTCATGAAATTCATGAAAAAGATAGCGATATGAATCAAGTTCTGATGGAGAACAAGATACACCGACATGAATATTTTCTACAATGCTAGGTTTGGTCGAAATATTGATCGAAATTGTTTGTTTGATATTAGATAAATTTTTCTCAGAGTCAATTGCATTAATCGGTAAAGAATTAGAAAATAAAGTTTCGATGGATGGGTGATATAGTTCACTTAGATTATTTTATTCATGATATGGAAGATGGGAACGATGATGATAATGATCCCATGGTTCTCCTTCTGACATCATAGCTTCCAAAATATTTTCATCTGTCAAAATTTTTGAGGAAAATGGATTAGATGGAGTACCAAAATCTAATGAATGATCAAACCAAAAACTCGATGACGCTGATTTCAGATTTTCCGCCCAAGCCAAATAAATTGATTGCTATGCCAGCTCAATAGGGATGGGTGGTAAAACATCGTCGAACGTAGAAATATTAGAATCAACCATACTCTCCCTTAAGCCAGATAGAGTGGAAGAGATCATGTAGCAGGTCTCTATGCTTGCAATTTCTGCTGATGTCGCAGGTGAAGGTAATGCAAAGGTTCCCATAAGAGTGGAATCCTTTAAGAGTCCTACACCAATGTTATAAATTTCTAGTTGGGGTAAGTGAACAAACGAAACACTTCTAGTTACCTGTGAAGTGGAGGCAAAAAAGGATAATTGATTTATGACTGTGATTGTACCTTTATGTGGAAAGGCAATCATTCTAAAGTATGTAGAAACAATGGCAGTCATTACATATACCCATGGTCTTCCGAGCAAAATATTATATTCAAGGGGTCCATAAAAAAACTCAACATCAATACTTACTGTTTTGCCCCCTAATTCAACGTGCAGGTTATTGATAATACCACAAGGTTTATATGTTCTTCCATCAAAAGCCTTCAACATCATTGATGATTGTGATAATTGCGGCGAGCCAAGTGACTTCCAACAGTTTAGAGACATAATGCATGTAGATGCTCCCTTATCAATAATAGTGCGATGAATAAGGTGATTGAGAACATTTACTTGTATGGAGAATGCCAATTTTGCTAGTAATTGTGGCATATAGCCCGTATGATTAAAGACGACAAGATTAGAATCAGTTGGATCAATTCCACCAATGGCCGACAATAAATCTTGCTTATGGGAGGGACAAAATTGTAATACCTCAAGAGTGGACATAGTTGAAGGTGATTGAGCCAAATCTTCAACTATATTATAATTTTGTGCAGCTCTTGCTCGAGGATTATATGTCGATTTATGAATTACTCCTTTTGGTGGCTTAATCGTCAATTTAGGAATAACAGGAGGTGGTACTGATTCGTTAGATGGATTCGTTGTCGAGGTAGTAGGTTGATCAATGGCTGGACTACCATAGTATTTATTCCGCGTCGACACCAAAATATCTTGTGAAGGTTTTGTGGTGGATAACATTAACACTTGGGAACTAGGAGTTGGATCCATAATAACCAAATTTGTGTCCAGATTTGGAAATGGGTCTGTCAACACAGCTGATGCATGAGAATTCTTGATGATTTTTTAGACTTCAACACAGTGAGGAAAATCCCTAACAAAGTGCTCCTCGTTATAGGTTATGCATGGATAACTAGGTTTCCATGGTATAGATGGTTTATCATATGATCTTTCCTATGGGTTAGAAGTTTGCTTTTTCTTTGATTTCCCCTTTTTCTTACCTCCTGGTTGCTTGTCACTTTTTCCTTTTTCAAATGACATGGAATTAATTTCGGAAGTAGGAGCAAGATCAGATGCAATAGTGTGGTGTGTGTGTTGCAGTGCCTATCAAGCCATCTCCGGCATGAGAGTCCTTTATTTGAGGAGGAACATTAAAATTAGATCGCGGCACATTAGGTATTTTTTCACAAAGCATGCCAGACTGAGTGTAAAACAAGTCTAAATATTGGGCATGACCGATAAATTTCTCTTCTGTGATGACGCAACCTTTAGCCACATCCTCAGTTATAGATGGTAATAGAGACTTAATGAACCATTCAACAAGGAGTTGATTGGGAACAAATGCCTTAACCATTCATTGACGGCGACACCACTCATGAATATGATCTGAAATGTGAGTAGAATTTATTTGTTTGAAGTTGGTCAAGAGTTCCGTTCCAGTTTCGTATCTGATCGGTAACTGGAAATGGGTCAAAAATACAGTAGCTAAAGCAGTGAAATTGTCGAAATAAGCTCTAGGTAACTCAATATACCATTTAGCAGCGGGACCTGTAAGCGTACGCTGGAAAAGATGTAGTCAAACGGAATCATCATTCAGGGAATTTGATGAACACCATAAATGATAATTCATAACATAAGTCAACGGATATTCTCCAGGGTTTCCATTGAATTTAGGAATGTTGGAGGGTAATTTATAAGGTATCACCAACCACCAAGGAGCATAATTGATATGATCATTGGTTAACCAGTTTAAATCTGGTAATTCCAAGGTTGCAACAAAAGGAAACTATCTATTAAGGTCAGGTTGAGCATAGCCAGGGTAAGATGGAATTTCTTGGGCAATAGGTCTTTGAGCACCAACATACAGAATTTTTTGTTGATAAACCAAATAGGGGTTGTTTTGCATAACAAAGGCTTGAGAATTCTGTTGACCAAAACCTGGATATAATACTTGTTGAAATGAAGTTTGAGGTATTTTTTATTGTGGCTGCCAATGGGTCTGTCCATCAATGTTATAACCAAAATTAGTGTAAGTTGGATTCGTTTGATATGTATAACCAGGTTGTGTTTGTTATATCCCATAAAATGGTATACCAGCTTGTGAATAAATGATCCCTTATACAGGTTATTGTAAATTAACCAAAGGATTTTGAGTCTGTGGACCCAACATTTGATGATATTGAGTCGAAGAACTTGCCTAATAAGGTTGATGTACAATATTTTGATTTTGTAACAGGGGTATAGATGTATTAAAAAGTGATAATGAAGTGGTTTTAACAGGTTGAACCGGTTGATACGAGTGTACAACTGTTTGCGGTTGGATAGGCAGAGTGGGCTGCCATTGACAAACCTTCAAGTCAACATTAGTTTGACCAAAATGTGACTGAGTATTGTCGTATTGGGTGACCAAAGGTTCCCCCCAACATAAGGAGGATAATAATATGGAAAATAATTTTCTCCAAATGCTGGGAGTCCAGTTGATATGGTACTTAAAGGAATTGACCCATAAGGACCGACTTGATATTTCCCTGATGATGGATGTAATGAATCAAGTATTTCCGTACTAACTATAGGACTACCAGTTAAAACACCAAATGATGACATTGATAAAGACCATGGTCTTGAAGATGTACCAGAGAAGGTGACAGATAACGATTTGTAACCTGTTGGGACCGAAGGGCCACTATACAAATATGACTCTGATGAGGTTGTAAACATCGATGGATTAATGAGGGTAGGAGTTGACGTAATTGGAACAACAGACCCAACTGAAGATGTTGGTTCAGACATGGTTGTATGACCAAATGTATACTCTCCAAAATCTACGGGAGATTGAATGGCAATGGGATCAACAAAAGCAGATGGAATGATTGAGGAAAATATTGGTACAAGTAAAGGTCTTCCCCGAAATGTGTTGGACTTAAAGGTGTATCAGGTTGTGGGATTTTTTCAATCGTAATTAAACCAGGAGGAAGAACTTCACTGTTAGGCCCAAAATATATTTCAGACAGTTGACTCTGTGATATAGGAGTTTCAGTGGCTACATAAATTTGTGGGATGACCAAGGTAGGAACAATTTTTTTTTTTTTGACTTCAGAATTCAGATGTTGTGGCAAAGAAGACACAGGATCTAGATCAATTTGTGATTGAACAACATTGGGTCCAGGAGGTATGTTCTTAGTGATTGAATGGATCGTGACCATGGGTAGCTGCGAAGACTCCGTTTCGATAATAGTAGATGAACTGGGATGTGTGGAAACAATTTGAGCTAGCTTTGGTTTAAAATATGATGTTTCGCCAGAGGTAGAAATTGTGCTTGATTCGACAGATCGTGATCGCCTTCACCTACCACAGGTAACTTCTGGTGGTAAAGGTGGTTTTAAAGCTAATCTACGCGAATGAAGGAGGATAGGATTTTGTTCTTCCATGATTACTGATTTATTTTAACCAAAAAAAAAATAAACAAAAAGAGGGTAATGCTAGGCAAAAGGGTTTACCAAGAAACTGTGAATTGCAGAATACCTCTTGGCGAACCAAGAAGTATGGACAAGTAATCTCCCTGAATGCTGTGTTCGATGTATCACAATTTCAGGGCAGTCGACTCAGTTCACTATGGATGGATAGCACCTAAAATTTGTCCTCCCAAATATACCCAAAGGTACGTGGAGGCCCAAGTCCGTATTAGCGTTGTCTGATGTGAAACCGCACAATGAGAGCACCCCTTTATACTTATCATATTGTAACACCACCTGATATACTTGAGAGTACGTCGAAAAGCTACAATATACTTATGTCCGTGGAGTGAGGTATCACACTCAGAATGTATCGCAGACAAGTTAACGACAGCTGCTATGTTTTACGATGCTGGAACACTTCTCTAGCCTAGACCTTCTAAATGTTATCGTTATGGTTCCATTGCATTGTTAAGTAAATTGAGATTTATTTTATGTTGATCTTGTTTAACAATTTTCCTTTCAGGTTCACCGTGATGATGTATATGAAATTCCTAAAATTCAAGCTAAGAATGATAAACAAACTTTCACTTTCAACTTTTTCAATGAAGAACCTAGCTACTAAGGGAGGAGAGCAAATAGTTCATGAGAAAACAAATCAATGAACAAAAACCAAATCAATGAATCAAAAACTAAATGTAGATTTCCTAATGTTCCTTTTGCAAAACACACCCAATCCTACAAACAAATGCAAGTTTTTCTTTTCAGTTTCCTTAATGTTATGAATGTAGAAAATAAACTAGGTGCACTAGATCTATAATTCAAATTCTTTTTACATTCGAGAAATGAAGAATACAAACAACAATTTCTCTTTTGAAGGAAAAATAAGGATTTCAACAACAATATCTCCTATCAAGGAAATGAAGATTTTACGACAATTTCCTATTTCTAAAGCAAATTATTCTTAATGCGACCATAAAAAATACTTCAAAATCAACTTGTCAATGATAAAGAAAAGCTTTTCTAAACAAACATTGAACAAATTTTCAGCCAAAGGAGGAAGAACTATATAGATTCACTGGTTAATTGAGCATCAAATTTTTCAGAACACAGCAACAAAAAAAATTGAAGCAAGTTGTAAATTCAAATTCAAGGGAATTTGTTCACTTTCAGGAGTCAACACAGTCTCCAAGGGGAGACAGTGATCTGCAATGTAGGCTTGGAAGGGGGACAATGCTCTACAAAGCACTCTGTCTAGTCTAAGGGTGCGTTGGGCGCAGTAGACAAGGAAAAATACTATTGTTTAACTCATTGTATTTGCAAATTAAGCTCTAAAAAAGTCTAATATTTATGTGTAACAGCTACTGGGTGGATAAATGAAGCAATTCAGAGAATAAAACACATAGAACTAAGAGAAATTCTCCCTAGCGGAGTCGCCAGTTTGTTGGGCCAGAATTGTAATCTATGGATAAATTATGCTTCCCTAAACAGGTGCTAGTCTAGAACAATAGGTGAAAGACTATACTACTATTTCTCCTAACTCAAAACAGATATACAGAGAGGATTGGAGGCTTACTTGTTTAGTCTCTTCCAAATGGATCCTTGTGTCACTTATGTTGCAGCTTCAAATTCAAATGGTTTGTGAGCTGAATGATTCCTGCAAGAAAGAACATTGAAATATAAGAATATGAAATAATATAGATATCTATTCAATCTAGTTAGCTAAATTAGTAAAGAATAAACTACATTCATCAACCAAGATCTTACAATACGGAAAATCAAAGTTAACACATATGCATGTAGGGAAAAATAAGAAGTACTCTTTATTGATGATAGAAGGAGAGGTTATAACCTAGTGACTGAGTTGAAGTGACCTTCCAGGAAAGTTCCCAAGCCTCATCACAGCATAAATCTCTCCAACAGTAGCTTCACAAACCAAGCTCTCAATTGAAAATTCTCCATCATTTCTGTACTCAAATTCTTCCTTCTCAAACAATTAGATCTATGTTCAATTTACAGATGAATTGTAGGTTGTTTTGCAATCAATAGTGTTAGTATGAATCCTTTGTCGAAGTGTACAAAAAAGGACCACTTTAGCTACGCATAACTAATAGCCCTAACAACAAAAGTGGATGCCAATATCTTCAGATCTGCAATTAGTTAGACAAGAAAATAGCTGCAAAACACCAGATCTATATGTGGAAAGACATTAAGCAGTAAAAATAAGGGTTTGCTCCATATACCAATAGACAAGACAAGAACAATTTTTGAAAGAATTTTTGTATTAAATGGGGCACCTGTGAGGAAAACCAGAAGGAGTATCCAATTCCCCTCAGTGGGATGGGTTCTTGGAAGTTCTCAGCACTTCAGATCTAAGATTCTTCTCTCTAGTTGATGTAGAAAACCCAATGCAAAGAGTAGAGCTCAAAGGGAGCAAAATGGCAGAAAATGGTGACCAAGTGTATAGATCCAGAGTGATCTAATAGGCAACAAAAGGTGAAGAACGGTAGGGAAAACCCTCCTATTTATAACAAAATATTGGGTCATTCTAGATCTTGGTGCATGGGTTAACCAGATCTAGATCCACTTTTTATGGAATATTTTATTATATTTGTTGGAGGGAAAAGGTATTTGACTTGGGTCAAATCCTTTAATTTGTCAAAAATAAATAAATAAATGATTTATTTATCTTTTTAAGGAAGCGGTTAGAGGATAATCAAATAAATAATGATTTATTTAATTATTTAAGGAAGTGGTTGAAAGATAATTAAATAAATAATGATTTATTTAATTATTTATGGGTGATTTGGTCATATTTAACAAGGAACATCATCTAAAAAAGGTTTAAATGATTATTCCTAGAAAATAATAAGATAAATAAAGGTTTATCTAATTAATTTCTTTTATTTTGGGTTAAACATGACTGGGAATAATAATTAAATTATGGTTTAATTAATTATTCCATGAGGAAAATCAAACAAATATAGGTTTGTTTAATATTTCCTTTTGGGGTTTCCTGTTTTAACATAGTGAAAATAGTTTTACTTAGGGTAAAACTGGTCTTACATGGTGTACTTGGGTCCATCTAATGATAATAGGTTAGATGACCAAAAATAGTAAAATCGTATCGTCTTCCCCAAATAAGGCAGTGTCGAGAAAATCGTATGACCGTACGTTGTAAGAACACAATCACTAGACAACAAAAGGGATGTCGAGAGAGAAAATGTAAGGTAGATAAGGTGGGCCGAAGAACTAGACCCTGAGGAGACGAGACTTGCAGGTGCAACAAGTCTCTTTTTATGAGAGGGTACCTGTGCTGAAGGCGGCGGAGGAGGCATACCTATGCCCGCCGAGACAAAGTACAAAAGAATAGTGTGTCCAGTAAACAAGGGACTGAACCATAAAGTACAGCTGGCATAATCATGAGCCAGATAAAAAATACAATGAGGAATCCCACATACATGTTGTGCCTGGGATAACAGCCAGGACTTGTACAATAATATCTGAGTACATGAGATACAAATACAACCCAAATGCCCCCTGTAAATGGGGAAGGGCTCACAAAATCTGACTGATACATGCAAGTCAAAGAGGTGCTGCAAGTGGCTACGGCCAACATCATCAAATATCTGGAGCTGCATCGAAGGCTGCAATGAAGAGGTCATCCGGGCATGTGGGGGGCTACCTGCAGGGCCACCCCCTCATGAGGGTTGAGACATCTCACACACACCCAGGGAATCATCAAGAGCTGTTGCTGGATCACTAGACCATCAAGTATACGGATCTCGATCATGCTGAAAGGAGCTGGAGAAACAATCAAGCCAAAGGGAAAGGAGATATCCCTTTGCCTGATCCGAGGCACCGAACAAGAGTGGAAGCCGGAACCAAGGTACACCGCCCTCTAGACTTGGCTTCTGGAATGAATGAGCTGATGTCGACAGAAGGAGGTCTGCCATAGTTGAGGCAATGAGAGACCCTCAACTAAGGCACGAGAGAAAAGAGTAGAGCGACGGACAGACTGACACTAATGATGATAGTGAAGTGGAAAGGACTGAGTAGCTAATGGATGACTTCCCTTGCTAGAGCATAAAGGGCATGAATGACATGGCAGCGACTGACACAACATCATCTGGGATGGAGGACAGTGGAACTGAAGGTCATAATGTGCGACACAAGAGAGAGACCAAGAAATGACGGATGGAGGGCTATAATGGGGTTCAAAGGACGTGGTATAGACTCCATGGAGGGAATGATGACTCAACTTGGATGTTCTAAACAAGGGCGACTCGATGGTGCTGCCACACAGTAAAGGCCCAATGGGGGACCATGAACACATGGGTTCAAAGTGGGAACTCATGACAAAAATCAACACGAACATGGACAAGTATGGGGGCGAAGTGATGCCCCAAACACAAGTGTTGTAAGTGAAAAAATTTGATTTAAAGCAGAAATGGAGTGGCCCTTCTTGGACAAAATGGGTCCGGGTGAAGCGGCAAATCATAAACATGAAAAAACAGATGTTGGCTATCGAAAAGAAAATAAAACATGCATTTCAGAAGGGAAATGCTAAGGGTAATATTTCTTAAGATAGAGTGCATTGCGAGGATTAGGAAGGGGATGGCCTTCGAAATCCTCTAAGAGGTATGCCCCCTTACCAAGATCCTTACTAATGATGTAAGGGCCTAGCCATAATGAGTCAAACTTCCCATGACCAAGGACATCATGGGCCTGGTCATATACTAGAACAAGGTCGCCTTCGTGAAAAGTGCGAGGTTGGACTTTTCGGTCATACTGAGCTTTGGTGCACTTTTTGGCTGCCTCCATGGTTTGCAAGGCAACACGGCGGTCTTCAGAAGCACGCTCGAGCATGATAAGTCGTTGTTCTATAGGTTGGGTGTCAGGGAGAAGTTCAACGGCCAGATGTAGGGAAGGAATTTCACACTCGATCGGTAAGACTGCCTCCTCTCCAACAACCAGGTGGAAAGGAGTAAACCCGGTGGCGGTTTTAACAGAAGTTCGATAGGCCCACAAAGCAGGGAAGAGCATGAGATGCCAGTTGGTTTTGTGCTTATTCACCATTCGTTGAAGCATAGTTTTGAGGATTTTTTTGACTGCTTCAACTTGGCCATTACCTTGGGGGTAATAGGAGGAGGAATATTGGTGCTCAAAACCTAACAGTGAGGATAGCTCACGCCATATCTCATCTTCAAAATGTTTTCCATGGTCAGAGACCAGTTGTTTGGGAACCCTGAATCGAGCTATAACATGGTTAAAGAAAAAGAGGGCCGCGGTAGCTGCCGTGTTGTTGAACGTTGGCATGGCCTCGGCCCATTTGGTGAAATAGTCAACCGCCACGATGATATACTTATGGTTACCAGCGGATGGCGGGCGACACTCCATAAAGTCGATGGCCCATTTACAGAAGGGGCCGGTTGAGACGACCGGATGGAGGGGAGCCGGTGGAGCTCGCGCCTTAGGGGTGAAATGTTGGCAACTGGGACAGTGTTTGACTGCCTCAATGCAATCACTAAAGAGGGAAGGCCAAAAATACCCAGCGCGCATGACTTTTTGGGCAGTAGCAAGACCGGAGAGGTGGCCACCGCAAGCACCGCTATGGCAGGCATTAAGGACCTGTTCAGCTTCAGCGTGTGTGAGGCAACGACGAAGGACGGTATCAACCCCGCGACGATATAGATCATCACCGATAAGGAGGTATCAGGGGGCTTGGTGTCGGATGCGTCGGCGAGCCTCACGATCAAGGTGAAGGGCGAACTTTTGGGTTCGCAAGTAAGTAAGAATGTCGCCATACCATGGGTCGTCGGCAGTAATGGAAAATAAGTGTTCATCAGGAAAATCATCATTAACTGGGGTATCTGGCGCTCCGGTAGGTAATTCAGAAATGAGCTCAGCGAGGGCTAAGCCTTTCTTACTCTTTGGTGTGACGAATTCGAGGTCGAATTCTTGAAGAATAACGACCCAACGAGCATATTTCCCAGTGAGGATACGATGACTCAACAGGAAAGCCAAGGGGTTGGAATTAGTCACAACCTTGGTGGAGCGCATAAGGATATAATGACGAAGTTTTTGGACTGAGAACACTACAGCCAGTGCTAATTTTTCTTCAAGGGAGTAGGAAACAGGGGGTCCTACAAGGTTCTTACTGACGTAGTAGATCACATGCTCAATACCGCTGTCATCTTCCTGGATAAGGACTCCAGCGACCAAATAGGTGGAAGCGGAGATATACAGGATGAAGTCCCGATCGAAGTTGGGAGGGCGGATCAAGGGAGCGGATGTGAGAGCCTTCTTGAGGGCATCGAAAGACTCGTGAGCATGGGAATCCCAAACAAAAGGGATAGAAGATCGGAGGAGTCTAAGGAACCCATGTGCAGTGGTGGCGTAGTCAGGGACGAACCGTCGAAGAAAATTAGCTTTGCCTTGGAGACTTTGGAGCTGGCAGAGGGTACGTGGAATGGGAAGTTCAAGAATGGCTTGAACTTTCAAAGGCTCAAGAGTGATACCATATTTAGACACGATGAAGCCTAAGAGACGGCCGGCAGGGACGCAAAAGATGCATTTCAACGGGTTAAGGAAGATATTATACTTGCGACATCGGAGAAAAATGGTACGCAAATCGTGGAGGTGTTGTGCCCGATGTTTAGAACGCGTAGTGAGGTCGTCTAAATAAGCAAGGATAATGTGAGCTAAGTCATGGAAACAATAAGACATGGCCCATTGAAAAGTGGCGCCGACGTTTTTGAGGCCGAACGGCATGCCCCGGTAAGCAAAAGTTCCCCACGGACTAATGAACGCGGTTTTGAGTTGATCAGCAGGACGGATAGCAATTTGGTTGTATCCGGAAAAACCATCCATAAAGGATAGAACCTCATGCCCCGCACACTCGTCAATGATTTGGTCAGTGAACGGTGTGGAAAATTTGTCTTTGGGACAAGCTTGGTTCAAGTTGCGAAAGTCCGTGTAGACACGGATGGTGCCTTGTTTCTTGAGAATAGGAATTGGGTTGGACACCCAAGTGGTGTATTCAATAGGGTAAATAAAACCAGCCTGCTTGAGCTTATCGATTTTGCCTTTGATAGCGTCACGTCTGGAAGGATGGATGGGTCTCAACTTTTGACGGACTAGTTTGGCATCAGGCCATGTGTCGATATGGTGTTCGACAATGGTGGGATCGAGTCCGGGCATTTCAGAATAGGACCAGGCGAAAATATCACGAAATTCTTTGAAAAGCTTGGTGTAAGCTTCGATTTCTTCCGAGGTGCAGTGGGCGCCTAAGGTGATATATTCTTCGATACCTGGTGTGACTGAAATGTCAATTTTGATGGTAGGAGAGATATTGGCCATGTTTCCTTCTTTGAAAGCATCAGGTGCAGGGATGGGGTTTTTGAACCAATCGACTGCATTGGGGATGAAGTCTTTGGTTTCCACAGCAAATTGGTCATGGGACTGCTGCGGGAGGAATTATGCGCGATGGTGCATATCGTCCCATGGAAAGTCCGGGTTAGTCATGGCTTCCATAATGTCTTCATCGGACTGGAAGATGGGAAGACTGGGGGAAGAAAGGTCACCCGAGGGGGTAGTGGTATGGGACAGGTCATTAAGAGGAGAAGGGCTCAGATGTGCGATATAAATAGATCCAAGGTCGGCTGAAGGGTAGGGAGGATCGACAGGTTGAAGGGCAGGTGAACTATCGCGCAAGGATGATGACAGGTACAAAATGGTAGTTGACGGCTCTGTTGGCTCGATGGCGGGAGGAGGAATGTTAATGGGAGTAGGAAGGTCCTCTGGTCCTATCGAAGTGGCCTTGAATTGGCGGTACATGTCCAAGGAGGAACGATACTCGTCAAGGCGGGGACAGAGGTGGGTGTAGTGGCCGTGGAAATCGCACAAGGCACAAGGGTGGTTTGTGTGCAAGTGTTTGAGTTTTGGGATAGAGTCTGGGATAGTGACGTAGACTTCTGGGATGTCAGAGTCGGGAAACGTCTCGTTGACCAGAATCTTGAGGTGCGGCAATTCAGGACACATGTGGGTGGCGTGACCGACTATATCACACAAAGCGCATTGGATGGCAGGCTTTGGTGGTCGCAGAGGGGTAGGGGTTGTCGGGGCGGCCTGGTCCTGATAGGTTGCCCCCTTACGAGCTTTGCCTTTCTTTCCGGGGGTTGGCACCACAGGGGTAGGGTCCTGTGGAGGTGCTGGGGGCCCGGAGGAGGTGAGGGGGACCGGTTGAACCGGTGTCAAAGCAAGGTAAGGTTTGGGGTGAACGAGAGGGGTAGCGGCTGGAGGGTCAATGTACTAGATAGGTATGCCGAGGGTCAGGTTAGGGAGAGAGAGGGTGGCCAAGACGGGGACAAAAAATACTCCGGGACGGGGAGCCAGGAAAGGTATCTGCCCAGCAAGGTAATGACCAGGAGGGACGGCTCCGAGGTGGTTAAGGCCAGGAGGAACCGTTCCGGGAGGATAAAGGGGTTCAGGAATACCAACTGTAGGGGGAGGGCCAGAAGGAGGAGGTCCGGCTGGCTGAGAGGAATGGCTAGGAGCGGGGTGCGGAGGGCCATGTGGAGGTTGCTGACTAACCAAGGCAGGCCGCTTAAGGGCAGCCTGAGACGATTGCATCATGCAAATAGATGATAAGCTGGGATCGGTGACAGGAGGAGAGGGAAGGTTAGGGAAAGTTCCAAGCAGGGAGGAATCTTTGAAAACGCCAGGGGAGACACTGGTCAAGGAATCAACGGTTTGCTTGTTGGCTACAGAAGAGATGGTCGTCTCATGGGAGGTCTGAGAGTTTGGCTCATGATATGTCAACTGGTCAATGGTGACTATCTTTCCATTATGGGGGAAAGACATCTTGCGAAAGACCGCGGATGGGACAGCAGACATAGCATAGGTGTAGCTTCGCCCCAATAGAATGTTGTAATCTAGTGGGGCGTCGATGACTTCGACATCAACGCAAACAGTCTTACCGGCGAGGGTGATAGGACAATTACGACACAGGCCAATGGGCTGGGAGGCATGACCGTCCCACGCTCGAAGGGTGATCGTGGAAGGGGCTAGTTCAGGGGATCCGAGTTGCTTCCAAACCGAAGCGGACATCACGCAGGTGGATGCCCCCTCATCAATGATACACCGGGATACGTTGGCGTTCCGGATTTTGACTGGGATTTGGAAGGCGACGGAAGGAGGGAGAGGAGGATGGTCCGATAGAGTGGCGTCAAAAACAATCATTTGGTCATCAGCAGGATCTACAGCGCCCAAGGCAGATAGTAGAGCCTTCTTTTGGGAAGGGCACGACTGGAGGAGTTCCAGTGTGGAAATGGCAGCAGGGGATTGCGCCAAATCGTCTACTATACTATACGAATGAGCAGCTCGACCAGAAGCAGCGTTTCGACGTAATGGTCCCTTAGGAATCTTGGTATGGACCTCAACTTTGGGTTGAGGGATATGTAAGGGGCTGCTGGATGTCGAAAGAGGCTCTGTAGAACCTGAAGAAGGAGGCTCGGGGGCAGACTGAGCAGGAGGCTTGGGGTACTGACGAGACCGAGTTTGAAGGTGAAGATCGACGGATGGGTTAGGATCGGAGTGCATCATAAGGATCTGGTAATCAGAGGAACCAAAAAGGGAAGGGGGGGTGGCTACCTGGCTGTCGGGCGGTTGGGTAGCCACGAATCCTTGCTGAGGGAAAGGATCAGTAAACACAGCTGGCTGGGTAGTGGCCACATTAGGAGGAGCATGAGGGGAGGCGTGCTGTCCACGCAATGTGGCTTGAGACTCCCACATCTGCCGCATCTGGGGTAAGAGGGGACAATCGTGGGTGTAATGACCATAAACACCGCAACACGAACAAGGCTTATTTGTGCGAAGCGGCCTGTCCGGCTTGGGCTGAGTGCCCTGTTGCTGGTTGGCAGTGTTGGGGTCCACACCAGGATTGGGTCCACGGGTACCAGGGGAAGATTGGTTTTGATTGCCTCTCCGCCTTCTTTGAGAAGAAGGGGGATTAGTCGCGCCCTGCTGTGCAAATACTTGCCCTGGAGGGGGCTGTAAGTGCTGTTGCGGGTTGTGAGGAGGCAAGGGAGGTGGAAGTGCATATGCTGGAGGAGCTGGCGCACCAGGCTGTGGATAAAGGTAAGGGTTGGGTTGGGCAACATTGAGGTAAGCAGGAGGTTGGGCAAAAGGAGGAGGCATGCCGTATCCTGGATACATGTTGCCGGGAGGGGGAAGAGTGCTTGAGGTGCTGGCCCCTCCCTAAGGGAGACCATAGCCCATAGGAGGGTGAGCAGATGGGTGGGAAAGAGATCCAACAATACCGTCGGCGGAATGAGATGCCCCCGGGGCGTTAGCGCCACCGGGCCTGGGGATGTCAGGAAGAACGGTATAAACATAACCAGATTGAGCGTAGATCAGGTCATATTTTAAAGCTATTTGGAGGGCGGCTTCTTCAGATTGAGGAAAGTGAGAGGAGACATCTTTGCCGATGGGAGACGGGAGGGTGCGAAGGAACCAGTCCATGTAAACCCGATCTTCAAAGGGAGGGGCTCGACATAAGCTCCGTCTTCGTCGCCATTCCTGAACATGGGCAGAAAGGCGTGTGGAAGAGGATTGCTTAAATGAAGTCAAGAGCTCCGTGCCGGTGTCGTATCGGAGAGGGAGCTGGAAGTACGACAAAAAGGCTTGGGCAAGAGTCTCGAACGTGGTATGGGAGGAAGTGGCCTGTTCGACATACCATTTAGAAGCTTCGCCGGTAAGCGTGCGTTGGAACAAACGAAGACGAATGGAGTCATCGGTAATGGAATTGGAGGAACACCACATGTGGAAAGATCGGACATGATTGGTTGGATCTTCTCCATTAAGGCCCTCAAACTTAGGGATGTCGGAGGGGAGCTTGGTTGGCATAGCGGGCCAGTTAGCATTGTGGTGAATGGGGTCATTGATCAACTGATGGAAATCGGGGAGGCTGAGGCCTGCAATGTACGGCAGGACAGGGGTGGCCGGGGTAGTTCCTGTGGCGGTTCCGCTAGTAGTAGGGCTGGCATTGGGTCTGGGAGAACCACTAGCGTTAGGCCCTGGACCAGACATAGTGAAGGTGACAGGGGGAGAACCAAGAGGAGAAGGAGGACCCAATGAATCAGGAGAGGAGTCGGAGTGCGGACTCGAAGGTGGACTGGCTCGACGACAGCGGTGCGGAGCAGGTCGATCAACCAGAAACTGAGGGTGAAGGCCAAGAAGTCTCCGGGAAAGGCGCCTTGGGGGCGCAATGATGACAGGAAGAAGGAAACCGACAAGGGCAGAAAGGGATAGAATCAAGTAATGTCAAGGGCAGATAAGGTGCAGTGACAATTGATTTTAGAGTCTTTGCCAGGCGGTGTTAACCAGGCGCTTCTTCACTTAGGGTCAGTGTGTGGCGTGCGTTAATTTTAATTTTTAAACCCTTTCCGTTTTGAGAGAAAGAAAAAAGTGTGCTGCGTAGCTGAAAATAAACCTACAGAGAACAGTATATAATGCTGAAATAACAGAAAAATAACAGCTACTTGTGCATCTATCTAACCCAAGAAGGTCGGTTTCTCAAAACTAATATGAAAAGAAAGGGAAAAATCTATGTAAAACACACGGAAAAGGGGCCAATATATCTAAGGTCAAAAGGGACAGATCAAGATAAGCCATTTAAAGAGGTGCAGATCACAGCCAAGAGACAGAGGCAAGGTGGCTGGAAAAAGGAAGGAAATCAGCAAAAAATGGAGGGGGCAAGGGGGAGGCCCAGAAAGTAGGTCCAAACAAAACGACAGGAGGTGATTTGAAAGGAAGAAAGGCTAATTTCAAAGGATCTGAAAGGGAGGTAACAGATCTGGAAAAAAGGAGGCTGAAGCTCTGAAAAACAGACGGCTGAAACAGCTTAAAACTCTTCCACAAAAAGTGGAGGGTACTAAAGCCCTAGGGGGCTAGGTTCCCACTTAGATGAGTAAAAACAGATCGTAACTACACGCGGGAGCCGAGACAGAGTAATGAGACCGCGGATGTATGCCGCGAAGAAAACCCGCAAAAATTGCGTAGTAACCACCGAAAAATGGCAGTCGCAGCTTCGACGATTGCAGTCGCAGAAACGGCCAGTGCGCACTGAGGTCCAGGTCGCAACTTTAGGGCCAAAAAGGCACTCGCTCCGCTTGTCTCGGCGAAGAATTTTCGGGAAAATGCCACAAAACTACCGGTGTCACGTGACTACAGAATAGGCCAAACACACGGAAGTTAGAAATTTTGATGTTTTAGGGTTTTATGTGAGAAAAACAACATGAAAATAGGAAAAATAAACAGCTGAAAAGAAACCCTAGGGTCTGAAGTAGCTGGATATGTAGGAATATGAAAAACGACAACGATCGTAATTTAAAACCCGTGTGGAGTCGCCATTTGTTAGTATGAATCCTTTGTCGAAGTGTACGAAAAAGGACCACTTTAGCTACGCATAACTAATAGCCCTAACAACAAAAGTGGCTGCCAATATCTTCAGATCTGCGATTAGTTAGACAAGAAAATAGCTGCAAAACACCAGATCTATATGTGGAAAGACATTAAGCAGTAAAAATAAGGGTTTGCTCCATATACCAATAGACAAGACAAGAACAATTTTTGAAAGAATTTTTGTATTAAATGGGGCACCTGTGAGGAAAACCAGAAGGAGTATCCAATTCCCCTCAGTGGGATGGGTTCTTGGATGTCCTCAGCGCTTCAGATCTAAGATTCTTCTCTCTAGTTGTTGTAGAAAACCCAATGCAAAGAGTAGAGCTCAAAGGGAGCAAAATGGCAGAAAATGGTGACCAAGTGTATAGATCCAGAGTGATCTAATAGGCAACAAAAGGTGAGGAATGATGGGAAAAACCCTCCTATTTATAACAAAATATTGGGTCATTCTAGATCTTGGTGCATGATTAAAATAATGTTAACCAAATCTAGATCCACCTTTTATGGAATATTTTATTATATTTGTTTGAGGGAAAAGGTATTTGACTTGGGTCAAATCCCTTGATTTGTCAAAAATAAATAAATAAATGATTTATTTATCTTTTTAAGGAAGCGGTTAGAAGATAATCAAATAAATAATGATTTATTTAATTATTTAAGGAAGTGGTTGAAAGATAATTAAATAAATAGTGATTTATTTAATTATTTGTGGGTGATTTTGTCATATTTAACAAGGAATATTATCTAAATAAGGTTTAAATAAATATTCCTAGAAAATAATAAGATAAATAAAGGTTTATCTAATTAATTTCTTTGATTTTGGGTTAAACATGACTGGGAATAATAATTAAATTATGGTTTAATTAATTATTCCATGAGGAAAATAAAACAAATATGGGTTTGTTTAATATTTCCTTTTGGGGTTTCCTGTTTTAACATAGTGAAAGCAGTTTTACTTAGGGTAAAACTGGTCTTACATGGTGTCCTTGGGTCCATCTAATGATAATAGGTTAGATGACCAAAAAATGGTGTAACAAATAGTTTTCCAAAAATAGGCAAGACATGTTTCCAGTCATGTAGATGTCAACTCTTCTAGAAGGCATTGGCCAAGTGGAGATTCTAGAACAATGAGAATTTCGCTCCTAATGTGACCAACGCACCTATGAATGTCGGGAAGTGCTTTGCAGAGCAGCATTGCATGGGGCTACCTGCATATGCAACAAACTTAGGCCCCTTAGACCCTGCGTTGGTGAGCTCTCATATTCTATATAATAAGCTTCAAATCATGGAAACCTTTGCTTGATGAGAGTATTACTTGATTTGTCTTGTTTCTTGTCTTAGGGCATGTAGCAAATGAAATGATAGGGAATTATAGACCCTTGATCATTGGTCCTGGAGATGATGCTCAGTTAACCAGGTCATTGGGAATGGTGCCCAAATTTACCTATAACAAGTACAGTAATAACTAGCCTAAAATTCACTCAAAACAAAGTTAAATTGCAGGTCTAGATCCCTGCTTCTGAAGTGGTTTTGATGTTGTCCTCTATGTTTATTCTCACAATCTCATAAATTACAGAATGATAACAGGGTATAGGAAGGAGACCAAGATGAGAACTTAATTAAGCCTAAGAAAATATCAAAGGAAGCCAAGAGAAATCACTTTTCTAGTAGTTTCGAAGCATAGTGATTGAGTTTCTCTAGTGTAGTCGAAGGTGCAGTGCAAAAATAGGAGGAACAAAGGGAGAAGTAGATAAGAGTAACAAGTGATAGTGACAAGGGTCTTGGGAGGATACTTTTATCAAGGATCTTTGTCATGGTCTTGGTATTCATCAGTTTAAGATCTATAAGAAGAATTTCTAATCGAGTTTTCCTCTCAAAGAGTGAGAGGTTATGCCTTGGATTACAAGCTTACATACTGTGTCTCTTTTGTATTTGATAATTGACTTGATGAGAAGAATGTAATAATAAGCTATCAAAGACAAGATCTAATAAAGAAGCATAAAGTAAATCACAAGTAATTATAAATAAGACAAATATCCTATTTAATGATGCCCTAGATTTCTCAACACCCCCTAATATGCCTGACGCAACGAATAGTGGGGTCTGTCACCCCCCCTATAACTCCCCCACGTGTGCAAATAGTCGTGTAAATAATATAACTCACACCCAACAAAAATTCCATAGTTTTTCCCACATCACATAATCCATGGGACTTTAGCCTCTTGGAGCCATATTCACTCCTATAGGCCTATATACATGCAAATATGGCCCTAAAACTTCTCCCTTGACTCAACAAGCATGTGACTAGGTAGAGGAACATTCAAAGAACCTTTTGTTTCTCTCAATATAGACTGAATTTTGAAAACTGCTCATTGGAAATCTAATTTGGTCTATTATGAACAAACCCCGTGGCTTAGAAGTTTGATAGGCATCCTCAATTGCCCATAAAATCCAGTGAAAAAATGTCACTTTTATCCAAACACCATACTAAAAAATTGGGCCTAAAACTTAAGTAAAACATTTTTTCTTTAGTCTTGAACCTCTGCCACATATTGGAACATCTTCCTCTACTCTTGTAAACTCCTCCAAGCCTCTAAAATAGGTATGCAATAGATGAAATAGGCTAAGAACAAGTATATGACATGCTAGACCTATTCTTCCAACCTAAAGACCAATACCAACACCTCCAACTCTTCAAGAAGTAACCAAACATATCCAACACCTGCAACAACAACTCCATCACCTATAGCAACATATCCATATCCTATAGCAACAACCTCGATTCATCTAACTTCTGACATCAATGATAGAGGCATATCCAACAAAATAAACGTACAACTAAACACATGAAACAACATATGCAATGTCTCTAAGACATGTAGAGACATATGTAACATCTATAGCAACACTCCATCCGCCTGTGACAACAACATATGCAAGAAAAATAGCATGAGAATATCTCCAACCTCCTGCAGCAAAAACGTCTCCAACCAACATAATATGCCAACCTCAAACCAATACACATGTGGAATCTATCTCCTAATCAACAACGACATCATCTCCACTAGGTCTAGGCCAGGTATATTGACATCAATTCCAACTAACAAGATCATCAACCAAACACCATCACACAACATTCATCACACATGCATATCACCAACAGAACCAAGAGCTTATTGACATCAATGCCAACACTACAATGCCGACAATGTGAATAACATTGGCTTGTATGTAGGTCGTATTGCATGGAGATATGAGAAGACCACCATCATTTCCTTGTGACCTTTTATTTGCATTATATGATGATTCAGATCTCAAGATCCTACCTCGTGGTTAGGTTTTTCATATGCACGTATGTGTCTTGATGTCATCTGTGACACTTGGAGGGTGCATGGCCCATGTGACATAGTCTAGGTACATATATACGAAAAATTTTACTCTTATCGTCAAATTATACATTATATATGTGAATAATTTCCTATGATATTGGATTCATATTAATAAGTTCATGATAACATGTAGAAACATACCAACTATATGGATGAGATTTTGAATTCATTCGAGGGGGAAGTTAATCAACCAAAGCAGCATCCACCAGTGCATGTTTCCATGGAGTCTCCACCTCCACCTCCACCTCCATCTCATCACACTCATGTGGAGGAGAGCCACTATGTACAACCAAATGGACCAGTAATTGAGGTAAAAAAATTTATTCCTAATATTTCAACATTTTCCATTTCAAGTTACATGCATGATAATTAATTCGTAGAATAATTACAATTTGACTTGTCCATTAAATACACATGCATATAAGAAGACTGGTGTTTATTTTTCAATGATGTTTAAGCATGAGTGAAATGTTGTGTATGGAGGTTTTGATGATGTGAGTCCATCAACAAAGACCCTAATCGTTGAGCCATAGGCAGGGGATTACCAAACCCAGATTGATAAGACCCCCATCCTACCTGAATTCCATTTGGACTTGACTGAGGTTAGTAGATTCATATGTAATTAAATGTGTTTCAAGATCATTTATTTCTATATTGTTTATATTGAAAAATAATGATTGAATTAATTTGAATTTGAATATATTATATTACGGTAATGGATTCTGGATGCCATGTTTGACCCACATTCACATAGGGGTACTAGTGTTACTTAGAGTGGATAGTTTGTATATTTTCAGGCGCATTTGATAGGGCACATTAACATGTGATACAAACTTTGTGTATTTTCACACATGGATAGTTCATGGATACATGAATATTATTTCAATTGATATATGATTGTATTTCAGTTTATGGATGTTCCTGTATTGTAATTTGTATATATTTTCATATGGACATTTTACTAATACATTCATTATTTCAGGTTATGGATATGTTAATTATTTCACTAGTTGAGCCGAAAGGCTCATTCTACAATCCAATATGAGGGAGATGTTAAGTATGTCACGTCCTCAAAAAATAATAAAAATAATTTAAACAATTAAAAATCTATTAACCCAACAAATTAAGTGTTGATATTATAATTGAGCCAAAAGGCTCATTCTAGAATCCAGTACAAGGGAGATGTGTAAGTATGTCACGTCCTCAAAAAATAATAAAAATAATTTAAACAATTAAAAATCTATTAACACAACAATTAAGGGTTGATATTATAATTGTATACAACTTTATAGAAATAAAATATATATATAGAACTTAAAGAAAGTGTTTGAATATCCATATTAACTAATATATTTCAACATGGATTTTCTCTCTCTACAGAAAGTGTGTATCTATATATGTGTGTGTGTGTGTGTTAACCTTAGCTTGAAAGGAAAAATTAATTGAAGGTAATGTAGAGTAGTTACTTTTTAATAAGAGGAAAATGTGTGACTAATTCAATTTTTAATATAAAATATTAATAATGATAAAATATAAAATTATACAATTTAAACAATGAAAAATTACCACATAAAACTATATTAATCACAAATTTACGAAGCAGTAAAATGTATTAATTGACATGTAATTTAAAAAAAAAGTTTGATATTGGATCTCTCCAGGCCCTTGGTAGATATGTGGTTGAACTGCATCTATATTGTTTCTACATCCCAGTGTGAAGGCTACGTTAAGTATGTTCATTCCTCGTAAAATAAAAATAAAATATTCTCTAAATAGAAAAACAATGTCGGCTATAATAAAAATGAATATATATATATATATGCTATGCATTTTTAATTAGTTGTCCATATGACCTAATATCATGTAGAGTAATTAGAAGTAAAAAAAATATGTGAGTAAGATGTTTAAACCTTATGTTTAAAAAAAATATTTTAATAAGTGATATCAATTTTATATAAATCTATATATAGAAAAAAATGTTAAAAGAAAATATTTTAATGTATGATAGAATCAAATATCCAATGTGAGTTATGAATAAAATAATTTAATATGACTTAATATAAAATGTTTCAATAAACATGTTATGTAATCTCTATAACAATCAAAATTGAAATTTAAACAAAAAACAAATTTTTGTATTCTAAAATAAGTTTGCAACAAAAGGAATTTGATCCCTTTCGGCTCATGTTAGATCTATGTTTTAGATAGATCTATGCTGGTTTAAAAGAAAATTCTATAGTATAACTTTTATTAAAAATCTAACAATTTTGATTTCTAGTTTCATAAACTAAGAAAATAAGTACAATATTATTATGATGCAAGTCATTTTGATACTTAAAATGAACTAAAATATATCATGTACCAATTTAATATTGAGCATGGAAAGAATTACAAATATGGTTCATATTAGCTTGTAGAAAGTGTCTTTTAGTGCAATCAATGTATGTTAATTTAAACAATTAATGATATATTTCCATAATGTTATATAATTTTATGAAATTTCCTAAATTTACTTGTCTATCCAAGTATTTCAATCAATTCCTTATCTTAAGACCTTCAATTAAGAACATTCAAGAAGTAAATTTTTACAAGATAATAATTTTGATTCTAGTTTTGTAGATTAACAAAATAAGTACAATTTTACTATAATGCAAGTCACTTTGATACAAAAAATGAGCTAAAATATATCATGTACCAATTTAATATTGAGCATGGAAATAATTACAAATATGGTTCATATTGGCTTGTAGAAAGTGTCTTTTAGTGCAATGAATGTATGTTATTTTAAACAATTAATGAGATGTTTCTATAATTGTATATAATTTTATGAACTTTCCTAAATTTATTTGGCTATCCATGTATTTCAATAAATTCCTTATCTTAAGGTTAAATTAAAAAAACAAATATGACTGAAATAGGTTTTATTCAATTTTATTTCTTTCGAGGTCATCTACAATATCTTAGTCATAACATGATATAAGTCATATGTATTGGAATTTAATATACCAAAAAAAAAATTAATGATATGTTTCTATAATTTTATGTAATTTTATGAACTTTCCTAAATTTACTTGGTTATCCAATTCTTTCAATCAATTTCTTACCTTAAGGCCTTAAATTCAGACATTCAAGAAGTAAAGTTTTACAAAATAACAATTTTGAATGTTTCTAGTTTCTTACACTAACAAAATAAGTACAATATTACTATGATCCAAGTCACTTTGATACTTAAAATGAGCTAAAATATATAATGTATCAATTTAATATTGAGTAAGGAAAGAATAACAATTATGTTTCATATTGGCTTGTAGAAAGTGTCTCTTAGTGCAATTAATGTATGTTAATACAATGATTTTAATAATAAATTATTTGAATTCTAAAGTCATCCATATTATAATAAAAAATCTATATATGGAAATTTTTGCGACCCATCCACATACCATTGCGTGGTCAACTCTTTTAACTATTTCAATAAATTTCTTATCTTATGGTTCAATGAAAAAACACAAATAAGACTGAAATGAGTTTTATTCAATTTTAAAAGATGTCTTGTAATCAACAAATAAGTTTTATTTGATTTTATTTATTTTGAGGTTATCTACAAGAGCTTAGTCATAACACACAAACACACACATATATGACCTATTTGTTGGAATTTTTAAAATCCAATGTGAAAAATGCATGTGACTCTTTCCATACTTTATATCAAATTGACACATGGAATTTATTAATAACTTACAAATATTTGAATGTCATTCATAACCTAGATAGTTGAATTTAATTTTAAGTAAAATAATATTATATCAAATTGGTTGTTCTATTGAGATGGATTTTCGAGAATCCATTATGATGTATATCTATAAAATTTCTTCCATGTTCAACATGAATACGAGACATGACATTTAAAAAAATTAATGTCAAAACTTCTAATTAAAACTAAATCTAAATCCCTCTTTGTTAGCATTATGATGCATATGTTGTCCTTAATGGCAACCCACGGGTAAAATATCAAGTATATGTTTTTTGGATATGCTCAGAGGTGACAAAGTGATGGAAATAAATTTCAAAATAATAGGAGAGAGGTTTTGTAGATCAGAATTAGAATATGGATAACGGTACATAATTAAAGAACTATACATGAGTTAGTAAAGGCAAAGTTGCGTATACATGTGGGAACAAAGAAGAAAAGTTGTGTACGTGCCAACGCAGTAATTCTATAGTGCCAGGGGTCCTTACCATGGTATTATCCCACAATTTTGAGCGTGGTATTGACTATTTGATCCTGTCCAAGAATACCATCTGCACTTGTGTGGTTTTGGCTCATGGTATTGGCTAAGGCCCAAACTATATAAGGAGGTGAAGATCATAGTGCTAAGTGTGCATGAGTATGTGAATTTAATGAATAATTCAATCTGAAGCATATATGCATGGAAAGGTCTATAGTTTATTGACATATATGAAATAAAGATGCGCCCATGAATATAATGATGGATTAGGATCTCTAGACTTGAAATGATTATGTATTTGCATGATATGTTTGTGAGATGTTTAGATCTATGGTCTGGCACATGTTTGTTGAAGTGAATGGTATGATCTGAGTAATTTTACAGTTCTGAAGTGTTGTGCAGTCCTAAATTATTTACAGATCTATACGCGGGTTTGACATGAGGAAGGCACGTATACATGCAGGTTTGGCTCTATAGAGGCACATATATATTCTGTAATATGATGAGATCTATACGCAAGTTGGTTTCGAAAGAAGTGCGTAGAGTAGCAGATATGTCTTATAGAAGGTGTATTTGCAAGTCAGGGTTTTGCTAAAGAATGTTGAAGGAATTGTTTGATCAGTCTTACTGTGTTTATGTTGTCTATCAATGATGTCTTCATACAGATTTGGGTTGTTTGGGTATTGATTATGCTTCTAGTTGATTGTGATTAAAGGTCAGTGATTGATTGGTTGATTGATGATTCGGTGAATGATTTGGTACATTTATATGTTTCAATTTCATGTATGGTATTGGGCTTAAATGAGTGTAGTGGGTCTAGTCTAAAAATATGATGAAAAGAGGCCTACGAGTTGTGACGTGTTAAAGCTGTTGGATCTAGTGTGAAAATTGATGCAGGAGCATAGACTCAGGAAAATACTTTGTACTTTTAAAAAACCTAGGGGTCTCATGTTTTTGAGAATTTATTAAATTCATGTAAATATTAATATTAGTTTTGAGTGATTAATTGTATTTTTAATTAATTATTTGTGATAATTTGTAAATGTTTCCAAACAACTGGAAACATGAGAGAAATTAGTTTCAAGATAATTTAGAATTAATGATGGAGCCTAAGTTGGAATTAGTTTCAAAGTTTTAGGGATAAAAATATATTTTTTAGGGATGGTGAGAGATTTGGGGATTTTTTGAGATTTTAAAGGGGTTGAACTCAAATTAGTACATTTTTAATTTGTATAAATTAGTAGGCCTCAAAGGCAAATAAGATAGGTAGAAGACACTTGAATAGATTGAGATTGTGAGTAGTGAGAGGGTTCTTCTTTGGAGCCTTCGGCAGTTTGTAAAGGGCCATAAATTTGAAGATCTGGCCATGAATTAAGAGGTTCTTGAAATTGTTTACATTCAGTTTTATTAATGAAGAATTTTGGTTTTAAAATTCCTGTGTGAATTATGTGAGTGAGTATTGTTGGATGGATTTTGTGAAAATCTGCTTGATTTAAATAAGTTCTGAGTTATTTCTGAATTAAGTTCTGAGATTTGACTCTGCACACATCTGAAAGAATCGATATTACTAAATATCGATATCATAATTGATAATTGAATGTGTATCAAGAACGCATGGAGAGGTATCAATCCTCGTGAGGAGGATTAGATGAGTGTCAATTGAACAGCGTTGGCACATAGACTTGGAGAGTCGACTTTATGGAAGGCGTAATTGTTTAATGAGCATCGGGTTGAACTATTGTGAAAAGTGCAGAATAAATGTTTGAAATCGTGTTGAGTTATTTAAACTGCAGGTTCAGAGATTGAAGAAAATCGGAATTGGAAAAACGAAAGAATGGAAGTTATACAAATCGATGTGTTAATATCGACCTGTGGTTGAGTGAGCGCAGAATTATATGGATCAGGCTTGACAAATTGCAATCGATTGAAAGGTAAACGCATGGACGAATATTTAGACTTTCGAATGGTGCCAGAGGTTTCAACCATTCGTTTGGCCAGGTCTTAACACAGGTGAAGTATTTTAATTGCCAGAAGTGATAGTTAACATAGAAGTCGAATTTTCTAATTGACAGAATGATATTTTAAATCTATTAACGTAGTTGTGAAATAAGCAGTAAATTGAAAAGCGATGAGTAAGTGTTGACATCGGAGAGGCACCTGGAACGCTGACCTGTGAGTGAACGGAGTCTGCAGAAGTTGGGTTCAACTGATTTCCATGTTCTGAAATGGAATTAAACCAAACAGTAGCGAATGAAATTATGTTGATCGATATCAATACTGAAATCTGAAGTCTGCGTCCATTTAGTTGGATGTGAGTGGTATTACTTGGTTAAGTTTTTTTTTAAACCAGGGCGCACATAATAATTTGTTAAATCCTTTGATTTGGTAAATATTCATATTGGTCACTTTGAAGTTAGCCACAGTAAGGTCAAAAAATCGATAACAGAGAACAAATGCTTTGGTGAAAGTTAATGCTGAGTTTAATCAGTCAAGAAAGAGGACTGTATGGTCTCATGAAAGCGCAGAGAAAATAAGTTAAATGGTCTAACAGTGCGTTGATCAGATACAGGAAAGTGAAGTTAAGGCAGCGCCACATTAATATTGATGAATCAGATTCGATGTTGAGAGCGCAAGTCGGTGAATGGTGAGTAGATGCATGTTTATTGATTGTGTATTTTTTAACTGGTTCATATGTTAAGGCAGAATCGATGGTTAAGATGTGGGCACATCAAAATCGGGGTTTCATACTTTACAAGTGTTGAATTGAGTGCATTAAAGTGAGGATGAAATCCAAGTCTTTGGGTCATGAGAGTATGGTTTGTGTGAATATAAGTTGAAGAGCTTGCGTGTGGAAATGAGTGTGTGAATTTGCTGGAATTAAAATTTTAGTTGGTGATATTTGCAGTAAACAATGTCAAGTTGAGTTAAAACATGAGCGCATTTGTTTGATTGACCTTTGATTGGAGAAAATCCGGTATAAACCCATATGTGAATGATAGGATTGCAAGGAAGCTGGGTTTTAATCCCATGGAAGAAGATTGTGGAGTGTATTATTTCATACCATTGTTTGAATAAGTCTTTCGTTCATGAAAGAAGCTTTGTTTGAAGATTGTTGAATTCTGGTTTTGAATCATATGTTTTAAAAGCTTCCACATTGAGTTGAATTTGCCGGGTATTGAGATTTTGATTTGGAAAATTGCGGAATTGCATTTTTGATATGTCAAGAGAGATTGTGATTCTGGGTTTTGCAGGGTTGGCCTGCATCAAAAATCTGTGAAATGTGGTCCACGACAGTGCTGAGGGTTCGAGCCTTTAGTGAGGAAGTCAAAGCTTCCTACCAGTAGGATATAGCGATCAGATCAGGGGGTCATAGCTCCCTTCTAGTAGTGGCTGGTAAACGAGAGCATGGGGTTGGAGCTCCCTTCCAATAGTAGTTGAAGAACGAGAGATGGTTGTATCCTTCTGTAGGTGGGTGCCTATGTGCTGGTATGAGTCTGTGCCAGTATAATATTGTAAGCAATTTTCTATATAATAAATATTGAAGACAAAGACGACATCCACGGTGGTTTTATCCCATATTGGGTCTCCACCTTATATCCTAGTGTTCATGTGTGATGATTTATTCAGTTCTTACTACACATTTTTACTGCTTACTAAGTATATGATGAATGAATGATGCACTGGTCTAAGTAAAGTTACTGAAGATTTATCTGAATAAAAATTTCACTGGGCATAAACAATTTTTCTTAAAGAAAGTCATGTACATACGCTAGTTGGATTAATTCAAGTCATGTACATATGCTAGTTGGATTAAGTCAGGTCACGTATAGAAATCAATAAAGGAAAGAAAAGTTTGTGTGAGTTGTATTACCTGACTTACCCCCCCCCAGCTTTTTTTTCTGAAAAATTGGTATCAGAGTAGGTCCTTCAAAAGAAGCTTGATTTCTTGAAGGAGATCCATCACAATGAGAAGGAAGCAAAAGAACAAGGCATCTCAAAGGAGAAAGACATCTCAGAAAACGTGTGCAGCATAAAACGAAGAAGATAAAAAAGGTATTGATTGTTGTTCTTGTGATCCAGTTTCTTGTTCATGCAATGTTGAAGATAGTGAATACGAAAGTGAAAGTAATTTTATGTATCTAGAAGCAGAAATTTCTAAACTCGAAAATGAAGTTGAAGATCAACATATTCTATTTAATGAAAGAGAGTATATCTACAAAGATTTGATTACTAGATTGAATAATCAGTTACAAGAAAGAAACTCAATTGAGTAGTTGAACAAAGAACAGATTGACCAATGTCAAAAGTTTCAGGATGAAGTAACCAATCACAGTGAAGGACTTGAAGCATAAATCATCTCTCTCAAATCAGATCTGGAAAAATCAAATAAGAAGAATGAATAATTTCTACAAACATTTGAAGATCAAGAAAATGGCCTAAAATTGAATGAGCAAGTAGAAGAAGGAATAAGGGTCAAAGAAGGTTTGAAGAAGCAATGCCAAATATTGGAGGTTGAGCTAAAAAATTTAAAAGGTAAATTAGATGAAAAGGATAAACACTTAAGATTTAAGTACTAAGATTTTGGATAATGGTATTATTAGTTAAAGGTCTCCTTCCATTAAATTTGGTATTGGTTTTCACGAAACTGTTAAAGGAGAATCTAGTTCACAAGGTAGTGCAAAAGATTCAAAGGATATCAATGCAAAACCTAAAGTGATTAAGGAGACAAAAGGTCAACAAAAAATCATGAATTCTCGAAGGAAATTATTCGCTCCTAACTATAGAAGAATCAATCGATTCTCTCCTTTTATCACTAATGTTGAATTATTTATATGTCATACTTATGGACATGTTTCAGCCAATTGTAGAAACAGGTTGTTTCGGTCGCAAACAAATAGACACTACACAGAAAAAACCATCAGCTCCTAGGTACTCAAGTTTCTTTAAGGGATATTTTTTTTTCATGCAACAATTCTGGTCATAAATCTATTGATTGCAATAGAAGGAAGATAAGAAAAACATATCATGATTCCTCTGCTCCCTTTTTTGGTCACATAAGATGTTATTCT
This sequence comes from Pinus albicaulis, assembly GCA_034641835.2. Classification (NCBI taxonomy): domain Eukaryota; kingdom Viridiplantae; phylum Streptophyta; class Pinopsida; order Pinales; family Pinaceae; genus Pinus; species Pinus albicaulis. Next base: position 976,795,441 of record CM076571.1, on the reverse strand, counting down.
TGTAACAATTTTGGGCATGTAGAAAAAGAATGTAGGAGCAGATCAATGAATCATCAAAGACAACATGGAAGAGAAACAAATGATATCGTAAAACTAAATAAAGTTGGATCCACCAACAATTTTGTTAACAAGCAGAAAGAAGAAGAGATAAGATCTGGTCTTGCTCTCCATGCAATTAAAAATAAGGATGAATGGTACATCGACAATGAATTTTCTCATCACAGGACTGGTGATAAGAGTAAGATGGAGTTTCTCAAGAAAAATCAAGATGGTAAAGTTATTCTTTCAAATGATGCACCAACAAAATTTTTAGGAAAATTTAGAGCCATAATTAACAAATATAGAAAGGTAGTTAATACCTTATTAGTTCAAGGCCTAAAAAAAAACATATTAAGTGTAGGCAAAATGATAGATAAAGGAAATGTAATTGTGTTCACATCAACCAAATGCAAGGTCATGGACGAAGAAACTGGAGAATTCATAGAAAGGGGATACATAAATGCTGATAAATTATATGTGTTTAAAGATCTGACCTCTCACAAATATAAAGAGGATTCAAACTCAGACTGAAAGAAGACAATGCCCATTGACGTCCATCATTCTTGAAAGAATATTGTTATGAGTAACTGCAATATATGAAGGTTGGTTTGGTAATTATGGATGTTTATATTTCTAATATTGCATTTATGTGTCAACAGTAAACATGTAGCACAGGTTCAGGGGGAGCATTAGGCTTACTGAGTATAATGCATTGTTTGCATTATTTTTATAATGGTTGTTGAATTGTGTTCGATGATCTCTCTCTATTGAGGTCCTTTGGTCTTGGTTAATGTAATTTGATGTAAGGGTCATGTTGAGACCTATGATGTAAATATTGTAATATATAGTCATGTATGGAATTTTTAAAATAGGTAAACCCACTTGGTTGGGTAGTTGAGTCAAATATGTAACCCCATCTGGTTGGGTGATTGGTGTGATTCCTTAGTGATAGGAAAGGTCATACTTTGATGATTTATAGATTCATGTACTTCATTTAAAATCTATCTGAAGATTCAACATGTGCTTAGGGGGAGCATGGTCAATATAGTGAATATCAGATCTATAGAGCTCTTGTGTCTACAAGGAAATAGAAACCTTGTTTCAACACTAGTTCGCCTTTTGCCCTTGACTTCAAAGGAGGAGAGTAAATTGGTGTTTGAATAAATTATTTATGTTTCTAAAGTAGGTATCTACAAGTTTTGGCGATGAAACACAAACATGGTTTCCATCAAGTCCAAAGGGGGAGGTTATTTGCATTATGATTCATATGTTGTCCTTGATAGAAACCCACATGTAAAAGATCAAGTATACAGTTTCTGGATATGCTCAGAGGTGACAAAGTGATGGAACAAAATTTCAAAATGATGGCACATAGGTTTTGCAGATCATAATAAAAATATGGACAAAGGTACATAATTAAAGAATTATATGCGAGTTAGTAAAGGCCAAGTCGTGTATACACATGGGTACGAAGAAGTAAAGTAACATATGTGTTGGAGCACTAATTCTATAATACCAGGGGTCCTTACCATGGTATTAGCCCACAATATTGAGCATGGTAATGACTATTTGATCCCATCCAATAATTCCATAGACACTTGTGTGGTTTTGGCTTGTGGTATTGGCTAAGGCTCAAACTATATAAGGAGGTGAAGATCATAGTGATAAGTGTGCATGAGTATGGGAATTGAATGAATACTCTATTCTGAAGTATATATTCATGGAATGGGATATAGTTTATTGAAATATCTAAAATAATGATGCACCGATGAATACAATGATGGATCAGGATCTCTAGACCTGAAATGACTACGTATTTGCATGATTTGTTTGTGAGATGTTTAGATATGTGGTCTCGCGCATGTTTGTTAAAGTGAAGGGTATGATCTGAGTAATTTTGCAGTTCTAAATTTTTTCGTAGTTCTAAATTATTTACATATCTATACACAGGTTTGAAATGAGGAAGGAATGTATACACGTGGTTCGACTCTGCAGAGGTGCATATATATTTAGCAATATGATGAGATCTATACACAAGCTAGTTTCAGAAGAAGAATGTACATTCAAAGATATGTCATATGGAAGGTGTGTATGCAAGTCAGTTTTTTTCTGAAGAATGATGAAGGAAATTCAATATCAGTCTTATTGTGTTTCTATTGTCTGACAATGATGTCTTCATATAGATATGGATTTTTTAAGTATTGATTATGTTGTTAGTTGATTGTGATTAAAGTTAAACTACTGACTGGTTGATTGATGATTCAGTGAATGATTTGGTATAGTTATATGTTTTAGTTTGATGTATGTTATTGGGCTTAAATGAATGTAGTGGGTCCAGTGTGATAAAACTGATGAAAATAGGCCTACAAGTTGTGGTGTGTTAAAGTTTTTGGTTCCAGTGTGAAAATTTATGAATCGTGGTATGTAGTGGTGCTGAGGGTTGGAGCCTTCAGTGAGGAAGTGGAAGCTTCATGCCAGTAGGAACTGCTGATCAGATCAGGGGGTCGAATCTCCCTTCCATTAGTGGCTGGTAAATGAGAGCAGGGGGTCGAAGCTCCCTTCCAGTGGTGGATGGTAAACGAGATCAGGGGGTTGGAGCTCCCTTTTAGTAGCATCTAGAGAAGGAGAGAAGGTTGTAGCCTTATTTTTCAGGTGGGTTCCTGCATGCTGGTATGATTCTGCTCTAATACAAGATTTTAAGCAATTTTCTGTATAATAAATATTGAAGACAAAGATGACAACAACGGTGGTTTTCTCCCACATTGGGTTTCTGCGTTAAATCCTGGAGTTCATGTGTGTTTCTTATGTGTGATGATTTATTCTGTTATTACAACACATGTTTATTAAATAATCGATGAATGAATGATGCACTAGTCTAAGTTTGTGTGAATTGTGAATACTGACTCACCCAATCCCCCCCCCCCAAGTATTTTTCTGAACACTCTTGATTCTACATTTTAATTAAATTTTATATCTCTCTTGATTCTAAATCTGTGGGGTTCACATAAGGATCCTATCCCTAAAAATAAAACCACCTTTAAATTTGGAAAACTTTACAAACTTAAGCGCCTCAATGAACCTAAAGCTTATAACATATGTACATCATTATGAACCAATCCTATATTAGAGGGAAACATTTCTCGATGAATTTTATTCACATTACAAAATACAAAATTACAAAAGTATTCATGTCATATTTCTAAATTACAAAATTCATATGTCGATCTCTTATACTAGATGAAATTACACTAGACTGTTATATAATTAACTTCATAGCTTTCCATTTGCATCATCTACTCATCTGGTCAATGGGTGATAGGAACGAAAGTATCTATAATATGTTCATGGTTATATTTTGTATATTCCATCTCCTTGGTTCACCTATATTTGTTTTGATTCCTGTGAGCCTGATCAAAGCTTCCATGACAAGATGATTATATTGGAAAGATATATATTCATACTTAAAATCTTTATAAATAATGTGACCACCCTGTTTTTTACATTTAAAAAAAAAGGACCGATCAAAACCATTCCACCAATTTGGTATGTGAACTTTCCATATTCATACGATTGCACCAACTTTCTTTTCACCTATGTGCATCACATCAAATAGTTGGCCACGTTCTCTTAGTTTCTATAACAACCTCTGGTTGATCTTTGATGCAAATAAAATAATACCAAGGTCATGGGACACATATTGAAAGTTGAATGTTGGGAAAAACATAGTGATGGGTATCACTTGTGATTAAGTAATAGCTATGGAAATTGGCAAAGGCATTGGCAAAGGAAAAGAGGAAATACTTGGAATTTGATTTATGAAATAAATAAAAATAGGAGAAAAGGAAGGGGAAGAGATAAATATTTTCATGAGAGGGACATTGAAGGGAAAATCAAGGAAAATGAGGAAAATAGAGGCCTCAATGATAAAAAGGCTTATGAGCATCAATTGCTAGATTCTTGACAATTTTGGTTTGATCTCTCTTCCATTCTCTCATTATCTCATACTCTTTCACACTTAGAGCATTCTTGGAGCACTCTAGTATTCACTAGGATTTGGAGAAGGAAGGAAAAGGAAAGCAGGAAAGTGTAAGGGAACAATTGGATCAACAACTACATATGGATTTCTTTGCAAATAACGTGTTTCAAGTGTGTATTTCCTTGCTGATTTATGGATGAATTTTATATGCACGTGTGATTTCCTTGCTGATTTATAGATGCATGGTATATGCATGTGATTTTCTAGTTACGTGTTGTCATTTTCATGGATATTTTCCTGGATTTACTGTGGTTTTAGCCATTATTTTACATTTCTTGGATAGCAATGGTGTTGTGGATTTTTCCACTAAATATTTTTCTGATTGGTTCTTAGGTTCCTTATGGCTGTGGGTTGGAACAAACACTCTGGAAGCCCTAGAAAAACTTGGGTTGAGTTACTAGTCCTAGAGCCTAGGTTGGTACAAATTCTCTAGAGCCCTTGGTGGGTTGAGCTACTAGTCCCTGGAGCTGGGTTGGAAAATTTCTCTAGAGCCCTGGACAAATTGGGTAGAGACCGATCTATTTGATGTTAGTGATGTCTGACCGTAGATGTGGAATCATTATGAATGAGGGTTGAGGTGTTTTGGCCTCTAGAAGCCCTAGTTTGGTTTTCTTTTGGTTCATTGAATGAGATATCACATTCATGAATTGTTTATTTATTAATTAGTTGATGAATAATGGAATAATAAGTGTTGTTGAAGATATGTGGAAAGGGCATATATACTTCTTGGTGATTCTCATATGAATTTCATATTCTTATGATTAGATATGCATTCATGACCTATATCTTGCATGTTTGCGATGTGTTTGATGAAATGTATGTTATGGGCTAGTTATTGTTCAAGTTTTGTATGAGAATCCTTTTCATTATGACATTTATCACTATGAGAAGTTACAACTAGTTATGGGAAGCGATTTGGAGGCTGGCATGGAAAATTGGCTCAGATCTCTTGACTGTACCCACTAAAATAGAGATTTTGGGCTATAAATGCATGGAGGTAGTGTTGTGCATGTGGTTGGAGGACTGTAAACCCACCCCAGCCTTGTCATGCATGCATTTATGGTTTTAGGGAAGAGAAAAAGATCCGTACCTCAGGGTTTGGTGACTTGGGGTGGTCCTTTGGAGTTGTCAGTTTGTTCACCCCACTTCCAACTAGAGCTTGGGGTTTGGGTCATGTCATTGAAACTATACATCTCATATTTACCTTGGAAGGCAGGTGAAATTGGGTGAATGTGGGAGGGGGAATTACATGGTGGTATCAGAGCTTCCAGGTTCAAACACTTGGATTGGATGAGCTAGGTGTAATTGTTATGCATGCATGATAGTTGTCTATGTGTTTTCTATGCGTTCATTGTGATGTAAATTGATGTGGTATTGTCGTAATTAGGTTGATATTGAGACGATTTATATGTTGATTTCATTAAATACACATATCCCGTGCTAGTTTGGATTGACTGTGCAAGGGAGATAACATCCCCAAACTTCACTAAGGTATGTTTGATCATGTTTATATTTTTATCTGACATGGTGTATTTGTAGGAAGAATATTAGAGATGAAAATTAAAATGGTTGATTAAATTTCACATGATTCTCCTTATAGATCACTTGAGGAAAAAAGATATGAGTACTCTCCTGACATAGAAGATACCTTGAGAAGTTCAAAGGCAGAAATCAGAAGTTGTAAGGTAGATAATGAGTTGATAATCCAGTTAATGGAAATACTTGCCAGAGGATAGGAAAATCGAGAAGCGGTCAATGTAGTGATCATTCAGAGCATATAAAATTTTTAGAGACATAGAAAACCATTGATAGTTTATGGACAGGATGAAAGGAAAAATGGGGCATATGGTAGTAGGTATCATGGAGGACACAGGTCATACAAGGGCGAAAAAGTGAGAGGTGGCAGATGGATGGATACACCTGACGAGAGAGGTAGTGGTTATGGGTTCTATTCTAGTTATGTATCAGAGAGACAACATGGTCATCAATGTTATCATACTTACAGGAGGAGTGAGAAGAAGTACTTGATGAATGAGTTCAAGAAAGCCAAACCTCCTACCTTTGATGGAGAACTGAAGAAACTAGAAGATGGAGAAGCATGCCTACTTGGGATGAAGAATTTATTCAAGATGCATTAATATCCAAAGAATATGAAAGCCGTGATAGTTAGTTTTAGTCTTCAATGAAAAGTGGAAATATGGTAGGAAGATGTGAAGCATGTTAGAGGCATCAAGATAGAGGAGTTGAGTTGGCATGAATTCAAAATAATTTTTAGAAAGAAGTATTTATGAGAGAGATACTATGATGGTAAGGTTAAGGAGTTCTACACGTCAAATATGGGATATATGAAAAAGTGGAGTATATGACTAAGTTTTTGGAGCTATTGAGATATGCTCCATATCTTAAGGATGGGAAGACAAAGGTTCAAATATTATTTAGTGGATTTCCATTATAATTTAAAGAAAAAAATGAGTATGTTGAGCCTTGGAAATTGGAGGAAGTAATTGGGAAGTTGAAACATTGTTATGAGCAGTCTAAGTGTATTTCATAGCCTAAGAAAGGTTGGAAAGGAAATGACAGGACTAAAGGAAAGTGGGATAAGAAGAAAGGAATACCTTATGATGTAGGTAACAAGGATAATGCAATGCCACACAAAAAATTCAACGTCATTGATAAAGGACATGTATTTCAGTCTGATGAGCAGAAAAAGGGTGATGGTAGGAAGCCTTTGCAGTGTTGGACTTGTGGAAAGGATCATCGCAAGAGATTTTTTCTGCAACAACAGAGTGGAAGTTCTCATATTTACAGTGCTCATGAGGAGCATACAATTGGGGATGTAAGACAAAGTATTCCTTTGATTTATGCAACATTGGATAATAGGAAGGATGATCATTAGGAATCTATTATCATGATGGAAGGTAAGCTTGGTGAGAAAGTTATTTCTATTTTGATTGACCCTGGATCTAGCTAATATTGTATTAGTCGTGCATGTAGAATTTTGGTTTTTTCAGTTGGGTAAAAGTACTAAGAAAAGAGTTCATCATTGGGTGAGATCTTTTCCATTTGAATTAAATGTTATGTCTACATCAACACATCTAAATGTACTTCCATTGGGATCACAGAGTATGTTGTTGGGTATGGATTGGTTGTACATTCATAGGACCAACATATATTTTTATGATAATGCTATTAAGTGTTTGGATGATGATGGGGAGAGGATAATATTGCAGGATAAGAAGAATCCTACATTAGTAACAATGGTTACAATTATGAAGGAAAAGCATAATAGCAGGAAAGTGTGTGTGTTTTTTGTAATTCATATTTCTAGTGAAAAAGGAAAGGAAGTTGAGGATGTTGAAGTTTTGAAAAGGCATCCAGTTTTGCAGTAGTTTCTAGATGTCTTTCTGGTAGATATTTCAGAATTATTGCCTCATAGGGAAGTGGAATTTTCTATTGAGTTGATTCTGGGATCAACACTAACATCTGAGGCACCATACAAGATGAGCACTCCAAAGTTCGTGGAATTGAAGTTGCAGCTAAGGAAATGCTTGATAAGGGATACATTAGGTCACGTTTATCGCCTTGGGGTGCACCAATATTTTCAGTGAAGAAGAATGATGGTATTATCAAGTTGTATATTGATTAAAGACAGTTGAACAAGGTAACAATCAAGAACATGTACCCTTTTTCATAGATTAACGATTTTTTTTATCAATTGAAGGAATCAACAACGTTCTTGAATATTGAATTGAGATCAGGATATCATCAGGTACATATCAAAGAAGAGGAAGTCTACAAAATCACATTCCTTACTAGGTATGCACATTACGAGTTTGTAATAGTTCTTTTTGGTCTTACTAATACTCCATCTACTTTCATGTGTTTGATGAATAGTGTGTTTTGTCCTTATTTTGACAATTTTGTGATAGTATTCATTGATGACATATTGATATATTCTAATAAAGAGGATGAACATGTAGAATGTCTAACAACAATGTTAGGATTGTTGAGAGAAAATCAGTTGTATGCCAAACTCAGCAAGTGTAGTTTATTTCAAACAAAATTTCATTACTTCAGACATGTTGTTTCCAACGAAGGTATAGTAGTCGACCCATAAAAGATGAGAGCTATCATAAAAAATAATAATTAAACAAATCATAGCTTTAAATGCCTTGATTAATCTTTGAAGTCTCAGTCTTTACATGGTGTAGGCAAATATCAAACTCCAGCAAACAAATGGAATGATCTATAGATTAATTATGCTTGCGTAATGCTACATTGGGACTGTCTCTTCCCCTCTTTCATTCATTCGTCCCCTGGCTCCAGCCGATCTCTGAGTTCATATAGATATTGACATTACAAATTGGGCTATTAAAAATCCAATAAAAATACAAAATGAACATATTACAAATGAGAACAATTTTCCATGGATAAAATTGGATTTGGTTCTGGTGCAAATGGATGTTGAATAGAGGAACTAAATCTGGTTCATGAGGGACTGATTAGCAAATGGATCCTTTTCTATCGGTTTGAGAATGATGATGAACTAAGTGTGATGTTGACCAACAATTACTTCCAAAAATATCCTCGAACTATTATTCAAATTTTCAGGTAAGTAATGGCCTATATGAATTTTGAATAATTAAAGTAGTCTACGCATTCCTTGACTCCAGTGCAGTAACGTGCATATGGTGTAATAACTTGATGCATGGTGAAAGAACTCTTTATAGTGCAGGAATCCTAATTAGTGATGGGATCCATTGCATAGTACAGGGAGGTGAATGCAGTATCAAGGCATGTTGCCATATGCATAAAAATATAATCAACTTAGTTTTAAACTTGCAAACACCCAAAATATTATTAATGTTTAAATCTCATTAAAACAAGGGAATCATGGAAAATAGTAAATACTTACTGTATTATCTCCGAGAATTCACAAAACCACAACAATGACCATTCAAAATAAACAAAAGCATGAGGTATTTCGAGTAAAAGGTGATATAAAGAAAGAAAAAATATAGGCCTAACAAATATAAGGCGCCATACAGGATGAGCACTCTAGAGTTAGCGGAATTGAAGTTGCAGCTAAGGAAATGCATGATAAGGGATATATTAGGCCACATTTATCACCTTGGAGTGCACCGATATTATTTGTGAAGAAGAAGGATGGTACTCTCAGGTTGTATATTGATTACAGATAATTGAACAAGGTAAAAATCAAGAACATGTATCCTTTTTCATAGATTGATGATTTGTTTGATCAATTGAATGGATCAACAATATTATTGAATATTGAATTGAGATTAGGATATCATTAGGTACATATAAAAGGATATGACATATACAAAATCACATTCCTTACTAGGTACTGCCATTATGAGTTTGTAATAGTTCTTTTTGGTCTTCCAAATGCTCCAGCTATTTTCATGTGTTTGATGAACAGTGTGTTGTATCCTTATTTGGACAATTCGTTGATAGTATTCATTGATGAGATATTGATATATTCTAAGAATGAGGAAGATCATGTAGAATTTCTAAAAACAATGTTAATATTGTTGAGAGAACATCAATTGTATTCCAAACTTCGCAAGTGCAATTTATTTCAGACAAAAGTTCATTACTTTGGACATGTTGTTTCCAAGGAAGGTATAGTATTCGACCCAGAAAAGATCGGAGCTATCATGGAGTGGGAATATCCTAGGAATGTGGATGAGGTCAAGTAATTCATGGGATCATCAGGCTATTGTAGGAGTTTCATCAAGAAATTCTCATGGATTTCCTATCCTATTACATATTTGGAGCGAAAAGGGAAGAAGTTTGTATGTACTGAGGAGTGTGCAACTAGTTTTGAGTAGTTGAAGTAGTTGCTTACAAATGATTTGGTCTTAAATATTGAAGATATTGAAAAATATTTTTTGGTATGTACAAATGCTTGCAAGTGGGGACTTGGTGCAGTCCTGATGCAGGAAGGATGGGTGGTATGCTATGATTCAAGGAGGTTGAATAGGCATGAAAAAAACTATATGAATTCTGATCTTGAGTTGACAATTATCATTCAAGTATTGAATATGTGGAGACATTATCTTCTTGTAAGGAGGTTCATCTTGATGAGTGATCATAGTGGTCTGAGATTCTTATTTGATCAACCTAATATGAATTCCAGACAAGCTAGATACTTATCTACTCTTAGTGAGTTTGACTTCGAGATCAAGTACATTAAGGGAAGGGAGAACATGGTTGCATATGATATTAGTATAAGAGTGTAGGTGAATCACATCTAAATAGTGATTTATTATGTGATAAACTTGTAGGAGTGGATCTTGCAGCCAGGACATCATGATGACAAATATTAGCAGGTGAGGCACAAGTTACAACCGCGGGGTGAAGGTGATAGGGATGAGAAGTATCATCTCATGAAATATGGCTTGGTTAGATTCAGGAACAAGATTTATGTTCTAGAAGAAAATGATCTCGAGAATACTATCTTGAGGGAGTTTCATGTTAATATGTTTTTAGGTCACCTAGGATATTAGAAGACATTGACAATAATTAAGAGATTCTATCATTGGTTGAAATTGAAGAAGGAGGTGGATGAGTTTGTTACGATATGTTTGAACTGTTAGCAGGTAAAAGAAGAGTGTAAGAATATATGTGGTTCACTGCAGCTAATTTCGATACTAGAGTGGAAATGGGAGGTCATTTCCATGGACTTCATTACAGGTTTGATGGGGACATCGAGAAAACATGATTTCATCATGGTTGTGGTTGACAGGTTAAATAAGGTAGCTTACTTCATTGCAGTTAATTCTATGAATTCAAATAATGAGGTAGCTTAGGATTTAATCTTGGAGATAGTGAGATTGAATGGTGTTCCTAAGACGATTGTGTCCAAAAGAAATTCCAAGTTCACTTCCAGGTTTTGGAAGGAGTTCTTTTCAAGTTTGGGGACAAAGTTGGTCTTCAGTACAACTTATCATCTATAGAAAGATGGACATACAAACAGGGTTGATAAGATTCTTGAGGATATGTTGAGGATTTGTGTCATGCACCAGCATAAAAAATGAGAGGAGTATCTTCCATTAATGGAGTTTGTGTAATTGGTATCAGGAGTCCTTGAAGATGATTCCATTTGAAGCTCTTTATGGGAGGTGTTGTTATAGTCTTATCAGCTAGAGTGATCCAATGAATATGGTGTTTATTTTTTAGGTCCCTACATTACTAGTGTATGCCCTTATTGTTGTTAGTGTAGCCTACTTATTGTTATTGTTGTACCTCTGTAACCCCAGTATTGTTATTATTGTCCCCTTAAATTATTATTGTCAGGTTAGCTAGGATTATACTGTGACCCTATGGACTCCTATATATATAAGGAGGTTTTTTCATTTGTATCATCGAAGAATTATTCATGTAATGTAAAGGATGTTTCCCCCTCAAAGTGGCTTATTTCTAAGGCGTTGATATCTATTTTCTTCTATTTTTGGAGTTGGTTTCATAACATTTGGTATCAAAGCTTTTGATTTTAGGGTTTAGCCGCTCCAAAGAGGTCATCTTGGAATTTTTCTATAAATTTTTTTCTAATAAGGTTTAGAAGCTGAAATTACTATCATGTGAAGCCGAAATCTTGAGGAAATTTGTGTAGAAATTTTAGATCTTTGTTTGCAATATTTTCGGAGATATGATCTGTAGAAGTTAGGGTTTTTCAGGCTCCCAAATTTCATCTAAAAGAGGTGACCGTGGGAAAATTGTCATAACTCTCTCTTTGAGCATCAGATTGGAATTATGTAAAAAGTGGCTGAAAGTCCTGTGTATCAATTTTAGAGCTAAAAGAGGACACAATGACACGTGGAACGTTGTACAAGTTCGCTATACTGAAATAGTCCATAATTAGGTCATTTTGGGAGATTGGGAATAAATTTGTCTTGAAGAATACAAATTAGGTCAGACCTATGGCATTAGAAATAATATTCAGAGGGCTACTATAGGACCGAATTTTAGATATTTAAGATCCTGTATTACAAAGATACATCAGTTTCAATATCGAGCTCCCCAAAAGCAGGAAAAAGTGTATTTGTTTTTCAAATTTCATAATTCTTGTTTGAAAAATCGGTTTGAAGTGATTCCAATGGAATATTGAAACATAGATATCAATTTTGGGTTCTAAAATGGCACCTAAAAATAATTCAACACACATTAAGCCTTCAGAAGGCTCTACTATGAATCATGAATATGAAGAAATGCAACATGACATATCAAAATTACAAGAGCAAGTGCACCAATTTTTTCTCTCACAAAGAGCAACAAAAAATGAAATGGAAGTTTTGAAGAAAGGTATGGAAGATAAGAAGGATGGTTTGAAGAAAGGCGTGGAAGCTAAGATGGTTGGTTTGAAGAATGGCATGGAAGCTAAGATGGATGAAATGTAAGCTAAAATGGATGGCATGGAAGCTAAGGTCAATGAAAAAATGAAAGACAACATTGAAGACATGAAGAATGATCTAAAAGAAGACATGGAAGGTTTGAAGGAATGATTGACAAGGTTGATACAAGAAATGATTCCTAATGATGGAAAGATAGTAGAGGAAACTCATGATGAGAAAAAAATAAATGTTAATCATGATTTCATAAACTCTAATTTTGGATTGAATACCCACCATATTCCAAAGATCGATATGAGGAAGTTTGATGGCAAGGATCCTGTAACATGGATACTACAAATGGAGCAATATTTTAATCTCAATAATGTGAAAAACACACAAAAGGTACGCATTGCAACTTTATATTTAGAAAAAAATACATTTTTATGGTATCGATGACTTTGCTCTTGTAACAAAATTATCACTTGGTCAGTTTTTACGGAGGAAATGGTAGCACATTATGAGGATACAAAGAGAAACACCTTCTTTAGCTAGTTGATAAATCTTAAAAAAAGGGTTCAGTGGTGGAGCACATTAAGGACTGCCAAAAATTGAATATAAGGGTAGTTGATACTCCAGAGTAACACAGGATTGATGTCTCCATAGGGAATTTAAAGGATAACATCCAACATGAGGTTTGAGTATGGGAACCTGATTCATTGGAGAAGGCATTTAGGTTGGCAAGAAAAAATGAATGTAAAATTATGGCAATAAGAAAGCCTACCACTCACATCTATAAATATGGAAGTGTTGCTACTCCTAGACTTCCATGACCTATAAGGTTGACACTACAACAATTGGAATAAAAAAGAGAAAAAGGGATTTGCTATAGTTGTGATAGAAAATACCCTAAACATCATAAGTGTTTTGAGAAGAAATTAGATTACATAGATTGTGAAGAGGAGGAAGAAAATGAACAATAAACTTTAAAAGAAGGGGATATACACTAGGAACCAACCCTAGAGAAAGAATAAATGAGTCTGACCATATCGTGTAATGCAATGGCATGAATTACCACTCAAACTATCAAGATAGAAGGGCATATCAATAAGAAAAAGGTAATAGTGTTTATTGTTTCGGGTAGTACCCATAATTTTATTTATTGTAAGGTAGGCAAGGAATTGAATTGCTTCCTATACCCACCACCAAAATGTCAAGTGATGGTTGCAAATGGAGGAACTATAAATTTCTCTCGAAAATGCCATAATATCAAGATAACCATGGGGTAATATGTATTGAATAGTCCAATGCTTTCCATTCCAATGGGAGGTGTTGATGTTGTACTAGGAGTACAATGGTTATAATCTTTGGGGATGGTAGATTTTAATTTTCAAGAAATTTTCTTGAATATTTTTACGGAAGGAAAGGAATTTGAATTACAGAGAATCACAGGGAAGCCAAGAAAGATAATAAGCTATAATTTCATGAAAAAGCTTCTGAAGAAATAACACCGAGGCGTAATTGTTCAATTATGCTCACTAGAAGTTCCAACATCAAAACCATCTATTTCTCCAGATCTCCAAAAATTCTTGGAAATCATTCCAAGGTGTTTTAAACTCCCAAAGGACTCCCACCTATTCATGATCATGAACATGCTATTCATTTGATTCCAGGAAGTATTCCTCCAAACATCAGGCCTTACAGATATCCTTATGTCCAAAAGAGCGAAATTGAAAGTATGATTGCAGAAATGTTAGAGGCTAGTATAATTCAACCTAGTCAAAGTTATTTCTCTACTCTAGCAGTATTGGTGCACAAGAAGGATGGATCATGGCACATGTGTCTAGATTATAGAGAGCTCAATAAGCTCACTATTAAAGAAAAATTCCACATTCTTGTAATTGATTAATTATTGGATGATTTACATGGAGAAATTTATTTTACCAAGTTGGATCTTCGTTCAGGATATCATCAAATTAGAATGAAGACTGAAGATATTATGAAAACAAATTTTCGAACACATGAGGGTCATTATGAATTTTTGGTCATGCCTTTTCGCATTACCAATGCACCTTCTACATTTCAAGCGTTGATGAATTCCATTTTCAAACCCTTCCTTAGAAAATTTGTGTTAGTATTTTTTGATGATATACTTATCTACAGTAGGTGTTGTAAGGATCATTTTCAACATGTTGACAGGGTGCTCAAACTATTAGAGGAGAAAAAATGATATGAAAAAACCTCCAAATGTTTCTTTGGAGTACAAGAGGTGGAATATCTGGGTCATATTGTATCTTACAAGGGTGTTAAGGTAAACCATAACAAAATTAAATCAATTAAGGAATGGAAAGTCCCCACAACCATAAAGCAGTTGCGAGGATTTCTTGGGTTAACTGGGTATTATCACAAGTTTGTTAAGAATAATGGGAGAATAGCAACACCTCTAACAACATTATTGAAGAAAGATGCATTTTCGTGGACTCCTGAAGCAACTAAGGTGTTTGAACATCTTAAAGAGGCAATGAGCCTAGCACCGGTCTTAGCTACACTAGACTTCACAAAAACCTTTATTGTGGAATGTGATGCCTCAAGAAATGGAATTGGTGTTGTTTTAATGCAAGAAGGAATAACCATTTCTTTTGAAAGTCGTCCAATCAAAGGAAAGTATTTACAGAAAGCTGTTTATGAGAAGGAAATGTTGGCAATACTACATGCAATAAATAAATGGCGACCTTACCTAATGGGAAGACACTTCAAGGTAAAAAATGATCATGATAGTCTTAACCATTTTTTGGAACAAAGACTATCTTCAGAAGAGCAACAAAAATGGGTCACAAAGATTTTGGGTTATGAATTTGAAATCATCTACAAAAAATGGAAGTTAAATGTTTTTGCAGTTGCACTCTCAAGAAAGGATGAAGAGGTGGAAGCATTGATTTTTTTCCATTTCTATTATTCAACTAGATTGGATAACTGAAGCAAGGGATGAATGGAAGAAGGATGAAGAAGTGTGGAAACTCATTCAATAGTTGCAGCAAGATCCTAGTACATCTAATACATTTAGTTAGAAAAATGATTCCTTATGGTACAAAGATCTCTTATATATTTTTAATAATTCCCAACTAAAAAAATATATTCTTTTCGAATTGCACACTTCTCCTTTAGGATGACACTCGAGATTTTTAAAAACTTACCACAGGGTGAAGAAATAATTTTTTTGGGATGGCCTTAAATCTGATATTCAATGTTTCTGGCAGAATATTTGGTTTTCTAGAAACATAAAGTTGAGACAATTAAGACCTCGAGTCTTCTACAACCTTTATCCATTCCAAGTGAAAGTTGGGAGGATATTTCAATGGATTTTATCATAGGTTTACCTAAGTCTGAAGGAAAGAGTGACATCATGGAGGTAGTTAATAGACTTACCAAGTATGCACACTTTTGTACATTATCTCATCCATTTAAATAAAGTACATTTGGTTCTGCATTTATGGAAACAATTCAAAAGCTAGATGGAAACCCAAATATTATTGTAAGCGACAGAGATCCCATTTTTACTATAAATTTTTGGACGGAATTATTTTCTTGTTTGGGTACTCAACTAGCTCATAGCTCATCTTATCATCCTCAATCTGATGATCAAACTGAGATAGTGAAAAAATGTTTGGAAGGATATATTCGTTGTTTTTTATCTGATAAACAAAAACAATGGGTTAAGTGGTTACCTCTGGTTGAAAGGTGGTATAACATTTCCTTCCATACTGCAGAAAAAGTGACCCCATTTATGGCACTTTATGGATATCATCCATTTTCCATCAAATCATATTTAAGAGAAAATTCTAAGGTTCAAGCAGTGGAAGATCACATCGAGAATCAACAACAAGTTATCCAACTCTTAAAGGATAGCCTAAATTTGGAAAAAAATCAAATGAAACAACAGGTAGATCAACATCGCAATGAGAGAAGTTTTGATGTAGGAGACCGGGTATTTTGACGGTTACAACCATACAAAAAAATTTCCGTCAAGCAAGCTATGAAGGATAATAAATTATCGCCAAAGTATTATGGTCCTTACAAGGTGTTGCAAAATATTGGTACTATGGCATACAAATTGAAACTTCCTGCTTCTTCATGAGTGCATCCTTGGAATGGACATGTTGAAATAGATCGAATAAGAAATGCAAGTTATCAAGAGGAATTTGAAGGAAGCATATGACATGAATAAGAGTTATACAGATAAACACAAGGTATTAAGGGAGTTTCATTTTGGGGAGCATGTGTACTTGTGCATCATGCCCAAGAGGATCTCCTTGAGGATTGGATCATGTGCCAAGCTAACACCTCAATATTGTGGGAATTTTGAGATACTTGAGAGGATTGGACCAATGGCCTATAGACTTGGACTGCCTCTGATAGTGAAAGTTCATGATGTTTTCCATCTTTCATTACTTAAGAAGTATCTCCAGGATGTTGACCATGTGATTGACTGGTTTGTATTACAGGTTGAACCAATGGGAGAATTCCAACTAGAATCACAATGCATATTTCATCTTAAACAAATCATGCTCTGGAACAGAGAAATCGAGTAGGTTAAAGTGTAGTGGAAGCATTTTGGGCCCAATGAACCTACATGGGAGATGACTAATCAAATGCGGGATATGCATCCTTTAATATTTAATTGTTCGAGAAAATGTTTTTTTGGTATATGTATATGTAGATATGGATATTTTTGCATATATCATAATGAGTTGTGTTATAAAGATCCAATAAGTAGTATGATTTTTATGTTTTTCATGTTGGTCATGGTTTGTAGTGGTTTTTCATTGTAAAAACTACATCGATTTTTGTTATAAAGATCCATGGGGATTATGTTTTGTTTTTCAAATTAGGAAAACACAGGGATTTCCTAATTTTGTAATAGAAAAATAGTATGAAATTAGGATTTGATGGGAATGAAGTGTAGGAAGAATGTGAATGGTAGGGAATGATATAATATGGTCTGGGGAAGGTGTATGAGGGTATTAGATGGTAGGGTTAGATTTTAGTTCACTAAAATCATCCAAATGATAAACATAGGTGAAAATGTAGTGGAAAAGGAGGTAAGAAAGAAAACCAACACTGTGCTTGATAATTTGACATGAATAGGATATGAGGTGTTAAATTATTTTTGAAGAAGCTTTAAAAACTGATGGAAATGACCCTCAAGCTTGGATGAATGATTTGGGATCAAAATACCAAAAAAGTAGCACACTGATAGATGTGTAACACACTTATGTCAAATGCATAACAAGGGTTTCCAGAGTATAAGTGAAATTTGGTGAAGTGGCTATGATGGAGGTGGCAATGTTTCTGTTAGGGGTGTAGGTCCATTAGAAGTTTGAAAGTTTACCCTAGGAAATCATTTAATGAAATAACAGTTTAGCCACGTACCAGGATGAGAGTGGAGGGGGGCGCGCAGGAAGGAGAGTGGTAAAATGGGTTGGTTTGGAGGATTTCGAAGGGGGAGGGGGAGCGTAGGAGTAGTAAGTGGTTTGCGAGGCTGGGGGGGTGTGAAATGATGAGGGGCTGACACGTTAACATGGAACCAGCGGAGAGGAAACCACTTTTCAAACCCCACCCCCCACACCCCCCACCAGTAAAGTTCATATGAATAGGGGGGTGAAAAAAGGTTGTGGATTGTCTATTTGATGGAGTGATTGATTGTGCAGTTGGGTGGTTCATGAGAATTAACCACCAGTGAAAAACTTCTTTTGTCGTTTTTGACCCTTATGACATGAGCAGAAAAATTTGGTTATAATACATAATGCCTTCGAACTTTGGATAGAGGCATAACGAACTCAAACATTAGGCTATTAGCGCATTTTTTATAATGTTTCTCAAACTTTGGATAAAGTGCACTAATAAGCCTATACTTTAAGATAAAGCCTTTGATATAAAATTGGCCTCTTTTTATCCTTTCAACCCTTTTTGGAAAAAAAATTACAATGAAACATGTTTTTAAATAAGACAAAGTGCCTTAATTTATTCCCCTAACTATTCTAACTCCCTTCAAAAGACTGATATGATGCAAATGAAGCCTTGTTCGCCCTTTTTGGTGACATATTTGGATTTTTTAGTGGTAAAACAAGGAGACCTACATACATACTTAGATGGAGATGGAATGACTGACCTAAGACTCTCAATGAAAATGAGTGACATGACCTTTGATATGATTATGGCCATGGATGGAATGAGGGGAGCAACATTTCTGACGTAGACCATATGTAGTGACCAAAATTTATTTGAAAAGACAAAATTTTTGACCTAGGACTACTAGAAAATAAACTGAAAGAGCATGTTTGATCACTGGACATATTGACACTAACATATTCAATCAATAATAAAATCTATTCGACAATAGTCAAATTCTTCAACCAAATAATAAAGGGTAATGTTAAGTTTTCTTCTCTTGGTATGCTTTGTGCGTGCTTATGTGCTTTTGCATACTCGTCTTTCCAAATATAAGCTTAAAAATTGTATTTTCACAAGAGATTTAGTTAACCAAAATAGAATGAGTTTTAGTATATCAATAAAATACTATGCTTATATCTAATTCTAAAGCATTTAAACTAAAAAACTATATCTAATATAAAATTTCATTGTTATATTCGACCTTCTAATTCTTGAAACTTTATAGAAAACAATATCATGATTTTGAATGTCCATTTTCAATTAACAATTTAATATATTGGAATTAAATTAATTTATGGGATAACAAATGTGAAACTAAAAAATTAACGAGAGAAACAATGATGATTTTGGAATGATTTGTTTTTAGTTGTGAATTGTGCGGAATGAAGCATGTGCGGAAATGTCTTTAATTGTAATGTGTTTTCTAGTAGTTAATTTATTATTAAAGATCGTACGTTTGCACAGTGAAAGCTTGACACCTTGTTTCACGTAATGGATTTCCTATGTAGTTCTGCATATATGCATTTGTGTTTTTTTTTTGAAATTTTACGTGAAACTAATACTTAAATGCTTTTAAAATCATGGTTATTATTAATATATTGTGTGAAGCACATATATTCACACAATGAAAGCTTGAGAAATTCTTTTGCACAATGGATTTTTCTCTGCATTTCCACACATCTGCATTTATATTATTTGGAAATTATACGTTAGAACAAACTATGTGGAAGAGAAATTGCATAGGATTGTGTGAAATATTAAGGTTCGAAAAAGAAATACATTGTGGGAAAAATCTATTTTGTGGAAGAAGTTCTCAATCTTTGATTGTCTAAATCTCTGCATTTCGCACAATATATAGAGCTTCTTGAATTAGTTGTGTGAAAGAAGTTGTGTGCAAGTGGTCGTGCGTGTATGAAGGTGGTTGTGCAAAGGGAGTTGCACCAAAGTGGTTGTGTGTATACGAAAGAAGTTGTGAGAGTATGATCATGCATGTGTGGATGAGTCAAGTGGAACATATATTCGATTTGGATAAACTTATTTCAAATGAATTTTTTTTTTTCAGTTAGTGAAATTTTACAGATTTAGTGTTAATATGCGTGAGTGTGGAGCTTTATTTGAGTGGGAAGAGTAAGTGAAAAAAAATTCAAAGCTAACACACAATGTCGTGCAACCAACTTCTATGCATTATTTAATTTTAAAATAATGGAAATAATATAGTAGTACACATATGTTGAATTCTTTAATCACTTGATTTCTAAATTATTGAGCACAAAAGAACTTGATTCTACTACACTACGAGAAGTGTCTGCTAAAAAATCTACTTATGGAAAGAAGGAAATAATATTATTATTTTGCCAATGAATGTAATGAATAAGATCATAAACATAGCGATCTTCTACGTTCAAGTGCAGACGTATGTGAGTACAGAGGTTTATGTTCCTTTCTCCACACACCATCATTACACAAATATTTGAAACCGTTATTTTGTCTTTACAAAGAAACATAACCAAATTCTAAGCCAATTATAATAATGATTATTTAATAATATTGAATCTAATGACTATCGTGTGCAGATAAAGTTGTATGAAGGTGTCCTTCTTCCCCCAAGATTTCTAGATGACTTGAAGCATGTGTGGAGAAGAAATTCACATGTGCATTTCTTTGACTTTGTCCACTAAAGGATGTTATTGAATACAAAAGTAGCTTTTCAAAGATGGTTGTGCACATCTGAAAATAAACGCATATGTGATAGAGCTTTGAATGTGCTCAAATATTTGTCCAATTTTTATCAGAATAATAAATATAAAAATATATATTTTTAAAGCATTATTTTAGTAATGTATTTCACAAGAATTGCTTCCTCCTCACAACATCTGGGACCTGCATCAATTAATAACAACGTAAAATGTCAATGAATAAATATTGTGCAGAGGAAGTTGCATGCGAATGTTTAGTGAAATTATTTAGTGTTAATAAAATAATTGATTAAAATGCCTTCATTACAAGATTAAATGTAAACCATTTTGGCATTTTTTTCAGCGAATCAATCTTGCATTTTTTCTCGTATTTTCTTGTGAGCTAGCTGTAGTATTAGCGATTTATATTTATCCGATTATTAGTTAGACATAATTGGTGCTATAAATAGAATATTACCAGATCAATGGAATCATTTTGTGTTAATGTTAAGTGATCGTGTCTATACACCATATTTTTTCGTCGTTGTATTGAATCCATGTACAATAATGTACATGATCAGAATGAGCTCGTATTCATTTTATTTTGTACATTCTTGCTATTTATTACACATATATCAATAGAATTAAATAAATAACAATTATCAAAGTAAGAAAGTAAATAATTTTCGATTTTCGAGATTTATTTTACCACTTGTCATCAACGTTCTCTTTGGTATTTTCAATTTTTATTTATTGAAAATATTAAACGTTTCGATAAATCTATAAATTAGATTTAAATACAGTGATATATAAGAAAAAATTGTGTTAAGAAATACTGGCATTGGACTATTAAGTCATGATTAATAGTTTCAATAAACAAAAACAATTTGTTAAAAATCATGAGAAAATGTGTACACAACCAGCTAGAATGTGTTATGGCACTTATCTTTGTACTGTGATCTTGAAAATTGTGTATCTGAGTGTTCATAAATCAATTTTCCTTCAACATTTTCATATTATAGTATCAAAACAAAAGGAATCATCAAAAATTTAGTGGCAGGGTCCAAGTTAGTAACTAAATCAATTTGTGATAGAAATAGTCAAGCACGTCTACGAAGAATATTTATTCACGATTTTTTACAGTTATTGTTGGAAGTTTCAAATGTAATTGTCATGAGCTTTATTACTACATATATGCACTTAGTAATTTCAAAAATTTACACGATAGTCATATTATGCAAAAATTTCAACCCGAAATTGTGAATCAAAGAAACCATTAACAAATTTTGGACAATTTAAGCCAGAAAATGAACTGGAAAACCTTTCAAAACATAGCACAGATAGATAACAACCTTATCTTATATTACAAACTTCTACTTATATGATACATATTTGAATGATATTAAATCAAGAGAAAAATACATAGTAAGTGGGCAAGATGGTTTTGCAATATTCATACTTATTTCCATTACTGCTTGTAAACATTGGCTTTGATATTTTCAATTTTTATTTATTAAGTGTGTCGTATGTGGTAGTTTCCATGTGATGAATAGAAACAACCGGTAATTGGGTAGTAGCAAATTGTGAATTTACACCACATTGGAAACAAATATAAGTACCATATAAATGAAACAAGTTATTTTCACTTATATAATCAACCTGTTGGACAGTGCGCAGCAGATTGAATAACACAACAACATCAAATTAATCATGCACATAAGAAGACACAGAGTTTTTAACGTGGTTCACCCAAACCTCCTGGGCTACGTCCACACAACAGGGCATTGGCAATCTTTATTATTCAAACAGGAGATTACATAATTCACACACACTCTCCAAAACAAACGTATGGATACCTGTTATATAGAAGGAGAATCTAATAGCCTCATAAATCCTCTCAACTCAAATTTAGCATGCATTAACTCCCTCCCAACAAACTGGAGCTAATCTAGGAACTAATTCCTAATTTTTGTCACCTACTGAGATTTTTCCTATTTTATCCAAAACAGAAAATCTCAACAATCTCCACCTTGACAAAAATTAGCCTGATGCCCTGTTATTATTATTTTATCTCTTCTGCAAGCCAAGAGAAGCCAAAAACCAACGCAGCTTCTCCAACAAAACTAGTTTCGTGAACATGTCTGCACAATTCTCCTTTGTATGCACCTTTTCAAGAGAGACTCCCCTTTCAGTGATAACCTGTCTTACAAAATGGTACTTAATTGGAATATGCTTTGATTTACTATGATAGGCCAGATTCTTATCCAAATGTATTGCACTTTGACTATCACAAAGTAACCTGATGTTGTCCTGCAACCTACCAAATTCACCAAGCAAACCTTTCAACCAAACCGCCTCTTTGCAGGCATGCGAAGCAGCAATGTATTCTGCTTCAGTAGTGGATAAAGCAACAATGTTCTGTAGCTTTGACATCCAGCTGATAGCTCCACCTGCAAGAGTAAAGACGTACCCTGAAGTTGACCTTCTCTTATCCAAATCACCTGCAAAATCGGAATCAACATATCCGCAAACAAATTCACTATTCTTATTGTAAGTGATACAATAACTACTTGTGCCTCTCAAATACCGAAGCACCCATTTCACTGCTGACCAGTGTTCTTTACCCGGATTTTCCATGTACCCTCTGACAACCCCAACTGCATGTGAAATATCTGGTCGAGTACAAACCATCGCATACATTAAACACCCTACTACATTGGCATATGGAATTCGAGACATATAATCCTTTTCTTCATCTGTATTAGGACATAAACTCGAAGAAAGCTTAAAATGGGAAGCAAAAGGGACTGACACAGGCTTCACATTATTCATACCAAATCTCAAAAGTATCTTCTCAACATACTTCTGTTGTGATAGCCATAGCTTACCATTACTCCTGTCTCTGAAAATCTCCATGCCCAAAATCTGTCTTGCTGCTCCTAGATCTTTCATATCGAATGTCCTTGCCATTTGAGTCTTCAACCTGTTGATTTCATCAATGCTTTTTCTTGCTAAAAGCATATCGTCAACATACAACACTAAGATAATGAACATGCCATTTTTCAATTGCTTGAAATACACACAATGATCATATTCACTTCTAACATATTTCCGACTCAACATGAAAGAATCAAACTTCTTATACCACTGCCGAGGCGACTGCTTCAGGCCATATAATGACTTCTTGAGCCTGCAGACAAATTTCTCATTGCGATGCTGAACAAACCCTTCTGGTTGTTCCATATAAATTTCCTCATCTAGATCTCCATGTAGAAAAGAAGTCTTAACATCTAGTTGCTGTAACTCTAAATCAAACAAAGCAACTAAAGCTAACACAATTCTAATTGAAACAATTTTAACCACTGGTGAAAAAATCTCATGAAAGTCAATGCCTACTTTCTGAGAAAACCCTTTTGCAACCAGTCGCGCTTTGTACCTGTCTTCCGTATCATTCACACCCCGTTTCAGCTTGTAAACCCATTTACACCCCACATTTTTCCTGTCTTTCGGAAGCTCAACCAGATCCCATGTGCCATTCTTACTCAAGGCCATCATTTCGTCCTTCATGGCTGCTTTCCACTTGTCACTATTCGAACCTTTTATTGCTTCCTGATAGCACAGAGGTTCATCATCGTTAGCAGTAAATGCAACTGAAGTAACATAATCATCATACCTTCTAGGAGCACGTTTTATTCTTGTAGACCTCCTTAAAGCTGTTTCTGGTGCTTCCGCAATTGGCTGACTACCATCTGTAGGAACTTCTTGCCGATCAGTATCTGAGACCTGTTCATGATCTAAACCTGAACCCTGTTCATGTTCTGATTCTGAAACCTGTTCATGACTAGTATTCGAACTATGGTCATCATGACTATCATTAGAAGTGCTGTCAAACTGAATGTGCTGAAAATAAAATACATCATCCCGTTTCAATTTACTATCTACATCTAACTGTACAAGAGAGGATTCATCAAACTTTACATCTCTGTTGATGATGATTTTGCGGGTAGTAGGATCCCACAATCTATATCCCTTTGTTCCAACACCATACCCAACAAAGATATACCTTTTAGACTTTGGATCTAACTTAGTTCGCCGATGTTTAGGCACTAGAGCATATGCATCACAACCAAACACTCTGAGTTTAGAATAGTCACAAGGGTGTCCTTTCCATACCTCTTGCGGAATCTTGCAGTCTATTGCCGTCGATGGAGATCGGTTTATCACATAACAAGCTGTTGCCACCGCTTCCGTCCACAACTCCTTTTGCAACCCAGCGTTACTCAGCATACTCCTTGCTCTCTCTAGAAGAGTCCTGTTCATGCGTTCAGCAACTCCATTTTGCTGAGGAGTATAAACCGTGGTCTTATGTCTCTCGATCCCTGCATCCTTGCAATAGCTGTCAAACTCCTTGGAAGTAAACTCACCACCATTGTCAGTTCTTAAACATTTTATTGTTCTACCAGTGATGTTTTCTACCAATGCTCTAAACTGTTTGAAAATTGTAAAAACATCAGACTTCTTTTTCAACATGTAGACCCACACCTTCCTAGAAAAGTCATCAATGAACGACACAAAATATGACGAGCCACCATATGACGCTGTAGGGGCTGGACCCCAAACATCTGAATGAATATAATCAAGTATCCCTTTACTAGTATGTTTGCCTGTTTTAAACTTTTGTTTACTTTGTTTTCCAAACAAGCAATGTTTACAGAAATCTAACTTTCCAGACTTTAGATTAGGAAGTAATTTGCGATCAGCCAAAATCTTTAACCCTCTTTCGCTCATATGGCCCAACCTTTGATGCCATAGGCGAATGGAACTACTGTCATGTTTAGACACCGTAGACACATGATCTGACCCTGTTCTTCCTTCTAACTGAAACAGATTTCCTACTTTCTTAGCTTTCATTACTAGTAAAATACCTTTGTAAATTTTCATTACTCCACCTTGAATTACAGTTTTATATCCATTTGTGTCAAGTGCTCCCAGTGAAATTAGATTTTTTCTTAAGTCTGGAACATGTCTCACATCTGTTAATATTCTAGTTGTGCCATCAAACATTTGCAGTTGTATACTTCCTATCCCAACAATATTACATGTTACATCATTACCCATGTACACGACGCCATCATCAACAGATCTATACGTCTTAAACCATTCTCTATGAATACACATGTGGTTTGATGCACCGGAATCTAACAACCAATGTTGATCATGATTTGACATATTAACAGACAACACTTCGTCGCTCATACCTGAACCAGATGCCGAACCTGTATCCGTCGCATTTGCCTCCTTCTTCTCTGTCGAAGAATCTGCTTTAGAAGTTTGCTGCTGTCGCTTCCAGCAGTCCTTCTTCAGGTGTCCAGTTTTCCCACAATGCCAACACTTCACCTTTGTCTTCTTTCCTTTAGACTTTGAACGAGAGTTGCTATGCTTACCACCGGAGTGTCTCTCTCTCGAGCGACCTCTGGCCATCATTACCTCTGACGTAGAGGTTTCTGCATTCGACCTCTTCCTCGTCTCCTCAGACAACAAGGCTCCAACCACATCGTCAAACTCGATCTCAAAACGGACACTCAGCACAATGCAACAGCAGTTACCACTCCACGCAGCTCAATTAAATCGGGTTCGCACTATTTGGAGTTTTAATAAATTCCACACCAATCCGCAGATATTCAATCCATGCATATTACAGTATTTGGCATGACTGTATTCGATCCACCCTTCGGCACCAACACGCAGCACCAGCGCTCGACCGACGGACTCCACGCACCTCTGCACAGTCATACGCACTCCAACAGGAGCTCTGATACCAATTGTTGGACAGTGCGCAGCAGATTGAATAACACAACAACAACAAATTAATCATGCACATAAGAAGACACGGAGTTTTTAACGTGGTTCACCCAAACCTCCTGGGCTACGTCCACACAACAGGGCATTGGCAATCTTTATTATTCAAACAGGAGATTACATAATTCACACACACTCTCCAAAACAAATGTATGGAGACCTGTTATATAGCAGGAGAATCTAACAGCCTCATAAATCCTCTCAACTCAAATTTAGCATGCATTAACTCCCTCCCAACAAACTGGAGCTAATCTAGGAACTAATTCCTAATTTTTGTCACCTACTGAGATTTTGCCTATTTTATCCAAAACAGAAAATCTCAACTCAACCAAGCCGTTTTTGAATCTACCAATGGAAAATAAGAGAAACACATACATTTGCAGTAACAAATACTTTCCTAGGCTCACAACTAGGCAAATTTAGCGTTATTCAATAGGTCAGTTTCTGAATTTCTTAGGTTCTTTTGCAATTTTCTCTACAACGTATTCATTTTTCTGCACAATTGTTTAGAGATTTGTATTTTCACATTTCACACTTTATGAACATAGGATCTCTAGCAAATGTTTCAATATGTGCACTAGTCATTGCATAATATCAAATCTATCACATGAAACACATTCCATTTTATCAATTTTCCATTGCTTTCTCTTTTTCCTATGATATTTTCATTTTCATTTCCCTAATAACCTAAATTCCATTTGAAAAAAGAACCATTGTAATTTTTTCATGTCATAATGTGCAAGAAAATAATGTCTCTAAATCTATATCTAATTTAAAATATGTTTATAGACCACATAGTTTATTAAATTAGAATACAATAAAGTATCAAATATCGATAATGGATGCCCAAAGAGTAGATGAAGAAGCACATAAAAAAAAACCCCTAAATCATGTAAAACAATCTTCACCCACCGCACCAGCTACTGGTGTAGCCTCATCAACGAGTCTCGGAAATAGAAAAAATCCTAGTTTTGGAAAATTAGTTATTTGTGAGTCAACAAGTCATCGAGGAAAAAAATAATTTAAGAAATTTTTTTCCAAACCAAGGCATACAGCTCTAGCATCCAAGTCCATAAGTGTCATAAATAGATAAAGTATTCAATAGGCTATAGACGTGGAAAGTGATAGCATTGTACCACCCAACTTGGTTGCTACTCATTTTGTAGAGAATCAAAAGATAATGGAGAAAATTACAGAAGAGGAAATCATTTTTTATGAACGTCCTGTGACATTGCAAAATGCATAATATGACAAAGCCATCAAAACATTGAGAGTTGAAAAGGTAAAAGTTGAAAATAAAAAAATTTATTTGTCAAGAACATGTGGATATTGATTTATCTGGCACTGATATGATGGGGCTCATGGTATTGCATCAATTTACCAATGATAAAATTACTCAGACTATTACCAATGTGTTTGTAGAAAATCACATACGAAAAATGAAGTTAAAACAACTACAAGACTTTGAAAATCCAGCTCCTTTGTTAATGATTCCAGCGGAAATATGGTCACCTTCATTTTCAAATTAATTTGTTGCAATAGCACAAACATTTAACAAGGTTGTGAATTTTCTTAATGTACTAAATACATATATCCTCGACAACATATGCCAAATATTAGAAATTGTTAATGATGCATGGAAATAAGTTTTCGATTTAACACATTTGCAAGAGAAAATGGTGATATTTATGAACTTTGTTAACAATAATATTGAAGAAGACAATAAATTCATTAACAATGAATTATTTACTTTTAATTGGAGGCTAAAACTACTCCCTGATTTCAAAAAGAAAAGACAGCAGCTACTAGATACTAAATGAAAGAAGCAATTGGAAATAGGATGGGCAGAGAGGATTAGTACAGTTGAGCATATCAATTCTTCTTGTAGTGACCATGCAATAGGAGAGGTGATTCCTATCTCAGGGCAATGGATATTATAAAATGTTTATACGGTTCGCTCAAGCTGCTAGATTCTGAGTTAATTTCAAATGACATGATACAAACTGAATTGGAGCAGAAAAAACATAAAATGGAAGCAAATTTTTATACCGTCATTGATTTTACATTTCAACACATTGACACATGGCTAATTAATTTTTCTAAGGTAAATAAGTAGAATGTTGGGTCGCTTGTCGAGGTGCAGAAAGAAACTAGAGAACTTGAAAAATAGATTTTCACTAAAAACGTGAAAATGGAAGTTATAGTTTCCCCCAATAAATATTATATTAAAAATATGATGGACATGTTTATTAAACGATTCATGGAATCATAATAAATCTAATAGAAGCATAATCACAAGAAACAATTTTTCATAGTGTAAGTATTTTCAAATTGTTCAACATTCGATTTTTTGTTAGCTAATGTAAGAGATTTTAGCTTTGTTGATTATGTTATGTTGATATTTGCTAATTAGTATATAAAAATTGTTTTTTTTTGTTGCAGGTGCCTTTCAAGGAAGCGAAACCCAAATTTTGACTACAACAAATGCATTTACTTTACGATTTTCTTTGCACAATTATAACTATGTTCAACAACTTTTTCTTTTAATACTATGTTTTTAATATGATATCGTACATATATAGAATATGGATACAGTCATTGACATTTTGTTCTGAATACAATTCTTATTGCATCTGATTTTGTATCATTGTTATGATAGTGTTTTCTTTAAATTTCCAAAAATATGCTTTCAAATTTTCTATTGTATTCAATATTGTGTTGTTACTTTAAATGAAATTGAACATTTGACAATGGTTGTGCATCTTAGACATATACCTCTTAATAATAGATACTGGAAGAATGTCTTTAGAGTTGCAAAAATTTCATTCCATGGAATATGATATTGTGGATAAACTTTTCATCGCAGTGGATTTGCACTACTGCATTTTGCACAATCAAAACTCATCTTAACTATACATATTCATATTAATTAACTAATTATGTTTCTGACACATCCTTTCTGCCTACAGCCAAATAAATCTTGGTATTACAGTTGTGATCTTGTTGAGCTTCATTTAATAATTTTGTATTTATTTCCTTATACAAATCTCTCATTATGCAAAGGTTACAATGAAAAGTTTCCTTGTGCAGAGAAAGTTTCTTTCACACAGTGAAAGCTTTTCACAATAAATACCATAAACTATAAGTCCAAAAGTAATATATATAAATTAAAATAAATTAGTTATGATTATGTTGAGAAAAAAAAAATTTAATGCATATGTCTTGAATCTAAACAAGATTTGAATATTTCTTATTTACAAATTGAACTACAGTAACTATTTTCCATTTAAAACTTTTTTACTGTATCTATTTAATGATAACGTTTTTCATTTGGGTTCAAACAGATGCTTTGAAACTTTTATTTTTATCTCATACTGTGTTATAATTAAAATAAAAGTAAATATTTAACAATATTTTTGGATCTGAAACATATATCTCTTAAGAATACTATTATTAATTGAAATTCATCTAAGTTAAGATTGGATTCTTCCATTACAACTTTTAATCAATTAATGATATTTGTTTGTTAATTCTCTGTTATTTAAAACTTTTTAATCAATTGATAAGAAAAGGCTTTACTACTTATTTCTTTGTACATAGTTGTCATTATCTGAAGGTTAAAATGAAAAGTTTCATTGTGCAGAACAAGATTTTCGCACAGTAAAACCTTTGCATAAGGAATTCCCTACTTAAAAAACTATAACTCTAAAAATCATAGATATAAATTAAATTAAGTCAGCTAATCTATAACAAAATCAAATTTATTTAATGATGAATTCTATTCACATCTCTATGCATATTGACTACTAATATATGCATTATTTATTATTAATTGGTACTTGTGTTTACGTTTTGAAATTCTAGAGATCTGATATATTTTATATAATATGAGAAAAAATTCATAATGAAGACATTTTTGCAGAGTAACGCAAGCCCATGTCGTTTTTACTATTTATATGTACTACTAATTCTTCGGATTTGAATGGTTAGTTACATTGTTATATGAAGATAGAGAATGAATGTCAATAATCAAAACAATATTACAAAGAGAAAATCATGGCATTATCATTAAACAAAGATACTACAAGGGGTGATATGTAAACAAATTGATGTCGCAGGGGGTGACATGCAAAAAAATGGATGCTCATTCACAATACAGTGATATGTTAGCAATTGAACCATAATGTTTGTGTGACATGGTATACTAACTTTTAACTATTCCACGCTTGGTATCCACACTCAAACAAAGCTCTGCACTTAAATAAAGAGTTTGATTCTGAGTGTGAAATTTCGCATAACTAAAGCTTAAAAGCATTCTTTGCCTAATTTAAAAAACATAACCAACAACAAAAATTATGTTCAACGATGCATAATGTGCAAGAAAATAATGTCTCTAAATCTATGTCTAATTTAAAATATGTTAGACACCACATAGTTTATTAAATTAGAAGACAATCAAGTATCAAATATCGATAATGGATGCCCAAAGAGTAGATGAAGCAACACATAAAAAAAACCCCTAAATCATGTAAAAAAATATTCACCCGCCACACCAGCTACTGGTGCAGCCTCATCCACGAGTCTAGGAAAGAGAAAAAAACCTAGTTTTGGAAAATTAGTTATTTCTGAGTAAAAAGGTCATTGAGGAACAAAATAATTTAAGATTTTTTTTTCCAAACCAATGCATACAATTCAAGAATCCAAGTCCAAAAGTGTCATAAATAGAGAAAGTATTCAACAGGCTATAGATGTGGAAAGTGATAGCGTTGTACTACCCGACTTGGTTTCTAATCATTTAGTAGAGAATCAGAAGATAATGGAGAAAATTGTAGAAGAAGGAATCATTTTTTATGAAGGTCCACTGACATTGAAAAATGCATAATATGATAAAGCCAACAAAACATTGAGAGTTGAAAAGGTAAAAGTTGAAAATAAAAAAAATTATTCATCAAGAACATGAGGATATTGATTTGTCTGGCACTGATATGATGGGGCTCATGGTATTGCATCAATTTACCAATGATGCAATTACTCAGACTATTACCAACGAGCTTGCAGAAAATCACATACGAGAAATGAAGTTAAAATAACTACAAGACATTGCAAATCCAACTCTTTTGTTAATGACTCCAGCGGAAATATGGTCACCTTCATTGTCAAGTTAATTTGTTGCAACACCACAAAAATTTAACAAGGTTGTGAATTTTCTTAATGTACTGAATATATATATCCTCGACAACATATGCCAAATATTAGAAATTATTGATGATGCATGGAAATCAGTTTTCAATTTAACGCATTTGCAAGAGAATATGGCAATATTTATGAACTTGGTTAACAATAATATTGAAAAAGACGGGAAATTCATTAACAATGAATTATTTAGTTTTAAGTGGAGGTCACAACTACTCCTTGATTTCAAAAAGAAAAACCAACAGCTACCAGATACTGAATGAAAGAATCAATTGGAAATAGGATGGGAAGAGAGGATCAGTACACTTGAGCATATAAATTCTTCTTGTAGAGACCTATGCAATGGGAGAGGTGATTTCTATCTTAGGGAAATGGATATTATAAAATTTGTAGACGGTTCGCTCACACTACTAGATTCTGAGTTAATTTCAAATGACATGATACAAATTGAATTGGAGCGGAAAAAACAGAAAATGGCTGCGAATTCTTATAGCGTCATTGATTTTATAGCTAAACACATTGACACATGGCTAATCAATTTTTCTAAGGTAAATAAGTAGAATGTTGGGTCGCTTGTGAAGGTGCAGAAAGAAACTAGGGAAATTGAAAAACAGATTTTCACTAAATATGTGAAAATGGAAGTTATAGTTCCCCCCGATAAATATTATATTAAAAATATGATGGACAGGTTTCTTCAATGAGTCATGGACTCGTAATACATCTAATAGAAGCATATTCACGGGAAACAATTTTGCATAGTGTAAGTATTTTCAAATTGTTCAACATTTGATTTTTTGTTAGCTAATGTAAAAGATTTTAGCTTTGTTGATTATGTTATGTTGATATTTGCTAATTATTATTAAAATTTTGTTTTTTTTTTTGTTGCAGGTGCCTTTCAAGGAAGCGAAACCCAAATTTCCAATAGAACAAATGCATTTACTTTACGATTTTGTTTTCACAATTCTGACTATGTTCAAAATTTTTGTCTCTTAATACTATGTTTTGAATATGATCTCATAGATATATAGAATACGGATACGGTCATTGACATTTTTTTCTAAATACAATTCTTATTGAATCTGATTTTGTATCAATGTTATGATAGTGTTTTCTATAAATTTCCAAAAATATGCTTTCATCTTTTCTATTGTATTCAATATTGTGTTATTTCTTTAAATGAAATTGAACATTTGACAATGGTTGTGCATCTTAGACATATATCTCTTAATAATAGATACTGGAAGAATGTCTTCAGAGTTTCAAAAATTTCATTCCACAGAATATGAAATTGTGGATAAACTTTTCATCGTAGTGGATCTGCACTACTGCATTTTGCACAATCAAAACTCATCTTAACTATACATATGCATATTAATTAACTAATTATGTTTTTGACACATCCTTTCTGCCTATAGCCAAATAAATCCTGGTATTATAGTTCTGATCTTGTTGAGCTTCATTTGATAATTTTGTATTTAGTTCCTTGTACAAATCTCTCATTATGCAGAGGTTACAATGAAAATTTTCATTGTGCAGAGCAAGTTTCTTTCATACAGTGAAAGCTTTGCACAATAAATACCATAAAATATAAGTCCAAAAGTAATAGATATAAATTAAAATAAATTAGTTATGATTATGTTGAGAAAAAAAAAATTTAATGCATATGTCTTGAATCTAAACATGATTTGAACTATTTCTTATTTACAAATTGAACTACAATAACTATTTTCCATTTAAAACTTTTTGACTGTATCGGTTTTATGATAACGTTTTTTATTTGGGTTCAAAAACATGCTTTGAAACTTTTATTTATATCTCATACTGTGTTATTAATTAAAATAAATGTTAACATTTAACAATAGTTTTGGATATGAAACATATATCTCTTAAGAATACAATTATTAACTGCAATTCATCTGAGTTAAGATTGGATTCTTCCATTACAACTTTTAATCAAATAATGGGATTTGTTTGTTAATTCCCAGTTATTTAAAACTTTTTAATCAATTGATAAGAAAAGGCTTTACTACTTAGTTCCGTGTACATAGTTGTCATTTTCTGAAGGTTACAATGAAAATTTTCATTGTACAGAACAATATTTTCGCACAGTAAAACCTCTGCACAAGGAATGCATATTGACTACTGATATATGCATTATTTATAATTAATTGGTACTTGTGTTTACGTTTTGACATTGTAGAGATCTGATATATTTTATATAATATGATAAAAAGTTCATAATGAAGAAATTTTTGCAGAGTAACGCAAGCCATTGTCATTTTCACTATTTATATGTACTACTAATTCTTTGGATTTGAATGGTTAGTTACATTGTTGAATGTATAGTGAAACATGACTTCCAAATTTTATTGTATTCATGGTTATATGAAGATAGTGAATGAATGTCAACAAGTAGAACAATATTACAAAGATAAAATCATGGCCTTATCATTAAAAAAAAATACTACAAGGGGTGATATGTAAATAAG
Source organism: Pinus albicaulis (assembly GCA_034641835.2). NCBI lineage: Eukaryota > Viridiplantae > Streptophyta > Pinopsida > Pinales > Pinaceae > Pinus > Pinus albicaulis. The sequence continues at coordinate 976,761,345 of CM076571.1, read as the reverse complement.
CTGATGCCACAAGGGGTGACATGCAAACAAATGGATGCTCATTCACAATACAAAGATATGTTAGCAATTAAACCATAATGTTTTTTGGATATGGTATATTAAATTTGAACTTTTCCATGCTCAGTATCCACACTCAAACAAAGCTCTGCACTTAAATAAAGAGTTTTATTCTGAGCGTGAACATTCGCATAACGAAATCGTAAAGTCTTTCTTTGCATAATTTCAAAAACATAACCAACAACAAAAATAATGTTCAATGATGCAAAAATTGAACTTGCCAACAATAAATATGGATTATTTAATCCTAAAACATTAGCAATAGAAGCCTTTATGGAGGTGTTATAGAGATGTGCAAAATGAATGCTTTATTTATAACTAAAATAGAGTGGAAAACTAAAATATCAACAATAAAAAAAAATTAGTGTGAAGTGTGCAGATCGCAAAGAAAATATTTCTCCATAAAATGGAATTATTCTGCGGAAATACAAAGATAAGCATTATTTATAATTAAAATAATATCGATAATATCATATAGGTAAGTTTAATCTATTTATCTATTAATAAAAACTTTCAATATAAATGTGGAAGTGGCTAGGGCTTTCCACTGTGCAAAGAGCATCATGCAAAGAGAATAGATTAAATAGTAGTGGTACACATTATTTGCAATCAAAATATTATCAATAATATAATCATTAAAATTATTATTCCGAATAGAAAATATGGATTATTTTTAATACTAAAATTTTAGCAATAAAAGCCTTCACTATAAGGTGCATACAACTGCACAATGAAAGTTTGAAAGCTTCTTCTGCGAAATGAACTTTCTCTGCACTTCGGTAAACAAAGTATTTTTTAATCAAAATGTGATTTTGTATAGAATTTTGTTCACACTACACACGTAATTTATTTAGTTGACTACCAAAGCTGAAAGCCTATGTAAAAACCAGGTCTCGTTCTTGTCGAAATTTAACTCACTTGCATTTTTTCCATATAAAAGAGCGTAATAGGAACTGCATATAGTCATACGCTTCTCTGGAAACTGTTGTCTCCCATTTCTAGCATACCATTGTATTTATTTGAGAATAAGCATTAGTGGAATATATGTGTGTGGAACTATAGACAATATTACGATGGGCATCTCAAATGATTGGAATTGGGAGATGGCCCCATGAAGAACATTGACATGGGAATACGATATGCAAAGAAACATGATTTTATTTCGTTGACTTATCCTTGAAGAAAATGCATGAGAAGTTGCGACCATAGGAAAAACTAATAATGGTACCATGGAGAACATTTCCATCGAGCCACAATATGTAAAGAAACATCATCGAAGACTGTTGACTCTTGCTTGAAGAAAATGCACAAGAAGTTATGATTTTAGAAAAAACTAGGGTGTGGAGTCTTTATTATGGAAGCATATATGAAATATTAAATTAGATGAATGAAAATTGATATTGTACATTGGCTATGAAGTGTTTTTGCGACATTGTATATTGGCTTTGAAATTTTACGCACTCATTCTCCACACTCAAAAAAATCTCTGCATTAAAACAAATCATTTTGTATGGACTACAAACATCTGCATACTAAAATATTAAAAGCTTCCTTTGCCTAATTTCATAATCATAAGCACAAATTTTTTTTATGGTCAACGATATGAGAATTGGATTATTTAATACTAAAATTTTAGCAATAGAAGCCTTCAGTGAAGAGTGCAAAGATCCACACAATGAATGTTTTATTTATAACTAAAATAAAGTGAAAAATAGAATACGTACATATGCATTATTTATAACTAAAATATTACCAATAATATTAACAATGAAAGCTTTTAGTGTGAAGTGTGGAGATCTACACAATGGACTTCCGATGCACTTTCACACAGAAGCATAAACAAAAAATCTTCAGAAATAAAAATATAGGCATTATTTACAATTAAAATATTCCAATGATATCGTCTACATCATTTGGACCTATTTATCAATCAATAACAACTTCCAATGTCAATGCGAAAGTAGCTATAACTTTTCACTGTGCGTAAAGCTTCATGCAAAGAGAATTAATCAAATAGAGATGGTATACATTAAGCATAAACAATGTTATACCGAACAACAAATATGGATTATGCTTTAATACTCTAATATTAATAATGAAATCCTTCAACCTTTGAAACTGAGCTTGCATCTTCAACAATTTATAGTAGTAGTGTAGAAATACATAAGCGCTATAATACAGCAGGCTTTTAAAGTAATTCAACTTTTTCGGTTTCTTGATCACATTTTGCAGTTTCTTAGCTTATTATCATGATTACAGTTAGTTCGAACTTGCTTTGTAAGGTAAATTTATGGTGTAGTGTATATTGGTTAAAATATTTTCTTATCATTACTTTATGAATTCAAGAATAAGAAACTATGCACTAACCATTCTATTTGGATCAAATAATGAGGGTGCGAACAACCGCACATTGAAGGTTGCGTGTTTTGAAAATGTTTTGTGCATAGTGAGAGCTCAAACAAAACTTCACACTCCCACACTTATTCTCCCCCTCCCCCCCTCCAAAAAAAAAAAAAAAAAAAAAAAACTAAGGTGTGGAGTCTTTAGTGCTAAATCATATGTATAATGCAGAGGATAGTAATACAGATGATCGCTCATTTGTACAAAGAAGTGGAAATGCTCCATACTTCCACATAATGAGTTTCTTCCACACTCTATTACAAATTACTGTTAGTCTAGTAATTCAAAACTTTAATTTTATTTGTTTTTAACGAGATGTTATCTTTTAGCAATAAATAGCTTCATTTTATTTCATTTTAATTAAAACAGATAATAATTATGAATGAGAGGCGAAATGGTTAGTTGTTAATAACAAATAAACAAAAAAAAAACTCGTTGTGTGAAATAAATTGTGCGGAAGTGGAAGAAGACACGTGAATGTGGCTTTTGTTGTGCAAGTGTGGAGCTGGCAATAACGACATGCTGCAAATTCATTTTGCGCAACACTCATTATAACCTTTACATAATGAATTATTATTATTTATGCCTTTGCTTGAACGGTTTAATGCAAAGCTTGAACATGGACAACTCATGAATCGAAAAGGTTGAAGCTCCTCTAGAGACCTCCAGTCGAGCAGTTTTCTTGTGCAAAAGGTTTCATTGTGTGTAGCTTTGCTTGTATAGAGCTTTCCTTTGCAAAAGAAAACCTTCGCACACCTTCTAATTTCTTAAAAAAAAGGGTGAGCCACATAAAGCATCTACTACAAGCAAAAATCCTGGCATTTGGCATCTTCCTGCACAAGTTACATCAATAGTGTCATGTTTTGATTATGTTCTTTTTTATTTTAAGCATTCTCAAATAAGGATGAAATGCAAACTTAATAACGTATAAACAACAAAATGACTATTGGTGCAGAGGAAGTTGTGCATAAGCAAAAAAAGATGTGTGAAGGTGGCATTCGTTGTGTGTGTGCAGAAGCGACAATAATGACATATTGCAAGCGTGAAAATCATTCTCGAATAAGGATGAAATGCATACCACATGCAAATGATGAAATGTGCATCCCACATTGCGTTGATCAATTAATTAGCAGTAGAGGCAGGAACTATGTTGCATCGCAACTATTTCCCTTGTTTAAAATAATTTCTTGATACTCTGTAAAGAGAAAAACTTACATTTTTATTAAATCTCTTTTTCCACAAAATAAATTTTAATTAATAAAAAGAAATTTAAAATTATATTTTAATAATAATAGAAAAAATTTAAATAATAGTTATAATATTTGGAGTATGTCATAAAATTGTTTTTACTTGGATACAATTTCTTCTTCGGAAATCAATAATTCAAAGTAACTTGATTTTCTTTTAAAAATGATAAATTAACTTATATAATAGCCATTAATAACTATCACATGCTTATTAATCAACATAGTTATAATAAATTTTATCTCTATATTTTAAAACAAATTATAAAAAAAAACAATATATATTTTATAAATTTAAAAAAACAAACCAATTATATCTCCTAATTAACACATATATTAAAAGTTCCAGCACCAAAAACAAATTCCACTCGCTTTAAATCCATATGGACATTCATGGTTTTTCCTTTTCGTGGGTGTGAATGTGGAATAATGCGGATTTAGTATGCCTTTCTACATTTGGAAAAATGTGAACATAAACTTGAAGACATGTCCATATCATGGACACTAACTTTACGAGTTTGTGAACCCCCTACCTTCCTTCCACGTTTGTATTGGGACACAGGAACAACTTTTGAAGGATATGACAAACTGCATGTGAACTATATGACACAAAACGTAGGTTCTAAGTAGAGGACAATCTCCAATACTTTATGTCACGTTACCCATAACTACGAAAAGGAGTTTGCCCCCGAGGAATTCCTTGCTCCTTAGAAGTTCGTACATAGAATACGTTAATAATAATGATGAAGACATATGCTTGTTGTGTTTTGGTTAGAAGAGTAGGCAACTTCTTAGTGGATGTCTTGGTTTTTGTTGAGGCATAAATTAAATGTTACAGTGCGGCTTGCAGGCTGTTGCATCTAGTCTAGGTTTATAGTGGCAGCCAATTAGATTTGAACCTGGGCTTGGCTCAGGAAAAAGCCCCACAAGTTATTGATTCCCCTAGATCAAAAGAAAACAATAATGATCCCAACGATCCATATATTATCCTATCAAACAACATCATAATACATCATTTTTTGGAATTATCATACGCTTAATATTTTTGGATATAATTTCAAGATACTTAATATATTATGTAAATTAATAATAATGATTTCAATTATCTATATATTGTTTTATTTCATTTGATTTATGTCATATAAATTATAGATAATATCACAATACATCAATTTCTTGTTTCCATAAACTTTTATATATATATCTCAAAATCCTTACCTATAATTACATATTTTCTCACCTAGCTTACAAGAAAACTTTACTCTTACTAAATATTTATAAAATAATAAAATGTGTTTTCTATATTTAAAAAATACTTTAAAATTAAAAATAAATTTCAATCTAAATAATAATTAGAAGAAAATTAATATTTCATAAAAATTAAGTATACTATTAATATTAATATAAAAAAATACCAAAAAAATTAATATACACTTCTATATTGCAAAAATGCGAATATGATCTATGAAAACATGCCTTTATCACAAAAGCTACTTTCAATATTTGGTAAGCCCATACATTCATTGTGTGTACTCTTAACATAAGCGTGGAGAACTTTTGAAATATATGACATAGCATTACAAAGTCATAGTTTGAGAACTTTTGAAATTTATGACATAGCATTGCAAACTCATAGTTTGGCCACACTTCCCATTATTTGTGTTTAAAAATTACCACGAAGAATTTCTTTCTTCTAAGAACTTCATCCATAGAAAATTTTGAGGAACTTGTAATAATATTGTAGCAACAATAATGGTCCCAACCACTTATATGTTTCCCCACTTGATTTGATTTATTTCACAAAACCATAGAAAACCTCACAATGGAGTAGCCTTATTTAATTTTGGTTTTAAAAGAATTTTTCAACTTCATGATAAATCAATTTTATAACTTTGTTTTATTAAAATTTTCTTTTACAGAGGAGTTATTTCATTTTAGAATGTTTTCCACCATTAAAATTAACCAAGAAAGAACGAATGATAATGTAAAACTTATGTTTTCCGCGATGGAGGTGTTATGAAGGGCACCAATGGGCTTGAGTCTTCATGCCCACCACCCTTGATGTATTAACAAGAAATTAATGGAGGGTATATGCACTTGGCGCTTTGCATATCTGATTGGTGTGGTGTTTATGGGGTGATAGACTTGATGGTATTAGAAGGTAGTTGTGAATGCAAGGATGGTGGTGTTGGGGTTATTCCATGTTTCTAGTTTAGTAGTGGAGTTGTAGTCGTTGGTAGAAATTCTGTGGAGAGGAAGGTGAATCCTTAGCTTATGAGGTTGTGGGATTCCATAGTCCTTGTTGTGAGCGAGTATTTGTTCCAGATAGAAGTTGTGGTGTCTCATGCTTCCTATTCCTGGTCTTTGGGTGAAATTTTCCAAGTTCGATTGCATCCACGCAAGGAGTCGGAGGTTCTCTGCGAAGTTTCATTACCAGTTACTAGAATTGGTATGTCATGTGTATCTCTTATGGTCATGTTATTTTTAGTGCAGCTGGGTTTGCATCATCTTTATGTGAGTTTAAGAACATGTGGTCCCATGTCTCAGATAGTCAATGTATCTTGTATTCTAAGGGTTGGGGTCGTTGTAAGCTTTGTAACCTCATTAGGGTTATATATTCTGAGTTAGTGTCCTCTTAGTATAATTGAAGTGTGTTTTTGGTGTCAAAGAGTGGCTTGTGAATCTTGGGAAACAATGTTTGGCGTGTGTTGGAGGTGGGTCTATTTTTTTCTCCTTGGGTTATTCAGTATCGTAGCAGTCAGGTAGATGGGTTACATATGGTGTGCTCAATGTTTAAGGGGTCTTATTATTTCATAGAGACAAAGTTTCCCATGTCTTTTGTCGGTGAGCCTATGTCAAAGGTCAATTCTCGTGGTTGGTGTGACAATGTTCTTTGGTGGTTCTCGAGTCTTGCTATGGTCAAGTTGAGTCAGTGGATTTTCCCCTTTATAGGTAGAGGAAACCCTTATAATGAAGCAGAGGAACCCTCCTGTGAGCTTACAATGTCGCCAAGGCAAAAAGGGAGAAGCAAGAGGGGATGAGGAGCCAAAGGTCAACTAGGGAAATGAGGCACAAAGTTGTTTTCCCATGACTCAGTGGTGGCCTATTTCATTGTCATTCCTCTAAAGACATGTGAGGAGATTCCTGAGCTAGAAATTAAAGTTGGGGAGGAAAGACATGCTCTCTCGATCTCATAATTGAGGATATACCTAAATGGGTACCTGACCCTGGTAACAAGAGGGGAAGGCACAAGAAATACATGAATTGAATAGCACTACACTGGCAGATGAAAACGATGTTAGGGTTGGTGTTAAGAGACAAACATCTTGAAAATTATAATATTTTCACCTCCATTGAAGACGTGAAAAGGATGCTAAGGAAATTAAGGTTTTTTGTAGACAATATAACCCGCTTGATGCTTGTATAAATCCACATTCCTTGTGAGTCTGAGGGAGGGGAGAAATAAGATCCCCCACACTATAGTGCATGGCCTCTGACCAACATCTCTTCTTCAAAGAATTATTGGTAGGCGAAAAATATGGTGGGATGCCTTTGGCTCTTCCTGGTTGGCTATGTTTAGTTTTGTGGAAATTCGATCATTCATGGATAATAACAACTCAGAAAGGTCACAACCATTGATTTCAGAATTTTGGTCATGGACAGAGTACAGTTACTGGTAAAAAGTTGTGGGTGAGGAAATTTGCCTCCTGGTGCATAGATTCACTGCCTATTTTGTGTGGATCGTGAACACTCCTAGATCAGTGTATGATCAGTCTTCTCATGGTATTTTTGTGACAAAAATTTGTAATCTAAATATGGGCCTCACAACCTTGCCTTGGTCATTTGATGTGTTTAGGAAATGTAAAAATGTTTGTTTTGTTTATGTGGAGAATGAGAAGTGCAAGTTTGGTTATAGTTGTCTAGTTTTAACAATTTTTTTATGCTAGTTTTTCCTCCCTTTGGCTGCCTAGATGTTAATGATTTCAACTAAAAAAAAGGTAAGATTTACATGTTAGGATATTCTGACACATAGGAAATAGTTAAGAATAACTTAGTCTAGTGTAGAGTTAGGTAAAGTGTGTTTCTTTGCCATGTACATTTGTAACTTATAATCCGATGGTCATGATTTGTAGTGATCCGACGGTTATCTCTCACCTCGGTATTAACGATACTTGATCCATGGCTTAACACCTGATTGGTCTATGATATCTATTTAAAGAGTATGGAGGGTCATTTATCCAGTAATTGTTTATGAGAGAAACCTATGTAACTTTTATTTTATATTAATAAATTCCCTGAAGTGGCTGCATTAGCTTAGGGCATGGATTGTCTCCCTCTTTGAGGGTTTTAACCACGTGATTATACTGGTGTACTAATTTTTGATATTTCTTGATCTACTGAACTTACCCTGTAAATTCCTACATGGTATCGGAGCAAGTTTTTTCGATAGCCACAGGTCACAAGATCGGAAGTCCACTACAGGATATGTATTCACTCTTGGTTCAGGACCTATTACTTGGTCTTATAAGAAACAAAGTGCCATCTCCTTTTCTTCAATAGAAGCAGAGTATCGTGGTGCAGTTGAAGCCAGCAAGGAAGCCATGTGGCTTTGTTAGACCCTGTTTGAATTTGGTCTTCATCAGCAGCATCCAACTACACTTTGGTGTGATAATCAGAGTGTCATTTAGCTATGTAAAGATCCAGTTCAGCATTAGTGTATGAAACACATTGAACTCCAAATACACTTCATCAAAAAGCTCATTCATGATCGTGTTCTTGAAGTGCAGTATTGTCCGACCAATGATCAAGTAGCTGATATCTTTACAAAGGCTCTCACAGAAGCGAATTTTACCAAAATTCGATCCATGCTTGGAGTTCAAGAAAGTTGTCATTAAGGGGGGATAGGCTCTAATGCCTCCTTCCTTCTCCTATTGTGTCGCTTTTGTAATTCCTTCAATCCTATCCCAATTTGTTCTTAAGGGGGGATGTTAGGATATTTCGACACATATGAAATAGGCTCCTTTTGTGTCACCTTTGTAAATCCTTAAATCCTATCCCAAGTTGTTCTTAAGGGGGGATGTTAGGATATTCCGACACATAGGAAATAGTTAAGAATAACTTAGTCTAGTGTATAGTTAGGTAAAATGTGTTTCTTTACCATGTACATTTGTAACTTATAATCCGTCAGTTATGATTTGTAGTGATCCGACGGTTATCTCTCACCTCAGTATTAACGACACTTGATCCATGGCTTAACACCTAATTGGTCCATGATCTCTATTTAAAGAGCATGGAGGGTCATTTGTCCAATAACCGTTTATGAGAGAAACCTATGTAACTTTTCTTTTATATTAATAAATTCCCTGAAGTGGCCATGTTGGCTCAGGGCGTGGACTGTTTCCCTCTTTGAGGGTTTTAACCACGGCATACTGATTTGTGATCTGTTTGTGAGCGGTGACCTTTGGTTCTTGATCTACGGAACTTACCTTGTAAATTCCTACAAATTTTAATATCTACATCCTAATATCACCAAATAAGTACTTTTTTGGCACATAGATCTTAATTTCACTGAGAGGCCCTCTATAACATAGTATAGGGTAGATGTGTAGATGTAATGTAAGAAAGTTTGTAAATTTTTGTAATGTTGGCTCAATATATAGGGTACATGTGTAGATATAATGTAATAAAGTTTGTAAAAATTTTGTAATGTTGACTTAATTGTAATCAATATATTTGTAATAATTATCCTTACCTTTTAACCCAAAGTTATATTTATGAACACTAAAAAAGTTATGGTAAATAAATAAAAATATAAATAAACTGGAGGTATGGTAAAAAAATAAAACCTATTTTTATACTTAATCCAGAGGTATGGTAAATAAATAAAACCCATTTTTATATTTACTCCATAAACCTCCTTTTATATTGAAGAAAACTCAAAAAGGAAGTTTTATTTAGGTGAAGCCTATGGGCCAAATACCATGGAACAAATTATTATTAATACCATGAGTCAAACACCATGGAAAAAATTATTATTAATACCATGGGCTAAATACCATGGGTCAAGTACCATATTTATATAAATAAATATTAATGAGGAATAAATAGGTATGGTAAATAAATATAAATATAAATAAATGAGAGGTATGATAAATAAATAAACCCTCTTTTTATATTTACTCCATAATCAACTTTATATTTAAGGACACTCAAAAAGGATGTTTTATGTAGGTGAAGCCTATGGGCCAAATACCATGGGCCAAATTAATATTATTATCTAATATTCATATTAATGTCTAGATGTAATGTAAGAAATTTTGCAAACTTTTTTAATTTCCACTCAATATATTTGTAATGGATATATTTATAATAATAATAACAAAATATAAGTATATCTCTCAATCTAAATCGTGGAAAAATCTGAACATTATATTCTATCATTGCTGTGTGATGGAAGGGAGAGATAGAGGGCAGTGGGTGAGAAAGTGAGAGAGAGGACTTGAGAAAGAGGAGAGAGATGGGGGAAGAGAGATGGAGTTGGAAGAGGAAGAGAGATGGAGTTGGAAGGGGAATAAAGACACAGAGAGAAAGGTGGAGAGGGAGAGGGAGTGACAAGGGAGAAGGGGAAGAGAGAGAGATAGATATGGAGAGAGTGTGTGTATGTTTTTGGGGTGATAAGGAGAAACAATGGGAGATAGAGATATAGATGGAGGGGGGAGAGACAGAAGAAGAGAGAGGAAAAGAGAGGGAGGGAGGAAGAGAGATAGATATGGAGAGAGAAGAGGAACAGAGACAGAGATACATAGAGAGGAAGCGGGAGGGAGAGAGAGAGTGGGAGAGGAAGAGGGTGGGAGAGAGAGGGAGAGGAATAGGGACGAAGGGAGAGAGAACGATATATATATATATATATATATATATATATATATATATATATATATATATATATATATATATATATATATATATGAAGAGACAGGCATTTTTTGTGTGTGTGTGTGTGTGTGTGTGAGAGAGAGAGAGAGAGAGAGAGAGAGAGAGAGAGAGATATGGGGGGAAGAGATATAGAGGGATAGGAAGAGGGACATATAGATAGATAGATAGATAGAGATATATGGAGAGATAATGTATACAGGATGATATAGAGAGATAAATAAGTAGATACAGAGGGAGATAGAGATATATACGTAGGGGAAAAGAGGGAAGAAGAGAGAGACAGAGAAAATGAGAGAGAGAGAGAGAGAGATATATCATGACATGTATTTCACGGGATGGGATAGAGAGATAAATAAGGAGAGATGGAGGGAGGTATAGATTTAGATGGCAAGGGGGAGAGGGAATAAGATAAAGGTAGAGAAAGGGAGGGAGAGGTGGTGAGAGAGGGACAGGGTAGAGGGACGGGGAGAGAGAGGAGACAAGGAGGGAGATAGACACAGAATGGAAGATGGAGAGAGAGGGAAGAAAAAAGGGACACATAAAGACACATAAAGACATAGAAGTTAGACCTAGAAAGTCATGAATATTTTGGTTTTTCACTAAAACAGATGTATTGATTTGAGTGTAGTAGTTGATTTCTAATCCAATTTGATCACTTGCACTAGATGCATTTATTTCAATGTAGATGTCGATTTTTAATCATATTTAATACCTTACACTAGATGCATTTATTTTAGTTAGATGTTGATTTTACTTGTATTTGATTTCTTGCACTAGATGCATTGCTTTCAATGTAGATATCGATTTCTAATCGCATTTTATCACTTGCACTAGATGCATTGATTTCAGTGTATATGTCGATTTATAATCCTATTTAATACTTTACACTAGATGCATTGATTCCAGTGCAGATGTTGATTATAATCCTATTTGATTGCTTGCACTGGATCCATTGGTTTTAGTGTAGATATTGATTTCTAATCCTATTTGATTGCTTGCAATAGATGCATTGAATTTACTGTAGATTTTGCTTTATAATCCTATTTGATTGTTTGCACCAGATGCATTGATTTCAGTGTAGATGTTTATTTTTTATTTGATGCAACTAGATGTATGATGTACATTAATTTCAAAGTAATTAGATTAATCATCTGCATTGATTTCGGTGTAGGCACATCTCTGCCCCCTCCATCTATATCTCTATCTCCCATTGTCTCTCCTTTATCTCTCCATATCACCCCCCAAACATACACACACTCTCTCCATATATATATATCCCTTTTCTACTCCCTCTCTCTCTCTTCTCCTTCTCTCGCTCTCTAACACTTCTCTCTCCATAGCTATATCTCTTCCACCCCACCCTATATTTGCATCTCTCTTCTCCCCTCTATGAATTAGTTTCAGTGTAGATATTTATTTCTAATCGTATTTGATTTCTTTAAATATATGCATTGAATTTAGTGTATATTTTTATTTCTAATCCTATTTGATTCTTTTCATAAGATGCATTTATTTTAGTGTATAAGTTGATTTCTAATCCTATTTGCTTGTTTGCACTAGATGCATTGATTTCAATGTATATGTTGGTTTCTGATTTGATGCAACTAGATGTATGATGTACATTAATTTCAAAGTAATTATATTAATAGTGTGCATTGATTTTAGTGTAATCACATCTCTCCCCCCTCTATCTATATCTCTATCTCCCGTTGTCTCTCCTTTTTTATCTCACTATCTCACCCCCAAAACATGCACACGCTCTCTCTCTCTCTCTCTCTCTCTCTCTCTCTCTCTCTCTCTCTCTTTTCCACTCCCTCTCTCTCTCTCCTCCTCTCTCTCTCTAACACTTTTCTCTCCATATCTATATCTCTTACTCCCCACCCTTGCATCTCCCTTCTCCTCTCTATCCCCCCCTCCATCTATATCTCTATCTCACCCCCAAAACATACACACACTCTCTTAGTGTGAGGACATACACATTATTCATGACATGAATTGACTTATGTGCTGCAATAATTCAACCACAAATACAAAACTTTAATTTTCATTCTAAATAAAATTTTCACTTACCTGAAATGTCTTCTTCTTGAAACTATCGACCATTTGTAATTGACTACATCCTTATTATTCCCATTTTCCATCATTAAAAATTTTTAATCACTTTTCATTCAAACACGGTAATAGAATTAATAAATGTGTGACAATAAGAACAATCGAATAAAATAGTTTCAGATTGATCGCAATGAATATTGTTTGTAATTGACTTCATTCTTATTACTCACATTTTCTATCATTCAACATTGTTACATTGTCACATTTCACTTAAAATATTTATCTCATCATTTTTCATAATTCAAGTTAGTAAATGTCTCATAATTCGTCGTTAATCTTAGACATTTTTATCATATTTAAATGATAAAAATAATTAGATGTTCAACAACTTTTGTATGACCGCACATGACTGAAACCAGCCTAGATCCATCTTAACCTGGGATCTATCAAGTGCCCACAGGGATCAAATCTATGGAGGAGCAAAACTTTACTCAAGTTTTGCACTCAAAAAAGAGGTTTTCACCTCCAGAGATTTGATCCCTCTGGGTGTTTGATAGATCCAGAGTTAAAATAGATCTAGACTGGTTTATAATTGAAAAATTGACTTCAGTTACTACTAACTTCTTCAAATAATTATAATTCTAGTATTCATTTAATTTATGAGATTATCCTTCAATATGATTATAATTCTACTATTACATGTGTTCATTTAATTTATGAGATTCTCTTTTAGTATCCCTTGGAAGTAAAAGTGAAATTAATGGTATTTAGTTAGCATCAAAATACTTAAATGTATAATTTACTAGAAATTTTAAAGTTTACTAAGGAAGTAACAAACAATTTATAATAAAAAAAGGAAAAGGATTTAAAATAATATTTGTATTTATGATGTATAATATTTATATTTGATTTTTTTATTTAATAGTAAATTTTGATATAATATAATTTTTGGAAATGTTTATGTTGAGGTGCCTTTAACAATATAATGTGATAGAAATATTATAATGGCACACTAGATGAAGTATTAGCTAAAAATTTGATAATAATAAAATAGAAAATATAATGTTTATTAAAAATTAAAAATAATAAAAAAAATTATTTATTTAATTTAATTTATTATATTATAATTTTATTTTTATTAATAAAATTATAAATAATTATTTTAAAAGGAAAAAAAAAAATCATAACATATACATCATATTAAAATAAATTTAAATATTATGAATCTAATTCATAATTGTAATATTTCAAAACATATAATTAATAAACATATCAAACCTTAATAAATATATAATTATTTGATTGGTGAGAAAAATTTTAGCCCATTATGATAGAAATGATTTAACCTAATGTAATATAATATCATGTAAACCTTTTTACTTGGTGAAAACAAAATAGATAAATAAATAACCTTAAGGTAAACATTTTAAATTGTTAAAAATAAAAAAAGGAAAATATTAAAAAAAACTTTAAATGAAAATAATAAGGTAACTTGACTTGGGCAAGTTACTGGTGGTTTGTTTTTGAGCTTCAGGTTTATGAGAACTCATGGTATTGACCCATGTTGTTTATATGGAATATAGCCTATTTAAAGGAGGAAATGAAACCAATCTAGATCCATTTGACTTGGTCACGTTAATGGTGGTTTGGTTTTTGAGCTTCAGGTTTATGAGAACTCATGGTATTGACCCATGTTGTTTATATGGAATATAGCCTATTTAAAGGAGGAAATGAAACCAACCTAGATCTAATTTACTTGGTCAAGTTACTAGTGGTTTTTGAGCTCAAGTTTATGAGAACCCATGGTATTGACCCATGTTATTCATATGGAATATAGCCTATTTAAAGGAGGAAATGAAACCAACCTACATCCATCTTAACTCTAGATCTACCAAGCCTCAAGAGGGATCAAACCTCTTGAGATTTAAACTTCTTTTAGAGTGAAAAGTGATTTGATCCCTTTAGGCACTTGGTAGATCTGGAGTTATAATTTTATATATAGAAAAGTGATTTTTTTTTCCAGTTTATGTGAGTCCTCAGGTGACTAGAAAAACTAACTTGAGGCTTGAGTATATTGTAGTGACAGGTTAGATGAAGGGTTGTATACAAAATGATAATAATAAAATATAAAATATAGTGTCTACTGAATTAAAACAAGTGTTGGCACTGTGTGTCGTTGAAATTAAGGATTGTCTTATTACAAAATTTGCATATTACAAAGCACAATTGTATTCATATTTATATGACAAAGTTTAACAGTTTATATTTTCCCAAAAAAATAGTAACTTTGGTAGCACTTGTTCAAATCTCATTTACATTATGTGCATGTACAACTAAATGGATGTCGTATTCATATAGAACTGAATTACAAATTGTTTAGTGGAATGCTCAATTATGTAATGTTTATCAATTTAGCATGATGCTTAACATGATGCTACATTCTTGCGTGGGAAGGGACTAATAATGTGAAAATCGTGGGGTATTTTTCTTGGATTTCTTTTGGGTTAAACATTCAACCATTGACCATATCATAACTTAATAATGTGAAAATTGTGGGGTATTTTTCTTCGGTTTCTTTTGGGTTAAACATTCAACAATGGACCATCTCATAACTTGTTGATGCTTTGTAAAAGAGATAAGAAACAATATTTATTAATGCTTCTTTGATTTTTCTAAAAAATATATCATAATAAGTCTAATATTTTTGAAAAATAATGGAGAAAGTAGGAATTCAAGTAGAAGGTTAATTTCTAATTATATGAAAAATTCATTCTAAAAATTGAGGATTCTAATAAATGATAAAATTAGAAGGATTGGTCAAAATGAAGAGTAAAATAGAGTTGAAATACAAAATTATGTATTAAAATACAAACTAATTACTTGGAGTTTAAAATGATAAAATTTAATTTATTATACATATTATCAAATTTAATCATAAAATATAAATAAATACAAATATAAATTGGTTACTCAAATAAAGGTTAAACAATTTTATGTCTGACATAAAATGTTAGAGAACCTATAAATAAATATCTACTAATAATACATCTAAATAAAATTATATATATATAAAAATATATACTTTACAAACCAAAAAAATTGAGAACAAAGTGATATAGGATACTATTCATGAAAATACTCAATGCAAATATAAACATTTTTTTGTTCTTAATCCCACAACTTTTTTCTATATATCCATAAAACATATAATGTTTACGATTCTCATTCCATAATCTTTAGATATGGATAATGCATTTTACAAGAAAAGTAAAGATATTAAAATGTCTATGGACCATTGTTTTTTTTTTTGTGTAGATGTAATTTGCAAGTTTAGCTAAAGTACATAAAATTGTAATTTAGTTATTTTTAAAATTTCAGTAACATCATGGAGTAATTGTTTTCATGTTTATTATAGTTGGACGTCGATAAAATTTATCAACCATTTAATTTATATGGTTCAATTAATTTGAACATTCACATAATGAAGAATAATACAATACATTGCAATTATATATAAAAATTTGATATTGGCTATTATTTTATTATTATTTATTTTCTTTTTAATAAAACAATTGTCATTTTTTATTATTCATTTTATATATTATTTTCAAGATTACAAATTTAATTATTAATAAAGAAAATCAATATCTTAGTTTTCAAAGATTTTGTTTTTCATATAATATATGTGGAAAGATAAAAAAATAAAAAATATATAAAAAATGAAATCAACATTCTAACATTTCATTTTTCTTTATTATTAAAGGCGTAGTAGTCTAACTTATAGATGAAATAGTCTTTTTCAAGATTTTTTTTAAATAAAATTTGGAATGCATAAATGTATTAACATCCTAAAAAAACCCTTAGAGCATTCGAATTATGAATAATAAATAATTTAAGCTCAATTTTTTAAAAATTTGATTAAAATTAAGGAGAAAAATATCATTTCTTTTATAAGTTAAACTATGTCATTATTAAAAATTGTTTATCATTATTATTTAACCAGCATAGATCTATCTAAAACATAGATCTAACATGAGCCGAAAGGGATCAAATTCCTTTTGTTGCAAACTTATTTTAGAATACAAAAATTTGTTTTTTGTTTAAATTTCAATTTTGATTGTTATAGAGATTACATAACATGTTTATTGAAACATTTTATATTAAGTCATATTAAATTATTTTATTCATAACTCACATTGGATATTTGATTCTATCATACATTAAAATATTTTCTTTTAACATTTTTTTCTATATATAGATTTATATAAAATTGATATCACTTATTAAAATATTTTTTAAAAACATAAGGTTTAAACATCTTACTCACATATTTTTTTTACTTCTAATTACTCTACATGATATTAGGTCATATGGACAACTAATTAAAAATGCATAGCATATATATATATATATTCATTTTTATTATAGCCGACATTGTTTTTCTATTTAGAGAATATTTTATTTTTATTTTACGAGGAATGAACATACTTAACGTAGCCTTCACACTGGGATGTAGAAACAATATAGATGCAGTTTAACCACATATCTACCAAGGGCCTTGAGAGATCCAATATCAAACTTTTTTTTAAATTACATGTCAATTAATACATTTTACTGCTTCGTAAATTTGTGATTAATATAGTTTTATGTGGTAATTTTTCATTGTTTAAATTGTATAATTTTATATTTTATCATTATTAATATTTTATATTAAAAATTGAATTAGTCACACATTTTCCTCTTATTAAAAAGTAACTACTCTACATTACCTTCAATTAATTTTTCCTTTCAAGCTAAGGTTAACACACACACACACACACATATATAGATACACACTTTCTGTAGAGAGAGAAAATCCATGTTGAAATATATTAGTTAATATGGATATTCAAACACTTTCTTTAAGTTCTATATATATATTTTATTTCTATAAAGTTGTATAAAATTATAATATCAACCCATAATTGTTGTGTTAATAGATTTTTAATTGTTTAAATTATTTTTATTATTTTTTGAGGACGTGACATACTTACACATCTCCCTTGTACTGGATTCTAGAATGAGCCTTTTGGCTCAATTATAATATCAACACTTAATTTGTTGGGTTAATAGATTTTTAATTGTTTAAATTAATTTTATTATTTTTTGAGGACGTGACATACTTAACATCTCCCTCATATTGGATTGTAGAATGAGCCTTTCGGCTCAATGAGCCTTTTGGATCAATTATAATATCAACACTTAATTTTTGGGTTAATAGATTTTTAATTGTTTAAATTATTTTTATTATTTTTTGAGGACGTGACATACTTAACATCTCCCTCATATTGGATTGTAGAATGAGCCTTTCGGCTCAATAATATTTCATCTTAATTATTAATTTCAAATAAGAAAATGATAATTAAAACCAAAATAATATTTATATTTATTTAAAATATAAGTCTAAATTATCTTACTTTAAATATATTTAAAACAATCAAATCTTTAACCCCAATTTTTCATCCCACTATTTGTCATCTTATGGGAGATTTGGAAGTCTCAAAATCATGTCATTTTTAGGGGTATTTCACATCACATTTGTAGGACTATTACAAAGATACGTGCTTGGCTTGAATATATGGAACACTCGAAGGAAAAAGACAAGGAAATGTGGGGCAGACTCATGAATCCTCTGATTTCATTGTTGGCGAGTTTCTTCGACATGACTGTTCAACAAGGTAGATGTGGTTGTGGATCTACCTTATGTATCAAATATAAATTCACTCTACAAGTTGCACTAGTTTGGTGGTTTGTGTAAAAATTCAAGAGATGAATTGGTGGCTCTTTGGGGTCTTCTTTGGTTGGAAAATCACAGGTAGATCCAACACATCCATGTATATGGGGACTCGAAAACCATCATCGAGGGCATCTCAGGTAAAACAACATTTGACCTCGAAAGCTCTGGAATTGGCGAGTTCTCACAAATGGACTCATTCATAAATTTCAGAGTTTTCACATACAACATATACATAGAGAAGAAAATGTGACGACAGACTCGGTCTAAAAAAATATTTTTGAACACCGAGGGATACATGTTTTACACTTTCATTTCTCAAGGGATTATCATGGAGGAGGGGAGAATTTCTCTCCCATAATGGGTTCACTGGATTTTGTACTCAAAATGTGTTGTTACTATGTTCTTCTTTGTTTTCCCTTCTTTGACATTGTGGTTGGCATAGCTCACCCCATATATGATAGTGGATGCTTATGATGTTTTTTGAATATGTTTTGTGGAGTAATGTTTGTACACTTGGTTGAATACTCACTTACATTTTAAATATGCATATTTGGAAATGATTTTGAAATATGTAAATAAAATTTTGTCTTTTAATAAAATTCAATTTAGTTTTTTTCCTAAAAAAATTCATAACTGTGAGAATTTGATAAGAATTTAATTCCACTTTAGAAAAATATGGAATTAATAATTATTTCAATTAATTTACAAAAATTGTGATTCTTAATGTTAAAATTGTTTTAAGCTCCAAATAAGGGAAACAAGAACTCATCTAATATGAAATTTTTTTAATTAATCAATCTAATTAAAAGGGTACAAAGTACATAAATACTTTTAAAATAAATCTCAACCTTTAATACATGACTGATATTAAGAATATTTCAAAATTCTATATGGAAATTGAATCCCTACCACCCATCTAACAACTATTAATAATTCAATTCAATTTTTTATGTAATTAAGAATATATTTTCTCTCTTTAAAAATGTAGAATTATTCACCTCTACTCTCCTAATGTAACCATATAAATTAAATGGTTAGTAAACCTAGTAGCCATCAATCCATAATAAGTTTCAAACACTTATTGAACTTACTACATAATATATTGAATGTTGTTAAAATCAAAAAATTCATCAATGAATTCATTATTATTTATTAGTAAATGGATTTGTCTTTAAGTGTCACTTTTGAAAAGTTTTCCCATTTATTTTCTCATCTAATTTGTCTAGAATATGGCAAGGATTCATTAAAATCACAAATTTGATGGGTGAACTCTGCACAATGGAAGTGCCCAAGGGTTTTTGAGGGTGTTGAATTCATATATGCAGTAAAAAACCCAATTTAAACAACGCAAATCAAGATACACAAATAAATGACTGGGACGAGTAACCTAACGCCTAACGAGTGAGTACCCTCAACTCATGGGCATAAATAAGAATATTTGTATATATAGAAATGTTTTTTTTTGCTAGTTTAAGTGAGCCTTGAGATGAATTTCACCGCTAACATGAGCCTTAATTTCCCTTAACCTACGGACATCAAAATCACCCAAGGATAACATGTCATGAATGGCACCACTAACCCCAGGCTTGATTACCCTTAACCTATGGACATCAAAATCACCCAAGGATAACATGTGAGCCTTGAGATGAATTGGACCACTTAACTAAGGCTTGATTACTCTTAACCTATGGACATCAATCCCCTACAAATTCAGAAGGAAAACCATTTTGAATATCCTAATAATCCTAGATTACATTGCTTTAAAGCCCTAATTTTAAGTAGTGTCAAAACTCTACTAGACACAAACTGTGACATTGCAAGTTAAGTAATTGAAACCTACGCAGATTGATGCATCGTTCTCCGTTACAAAGTGTGACACCCTTTCAACATGGGTAAAAATAAAAAAGTAAAGTCTGGAACCTTGTTGAGGAATATTCCCTCAACCAACTAGACCTTGAGCTCCTACCTCTTTGGACCTATTCCCAGGAATGATGGATCTCATCCCCCTTATCTTGGAACCAATACCCTCTAATTGTGTATCTCATCACTTTGAATATGGATCTCCAAATTCCTCTCCTCTCCTATAAATATAATGCAAACTAAAGGAGTAGGGGTTGACTTTTGAAGTACCCTTATGTTGTCAAATTCTAGAGTGAAGGCTTATCAGTACAAGAGGAAGGATTGGAGATTTCTAGGAAGAGAGCTTATGACATCAAGTCGAGAAGGGTTGTAATCTTGTATTCCCATTGTTGATATAAAGTTCATTGTTTTTCTCATACAATGTGTTCAATGTGTGTGTGTGTGTGTGTGTATCTCAAAACTCATTTATCTTTTGGTTAGAAATATCTTTAATTCGTTTATATATTTTATTATTTGATCTTGTGTTGTTTATGCCATTGCAAATTCCATTTAGGGATTGAAAGCAGAGCAAGATATCAAGCAAACAAAGGATTAAGGGCTTATTTCAGCCTTTGGGTATGTTTACCTATGAATGATTCAAGTATTTATAGAGAAGAATTTGTGTATTTCGTCTTGATCATTACAAGGTTTCGTTTTCAAGCTTAGGTAGATCTTGTCCTGTCAGCAAAATTAGATTCGTCCAGATAACAATTTGGTGACTCCACTTGGGAACGATTGAGTTCTTTAGTTGCTTCCTTTGCTCTTTTTGGCCTTCTAGAATTTCTGAGGTTTTTTTAATCCTTAAAATTGAATTGTTATAGACCTTTCAATATATATTTTTTTCTTTATGTATCTTCCTATCGCATTGTGATTTCAGCAACAGAGTGACACCCTGTGCACTTTACTTTCTAAACAGTGCGATACCGCATTGGTGTCAACTATGTAGGTGTGAAAACCTTAGAAAATGTCAAATAAGTAGGGTTTTACCTTTCGAGTCCACAATTTTTTGTTGATTGTGAATTTTTGGGTCTACGTTTATCCGAAAAAAGTCAACATTAGCTTTGAAATAAGTGTAATTGTTTTCCTTCGTGAGAAATCACTTATCTTTAAATTTTATGCTTTTTGGTGTCTGGGTTATTTTTTGTTCTATTAAGAGGATTCTTTGGCTTCTGAAATTTCTTTTTATTTTTTTATTTGAATTTTTCAGAACATTTATTATTTCCTATTGTAAAGAATTATTTCATTATTTGGAAATCTAGTGCTCTCGTTGAAAGATAGCTCTGATTTTTTTTGTATGCTTGTTTTGAACATAAAACATATTTTCAGTTAGATTGTTTTGCATTTGAAAATGAGCGCATCAAACAATTTCTGATATTTTTCTCATGTTAATAGATTCTTGCATTATAGTGTTTTTTATTTTGAAATAGTTCTTTTGAACTTTTTTGGGTTTGAATTAAAATATGTTTGTAGAAGATTGAATTTTGCATTCTTGGAAATTGAGTGAAATCTTGTCCCTTTCATAAATTAGGATTCATCGAAGTGAAAAGGATATATTTCATGTGATCAACATTGAAATTGAGCTATTACATCAATTTATTACCATACATACTTGACTATTTTCATAAGAAAAAAAACAATAAAATAAATTAAAATTTACCAAGACATTAATTAATCACATCATATTTAGTGGATCTCGGTTAGAATACATGTTATCATGTATATAAACATAGGTTTTGTTAATTGTTTGTGTTACAATCTTCGGTTGGTTGGTATTCCATGTATAACAAGTATATCATAATGCTTCCCATCATACAAGACACATTAGACAACACTAACACAGACTTTTCTTGCATGTACTCTCGGGTATATTAGAAGACCCCTCTAGGTTGAAAACCAGCCATAAGTAACTAATTTAGTTGCCTTGTTGTTTGTGATACACTGAATACAAAATTCAGGGATATTTCATGCACGTACTTAACAGTATATTGTAGTTCAGGTCATCTTGATAACCTTTCATATCTAGTATTTGTTTTGATTTATTTTTTAATTTTTTTAATTTGTAAAATTGATAATCATATACCAGTAATATTTCTTCATCAAAAATTCACTATGGCAGATCAACCTCAACGTTCTCGTAGAATGTAGTGCTTACCCCCTAATATTACACATGAATCATCTAGTTTTATGAGACCTATAGTCACAAAACCTAAAGTAACAACACCTGAGAAATCTTCACCTAGTATTACAACACTTGAAGTAAAGGGATCTTAAATAATTCAAGTGAAAATATTATAATTAGTATTAATTCAATGTGAACTTGAAATAAATGAAATTCTTAAACCAGAAGTAATTTAAGGTGAACCTGAACTACCTGAACCAGAGATAAGTGAGCATGAAACTAAAATAACTAGGTCTGAAATTTCAGAACCTAAATTTGTACCTAAAGAGTGGTTCACTGAAGCAATAACTCCAGAAACTCACATTTTATCTTCACCTAGTCTAGTTTCTACACCTCTAGTGGTCACATCAGAAGAATTTGTAACTTTAGTTGTTGAATTTTTTTTTACCACCGATTTGTTTAAGTATTGAAGAAATTTCTCAAGCACCTACTACAATTGACCATACTCTTCTTTAAAAACCTTGTAAGAGACGAAATTGCACCTCCTTTTCGACCATATATTTGTTATACAACTCCATTATCTTGTTTACCTAGGCTAACTTTAGGTTTCCACACTCGTTTACCTTTCTCTATAAGGTGAACCATGGCAAAATCCTCAACTATAATTAAAACTTCATCCACTCATGAAAGTGGACCCAGTCAAATAAATATGACTTCCATGTTTACTGGATCTCTAATATTGTTTATATATGTTGGGTGTGGAGCCTGATTATCTTGTTTATTTTCTATCACAACATTGGACCCCTGTACCTTAATGGGGGTGGAAACTCCGCCCATAATTAAACGCTTCCTGGGGGGTCCAGGGGTGGGGCAGTTGCGACTTTATGGAGCCCCCCCTGGTAGGGGGTTTCAGAGGTAGCACCCCCGAAGTTAAAAATAGATGTAAAATTGCCTTGTAAAAGTATAGTAATTTCTAGTCATTATGGGTCGTTCATTAGGCGGATGATCTGACGGTAGAAGTTATTTTTAGTTTAGGGTTTTTTTCCCTAGAAGGAAACCCCTCACTTTGTATGAGGGTATTCTATTGTGGCTGTGGATTGTATGTATTCTTAGAGCGAGAAGCATAGAAGGAGAATGTGAGAGAGAACAAAGGATATTACAACAGATCTGTTGTAGGTTGTGTCTCTTCATTTTGCTAGATAATAGAAAGGAAGGACTAACTGTTTGGGGTGGATGTAGCCCAAACTAGGTGAAACATGTATATCTATGTCTCTCTAGTTTTATATGTTTTGTGTGCTTGTGTTTTCTGCATATTTTATGTGTTGCATTGCTCTGTAATATATATAATTTTCTAACAATTGGTATCAGAGCCAAAGGTTTATGTGGATGATAAAATAGCAGGAAAGAAGGGTTCCTGGTTCAAGTGGGAGTAATGGTGGAAGATGGTAAGTTTAGGGTTGAGAAGTTTAACGGCTAAAAATTCCCTCTATGGAAGATGCAGATGGAAGACTATCTGTATCAGAAAGATATGTACCTACCATTGAGCAGAAAAACAAAGAATTCGACGGGTATGAAAGACGTAGAATGGGAGATTCTCAATAGAAAGGAACTTGGAATAGTACGGTTGTGCCTCATAGCATCAGTGGCCTTCAATATTTTGAAGGAAACAACAACAGAGGGTTTGATTAAGGCGTTGGCAAAGTTATATGAAAAAACCTCGGCCTCAAACAAGGTATTTATTATGAAACGTTTATTTAATATGAAGATGTCGGAAGGTGGATTTGTTGCAGACCATTTAAATTATTTTAATACAGTTACTAGACAGTTAAGTTCTGTAGGGGTAAACTTTGATGATGAAGATAGGGCTCTTTTATTTCTACGCTCATTACCAGAAAGCTAAAATGGTTTAGTTATGGCCATCAGTAACTCTGTCTCTGGATCAAGTACTTTAAAGTTTGATGATGTTGTCAGTGCTATCCTTAGCGAGGAAATGCAACAGAAAATCTCTGGTGAGACATCGGGTAATGCTTTGAGTGCAGAGTCTAGGGGGAGAAAAATGGAAAGAGGAAAGAGCTCAGGATATCGCAGTAAATCAAGGAAAGGAAGATCCAAGTCTATATCGGGGATAATGTGCTAGAAATGCGGAAAGAAAGCACACCTGAAGAAAGACTGTAGATCTTGGAAGGGAAAAGAAGGAGATGCTCAACAAGAAAAAAATCATGAAGCAAATGTGACAGGTGATGTGTTACAAGATTCCTTGATTCTTTCTTTTGAAAATGTTACTGATTCTTGGGTAGTAGATTCATGTGATTCATTCCATGCCACACCCGATAAGAAATATTTTCATGACTATGTTCAAGGAGATTTTAGACAAGTCCGTTTGGGTGATGATAAATCCTGTAATTTTTTTGGAATGGGTAAGTTTCTTGTAAAACAACAAAATGGGAACCAATGGATATTAGAGGAGGTAAGACATGTTCCAGATCTGAAGAAAAATCTGATTTCAATAGGGCAGTTAAATGGTAAAGGTTGTGTGAATACTTTCACAGATAAAACCTGGAAGGTCACCAAAGGAGCCCTGGTAATAGCAAAAGGCAAAAAGGTTGGTACATTGTATTTATGCAATGGTATTTCTAAATCTGTTAATGCTTTGACTTCCAAAGGAGAAGATGCAACATTATGGCATCATAGGCTGGGACACATGAGTGAGAAGGGGATGAAGATCCTTCACTCAAGAAATTTGTTGCCGAGTTTGAAGAATGTTGATTTGGATTTCTGTGAGAATTTAATTTATGGAAAACAGAAGAGAGTCATATTTCTCAGAGTTGGGAAAGAAAAGAAGAGTGAAAAAATAGAGCTTGTGCATACAAATGTATGGGGACCTGCCCAGGTATCATCTCTCGGTGGCTCTCGTTATTATGTTACTTTTATTGATGATGCAACTAGAAAAACTTGGATTTATTGTATTCAGAATAAATCTGATGTATTTGATACTTTCAAGAAATGGAAAGCTTTGGTTGAGATTGAGACAGGAAAGAAGTTGAAGTTTCTCAGATCAAACAATGGAGGTGAATATTGCAATAAAGAGTTTGATTGGTACTGTTTAGAGCATGGAATTGGCAGAGAGAAGACAGTTCCAAGAACACCACAAGAAAATGGTGTGTCAGAAAGGATGAACAGAACAATCATGGAGCGTGCAAGGTGCTTGAGATTGCATGCATGACTGCCTTTACAATTTTGGGCAGATGCTGTAGATACTACTGTTTATCTTATAAATAGAGGGCCTTCAAGTTCCTTGGATGGTGGTATTCCAGAGGAAGCATGGACAGGTAAAAAGGTAAACTACTCTTTTTTAAAGCCTTTTGGTTGTGAGGCCTTTGTCCATATTAATAAAGAAAATAAAACAAAGCTTGAGGAAAAATCAAAGAAATTTACCTTTATTGGATATGGTGTTAATGATTTTGGTTATCGCTTATATGATTATGAAAATCACAAAATCATTAGGAGCATAGATGTAATATATAATGAAAATGTATTGTATAAGAATCAGTTACAGGAAAAGGAATAGGAAAAATAAAAAAAATAATACACAGTTCTTGATGAGATCACAGAAAAAGTAAAGGTGCCTGAAAATAATAATAATCAACAACCACAACAACAACAACCACCACAACAACGACATGCACCTAAAACACCTAAAATCGGTGTCAGAAGATCTACCAGGATAAGTAGACCCCTTGAACGATACTCTCCTTCATTGTATTTTTTATTGTTGACTGATTCTTGTGAACATAAATGTTATGAAGAAACAATGTAGGTTGAAACCGGGAAGAAGTGGGAGCTAGCCATGGAAGAAGAGATGGACTCCTTAATTCATAACCAGACTTGGGACTTAGTCAGGTTGCCTGTAGGTAAAACTACATTATAGAATAAATGGGTTTACAGGCTGAAGGAAGAAGATGGAGGAAAACAGAGGTACAAAGCTACAATTGTGGTGAAGGGGTTTGCACAAAATAAAGGTATTGATTTTGATGAAATATTGCCTCATGTTGTTAATATGACTTCAATAAGAACTATTTTAAGTCTTGTAGCAGCAGAAGATTTACATCTTGAATAGTTAGATGTAAAGACAACATTTCTCCATGCAAATTTGGAGGAAGAGATCTATATGGATCAACCAGAAGGATATGAGGTCAAAGGGAAAGAGAAATTAGTGTGCAGGTTAAATAAGAGCTTGTATGGCCTAAAACAGGCTCCAAGGTAGTGGTATCTAAAATTTGACAAGTTGATGTCTGAACAAGGTTATACTAGATGTCACTCTGATCATTGTGTTTATCTGAAAAAGAAAAATGATGGCAGCTATATTATATTTTTATTGTATGTAGGTGACATGCTTGTTGCAGGGTCTAACATGCAGGAAATAAATGTTCTCAAAAGAAAATTGGAAAATTCCTTTGCAATGAAGGATTTGGGAGCTACCAAAAAAATCCTTGGTATGAGAATAACTAGAGATAGAAAAAATTGCAAATTAACATTATCCTAGAATGAGTACATACAAAAGGTGTTGAAAATATTTAATATGTAGAATGCAAAACTAGTTAGTACACCTTTTGCTAGCCATTTCAAACTTAGTAAGGAGATGTTCCCCAAGACCCAAGAAGAAATGGACTACATATCTAAAGTTCTATATGCATCAACAGTTGGAAGCTTAATGTATGCAATGGTCTACACAAGGCCTGATATTGCACATGTAGTGGGAGTTGTAAGCAGGTACATGAACAATCCAGGAAAAGAACATTGGATGGCAGTGAAATGGATTCTTAGATATTTGATAGGTACCACAAATAAAGCATTATGCTTTGGTGGTTCAAACATTGATCTACAGGGATATGTTGATGCAGATAAGGAAGGTGATAGAGATAACAGGAGGAGCACTACAGGATATGTATTTACTGTAGGTGGAACAACTATTAGTTGGGTTTCAAAATTCCAAAGTCTTGTTGCACTTTCAACAACAGAAGCAGAATATGTTGCTACTATAGAGACTAGTAAGGAAATGATTTGGTTACAAAGGTTTGTGGATGAATTGGGTAAGAAGCATGATATTGGCATGTTATACAGTGATAGCCAAAGTGCCATTCATCTTGCAAAGAACTCAGCATTTCATTCCAGGACTAAACACATACAGCTCAAGTACCATTTCATATGGTCAGTATTGGAAGATGGATAGTTGAAGCTGGAAAAGATACACACTAGCCAGAATCCTGCAGATATGCTAACAAAAGTTGTAACCAGGGAGAAATTGAGAACATGCTCAATTTCAATTGGTCTTCAAGGATGACGATGAAGATGAGAAATAGCTAGGTCCAAAGAGGAGTCATTTTCCAACCAATGAAGCAGTGGTGGAGTTTCTACAATCAGTCTCCAAGTGGGAGATTGTTGGGTGTGGAGCCTGATTATCTTGTTTATTTTGTATCATAGTGTTGGACCCCTGTACCTTAATAGGTGCGGAAAATCCGCCCGTAATTAAACGTTTCCTGGGGGGTCTGGGGGGGCGGCTACAACTTTATGGAGCCCCCCCACCCTAGCGGGGTGTTTCAGGGGTAGTGCCCCTAAAGCTAAAAACAAATGTAAAATTACCTTGTAAAAGTATAGTAATTTCTAGTCAATCTGGGCTGTTCATTAGGCAGATGATCTGACAGTAGAAGTTATGTTTATTTTAGGGTTTTTTTCCTAGAAGGAAACCCCTCACTTTGTATGAGGTTATTGTATTGCGGCTGTGGATTGTATGTATTCTCAGAGTGAGAAACATAGACGGAGACTGTGAGAGAGAATAAAGGATATTACAACGGATCTATTGTAGGTTGTGTCTCTTCATTTTGCTGGATAATAGAAAGGAAGGTCTGGCTGTTCGGGGTGGACGTAGCCCAAACTGGGTGAACCACGTATATATGTGTCTCTATGGTTTTATGTGTTTTGTGTGCTTTTGTTTTCTGCATATTTTATGTCTTGCATTGCTTTGTAATATATATAATTTTCTAACAATATATGGTGGACCCTTTGTACTTGTTGGGTATCAATCACTCAACAAGAATTTTTCAGGAGCTACATTAGATCCTCCTTCTTTTTAGATTTCCCATTGTTCTTCTAAAATCCCATCTTATTTATTGTGAGTTAGTTTAGGTTCTACTGCCCAAACCATGGAATTTTCACAAGTTTCCATTTCTTAAGTGCCATCAACATTTGAATCGCAAGTTAATATTTTATCTGGTAGTGGAGGTATCCATCAACAAACCCCAATTAGATCTTAATTTCTAGATGGGGGGGAACTGTGAAAAATCCTAAACCAGAAATCCCTATTACAAAAAATTCATATTATTTCTTCTACTTGATTAATCATGCAAATTATTTACTGTGTTCTACAAGTAAATGCTGAAGAAAATACACTGCAACCTTCACTATGTTAGGGTCCTATAATAATAGGGATCATAATTTTGAATTGACTATGTTTAGTCTTGTAATATTGTAGATAACTTTGCTTTCTGCAAATGTTTTCCCATATTAAAAAAATGAAAAGAGGGTAATTCCTAAAAGAAAAGTTAAAGGATCAGAAGAAAAGAAGATAAAAAAAAGAATATAAAGTATGAATCCCACAAAAAGAAACAAAATAAGATCTTGAGATTGTTGCACATTCAAATGCCACTACTCTTAGTTTACTTTATGAAAATAAAATTTGTGTGTAGCTTGTCAAAAATGCCACAATTCATGATGATCATATAGTTTAATCTAGATTCATTCATGCTTTCAAATTTCATGTAATGATAGTTAGTGAATAAAGATCTGGCCAAACCATTTAATCTTGGCAGATCAGTATTTAAGTAGAGAATAAAAATCAGCTCATCAGTTTAATTTGAGCCATTGTAATTTATAAGGTTAGAAATAGGTTAGTTTGCTTATCAAAAGAAAATAAAAGGGTCAGAAAGCTCAAATGCACCCAATAAATTAAGTAAAAAATGTTAGGGTAAATAAAGGGTAGGTAGATTACTTTCACAAGTAATGAAAGGCATCAATTGGTTCATCTCGTATCACTAATATCCTCCTAAATCCCCTTCCCCTCACTAAAATCCCTATTTCCACTCTTGGAAGTCATTTCCCCTTGTAAAAAAACCCTTTCCCCTTCATAAATCCCCTTTCCCTAGTTAAAAAACCATTTATATCACTAAATCCCTTCCCGTTTACTAACTCCCCTTTTCCATTTAAAACATGAAAAACCCATTTTATCCAAAGTTTTAAATGTTTAAAATATATTGGGCACCACTACAAAAACCCCTTCTCGATATTATTTTAACCCATTCCTAGTCTATTTCTAACATCCTTCCATCTTATACCACGACCCATTTATACTCATTTACCCCATATTATATTAATTTCCAGCTTTAATATATCCCTGGGTCCCACTTTACTTTAACCCCACATTATATTTCCTAACCCATCTCTTATATAAATCCCCTCCACTTTAATATATTACTCCCTAATCCCATCTATTATTAAAAACTTCACATATATATTATATCACTTCGTATATACAATCCCAAGCCCCACCTATCAAAACACCCCAACTCCTTCATCCGCCCAATCCATCCGATTAGATCCAATGGCCAATAAGAGCTTTCGCACCCTCGACAGTCCAAATTTTAAAGCCAAGGGGGGGCGGGGGGTACGAAATGGGTGGCTTCACATGCCCGCCCATTTTCCATGCGACAGTCTCATATTATATCTCATACTTCATCCTAAAACAACCTAACAACTTTCTGCGATGCAATAAACTACCATACCACCTTTTCACTATGTGATGAAACCACCATTTATGTTTGAAAATTAAACTCCCATGCCATTGCAATTAAAAAAATCTTAAAAGTAACAAACCCCCTCTTTATCGTTAGTTGTTTATTTTCTGTTTAATTGCAAAAAAAGAGCCAAAAGAATCATTGCTGACTTAGAATTGAAACCTTTGCAGACCAAGAAATCCCTTGCTGCCTCCTGGACCTCTGCAGACCAAAATCATCATTTCACAGGTAATCCTAAATACCCGAAGCCATCAATTTAAGCACAAAAAACTTATAAATGTATAAATTAAACAATTCAATGGCCTCCAAGAGTATAAAATCTGTGAACCCTCTGCAACCCCCTATGATAGATATTGAACATGCCCCCATAACCAATAAAGACTTCAAAATCAGTGATAACATCACTGATTTTAACCTTCTAGAGCTCCACTGCTAGAGCCATGAAAAATTAATAGAACATGCTCATGGTATCCACCTCTGGGACTGAAACCTACCCAGGTACATCTTCCCACAGACCTTTCAGTTTCTAGAAATCATCAGACTCTACCAGATCAATTATTTTCCCAATGAAAGAGCTCTAGTAACCCCAAACCAAGAGATTTTATTCAAAATCACTGCACAATCTATAAATCAAATGTTACAGATCCAACCAAAGCCTGATGAAGTCCCATTATCTATTGAAATCCTCATTGAACTCTACCGGAAGCTAGACTTCCCAAAAAGATTCCAAATATTCCAGACCTTCCTTCCTCCATCAGTTGAAACCCCAAAACGTAATCCTCCATACTCAGCTTCCATATTTTCAGAGAGAACCAGACAGATTATCACAATGTTGTTATGTATTTTGGGTATTTCAATGATGAATATGTAGATGCATCTATCTTAGGTTTTCTATCCATATTCTACCTAGGTCAAGCTCCATCTTCAACCTTCAACTTTTCCAAATACATATCAGATGCAATCGATGACCAACTGGTCAAATTACCATAGGAAGGAGTATTTAAATATTCATCAGTTTTGTTCCATTTGTTCTTATATTTCCAATCAGAAAGGTTTTTAGTTAACCTCCAGAAACTAATCATAGAGGGTAACCCCCAATCTGTTGTCTTCTATACATCCTTAATCAGAAAGGATTCCACAGAATTCAGCTATAAAGACTTCATTGATTCATTTTTTTACCCAGTTGTCAATATGCTAAGTAGTAGCATTCAGCCTAGAGTCAGTGAAGAGATAAATAAAGTATTGCAGTTGTCAGATCACATTAGAACAAGTGACTGGTATTTATACCATAATCATACAGAAATTAGGGTGTACAGAAGCCAACTCACTCCTTAAAAGCTTCCCAAATACCTCCCAATGAGGTTATTTGCATTGGAATACATAAGAAAAATCCTAAATTCAGATGAAGTTAATTTCTTTTCAACAAAGAAGAAAACTAAATTTAAAATCAAGAACCAGTTAGGGCCTTTTATTTGCAATAATAGGAATGATGGTCAGCAAGCAGATAAGTGTTTACAAGATTTCAAGTTCAGTAATAATTTCAAATGGAAATATGATCTCTTGGGAGTCATAATTAAGTTAAGAATCAAATTCAAATTGACCCCTTTTGTTCATGAGTCAAAGTCTGAAGTTGAAAAGTATTCCACCCAGCCAGAGTGGTTGGAAAATACTTTACAAGAGGTGGATAAGAGTGTTTATACTAGTTCCACCCTACACACAACAACCCCACAAGACAAGAATGCAAAGAGAGCAAGAGAAGAAGGCTCTTATTCTGTAGAGACTACTTCTGATACAAAATTCAAGTTAATGTACAGGGAAAAGGCAAAACTGAATCCAGTGGTAGAGACAATTGAGATAATTGATGCAGTGGACATCATTGATATAGATATAGTTGTCAGAGATAATGCACCTCCCACCATTTCAGAAGAAACACATCCACCATCAACCTCCAGTGCACAAATCATTCAGAAACAACATAGTGCAAAGGTTTCATCATCAAGAAAACCAGTGGATAAAGAGAAATATATAATTGATAAATATAAAGAAATCAAAATCAAGAATGAAGCATTGAAAGTTGTAACTTATGCCCAGTACTGGAAGAAGACTCCTAGTGACCAAAATAGGTTACTTTCAACTTTTAATTACAAGACTAGAAAGATGCAAATGACATTTTTGCAGCCAACAGTGCAGGCTCTGAAATCATTAGCAGATTAAAATAAAATAGCCTTTGAAGTTCTTGCTAAATATGTGCATCCCATAGACCAGATTGAGTTTCATAAACAAGTCGGAAAAATGATCTATTCCACTATGAAAAATAGGGATTTAAGTGTCCAAAAACTACAGAATTCTCTAGAAAATATCAGAACATATTTGAAGCAAGAGAAATCTTATTCACAGGCAAAGGATAACAGGATTAAATCACTTGAAGAATTGATCATGGAGGTTGGATATGATCCAAAGAATATCAAAGTAGTAGAAGAACTTATCAAGAAGAAGAATGTAGACATAGCTGCATTGAAGAAAAAGCTGAAGTTACCCACAATAGAACATCCAAAAAATAAAGAAGTTTTGCAGAATGAAAATAAGAATGATGAAATGATGAATCTCGTCATTCAGTTGACAGCTCAATTGAAAGAGATGGAAATTGAAATGGACAAATTAGTGAATGAAAAGGAGGCTAGCATGGAACTAGTTCCAGTCACTGCCATTCCTATAGCTTCAACATTAGCTTCAGTGGCTACATCAGTCCCAACTACTACAACAATTCCAGTCACAACATAAGTTCCAACAATTACACTAGCAACAACATCAGCCCATCCCAATGATGAGGTAGGTAAATTGATTAAATCAATGCAGGATATGTCAATAAAAACTATTGATATCAATAGGCTTAAAGAACAAGTAACAACTTTAGAAGATGAAAATAAATTGGCTCAGGTAATGTATAAATCAAAATCACAGAAAGAAAACAGATTAACTAATAGAATTCATCAATTAGAAAAGGAATTATCACTGAAAGAGCCACTAGCCTAAGAAAAAAAAATTTGTGGGCCAATATTTGAACAGAAAGAATTGGTAAAGGAGGCTAGTGATGCAATCCAAAAGGTCAAGGAAGAACTTGGAAAGAAACTAGAGGAAGCCGCTGAGATAATAAAATTCCTCAATTATAAAAAAAGGCAGGAATTGGAAGAAATTTATATAACAGATAGAATAGAGAATATCTTAGAGGTGAAGAAGGTGATTTCCAAGAGAAATCTTATGATACAACTTGAAGATAAATGCCAAACAACGAAACTGGTAGTAAACAGATTCATGAACAAATTTGATGTTTTGAGGCAGAAAGGTTCGCCTAATCCATTGGAAATCAATGATAAATTGATGAGGCATGAAGACTATGATAAAAATATCAAGGAAGTAGCGAAAGAGACTTCCAACAATTCAACAAAGAAAGGAGTTCCTATAGGCAAAGTGCTCCTTCAGAATTTGGAAAACTACTTTTACCTACATCATGAGATAAATCACCTTTTTGTGAACAAGCCTACATTTTCCAAGTACACTGAGGCAAATGAGATTTACAGGAGGATGGTAAAAATTAAAATTTTAGATGAGGAATCCTAGGAAAAATGGTATGATTTACTATGACAGGTAGAAGTAAAAACAAGCAAAAGAGAAGTCAGGTTAAAGAGTAAATAGAGCAGTGAAGTAAAAGAAAATTCACAGAGTTAAAGAGAAGACAAATGAAAGATAGAGTTAAAGGAAAAATTCAAGTGAAATACAATGTGAAAGACAAGCCAGTAAGAAAAAAAACCAGCGTAAAATACAACAAAATATCAAAGAAACA
Organism: Pinus albicaulis; assembly: GCA_034641835.2. Taxonomy (NCBI): domain Eukaryota; kingdom Viridiplantae; phylum Streptophyta; class Pinopsida; order Pinales; family Pinaceae; genus Pinus; species Pinus albicaulis. The sequence continues at coordinate 976,727,177 of CM076571.1, read as the reverse complement.
AATAAAAAATCAATAAAACAGGGACAACTTGCATTCAGTTAATAGGTGTCTCTATCTTCTTGCATGAAGATATTTATTTTCCTTAATTAAATCCTAATCAGTTGATAGGATATTTTGCATTAAGCTTTGTATAAATACTTCATCAATTCAAAGTAGTGAGCGTGGATTCCTGAATATTTCTATAGTTGAATTGATCTACTACCTGAGGGTTTTATTGTACCATTTCCAAGTTGATGGATAGGACAAGTAATAAAGGCATTGATTTACAGGATTCATGTGTTGAGCCACTTTAGTGAAGTATTTTCAATCGTTCATGTTTATTTTCTTAAGTATTCCATAAACTTGCATGTTTTCTAAGTTTAATGTTGTAACAGTAATTTTATTACATAACTTGTTTAAATACACTTTGTTTTGAACTGTTATTCATTTTCATGTTTTCTTCTGAAATCCAGATTAGAGAATCCTTAATTTCACTCCAATCTCGATTGGCATCTTTCAACTCCCTTCATTATCCGTTTTAAGGAATCCTTAACTTCTCCTTGATCTCGATTGAAAACCACTTCACCATTTAGCCTTTAAAGATCTGATTTTGCTCAACTACCTTGCCCTGCAACACTTCCTTTATAACTTGATTCTGTTATGTTAATTCTTGATATATTGATTCCATATCCCAATGGAAAATAGACAGGCACCTATCCATATAAATCAGTAATTCCAAAAAAAAAATCAAATCAAACCAAATTAAGCATACATAAGTAGCCTAAAACCAATTAAATCAACAAAGTTAAATCATTAATAGAGAGCCCTCTCTGAGAATTAGGAAGGCTAGATCCTAATCTCCAAAAGTGGTTGACAGTTAGCTCTAATATTTCTTTAAACACACATAACAACCCTAGGAAATTTTGGAGAGATAACACACTACATAAATAAGCTACAGAAAGATAAACGGGGAAACAAGATCTGAGCAAGAAGAAAACTAAACACACATAACACCATTATTTTTGGTCTAAGTCCCGAGAATGGGAAAACTGAAGCAACAACTCAGGGTTTGATGTTATTAAGTAGTAATTTATGAGTACAATTCTTCAGATGCCCTGACTAGAAATCCTATACAGAGATCTAACTAAGCAAAAATTTGGTGAGATGATTTCACCCCATCACTGGAATATTTGGCACTTATTTATGCAAGAGATGAGCCTCTATGATGTCTCTAAGTAGTACTGTGTCACACCTACATAGTCACTACTACTCAGAATACGCTGCACCTCGACTGATATCTTTGCTATCTAGAAAATTCAGCTCTTTGGCCTCCCAGTCTCACACCTTGGCTCCAGCACTAGATCTTAAATGTTCCCCAATAGAAATATAGACTCCCTCTGAAGCTCTGCAGTTCCTCTGCATGGCTCTATGTTGCCTCTCTGAACTATGCTTTGCCCTCTCTGCCTTGCAATATCTGGATCAGGAAAATCTCCAACCGGAAAATTATTTGTGCCCCTCTTTGCAAGAATCAACTCGATCAATATTATCCGCTCCAAATCACTGATCACTTGAGAAATTCGATATCTAGACTCTCTCGGTGTATTTTCAAAATTCCCATCAAGTAATTCTTATAATATTCTCGTTGAGATTTCAACGACTGAGATTAAATCGTTAATCAACAACTAAGATTAACTTGACTTGATCTGCACCATTTTCTAGAAGATTCACACCCTGTTTTATTAATATCCTTTAATTATTTTAATTCCCTAAGTTTAGACTTAGGCTCCCATTAAAAATAATTAATTATTTTAATAAAACAAAATTCTAGTGGAATTTCCCAAAACAATTTCTGGGTTCTTTGGAATACATGTGTCTAAGCCTCCTTGCAAAATTTAAGACTTAGAGCACATCTGACGCTACCAAAAATCAACACCCCCTCTTAGCAAGGAATGTTCTCTAGTAATGCATCATGTTGAAGCATTATACTGATTCTGTAACATCTCCCTCTACGTTGTTGATATCTGACCATGCGTACTTCTTCCAACTACTACTACACTACAACTATGTTTCTTATGCAATCGAAAAATAGCCCAAATCTGAACTAAGTGTTCAACATGATGTATCTGGTGCTTAAGATCTAATTGCTGCTAGACTCTACGCTAACCCCCTGAAGTTGTTGCGATGTTGTTGAATCTGCGTTGTGCCTTCCTGCATTATTGTCAACTCTTCTTTGTGCTGTTAAGACTATGGTTCTCTCTATCCACTGCGTTGTCACTCTGGAATTCCTCTGCACCAACTCACACTCGTCCATCCTGCTATTGGTGATTTTTGGATCCTATAGCAAGGTATTGATCCTTGAGATGGACTACTCAAGGATGCTTCCCATCTGTAGTTCTTTTGAACTATAACTCTACATCACCCCAATTATCCCCAGGAGATATGTGGGCAAGCATCATGAACTCTTCCTCCTCGATCCTCGCAGTTTCAACCTTCGAATCATGTTTCTCTTCCTTGTCCTTATTTTTGAGAGGAGACTGAATAGCTTCATTTATCCAGGTGGATATTGGTGGCCACCCATCTATTCTATTTGGACCTGCACCATTAGTTCTTTCATTTTCTTCGTTTCAACACCACTTACTGTTTTTAACAGGTTTTTGGGTCCTGAACTTCTGAAGCCATTTGGAGGCCCTAATGATCCATGTGGATATTGGTGGCCACCCACCTACTCCATTTGAACCCCCACCATCGGTTCTTTCAGTTTTTCAATTTTGGCACAACTTACTATTTTTAGCAGTTTTTCGAGTCCTGAACTTCTAGAGCCGTTTTGAGGCCCTAAACAACATTTTTTGGGAAAAATGAGAGCAACATGGGCCCATGAATTGATTCTTTTCACATCAAAATTTGTAGTCCTCAGATAGATATTTCTAATGAGGTATGGTGAACATGAAATGAAGATCGTATGCCAAAGTTACGTCCCCGAGAAGTTGAAACACCAATTTACCCAAACGAGGCCCATAGTTTTGGCGCTTCATCTCCTAGGGTTAGGGTTTTGGATGTTGAGCGTTTTCCATTGTTCCTCAATAATAAATAGGCCGTCGAGCCTCATTGTAAGAAATTTTAGAGGCATGTAGCCACCACATTTCTTCTTAGAGATAAGCTACCGTCGCTCTAGCTAGTTTATTTCCATTATTTCTATAAACATATTTCAGTTATTTTATATTAATGAAATGAAGTATTATTTCCACTGCATCTCTGTGTTTCTTTCTATTTCTATATTTTATTTAATTCCTACATAAATCCAGATCAGTGGCATCAAAGTGGTCAACTCTTTCTCTATTTTTCTTTGCATGTCCCCAACGAGGTCAAGGTATAAAAATTTAGGGCTCGATCTGGTTAAACCCTTGCAATATCAGCCTCACAAGATCCAATGAACTCCCATGGCAGAAGAAAATAAAGACGAGGGAGAAGGATATTATATCAAAATATTTTTCGAGGATGGTGTCAAGAAACAACAGAATGTGATGATGGATAACTTTTCTTAGATCCTTCAACGATTGCCCACCTACGGCGCATCTGTATCCAACAACCACTCTGGAGGCACCACTCCCTTCATGGTACATGTAAGATTTGACATTCATGTATTTCAAGGCTAGATAGATGCGTATGTCATAGATATATGGTTGAATTTTCTAGAAGGGTATTTCTCGGTCCATGATTTTTCCGACCGAGAAAATATTATTTTTGCACTCCTCAAAGCCGCCCCCCATGACAAAGACTAGTGGGAAACCTATTGTGCGAAAAAGGACGAGGGGGCACCCTATCTGTTCTCGTTCACAGCCATTTGGAATTCGTTCTGAGATGGAATCAAGGAAAAATATTACCACGTGGGGAGCTATGAGGACAAGTACATCCAATGGACCACACTGCGACATCAAAGGGATCAAGATGTGCACGAACTGGCGAATTTGTTCCATACCCTGCGCACAAAGTTAGGTATTAAATATTTGGAGAGAAATTTGGTGCTCAAGTACTTTGGTTGCCTACATAGACACATTTATTAGGAAATGGAGTTCCTCGACATTACCTCGCTTGTCATGGAATATCACTATGCCGCCAAGATTGAGTAGAAATTTAAGCATAAGAAGCAAGACTTTGGATCCGTGAATCCAAAGCTAGGGAAAGGCGCCCCCGAACCACATAAAAAAGGGGTAGATCCAAAGTGGGGTGGCTCATAACACCACCAAAAATCCAAATAAGGACACAGGGAAGTGGTGTGAATTCCATAATAGCCCCACTCACAGCACAAACAAGTGTCGAGCCAAACAGTCACTGGTCACCGAACTGAAGGCACCCGGATTAGATGCATGTTCTGATCCTAAGCTAGAACCAGAAAAGGGAGATGAAAAAGGGAAGAAAATCATTGATGCAAACCATAGTGCCATTTTTCCCACCACCAAGCTCTAGAAGGAGGATCCTAAGGATTTAGAGGAGGGGGAGTCCCTCTTCCATTCGCAGATGTGGGTGAAGGGTTCTCCACTGCAATTTTTTGTCGATAGCAGAATCCAAAAGAAAATCATTTTAGCAGAGGTTGTGAAGAAGTTGAGCCTACTAACCATACAACACCTACAACCATATACCATCAGGTGGCTTCACCCAAGAAGAGATCTGCGTGTCTGCCCACAGTGCTACCTTCCGTACAGCATCAAGCCATTCATTGATGAGGTATTGTGTGATGTTGCTCCTCTTGATGTAACTGATGTATTATTGGGCCAACCATATTTGTGGAGGTGACATGCTATGTATGATTCTAGACCTCGTTCTGTTGTTACTACTTTGGGAAATAAATTGTACAGGATACTAGAGGTAGTACCGCCTCCTGCCATCTCCTTGACTATTGCAAAAAAACGCAGTAATATTGTTTCCCAAACCATGAAATTTATTTTCCTTACAACTTGCTCATATGGAAAGAATAATATTATGGCCATAGCCTCAAAACAGGGCTCCCCTGCGTGGCTGCAGCAGATGGACAAAGTCATGGAGGAATACGAGGAATTTTTCTCCTCATCCACAGAGGCTCGTCTACACTGTCAGGACAAGCACTCCATCAATATGATCCCCAGTGCACCACCGCCTAATATTTCCATACATAATTTGATTACAAATACAAAATCCACACATGTACTATCTGAGGAAACCAAATTTATTGAACGCATCCAGTAGGTCTGCTAGTAGGTCCACGACATCCTTGAAAAATCCAATACTAAGTTCAGCAAAATTTTCCTCATGGAGGAAGTTAGCACAATGGGGACCATTGCTTCTTAAGGAGGGAGGAATGATCTAGGTGGATATTGGTTTCCACCCACCTATTCCATTTGGACCTGCACCATCAGTTCTTTCAGTTTTTCAGTTTTAGCACCACTTACTATTTTTAGTAGGTTTTTGGGTCCTAAACTTCCAGAGCCGTTTGGAGGCCCTAATGATCTAGGTAGATATTGGTGGCCACCCACCTATTCCATTTGAACCCCTACCATATGTTCTTTCATTTTTTCATTTTCGGCACAACTTACTATCTTTAGCAGTTTTTTGGTTCCTAAACTTCTGGAGCCGTTTTGACACCCTAAATAACGTTTTTTGGGAAAACCGGGAGCAACATGGGTCCATGGACCATCATTTTTCACATAAAAATATTTATTCATCAGATAGATATTTCTAATGAGGTATGGTGCACGTCAAAAGGAGATCATATGCCAAAGTTATGTCCCCAAGAAGTTGAAACACCAATTTACACGAATGGGGCCCATAGTTTTGGCACTTCATCTCCTAGGGTTAGGTTTTTGGATGTTGAGGGTTTTCCATTGTTTCTCAATAATAAATAGGCCCTCAAGCCTAATTGTAGGATATTTCAGAGGCATGTAGCCACCACATCTCTTCTTATAGATAAGCTACCATCGCCCTAGCTATTTTATTTCCATTTTTTCTGTAAACATATTTCAGTGATTTCATATTAATGAAATGAAGTATTATTTCCATTGCATATCTGTGTTTATGTCTATTTCTGTATTTAATTGTGTTCCTGCATAAATACGGATCATTTATGACCCATCTCACCACACTTGAAACATTTGATCTTTAAGACGTCCTTTTTCTTCCTCTATTGCTCCTTCTGCCTCTTAGATGTAAGGGTTGCATTATCATCCTCCTCCATGGGCTTCATTCCACTATTGTTGCTGCCATCAAGTTTACACTTGATTAATTCTCTCCTCATCTCTTCCTATTGAATATATTCCCACATTCCTTCCCAATCCGACAACTTCTCTTTGCCCAAGATACTCTGGACAAAGACTTTATATTCTTCGAAAATGAAATTTAGAGAAAATCTGGCCATCTCTATGGCATGAGGCGCTGACCCTATATTTTCCAGCTGATGTTGAACCTCCTGAAGCTTTTCAAGTAAATATTTTATGTGTTCTCCCTCCTACATCCTAGTGGACCACATATTTTCCTCCAAGAACATATTTTGCTACTCCGAGGACCCCTAGTATAGCGTGGCCAATGCATTCCACATCTCCTTGGAAGTACCTTTTCCAGAAATATGTGAGACAATGTTATCCCTCACTCCATCAAGGATCAACCATTTTGCCTTTGCCATATTATTCTTTAAGGCTATCGACGAATATGCATCTACATATTCAACCACCGCACTATTGATGAAGGCCTTGAGTTCATGCTCATCCAAAAGGAAAGAGATCCTTGTCATCCATATCACATTGTTAGAGGCACCCTCCAACTTATCCTTATCATGCAACCCAGTAGTTTCCATCTCACCCAACTAGATATTAAACTCATGCCTCTAACTCTTTGTGCATTTGTCTCTATGCACTCCCTACTGGAGTAAGATAAATAAATATCGATCTCATTTCTTTTGCACGGGAAATCATAATTTCTTTGTAAATAAATTTCTTGAGGTCATAATTCCCTTAGTATGCTTCTTCTTCCTTTATCTAGCGCTTTATGTACCAGAAACTGTTGCTATCATAAAACTATGTCCCCTAAGAAACTGGTATGCCCTGAATCTGCTTCGCTGATCCCTCTGCCGCTGAAAAATCATGAATTGGAAAGTCTTACCTCTCTGTCGACTCACTTAGAGAGATAATTTGTTGCAAATCTTTCCTTCATGGCTTAGACTGTGAAATCACTTAGGGATTTTATCTAATTCCTACGCATCACTTAGATTTTCCTCCTTTTCTTCAACGTTGAACTCTTAAGGACTACTCTCTTGCATCACCTGCACTTCTATAGAACCTCTGATACCATGTGAAGATCCTAAACTTGGAATCCCTCTTGTAGAAAACTGATATTACTTCTTCTACTTTATTAATCATGAAATTTATTTATAGTGTTCTACAAGTAAATACTAAAGTAAATACAATGCAACCTTCACTACATAAATAAACTGCGGAAAAATAAACATGAAAACAAGGTATGAGAAAGAAGAACACTAAACACACATGACACCATCATTTTTGGACTAAGATCCCCAAAAAAACCGAATACAGGAATACCAATGCAGCAGTTGAGGGTTTGATATTAATAAGAAATAATCTCTGAGTACAATTCTTTGGATGCCCTAATTTGAAATCCTATATAGACATCTAACTGAACAAAATATTGTGAGATGATCTCATCCCGTCACTGGAAGATCTGACACTAATCTACATTAGAGATGAGCCTCCGCGTTGTCTTTGCAGAGTATCTGTGCAATATTGTATCACACTTACGTAGTCACTGCATCATTGCTCCTAGGACTGCACTGTACCTCCTCTAATCTCTCTGTTAGCTAGAAACTTTATCCCTTTGGGCTCCCGGTATCAAACCCCGGCTCTAGAATTGGATCCTAACTATTCCCCAGTAGAAATATGGACTGCCTCTGAAGCTCTTTGTTGCCACTTAGTTGCCTTTCCATGGATTTTTTATGCCTCTCTAGACTAATCTTTGCCCTCTCTGCCTTGCACTCTCTGAATTGGGAAAATCTCCAACCAAAAATTTATCTTTTCCCCTCTCTACAAGAATCTCAGTCAACTCGATCGATATTCTGCATTTTTGAGCACTGCTCGCTTGAGAAATTCGATCTCTAGAATCTCTTGATGTATTTTTCAAATTCCCATCAAGTCCTTCTTATAATTTTTTTGTTGAGACTTCAGTGGCTAAGATTGAATCTCTAATCAACGATTAAGATTAACTTGACTTGATCTCCATCTTTTTCTAGAAGATTCACACCTTGTTTTTTTAGTACCCTTTAATTATTTTGATTCCCTAAGTTTATACTTAGGCTCTCATTAAAAATAATTAATTGTTTTAATAAAACCCAATCCATGTGGAATTTCCCAAAAGGATTTCTGGGTTCATTGGAATACATGTGTCTAAGACTCCCTGCAAAATTTAATACTTAGAGCACATCTGATGCTACCAAAAATCAATAGAAACCATACTACAAACCATATTTTTCTCTGAGAGGGAAACCTCTTGGAGGAACTTATCCTTCATATATAGGACCATCTATTAGAATAACCTATGCAACCCCTAATCAAATACCTCAGGTAGGTCAAATTCAACCTATTGTAACTCAACCCTTGATTGGTGTTCCATTCCTAGGAATGGGAGGCACTATTGTAACCCTTCTTTTGGTGCTTCACCCCATTTTTCTTCTATTCAAACTACTCAGGTTACTCCTAAAGTGTTTGCTTATCAACCTGTGTAAACCATTGGTCAAACTACACCTAAGACCCATGTTCAAAAACATGTTTTGAATACTCCTCAAATTCTTATTCAACATCTTATTCTAAGTACTCTGCAAAATTCTGCTCAACAAACCATTCCAACTACACCTCAAACACTTGTACAAACTTGACAAAAAATGACTATTTAACCTTAATTAGCAGTCCAAAATCCTATGTAGACGTTACCTTGAGAAATTTTGTATCAACCTAGTCCAACTATACCTCAAATCCTTATAGTTAAAATTGTCTAGGCGATTCTGAAGATTCCCTCTGGTCAAATTACACCGGTGTATCTCAAATTCCATATCAAGGTCAATATTATCCAGGTCAACCTATTCTAGTTCAATCTCAAATACCTTTCCAGGGTTAGTTATTTGTAGGTCAACATTTCCAAGGCTAACCCTTTCAAAGTCAAACTTTTCAATGTCAACCCTTCCAGGGACAACCTTTTCAAGGATATCCATTTAATACAATTCAACCTGGTATGGTTTCCCCTAGATACTCTAGTATAATAGAAAATAGACCTTATCCTCAAGGTTATCAATATTCTCAACAAAATTTTAACTGGTAGTTACCTGTCATTGTAACTCTTGATTTACCAGACTTATCCTGGCTCACTAATGACCCAATTTATCATTATCCTCTTTGGCTATGGATTCGAGCTAAGTTACCAAAATATATCCCTAAGTTTGATGGAAAACCTAACGAAGACACATCAAATCATGTCATAAATTATCATTTGTGGTGTTCCTTGAAATCCTTGAATGATTATTCTATTCATTTACATATTTTACAAATAACTCTTACATGTTCTGCAACAAAATGGTATGTTGAGTTACCACGTTCATCTTTTCATAACTTCAATGCCTTAGCAACATATTTTTTAACACATTTTTAGTTACTGATTCATTATGAGACAGATATTGATCTTGTAACCTCTTTAAAGCAGTCAAACTCTACTCATGTACTTTATCATATACATGAGTAGAGATTTCATCATCGACTAGTGAAATTTTATATACCATTCAAATATTAGTTGAGTGGTTTATTAGAATTTTACTTCCTACTATTAAAAAATATGTTTCTAAAGGAGGGGTTGTTATTGAAACACAAGTTATTGCCCGTGCCCTATACTTAGATCTAGTTTATTCACATTCTTGCACATGATACCAAAAAATAATAATTCACCTTACCCTTCAAACATCGTTCCATCAACCTCCACAGGATCAAAAAATGTTGATCATGAGGTTCATTTTGTTATTTTGCATTCAACAAATAAACCCTCCAGACACTCTAATATGAAGTCTATTCCTATTGTTTCTAGTCAAAATTCACCCTCTCCTACTATTACTCCTATTACTTCCAATATTAATGCAATCCAATCCACAAATACTGGTAACTCTCAGCAAACTGGAAGTAAGAAAAAGGGAAAAGGTAAAAGAAAACACAATGCCCAACAACATGATAAACAAAATACTCAACCTCCTAAGGAAAAGTGCAAATCATGGTATCCTTGTCTTATCTATGACGATGAACATCATACCAAGGAATTTCCACATCATGCAAAATTAAACCACTTTATAAAAGGTACACCAAATGCACTGGTTGTTTTGATAGATCCTTTTCCCTCTTACGAAACTAAAATGGTGGGCCAAACATATTTCTTCTTCTTCCCAAAACTTTGTTGATATCATGATGATTTCTGCTCAATCTTCTCAAATTATAGTGGAAACAAGGTCCAAATACTATGGTTCTCAAAATCCTTCAAATTGAAGTGTTATTAATTAGCCTTCCACATTAGTCTTGCCTCCTTTTGATCCTCTACAGATCGATCGACTGGTTCCTAAAAAAATAACTCATTGTCCTTCTAAAGATGTTATTTGAAATTATTCTTATAATTTGCATGTTTGTGTGGGTCAAAATTATAATCTTTTTGAAGACTTAGCTCAAATTCCTTAAGGTGAGTTCTTGAAGTACTACAAGCGTGCCCAACCCAACAAAAAATATTGTTATCAGTTATTCGTGGTATTGATCCACTGGTATCTAACTTGATAATTTTTTACCTTAAGAATCATATACCTAGCTCCCACATCAACTGGAATTTCAGATTCCAGCTTTAGTTAAAAACAAATGAGTGTTTCTTATAGTAATTGACGAGGGATATTCTACTTGTATCATGTCTATTACTTGTTGGAAATATTTGGTCTCTCTGACACTTAATCAGTTGCCTACCACTTTGAAATCATTTGTTGGAAGAGGATTTAGACCCTATAGCATTTTACATGACTTACCCATGGAATTAGAGGGTAAAACGGTTGCTATCGAGGTAGAGGTCATTGATGCTCAGCTTGACTACAACCTTTTACTTGGTTAGATTTGGACCTATGCCATGTCTTCAGTATTCTCTTAATTGTTTCAAATGATACCATTTCCACTAGTAATATACCCTTTGTGGGAAAAAATCCTAGTTCTCATGAGAATGTCAGTGAGGGTCTGCTTAAAGGCTTATCATTAATGGGAACTTGTGGGCTCCCTCCACCTGATTTTCCTACCACGGGTGCACAAGTAAATATAATATTTTCTAGTACTGGTTCTTATGCTCCATGGATATTACCTACTAGAACTGATTATCAGATCTACAATGGTCGAATGCCACTTAGCCCAATTAAATCTGCTTATGAAGTGATCCATTTATCATCTACAAAAATTTCCACATCACATAACCATGTGAATCCATTAGTCGATGAATATTCTCAATCTTCATGGTTAATTTCTATGTCAAATCTAGGTCCGTTAGATTCTTTTTTCCCTACGAATGAAAGCATCATGGAGATAATTTCTTCATAGGAAAAAACATTGGATGATAATCATTATCATTCCTCTTTTATACTAAAATTAGAAGCTATTGAGAATAATTTTGATTCATTCTTTTCACCCGAGATAGTTGCACAACATCAAATTCCTCTTTCGATTTATGAGGCAAGTTTTGAAAAGAATTTAGGAGCTATATTTTCTATTATCCCAATTTACATCTCCGTAAAACTAGGAATTATTGAAAATGTTCACATAGGAGCCTATTGTTCTATGGAATAAATTCAAACTTACAATTCCCGATTTCGAGAATTCTGAGACATCTTCACTTGGACATATGAAGAAATGCCTGGAATTGATTCAAGTATTGTTGTATGAAATTAAAACATATTTGGATGCCAATACTGTTAGAAAAGTATTATGTATGGTGCATCCACCAATAGTTGTTGCTAGAAAGATAAGGTTGAAAAAATTCTAAAATCTACTTGTATATACCTTGTTCCTTCCACCAACTATGTTTCCAATATCGTCATGGTTACAAGGAAGCAAGGTACCATAAGAGTGTGCTTTGATTATAGAGATAACATTAAAGCTTATCGAAAATATAATTATCCAACTCCTTTCACCGACCAAATAGTCAATGATTACACCAGATGAGATTTTTTCATTTATGGAAAAATTTTCCAGATATAATCAAATAAACATACTCGCTTCTGAATAACATAAAACTCCTTTTATTTTCCCTTGTAGAAATTTTTCCTATCAAAAGTTTCCTTTTTGTATTAAAAACGTTGGTGCAACTTTTCAAAGAGGTATGTCTTATGCATTTCATGAAATCAAACATATTGTTAAGCCTTATCTTGATTACTTACCTGTTCACTCTAATAAATGTCAATATCACCCAAGGAATCTAAGAGAAATATTTTTACAATGTAGGAATTACAATATTATCTTAAACCTACATAAATGTGTTTTTGTGTGGAATCTGGTTGACTCCTAGGGTTCATTATATCCAAGGAATGAATTTGTGTTGATCCCTTGAAGGTTCGGGCCATACTCAATTTACCTACTTCTTATAACCTTCCTCAACTCCAAAGTTTCCAACAAAAGGCAAACTTTTTACATCGCTTTGTACCTAATTATGCTGAGCTTACTAAATATTTCACCTGATTATTGAAAAAAGGGGTTCCCTTTCTTTGGGATGACATAGCCCAAAAATATTTTGATGCTTTTAAGGACGTGTTGACTCACACATCTTTATTACACCCCCCCCGATTACCATCAGGATCATTTTTTATAATTATATACCTCATACAATACTATTTCTATGGTACTTGTCCAAGAAGATGATGAAAATGATGAAGATGTGATTTAATACCAAAGTATAAATATTTACTAGCATAGAGATAAATTAATCACATGTGGAGAAATTAACTTTAGTAGTTGTATGAGTTGTACAACAGTTTCAACACTACATATTAATTCACAAAACTACAATAGTTTTTTATTGCAACACTATGATTTATATGGTTAATCGTCAATTTCTAAGGGGGAATTACTCAAAGTGGATTTTAATTCTACAATATTTCGATTTATAATTCATTAAATCTAAGTCTAAGAAATCTTATTATTTGTTGAATTAATTTGTGACCTTCCAAATACTAAAATAAAAACAGTAAATGAAAATTTCATTCCTGACGAGACCCTGTTTCTGATCAGTTCATATGACCCCTCGTATGGACATATCATCATTTATCTCCAAACCAAAACTTTTACCCTAAAATATCTCATTATGAATGTTGTCAAATATGATACTAAGAAAAACATAATCTTATTATTGGTGATACCCTTTATCATTGTGTTATCAACCTTATTTTTCAACGATGTTTAACTCATCTAGAAGCTAAAAAATCCTTGAATGATTTCCATTATGGAGCATGTGAAGGGAATATGTTTGGTTACACTATGACCCAAAAGATCCTATGTCTTAGTTATTTCTAGCCTACCATGTTTTAATATTGCATTTTATCAGTCCAAAAATGTCATGCTTACCACACATATAATCAGAAAATGTGTAATCCACCCACTCAATTACATCCACTAGTCTTTTTTGGTCTTTTTTCCAAATGGGGCATATAATTTATGACATGTAACCCTCACTCTGTCACGGGTCATGGTTATATTATCATTGCAGAAGATTATTTCTCAAAATGGGCCAAGGAGATGCCTACATTTGACAACAATGATAAATTTTTTGTGTTATTCATATTCAATAACATTATTTCATGATTCAGTGTACCACAAGCCATCATCACGGACCATAGAACACATTTTCAAAATTTTATGATGTCTGAGTTAACTACTAAGTTTGGGCTATGCCATGATAGCTCTACTCATTATTATCTATAGTACAATGGAAAAGTCGAAGCTACAAACAAGGTTTTAAAAATGATGCTTCAATGTATTGTAAGGATTCATCGATCGAATTTTCACATCACACTTTTTTTGGCATTGTGGTAATATTGTACTTTAGTCAAAACAACAACCATATTTACACCTTTCCAATTAGTTTATGGTCTAGAAGTGGTTCTGTCGATTGAATGTGAAATCTTGTCTTTGAAACTAGTCATTGAACTTCTCCTTGTTACTTCTGTCGAGGAAGAAAGTTTGTTGCATTTAATGCATTTAGATGAAACTCGTTGTGATGTTGCATTGGCTAACGATACACATAAGAAATGACTTAAAGCGCAATTTGATGAAACTATTAACCCTCACGTATTTTCTAAAGGCAACTTGGTATTTTTATATGACCAAGAGCATGATAAACTATGAGTTGGCAAGCTCGAGTCCATGTGGCTTGGCCCTTATATAGTCAAACGTGTACTTGCAAAAGGGGCTTATGAATTAGTGGATTATGACAGAATACCTTTGGCTCAGCCTCAAAATGGGCTATATCTAAAAAATTACTATGAATAAGTACTATGTAAATTATTGTGCCATATTTTTTGGTATGCTGCAATTTATTTTCTTGCGATATTATTTTGTTTCCCCTGCTTATATTTGACAATTGGTTTATAGATGCCGACGTTCCCTCAACCTTATATTGGCTATGCTGATGGCACTATTCATAGTACCCATAATATTTCTTCTATTGCATGGGAAATCTATACACCTACGGATGAGTTAGTGAGCTTGCATGACATTTTCCTTGGTCGAACAACTAACAACATTACAAAATATAGTGCAATTATTGAACTTTTATTTGATGCCATTTTTTTGGGTATTCATTGTCTAGTTGTTAGATTGGATTGTCAACTCACGCTATTACATTTGAATAACGTTTATTCATTCAAAATCTGGTCAATGTTAAGGATGTTTTTATGGGTCCATCTCTTGGAAAGGGAATTTGATTATATTGAATAACAACATATTACAAGATATTTAAATACATTAACCAACACATTGGAAAAATATGTATTAAATTTATATTTGCAACATTTGTAAAAATAAACAATAGTCATTCATACATTGTATAAAATAGGATGAGTAAATATAAGAAGCATTCATAGATTAATATGACTGTAAAAGTTTTGTTTTTTACAAAATGGGTGTCCAATACATATGAGGACCATAGCCTTTTATTATGCACATACATATTGATCAAACCAAAAGACGAAATCTAGCTCAAAAGCCTAGAAACTAAGCATGGGGCTCATGACAATAGATGATGGATCGAGCCATTCATTGTAAAAGATGACCAATTTGTCCAAGTACTCTTGTTGTATGCCTATGATAACAAGGAGGAATTTCATCAATCTCGATGTCTGGAATGTCCAGAGTTATCCTAGAAAGTTTCTCCTCGATCTTAGTTAAAGTATCTACAACCGTAGGATCTTACTTGACAATGTGCACAAGTTTTTCACCATGCCTAGCTATTTGTGACATCGTTGTTGGCCTAACTTGTCCAATGTCTTCATGGTATTTAGATATTTAGTCTTGGCACAAAGTTAAAAACACAAAACAAAACTAGAAAAATAATTAAAAAGACAAAACAACCAAAGTGAGAAGTTTTACCTAGGTCACCCCAATGCATCCCTTTAGGAAGGAGAATATTAGGATCACCTATGAAATATACACCTGTGTATGAGTAATCATCGACCATTAGAGGTTGTTGACCCAAACATCAGAAGAAAGTAGGTGTGAATTTTACTAACGGACCACCTCTATGGTGAGCCATCAAACTAACCCATTGTAGCATACGAGGATCTCTAGGACCCATCTTCTACATGGATACTTGTGGGCATAGTAAGGGAATTATTTCCAAATAAAAAGACACTACAATCAATCCATAAAAAAAATATTTCAAATTCCTTGTCTTTGCTCTAGTAATTTTCCCTTTCAAACTGGTTAAGGGCCCTTCACACCAATTAAATATGGTTGGTTGCATTCAATTTAATGCATGCTCCATTTGTGCTTTTTTGGCCAGGTGAGGAGTTGCACTTCCACACAAGCGAGTGATTTTGGACAAAATGATATCTATTGGAAGATCTATTATGTATTTAATCTCAATCCTTCTATTTCTCTTCTGAGAACCTCAAATATAATATTCTCTTATGTAGTAATTTGTTGGTTCACCTCCATCCCTAGTGCCAGATAGTGAGACATTGGCTCCTCTGCGTGACTGCCCTGTCAAGAAATAGATGTACTCAACATCAATGGTAAGGGTGTATACACCAATATGAAAATTTTGTTCTTATACATTCTGATCTCTCAAAAACTAATTTAGCATATTTAAATGGCCCTCAAGCCTGAAATCAAGAATAATTTTGCAAGACCACAGTTCTTGAGTGCTTGCATGGTTTGTGGATCATTGGTTGCAATGGCGTCTTATTCTTCATGTTCCCTCTCTCTCTCCGTTCCATTTTGATTGGTCAAAACTATGCAATAAATGAGGAAAAAATGTTAGATTACAAGCATGAGGAAAATTTGGAAAAATTTAAAGCTTAATCTGTATTTTTTCTATGCTTTCACCACTTGTCACACTTCATTTTGAGAGACATCACACAGCTTGTGCATCATCTCTTAAGATATAGTATGACCCAACAATTTTTTCTTTTTTTTTTTAAGAAAAAGGGCTTGAGCACCTCCCAATATAGGGAGGGTGCAACAACCCAAGGGCATATTTTCCGTAATTTTAAAGAATAAAAACCAAGGAAATGACCATTAAAATAAAAAAATAAAGTCATGAATACAAAAAACAGGGAAATATCTATAACCCGGAGAAGACGAAAATGTAAATAGTCCACCGGATTGATCATAATCCACTCCTAAAAAATTGAGGAAAAATGCACAATTGAGATCTCCAATGGTAAAAAACATACAATGGTAAAAATGATTTTTTTTTATTTTTAATAATCAAATTAGGTTTATTAAAATAATTTTTTTGACCCTTTTTTGTCAAATATCAAATTGTCTAGTCATTTTTTCATTGTTTTTGAGCATATATGGTGATTTTTTATCTGAACGTGCAGATTATAGGTTAATTAAAAAAAAAAACGAATCATTTTGGCGATGAGTATACTTTTATCACTTTCACGGGCTCTTTAAATTTACAAAAAAACAACGCATGGGAGATACCTTTAATCTCTTTTATGATTCTCAAAATATGAAAAGATGGTCGAGTACACTTGTTTTTTTTTCAAAATCGTTAAATTATATGAAAGAGAAATCTAGTTAGTATAATCTTACCCCTTTTATGGACTACATAGACTATTTACTAAAAATGTGTCCTTCGATTGATCATGGTCAAAAGAGTTCTCCCTTGTATTATTTTACACTTTTTCGTGCTTGGGGGACTAAATTTACGAGAAAGAACACTATGAAATTTTTTTATATCTTTTTCAAACTCTCTAAATATGAGAAAGAAATTGAGTTATTCCTTCACTAGACTTGTAAAACAAAAACAATATAGGACTCATCAAGCATGATGAGACCGAACCACTCCTTATTAGGGTTGATTAAAAATACTTCGAAGGAATTATCTGAAGGATGAGCTTATACTATAAGCATATTATTTTATTCCCCTCAATCTTGATAAAAGTAAAGAGGTACTTTCTAGAAATGGTAGGGGGAAATTGGGGAAAAACTGTGTACAAAGTTTGTATTTAGTAGTAAGTCACTTTAAAAATGAAATTCATTCACTTTCATGTTTGATTGGGTTTAGAAATCCACCTACCCATCTGTTGATCACACCTCCTTGGAATTATTCATACTATTTTTTTATCCCATATTGAGTTAATGCTACCAACTCTGTTTGGTGTCACCAATATGTTCAAGAGAAGTTCCACCTCAGTTAAAATATTTTTGTAGTAATTATATCCCTATTTAGTGTCATCCATCCTTGAGTCGATGATGAATTACTTCATTTTTACTAATCACAATACTAATACATGTTTCATGTCATTTATGGGGGGTATAATGAAGCCCTCTTGCAACAAGTCACTTCCTATCGACTTCAATAAATTATCTGGGAAGTTGAATTAGAAACTCCCTTTAGTGATTTTGAACTTGCACACCTCAATGGAAGGTCACCTTTCTGTTAACGAAATGTTTAAATCATTGTCCCTCGATCAAAAGATTCTATGAGTGTTCGACTGCATATCATCCATTCACACTTCATAGATTGTACTAATGTACCTTGAGAGCCCTTAACATTACTAGTGGTTTCTCTCGCATCTGTTAACAATTCTCATCATTGACTAGTAATCAGATGGTGTCTACTATGTTCGAATGTAACACATTCATTCACATGGTTAGACTCATAATTTGAAGTGGTGGTGATGAAAACCATAGATCTAGTTTCATCCATCTAGGTTGTGTGGAATTTTAATGACTGGTGTACAAATTCATACTATATGATTATGTATGTATTCATATTAAGACTATTTGAGGATGGATCCATGATGCATGTTTGATGGCCATGAATTTTATTTTTTCAGACAAATTTTTACACATTTCCTTACTTAGGTCTAGAGTCATTGATATACTATACTGAGTATGGGAATTCCTACCTTAGAGATGATTTCATTATTATATTGCATTGTGATCCTTGATTATCCTGAAGTGATCCTTGATTGTTCACTTTCAAGGCTCCAACTAGTTGTTCTTTGATCCATACTTTTGCATGATAAAGTGCTTCAATCGTCATACACGGTTTCTGACTTTGCACTTTAGGGGTAAATATGTTACACAACATTTTGTCACAATTAGGAAAATGAAACCAAATATAGATCCCTCACTATGTGAAGAACCATTCTCAGTAATCCCTGACAATGTCAGAAGGAAAATCATTCTGAAGATCCCAAGAACCTTGGATTACATTGTTTAAAAAACCCTAATTTTAAGCATTGCCACGCCTTTACTAAACAAAAATTGTGACAGTATAGGTTAAATCATTGAAACATGTGCAAAGTGACACATTATTCTCCATTAAAAAATGTGACACCCTTTCAACATGGGTAAAAATAATAAATAAAAATAAAGAACCTTGTTGACTAATCTTCCCTAAACCAACTAGACCTTGATCTCCTACCTCTTTGGACCTCATCCGAGGAATGATGGATCTCATCCCCCTTATCATGGAACCAATCCCCTTTAATTGTGGATATGATGGATCTCCAACCTCCTCTCCTCTCCTATAAATGCAATGCAGAAAAAATGATTAGGGGTTTACTTTTGAAGTACCCTTATGATTTCAAATTGAATATTGAAGGTTTATCATTGCAAGAGGAAGAATTGGAGATTTCCTGGAAGAGAGCTTATGACATCAAGGCCAAAAAAGTTGTAATCTTGTATTCCCATCATTAATACAAAGTGCATTGTTTTTCTCATACAATGTGTTCAATGTTTACATATATATATCAAAACTACTTGATATTTTGGTTATAAATAGCTTGAATACATTTATATATTGTAGGCTTTGATCTTGTGTTGTTTCTATCATTAAAAATTCCATTTCAAGGATTTCAAGTGGAGTAGGATCTCAAGCAAACAAAGGATTGAGGGCTTATTTTGGTCTTCAAGTAAGTTCAACTCTAAATTATTCAAGTATTTATAGATAAGAATTAGTGTTTTTTGTCTTGATTATTACAAGGTTTGGTTTCCAAGCCTAGGGAGATCTTGTTTTGTCAACAGAATGAGATTCGTCCAGATAACACATATAAGAAACAAAATTGACCAAATAAATAAATAAACTTGCAATAAATAAAATAACTAAAATTTTGGTCGGGTTAGAAGTTTTGGCTTCATCATTATCTATCTAAAAGATGAAATTTCCCTTACCCATTCCCTAAACCATTTCCCCCTCTCCAGATGGTTCTTTTGAATCCTTCATGCTGAGGACATATGCCCCTAACAGAAGATCGTTAACCTCTACAAAGATATCATCATTGATGAGCTTTGTGTTGTTGTACATCAGATCTACCTCAAATATAAATAATATTATTAACAACCTACGTATATTCATTTTAATTTTAGATCTAATAAGTTCCAAGAGGAATCAAATCTCTTTAGATGCAAGAATTTTCTTAAGTTTTACACTCAAGAATATGTTTTCATTTTGAGAGATTTGATCTCCTCACTTGGTAGATCCAGAGTTAGGATGGATCTTTTAAACATTATTACATCAAGATACACTCTACAACCCAGTATGAGGATGTTGGTGTACTGAATATGAGTTGTATGTTGTAATGAAGTGTTGAATCAAATAATAATAATAAAATAAAAATAAAAAATAATGTCATTTATGTAGAAATTCCTTATAGATTCAAACTTCTAATTATAATTTTAAAAAAATAGACTTGAATCTACTCTACCAATTGAGAAAACCAATTTAAACGATCGCAAAATCCCAAAGAATACAAGAGAAAGAATTAAATCAACACATTACACAATGATCTCCTAGGGAAATCTACAACTGAAAACCCACTATCTGTATATTTCATTAGTCAGAAAATATGACAATATTACAATACTTTTCTCAAGCTTGAGAAAACTCTACACTATCTTTATATGTCTCACTGCTTCCTAGACAATCCTAGGCCAATATTTAGCAAATTTTCTGCCAGCCCAGATCCCTATTTCCTTCTGTTGTTTTCTTGGGTAATTATTCCCTATTAATTAGGGAAATCCCCATCCAATACTGAACATTCCATCTAGGGCCTTTCTCTAGTTGTATCCACCACATGTACAATTTGTATGATTATACAACTGATAGTACACTTCCCTTGAACTCCAATATCAACTGGGTAAATCTCAGTTCTGACATGCATGAGTTATTTATGGTTGAATCATCAGTTAACTCATTGATCATAGAGTATAAAAATCACTACTAGACCTATCACTAGTTCCTCCAACAGTTGGAACTAGTTAAACTGACTTTAACTCAGATAAACTAAATTAATTAATTACAACTCAAAATAAACTCAATAAGAACTCCTAAAAAGTAGGAACCACTCTACATGACTCAAGTTAGACCATCAACTCAAATTAATTGAACCAAGTCAGACTAACTTAGTTAACTCATACAAGTTGTCATGAGATGTGGAATTACAATTTTCTTCTAATTTAATTCAAGGGAAAATTAAATTAGAATCTTTCTTGGTGCCAATTTTCAACAATTTCAATTTAAAAAGAGTAATGATAAAAAGTAAAAGGTAATAAAAGTATAGTAAAAATAGTAATTTGATTCAATTTAGTTTGTTATATTTTATTTTTGTTTTCATTAATAAAACTGTAAAAGATTTAATTCAAGAAAAATTCATTGTTGGAATCACTTATTGGAAAATGAATTATATTTGTATTGATAATATTGTGCTTATAACTATAATGTTGAAATAGTTGGATTCAATTTCCAGGGTTTCTTTTACTTTAGTAATTGATTACATAACGCACCATAACCCTAACGAATTATGTTTCCAACATTCCCCCCTTAATCCAAAGGGGTGTATGTAAGAGTTCAAGAAGAGAGATGCAAAATATGAATGTGCTCTCTAAAATGGTGGTTTAACAAAAAAACCATAAATAAAAAAAAATGTGGGAGAACTTGAGGTCTCAATTGGTGGTGGTTTAAGGCTAACCACCAACTCTGGAACTAAATCTTGAAGTAATTCATGGAAAATTTCCAAGAGATCTAAAATGAAAAAAAATGCATGACAACCAAAAGTTGAATGTTCTCTTTGAAATGGTGGTTTAAGAAAAAAACCACAAACAAAAAAAAAGGTGGGAGAACTCGAGGTTTCAACCAGTGGTGGGTTAAGGTTGAACATCAACTCTAGAACTAAAGCTCGAAGAAAATCCTAGAACAATTCCAAATATGGCTATAATATGAAGTCTTATTCTAGTGGAAGTGCTCCCTAATAATGGTTTGAAGATGACCAAAAACTGTAGCGGAAACCAAAATCTTCTACAAGTCGTGGTTTAAGGAAGGCCGCCAACCAAAAAGCATGCTCATGAAGCATGAATATGCCTTTGAATACAAATCTAAATATGGCTATTGATATCTTTGATTGTACGCTCAGGCAACAGATTGAGGTAGTGGCTTGGGCTCGCTTGATAAATATTCGAAGTTGTTAATTGAGCATCAATTCCTCTCTTGTGAGATACAAGGTGAGAAGATGAATAAATATTCACTGCAATACTAATAAATACTTGATAATAAATTATGTGGTATGATTGATATATACTATTGTTTGTTGAAGACCACTGCCAATAAGAAATCCATCTAAGATGAATCTTCGTTCTTGTAGGAGTATTTTTTCTAGAACATTTGTCTGAATGATGAGTGTGCTTACCACAATCCTCACAAAGGGTGGAGATCAAAAAACTGATATTTCATATGGCCAACCCGATCAAAATGTTGGCATCTAACAATATGTGGCTATGGAACATGAGAAAGTGAAGATGGATCATCCTGAAGGAATCCAGTGCTACAAAATTAGATGGGCTTGGAATATTTTGAAATATGAAAGGACGCATTCTTGTCATATCTCAGGCTAGTTTTGTTCTTGTTTTTCACAACTTCTTCCCAAGGTCTAATGAAGGTCTTGGGAAGTGCAAGTTGAAACTTCTCATCTACATACAAACCCGTTCCTAAAATGGATCCATTATTATGATCAATCTTCAACTATTGATGGGAGTTAGGCTCAAACAAGGAGTTGTTCTAAAAAAGAACCAGTTCATAATTACAACTCTTCTTTTGTATTTCATCTCATTGTCATTGAGACTCAAGTTGGAGAAACTGAACCATATTCTGTGCATGATGTAGATAGATTCTTATATCAAAAAGAGTGAGTTTGTTGATATTTATTGTTTCCTCAGTAGTGTAAAATATGATATTGTTTAGTAACTCTAAAATACTATTAATTTG
The DNA here is from genome assembly GCA_034641835.2 of Pinus albicaulis. Lineage (NCBI taxonomy): Eukaryota > Viridiplantae > Streptophyta > Pinopsida > Pinales > Pinaceae > Pinus > Pinus albicaulis. Next base: position 976,704,185 of record CM076571.1, on the reverse strand, counting down.
AGCCATTTTACAATAAAAAAAAAATAAGGGTGTCGGCTTCAACTGAGAATGCACCCACTTACAAAGTAACTTCAACTAAAATGTATGAAATACAGAGTTGTTTCCTAGAATCAATATGGCTCGTGTTCATGAAATGACAATTTTCATCAAACAATATTGCAAATAACAAATAGTGGCATGCTCTCTTTTCTTCAGCTATCTAAAAAAATATTTGATTTCGAATTCTAATTGAACCACCAAGAAAAGGAAGTGCGTATGCATAAATGTTTGTCACATCCTGCAAAAATACTTTGTTGGTTTCTATGTCGTCCTAGAAGATGGTAAAAAGACAAAAAAAACTTAGATGTTTTAGATTTTATTGATGTATGACGGATACAAACTTCTCTTAGCCCATCAGTCAAACAAGGGTGATTGCTTGGTGTTGAGCCCACGTGTCAACTAGGACCATCAATTTTCTTCTGGAGGAAAAATTTGCATTGATGTATGCTTGTTGTTTATAAATGCTTGCTCAACCATGATGAATACTTAAGTTCTTTCTTTTAGCACAAAAAATTCTCCTTTCCCCTACAATTTTGGCGAGAGGGCCAATATATGTGACAACATTATTTAGAGAATACTCCAATAATTTTCACTAGTCATTATGATTAAAAAATGATGTCTTCCTGCAATCCAATTTTGAGAGTGAATCATACATTGTAGATATGAGAGATATACTTGTGAGTGATGAAGCTTTCAAAGGAACTTCTCTGATTTTCGTTTGTGTGGGTCGATAATGACAATAAAGGAATGTATTTAAGGACAAATGAGTGAATGCTATTCTAGGATTAATTCTACTTTCATTGTCATATTTAGATTATAGCTATTGTTTTTCATAAAAGTGACACATTACTCACTAGTAAGTACAAGTAATTGTGCAATACGTTCATCATTAAGGTATTCAACGCAATATGCCTTTTGAGACATAAAAACATTCGTATATAGAATATATAACTATCTTAAGGAGACGTAATAATAATCATATATGAAAAAATGGTTTCAATTATAGAACTATCAAAGTGGAGGTCATCCCAAAGATATGTGGTTTCGTCAAAAACATAGAATTCTATGAAGACGAACAAAAGGAATTGGGTAACTAGATTTCCCTGGTATCAAACACATAAGTGATGTAGAGTCATCGAAAAATGCACAAGAACGGAGGCGCGCTCGTGTATTCCAATTTAACATGCTAAACTAAATGTGATCATGACATATCACCTCCAGAAAACCAAATCATCAAAGATAGATTCCACAAATATTTTGATTAGATCAAAATAAATCAAAAGGTGATTCCAAATTTGAAGATTTTAATGTAATGAATGTAGTTGTGACTAGTAAGGAAAAAGAAGTGGAAATGCCTTACAAATAGAGTCGGTATAGGAAGCAAACTGTGTAACTTTATTAAGTGACATGGACTCCATGCATTCCTAATAGCCACGCCAGGTGATCCAATTATGCTTCCTTCGCATTCCACTGGAATTATTCTTAGAGCTAATTCTTATTCTCCAAGGAAGTTGTGAACCCTACCAACGCATCTTATATACTTTATTCATGCAGAGGTCCACAAGTATTTTCTGAGAAAGAAAGGCCAAGAAATTTGTGGCTCAATCTATTCAACAAGGCAGATGAACTACTGCTCTGATACCACAGTTGGAATCACTATTGGAAAATGAATTCTATTCATATTAAGAATATTATACATATAAATACAATGTTGAAACGGTTGGATTTAGTTTCCACGACTCTTTGGACTTTAGTAATTGATTACATAACGCACCATAACCCTAATGGATTAGGTTTCCAACATTCATAATATGCATATCACATTAAAAGAAATTTAAATGATGAGAATCATATTCTTAACCATGATATTTCAGAACTTCGTGTTTATATGTAATTAATGAACATATAATAAAAAACATGAATGTTTCTATCTATAGGGATGTGCAACATAAATAAATATGAATAGTAACTATAAACTAATATCCTTTTGCCATATAAATTAAGCTAACTATGATTTATATTTGTGAATATGGTATTGTCATATTTAAATTTAATTAATAAACACATAAAAACTTGAAACTTCTAATAAATATCTCTTTGTTTTTAATTGCTATAATACATATAATTATGTGTATGTGCTTAGCATTTTTCATGTGTGTGTGTGTGTGATATATATACATGAAATTAATGAGAAAGAGGGAGAATTTTTATATGTTTATTGATAAAAATTATTAAGTTTTTATATGTTTATTAATTATATGGTTTGAAATATTATGATTATGAATATGAAATCATAGTATTTAAATTTATTTTAATGTGATATGTATATTATGATTATTTTTTTTTTTCCATTCTAGAATAATTGTTTATAATTTTACTAATAAAAACAAAATCATAATATAATAAAAATTGAATAGATGTATTATTTTATTATTTTTTATTATTTTCAACCAAGAGGCTTCTCCAGCCTAGTATGTAAGACATGTTGTCATGTCATGCTTAAGGGTAATGCCCTACTAAATATTTTGACTCAACCAAAATAAAACAAAATTAAACAAAATTAAAAAAAAAAAACTCCAACCTAGTATTGTAAAGATGTCGAGAAGGATCAAATCTCTTGAAATGCAAACCTCTTTTACAATAAAAGAGATGTGATATATTTCTACTCATTGTAAATCCTGATTTAAAATAGATCTAGGTTTTTTTATTGTTATCATTTTTTATGTAACACTTCATCTAATGTGTCACTATAATATTTTTCACACAATAAACTATGCAAAGTTTTTCAACACAAATATTTCCCAAAAAATATTATAATATAATTTTATTGAAAATTACTATTTTCATGTGTATGTATATGTATATATATATATAGATATATATATATTAAACTTTCATTTTTTATAATATTTTATAAATTATGTTCAGTTGTAATTGATAGCTTCCTTATTCTATTTTAATTTTCATAAATGATATATTTAATTTCTTAATTAAAAGATTTTGATGCTAACTAAATACCATTAATTTCATTTCACTTCCAAGCGATACGAAAGGAGAATCTAATAATAAATTAAATGAATAAATGTAATAGTAGAATTATAATCGATTGAAGAAGTTAATGATATCTGAATTCAATTTGTCATCTCCAAATTAAAATCTAAGTGCTAGAAAATTACTTGCCTCGTGATATTAGGACGTAGCTAATAAATGTAAATTTGACATGATCATTTTTTCTTTCTTTGTTAATTTTAATGGTGGAAAATATTTTAAAATTATAAATTTATAAAATTGATTTATTGATGGAGTTGAACCGTTTTTTTAAAACCAAAATTTGATAAGGCTGTTCCTTATGTGAAATAAAGCAAATCAAATGAGGCAAATGATTTATAGATGGAGTTAGAACCGTTTTTTTAAAACCAAAATTTGATAAGGCTGTTCCTTATGTGAAATAAATCAAATCAAATGAGGCAACATAGGAATGGTTGGGACCATTATTGTTAGTTCCTTAACGTATCCTATGTATGAACTCCTAAGAAGAAAGGAATTCCTCGGGGTAGGTTTCAAACACAAAAAGGACAAACATAAATGATTGGTGGGTGTGGGCAAACTATATATTTCGAAAGTCCTCGCTTATGTAGAGGACACAATGAAGGTATGGGGTTCACAAAAATATTGAAAGTATCTTTGTCATATTAAAAGCATGTTTTCAAAGATCATGTTCACATTTTCCAAATATATAAACGTATGTTAATTTTTTTTTGGAAATATTATATATATATATATGTGTGTGTATGGGATATTGTTAAAAAAATAAATTATAAAAACTATAAATATGTTAAATAAACATATCAAGTGCATATGAATGTAATTAGGTGAATTATTATTTTTGATTGAGGTGTTGAGTGATGTGGTAATGGAGGTTGGGGTACTTTTCACCCCTTGTTTTTTTATTGCATTTAAGAGAGGGTGGCGTGGCTAGCCCGTCTCATGCATAACATATGTGAATTGTTCATGTTTCATTTATTATTATGTTAAGCTTGTTGTTATTCAATTATTCTATGAGGAAAGATCTTATACTCTAGATTTTATGGTGTGTTTGGATTTTTTCCTCGTCATTAATGGCACAATTCTTTTGGTTGTTTGGCAATGTTGAGACTGTGCATAGCAAGAAAATTGCAAAGCTATAGTGTAATTCACTATCTTTCCCTAAGACAAGGTCGCTTGCCTATGGCAATGAAGGGGAAGTGACATGTGTTTGTGTGAACGATAGTTTGGCCTCTGAGTCTAAAGGGACCTAATGCTCGCATGGGATGTTGAATATTGGCCTAAAGTTAAATCATGAGTGCATAGAGACTTCATATCATAGGACTTTGCAGATTTTGTTGGCAGCTTCATCCTGCATTCAGTGCACGTGAAATTGGCTTGGGAAAAGTGGGTTGGATCTATCAGGTTATAATCTTCTTTCTAAAGCTCAGATTTGTTTTCTGTGGCTATGAATCTTCATGGTGTAAGTTTGGTAGTTTTGGCTTAATTTCTATAGGGAACATAGTTACAGATCAAATGAGAAAATTATCCATTATCCGTTTTTTTAACGTAGCAAAAGAACACCTGATTTTGAAAAGTGGTTATTCAGAATAACCTTTTTTTAGCATATTTTTGGCACTTTAAATTTTCTTATGGACATTTTTTTTCTAAATGTGAGTGATTTTCATGTTGATTTTGAAAAGTGATGATGCAACATCAACCCATTTTTTTAGAGGTTTTATTTTTGACACTTTACATTTTCCAATATCTTCTTCTTTCGTGAGATATTTATTTTTAAGTGTATTTATGTATTTGTGCTTTTAAAATTTTTCTTTTCATTTTTTTTTGTATTGAAATCTTTATTTTTTCGCATAGTTAAAAAAATAAAAATAAAAATGTCAATATTTTAAAATTAGGATTTTCTATATATTTATGTACTTTTAATTAATATTAATGCACATCCCTCGGATGCGGGTGTCAATTCACATGATTAACCGGGCAGCCCCTCCATGCAACAGCTTGCACAGCTACATGGTCGCACATGGCTCATGCGAGGGTGCTATTAAGACATGCAACTATCTCACCTAAGGCATAACTCCACCACCTGTTGTTGACATTTATCGTAGTCCTTGCAGCTTCCTCTTTCACTATTTCATGGCCTTTGATGAAGCCTTTTCCTCTACTTCTTCTTGTCGCCTCTCCATCTAGGAGGTCAACCTATGTCCTCTGTGTTTGGCCCTGCATCCCTTGCACTCTATTTAGCTTGAGGCCTCCTGCCTCTTCTCAGTTTGTAAGCCTACCTGCCATCCCTCCTTACCTGAGCAGTCCGACATTGCCATGCTGCGATGCCATAGAATGCGGTGCTGTCGAGGTTGTGGTCATAGCCATCCCTCTCGCCCTGCTATCCCCCATCGCGATGACTACCCAACCCCTCTTTGCAAAGACGGCCTTGTCGAGTTCTCAGTCAACGTGACTTCTACATCAGCTCCGAACCAGTAGCGTGTTTCAACCCTCATCTCGTTGAGCTTCCCAGATGTCCCTTCCAGCTCCTTAGGCTCAGGCTCTCGGAAATGTATGAGAAATCCACCATGACGCCTTCTTATTTATAGCAATCAATAAAATCAGTGGCTTTTCCCACAAAATCTGTCACGCACTCCTCGGGCAGTGACTACGCCGATAGCTCAGCGGAGGATAACAATGCTGCAGCTCCAGGTGCATGCTTTTCCTCCATGCCAGAGCCCACTACCCAGCTGTCGAAGTAGGACAATGACTCCTCAGAAGAATATGGTTTCTTCAGTGTCGAAGATCCACCTCCTAAAGACATGAAGAATGACACGCTACATAAGGATTTGTGCCACGGGGTTTCTTACCTCTCACAGTAATAATTCCACTGTTGTTGTTGCTTTACTTTTTCCTGCAGATTTTTCTTAAATTTTGGACGATTATGTGTCATGCTATTTTCCCCATATGGGGCAACACCTCTTCTGAGAACTGGTATAATTTTTGGATTGGTTTCCCCAACAGGGGCTGTACCAATTTTTCTTTTTTGAAAACTCTCCCTATCGGAATTGGATAGTTCTGCAATTCCGACGAGAATGTCTCGAAATGTATTTTATTTGTACCATATAATAGAAATTAGACTTACTTAGAAAAAAAATATATTAATGCACATCAAATAATTGTTGCTAAAAATCCAATATTTTTAAACATATGACAAAAAATACACAATATGGGAAAATATTAACAAAAAAAAAGGTTTAAAATATAGCACTTTTTATGAATTTTATGTCAAAAATTAATAGTAATCACATTTTTTTTGCAAAAAAAATGATTCTTCTCATAAAATCTCAAATTCTAAACATTACAAGTAAAAATGATGAATAAATCTCAAAATTGAGCTTTATTTGCAAGCATAACTTAAAGTTAATCAGTAATATCAACTAATCTATGTTCAACATCTTCTAGACCTTCATTAATGTCTTCTTCCACAACATTTTCTACTTCAGTTTGGTCATTGTCCTCTTCTGATGGATCTTTGATGTTTGTAAATCTTCCAAAGTGTCATTTTCCAATCATTCCATATAATGGTGGTTGAGGTTTATTTTCCTTTTTTCCACACGTGATTCATTAAAATCCCCTTTCCTCAAACCAACTTCTTGCATTTCATCTGGAAGAAATTGAAGAGCATTAATTCTTTGTTGAATAAAATTTCATTGTAGTGAACCTTTTTCAATGGCAATGCAATTTCTTCCTTTTTCTAGGAAACATGCTAGTGTTGTATATAATCATCAAGCATAAAAGAAATAATTAAGTAAATTAGTATAAACACATAAAAACTAAAAAATAAAATATTAAAATTCAATTTTATATAATAAAACTTACCTGAACCTGAGAATAAATCCAAGACCCAATCTCCCAATCTCCTTCATTTGAACATAAATCTATAAGATAGCTAATCAATGCTTGTGATTTTTTATAAATGTTAACTATTTCTCCTTTGCATCATTATCCTCATATGTTAGTTTTCTTATGACAACATCATGAACGAGTACTTGACTATCACTCTTTCCATCTACTCGATTCAAAATAATATGCTTATAACTATCATCTTTTGTCCAACATTCAACATGGATGAAATCACAATAATTTATAATAGGCTGATATTAGGAAGAAACTAGATTTAATTTATGTCTGTAACATGACATATTAAAATTTCAATTAACTTGTACATAAATAATTTTTTTAACATTAATCAAACATACAATTTCAATGTCTTACCATGTAAGCTGCATCCTTGAGTTTTCTTTTCCCTTGAAGCTTGTTAATAATGTTTCAAATTGTGTGTCTGAATGAAATGTCACAAATCTCCACAGTGGTGATTTTGTGACTTCTTGAAATCTTGTAACCAATTTACTAAAAGATTGATAAGTTTAAGGTTCACAGCTATCATATCCAATGTCTAGGAAATTGAGACCATGAGGAATACCTACAATAACTAGGACATATTCCCTTTTTGGTATGAGGTTTCAAATCTCTTCACAATCACCTTGTATTATTTGATATTGGATGGTGTCGAGCCCATTCCAATTTAAATGAGTAAAATTAGGATCAAGTTCAACATTCCTACAACATTGCTTTATCATCCTTTCCAACTTAATTTTTTCAATAAATCTTTTGAAATTATTTTGTACTCCATTTGCATCCTTCTTCGACATCTTTAATGAGACACACACACACACACACACACACACACAAACACACATATATAGTTTAAATATGAATAAAATGAATGTATAAATCAACATACCTTATTTAATGAAAGATAAAAATATTTAAGTATTTTTGTAGAACTCGATTCTGGGTAGTTGCATACAACATCATCCCAACTACCTTCATTCAATATTTTAACCATATGTTCTTGTATTTTCATATAAATATTTTGACTGAATAAATAAAGTAAAAATTGTTAATATAATGATATGTATAACAAATTCTATCAACAACAATATGTTATATTTAAAACAAAATTATAATGAAAGAAAAAAGTAAAAATAATTCAACAAACTTACTTTTGAAATTTTGTGCACATTTCATCCATTGATAATTCACCTCACTTCACATGGCATAGTATTGATTTGACTAGTTTCTCATCCTTCACTCCTTGCATTATTCTCGAAGGTGTGATAGTCATATCATCTGGAAGTTCCTTCATTTGAGAACTTTTTTTACTGTTGGTACATATTATGAGTTTACACCTTTTAACCTTGTGATTTTTTATGGAAATATTCTCCCACCGCTCAAAATCTCATCAATCAATTCCCATTTTTCCCCAATTCTCAATACCAACTAAAAAATGTTATCCATGCCTCTAAATAAATGTGAATTTACTTTTCCACCTTTTGAATTGATTTTATCCTCAATTTGATAACCTGTTTCCATTAAACATTCCTTCTGAAAGCTTAGACTAACTTTTGTCTTATCCCCGCCACATTTTTCTACAAATTCATTATGAAAAAAATTTACCCTTTGGATGAAAGTCATAGAAATTCTATACTCATTATCTACATTATGATCCCATGTCAATAAATTTGCTTATTTTTCTATTAAACCAATGTAAATTTTTCATCTCACTATTTCAAAAAGAGAGTTATTGGGATATTCCCCAATCAATTGTCTTTTAGCCTCTACTGAATGGTTCCCTCCTATTAAATAATATTTATATTCAAAACATCGTGTCCTCTCAAATGCATGCTTGTTGGGAACCTGATTTGGATTAACAATAACCACATAATCCACCACATGTGCATATGGATTGAACATGAACATTTTTTTTAGATTATGTACATGTAGGTGATGTGTCTTTCTAATTTGACATTGAGATTGTCCTTCATTTTGCCTATAGAATTGGTTGACATTAAGCTGAAATTTTTTTCCACCATTAATTAATTTATTCTTCCTCAATTGATATCGAATGACATTCTATTTTATTTTAATAATTCCATCCTCTAACTCAACACTTGGCGTTATGTTTTCTCTATTTCCTTTAGACATTTCACTTTGTCCTTCATTTTTGCCCATGATTTTTATAGATTGACCAACATTTGATTTCTTCTTCTTACTAGTTAACATATCTTCTTCTTGATAAATAAGCTCTTCATCATTAGCTAGAAGGGAGATATCTATGGTAATTTTTCTTTTTGGTGTTTTATTTCTTTTCTCATTTTCAAAAATAATTCTAATCTCCTCCTCATTAATAGTAACATATTTTTCAGCTTTAGCTTCCACATCTTCAAAAGAAACATGTTTAGATTTACTAAATTGACCAACCTTAGTGATTATTTGTTGATATCTTGTATGTACTTATGCAGTGTCACGAGCTATTATTCTTTACTTCCTTCTCACTTCTTCTTTTGTCTCTATGTGGAAATTGTTGATCACAGTAATAATATTTCGCTCCAGATAATAAATACCCTCCAACATGATTGAAAGACTCTCAACAAAATCCTACGAAACAAAATACAATATGTCAATGATCAATAATTGTAAAAAATTAAATGATCTTTACAATAATTCATAACACATAAATATAAATAAGCATACTTACAATGTTATTTGAAATGTTTCTTGTGATTTCTTCACACAACTATGTAGATTCTTCATATGTGTCATACTGGACCCTTGAGAGACGATATATAACCTTTTCACATGTATTGGCCAATCATGCAAGAACATAAAAAGTGTATGTATTTAGCACCAAAAATATGTCTCGTACTCTTCCCATCACCTCATATGATTCACCAAAGATAGTCATACCATAATACAAATAGATATGTACACCATCATTAGTTTCAATGTCTCTAAGATACCATGAAAATTTTGTTTTATTTATTTCTCATGCATTCTTCCATTTTGAAATAATCTTGAATGTACTGATGGGCCACTTGCTTGACTTTTATTACGTTTCTCAGTTCAGGTGTGTTCAGCAGTATCCATAGTGTGTCCAGATACAACTTTAGATGATGCAATTGTTGCCCTTGGTCCAGAAACATTTACAGAGGTCTTCTTTGATGTCATCTTCCTAATATATATATATATATATATATATATATATATATATATATATATATATATATATATATATATATATATATATATTTGAAAATGTATATTTAATTTAAAAATAATAATAATATAAAATAAAGTTTATTTTATTTTTAAAGAAATTATAATTAATTAAAAAAAAAAAAGTTTTTTTTTTCTTTTTTTTTAATTTAATAAAAAATTAGTATTTTTTTTTTTAAATTATTAGCCGAAGGTCGGCAGACTCGCCTGCCAGTCTGTCGCCCCCAACTAGTTATAGGGGTCGATGCTCAGTTGGGACCCCTCGGCTCAGCCGAGGGTCGGAGGCTGGAAAATAGGCCTGCCCACTGACCTCTAACCTTTTTTTTTAATATTTAAAAAAAAAATTAAGCTATATTGGGAGAAAGCGTATTTGTAACATTAAACATCTTATGTTTGAAGGTCATGTATTCTTCTAATAGTGAAGTTTTTCTTTGTGTAACATCAACATCTTCATCACGCAACAACTCTATTCATATTGATCAATATAATAGGAATTCTTTCACTGTGAATAAAGCGTCAAATTTTCCACTTTGTCATAATCCTAAGGATGACGAGGGAAACATTGATAAAGGGAAGAAAAAATATTTTTTTGTAAATCGAGAGTAAATTATTCCACTTAGTCCTAATCCTAAGGATTATGAGAGCACCAATAATGAAGGGTGTGATAAAGAATTTCCAGAGTCAAAATTTCCACTTAGTCCTAATCCTAAGGATTATGAGAGCACCAATGATGAAGGGGGGGATGGTGAATTTCCAGAGTCAAATTTTCCACTTCATCTTAATCCTAAGGATTATGAGAACACCACTGATGAAGGGGGGGATGAAGAACTTCCAACAAATATAGATTCAAAGCATCCACTTAGTCCTAATCCTAAGGATTACCAGAGCACCAGTGAGGAAGGGGAGAGGAGGATGAATAATTTCTAGTGAATAGAGATTCAAAGCTTCCACTTAATCATAATCTTAAGGATTATGAGAGAAACACTGACGAAGGGGATGATGAATAATTTCCATTAAATAGAGATTTAATGTTTCCACTTAGTCCTAATCCTAGGGATTATGAGACCACCACTGATGAAGGGGAGGATGAATAATTTCTTGCAAATGATAATTTGACTATAAATATAGAGTCATATTTTCCAATCAGTCCTAGTCCTAAAGATTATGGGAGAACCAATTATGAAGGGGAGGATGAAGAGTGTCTTGCAAATGACCACTTTAGAGGCATATATATTAATATTGCATTTTCTCTAAGTGAGTGTTTTAAAGGAACTCATGGTGATGAAGAATTGAATCCTCCAAGGGAAGATTTCAAAATCATGGATGAAGATGGTGAAGAATTTCGTGTGAGTCAGAATTTAAAAATGTAGATGATGGTAGTGAAGAATTTTCTTCAAGTGAGGATGGTATTGAATATTTTCCAAGTAATGATGATGATGAATTTCCTAACTATGTTCAAAATGATCATAGTGAGGATAATATTCCTCCTAATGGTGATGAAAATTATTCTATAAATGATAATGGAATGATGAAGCCGTTGTAAAAAAATATTGTATCTAGGAGTAGGAGTAAAATTTTTCATATCAATCCAAAATATTCTAGTTATACAAGGCTTAGGACAACATATCTCACAATCAAAAGTTCTATCAATGATCTGATTTCTAGTGAATGTTGTCAAAAGCATTGCTTAAAACATATGGATTTAAAATTTCCTTGGGACAAAAGGAAAATATATTTTTCTATAAATAAAAGCATGAAAATTTCATATTTAGTGGGTTGCATGCAATCTACACTACTGGGAATGTATTTCTCTACAGAAAGGATTTCAAAATGTTGCGTTCAATTGGTAATTTTCATTTGTCAAGAATCCAAGAAAGACTGGAAAAAGATCCCACATATTATTCAAAGGTACGTTATAGACAAGAGGTTGGTCCGTTAGCCAATACTCCAATGTCATGGATAATATAATTATTTTCAAATCATGGAGAGTGTATTCCAAATAAAGGCACAATATATATTCCATATAATTTATCGAGACAAGAAACATACAACTTATACAAATAATATGCAGAAGGTGTTGAAGGAGTTCGTAATTTTATTACATATTCATAATTTACAAGGATATGGAAGAACGAATTCAACAATGTTTGTATTCCTAAGAACACAAGGATGGGGGTTTGAAGTACATGTGCTTCTCTTAAAGAAAAAAGGGATAAATGTCAACGGGCAGAAAGAGGTATGCGTTCATAGCATTATTTTTAAAAACTGGATGGTTGTCAACATTGAAAATATATTTATTAATAGGTTTCTTTTATTTTATGTGCAGATTCTGTTGTAAAAGCACTTCAAGAGCATCACAATCAGCAAACAAGTGAAAGGAAAAAAATGTATAAACATCGAAAGAAGTGTTATAATAATCCAAATAAATATTTGGGTTTGATAATTGATGGTATGGACCAAAAGAAAACACTTCAACCACATTTTTTCCACACACCAAAAAATTTACATGAGGAAAATTTTATTCAGTTTCACTTGGTTGGTTGTATATTTTTTAATGGGGAGATGTTGCCAAGGGTTTACTTCACAGCTCCAAATATTCATAATGATGCAAATATGACCATGACTATAATCAGTGATGTGGTTTCTCATTGGCCTAGTATTCTTCGTAAAGTTTTATATTTTCAATTAGACAACACAAGCTGTGAAAAAAAAAAAATCATTTCATTTTTGGGTATCTAAACATACTCGTTGAATTGGGAATTTTTAAAAAGGTAAAGTTTGGTTTTCTTCTTGTTGGGCATACTCATGACCATATTGAGAAAATTTTCAGTGGTTTTTCAGTAACATTGAGGAGGAAATATCTTGGGATCTTGCATCATTATTTGAATGTATGAAGAAATCATACATTTTAGAGCTTGTTTTTCATGTGTTAGAAGAAACTATTGACAGGAGAAACTTTATTTTGGTATCACATGGCGATGAGAAATGCATTGAACAACTTAATGAAAATAGCTTCAAGCATCAATTTTGTATAAAAAAAATTAATGGGAAAACACTTATATGGGGTAAGAAGTATTCAACTCTTGCAGAATGGGGGTCGTCATCAGGTTTAGCATTTTTGAAGTTCATTCCAGAGCGTTCAATATTTGCATCGAAGGTATTGTTATTACAATCATTTGTTGAACTCCATAATGTAAAAAAGCATAAGATCGATATAAATTATTCTCAATGCTTGGAAGAAATTAAAATATGTATTTGAGATACATATGATTACTTTTATGTTGCTAATTCAGTTTGGTGGGAATTTTTTTTTCAATAATCAAAGTGATATGATTTCAAGATCAATAAATGAAGATACAATTTTGAAGACTTCATTTATTTGGCCACAAAATATGTGAAATGAACATAAGGAAAGATACATTGTTGAACAACAACAATCTCAAGGTGTTGTTAATTCTCCACAGGTAAAGGAAAGATAAATATATATTGGTCCTATAAGATCATGTGAAAAATGTGAAGCCATGCAATACCTTTACAAGGGTTCTGTGCAGGATGTCAAGGAGGGTTGCATGATAACATTGTTAGTAGATGGTGATCCACTTGGATATCCATTATGGGTTTCCAAGGCTATAAAGGTCATTAAAGAAAATGAATATATTATAGTTGTTGAAGTACATTGGTATGCCACAAATACCCACACGATGTTTACAAGCTAGAGATGGTAGTTTATAAATAAAGTGACAAAAAGAGAAAAAGAATGGGTGCAAATATAAATCATCACCTCACATACCTCTTAAAATTGGAGGATGTTGACATACTTGTGTATGACTTCAATTTAACAAAGAGAGGAACTCTTCGCTTAAAGACCATAAATATTTTGAAGAAATTTCTACCAGAATAAACAATGTTGAGATGGGAGTCTGTTGAACTTAGTCATAGGTATAGAAGACTTTTGAAACCTAAAACAGTGGGTGTTGAATCATATGGGGCACTAGTTGATTAAAGAGAAGAATATGGATCATACGCATCTGTATCCAGTCATTCATCTGAAAATGTAGGTTATGATGGCGTACTAGAACCTATGAATGATTTTGAATAAATGTATAATACATTTTATGTAAATGATGTTTGTGTGTTAAATTTAAATAAATATTTTGACTTCCATATGATCTTACAAGACGTTATGATTCATTTCTATGTTTGTTGGAATATATGCTTTGGTTATGAAGAATTTATCTCTTTAGAATATCCACAACGCAACAGTGAATTACACAAATAATTAATGTTATATTCAATATACCAAAGTTGATAGTTTGATTAGAAGTAAACAAATATTAGAAATTGATATTGAATTTTTAAATTATGCAGTGATATTTCCATGATATTGTTTATTGTTATCATTTGTCGATATTTTGATTAAAAGTAAAAAAATATTAGAAATTAATGTTAAATTTTTAAATTATATAGTGATATTGCCATGATATTATTTATTGTTATCATTTGTTGATATTTTGATTAAAAAAAATATATCATAAATTAATGTTGAATTTTTAAATGATACAGTGATATTGCCATGATATTATTTATTGTTATCATTTGGTGATATTTTCATTAAAAGTTAAAAAATATTAGAAATTATTGTTGAATTTTTAAATTATATAATGATATTTCCATGATATTATTTATTGTTATCATGTGGTATAACATACTTTTAAAAATGTTGAAAATTTAATGCCTTATTGAAATGGGACACTTCATTTTGATGGTTAATTTTTAGGCTTTTGCTGCAATAAGATAAGTTGTCTTAGGCTAAGATTTGAAAAGAAATATACTTTTAGCCTTTAAAATAAAAATTACTATTGGAATAATGAATCTTTCATTTGCTTGTTCATTTTTAAAAATAGCTTTAGTCATATAATTTGTCCATAATTTCATGGTTCAAATATGTTAAAAACTTAAGGTTTTTAATTCCATGGCTGAAAATTTTTCAAAATATTAAGGTTTTTCCGAGTTATGATATTTGATCTTTAGCGTTATGGTTGAAAACAATTATGATTTTACGGTTTTTTAGAGTCAAGATATTTTATCTTTAACTAGATGGATGAAAATTGTTGGAAATTATAAGGCTTTGAGACATGGTGTTTTACATTTAACATCATGTCTAAGAGTTGTTGGAATTTTACAATATTTCAAAGTCCTAATATTCTATCTTTAATTCAATTGCTAGAAAGCGTCAAAATTGTAACTTGAATTTTTTTTTGGTTATTCCAACATCAACACTTTTTGTTCTGAAGGTGTTTTTTCAATCCTTTTTGCAAAAAAAAAAATTGGATTTTAATAAAATGCTGAAAACTTAACCTAAACAAAAAACATCATTCTGGAATACACACTTTTCATTTTTCGGTTGTTTTTCATTTTTTTGGCATTTTTGGGTTAGAGCTATCGTTTAAAAGTAATAATTATTGTTTGATTGGTAACTTTGTTAGGGTAGCATTGTGACTTGCACTTTGGTGTTTCCTAGTGAACGAGGGACCCTACCTAGTGTTTTTCATTTGTGTCTTTGGTTTACTAGTCTTCCTTTTCTTTTTGTCTTGGGTTGTCAAAAATCCCGAGTCTTGCCTATCCTTTCATCTATTTTGGCCTTCTTAGTCTTTTCCTTGTCAGACCTAGTTTGTAGTGGGATTATTTTTGATATTATTTTTTCCCCTGTTGGTGCAACATGTCCAATAACATATGTGCAGTCATCGAGGAGATGGATATAGAGGACCTTAGGGAAGGTTGTGTGGCCAAGCCTGGGCCCAAGAAGTTGTGAATATTTTTCATTTAGCTACACCTCTTAAAAATTCTGAAGAAATTTTCAAACTTGAAGCCCTCACCACTCATGATCGTCAAGTGTTTTCTGACTCTGGAATCTTAGAGGAGGTATCCAATTGGCGTTTTGACCCTAGTCATGCCAGGGGAAGATGGAGCCAGTACTTGAACTCCATCACCCTCCACTAGAAGATGAAAACTCTTATGAACGGGGTCTTGAAAGAGAAGCATGAAGACCGTAATGGCATCATCTCTTCTTTGAACGAAACCAAGTGGGTGCAAAGATATCATTGCTCCAGTTTGACTAGTTTGGATGCTCGCCTAGCCCAACTAGAAAGTCATCTTTAGTGTGAACTTAAACCTCCTACTCCTATTTGTGCAAGTTCCCAGGACCCATCTCAAATTACTTATTTAGACTCTTGAGTACATGATATTTATTTTAACAATTGTTTTCTTCTCTATGTAGTTCAATTTATGATATCTCTAGTAGATTTCAACAATACATGTTTTATTTTTTTATACTTGATCTTCATAAATCAATAAATAGATATGGTTTCCCTCGAGGCAGATTGAGATCGATCATTTTTTTAATTGTGATGCTTGAGATGATGAATTTTGTATTTTTAGGTAATGCAAACATAATTTCCTAAAAACAAACTATGCATATTAGATTTAATTCATCTTAGTGCTTGTAGACCTAAAGTTTATATGTATATATATATATATATATATATATATAGAGAGAGAGAGAGAGAGAGAGAGAGAGAGAGAGAGAGAGAGATTTAACTTTAGGTCTACAAGAACTAAGATGAATTAAATCTCTTTAGGTAAAAACTCTTTCTCAAATTTTTTACTAAAAAAGATATTTACATCTCAAAAGATTTGATCCCTATTAATGCTTGGTACATTTAGAGTTAAGATGGATCTATGCCAATTTATTTACATTTGTAAAATAAAACAAATTATGAGAAAGATAATAATCTAACTAACTTATCAATACCCAAAAAAAATGATGAATCTATTCCAGAAAATAAGTAGTAAAAATAAACTCATCTTACTCAAATCCTAAGAACTAAAGTAACTTTTTATGGTAAAGCTACAAATAAAATGGTGAACAATTAAAAAGTACCTATAATTTCAGCTATAATTTACTAAATAATTAAAATATAATATATAATTCTTGATTTAAAATGTATTAATATATAATTTGTTATTTTTTTTTAATTTTGTGAATGGGAAAAATAAAGTTATTAGTTTGTGAGGCCCATTTTAGGGGTAGCACTCACTTTCTTGATTTGGGGTCTAGAAAATTCAAGAGCATTTCAAAGGCCTTAAATAGTCATTTTTGGATTCAAAACTTTTCTTTTTCATGCTATTCTACATATTGAGGGCTTTCAAACTATGTAAACATCATCTCAATTGAAGTTTGTATTTGAAATTTATGCCTTCGATAAGTTGATATATCCATTTTATCACTATGATACTGAGTAGATGCCATTTTAGTGCATATTAATCACACATTTAATCACACATGTGGAGATATTCATGTGTGAACTTTCAAGAGTATTATAGAGGGTCAAAAACCCAAACTTGAATGAGGATTTGAGGCATACACAAACCTTAACCATAAGCCTAAATGACTCTATATCATATTAAACACTAGGCCTCTAAGGAAGGAAAGGGTTCAATTCCTATTGTATTGTTATTGATCAATAGTTAAGTAGAGCATCTGAGAGCGGGATATTGAAGTAGGATAGAAGTAGTAATAGATTCCATAGTAGCCATACTAGCAACAATGGCCATGGAAACACCATAGTTAGTGCTCCTTTATTTGTATTGGAATTTCATAACTACACAAAAGAGAGCATAACATAGGCTCACCTTCTAGTTTAGTTTCTTTAGGGTACAACTTGTGTTCATTATGTGTATGAAATGTTATTTTATTAGATTTTTTCATTTTAGTTTTAGTTATATTATTTCTTTCATGTATTAAGCTAGTAAGATTAAATTTGAATTATAAGTAAAGCACTACACATTATTGGATTATAAAAATTTGTAAGATATGTTGTGAAAAATTATTCCAGTGTAATATCCACGACATTTTATAGATCATATGGTTATTAAAGAAACTTTCTTTGGATTTTTTCGAGAAGTTGTGGGATCTAGGAAGTGGCATAAGAAAGAAGTCTTAAAACCTTAGACATGGCATGTACATATAAGAATAACAATTCACAATATTATTTGGAGGGGATATTTTGTGATCCATGAGTGCAAGTTCTTGACATCTCTCATAATATGGCCATCCTCATGGTAGCTCCAAAGGGAAATCTGGGAGCTTCTGAGGAGTTTGGCAGCGCTAATTCATAAAATGGATTACATATGAAATCTAGATATGATGAGGACTTAGAAAAGGAGTTGAAAAATGTGATAGAGAAAGAGAAACATATTTCCAATGCCATCACTTCTTCCTAATATCTATTTGAATTGAAAGCAAAAGTGGATGGAAAACCCTACCAAGGTGAGAGTGATGTCAAAATGTTGAATCAAAGGTTGCAATAGTTAGATGTAATGTACCTCATGACATACTAAAAAAAAACTCCACTGCCATAAATATAATTTTGACAATAAATTCCCTTCCTTGTCAAGTATAACTTCATGATAAGATTGCAACGTTAACGATATTCCTCCTTTAAATTCATAAGGGTTCTTCTACACTTAACACTTTTACAGAGAATTATTTATCAATACATAGATTCTTATCATTTTACACTCATGTACTGCATATTCATCTTTATATTTTTTATTTGAGAAATAACAATAGGTAAAGCCCAGAAAACTACCATAGTCCTCCTAGTTTCTAACATGTTTACCTTTACATGTTTCTTTGAAATAATAATTATTTCCATTCATAATATTGTGTGCCACCATATAGGCATAGATATTATAGTATATATAAATTAAGTTTCATATATCTTGTACCATGTGTGTTTTTCCCTTTTGGTTCTATCACAATATTTATATTATGTATTCACACCCCACTTATGGAACTTTAACAAAATATTTACATCACATTTCTTTATTTGGTCATTAACCTATGTATACACCCACAAGTACTTGTAAATTTGGGTTTTTGCCACCCATGTGACTATTTCCACTTGTTAATTTATGCCTGAGCCATTTCCTCTTGATTACATGTTGATCATGTTCTATGACTAAGGTGATCTGGTGGATGAGGCGAAACTAAAGCTATATGACTAGTTTATAGTCTCTTACCTTTGTTCATTTTCCTTTAGATGTTTCTTCGGTCATCGTTAGGGTTTTTTTTATGCAGAGGATGAATGAGGGTTTTGAATTTAGAATTTAGTCATGGTAGGTGTTCTTGACACCATTAACCATTTGTGGTTTGGTTTTTCTTCCATCGGGTCGGAAGCCTTGCATCCACGTGGCCTATTTTTCATAAGAAGGAGAGGTAAGACACAAATATTTTTCTTTATTTCACCATATTTTTTATTTCAGGTCTCATGGCCTGTCATTTTACCTTCTAACCGTTACAATGTCTTAATATTGCAAGTTATGAGAGGGTTTTCCAGTTTCCATGCCAGCTAGGAACCATTTCAAGGTTCTGTTCGAATTTTAAAGGTTGGTTGCTAAATTTTCAAAGGGTTTCAAGGTATTTTCTTTTCCATTTACCTCTCAGGTAATTTCCCTTGACCTTTGTTATATTTTTTATTTTGGTGATTTAAACTTGTTTTACATTCCTCCTCCTCCTTCTCTATATATATAGTTAAAATTATCACTCCTATGATTTTTCTTTCATATTTTGAAGAGGAATAGGGAACCAATTCCTTCAGAAAATTCAACATAAAATTCATAGGCAATTTCTGTCAAATTTCGTTATACAATTTACTGGTTTTCCACTGCGTCTTCTTAGGATAACAATTCCATTCTTTATTTGTAGTATTTCAAACTCAAACCCTTCTGGATTTTCTTGAGAATTTTCATTCTACTTGAATTCAATGGCTTGGCATAGTGCCTGGCCTGAATGAGGTTCATTTCTTAATTTACAGAACTGGGTTTTTAACCCTTTTTAGGGGTTCAAGAACTAACCCTAAGATTTTCATCTTGGTTTTTCTTATTTAACCTTGTAGATATTTATTGGTGAGCTTCCTTTCTCATACTGGTTATTGTCTATATTTTTATTTTTTGGACTCTGAAACTAATTAATGGTTCAATACTTTTAGAAACGTTGTCCTTGCAGAGATTCACTATAGCTTCCCTGGAAACCCTACAATACTACGTATACTTTTTCTTGGTAGTTATCAATGCACAGTAGTACTATTGTCCTATTTATTATATTTTCCATTATTCTTAATAATGATTTCCCTATGTTCTTTATAAGTAAATTTATTTTCCATTTGGTGCTTTCTCATTGTGTCCTTGAGTCACAAGAATAGCGCGAGGCTTGACCCCTACCAATCTTACTACACAAGTTGGAACCTCTGCGCTCGTTGAACTCTTATCTACTATTAATTCTAGTCCCATTTGCAAAATGGGTATTCTATGGTTTTAAACCACAGTAGCCAATTCTGGCATAGCATATGTATATGAATGTTAAGATGATTTAAGGGGCCTTCGTGTCCTTAGTTATCTTTTACTTTTTCTGTCGAGTAAGCATTGGCTGCTCATACTTGTAAATGAACTTTTGCACAAACTCTATTTCCTTTAATAAAAGTCCTCGTTATTCAAAATCTATACTTGATATATTTTCCTTTATATGTTTATAATTGTTAAATGCTTGGTCACAAAATATCACACACATTTCATATTTATCTACTTGTATCAACGCAGTCTATGTGGAGTCTATTGGTAAAATTTTAATTGATTGGTTTTTGTATGAAGTGAAAAAACACTTTTATTCCCTTTTAACGGAAATTCCTCCATTTTTTGAGAGTAAAACCGTGCATTATATATAGAGAGAGGGGTCATGGTTAACTCAAACTAGCCAAGGATTTAATTTAATTTTCTTATAATTGTATTTATTAATATAGTCCGGGGGTTACCATGACCACCCTAAATAATTTTGATCAAGGTATATGCATTTTCATTTTACATATGTTTATACTTCAAACACTTATATTGACTATATACGTTATATTTAGGAAAACATTACTATTCGTCCTAGATTTATTTGGTAGATGATACATTTTTGTTCATATTGAATAGCTCTAAAGTTGGTTCCGGCCATTCCTTGATATTTTTTCTCGCTTCAATGATACTTTACTTTTATTCACCAACTTACTAGTGTATTAATATAGTATAGGGGAAATTCCCTTAAACAATATGCATGCAATCATTTATTAATGCTAAATACATATCTTTTCTATTCCATGTCATCCTTACTCATCATTGAATAATTATTTGGCCTATCTACAAATAATATTTGTTAGGCTTAGAGTTTTGAGTAAGATACCTATATATACCCACAACATATTTTGTTAATCTAATATTCTACTGGTTAATTTCTCTTCGATGTTAATGTAGTCTAAGTATATCAGTTCATCTTGATCAATAACATATTTCATTCCTTAACTTCTTCTCATAACGTAGTAATAGATCTTCATTGAATAGGAAATTTATTAGAACCTAATCCTAGAATATTAATCCAAGCTTTAATTGCTTTGACGCTATTTACTCTTTCACATCAATATCGGAGCACAAATTCAAAACATGAATTCGGTAAATCTTCTTAATAAGAGTATCATCAACATGCATACCAAAACATTATCAAGTCCTAAATTAAATAGGAAAACATACATATTCCCCCCACCACATACATAACCATAACACATATATATTAAATTAAAGGCAGATTTTACATGACCTCAAGAACAATCAATAACACAATTAAATAATTTTACTAGAATAGCTTGTTAGGAAACCTATGGGAGAGAGCATGTTCCTCACAACCAACGAGCTGCCACCAACAACTCCCCTCAAGCTCAAAATTATTGCCTACAAGAATAACAACCTCTTCTATATTCCTTAGTGGTATTTTTATTATTTCTTCCCAATACATTTTTCCTAGCAACATCTATTTTTTAGGGTCTACATCCCTTTTATTACCTAGCCTCTTATTTTCTTTTATTTAGGAAAAATATATCTTCTTTTTCCTTTAAAGAATGTCTTTC
The DNA here is from genome assembly GCA_034641835.2 of Pinus albicaulis. Lineage (NCBI taxonomy): Eukaryota > Viridiplantae > Streptophyta > Pinopsida > Pinales > Pinaceae > Pinus > Pinus albicaulis. The sequence continues at coordinate 976,682,001 of CM076571.1, read as the reverse complement.
TCTCCATCTTTGATTTTCTATTGTTTTTCACCCAGCTTAGAATTTATCTCCAGCTAGGTTCTAATATTTACTTAGCATAATCTTTCTCTCCCATTATGTTATTATATAATTAACATTTTTCTCCTGGGATTTTTAGGAGAATATTTTGGAAGGTACACTATGTGGACTTGATCACTTAACAATTTTTCTAGAATAGCAAGAAGTCTCTATTACTGATGTGCTCTTTCACATAGTTTCTCGGAAGAAAAAAAATTATTCAATATATAATATTTAATTACATAATTCATTGATTCAAGTCCTAGACTCCATAACCATTAAATTCAAAAAATAATCACAATTTTCTAAAAAATAGTCATTTCTTCTAAAAGCAAGCACACGGGTATCACATCTTCGCCCTCTAAAAATAAACAGTGTCCTCAGTGTTTTCTAGTTCCCATTACTTCTCAAACAAAGTAGGAAATTCTACACGCATGTTATCCTCCATCTCCCAAGTATCCTCCTTTAGGCTAAAGTTCTTCCACCCAGGAAATGGCTCGCTTCTAGAATGAAGTTTCCTTCCGATCTAATATTTGCAATGGTTCGACCTGTAATTCTCCTTCTGATTTTACTTGTACCACATTATAATCAATTATATGAGTAGGATAATGAACATACCTTTTCAACAAAGAAAAATGAAAAACATTATGCATATTTATGTGACCCAACAATGCTAGCTGGTAGGCCACTGTCCCTACTCTAGCTAGTATCTTAAATGGTCTGCAGAACGTAGGTGCTAACTTAGCACAAGTTCCCAATCTCAGAGTAATTTTCTTTAGCTTAACTTTGAGGTAGATATTCTCTCCCACATTGTTCTCTTTATGTAGTCCCTTCTTATCAGTATAACTCTTCTACCTATCTTGGGTAGTTTTCAAATTATTTCTTATCTTCGTTACCAATTGTACCATCTCTTGTAGAATATTTGGTCCTAGAATCAACATGTCTTTTGGTTGACTCCAACTTAAAAAAGTATGACACTTCCTCCCATATAGAGCTTAAATGGGACCATCTTGATGGATGCTTGATAGATATTATTGTAAGTAAATTCCACTAAATGAAAATAATCCTCCCACCTTGTGGGATGGTCCATAACATGCATTTGCAACATATCCCTAAGTATTTGATTTATCCTTTATATTTGACCATTTTTGGGGGGGTGTTAGTTTATACTAAAATTTAGTTGCGTGCCCATTCCTGCAAACTGTATCTTCCAGAAAATTGAAGTAAATTTAGTATCCTGATTTGATATAATTTTTTTCGATATGCATGCAACTGAAAAATATATGATATCCCCTGCAACCAAAAAGTCTCCTTCATGAAAATGTCCACATTTTGCATTTCTTTATATGTGGAGTGGAAAAGTATAAAGTGAGTTGAATTTCTATTGTTTTCCACCACCACCATGATTGAATCATGTTTTTTCCTGGTTTTGAGTAGACCAGTAATGAAATCCAAAGAAATAATTTCTCATTTCCATTTTGGAATGGGTAAAGGATTTAGCAGTCCAATTGGGTGTTGGTATTCCACCTTAACTTGTTGGAACTCTAAACACCTTTCCAAATACTCAACCACTTCCCTTTTCATGCCTGGATAATCAAATTATTTTCTTAAACTTGTAATCATCTTTTGATAACCTGGGTGGCCTATAAATGGTTTTTTGTGATGTTCATTTAAAATCAGTTGCTTCAAGGCAAGTTTGTTTCTGACATATATTAAGTTTTTAAAATTCAGGAACCCATCCTAGTTTTTTGCATAACCAGATAGTTTGGTACCGTTTAATGTTTCTGCAACTCTACATAATTTTCTTCCTTTAATATTGTTGCCTTAATTTTCTCTGAAAAATCTGTTTTTGTACTATTGAAATAAATTTTATTTGCATTCCTACTAAGTGCATCTGCTACTTTATTCTCTTTCCCCTTAATTTTTTTAATATTAAACTCTAATTTTCTCAAGAATGTCATCCAAATTGCATGACTGGTATTCAAATCTGATTGGTTGAAAATGTGCTTTAAACTAATATCATCAGTAACAAGAGTAAATTTTTTTCCTAGCAAATAATGCCTCCATATCTTTAACATGTGTATGACTGCAGCTAATTCAATATCATAAACAACATAGCTTTTCTCATGAGCTTTTAACTTCCTTGATTCATATGCAATCACATGATTCTCCTACATCAACATGCCACCCAACCCCTCAAGGCCTTCATATGTACAAAAAGTAAAATATTTATTTAGATGAACAATGTTTAATATTAGGGCTACTGTTAAAAAAAAATTTAGTCTATCAAATCTCTCTTGACATTTTTGGGTCCAATTAAAATTCACTCATTTTTTCTTCAATGAAGTGATGGGGTAAGCTATTTTATAAAATCCTTCAATGAATTTTCAATAATACCCCGTAATACTCATGAAGGACATAATGTTTTCCACGTCCTTTGGTACTGGCTAGTTTAAAATGGATTTAAATTTTTTAGGGTCAACAGATACCTCTTCCTTAGAGATCACATGTCCCAAATACCGGATTTTATTCTGGTAAAATTCACACTTAATGAATTTTTCATACAATCGATGTTCCCTAAGAGTTGTAACATTATCCTAAAGTGTTATTCATGTTCTTCTTGATTTTTTGAATATATTAATATATCATCAATAAAAATTAATAAAAAATTGTCTAAGTACTTGTTGAGCACACTATTCATTAGGAACATAAAAGTAGCAGGTGCATTAGTAATACCGAATGCTAGTACCACAAATTCATAGTGTCCATACTGTGTTGTGAGTGTAGTTTTATGTATGTCTTTGTCTTTAATTGTTGATTGATGGTAACCATACCAGAGGTCTATTTTTGAAAATAATGTTTCCCCTCTCACTTGGTCACATCTGTCATCTATCATGGGTAAAGGATATTTGTTTTTAATAGTTATTTCGTTTAGTTTTCTGTAATCTACACACATCCTAGAATTTCCATCATTTTTTCTTACAAACAACATTAAGGCTCCCCAAGGGGAAACATTTTGTCTAATATACCATTTTTCTAGTAATTCTTATAATTTCATTCTCAACTCCATAGGTTTTGGCACAATCATTCTATAAGGTCCTTTGGACACAGGAGTGGCTTCTAGCACCAACTCAATTGTAAAATCTATGTCTCTTTTTGTAGGTAATCCTGGAATATCATCTGGGAATATGTCCTTAAAATATTTAATCACTTCAATATTATCTATATTTTTGTTCTACATTTTCTATGTAATTTCTTCTATTTGGACAAGAAACTGTGTGCAGTCTTTCCGGGCACACCATTTCAAGTGTAAATATGAATTTTTCCTAGTGGAAATAGGCCTTCATATTCATTTTATAAGTTGTAAATTTCCTTCTTTTGTGGTGCATGTAATAGTTTTCTGTAGATAGTTGATTATAGACTTATGCTTCTCCAACCAACCCATTCCTATCAAGGTATCATAAGAACCTAGAGGAAATATATTCAAGTTTAATTTTGTTAAGCATCCATTTAAATTTATAGTGCACTTATTGACCCAATTGGTCACTTTTCTTTTATTTCTTGTAGCCAATTGAATCAAACATAAAATTTTAAACTTTTATGTATTTAGTTTGCATCTTGCCACAACTTGCAAAATAACATAGCTAAGGTTAGCTCCTGGAACTACTAAAATAAGAGGCAAGATGGTCTAGAATCATACCTTAAACTTTGATCATTGTTGATAGATCTTCTATATGTTTGTATTCTAATGTTGCATTAATCCTTGGTATATTTTTGGCTACATCATTTACAGTAGATGCCCCTTGCATTTTCTGCAAGGCTTAGAATGATCTGGTATTGTATAGGTGGTTTATGAGTAGATGGGGTTCTCCACAACCCCAACACTTTAACGATTCTCTTTCATTTCCACTTAAATTCATCCATTTATTATTGAGATCAATTATTTTAGAGCCTATTTAGGGTTGTGTAGACTATGACTGATTGTTCCTTTTAAAATTTATGGGATGATGATTTTTCCTGATTTTTTTGGAATAGAGGGTTTGGACTTCTTAATTATAGATCCAAAAAAAAAATTCCTTATTGGACCATGATTTTGAGCCCTCAATTTTATGTTTGAACTGTTCATAAAAAATCTTCACTTTCTGTACAATGTTGTCCATTTTTTTTGGATTATCAAATTCAATTATTTCCTTCTATGAAAGAGGGGGAAAATATAGAAAATGTTGCACTTTCACTTTTTCTTCTCAGATATAGGAAACATACCTCAATAGATTGGTAAATATTTCCACAAACTCTTCCAACTCATTTGTCCCAAATTCATATCATGAAATTATTGTCCTTGTCATCATAATATCTTCCAGTTATGTAGTTTTCTTTGAAAATTTTCTGGAATTCTTCCCAACGTATTGTTTTTCCTTCTATAATGTGTATTTTTCTTGCTTCTTCCCACCATAATGAATCTATGCCCTACAATTGATAGACTTCTAGTCTGTCTTTCAAGTTGTTGGAATACTCATATACTTGGAAATATTTGTTCATGTTTTGCAGACAGGATTTTGTTGCCTCTTCTTTCTCACCATCAAAATTAGGTGGTATGATCTTTTGAACTCTCCTTGGAGTTCTCTTTCTTAGTTTATGTTCTTTTGGGGATGTTTTATTTTACTCTTCCTAACTTTCAAGTTTCTCATGCTCATTTCCATATTTATCATGCTTACTTCTAGAATTCCCATCTTCATTTTTCCGTTTTAAGGAGTCCTCTCTTCCCTCCTTTACCTCTATATCTAGAGGTTTTTGACTTGAATTTTCAGTCAAATATTTAATGAGAATTTTTTTCTCTCCACTTTCCTTTATAAAATTCTCATTGTTGGCCCTGATACTATCCAACTATTTTCTCATGTATTTCATCATTTACAATGTTTAGGTTGTTGCAAGTGAAGTTTCATCTTCCAACTGAACCCAAAACTACTCTCCTTTACCAAGATATCGGGAAACAAGTTCATCTATTGGTGTATTATTTTCTTCTTATTTATGTGTATCAACATTTATTATTATTATATATATATATATATATATATATATAGAAAACACAACAATTACCATAAAAAATGTAAGTGGTGGTTTGGCCCTTAGGCCTCAAACTTTGATCCTACAGCTTTGATACCACATGTCATGTACCTCATTTACATACTAAAAAAACAAATTTCACTGCCATAAATATAATTTCGACAGTAAACCCCCTTCCTTGCGAATTATATCTTCATGATAAGATTGGAACGTTAACCATATTCCTCCTTTAAATTCATAAGGGATATGTTACCATTTAACACATTTATAGGGAATTACTTATCAATACTTGGACTCTTATTGTTTTAAGTAATATACTACATATCCATCTCTATATTTTTAATTTGAGATACAACAATAATTAAAATCCATAACACTACCATAGTCCTCTTGCTTTCTAACATGTTTACCTTTACATGTTTCTTTGTAATAATAAACTTTGGAATTCCTAATATTATGTGACACCATATAGGCATAAAATTTATAGTATATATAGCGTATGGTTCATATATGTTGTACCATGGGTTTTTGTCCCCTTTTGGTTCTGTCATAAGAGTTATATTATATATGTGCACCCCACCATCATGGAACACTAATAAAATATTTAAATTACACTTTGTTATTTGGTCATTAACCTATCTATATGCCCACGAGGGCTTGGAACTTTGGTTTTTCACCACCCATGAGATTTTTTCCACTTGTTGATTTATGTTTACTTTAAAGCATGTCTTTCTCTCCAATTGTGATTTTTTCTTTCTTTTCACCCAACTTATCATTTCTCTCTAGGTAAGTTCCAATATTTACTTAGCATAATCTTTCTCTCCCATTATGCTATTCTCGAATTAGCAGTTTTCTCCTAGGATTTTTAGGAGAACGTTTGGGAAGGTCCACCATGTGTAGTTACCACTTAACAATTTTTATAGAATATTAAGAAGTATCTATTACTCATGTTATTATTCCCATAGTTTCTAGAAATCAAAGCATGTATTCAATATATAAACTTTAATTACATAATCATTTAATTCAAGTCATGGCCACCATAGCCACTAAGTTCAAATAATGACCACAATAGTCTAAAAATAGTCATGTATGTTAAAAGAGAGAACAGGGGTGTCACATTATAAGTTTATGTTAGTGTTCATAAGATAGGAGAAGAAAAAAAAATCATTTACTCAACTAAAGCTAGAGGGCCATGCCAAAATTTAGTGGTAAAGTCATACTGAGACACTTAGATTGGACGATGATCCTCAAGTAGATGTGTGAGAGTTCTTTAAAATCCTCATTAAGTCTCGGTTCTAACATATTATGTACAAGGAGCAGTAATAGATCTATTGGAATTACTTTTGGTAGAATCAATGGTAAAGTGTGAGGAGGAAAAATTTCCATCTCCAATAGTAATGGCTCTCCTTGAGTAGATGTTCCAAACATACCTCAGCCCATTTGGAATAAGGAAGCCATCTAAATTATATTCAAACAACCATTGCTATTTTTAGGGTTTTAATGATTATGGCCCAATCCATCATTTAGGGTCTTTTTAAATGCAATGAATTTAATGAAATTAAATTAATATGACTTAAATTAGTCTAATAAAACTAGAGAGGCACAGAAGTTGTTGAAGAAAAAACATAAAATAAATTGGAATTAGATGAAAGTTGAAAGTGATAGTGATAATTGAATGTGATAAATTCCACCCTACAACAATTTTGATAATGAAAGTTGAAAGTGGCAGTGATAGTTGAAAGTGATCAATGAAAATCTACAACCAAAGTTGAATGTGATAGTTTGATTCCCAAACTAGATAAACATTGAAATAAGAGAGAGAAGGAATAGATACTAGATTGTGAGAAGTTTACAACAAAAAGTTATTACTCTCATAACTTACTAATGCAACAAGAATGACAAAAGTAGTTTATGGCATATTAATAAAAAAACGAAATACTCTATCAATAGTATTGGATAATAATGGTTTCTATTGTTAATAAATAAAGATAATTTACAATAACAATAAAAAATATATATCAAATAGTGAAATCTTATTCTCAAGAGAAAAATAACCAATATTCAAAAAGGAAAAAAAAAGTGTATTTTTAATTTCATTATATTTATAGATTTTTTTTTTTCCCTTTTTTTCCATGTGTTCTTAATTTTCTTATCCAAAAAAAATTTAAGAACTTTTAAGTTTAACCCCTCTTCATTTTTTAAAATAACCTATATTAAAAAAGAAAAATAAAATAAAACTTTATTTTTAATTTCATTATATTTATAGATTTTTTTTTCCTTTTTTCCATGTGTTCATAATTTTCTTATAAAAACAATTTAGGAACCTGTAAAGTTAACCTTCTTCATTTTTGAATATTACCTAACTTGCATGTTATGCAGTTACCCTTTTTACAATATTATCCTTTTTCCCTTAGAATTTTCTTTCAAAATCTTCAAAAATTATGAAAATGTGATTTTATAATGAATCCTTTCCCATTTTACAATATTATCCTTTTTCCCTTAGAATCTTCTTTCAAAATCTTCAAAAATTACGAAAATATGATTTTTATAATGAATCCTTTTCTTTGAGAAATGGTGCACTCAAACTCTTTTATTAGTCCCTTCCATAGTAATCTATTTTCAACAATGTATTAGTATTCACAAACATCAAAATTATTTCGGAAATTTTAAGCCAATATTTCAAAAATCATATAATTCTTTAAGATTATCATGATTATTTTAACTAGAGTGTAACCAAATTATGTGGTTTGAGGTCTTATTTGGTCTTTTTTCGAGGCACTAACCCTTATTATCTTATATTAGCTTAGTTTAAAAGTAGTATATACAATACATTAGCAACTAGTTTTTTTTTTCCAATGAAGTAATGCTAGCATTACTTTAGTGACAATAAATGTTTAGCCATAAATGTTTAACTCTATGGATATTCCATTTTTTCCATCTTTATGAAATTTTGGCTTGATATGAATGGATGGTACAACTGGATCTGATGCATCGCTGGCTTTGGGTCGCTGGGATAAATGGGTAAGCCAGATGGATTTGGTTGTTGGATGGGAGGGACAGTCGTAAGAGACTAACTTGCTTCGTTAGAATTACTTGGGAGGGGAAGAGCTTAGACAGCTGGCCTGTAGAGCTGGTTGAATTTTTTAGTTAAGATCAGCTGGCTGAAACTCATTATCAGTGACGAGTCTCTGCTTCTTCTCGCGCGTCTGTCCTTATGGTCCACCGGGGGGTGGGTTTATTAGCTGGCCATCTAGAGAACAAGGAGGGAACTCCGTTTTTTATTCTAGTTGGAGAATTCAAAGACTAGTTACCAGAGGCAGGGAAAGGTACCTTGAATTCTGATTAGTCATATATTAATAAGATGGCCAGTTCCCACTACCCTTGGAAATTTCTCTTTATCTTCCTAGATATGTAGCATTTGATTAGAGTTTGTGTCTGCTCACCAATATAAGGTGTACTTATCTCTATTACAGATTCAGGACTTGTACTGATAATAAGTGGACAGTGAGACGTATACGTTATCTATAATCGATACGTGATCTCACCTAGGTATATTAACATGTTCTTGATCCAGGTGTTGTAGAACTCCTAGCATGGACTTACACTCTATTAGCTAGCAAGAGGCACTAGGATTATTGAGTTGTATGGACTATTCATCTGAATTGGTACCATATCCCTACTCATATTCGCTAACCTGTAGAAACCAAAATCTATATAGGCAGGATTAGCTCAGATCACTTTTTGAAAGGTCTGGAGATTGCGCTTCTGAGGGCAAGGGTGAGATGATGTTTTATGACATTTGGGCTTTATAACCTTTGTTTTATTATTGATTTTCATGAAATATGGGCTTTATCATCGTTTTTCACTCCATATCTTGACAACATATCTCAAAATTCCTGGCAAGCACAAAAACATAAAAATTTCTCCAGCTGATGCAGCAGACAAACGATCCTACAGACTCGATTTTGTTATAGGATATGTAGTTCCAAATCCAAATATAGGAGAAACATAACCATTAAAGCTATGCATATTGGGAAAATGTTAAGAAAGGAAGTGCAATGCCTTCTATTAGAATGTACAACTTTTGTAGTTTCATTCCTGGTAATTTTGTATCCTTCTGTTTGGTGTAAGTTGAATGATTGAGCTGACATTGTGGATGTAATATTTTAGAATATCAACCATATCCACAATCCCTTCATATGGTCATTATTTTTCGTCAACTTCATGTGAAAATAAAGCAATTAAAACTGGGTGACTCATTGGTAGCAACAGAATTCATTCCTCTGCATTATACAACCAATTTTTGAAAACCCTTGTCCTTCTGAGGTGAAATTTTGAAACTAAAATATTTTTTTTTTCCTAGGTTAGGTAGACAAGAGATGAAATATAACTATTAAATATTGGAGGTCATACCTCTCAGTTGGTTGTTTCTGGCATCTCGTTGAAAACCTGCTCCTTCACGCCCTACCCCCTCCTACCCTCTTGCTCGTGGCCCTCTTCGTTTTGACAAGCTAGGCATCATAATTCTAGCCTATATCCATTACTCTTGATAGCTAGTCACACCCTCGGTACTTTTTTTTCTCTTAAGTGCCAACATCCCTGTCGATCGGCTTGAATAGTCAGTTTCAAACTCAAGCCAACATATTTCTACTATCACTCTTCCAATTCGTCGATTCCAAAGGCATGCCAAGCTAAAGGCAGGTGTTGGGAAGTTGTTGTTTCCCCTGTTGTCTTTGGGTATGCTTCCACCATTTTTGCATGCATATTCTTAAGACCTCTACACCCTCCCTATCTCCATTCTTTGCATATCTCCTAGCTGCGATGAAACACATGTGTAATGTTGAATGATTCTATATTCCCCTTAGGAAGGTGGTTTTAACCTAAATCCTCTATGTTGTTCTCACCCGCAGAAGCTAAGTCCGTGGTTACTCCTTTTTGGATTTGTACCTGTAACTTCTCTTGCTTCTTTAGTTCGTGCTCGCAGTCCATCTCAGTTATCAATAATTTCTGTTGACTCTCGCAATGAGAATTCAAAATCCTAGTGATGATCAAATATAGATGTCGGTTTTATACCATGTTGACCTCCTGTATGTGTAGTTGAATGCATGTTTAAAACATCAATGACGGCCGTTCTTAGAACACAACTCGTCAAAATCTGGGAAAGAAGAAACCCACCCCAATCCTTGAGGAAGCAATCCATCAAGCCAGCCTAGAAGATATTTCGCATGCATTCTTTTCAATAATGGACTCTCAAATACTTCATCTTTGTCTTCCTTTGTCGATGTTGGCTCCCCAACCCATCTCCTCTCAGTCCTCTTGTAGCAACAAACTACCATCGAAAGGATGAAAAACTTAATCCAAGATAAATAAATCTTGTCCTTCGATCGTTATCTCCCTTAGAGGAACAACTAGGTTAAAAGAGGTGAATTTACGATGTGTTGACAAGGCGTAGTATCAATAACTCTCAGGATACGTGTAGTGCACTTATGACATTTGGGTTATGCCTCTTATTCTTCTGGCTCGACTGAACAAGGTTATATTGTACGAGGTGGTAGTGGCTCTGATGTGATTAATTCAACTTCAGTGGCTTCTACTCAACCGACTTAGACTAGATCTGCTGGTGGATGATATTAAAATAAATTGAAACCATTCACCTTGTCTAACATGCATGATAGATCTTATGGTAGGTTTTTACGCCAACAACTAGGGGGTTTTCCTGGTGTGAGGTACCAACTAGAACTCACACCATTTGGGATAGGAGCCCCATCCAGTATGTGGGCCCGACTCACACCATGAATTTTTGCACTCTTGGTTTTCAAATAAAAAGGTTTCAGAGTGAGGAAAATAATGAAACTCCTAGACAATGAAACAAATTCATCCCAAGATTGATGAACTATAAAAGGAGATATGATAAATTCACAACAACATTAAGAAGAAATATTTCATGATAAGGATTAGTGAGCCAAACCCAATCACACATATATGAGCAAGAACATGTTAGAGGTTGTAATATCCCTTTTTCAGAATTTCTCATAAAACATGCATCAAAAATGCATTTCCAGCAACATATGTAATAAAATAGTGAAATGGACTCTTGGATCCCATATTTTAGACAATATGCAACTCAAATCCAAGAATAGAGCTGAAACAAGTCAAACTAGGTGGGCTAAACAGACCTCCCACACTAGTGTAGCTAGAAATGGTGAAAACCCCCAAGATTGCAAAATGCCGAAGCAGTTGCTCAAGGGACTGCGCAATCTAAAAGAGGGTTTACACATAAAAATATGGGAGAAAATTATATCTACTCATATATTGATAAATAATGGTGAAGAACCGAGATCTAGTCTCCTCATACAAAATACAAGATAACCCGGCAAGGGTTTCTTGTCAAACACTCTATATATAAAATGTGATATTCAGGAAATGACTGAATAATCACTGCAACACTAAATTACATGAGTGAAAATGATGAAGGATGTATGATCTGATTTAGAACCCTCAAGGGCTTCCTCCCATGAAAGGATGGACCTCTCAATCACAAGGAAAGACTGCAACGGAGCCACCAAACCATGCAATGAACACTGCCTCTAAAATAACGCACTCCCTAGCAGAAAAAATGCTAGGAGGGTATGATAAATGTGTGGTCTGATACCAATGATCTGAAATATTCTTTGGAGCTCTCCAAACAGACCTCTCAAGTGAAGAAAACCTTCCTCCAATGAGAAACTAGCTCAGAAGCCGGGATTCCAATCCCTTCCACCGCTGCACCCAGCAACACTACACAATCTCCGACAAAGTTATGCTGATGAAGATGGATGAAGCTTGGCCTGAAAATATGATGTGGAATGATGAATACAAACTCTCCCAATGAGCTCCTCAAAGGAAAGAGGTGGGATTCCTGCCCGGGAACACCCAGTGCTAAACAACACTGCAACTTTGCTAAGCAGCAAAGCAGCAAAAATTCTTGGCAGCCAAGAATAATAATAATCTACAACATGATGAAAAATGCTGCCATCCTCTTCCTTATATAAGATTTTATTTTTCTTTCCCTTGGCCCCACTCACTTAGGTTTCTTATAACCCAAGTTACATTTCCCTCCAAAATTTCGTTATCCATCCTAGGATTCCTCCTCCACTAAAACTGCGTTGTTGACTTGGTCAAAGAAACTTCTATCTTTGTTCACACATGGAGGTGTCTTATTGAGCTAGAAAGAGTGTCTCCTTTCACACTTGGAGTTCTTTTATCCTCCTTAGGTGACTTATGGGCTTTTATACCCATTTATTTACCAGCTACAGCTGTTGCTAACTCTAATGTTCCATTTAGCTTGGAAGCTAAAATTTGTGAACATTATAGTCCTCCCATCCAAAATATTTTCTTGTCCTCAAGAAAATGCATAAGGAGAGAAAAATATCTCCCCTCCTCCTCATGTGGCCTCCATCACTGCATCGAGATAATCTGCAAATAAATTGTCATCCAATGCTTCCTCCCAAGTGTGCAAAACCAAAGTGTCTGCATCAATCAAAGGTGGAAAGTGTGAATGGAAACATGCTATATGTCTCATGGCCTCCACAAAGTAGGAGTGATGATCATAATGGTGAATGAGTACCTCCCTCATCCATGCAATCATCCAAATGAAGTGAGTCACCCTCCAACATGGTAACTCATGAAAAGTCTCTTCCACCTTGTGCTCCTGAAGTGAAGGTGGGTTGAATAAGTGAACATGATAGGCAAGAAGGCCTATCCCATGCTATCCTCTTCTCCACTTATGATAAGTGTAGAAGGTATGCTGATCTTGGGCTGCAACATGATTGCCCTCCAATGGAAAGAAGAATATGGAGTCTCCAAGGACTCTTCCTCCAAAATCATGAGTCATGCCAACCCAACCCATTCCATTCAAGATGAATGGCACATCATCACCACATGGCACCCAACTCAGAAAATGGCTGAAGGTTATGTGCAAGTTTGGATGATACATAGGGTCTCTCTGGTGGATATAGCACAATTCTCCAAACTGCTGCTTGAGAATGTCATATGGCAAGTGTTCCTGCAACAAGTTACAAGCTGGATATGTATGTTCTCCCAAAATGGGAAAGTAAGCATCAATTTCTATCAGCTGTACATATATAAAACAATACACTTGCCTAATGTCATGTATAGATGGGCTACTATCATCATAAGCATTGGCCCTAAAGTGACCATGAAACCCAAAAATACTCTTTCTCTCATATGGAGCAATGCACTATTTACATATGGTGAGAAAGTACAAATACTCAATAGAGTAATCAACAAGTACAAAAACGCATTCTCTACCATACATAGTGAGTGGGATGAAAGTGACATCCTCCAATAAGTCCTCCCATGAGAATCTACTCATAAAAATCTGCAAGAAGAAGGGATACCTCCTCCCTTTGGAATATCTCATCCATAAGAACATGCTCCTATGTGACAGTGTTGTAGGCCTTTGTAATAAGGCTCCATGACTTCTATCTTTGACATTCAATATGCCAAAGCCATCCACCATATTGCTACTATGTGAGAAGATCATCTTCCGACATGGAAGTCTCTCATGATCCTCCTTGCACCATGAATGTAGGGTAGCCTCCTTGCACCATGAATGTGCCTTTCTTCTCTTTAAAAATATCATGAAAAGTAATGGAAGAATTTTTCCCATACTCTCGCAGGTGCCACCATAGCAACAACAACCTTTGTTGCTACCTCATCTCTCCCTCATACAAGCTTCCTTTGAACAATAACACATCAGCAATACATGGAAGCAAGATACAATAAAAACAAGTTGCCAATTAACAACCAGAGAGTGAATCTTGGTCCCTCTCATGGAACCAGCGCAATGCACCCTTGGCCTGCATCAAAATAAGAATAAACAAGTGCTTTATCAGCCACTTGTTTGCTGCCATAGTCATCTCATAAGATGAAAACATGAAGTCACAATATGGTGTCATTGGTGCACACCAAGAGACATATGGCTTCCCCCATAGCTCATCAAAAATATAGCCAAGATCAATGCTACAAGTAGCTACAAGTACATCATCATATAATATGCAAGAAGAAATATTTATTCTTGTTACATCATGTTGCTCAAATAAATGAAAGAAGTAAAATACAAAACATGAAATGATACCTCCTGCATTATGTACTTGAGGTCTTGAGCTGAAATGGCTCAACTGGACATTCTCCCTCACTCCCAATGAGTAGGAAGGTAGTTGTGACATCCTCTCTATCACCATCTGGGCTATGCATCTATCCATATGCTGATATATGTCATGCTGGATGCCCTCCCAAGTGAACTCCTCCATCAACTTGAAATATGCATCAAAGTGCATAGAAGAGAAGTCCTCATGTGCTGCATGTAGCAGCTTCTCCTTGAAACTAGAAGATCTAGTCAAGAAGATCCTGCCATAGGAATAGATGATCACATCTCTCACCATGTATCTGCCATCTCCATCCGGGTCATCAAGAATCATGCATGCACCAAGATCCTTGGAGTACTCTACCAAAAGCTGAGATCTCCAATAAGGATCAATCCTCCTCAGTGGCATTGCTGGTGATCTAGCATATGAAGTTCCACTCATGCTGCTGCCTGCTACTCTGACATCCCCCATGCCAAATTTCTCCTCAAAACTCTTCACCTCTCCAAAATCCAAGAGTGCTGAACCCAAAGACAAGATATCTCTCATCAACTGTAGATCAGGTGGCCTCCCAGGTGGAATGCCTCCATGAAGTGAGACATCAATGTCGTTATAGCAAATTTTCCTTGAAACTAGAAGACCTAGTCAAGAAGATCCCGCCATAGGAATAGATGACCACATATCTCTCACCATGTATCCGTCATCTCCATCCGGGTCATCAAGAATCATGCATGCACCAAGATCCTTGGAGTACTCTATAAAAAGTTGAGATCTCCAATAAGGATCAATCCTCCTCAGTAACAGCGTTGGTGATCTAGCATGTGAAACTCCACTCATGCTGCTGCCTACTATTTTGACATCCCCCATGCCAAATTTCTCCTCCAAAATCTTCACCTCTCCAAAATCCAAGAGTGGTGAACCCAAAGACAAGATATCTCTCATCAACTGAAGATCAGATGGCCTCCCAGGTGGAATGCCTCCATGAAGTGAGACATCAATGTCAAGAGTAGACTGCATAGGTGATTGGGAAATATTGCCCCTGCTTCTACAACGCAAATCAGTCTACCTCTTCCTTGCATTGGCTCTCTGAAATAGAGAAGGGTGTATACCTCTCATCAACTGAGGTTGCTCTTCCTCCTTTCCTCCTCCTTCCAACTGCAATGATGCACAATCATGCTGCTCACTGATCGTGCTTGGACCTCTATGTATGAGATCCTGGGGAATTTCTTGCAAAGATACAAGAATCCCTCCTGTGGGAGCATGTGCTCCTCCTCCCTCTGCATGAGGCATTGGATGTGCTCTAGATGTGACATCGATGTTGCCCTCTTCTTCATCAATGTGTGTAGGAAACATATCAACAATTGTATCCCTTTGTGAAAAAGTGATCCCCATGCCCTCTTGTTCAATAATATGAACTGGAGGTTTTGCTTCCGGCAATGTGTAATGCAAGACATAATCTCTCATCATGGTTTTCTAAAATGGAGTTTCCTCCATCACATGCAAGGTTTTTTTTTTCTCAAGTTTTCCTTACTCATGTGTCTTAGGAAGTTTTTCACCAAACCTCTCCATCAATGTTTTTATGAATCTTGCATAAGAGAAAGTATTGGAATTATTTAAGGAATAAGATTTAAAAATCTACCATGCATGAGCCTTACCTCTGAAATGCAGTGCTGCAACTCTGATAGCTTCATCTCTGGAAATATGGTGCAGCTGCAAATAGGAGTTTAGCTCCTTCACCCAAGCTCCAAATGAACATGTAGGTGATCCAGCAAAAGGAGATAGCAGAAATCTATCTCCATCCCATTTGCTGGAACACCTAATCCTACATGGGTAGGTGTGGAATGCGAAAAGTCACAATGGAGTCCAAGTGACCTTGGAATATGAAACCAAGAGTCACACCATTGTACTATAAATGTACATCTTTGTATAATGGAAAATATGAGCTACACGCTTATCCTTCATTGTCTTGTGTTTCTTGTTGTGTTACGTGTGTTTATCTTTCCTCCACACCGTGTATGTTTAACATGGTATCAGAGCTTAGGCTAGGCCTGGGCACTTTCAGAATCTTCTGACTGACATTTCTCTATTTGGAATGTAAGCAATATCTACTTCACCTAACTACTCTCTTGAGCCCTTCTGTCAGACCTGCAGCACTTGTCTGCACACCTCACTCGACGCCAGTTCGACCATCACTTCACCATCATTTCGGTTGGTCTCCTGCATTACCTACTATCTGAATCAAGTCGAAGATATTGTTGCATGACTGTGTTAATATTCACTCTACTCCGCTTGCGTTAATACTCCAGTTCACACCATCGGTCCCCTCCTCCATTTTTGGTTGCATTAATATACCTGCACAATTTTGTAACACCTCCCGGTTACCAAATTCACACCACCGGTAACACCTCCCGGTTATAAATACCAGTATAACGTGTTCAGCATATAACGTTCCATACCACCTGTTTTCCATTATTCACCGTGCTCCAACCCTTCAATTACCCGTCGCTCTCCTCCCATCGCATCTCAGGATTTGGGCATCTCACAGGCTTAAAATTCGGGAGCACCCAAATATACCGTTTGTATCGTTGGAGAGATCTTGGTCCTTTGGGGAACCGACTCGCCTGCGTAAGTAGAATTTGTGAGGAATTCAAAGTTTGAATCCAAATTGAGGCATAGCTTGGGTCAAATCTGGTGACGCCGAGAGCTCTTGTACCATTGGATTCCACAAGTTGCTATCCAACTAAGCATTCTTTTGGGACTGCAATTCATTAATAGCAGTTTCAGGAAGAATTCTGTAGGATTGATGAAAGAGACGGATTGTGACCAAATCCTCCCAATATTCTTCCTGGAAAATCAAATCCTTTGCCAGTTCCGTTGATTCCCCTAGACATAATCTCTTCACATTCAAAGGTCTCACCGTATTAAGAGTTCTCACGAGAAATTTCTCCGTCGTTTCCGTTTGCCGGAAAATGCTAAGGTGGAGGAGGTGAAGGCCGGAATAGAAAATTGAGTACATAGTGTGACAGTCCCCAAATGAACTCATCATAAACCAGAGGTTAAAGCCATTGAAATCTCTGGTTAACTGAAAGTATATGTCCGGTGTGTTGAAGCTCCTGCCGATTGGGTTTTCAAACTAGGTGCAAATTCACTGCTACAGTTCTGCAGACACAAGTTCAAGAGACCGGCCTTCTAGACTCTTCTAACTACAACGGGGTTGTAAATTCACTGCTATATACCCGCTACAGTTCCGCAAACACAAGTTCAATATTTGAGGATCTTGGAGGATCTTGGACAGATGTTGGATTGGCACAAGATTGTGGCTATTTAAAGGCATAACATCAAACTGTAGCGATAGGTATAACTCATTGATTATAATTGAAATTTGCATTCCTTTTCATTCCATACGATGATGCTTTTTACATAGATCTCAGAGTTCGATAGTCCATGAACTCAGCAATAGCGTTCACCTATAGTTTGCAGAGCTACATCCATTCAGATTCAGCTACAAATTCTCAAGTTATTATATTCCCGATCAAAGTTTTTATTATTAAAGAGTTTGATTCATCTTGATTGCCAAAAATGAGCAAGGCTAACTCAAAGCGGTGTTTATCCAAATATTGAACTTTGTGGCATAGAAGTTGGTGGGAAAAGGTAACTTGGCCATCAAAATTCCAAACACATTACCCAAATCAAAAATCAAAATAAGGCTTGCCAAAAGATTAATAAGCTTTCACGACCGAAATATGTGAGCTAATCGTGTTATGAAGGAAATTATACTTTGAGTTATGAAGCAACAATGTTGTGAGCACAAAAAAAGGCAAAGTGACCCCAAGAATTTCAGATCACTGCCATAGAGAGGAGTCTACAATCTGGTATGCAGAAATGTGTGGTATGCACAAGTTGATTTTTATAGGTGTGTTATTTTGTGTTTTCTATACTTCTACCATCGCTGCATTAGATGCCATTGTTTATATACCAACAAGGTTGAGTTGTTAAGAAAATGGCCAAAATGATTGAGGTATTAAATTTCTTAAAAACTTTGATACACTCCACTGATCATCATACAGTAAAAATCAACAAATCCACTCTTGTTGATATTCAAAGTTGTTTGCAAGATGCACATGAGAAGATTGATTTTTTGTAGTAGGAAACTCAGCTTCAGCAAGACAAAATTCAGCAAAAGAGTCACCATTCTGAACCTGTTTCTGTTCAGAAGATTGAGAAAGACTCTCATCAGCAGCAAGTTAGTAAAGTTGCAGTTGATTCCCAATCAGTTCCTTGTACAAGATCAGATGAACATGCAGATTCAGCAGCTCATCCTACACTTCCTAAGCCCATCATCATCCCTTGGGAAGAGCTTGTCCACAACAAGCACAGAACTGGTCTTGGATATGACAAGGATGTGTCCTTTCATATTCCAGACTACACCAAGCCCATCATATTTCAGAGTGTCGGATTCTTGTATGACAGTTCAACTGCAGTTGTTTCAGATCCTGTTCCGCTTCTACAACAACAACAAATTGTAAAATTCCAACACTGTGATCGAGTTGGCCATATGAAAGATCACTATTTTGATCTTCATCCATGCAAGCACTGTGGTTGGCACACCCATTCTTCACACAGATGCTTCAAAACCAAGCCTCCTGCAAGAACAAAGATTCATCTTGGATGGATCACTTCTTAGAAATGGGCACCAGTAGCCAAGAAGATGTTTAAGACACATGTCAGAACTTGTTCACAGATATTGAACGAACTTGCAGTTGAGTTTTCGCCATCATCTCACCTTGTCCCTTACAGGGGGGAAAATGGTGGTCATGTACAAGCTTCGACGTCAGATCAAGCGAGCCTGAGCCACAATCTCTCATTCCATGTTCAGAGTTGTAGCCAGAGACACAGCAGTTCAAGCGAGCCTGAGCCACAATTCGTCATTCCAGATTTAGAGATGTAGCCAGAGACACGGATGCCCAAGAGCATGACTTCGGTTGGTGGACAACCTTAAACCATCATCTTTGGTTGGTGGACAACCTTAAACCACCATAGGTCGTAGACCTCCCTTCTTTTAGGTTGAAGGTCTCCCTTTCATATATGAGGAACACTTCCTCTAACAGAAGCCTTCAACTTCTTGCCAGCTTTGGTTGAGTTCCAAGAAATTCTTCAAGCATTCCAGAGTTGTTGGTAATCCTAAAACCATCATAGGTAGTATACCTCCCTTCTTTCAGGTTGAAGGTATCCCTTTTTTATGAGGGACAATTCCTCTAGCAGAAGCCTTCAGCTTCTTGCCAGTTTTGGAAGAGTTCTGGGAACTACAACAAGTTTTTTGCTCCAGTGTTGGTGGTCATCCTTAAACCACCTCTTTTTTCCAACATTTCAGAGAGTTGATTCAGCCCAAGTGCTGCCATGCATACTTTGCAGATTTGTATTACAACTCTCTTCTTGGACTCACACATACCCCTTCAGATTAAGGGGGGATGTTGGAACACCTAATCCTACATAGGTAGGTGTGGAATGAGAAAAGTCACAATGTAGTCCAAGTGACCTTGGAATATGAAACCAAGAGTCACACCATTGTATTATAAATGTACATCTTTATATAATGGAAAATATGAGCTACACGCTTATCCTTCATTGTCTTGAGTTTCTTGTTGTGTTGTGTGTGTTTATCTTTCCTCCAC
Source organism: Pinus albicaulis (assembly GCA_034641835.2). Classification (NCBI taxonomy): domain Eukaryota; kingdom Viridiplantae; phylum Streptophyta; class Pinopsida; order Pinales; family Pinaceae; genus Pinus; species Pinus albicaulis. Next base: position 976,662,083 of record CM076571.1, on the reverse strand, counting down.
ACCGTGTATGTTTAACACTATTGCTATATTTCCTCCATATAGATCTTACAAAACTCTTGGAAATCAGTATGCTCTCTAAACCTCTCAGTTTGAGATTCATATTCCCGTAACAAATAACTAAGAGTCAATCTCTTAGGCATTCTCCCTCCCCCCATCCATCTCAGGATAGCTCTGGGAATTTGACTGCACTATGCATCATGGAGTGTAGATGTATGCTCACACTCACCATGTGAAAATCTATATTCAGCTCTAGAATCAACCTCTGGATATTTCATCTCCAATCTCATTTTCTTCAGCTATCCCTGAAAGTTCTTCATAGATTTTGGAAGAAGCTTTGTAAGATTATATTCCTGTCTTCTTGCACAAAATGAAGCTTCCTGGCTTCTGTCCATCTCTCCTTATTCTGATAGCTAGATCTCATAGGCTGATCCAAGAGATCATGCTCTGATACCATTGTAATATCCCTTTTTCAGGATTTCTCATAAAACATGCATCAAAAACGAATTTCCAGCAACATATGTAATAAAACAGTGAAATGTACTCTTGGATCCCATATATTAGACAATATTCAACTCAAATCCAAGAATAGAGCTGAAACAAATCAAATTAGGTGGGCTAAATAGACCTCCCATACTAGTGTAGCTATAAATGGTGAAAAACCCCAAGACTGCAAAATGCCAGAGTAGTTGCTCAAAGGAATGTGCAGTCTAAAAGAGGGTTTACACATAAAAATATTGGATAAAAATAGATCTAATCATCTATTGATAAATAATTATGAAGAACCGAGATCTAGCCTCCTCATACAAAACACAAGATAACCCGGCAAGGGTTTCTTGTCAAACACTCTATATATAAAATGTGATATTCAGGAAATGACTGAATAATCACTGAAACACTGAATTACATGAGTGAAAAGGCTGAAGGATGTATGATCTGATGTATAACCCTCAAGGGCTTCCTCCCATGAAATGATGGACCTCTCAATCACAAGGAAACACTGCAACGGAGCCACCAAACCATGCAATGAACACTGCCTCTAAAATAACGCACTCCCTAGCAGAAACAGCGCTGGGAGGGTATGAGAAATATGTGTTATGATACCACTAATCTTAAATATGCTCTGGAGCTCTCCAAACAGACCTTTCAAGTGAAGGAAACCTTCCTCCAATGAGAAACTAGCTCAGAAGCCGGGATTCCAATCCCTTCCACTGCTGCACCCAGCAACACTACACAATCTCTGACAAAGTTATGCTGAAGAAGATGGATGAAGATTGGCCTAAAAATATGATGTGGAATGATGAATACAAACTCTCCCAATGAGCTCCTCAAAGGAAAGAGGTGGGATTCCCGCCCGAGAACGCCTAGTGCTAAACAACACTGCAACTTTGCTAAGCAGCAAAGCAGCAACAATTCTTGGCAGCCAAGAATAATAATAATCTACAACATGATGAATAATGCTGCCATCCTATTCCTTATATAATATGTGAGTTTGATTTCCCTTGGCCCCACTCACATAGGTTACTTCTAACCCAAGTTACATTTCCCTCCAAAATTGCATTATCCATCCTAGGATTCCTCCTCCACTAAAACTGCGTTGTTGACTTGGTCAAAGCAACTTCATTTTATCTTTGTTCACACATGGAGGTGCCTTATTGAGCTAGAAAGAGTGTCTCCTTTCACACTTGGAGTTTTTTTATCCTATTTAGGAGACTTATGGGCTTTTCTACCCATTTATTTACCGGCTACAGCTGCTGCTAACTCTAATGTTCCGTTTAGCTTGGAAGCTAAAATTTTGGAAACATTACAGAGGTTAATTGAAAATTATATCACAATAGATCATCATCATGATGAGAAATAAGTAAGGACGGATTTGAAACCAAACATACATACAAAAACCATGAACTATTCCATAACATATTACATGTATGAATGCACACATACAAATGTAGTTAAAATATCAGACAGTTGATACAACCACTATGAATAACCATGCGAATGAGTGTAAGAAAAGAAGAAAACCTTATTACTATTGTTGCAAATACAATTACACATTTTTAAATTCATCAAAGCCCAACAATGGAACATTGGTTTCTCATTCCATTTTCCAATACAAAACCCTAGCCTCACTGCATCTCACACTCCTATATTCCAAGAGAAGAGTGCCTCTAGCACCCAAGCAAAAATCATTTCTCTACTACTGCTCCCAGCTCAAGTGATAAAAGCCCCCCCCCCCCCCCCCTTCCTACAATGGGGCATGAGGGCACATTTATAGATATGAGGTAATTGTTCACCTACCATGACCCGTGACCTACCCTCATGACTCTTGAACTTCCTCACTGCTCTCTTATGCCTATTTCTTAGTACATGATGAATTGATCTCAAGATAAACACTAACACCATGATGAGAACATTTTCATACTGATAGAAGAGAGAATGTGAGGAGAAAAGAGAAGTTTTGAGAAACCCTAGGGTCAGTTCTTGTTGCCAACATTGTTGTGAAACCATGGAAACTTGCATGAATGGTTGAAATTCTTATTATTGTGCCTTGCTTGCATCCAATAATATTCTGTCATTGTGTTCCTAACATTGCCACTAGATTTTAGAAGCCTGAGTGGGTAATTTTTTTTATCTCATTTAAACCCTAGTTGTGTAGCTTCTGTAAAAACCCTAGCTCCCTTCGTCTACGTCAACATTATTTATTTCACTTGTTATCCGCAAGTAAACAAATTACATTATCCACAGACATATTGGCAGTCAAAGAATAATATCATAAAGATTAAAAAGGAATTACTCATATTGAAACACCAATTTGGACCCCTGTATAGTCCCTTCCTTTGTCACAATATTGTTATGGTTTGTATAACATGTGCAGTTTTTTTTTTGTTTTGTTTCATTAACTGAGTTTTGGACATAATCTCTTCTAGAAAATTGTGTCCTTGTCAACCTACAAATTTTAGCTTGCACTCTGCAGTTGTCCTTCAAATGAATATCACCTCAAGCCCATGAACAATATCTGAAAGATCTCATTATTCTATGAGATCCACAACTCTCCCAAGACACAATCCTCCTTATGTACCTTAGTAAAACTCTTTGTAGGATTTCTATGAGTTGAAATATTCATTGTGTTGCTTGGGATACCCTTGGAGATGTTTTATTTTGAACATAGCTTCCAATAGGTTCCTCAATCTTGTCTGCCTCATTTTTTGTTAAAGAAACAACATGTGACTCTTCCTTGTTAGCAAAAACTCTAATTTTTATGGGCTTCGAAACCAGATAATTTTAAGTGAAAGAATTTCTTCCCCTTTAAAAATTTCCAAAAGATCAAAAATATGTTGTTTATCATGACTCCAATGTCATTGAATTAAATGTTTTTGACTACATTCCCACTCGTATAACCATGTGCTCCTGAAAATACGATTTTGAGCACAGTGGGAAGCCACGTGGAATTTCACTATCATATCCTCAAATCGGATTGGGAATCCTTCGCACATGTTGAGCCCCCTTTATATATACTGAAAGTCACACACATGGATACACCTCTTGTTTTTAGTTTTCACTGAGCTTAATTTGCAGTTATTCATCATTTATTTTTCTTGTAATAACCTTAAAATGACCTAACGTTAAAGATCCAAGGGGAATTTCATATGTTCATTTCAGTGGAAAAGTAGTGATGACTATTTCATAGATGGGACAATCCTCTATTTCCATATAATATCGAAGAATCCAACATATAATACGAGTTTACAGGCTAAAGACGGGCATATGGAAAATATGTGGGTAATTCTACTTTCACAAGATGTGTTGAGGAGCCTAACTAATGCCATCATATTTATGTGATTCACCCCTTTCTCCATTGAGTGTTGTGAAGGTTGAGGAAGCTTTAACTACACATTAGTAGATTAAGGACCTATTGCATTTTAAGAGCCACACTTTCTATATGCACTTCACTCTTGGCTACTCCAGTGAATGTGGTTTCGTGAGAAGTTTGATAGTCCTATATTTGGTTGTCATCTTCTGTGGTTTTATGACTCGCACACTAAAATCTTACTCATGTTTTCTAAAGTTCTCACAATTTCTTGAAATACTCATATCTTCCTTTAATGTTCAACAGGTGCAATCAAATTTATCTGGGTGTGAGAAAACACATTTCAACACATCTTCTATAGAAGAAGGTATTCTAAAAATTATTTTACAGAATTCTTTCAAAAAACCCAACATGCATAGTATACATATAAGATTGGCTCTAAATTCTCCGATGGCGGGGCATTTTTTATTATCCAATCGCATTTTCCAATTGCATTTCTGACCACATCCTAGGTTGGTGCACCTTGAGGTATAAATAGAGGAATATTTTTATCTATCACAAGTCGCAAGTCTTAATTCCAATCTTAATGTGAATTTATGAAGTTGGAGAAGAGGATGTTAAACCAAATTGAGATTTTCTTACTCAACCATGGGACTATGATTTGTAATCCAGAAAGTTTTAATTGCGTGAAGGGTATTAGCACAGATAGGGAATGAATAAGTGTGTTGATAAGGTATAAATAGCCTACGGTAGGTGAATAAGATATACTCCTAGTGAGTGATGGAGGTCACAAGCCACGGGGACAGTAAGGTTGCATATCGCAGAGATAGAGCAGAATGAGAAGCCAACTACACTCTATGGGTGTGACCCACGATTGGATATGTAATGTGTTAAGGAAAGGTCACTATTTTGAACATAGGATGGGTTTCATAGTCGCACTATAGTGCAAGTAACATATTTTGGCTGCTTCCAAGGCTCTACAATGTGACTTTGCGACTTGAAGAGAGTTTGTGGATGAGTCATGCGACTTGATCCATTCGCATAGCCACACTTGAATGAAATCTCACCTTTATGTTTCTTATCTAAGCTGCTAAGGTGCGAATGTATGACTTATAGCGTTGACAGGATGAACCTTGCTACTTATATTAGTCGCATTTGTGTGTCTATGTCTTCACTTCCAGATACGAGAAAAGAAATTGTTTTTTACAACGAAGGGAATTTGTGGTTCCTTTATTCCCATTCAACATAGTCTCACAAGTACCCTTGATAGCATATCTAATTATTATACTTGTGGTTCCAAATCCACTAGAAACCACCCATGTTCTTCGTAGATTGAATTGATGCATGGAATCAGTGGGTGTCATGGAACCCTTCGATGATGATTTTTTCATTTTGCATCTATGGTTCCTTCAACACATGATTTTCAATCTAAAACAAACCTTTTACTATTTTCAACTTCGATATATGCACTTGTAAGCCAAATGCTTCCTTGAATGCAATCTAGGCAAAGATTTGAATAAAATTATTTCCCTTTCAAGTTAGTAACATATTTAACAAATATGTTGGCCAAATGTACACAAAACATGGCTTCCATAGCTATCATTGTTTCATGCTTTGGCCATTTTGGGCTTCTTGGTGGCACATATGGGTACCCTTTTCATGTTGATTGAAAACCTTTCATTCACCACGTGTTTTCACTCATATGCATGATTCGTATGGATTGGTTAGATATATAATCACATGTGTTCATGCATTTTCTTGTTATTTTACTATTATATGTTTTTTTTCTTTTGATGACAGTTCAACCAACATGTATGGTGGTCATATGATTCTCCTCCAGCTTCACGTTCACTTTCCCAATCCATTTCCTTTATAATAATATGTTTTCTTACACTATGTTAGCCTTTTGTAAAGTATAAAGCATTTGGCTCATATATATATATATATATATATATATATAGATATATATATGTCATCCATATATATTCTTTTGAGCCTTGAGGTCTTATCTTCCTTGGATCATAGGTTACACTAGCCAATTCTTTTATTTTTTTAATATCTCCACCATGAAAATTGATGACACTATGGTTCACGATCCGACCTCGTTTTATGGGAGTATATGCACATCAATTGCATATAATTTTGTATGCCCATTTGCACACCTTTCTTCCATAGCCTCAACTTCAATAAACAATGTATGTGTTTAACATTCTTTTCCCAACATGTCACATGCGCTCACATTTTTTCCTATAATTCTTTTGGCGTGATGCTATCCCCTTTAGCACTACCATACGACCTATTTCCTTGAAATATGATCCAACATTATCCCAATGTAATTTTATTTCCATATGTTTTTCAAAGAAATATATTGTCTAAATTGAGACAATGCTTCTTGAAAACGATCATTGCCAATAACTTTTGTTAGGGGAATTTTGAGGTATAAGATGGGCCTCCTAAGGAAATTATAAAATAATTATCGAAATAATAAAACAATATTAGATAATATCATCAAATTTTAGAGGGAAGAAACAAAAAAGTATTTTTTCAACTCGTATTTTCAACTTATCTCCATATGGGTTTACTCAAATTTCGAGTGGCAACACTTGTTGGATGAAAAAATTGATTCATAATCTAAGGAGTACCCATGTTGCATACTTTTTTATGGATCTTGCTACATGAAAAATGAGACCTCATTTTTCGTGTAGTAGTGTCCATCGAAAGTATGCAACATGGGTACCCCTTGGATGAGGAATTAAATTTTGTATCCAACAAGTACTCCTGATCAAAATTTGAATAAAACCTTAGGGAGATAAGTTGAAAATACGAGTTGATAAAGTAGTTTTATTATTTTATTATTTTATATTCTTTTTACTTTTTTACTCCAAAAAATGGTGAATCATCCCCCATGGTTGACATCATCGTCTTGAATCCTATTGGTTCTTATAAAGTGTATTTTGGTTTTACATTTTTCTTTGGAGGCCCATTTTAGACCTCAAAATTCCCCTAATGCACCCTTCGGTTTGACAAGGTACGTTGTTTTCCATTTTCTCACCCTGCATGGCATAATAAATTATAGATTAGTTAAATCATAGAAGACAATGAGTTTGTGTCTCAACATAAATTCTTGAATATGATGAACAAGGAAATTAAAAGGCTAGTCTAAGTGAGTTCCACAAGGTCCAAGAGAAATTCACCCCATTAATTTGAATATCCAAAATATCATGGATGTTTATTTAAGCAAAGAGCAAGCTATAACATAAAACTTATTGGAATTATCTTGAAATATACAAGTGGAAACTCTTTATTAACCTATACCTTGAACAGGGCATTGGAGGTACTCACGACAACATAGGGTTTTGAAAGATACAACAATTACCGCAAACCTTAATATGCATGCTTCGATGGGGGAACCAATTATGATCCCACAGGAATGCGGAATGCAACGATTAGGTTAAAACAATGAAGGGGACCATTCTTTTGAAAATTTAGGGTTTTCCTTAAACCTTAATATGGTTAACATAATGAAAGCCAAATTGGAGTCCTGTCTATCCACACATAGTGCCTCCACTGATTGAAATGCATATTAAAAGGGGATAAATTTCAAGTCGTGGGAGAGAAATAAAGCCTCCAAAACCCTAATGCAATGGCAGGGTCAATGCATAAGATAAAATAGGAAAAATGAATTCAATATAAATCGTGTGATTGCACGAGAAATCTCATCAATAGGGACTAATGGGGAACAAGGCTTGGGGATATTAGCCCATCAAAAGCAATATTATAACCTTAATGGCCTCAGGCAAGAAGAGGGGGACCCAAAATTTTAAATAGGCCCAAAATTTTAGGTGTTGTTGTAGTGGCTACAACAATAGGTTGGACCGGTCACGAGATGGGCCATAAATTTATTTAATTCTTAGTTAAATTAAATGATACAAAATTTTTGATTAATTATATTTTAACATGGAGCATGGAGCTTCATGCATGTATTACATGTATTAATTCCAGGAAAATATGTGTAGGCTATAGATCTTGTATCATTTTTTCATTTTATGAAAGTCAATTCTTATTCACGATGGGAGATGGAAACCTAGTCAATAATTTTGTTTTTTCGCTTATCAAGCTCTCTTCCTTGCCTTATTGAATAACAATTAAAGACTTTCATAACTTATTCTACTATGGTTAAAAAACCCACCTCCTTGGGAAAATTCCCCAAAGGTCGAAGCTAAGGCTAATGCTTCTAATCATGTTGAGTCTTCAGTACATTCCTTAGCTGAGCTAGTTAGGCTAATGACTGAGATGAAATAATCTCAAGATACCTTGTGCTAAAGAGTTAAGTATAGCATGGGGTGGGGATTCCATGTTGTATGACTGGGAATTCTTAGTTACATAGTCGAGCTATAATGGATTTAATTGGAAATTTTGGACAGTTGGACAAAGTCTCATTTCTAAGATTTGTGTACAGAAGAAATAACCTATACAATGCTTCCCTGTGAGAAGATTGTCTCAACTTCTAGTGGTAGCGATAATTTTTCCAAATAGGTAAACACTGCAATTAGGGATCATGTTGTCCAGTATTTTTTAGTGTATTCTCACTTCCTCACACACATTAATTTACTGTAGCCATTCATTTGCTAAGAATAACATAAAACGGGCACCTCTTGTATTTGTACCCACTTTTTCTTTTAATACAATTCCTCTAATTGTGATCAATGAACCTTCATCTACATTCATCCACGTTTTTTTTATTAGTGATTTACCGTCGATACAGTGATATTTTGATAAGTATAATACATACCAATGAGACCTTAAATTGTTGGAAATAATAAGTGTGATCATTAGAACAACCTTTTTAAATTTCATGTATTTGGAATGAACTTTGACAGTTTCATCTACGTCTCAAAAAAACACATAAATTCCATTTGTTGTATTCATGTTCTATATTTTTATGCATCAGCTTACTGTTCTAGAAAATTAGCCTTGAACAGAAGCTAAGAATGTGTGGCCATTTTTCTCAATTTTTTCTTCGCCACATCTCTGGTTTCCTTAAGAAATTATATATTTCGATTTGGAATATTATATGTCATATATTTCAAATCTTATTTAATTACCTTTGGTGGGTTTTTTTCTACATTTTGGATTGCCATAATGTCCTATATTTTATTTGCTGCCACTTTCTTTTATTAGGTCACATATGTTTTCTTTGGAATTATTTATTTTCTAGTAACATTTATTACCACATATTTCGTTCAATTTTATTATTAACTAGGATAATCTATGTATTTTGAGTAGGTGTATTTTCGTATATTTTTCATTACATATTTTAGGCACTTCTCTAGTTCCCATCATTCCATAACTCTGACAGATATGAGGGAATTTGATGGTTTGACTTCATTCATGTTGACTTGGCCCATGTGTATCATCTCTCCAAAATATTCTAATTGTTGGGTATTGTTGAAAATGCAACAAAAAATTCCTAATTTAATTTTTCATTTGATTAAATTAGGAGAAATTCAAAATTCCACATCAGCGGACAACTTGAATGAGTTAACTAGGTTATTATCAATCAGTTATCTTAGTTAATTTAAATTTGAGGGTGAAATTGAGTTGTGTATAGGGATTCCTAAATTTTAGGAGCCTAGGTTGAGATAATTTCAGTTGTATCAATTTCATTCAGTTAAATTGAGTTAAGGTTAGTTAAATTAGTTCCAACTATTGGAGGAACTAGTGGGATGTCTAGCAGTGGGGTGCATCTTCAGTGTTTAACTAGTTAACTAATCAATCAACCTAAATTAACTCATGCATGCATGAAATTCGAGTTACCTAGTTGAGATTGGAGTTAAAGGACAATGTACTATTAGTTGTAGAATATTCCAAGTTGTACAGGTCATGCACGTAGTCAAAGGGAGGCCTAAAGGAATTGCACAATTCTCATTGAGGAATTTCCTAATTAATAGGGTCCTAATTCCTCAAGGAACAACGCAAGGAAATAGGAACTTGGAGGCTTGTAAATTTGGCTAAGTGTTGGCCAAATACAGTCAGTCAGGAAGTGGTTAGAAGATACTTGTGTAGGTTGAGCTCAAAGTAGAGCAGATCATATTGTATTCATCCATATTCTTTGATTAATGAAATATAGATAGTAACGAGCTTTTAGAAGTTTCTTTCTCCTAGATATATCTCTGTGTATGTGTGTTGAATCTTTATGAATGTTAATAATTTTTGTTCTAGATCATGAATTTTATTCCACATATTGGTAGAGTAGATTTGAGTCTTATTTTTTAGTACATTACATGAGAATTTTTGAATCTACATCAAATTTTTACATGGTATCAGAGCTAGATTCATAGTAGAGAATCTAATTCGAAGTTGTCATTGCAGGAGGTTCGAGGTTGCATATCACGTTGCAGGATTTATTGAGGACTGAGAAGATGAATTTCAATGGACTAAGGCTCGAGTATTCCCTTGATGGAACCTTGAATTATGTTGCATGGAGGGACCGAATGAAGGCAGTACTAGAGGATAATGGGTTGAAGGACTACATTGGTAATGATGTTCTGAAACCAACATCAGTTTATGCTCAGAATCTATAATAATGGAAGAAGTGTGTTGCTAGGGCAAGAATAATAATTTTGGAAGGATTATGAGATCATATTGTCTCTAATATTCATGGGAATAAAATTGTGTCTTCAATATGGAAAGCACTGATGGATTCATTCTAGAATAGTAGCGACCATAGGAAGTTGGTGCTCAAGGAAAATATTCAAAACATAAATATGCAAAAGAATGAACCAATTTCACAGTACCTAAGCAGGTTTACACAGTGCCGTGATGAAATTGGAAGGGTTGGTGTTATTGTTCCTGAAGAATATTTGGTAGCTCTAGCTTTGTTGGGTCTTCCAAAGGGTTGGGATAGTTATCAATATTTCATAAATGGTAGAGAGAAACTACCACAGTGGGAGTGGTTATGGTCTGATCTAGTGTAGGATAAAAGAAGGTGGAGAAACAGAGATGGGACCTCATCCAAGGTTGAGGATGAGGAGAATTGTGCCATGGATGGAAAGGAAAATAAAGGGAAAGAGAATAAATGCAAATTCAAAGGAGATTCCTTGTCAAGGGAGAATGAAAAAGTACTTGTCCAAAATCAAGTGCTTTCACTATCATGAATTCGGGCACTATGCCATGAAATTCCCACATAAGAAAACAAGCAAGAAGAACTCAAGAGGAGTGGAAGGTGAAGATCTATCCTCACAATTTGAGCTTGATTTTACCCTCATTGCATGCATGGAAATAAAATTGATGGGAAGTGTTTGGTATCTCAACAGTAGTGCATCATTCCATATGATAGGGAACATACATTTCTTTAGTGACTTGGAGGATAAATACCTACATATGCACATCAAGATGGGATATTATGGGAGGTATAGCATGATCGGTATCGGTATAGTTAATTTTTAGAGGGAGACAGGCTCCCCACTCAGGCTCAAGGATGTGATGCTTGTTCTGGGTCTAAAGAATAATTTGGTTTCCATAATAGTGTTGGAAGATTCTGGATATGATGTGATATTCAATAAAGGAAAGGCATTCCTGAGGCACATCTCCATAGGAAAAGTGAAGAAGATCGGGATTCAGATGAAGAACCTCTGCAGGTTAGATGTGGCAGACTGTGTTGCATTGAGAAAAAAGGCGGAGAAGGTGCAGAGTCAATATGTTGTTGAACTATGGCATAGAAGACTTGGCCATTTGCACCATGTAGCTTTGAACATCATGCAGCAGATCACCATAGGCCTCCGCAATGGAGCACTAGAGCAGTAGAATACATGCAAAGGTTGTACCTTGGGGAAGTACACAAAATCCACCTTCAATGATCTGGACAACAAGGCACATGCAATCCTTGAAAGGATCCACTCTAATGTATGTGGACCTTTCTCGATAGCCTCCACGACCAAGCACAAGTATTATGTTATATTTGTAGATTATTTCTCACGTAAGTGTTGTATTTTCATGAATAAAGACCAAACATTCTCTAAAAATTTTCAATTTAAAGCACTTATTGAGAAAGAAATTAACATGAAAGTGAAGACTCTCAGGAGCGATAATAGTGGTGAATATGTGTCGAATGAGTTTAAAAATTTATGTACAAAGGAAGGCATTCGACGGGAGTTGACAGAACCCCATAACCCACAACCAAATGGGGTGGCTGAGATTAAGAACAAAATATTTGTGGGAGTTGCATGAGTGATATTGCATGATCATGGCCTACCTATGCACTTATGGGTTGAAGCATACAACACAACGATATATGTGCAGAATAGGAGTCCTCATCAGATTCTTGAGATGAGTACACCAGAAGAAGATTTTTCAGGGAATAAAAGTGATGTGTCATACTTCAGGATCTTTGGATCATCAATATATTTCTATGTTTCCAAGGAAGCAAGGAAAAAGGTAGAGTTGATATATGAGTTGGGCATATTTTTGGGGTACACTGATACACCTCACAACTATCGGGTGTACCTACCATCTCTTAGTATGACAAGTTGTTCGTAGAGATGTGAAGTTCGATGAAGAGAAGGAAATGAAGTGTTCCCTTTAGAGGGAGCTTTAGTTGCATGCACATCAGGATATTTTGACGCCAAAGGAAGAACCTTAGGAAGATGTTGAGCTGCCACATGTAGAGGAGCAGAGAGTGGATATAACTACTCAAGCAGAGAAATTCAGGGAAGGAAGTAAGCGGACCAAGGAAGATGACATATTATTGCAATATGATAGAGAGAATGTGGGAGTAACCACATCACAATGCAAGTAGAGGAGGTCACTAGAACGGTACACAGGCTACATGGCTATGATGAGTGAGCTAGTAGAGACATAACTAGCCTCATTTGAGGAAGTAGAAGAGTATTCGGTATGGGTTGATGCTATGGTAGAGGAATATGATTCTGTTATCAAAAAATGTGTTTGGGAAGTGGTCCCAAGACCCGCATACAAGTCAGTGGTGGGTTTAAGATGGATTTACAAGGTAAATCAAGTAGAAGATGGAATAATCAAGAAGCACAAGGCCAGATTCGTGGCCAAGGGGTACTCTCAGGTAGAAGGGATTGATTATGAGGAGAAATTTTCTCTTGTAGCAAGGTACTCTTCCATCAGATCCATTATAGCTTTGACTACACAGGTGGGGTGGAAAATACACAAGATGGATGTGAATACAAGATTCCTCAATGGAGTGATTGAGGAGGAGGTGTGCATTGAACAACCTGAATGATTTGAGACCTTAAACAAAGACTCACATGTGTGTCGACTCAAGCGAGTGTTGTATGGGCTGAAGTAAGAACCTTGTGCTTCGTACACCAAAATCGATACCTACCTCACCGGGTTGGGCTTCACCAAAAGTGAAGATGATGCAAACCTTTACCACATTATGGTAGAAGGAAAAATGTTGATTATAGTCTTGTATTTTGATAAATTTATTTTGACCGGTAATGGACAACTTATCAGGTCTTGCAAGGAGGATCTTGCAAGAGATTTCGAAATGAAGGAAATGAGGTTGATGCAAAATTTCCTTGGTCTGGAAGTATGGAAGAGAGAAGGGAAATTGTTTGTCTCTCAAGGAAAGTATGCGAATGAGATAATTCAGAAGTTCCACATGGACATATGCAAACCCATGGACACTCCTCTAGATACAAACTAGAGGAAAGAGGATGCCACTTCAGATGAGGAAGTGGATTCTACCATGTACTGGAAGTTGGTGGGTTCTCTCATGTATTTGGTGAACACACTATCAAACATGTGTTATTCGGTCAATCATTTGAGCCAATCCATGGTTTAACCGACCAAATTATTTTGGAGGGTTGATAAACATGTATTACGATACCTCAGAGGCACCACTCAATTTGGACTTTGGTACAGATGAACAGAGGGAGTGAAGTTGAAAGGCTTCACATATGCATATTGGGTGGGTATTCCATCATATCAAAAGAGCACTTCAGGAGGAATTTTCAGTCTTGGGTCAACAATAGTTTCTTGGTACATCAGGAAGAAGAGATCAATTGCACTCATCTCAACAGAAGAAGAGTACATGGATGCCAGCCAAGAATCTTGTGAATTTATCTATATTAGAAATATTCTTGTTTGGTTATTTGGTAAAATGATGGATCCTATTGTGATTCACTGTGACAATAAAAGTTGTATCAAAATATCTAAGAATCTAGTTTTTCATGATCCATCCAAGCACATTGATATATGATACCACCATCTATGAGATTGTGTGCAAAGGCAGATCATGTTGTTGCAACACACTTCAACATAGGAACAAGATGAAAATATTTTGATAAAATATTTGTCAAGAGGAAAATTCGAGTTCTATAGAAGTAGGATTTGGATATCTAATAATCCCTTTCTTACTTAGAGGGAGTGTTAAAAATGCATCAAGAAATTTCTACTGAGAGGGAGTGTTGAAAATGCAACAAGAAATTCATAATTTAAATTTTCCTATAATTAAATTAGGAGAAAATCAAAATCCCACATCAACAGAAAACGTGAATGAGTTAATTGATTATTATCACTCAGTTATCTTACTTAATTCTAGTTGGAGGGGGAAATTGAGTTGTGTATAGTGATTCCCAAATTTTAGGAGCCTAGGTTGAGTTAATTTTAGTACTAACAATTTAATTTAGTTAAATTGAGTTAAGGTTAGTTAAACTAGTTCCAACTGTTAGAGGAACTAGTGGGAGGTCTAGCAATGGAGTGCATCTTTAGTGTTTAACCAATTAACTGATCAATCAACCTAAATTAATTCATGCATGCATGAAATTCGAGTTACCCAATTGAGATTGGAGTTAAAGGGTGTAGTGTACTATCTGTTAGTGACCTATAAATATAGGATTCATAATTTTGACTTGAATGATGGTAATCTTGTAAATATGTACATACTTTTCCTTCTGCAATTTTTATTCCCATATTTTGTAAAAAATAAAAATATCAAAAAGAGGGTAAAAAGTACTAAAAGAACAATCAAAGGACTTAGAAAAAATAATAGACCCCAAAAGAAAAAGATGAATAAAACATGAAAGTGTGCAAGTCTAAATGCCACTACTTTTACCTTTTGCAGTTGATTATGGCAGAGTGTCAATAAATTCCATAATCCATGATGAGTTAAATAGTTTAATCTTGACTTGTCATGTTTCATTTTCACTTGTTGTAGATAGAGAATAAAGAATTGTCATACAGTTTAATCATTACAATTCAGTAGTTAGATAGAGAATAAGTGAATCCAACAGTTTAATCTAGATTCCTGAATGAAATAAGTGTAGGATTAGCTAGTTTTATTTCTTTCAGAAAGAATAAATGTTGTAAAGGTTGCTAGCTCAAATGCACCTAATCAAAATGGAAGAAAAAATGTTAGCAGTTATAATTGGGTAGGTAGAAGAAGGTGAGAAGCATCATTGTAAATATTATTCACCAAGGCTGCAAATAACTAACTTCCCTTCCCCATAGCCATTTATCATTTTAAATTATCAGTCAAAAAGGCTCAAGGCATTTCCTTGACTTCTGTTGGGACCGGACCCAAGGCTCTATGGCTGATTAGTTGAAAATGTTAAGTTGTTATATTAATCCAAAAAATCACATCATTTTCCATTCATGCATTCATTTCCATGAAAAATCATAAGTAAAAACCTCATTTTTACTTAATGATGCTCTAATCCCCATTTGATTAATTTCCCACATTTCATGAAAGCATAAAACCCTCAAAATGACATTTTATCCTAAGTTAAAGTGATGAAATTATAATGTAAACTTGTCTTTAAACTTCACTTTTCTTAGTTATATTAATGTGTTTTGAGTATACATTTTCCCCTTGTCATATTAACTCTAACTTATTTACTAATTCCTTAGAAAAATAACCTTCTCATATTAATATAACTCCCTTTTTATTAAATAGCCCCAAAAATGCATTATTATAACTTTAGCCAAAGTTTATTATCCCCACATGTTTTAACAATACCCAAAATAAACCCCCTTTGGCTAAAAATAACTTTATTCAAATATCCCGCCCCCTATGGTTATTAAATCAATTTGATTTAATTAACTATATAATAAATATACAAAGAAAATATTTTAAACATATTTTATATATGTTTAAAACAAAAACAAAAATTCCTGAAGTTTAATTTAAACCAAACTTCACAAAACCCATCCCCCTATTTAATACATCGCCTTTCCCGATTACCCTTAACCCCAAGGTTAAAACCTTAACATTTTCCACTTTCCCAATAAATATTCCTTTACCACATTTTTTACCTTGGTTAAACCCTTTTTAAACCCCTACCCGTCCACTTTATTCAATATATAAAGCCTTTTTATATATAAACCTTCCCATATCCGCAATTCCATCAGATTCAATTTCAACTATATGATCTTCCCGACTTTTTGATCCAACGGTTTAAAATGTACGCAATAATCCTATCCCCAAGCCCCTATCATTCCCTATCGCGTTGAACCCCAACCGTCTGATCATTGTTTCATTATAATCCAACGATCCATGATAATCACTTGACTTCATCTCCCATTTGTCCCTGACACGTTGAGTAATAACCGTTCAATCTCCAAATTTGATGGTCCACATAGAGCCCGATAAAACATTCCCCTATCCCCACCACTCCTCATTGCATTAAGTTTGGATCGTAGATCCTCACTCGTTAATCAACGACTAATCTTATAAGCCTCGGCCCCATTTCACTTACCCCGCAAATTTGCATCAAATCCTGACCGTTCACATCGCTCAGTCAAATCCGATAATGCAGATCCAATATCGCGCAACTAAAGTAATCGACCCAAGTTTTAAAAAAATCACGCGATAAAAGTTGTTTCTTAATAC
This sequence comes from Pinus albicaulis, assembly GCA_034641835.2. NCBI lineage: Eukaryota > Viridiplantae > Streptophyta > Pinopsida > Pinales > Pinaceae > Pinus > Pinus albicaulis. Next base: position 976,645,416 of record CM076571.1, on the reverse strand, counting down.
CTCCCACTGTCTACGTGTCCCCTTTTCATTCGATCGCATGCCAAAAGGTAAATACAGCTTACCACCCCAATTTTACGCGAAAACCACCAGCTCCATAATAAAACCACTCCCGCCATTAAAATCCTTCCTGCAATAAATGTAATTGAATTTTGATAAGACTTAAGGTTTTGCCTTAGGTTTTACATTGTTTTCACTATATTTCGCGCATTCACCATATAGAGAACCCTTTGATACCCATTACAGAGCCTGGAAACGCCATTGTTGAGCTTTTTCTGAACCTGTAAATCATTTTCATCCTGAAATTCGTCCCTGGATAATCTCCAAGTCTTAGGCCAAGAAACTGCAACCCAATTGAAGACTGTCACAGACCTGCAACCATTCCTCAACCGCAACCATACCTATATAAGGTATTTTTCGTCAATCTGACCTGTAAAATCTTCAAATTCAAAGGAAAAATAAAACAATTAAACTACCTGTACTAAAATAAACCCAAATTATCCATCTGGGAAGTCTTTAAACCTTCAAAATACAGGGGAAACCCTATCAAATTTCTCCCAAAATCCACGGTTTCAGTTTCATAAATTTTTATCCATTCCAAAGCTACTTTCACTGATTAAAGTAACTTGAAAGCTTTTGAAAGCTATCTTCTATCCATCGGTGCCTTATAAACCTTTCTTGTCACCCTAAAACCCTACTCAGAGTCTGATTTTTTCCTGAAAAGCCTTTCGATTCCCTCTTGTTTCTCAAAAAGAACTTAGCAAACTGTATAATCTTGCTCTGTTCATTCAAAATGACCAAGAAACAAGTCACTCCCAAGTCTGGAGGTCCAAAATCCCAGAAAAATGTCTCTAGCAAGTTACCACAGCCTGAACCTTCTAAAATCAACAAGCCTACTCCTACCCTTACTGCTGAAACTACTGAAGTAGTCAGACATGTTCAACCACCCATAACTTCTCAAGAAAGTAGCTCATTGATTGATGTCGATTATAGAATCTTTGATCCTTTAGTTGAATTCAACCTACTAGAAGTCCATAATTGGTGTTTTGGAAAATCTGTAGAGAAGGTTAAAAATTATGTACCCATTTGGGATTCCAATTTGCCAAAATATATTGTTCCTCTTACTCATCAGGCTCCAGATTTTGTCAGACTATGTCAGTTGTATTAACCTCCAGATCAGAGGTGTATTGTTAAGAAAGATAGGGAAGTCATGTTCTATATCAATGCTGAGTCCATTAATGCCATGCTGCAAATAAACCATGACCCTATGGCAGTTTCACTGTCAATTGAGGACTTGACCTAGCTATACTTGGATTTACATTTTCCTACCAGGTTCAATATCTTTCAGACCTTTTGGCCAACTCATGTTAATCTCCCCAAAGTAAATCCACCCTATGATACCTTTGATTTCCCTAAGGGTACAAGGAAGATTGTATCCATGTTATCATTCATACTGGGATATGACAATGATGAAATTACTGATGCTTCTATCTTGGTTTTTCTATCCACATTGACTCCTGGCTAGCTTCCATCCATAATCTTCAATTTTGCTAGGCTTATTGCTGAGAACATGCACTACGAATTGACAAAATTACCAGAGGAGGGGGTATTTTGATATACATCATATCTACTACATCTTTTCTTGTATTATCAAGAAGAAACATTCCATATTGAGTTGCAGAAATTGGATGTAGAAGGAAAACTTCCGTCAAAAATATTTTGGACATCTTTATTAAGGAAATACAACAGTCAGTATAACTACACAGATTTCAATTATTTGTTCATAATACCAGCTATGAACTTGTTAAATAAAGAAGAAACTCCAAGAATAAATAAAGAGACCGAAAGGATTTTATAGTTGTCTGAGAATTGTAAAACAGGGCATTGGTATTTATACAAGGATCATACAGAGATTAGAGTGTATGGTGCACTCTTGGCTCCATACAAATTACCAAGGTTTGTAACTACTAGAATCTTTGCCTTAGAATATTTAAGGAAAATATTAAATGCAGATGAAGTGAATTCCATGGCCTCCAAGAAAAAGACCCAATTCAAACTCAGGAATCAGATTGGTCCATTTATTGTCAACAATAGAGAAATTGTGAATGAAATAAATATCAAATTAAAAGAGTACAAATTCCAATACAGCTTCATCTGGAAATATGACCCTCAGGGTGTTTTGAGCACTATTAGAGTAAAATGTAAGTTGACTCCCTTCTTACATGATTCCAAACCACAGATTAAGAAATTTGCCAATTAGATTGAGTGGGAGGCACATACTCTGATTGATGATGATACACAGAGTATGCAGACAGATAATGTATAGGAAAAACAGGTTGATAATTCACAGGTTGTTACAGTTGATAAAGAAACAGGGGTTTCACACAAAAGAAGCAGAGAAGAGGATAGTTATACAACATAAGCTATTTCAGACAAGAAAGTCAAAATTCCTTATAGCAAGAAAAGTAAATTGACTGCTAAAGAAAAGGATAAGGCAATAGAGATTGATGATAATAATGGCCATCAGACTGATGATGAGGAAACATTAATAGTAAATGAAACACTCAAGGAACTTCAAAAGGTCCAAATTAAAGCACAGGATAAAGACACAGTGATGGTTGAAAAACAAACTGATGTAGAATTTCCTTCTTCCTCAAAGGAAACTGATAACAGATAATCAGAAATTCAAATAAAATTCAGGCAAATCAGGGAGAAGAATGAAGAAATAAAAAATGAAGTCTATTCCAAATTTCTCAAAGAAAAACCTGGAAATAAGGATAGACTTCTCACTGTTTTTTATTATTCTTCTAACAAATTGATAATTTCATTCTTGAAGGCTACAGTGGCTGATCCTAAGACAGTAGGAGATTATTCAAAGACATATTTGGAGGTATATGTAGATGCTATTCATGAATTAGACCAAATATATTTCCATAGACGCACAACAGAGATGTTATATTCAAAAGTGGTCAATAAAACAATGAGTGCTTGTAAGCTTCAAAAAACTATGTCAAATCTGCAAACACAAATGAAATTGGACAAAGAATCTTTGCATGGTAAAGAATTGAGAATCAAAGCATTAGAGGACTTGGTAATTGAAGCTGGAGCTGACCCAGCTAATATTGAAATAGCAAAGGCTTTGATCAAACAGAAGAATGAAGATATTGCTGCTCTCTAGAGGTAACTCAAATTGCCTCAGAGTGAGCATCCCCAAGCCAAAGAGATCCTTCAACAGAAGACTGAAAATGATGAATTAAGTCAGTTGGTTTTAAAGATGACTACTCAACTTAGAGAAATGGAAAACCAAACTGAAGCTTTAATGAAGGAAAATGAAGCTTTGAAAAAGGCTAAAGAAGTCATTCCCACAGTCATTCCATTAGTAAGTACTGTTGTACCATCTACCTTAGCAGAACATCTGGCACCAAAAGGGAAATTGGCAACTGCAGTGTCAATTTCATCAAAAGATGTTTCTATTGCTGCATCTTCAAATACACAGGTACAAACAGGGAGAGAAACATGGGCCACAAATTTGGTAAAAGCTATGGAGGAAATGACTTTGAAGAATGATGAGATTAAAAATTTGAAAAAAGAAAATCAAAACTTGGAATCAGCCTATAAAGATGTTGTGATAACTTCAAAGGGTCATGAGGAAAGAGTAAAATCTTTAGAAGAAAGGGTGCTGATTTTACAAAAAGAAGTAAATCTCGCTAATGAGGTTGCCTACATCAAAAATTATTTATGGACCAATATCATTGAAGGCATTCACTCACAGTGGCCTTCTATTTAGATCATTTATGAGCAGAAAGATTTGTTATAGGCTGCCATTGCTGAAATTGATAAAACAAAGAAGGAACTTGGAAATAAGCCACCACAAGCAGTCCAACTCATATCATTTTTGAACAGAAAAAATAGGGAAGAATTAGAAGAGTTGAAAATTGCTGACAGAACAGAGGCCATCCTTCAAATCAGAAAATTCCTCACTAAAAGAAACATTATGAATAATCTGGAAGAAAAGTGTGATGCTATGAATATATCAATTTCTAAATTCAAGACCAAATATGACCTACTGCAAGAAGCAGGCCTACCAGATATTCATGCTTTAAATGAAAAATTGATGCCACAGAAGGACTATGACCAGAATATCAGAGTCTATGCTAAAGAGCAAGTGAACAAACCTTTTCCACAAGGATTTCCAAGTGGTAAAGTAGTTTTGCAATATTTTGAGAATTTGTTTTTTCTGCAGAATGAAATCAAGCACATGTTCATAGTGAAACCAAATTTTTCAAAGTATACAGAAGCTGATGAAAGTTATAGAAAGTTGAAGAATATGAAGATTCCCACTGCTGAACAATGGTAAGAATTCACAGATCTGATGTGAATTTGACAGACAAAGAGAAATAAAATCACAGGAAGAAACCAGATTTTACTGTTACCTCATGGTGAAAAATCAGTGTCAAAGAGTATCAGTTGTCAAAGTGTATCAGTGAAAACAAAAGTCACTACTGGTTATTTCTCATCTATTGTAGTCAAATAGTGAAAAACAGAGTTAAAGAGTATCAGAACAAAATGTGAAAGACAAAGTTTATACTACAAGTTATCTTCCACAAGATAAAGTTCCAATTTCCAGCAATACTTCTAGCTAAACAAAAAATCAGTTTGAGTAGATAAACTGTTCTAGTTTTCTTGTAAAAGAGGACAGCTTGCAAACTGTTTTGCAGTTGGCCGTCTTCTTATGTAATAATTCCTATTTTTTCTTGAGATATTATCTCAAAATTTTGAGATATTTTATAAGCAATTTATTTGTATAAATACTTCATCTTTCGAAGTATTTTGGGTGGAATAAAATTATCAAGACTACTATAGAATTTTTTGTTGAAACATTGGGATTTTATGTGAGTTAAGTTGAAGCAGCAGGCTGGAAACTGAAGCAAATAGACATCATAACTAATGATCCTCGTGCTGATCATATGAGTATTGTATCTTCCAGTTTTCATTGTTTATTTCTTTAAGTTTCATTCATACATCTTGTGTTATTTTCCATCTCAAATGAATAACTAGGAAAGGTATTACAGAATCAGTGTAAAAAGCTCTCTATTCTTACTAGTTTTCATGTTTATGTTTTCTACTAATTTCCAGACTTTAGAATTATTAATTTCTCTTTAGTCTCGTTTGACCTCAATTTCCCTCTTCCTTTTCTGTGATCTAAGGATTCTTAATTACACTTAGTCCAGATCATACCATTTCATCAAAATAGCCTTTTAAAACCCTCTGAAGATCATCTATCTTGCCCTTAGTATATTTGTTCTTTTGACCTTAGTTTTCTAGTCTTGTTTTCTATAAATTTGACTCCATTGCCCAATGGTTAGGTAGATATTTATATGGCTTCCCTTGTAGTCCTTTATTCCTACCAACATTCAAAAAATCAAACCAAATTTTCCACTCATAGCTAGCCTAAAATCCATTACAAAACAAAGCTAAATCTGAAGGAGAGATCCCTCTCTGGAACTCAAGAAGACTAGATCCTGAATTCTAAAAGAGGTTCTTGGTTACCCCTGGTTTTCTTTAATTATAAACCAAAATCCCACTACCTAAGAATTACTAGGGGGATAACACTATCAGTTGTAGTATATTCCAGGTTGTACAATTCATACGTGGAGTTAAAGGGAGGCCTAAAGTAATTGCTGAATTCTCATTAAGGAATTTCCTAATTAATAGGGGCCTAATTCCCCAAGGAAAAACGTAAGGAAATAAGAACTTGGAGGCTTGGAAAGTTGGCTAATTGTTGGCCAAAGTCAGTCAACCAGACAGAAGATACAAGATACTTGTGCAGGTTTAGCTCAAGGTTGAGCAGAGCATATTATATTCATCCATATTCTTTGATTATTGTAATACAGATAGTAAGGATTTTTGAGCAATTTCTTTCCCCTAGATATATCTTTGTGTCTGTGTGCTGAATCTTGACGCATGTTAATAATTTGTGTTCTCGACCATGAATTTACTTCCGCAGATTGATAGAGTAGATTTGATTCTTATGTTTTAGTACATTACATGAGTAGTGCTAAATCTACATTAAAATTCTACAGGTATTTTGTTTTATCATTTTTTAGTTGAAAGTGGCAAACATTTGTTCCTGTTTTCGGGTGGGAATAATTTTTCCAATATAATTTATGCCACAGTGCACATAAAATTTTCTATATTTTTAGTTTTTTTAATATGGATTATTCATGCACATCTTGGGTTGTTTAGTGCAGGTCTTCGAGGGCAGAAGGAAGCTTTGATATGTTATATTTAAAGAAAAAATAATGTGTTATTTTCCTATTTTCTATTTAATATAAGCAAACGATATGGGAAATGTAAGAAGTTTTAAAAATGGAATTCTTATGAGGCCTAATCCCATATTTAGAAAAACCAGGACATATTTTTCTCAATTAATGTTTTGACCATATGCTACTGGAAGTTGTATCCTTGTGGGTTGAGATGATTTTGGTGGATACACCAAAATAAAAAGGTCCAAAGAGTTAAATTTGTTGTCCATTCTATGGCTAATTGTACATTCACCAGAAGCAAAATTTTTAGTCTATAGAAAAGCCACTAAAGAAATTCATTCATGTTAATTTACCAATAATTCATAGTAGATTCCTCACATTAGTTTTTTTATTGTAACAAACCCAAATCTCTATTTAAGGACAATATATAATTTACACACTTCAAATTAACTATTGCAACAAGCCAATGTGGAGTTGTCTGTACAACAAGGTCGAATTCATTTTTCTCTAGTTTCTTTTGGAGTTGGCTCAGAAGAAAGAGCAAGGAGGTAAAGAAAGAGCATGGATCCCAAGATATTTGCGACCTAGGTCATAATATCATTTTGATTAGGTCTAATCCCATTTTTAGAAAAACCACAACATATATGTCTCAATTAATGTCTTGACCAGATGTGTTCACAGAATTTTTTACAATGATTGAGGCTTGGAGGAACATCCAACTTGAGGCTTGATGTTACTTGTATTCTATCCCATGTCACTGAAGGACACAATTGAGCACCCATGTAAGGTATGTTGCTACTACAAGAACTGTTGTTGGTGCTCCTGCTAGGTCAACTAGCTACCATTTCTTCTTGAAAACGTGCAACTAGCTTTCACACCTCTGCTCTTATTTTATATGCTCATTGTTTGGATGTTGGTGGTGGTAAGGATTAAGAATTAATAAATGATGAATTTTCTATCGAGGTTTTTGTGGAAATTGTGACAACCTTTTCTCTTGGAATCATGCCCTTGGGCAAGGACTTGTTTATCTACAATCCACCTTGCTTTAGATATAATGTTGTTAATACATGTAAAGCCCCTTAATTAGATGTTATATTTCTTTGAATACTACTTAATTTTCTTATCCAAAAAAAGAATTAAGAATGTTTAGTAAAGTTAACACCTCTTCATTTTTTAATATTATATCAAGAGTTACTTTTTTTACAATATTATCCTTTTTTTCTTAGAATATTCTTTCAAAATCTTCAAAAATTACAAAAATGAGATTTTATAATGAACCCGTTTCTTTGAGAAATTGTGGACTCAAACTATTTTATTTTAGATTTGATGTTGTTAATACATGTTAAGTTCCTTAATGTGATGTTATATCTATTTTACTATTTCATGTATCACATTATGTAAGCGTGATCCCTCTTAATAGTCATAGCTACATTGGTTAGTAACACTTTACATCTCCCGCCATGTTTTACCTAGAAGAAATTAGCTCCCTGCCATGTTTTACTGATCCAAACTTAGACAAGAACACAACAGAATACAAATATAACCATAAATACAAATATGTAGCATAAGTAACACTTAATTTCATTAATATCAAAGAACTGAAATATGCTTACAAACAAAATGGAAATAAAATAGCTTGGGCGATGGTAGCTTATCTCTAAGAAGAGATGTGGTGGCTACATTATCTGAACTATGTTACAATGATGCTCAAAGGTCTATTTATTAATGATAAATAATTCTAAACCTTATACATCCAAAACCATAACCCTTTGAGATGAATCGCTAAAATTGTGGACCCCGTTAGGGTATATTGGTACATCAACTTCCCAGGGTTGTAACTTTGGTCTATGCTCTTCGTTTAATGCGCACAATACCTCGTTAGAAATGTCTATCTGAGGACTATAAATTTTGACTACAAATGTTAATTAAAAAATTATGTTTTCCCATTTTCCAAAAAAAATGTCGTTTAGGGCCTCAAAATGGCTCTAAAAGTTCAAGACCTAAAAAACTGCCAAAAATAGTAAACTATGCTACATTTAAGGAAAATGAAAAAATGAAAGAAACAATGGTGGGTGTCCAAGTGGAATAGGCAGGTGGCCACCAATATCCACCTGGATAATTCCTCCCTCCTTAGGAAACAATGGTCTCCATTGCGTTGAGCGCCTCCATGAGATGGGGGAACTTATGATGAACTTGGTCCCTAGTGAGCCACTTGCCTTTGTGCAAGAGTTGGCCAGATTTAACAACCCTTTACAATTGGATTTTTTTTTGGCGAGTGTTCTTGATTTGTGTTTCCATGATCCGATTAGTTGTGTCATGTTTCGTGTAGTTGGGGTTTAATTATGTTGGTGTGAGTTGTTCTACAATGTCGGATGTGTCCAGTAATGGTGGAAAGCATAGCTGAAGGTGGTCCACATTGAACACTGGGTGCAGGCCAATGAATGGTGGAATGATGAGCTCAAAATAATTGTCCCCTATAGCCTTGGTGATGGTGTATGACCCATATCACATCGGTTGACGCTTACGATGAGGCCTAGCAAGGCACTCATTCTGCAAATATAGCCAAACTTTGTCACCCACTTGGAACTTGTTTGGAACCTGATGCTAATCATGTCGTTGCTTGTACTTAGAATTGGATTTGTCAAATATTTCATGGAACTATTGACGAATGTGCTAGATTCGATTAATGAATTTTTTATCCATGTCGGTTTCAAACTTAACATGAGCTGAAGCTACCTAAGCATATGCAAATGGTATGGCCAAATCAATGGGAAATAGTGGCTAGAATCCCAGCTCCACCTGAAAGGGTTTGTGGCCAGTTGAGCTATGGAGAGATCTTTTGTAGTTGTGCTAGACATAAGGGAGGCTTTTGTCCCATGTGCAAGGATGTTTCGAGGTGTACATGCGTAGAATGTGTATGATCATCATGTTGACGCCCTTTTTTTGGCCATCAGTTTCGGGGTGGAAAGTCGTGGACTTGGTATCTATCTTTGACTAGTTGAGACTTGACCAAAATGGACTGTGGGATCCCAACGTGTACCCAGACTCGTTAAAATAAGATCTTAGCATTGTCTTATGTTATGGTAGTCTTCTTGGAGGCTACCAGTATAGTCATCTTATAAAATATTTCAGTGACCATGAAAACACATTCATTGCCATGCTTAGTCATGTTAACACTCTATAAATTTCTCCAAGTTGATGAGAGAAATCCCAGAGGTAACCAGAAACCTATTTTAGGCTAAGGTCCAGCCCCCTAGCCTTCGAGAGGGCTCTCTCACTAAGTTCTTCTATCAATCAACTAGATGAATGATAGGATCTAGATTTTAGGTTGGTTAATATGATCAAAGGGTGATTTTAATTTGATTTATTGAAGGTGGGTGTAGAGGGAAGGACTACTTAATATTAGAGCATTGTTGCAGATTCAAATGAATAAGGGATATGATGCAATTGAAATAGGAGAAACATAGGCAAATTTATTTGTATGAAATAAAAAAATTTCGTGGTAGATGGGTGAGTGAAGAATCAGAAAGAATGACAAATAGATCATCAAAATACTGATGAATTCATATTTCCATAGAAGAAAAGAAACATGTATGATCAGTTGATCTACAACAGAGCACTAAGTGGATTCTGAGATATTCTTTCAAACTGAGCATGAATAATTTTTACACCATGAAAATATATATTAAAAACATATCAGAAGGTAAAATATAAACCAGATCAGAAGGAAAAATAAATACCAATAAATGTTGACAGAAGAATCCTTGTCGAATTTACATCTGCCTTCTTTTATTTACTTGGCGAAAAGATACAAAATTTTAAAAAAATGTAGTCTAGCCTATAAAACTCGCAATCGAAACCATTTTTCATTTATTTACATCATTAAATAAAATAAATAATTCAAAATTACCACTCTTGGTGGTCAAATTCACTACGCAAAAGTCTAATAGGCTAGATACAATGCATCTACAGAAAAACAGGGAACTACCATATTGAAGCTATCACCATTTAGAAACATAACTTATTTAAAACTTAAATCAGTTTAGAAACATCAGGTATAGAAGATCAATTAAACTAACTTTTCCATATTTATCCAAATACTAAAATCACTTCTAGAAGATCCCAAACTACAAATTTGTAAAAATAAATATGACTGATATAGTTGCGTAGCAGAAAGAAGAAATATTCAATTTGATATGGCTGCAGATGGTTATGTGAAAATTTGAGTATGAAAATGTGCTTTAAATTTACTTATGATGATTTATAACCTTTTTCATTCACCTTAAATTACCCATCATACTTCAAACCTTCCAAAACTTCGAATTTATAAATTGAATTCCAAACATTTCAGAATTATGTCAGCGAGAAATTGTGAAAATGGATCTCCAAATGACACCTATAATTCCAAAAATGATAGATGTTTTTTTTATTTTTCCCATGGTGAAAAAAACCTCTTTTAGTTTTGAAAAATTCACTTCCAATCGTTAGAAAATAGCGCAAAAAACAATGGTTGAAACTGGAGGAAAATACATGATTTTATTTTTTGAACAATAGACCTCCAATAGCGTTGCATATCTCCTAAAACATACACCCTGTGAAAAAATTTAGAGAGAATTTCATTATTTTATCTGTTCTTGAAAAAAAACTCATTGGGTTTTCCAAAATTTATCTCCATTTGGTCGAAAACCACTTTTGAAAATGGTGACTAAAACAGTCACTTTGCGCAGCAAGTCCAAGTATCCCTCCATATTTTGAGCTTTAAATGCCTCCTTTCGACTTATTCAACTTTTGAAAACTTCTAAAATCTTGGATTACGGTTGTGTTGGACTGAAAATGAGGGAAACTTGAAGAAATTCGAATTTTATGTCTCCCCATGCCTTCTTTCGTGTCATGATGGATATTTTTGAGGGAGTGAGGTGACATCGAGAGAATATTGTAATGAGGATGAGGTACACCACTAAAAAATCCATAAATATTTTTAAAAAATTGTACCTGACTGACATGACGACCAAATGTGAGTTATGATGAATTATGATGGATGAAAACTCCACGAAATGGCCCCTCAAACCCTCATAATGACTCATTTTCCCTTATGAGTGCAATTTTGCGATTATGAACCCTTCATGAAATTTAAACTCTAACAAATTTGAATTAGGGGTTAAAGAACCCCTCATGACCCATATACTTACAAAAATTTGCCATTTTGACCTTTTTACATAAGAAAATCCCTAGACTATGACACCTAACGATTCATAAGCTATACTTTGACAAATAGACCCCTAAAATTAATAGTAAGAGGAAAATATTCTTTGATTCCTAGGCTACAGGACCCTAACATTGACTCCAATGGGGATGGAATCCAACTAGAGAGGTGCCAAGAACATTGCAAACTAGTATCCTAACCATTGGGCAATGGATTCAAACACAAAAATACTAAACTCAATTGGCTGATTGATTACAATGTTGAAAACTCTAAAGGAAATAATAAATTTGACAACACATCACCAAAGCCTTTGGGCCTTCTCCTCAGAATTCAAACATTGATGATAGATTTCTAAACCTGCTAAAAATATGTATACACGCATGTGAAAGGATCTCTCCAATGTAGTGTTTGGTCAATTTAGTGTGTCCTAAATTGCTAACATAAATTATCAACCAGGGATTCGTAAGCTGACGAAGTGTGGCGCACTATATGTGCAAGATAACCTATCTCTTACTTTTTGTCGTTTTTGGGTTTTATGAAATTCTAAAAGACAAGTATGGTTATGGATATTCAAGGCAATGATGTCCTTTATAATGATTTACCAACTTGAAACTGAAAAAGGAATTTGAAACATACAATGACAAAACTTGAAAGGAAATGAAAATGTGCTACTGAAATGAAAAAGGTACTGCTAATCTAATAAATCAAAACAGTGAACTAGTGAGCATGAAACCAAACTATTCTTGTTGCTGTCGAAACACAAAAGAAACTATGCTGAAAGAAATCCAAAAGTTGTAATAAAGTAAATCTAAATCAAATTACATCAACTTGTCTTCTGATCCTTCATCATTAGTCCAGCTATGATTTTCGGAAGTAACCATAAACAACTTGAGTAACTGATATCTAACTTGCAGAAATTAAACTAATATCAAACCACACATTCATAATTCAATCCCTCACCATCAGTCCAGCTGTGGCTTTCGGAGGTAATTGAAGATGTCATGCACAATTTAATATTTCTAACTTGCAGAAAGGAAACTAATATCAAACTACACATCCATAATTCAATCCCTCACCATCAGTCCAGCTGTGGCTTTCGGAGGCAACTGAAGATATTATGAGCAATTTAATATATCTAACTTGCAGAAAGGAAACTAATATCAAACTACACATTTCATAATACAATCCCTCACCATCAGTCCAGCTGTGGCTTTCGGAGGCAACTGAAGATGTTATGAACAGTTTAATATATCTAAATTGCAGAAAGGAAACTAATATCAAACTACACATTTCATAATACAATCCCTCACCATCAGTCCAGCTGTGGCTTTCGGAGGTAACTGAAAATGACATAAGCAATTTAATATATCTAAATCTAACTACTGAAGCAAATGTGCAAGACTGAAATAAACAAAGCAATACCGGAATTAAACAAAAACTAAGAAAAAATAAATTAACAGCAGAACAATATTGATTCTATGTCATTAGTCAAAAGATATGCAAATGCCCGGGCTGCCATGAAAAATTATGCTAAAAGCTATGATTTCAAAAAGCAATCTAAGTAAGGAAATATGACAAAACAGAATTGAAAGCAACTTATCTAGAAAACATGTAAAATCCTCCTTGGATAGCAGGGGCCCTCTGCTACAAATTTGGTGAAGTCCTTCAGCTCCTTAAAGTTGTAATCAAAACAGCATCAAAGAACTGAATTTCTCTATTAAAAAGAACTCACAAATCTACATCCCATTCCATCTTGAACTTTGTTACAAAAGACTTCTCTACTACTTTTTCATTACTTCCTCATTACCTATGATAGGAGAAAGCTTCTCCTATTTATAAAAAATATGAGGAGACATCTCATTAATGGGAGTCCATGAATCTCTCCCTCCATCTCTAGAGTTACAATCAAAATAGGAAATGATAAGACACATGTCTTTCTAGAGTTTTAACACAACTTGAGGAATGAGACACATATCCTCTTAGAGTTTCAATACAACAAGGAAGTGAGACACATATCCTCTTGATCCCATAATATTCTCCAACCAAATTCGAATTTGGTTTTAGAGTGCCACATAAGGGTCTTCTAGAAGTCTCCTTTTGACCTACACATGTCACAAAACTCATAACACATATATAGATATATGAAACTATGTTAATTTTCTAGTTTCTAATCATAAATTCTCTTAAAATACATAAAATAAATAACTTTGGAAAACAAGGATCCTAACCCATATATTTATGTAAATGGTTATTTGATGTAGGGTTTTAGGTCAAATGGCTATGAAATAAGAGCTAAATGGTTATGACATAATGGAAATATGTATGAATATGGAGAACATTTTTGAGACTCAACATACCCCCCAACTGAAGTTGTTGCATGTCCTTATGCAACCATTGCAATGATTCATTTGTCCATGAGTTGATCTTTTATGAGTTTTGACTCATATAGATTCATTCCAAACTTTGCTTCTTGATTTTTCCTTTTTGGCAAAGTATAATACATTTGATTGCAACATTTTTTTTTTTTTTCAATGGTTGGTTCTTGTGTAACAACCATTTTTTTTCAATGGTTGGTTCTTGTGTAACAACCATTTTTTTTCAATGGTTGGTTCTTGTGTAACAACCATTTTTTTTTTGAAGCATTGGTTCTTGTGTAACAATGCTTTATTTTCTTTGTTGCATCAAAGTTCATGAAAACATTTAGAATCAATTACTTCATCAATGAATTGATCATTTGCAAGGCATATAATCTTTTGGATCGTGTTGCAACAATAGTTGGTTGGGAAGTATATGTGGGTGGAAATGAAATGAAAATGTGTGATAGTGTATGACATGTGGATATGAAATGATGTCCCTTCCCCCCAACTAAAGATATGACAATGTGGAAAAGGGAGTGAAGAATTTTTCCAAAGTTACAATTTTAGCATTCTAATGAATTACATGATTAAAAATTAGAAAACAACATACCTTCACTTACCTTAAATGTGGATGAGTTGTGTATGTGTGGTGGCTGCAAAATTCTGATCATATTCTTCTTCAAGTGGCCGAACAAGAGGAGTCATGGATAAAGAGATGAGATGACTTTTTATTGCTTCTACTAAAACTTGCTGAATCTGCTCCAAAATGCTGAAAATAATAGTCTTCATGTTTTCAAAACTCATTGGCATAATTCCTACTATGTGAAAAGATGTTCTGATGTCGAACATAGTAGGAAATTGTTGACTTAGTGGCCATTAATGGATGCCACTAGTCAACACGAGAACTCTCACCATTGATGACAATGAGAGTCAAGATGCCCAAACACATCTTGCTAGGTACGAATGATTTTGTCGATGTCGAGTCACCTAGAAGATCTGACGAACAAGGGACATTAATGTATTCCCATTGTTTGTCAGCATGAGAACTTGCCATTAAGGCATGCAAGCCTCAAGGTGTTTTTACAAAGAACTTAGACTCAAAGGACTATGGACTCAATAATTTGCATTGCAGCAGGGCTTATTTGCGGAATGAAAATGACATGAAATGGAAGATGGAAATGGAAGATGAAAATGGAAATGGGCAATAAGCATGTGAATGAGCCTCTTGCTTTTATTTATGGGTTATGAATGGACAAAAAGAAATGGAAAGTGGATGTGAATGTAAATGGAAAATATGAAGTGAAATGAGGTGAATGGTTTATTATGAGGTATGGATGTGATGGAGACAATAATATCTGAAAGTTTTTCAAGTGTTTGGATCTGATTTTGCATCAGCATATTTCCTCCTCTTTGTTGTTGATCATCCTCTTATGAAACAAGTTGGTCTCTTAAAGAGACACCATTCTCTTGTAGTCATTTGTCCTTCCTCCTGGAACCTGCAAAAAAACTAATACTTCTTCTGCAATGGAATGTAAGATTATCAAAGGGAGAGAGGTGATCAATCTCTCTAATTATGATATTTACACACAAAACTAAGAATTTGTATTAATGAAACAAGTTCTCAAAGGAAAAATCACAAGAATTTATACATGTTTTGGAATTAGTGCCTCAAATTGAATGTAGCTTCTTTTCAGCAATTTATTTCATTATTTCCCATTTCAAACTCTAATGATGGATTTCTCATTGTATAGATCTTGTTGAGACCTTTCCAACGATACTTAAATCATCAAAATCTGATTTTGTATGAGAAAGTTAGGCTGATTTGAACAATGAGGTTTTTTAGCTGCGGAATTGCAGAACAGTTGCGGAATTGGACTTCAGCTGCGGAATTGGAGAACAACTGCGGAATTGGACTTTAGCTGCGGAATTGAAGAACAACTGCGGAATTGGACTTCAGCTGCAGAATGTCGACGGTTTCTGTTGCTAAAAATCTTGAATAAAAAGTTAGCCATTCATCATTCATCATCAGTTCAAATTTAATCAATACCTTCAGAAAAAGTGAGCAAATAACTTATTCATTTCATTGATTCAAAATTACTGAATTTTTTTTTTTTTTTTTTTTTAACAACAAAAGAGAAATGCAATTTTTTAAATTTCAAAAAAAATGATGCTAAATAAAGCAAACTCAGATACATTGACCAATCGTGACCTTGCAATGACCATAGAATGGTAAGTGAAGATCACATAAGATGAAAAATAATATATTGGTAAGCATTGAAGAACATAAAAGGGCATGATCGCTATTTCAAAATAAAATCTTTCATCTCTTCAAAATTTATTTTTGTATCTGTTTGATCCTTGAGGACTATCACAATCAGTAACCGTTCAGGACCACCCCCCTCAGTTGGAATTCCAATTGCAGCAGTTTCCATTACAGACACGTTCAATCTCAATTGAGCTTACCTTTATGCTACTAAGGTTCATTGTGTCATCTGCACGACCATGTGCTTGATAATATCCTTCTGTAGTTCGCTCAATTCATCCCCATGCCCTCTTAATGTCTTTCCATAGTGATGTGGCATCCCTTTGAAATAAACATCATAATGGTTGGTGTTTAATAATGTCATTGAAGCATCAAAAATTGATGGGCAGATGATAAAGGAGATGTGAAATCCAACATTCAGAAAACGAAATTGAATTAAATTCAAAAATGAGTGGAATGTGCATTGAATGCCATGATAAGAGTTTGATTTTGATTAGAATTCCTCTTCCTAGAAATCAGGAAACCGAATTATCAATGCAGAGTGCCGTTTTCAAATTCTTCACTCAGAAAAAATCGTTTTTCCTCACGCGGCAGGCAAAAATGGTCTTCAAAGAACCAAGAATTTCTCCCAGATCGCCATGAATTTCTTAAAACGGTTTCTGGGTTATCTAATTGACCATGTTGGCGAAAACACCCATGTTTTATTTTTTCTAAATTCATCTCCAATCGATCAGAAAACGTGTTTGAAAATGACGTGTCAATAACAGTTTGCGTTTTTCTGGGTTCTGCCTCAGCAACAAAAATCGTTTTCTTCAGAACGTGGTTCAAAATTGCATTTCATGTGCATCTTGTTTTCATCCCTGGACTGTTCAGAATCACAATCTCCCTTTTCATCTACAGGAATGGACAGAAAAATGCTCTGTCATTGCTATTTGACAGCGTATTACAGTGAACAGTATACCGAGAAGGCCGCTCTTTCATTTGTACAATCGCAGGTCTGCTGCTATGATCAGAATCAAAATATTCACCTGGATTGCTGGTTCAAAATTTACAGCAGTTCCATAAGCAGCAGGCATCAAATTGCTCATCTCTGAATGATTGTGACTACAGAACTCACAAGAGCACGATTTCTGCAAAAATTGTTATTCTCAGAAAACTGGACTGTGCATGCATTTGAATTGTTTTGAAATGGGGTGCTAGGTTTGAATTGAATTGTTTTGCATGCATTTGAATTGTCATATCTGATTTGCCTCTTTGAATAGATGGAGTTACGAGCCTGTGCAAAGGTTCTCAACGTGGAGAAACTTTGGTGTTTTGTTTTATTGAAAAAAATGCCATGGCTATTTCATGGATTTTTGTTTATTGATTTGATTTGTTGTTGTTTTGTTTTTGTTGTTTTTTTTTTTTATTTGTTTTGTTAATAAAACTATATATGTTATATTTCAAGAATTAAAAATATACATATATGTTTTACTAAACAAAATGATTATTTTTTTTATTTTATTTTTTTTTTAAATTGTTTTGTTAATAAAATTACACATGTTAAATTTTGGAAAATTAAAAATATACATATGTAATTTACTAAACAAAAACAATTTATTGATTTTTTTTTAAATGATTTGTTATTAAAATTATATATATATTTTCAAAAATAAAAATATACATATATATCTTAGTAACAAAACAATTTAAATTTTTTTTTTTTCATTTTTTTTTAATTGATTTGTTTAATAAAATTATATATGTTATATTTTCAAAAATTTAAAAATACACATATATATTCATTAAACAAAACAATTTATTGAAATCAAAGTTTTTCATGAAAACAAATTTTTTTTTTTTTTAATTGTTGAATCAATTGAAATGATGAAGTTTTATTGTCTCCTCTTTTTTTTCTTTTTCACATAACAATTCTTTTTCTGATCCTCCAGATCACACAAAGTGCAGGAGGAGAGCATACTTAAGAATTATTAATTTTATTTTTTTTACATAACAATTCCTTTTCTGATCTTCCAGATCACACAAAGTGCAGGAGGAGAGCATACTTAATAATTATTAATTTTTTTAGATATAAGAAATAAGGCTACCTAGTTACACTTCCCCGGCAACGGCGCCAAAATGTTTGGTCAATTTAGTGTGTCCTAAATTGCTAACATAAATTATCAACCAGGGATTCGTAAGCTGACGAAGTGTGGCGCACCATATGTGCAAGATAACCTATCTCTTACTTTTTGTCGTTTTTGGGTTTTATGAAATTCTAAAAGACAAGTATGGTTATGGATATTCAAGGCAATGATGTCCTTTATAATGATTTACCAACTTGAAACTGAAAAAGGAATTTGAAACATACAATGATAAAACTTGAAAGGAAATGAAAATGTGCTACTGAAATGAAAAAGGTGCTGCTAATCTAATAAATCAAAACAGTGAACTAGTGAGCATGAAACCAAACTATTCTTGCCGCTGTCTAAACACAAAAGAAACTATGCTGAAAGAAATCCAAAAGTTGCAATAAAGTAAATCTAAATCAAATTACATCAACTTGTCTTCTGATCCCTCATCATTAGTCCAGCTATGATTTTCGTAAGTAACCATAAACAACTTGAGTAACTGATATCTAACTTGCAGAAAGTAAACTAATATCAAACCACACATTCATAATTCAATCCCTCACCATCAGTCCAGCTGTGCCTTTCAGAGGTAACTGAAGATGTCATGCACATAATATTTCTAACTTGCAGAAAGGAAACTAATATCAAACTACACATCCATAATTCAATCCCTCACCATCAGTCCAGCTGTGGCTTTCGGAGGCAACCGAAGATGTTATGAGCAATTTAATATATCTAACTTGCAGAAAGGAAACTAATATCAAACTACACATTTCATAATACAATCCCTCACCATCAGTCCAGCTGTGGCTTTCGGAGGCAACTGAAGATGTTATGAGTAGTTTAATATATCTAAATTTGCAGAAAGGAAACTAATATCAAACTACACATTTCATAATACAATCCCTCACCATCAGTCCAGCTGTGGCTTTCGGAGGTAACTGAAAATGACATGAGAAATTTAATATATCTAAATCGAACTACTGAAGCAAATGTGCAAGACTGAAATAAACAAAGCAATACTGGAATTAAACAAAAAGTAAATTAGCAGCAGAACAATATTGATTCCATGTCATTAGTCAAAAGATATGCAAATGCCCGGGCTGCCATGAAAAATTATGCTAAAAGCTATGATTTCAAAAAGCAATCTAAGTAAGGAAATATGACAAAACAGAATTGAAAGCAACTTATCTAGAAAACATATAAAAGCCTCCTTGGATAGCAGGGGCCCTCTGCTACCAATTTGGTGAAGTCCTTCAGCTCCTTAAAGTTGTAATCAAAACAGCATCAAAGAACTGAATTTCTCTATTAAAAGAACTCACAAATCTACATCCCATTCCATCTTGAGCTTTGTTACAAAAGACTTCTCTACTACTTTTTCATTAATTCCTCATTACCTATGATAGGAGAAAGCTTCTCCTATTTATACAAAATATGAGGAGTCATCTCATTAATGGGAGTCCATGAATCTCTCCCTCCATCTCTAGAGTTACAATCAAAATAGGAAATGATAAGACACATGTCTTTCTAGAGTTTCAACACAACTTGAGGAATGAGACACATATCTTCTTAGAGTTTCAATACAACAAGGAAGTGAGACACATATCCTCTTGATCCCATAATCTTCTCCAACCAAATTCGAATTTGGCCTTAGAGTGCCACATAAGGGTCTTCTAGAAGTCTCCTTTTTGACCTACACATGTCACAAAACTCACAACACATATATAGATATATGAAACTATGTTAATTTTCTAGTTTCTAATCATAAATTCACTTAAAATACATAAAATAAATAACTTTGGAAAACAAGGATCCTAACCCATATATTTATGTAAATGGTTATTTGATGTAGGGTTTTAGGTCAAATGGCTATGAAATAAGAGCTAAATGGTTATGACATAATGGAAATATGTATGAATATGGAGAACATTTTTGAGACTCAACATGTAGCCAATCAATAAAATGGCTACTTGACAGAAGCTGGCATTTGGGTTCTCCATGCATATAGAAAAATTCAGAAATTGGAAACTCAAACTTTCCACCGAACATATGCTCATGGTCCATAAATTCAAGAAAAACCATCTTCCTTGATGACTGCAACAAATTAAAAAAATGGTCTTCAATAATCTGAAACATTACCCTGTCTTGAAATTAAGCAAAAAGACAAGCACTCCCTTCTTTTTCGGTCGTTATTTATTCTATGTCGTCCAATGCAAGATCTTTGTTAGAATGAAAGAAAACAATATGTTCATCGGGCTTATCATTTGCATCAGGGAAAAGAATAATGTGTTCTTGAAAACATTCAGTTGAGGCAGCCACATTATTAACCGCAAAAATATCCACATCCATGGTGTATAAAACAACCTGCTCTTCTTCACAATTTTCCTGCAATTTTGGGTAGCTATCACAGCGAATGATTTCACTACCTAAAATATTTATGCGTGCAATTTCATAAATCTTCTTTTCATGATTTGCTTCATCAATATTTTGATATACTTCATTTTCTACCTTTGGAGAAACTATTTCATCCACCTTAACATTATAGAAACTATCCTCTACCATTTTCTCCTGACGTTGAGAAGGATTCACATACTCTTTATCGTGAAAATATGGACAAGACTGCTACAAATTGTCCTCAAACTCAGAGAATGAAATGTGCCTATAATCATTTAATTATTTCTTAGTTTCATTTTCGTCCAGGAAATAAGCCATTATGTCTTCTTGGTGATGAAAATGGTTCTCGTACAAATCCCTCCTGGATCTCTTAATCCATGAACTCTTCATTTCCATAATAATTTTCCAGATTTTGAATGAAATCCTCAAAATGATCACAACAATTCTCAACCAAGGACAAAGAAGGATGAGCCTCTTTGTATTTCTCAAAAAATACTAAATGAAAGTCTTTAAGGGAATGCAAGATACCAGATGGAAAACCTTCATACCAAGACCATGTTTTTCCTTTCAGAGTAGCCATGAACATATCATGAGACAATTTTCAGGAAATTTAACCCTCATCTTGCATACATGTATGGGAAATTTAACCAGATGTAGAGCATCATCATCTCCATCCTCATCTTTGAATCTTGGAAGATAGGTTTTCCAATCTGCACAAGGCATGCTATTTGGGAAGCCTGAAATATGACCTGGATTCATGGGAGAATAACTTTTGGATTGAGAATTCATCTTGAAAACGTTGAGACACCAATGGAACTTGAAAGAATGGGTTCTTCTTGATTGGATTTTCCAAGTGAAAGGTATAACATTATGATATCCAACTATTATTCACCATCAACAATTATATTTGATCCTTGTCATTCACACCTAGGGAAAATGTGACCTTTCGATCCCTGGAAATGGTGCCACTATGGTATTACTCTATAAACTTCTCTAGATTGATGATAGAAATCCCAGAGGTAACCAAAAACCTCTTTTAGGCTAAGGTCCATCCCCCCTAGCCTTGGAGAAAGTTCTTTCACTAGGTTATTCTGTCAATCAAATAGATGACTAATAGGATCTAGATTTTAGGATAGTTAAGATGATTGAAGGGTGATTTTAATTTGATTTATTGAAGGTGGGTGCAGAAGTCAAGACTACTTAATATCAATGCATTGTTGCAGATTCAAATGAATAAGGGATATGATGCAATTGAAACAGGGGAAAGATAGGTAGATTTATGGGTATCAAATCAATTTTTTTTCATGTTAAATGGGTGTGTGCAGCATTAGAAAGAATGACAAATAGAGCATCAAAATGCTGATGAATTCATATTACCATAGAAGAAAAGAAACACATATGATAAGTTGATCTACAACAAAGGACTAGGTGAATTCTGAGATATTATTTCAAACTGAGCATGAAGAATTTTTACAACATGAAAATACATATTCAAAATATATCATAAGGTAACATATAAACCAGATCACAAGGAAAAACACATACCAATAAACGTTGACACATGAATCCCTGTCAAAACTGAATCTTCCTTCTTGTATTCACTTGGGGAAATGATAGAAAATTTTAGAAAAAATGTAGTCTAGCCTCTAATACTTCCAACCATAACCATTTTTCATGTCTTTACATCATTAAATTCAAAAATGAATACAAAATTACCACTCTAAGTGGTAAAATTCACTGCACATAAGTCTAATAGGATAGATACAATACATTTGCAAAAAAATAAGGAACTACCGTATCGAAGCTATAACAATTTAGAAACATCACTGATTTAAAACTTAAATCAATTTAGAAACATTGTGTCTAGAAGCTCAACTAAACTAACTTATCCATACTTATCCGACCAATAAAGTCACTTCTAGAAGATCCCACAATTCAAATTTGTAAAAATAACTCTCACTGATATAGTTGTGCAACAATTGCATAGCAAAAGACAAAACTCTTCAATATGATATGTCTACAGATGGTTCTGTGAAAAGTTTAGTATGCATATGTGCTTGAAATTTCATGATGATTATGTAGAACCGTTTACATTCACCTTACATTACCCATCATAATTCAAACCTTCAAAAACTTCAAATTTACAAATTGAATTTCAAAATTTCAGAATTATGTCAGCAAGAAATAATTGTGAAAATGGGTCTCCAAATGACGCCCATAATTCCCAAACCATGACACCTGTGGAAAAAATGAGAGATTTTTTTGGTTTTTGGCCCATTATTGACAAAAACCTCTTTTAGTTTTGAAATTTTCACTTCCATCCGTTATAAAATCATGCCAAAAAACAATGGCTGAAACAGGAGGAAAATACATAATTTTATTTATTGAAAAATATACCTCCAAGAGTGTTTCATATCTCCTAAACCACAAAACCTAGGTACAAACTGAGATATTATTTTGTTCCTTGGTCTATGCTTGACAAAAACCTCTTTGGGTCTTACAAAATTTAGCTCCATTTGGTCAAAAACCACTTTTGAAAATGGTGACTAAAACAGTCACTTCATGTTGTAGTTGTGCAACAAGTCCAAGTAGCCCTCCATCTTCTGAGCTTTAAACGCCTCATTTCAACCTCTGTAACTTATGAAAACTCCTCAAACCTTGGATTATGGTTTTGTTGGAATGACAATTAGGGAAACTTGAAGAAATTTGATTTTTATGCCTCCCCATGCCTTCTTTCATGTCATGATGGATATTTTTGAGGGAGTGAGGTGACATGGAGAGAATCTTGCAATGATGATGAGATACACCACTAACAGATCCATAAATATTTTTAATAAATTGTACCTGACTGAAATGAACCCCAAATGTGACTTATGAAGGATTATGATGGATGAAAACTCCATGAAATGACCCCTTAAACTCTCATAATGACTCCTTTTCCCTCATGTGTGCAATTTTGTGATTATGACCCCTTCATGAAATTTAACTCTCACAAATTCGAATTAGGGCCTAAATACCCCCTCATAACCCATATAATTACAAGAACTTGACCATTTTGACCTATTTACATAAGAAAATCCCTAGAATTTGACACATAGTTACTCATAGGCTATACTTTGACAAATAAACCCCTAAAACATATAGTAAGAGGCAAACACACTTTGATTCCTACACTATAGGACCCTAATAATTCAAAGGGAGGCCCAACATGTAATCCTTTGAGATGGATTCCCAAGGTTGAATAGGAGTAGGAAAAATAGTATATAGGCCTTGCTTCTTGATGGTTGGTTTGGCAATGGCACAAGTAGTGCAAGACCTGATGTACTTCCCAAAATCCTCTCGAAGGTTCGGAAAATAAAAATACTTTTGTAGAACTACCATTATTTTCTCTACCCTAAAGTGTTGAGTGACCCGAATGTAGTGTGCCTCCGAAATCATCTTGGCACACGCACTTGAAGGAAAAAAGAGGTGTCCTAGGTGACATGACAGTGTATCTTGGAGGTGAAAATTTGGAACTTTCTTTCCTTCCAGGAGTTTCTAGTATGTGTTTCCGAATTCTAGATCACCCATGTACAGATGTGGCCACTCTGAAGTGTCATGCCCACAAGATTTGAGCACACTGGTCAGTTCCATGACCACTGGTCGACTGAGGCAATCTGCTACATTATTAGTGTTTCCCTTCTTTTACTTAATGTTCAAGTGAACTGTTGAAGGCATGTGGACCATTTCTGATGGTAATCGTTCTGCAACTTCCATTATGTCTGTATGAAATTCAGGGGTCGGTGGTCTATGTGGATAATCATTTCCTTCCCCATAATGTAATGCTTCCATTGTCAGTAGGCTTGCATAATGGAATACATCTCTTTTTCATAGGTGGGATACTTTCAGACTGTGTCTGAAAGTGTCTCATTGTGATATGCCACTGGATTTCCAGCTAAGTAAGAACTGCACCAATAGCATATTCAGAAGCATGTGTCTCAACCTCAAATGGTTGATGCAAGTCTGGTAATTTTAGCATTGGTGCAGAGAAAAGGTGATGCTTCAACTCAGAAAATGCCTTATGTTAGGATTCATACCAAAATATTTTTTCTTTCGCTCTGCCCTTCGTGACTTGACTCAAAGGCCAAGTGGTATGAGACAACCCAAATACGAACTTCCAATATAAATTGGCAAGACCCGGAACACTACGGAAATTTGTTAGAGTGGTTGGCATTGGCCAATCCAAAATAACTTGTAAATTGGTTGGGTCCACATGCACACCCCTCTCATCAATGGTGTACCCCAGATATTGAACCTGGGTCATACCAAAAGTGAATTTCTCCAAATTGGCACACTACTTATGTTGTCACAGAGTTTGGAGGACTTGTTGAATATGGAAGAGGTGCTCTTCTCAACTCTGGTTGAAGATCAGGATGTCATCCAAATACACCACCATGAATGAGTTGGTGAGGGTCACAATATGTCGTCCATCACCCTCATGAAGGTTGCGAGGGAATTATCCAACCTGAAAGGCATGACCAACCATTCGAAAATTCCCTCCTTGGATTTGAAGGCAGTGTTCCACACATCATATGGTTCGATTGGTGCCTGGTGATACCACGAATTCAAGTCAATCTTGCTAAAATATTTGACCCCCTTGAACTGGTCCAAAAGGTCATCAATTAGTGGGATTGGATACATATTCCAGACATTCATCTTGTTCATCAATTGATAGTCAATATACAGTCTCTAGGTCTCATCCTTCTTCTATACCAACACGATCGGGCTCCCACATGGTGATGAAATTGGCATGATTTTCCCTTTCTGCAACAACTCCTAAATATTCCTCTTGATTTCATCATTATCCATAATAGAGCGTCAATATATCTATTGATTGGGAAGCGGCACACCTAGGATCATATAAATGGAGTTCTTGACTTGACGGTGTAGATGTGTCCTTGTGGTTGAGGTGAAGATGTCCTTGTACTCCTTCAAGACCTTGTCTGTATATTGATGTCGTGCAGATGAGCCCTGTCTAGAGGTCATGGCCACAATATTCTTCTTTCCCTAAGGGCGAATCATAGAGAAATTTTTTTTCCTGTTTTGGGAAATGAGCTTACTGCATTGCTTTACAGTGATCAAAGAGATGGCAGTTTGAGGTTCTACCTCTGGTATCCTTTACAAATTATTTCCCAAAGCAATAATAACAGTGTGAGCCCTAGACTCATACACATAATGTCGCTTACTAGAGTATGGTTGGTCTAATAATACATCACAAACTTCAATAGGAGAAACGTCGCACATTACCTCGTTTGTGAAGGGCTTGATGTTGTAAGGAAGGCAACATTGCTGCCTGATGCAGAGATCTCGTCCTTGGTGAAGCCACCTGATGGTGTATGGCTATAGGTGTGATGTGGTTGGTACAGCTAGCCACTTCACAACCTCTGCTGAAATGAGGTTCTTTTGGCTTCCGTTGTTGACAATGAAATACAACGAAGAAATCTTCATCCACATCTGGGAGTGGAAGAGGCACCCCCCTCCTCTGGATATTCGGGCTCATCCTTCTAGATCTTGGTGGTGGAAATAGTGGCACTGGGATTTGTATCAATAATCTACTTCCATTTATCAATCCCCTTGTTGGGTTCTAACTCAGAGTCATATCATGCATCTGATTCATAAGCCTTCAGCTAAGCCACCAGTGACTGCTTGGCCCGACACTCACTTTTTTTGTGAGTGGGGCTCTTATGGAACTCACACCACTTTCCCATGTTGTTCTTTGTCTTCGTGGTGTTTTTCTTTACTTGCGGCTTGTACGGGTTGTCCTGGGTTTCCCTTCCTTGCCTTTGTCCTTTGTTCTATGGTTTGGGTGTGCCTTTCCCTTACTTCAGGTTTGCGGATCCAACGTCTCGCTTCTTCTATTTAAATTTATGTTCAATCTTGGCAGCATATTGGTATGTTGAACCAAGTGAGGAGATGTTGAGGAACTCCAATTTTTCTTGAATGTATTTGTTCAAACATTTGTGGTAATTAAGCACCATATGTTTCTCTAAATATTTTATACCCAACTTTGTTTGCAGGGTATGGAATAGATTCGTCATCTCATGCGCATCCTGATCCCTTTAATGCCACAGTGTAGTCCATTATATGTACTTGTCCTCATAGATCCCCACGGGGTAATATTGTTCGTTGATGGAATCTCAAAAATAATTCCAACTGGGTTCGACTGAAAACAATGAGGGTTATCTCCTGTCCCTTTCTTTGCAGTAGGTTTCCCACCAATCCTTGACATGGGGGGAGACTTTGAGGAGAAAAAAACTAATATTTTCCCTATTGGAAAATCATGAACTGAAAAATATTCCTTCCAACTGATTTAACCATCTCTATATGGCGTATGAATTTATCAGGCCTTCAAATATGGGAATTTCAAAGTTGACTTGTACCTTAAAGGGAGTGGTGCCTCCAGAGTGCCTTCCGGACGAAGATGTGTCACCTGTGGGAATCTACTGAAGGATCTGGTCAAAATTTTCCATCATCGCATTCCTCTGTCACTTGAGGGATTCTTCGAGAAATGATTTTAAAGGATCTCTTGTTGCCTCATATTTATTTTCTTCTGCCATGGGAGATCTTCGGGGTTTGCGAGGCTGGTCTTGCAATGGTTCAACCAGTTGAGCCCAACTCCTTATCCCTTGACCTCGTTGGGGGCATGCAAAGAAAAATAGAGAAATATTCGATCTCTCTAACACCACTGATCCAAACATAGAGAGGAATGCAATAGAATATAGATATAACCATAAATACGAAGATGCAGCATAAATAACACTTCATTTCATTAATATCAAATAACCCAAATATGCTTACCAATAGAATGAAAATAAACTAGCTCGGGCGATGGTAGTGTTGGCGAAGAAACAGGTCTCGCAGGCAAGACCCAGGTTCAGAGATAAGGGCCAACAAGGGAATTTGCTGTAGTCTAGAACCACGCTGGCATTGTCACCCTACTCCGGAGAGCAGAGAGTCTCACCTGAGGCGTGCCGTGACCACATGCAGAAGGGGAATAGTTTGATAGTGGTGGAAGGATTCACAATTTGTGATTAATATAGAAGCGATTGCATAAATATCATCATATACGCAGGAACATTCAGAGGATTGAGCAGATACTAAGAAAATAAAATTTTAAGACATCACAGACATCATGCATGCATGTAACTCATATAATAAGACAACAACCTGCAAGTATATTGATAACTTCCAGCCAGATCCACAGTTACATCGCTTCCACAGGAAGAGCTTACAATTTTGTTACAGACGTCTCATGGAACAGAAAGATAGATAAGAGAATCCTAGGAACTACAAATATATCATGCTCAGAATAGATCTCTCCTGCAGCATCCACTCGATCCTCTTCAATCGCTCTGCATTCGTCTCTCTTCTTTCGGCCGGGTGACGACTATTTATTCACCCGCCATCGCAACTGCTAGTTCCTCTTATGTTCTTCTTCAGCTGCTTTCGGCTTCTCTCTTGTTGTCTATGAGTTCTACTCTCTATATTCTGATGTGTCTTCCCTTCGTCTGCACTTATGCATCCGCTTTCTTTAGCTATTTCTTGTTCCCCTGCAACCTCAGTAGCTCCACTACTCATCGTAGTTACGGATTGGTCGCGGTTTCCGTGTGTCGTTCTGAAACCCAAAAATTTGATCTTTATTCAAAATTAAAAACAAGGGCCCCAACAGGCCCCGACCATAGTTTCTTGACTCGTCCCGAGACAATCACAAATCACTGTCTTTATTTCCATCGCCCCGCTGGACCTCACGCCCTGTTCTTGCTGTGCACCTTCAATCTGCTGCCCAAACAAGGGCCCCAACTCTGGGACCTTGCTGAACGCTGAAGCCTTAAGCTCGTTGAAGGTCATCACAGCCTATTGCCACCCCTGTAATAATGCATCTATCTCTGCGGCGATCTTGGCGACAGCTACCTCCCCGACGGGCGCTGGTACAGTCCCGAACACCGTGCTGATTTGGGTTTCAGCCTATGCGACTAACTGCTGCATTGTCTTGGCGCTGAGTTGGAGGGGATGGTGGAGCTCTCGAATTTCTTTTTTGGCCATTGCTGAGATGGCCTCTATTTTCTGGATCTGGACCTCCAGAGCATCCACCTGAGCGTGTAGCTAGTCCAACTGCAAGGGGTCTGTGGCATCTTGAATTTCCTTCGAAATTTGTTTCAGATGTGTTGAAATGGGCTGCGTCTTGACCGTAAGGGCCGCCGAGCATTCTTGGAGACCTTTTAGGAGGTCATAAGCATCGCGTGCTGCAGAGTTGAGAGTTGCTTGCATCTGGGTGACCTGACCCTGCTTCTTTGTAATTTGGGCTGAATAGACTACCTCGAGATCCGGTAGCGCTAGCCGTGTTGCTAACGCTGCTTGGAGCTCTACATTTTCCTTATGGAGGTCAGTGAACGCGATCTTGAGGTGGAGGGCCCGCTCTAAGATATCTATATCTGGTACATATGCAGGCATCCGAGTGTAGTGAGCCTCGACGGCCAGCCATAGTCCTGTAAACACCCTGGCCACTTCGTTTATCTGACCCTGGAGCTACCCGTGTGCCGCTGTGAGCTGGTCGCGTTGTTCAGTAAGCACGGTGATCTGCTGTTGTTGCTCTTCACACCTCTGTTGCAATTTGAAATGAAGCTTTTCTGCCTACTGAGCCACCCTTTGAATAAAGTGGTACAGCTAAGCCGTACCCCATGTCTCCAAGTTGGTGACTCCTGAAGTACTTTGATCCAGCCGCCATTCCTGTAGGGGTTTCCCACTGGCAACTGATCGGGTGGAGTGCTCTTGAGGGGACGGTGGCGGGGTTTGATGAGGTGCTGAGTCAGCCATATTTAGGTTCGGCCACTCCTGCTGATCTATGTGGATGGCCCGTGAAAATATAGTAGGCTCAGGCTGTGCCTCAGCTGTGTCTGCAACAATTTGTGCCATCTGTGGAATTATATTAGAAAAAGGGACTTGGGGTTCCCCAGCGAGGTCGACCGGTGGTACCACTGCTGCAGTACTTGAGTCAACCTCGGCCCTGTGGTCCCCATTAAGTAGATCTCGTATGATTGGGTTTGACACAACAACGGATGAATTGTATGGTGCGGATGAAGTGGTAGGTGGAGGTGGAACATAGTGATAAGATGGAGGTGGAACGGAGTGATACGATGGAGGTGGAATGGTACGTGGTGGTGGAAGCCAAATATTGATGAAGTCTGAGGGGTCAATGGGTGGTTATTCCTGTATAAGCACCCCTGAACTCGGTGGTCGGGGCGGATCCTCCTCAGTGAGGTCCACCACCGGACTCGACTCTATGGTTTGGGCCCGCTTGGCCTGAGGAGCTTCTAAGGGGTCGGTGGACTTGCTCTTTTCCCCCATCAGGGTAGTCATCAAACTTGGTGAAGTAAATAAAACATTAGGGATGGGGGAGGTGATGGAAGTCGTGTGGGGATGCGTTGTGGACTGCGAAAGCTGGAACTCAGAGAAAACAGGAAAAGGGATGGCACGGCTTGAGACAACCCGGGCCACTTCATTGAAACTACGTACCTGGGTGTTGAAGTGGCGAATGAGGGGGACGAGCTACATGGTGGAGCCCTGTTGTGCTGCCTCCACTTCCATTTCGGTAGGTTGTTGTTGCGGTAGCATATGATCAAAATGGTATGTGGGTACCCCACTTCAGATTTCCATCGCGACCCCTGGCCACGAACAAACTTCATTGTGAAAAGTTGTGTCTTCAAGCTGGAACTTCAGCGGCCGCATGTGAAATTTCTCCTTCGGCACGCAAGTAGGTCGAAGGAAGGTATGCCTGTGGCTGACCCCAAACCATACTTTCTCGCTGTACTTGTCCAGCAGGTTCCTGGGCACCCTCTTCTAGCCTGCTACCACATCTATCATTAAACCATACTAGCTTTGAAAGGCCTCTGCATTGACCTCTTTAGTGTTGGGATCACCCAACACCTTCCACGGGATGAACTTCATCACCAAAGGCTAGCCCTCCGCTATTTCCGCTAGTATCCTGATGAGGGAAGTATGCCACTTCCACATGGAAAATGAAACTATCAAATACCCATAGATAAAGCTTGTGGCCCTCTTCTAGTTGTCTTCGCATGCGTCAAACAGGTCCTTCAGCAGGAAGGAGCACTAGTTCAACTTAGCCCCCTGGACACAGTGTTCTACAATGAATATAGTATCCAGGGTACATTCGCCCTTCGTGTAGTGTCTCATTGTCTTACTGGCAATGAGGTAGCATGCGAACTTGATTTCGGGCTTGTTGATAAGCTCCATCTTCGCTCCCTTTCCTCCCCGACGAGTGCCATATTTTGCATAATAGTTCGCATCTCCCGACTTCTTTGCTCGCTTGGAAGTGGTCTGACATGCAGATGATACATCCATGCCATTCTCTGGAAGCCCTGTGAGCCGGTGGATATCCTCGACATGGATTGGAATTTCCTTATTCAACCACAATGACCCATTTTGGATGCGGCTGAGTAAGAACTTGGTGCACTGCATGGCTGGTCCTGTTGTTCCAAATACTGGGAGATTTCTTAAATTAAAAATAGAGGATTGTTGTAGGCCTCGGAACTCTGGAAAAATCCTATTTGCTTCTTGCCTTGCTTCTAAGGTATAATATTCCATATAAACCTAGTACTTGAGTGCTGGGAACTCGAACGAGTCCGTAAGGTCGACATCTATGAGTGCAGCACTATCGTATTTCCCAACGAGGGACTCTGTTTTATGAATTCTGCTATCAAGTTGCGGTTCTACGACTGCTGGGTTGGCTCTGGTCATCTTCGCTCGGTGTTGATACACTTGCAGAATCGGTCTTGGCGTCTTTTCTTGGCTCTATGATTTTGAATACTTCTGCTGCTATGGTTCTGCTCCAATTTCTAATTCTAACTTCTCTGGCATTCTCGTGCTTTTTTCCATGAAGGTCATGTAATTAACTGGCACGAGTGAGGTTGATGAGACCCCATAACGAGTTAATTCCGGCTGGAATTATCCACGGCGATAATCATGCGATCAATCACCGGCTGAGGTGTATTTTGACATCTGCTGATGGTGGCATGGGGAAATGAGCGGACGCGATGGCTGAGGTTACTTCGAATTATGGAAAAATGATTATTGTAGGGTTACTTCTAATTATGGAAATTTATGCTGCAAATCTAGGCGATCCTACGGACTGACACAAGTACTAACTGAAATGATATGGACTGATACCTGACACGCATGCGTATCCTATAATGATGACACGCTGGACGCACCCCTCCCCGACCACAATTGGTTGAGGTTCAATCCCCACAACATAGCGGTTATTGATGACCTATGCATTAACAATAAACACTACCTATGCTCATCCCGGTTGCAGGAGAGTTATTCAACTATGCTACTCTACGACTTCTCTCAGGTGCGAGAGTTATTAATGAAAGGTGAAAGAAAATTACTCATGGTAGGGCTTCAGGCGTGCACCATTCACCCACCCAGGTAAAACAGTACCATCCATTTGAGCCAACTGAACGGCTCCAGAATCCCTAATCTCAGCGATGAAGTAAGGTCCCAACCAGTGCATCTGCAGTTTTCCCAGAAACTTTTGAAGCTTGCTATCATATAGGAGAACCTTCGCTCCAACCTGGAACATTTTTCTCTTGATGTGGCGGTCATGCCATGCCTTCTGCCTGTCCTTCTAAACCTTTTGGTGAAACTCGGCTAGAAACTGGGCCTCGTCTAGTTCTTGTAATTCATGGAGGCACTCCTGTAGCGATTCCTCTTCTGAGAACTTGAGGGATGTGGCAATCAAAAGACTCGGTATGGTGAACTTGGCAGGAATCACAGCTTCCTGTCCATACACCAGCTGGAACGGTGCTTGATTGGTCAAGTGCTTCACCGTAGTCTGGTAGGCCCATAGTGCAGCTGGTAACCGCTCATCCCAGTCATCCCACTAGGCATTGCAGATCTTTGTAAAACCCTTTTCGAGGATTTTTTTGAACGCTTCAACAATACCATTGGCATGCAGGTGGTACGGGCTGCTTTTGTGATGTTGAATCATGAAGGTGTTCGACAACGATTTGACCATTTCATTAATGAAGTGCGTACCTTGATCACTGGTTAGGCTCCGTGGGCATCCAAACCTGCTGATGATGTGTTCAAAGATGAACCGAGTTGTTGTATCGGCCGTACAATCCCATACCACCATGACCTCAGCCCACTGGGAGAGGTAGTCGGTGGCGGTAATGATGTACCTGGCCTTGGAATGCCTAGCTACTGGGGCTATGGGACCTATGAAGTTGACAACCCACTTCTCAAATGGTCGCAACACATGCACCAGGTGTAGTGGGAGCTCATCTCTGTGAAAGGGCCGCCCTATTCACTGACAAACATCGCTTCTCTTAACAAATTTCTTACAATCGGCGTGGTCCATCGGCCACCATAGTCCATCTTGGAGCACCTTCCTGGTAGTGGGTTTCGCCCCCAGATGCCCACCCGCAACACCGCTGTGGCACTCCCACATCACGGCTTCACATTCGTGGTCGAGTATACATATGCGCAGAAACTCATCAAGGCCCAATTTGTACAACTGCCCCACAATTAGTTGGTATTTAGTAGCGCGAACGACCAAGTGTCGTCTCTGGAGCGAGGTGTAGTGCTGAGGGCACTGCCCCGTGGTCAACTAAGTTGCAATGTCAGCCAAATAATCTTGTATGGCTTTGACTTGGAAGAGATCAGCATCCAACAGCTGATCATCGAGAGAGCCATCATTCTCCCCCATTTCCAACTTGGATAAATGATCAGGCTCGACGTTCAACCTTCCGGGCTTGACGATCACCTCGAAGGAGAATTCTTGGAAGAGTAGAAGCCATCGACAGATCCGTCCTTCCAAAACGAGCTTATTGACCAGGTACTTTAACATAGAGTGATCCGTAAAGAACTTGAATTTACCTCCTAGAATATAGTGGTGGAACTTCTGGAGCGAATACACCATTGCAAGGGCCTCCCTTTCCGTAGTGGAGTAATTCCACTCTGTGTTAGACAATTTTCGTCTGGCGAAGTAGACTGGGTGGTCAACGTTCGTCTCCCTTGGTTGCGCCAAGATAGCCCCAAGCGCAATACTGGAAGCGTCAATATGCACGTGGAACTGCTTATCCCAATCTGGGTGAACCAAAATAGGTGCCGTTTCCAGTTTCTCCTTCAAAATGTCAAGGGCCATCCTGGACTCCTCTGTCCACTGGAACGCTTTTAACTTCCGTAGTAGCTTTTCCAGAGGAGCAGTGATCTTCGCAGAATTTCGGATAAATCGTCTGTAATAACCTGTGTTCCCTAGCAGTGCCCGAAACTTCTTCACCATTTCAGGGGCTTCCATGTGGACGATCACGACTACCTTGGTGGGGTCGACGTAGACCCTTTTCTTGCACACCACATGTCCTAATAGCATTCCGAAAGGAACCGCAAAGATGCATTTCTTCAAGTTCAAGGAAATCTACAATTTTTGACATCGATCAAACATGATGCATAACAGGGTGGCGTGGTCTTTTAGCAAACTGTAGACGGTCCAATCATCCATGTAGACTTCTAGGAACTTATGAATGTACTCTCGGAAAGCAGCGACGACGACCCGGGAAAACACAGCGGGGGCGTTCTTCAGCCCGAATGGCATCACGTGGTATGCAAAAGACTCCCACTTGGTGGTGAACGTTGTCTTCATTTTGTCCTCTTCCGCAATGTGCACCTGGTGATAGCCCGAAAATCCATCAGTGAAGGATTAGGCTTCATTCCTCGCAACATGGTCCAATACTTCGTCGATGAATGGAGTGGGAAATGGGTCATGGATGCAGGCGTTGTTCAGACTTTGGTAGTCGGCACAGACACAGATTTCTGACTTGTCCTTCTTATTCTGAATGACGATAGGACTCACCCACTCTTCTTCTTACACAGGAAAGATTAGACCTGCTGTCAGCATCTTATCGATCTCCATCTTGACCTTTTCTTTGATCCGCGGGTTCAACTAATAAGGTCAACGCTTCACGGACCCGACGTCTGGTTTCAGCACAATGTGCATTTCTCCGAGGTCCCCTTTGATGCACTTTAAGTCTGCAACCGATGAAGGAAATAGGTCTTCATATTCTTGGAGGAGGGTGAAAATTTCCTTTGTCGTCTCCTCATCCCAGTAGTCCCCAACTATAGCCAGTTTCTATTTTTCCTCCGTGCCGATGTTCAACTTCCTTGTCTTCAGCGGGAGTAGATGGACACCTTCAGTGGTCGTCTCTTCTCTGATGCTCCACTCTCCTTCCTTCTCTTTGAAATATAGGTGCCTCAGGTCCTCCAGACTGTCACCGTCTGGCTCGCCGTCGACCCGTTGGCAAGCCAACTCACGCCTGCCCTCTGAATTTGGTGCTAATGTTCTCCCGTCGGTCCCCATATCATAGAGAAACAGTACCCCCTTGATGGCCTGTAGTGTCTGGGACACCAGCTCTATCTCCCCTTCGAAGGAAAAGCATCGAACAAATTTGTTCTCGACTTCCTGCCAAGAGCTGGTCCCTCTTTTCCTTTCTTCCTCTAAGTACCAGGCATGGGGGATGGTATCTAAGGAGTGGACGAACTGATGTACCAACAGCTCTTCTAGGTACCCTATATTTTTCCACTGCTCCTCACAGGTTTTTAGGTGGTCCCTTGGATCGGAAGTCCCTTGGTACATGTGCCCGCTTTGAGGGCCTTTGTCTTCTTTGAACCACACCCTCAAAGCCTCTACCACACAACTCCACCGCGACAGGGTGTTGCGGTGATTATTCCACCACCTGGCTGATGTGGACTGTAGTGCTACGTCCAAAAGTGGTATCCTTCTTCCTTCTGGCACTATGTCTTCTACCTTTGCGATAAAGGTATTTACGACTTGCATGTTTGATAGGGTGGGGTACTCCCTGATCTCAGCACCAATCCAACGGACTCGAGCAACGTTGGCACATCTCCCCGTGCTGGTCTCATACCCACCTTGCTGCCAATCTTCCCAGGCTAGTTCTGACCCCAACTCCGAGCTCTGGACACTGCACCAGCTTACGAAGCCATTTGCGGTCAAGTTAATATAGTCCTCTCACTTCCCTGTTGTCATCTGATAAAGGTTGTCCAACATCTGAGCATCCTCTTGGTTATCCACAGTTTCTATATATCTCGGGCCTTGATACGGGTCGAGAGGTTGAGTGACTCGGACCTCTCCATCTTTAAAAATCATCAACTCCTTTTTGAGGTCGATGATGGTGTAATTCTCAAAAGCCCAGATGATGCCTAGCAGGGTAGGGTAAGAATCCTTGTCTCCCATAATATCAATAACCTCAAAATCCGTGTAATTCTTCACCCCTGCAATGTCAGCCTCGACATCTTCGAGTCAGTTGATCAGCACAATACAGTATTGGTTCACCATTCTAAGCTGGATTGGCGAGTAGGTCAGCCATGGCCGCCTAAGAGCCTCCCACGTCTTCCACAACAGGATATTGACGTCCGATCCTAAGTCAAGCATGGTTTTGCTGATCTAAAATATCGCAACCTGCATGTTGAGATAGAACTCTTTTCCTATTCTTCGCTTGTTCCGCTTGAACCACTGTACGTACTGGGGTACTGTGTTCAGAGGTTCCCTCAGCCCCGTATTCCCTTGTAGTACGTCCTCCAAGGTATGCTTGAGCTGCTCCCACATCAAAGCATTGTCAACAATATTGAGTAACTAGAGCCACTCCTCAATTAGGGCCCCCGTGGCATTTTGTTTCCTGGTATCAGTTGTCGTGGGTACCTCAAGGCCTTTGGCTCCCCCCAACTGAGAAAATGTCTCCACCGCCTCCTGGAATTACTACTTCTGTGTGTCCGGCCTGATCAATTTTTTTGGGGAGGCGGGCCGGATCCCTCGTATTGGCTCCTTCTCCCGAGCATCCTCCCCCATATTATTTTCGCCTCGTGTCACAATAGCTACATTTTGCATGTGCGGAGTCGCGATTCCCCGAGGTTCAAAGTTTACCAGATTCATGCCCCTCTGTCGTGCTCGTTCCTCCCACTTATTGATAAGTTCCAGGCAGTCCTCTGTTGCATGGGTGTTCACGCAGCACTAGAAACACCATGGGCGTCTGGGAAGGGGCCATTCTTGGGCCACGTGACCCTCCTGGTCATAGTTGTAGCATTTCAGTGGACCTCGTCCCCCTGTGCGGCCTCCATGGATACCGCCTCCTCTGCCCTTGGAAGCCTCGTTCATCCTATAGGAGGGTCGGTCCAATCAGTCCGCTAGTGTGTCGAGAGCTCTGCACTACTCGGTGCTATGAGTCGTGGAAGCACAAAACTCACAGTATATGTTGTTTGGGATATTTGAGAACTTATACAATATTGGACACATCTGAGGTTGATGCACCATCGTCTGGAAAATTTCACAATATTCTGTGGCGTTTTGGTTTGGTTGAGGTGGGAACCCCGCGTAAGGCTGTTGCAGCTAGTATAACCCTTGCGAATTCATTGCCGCACCACCCCCATTAGGTGGACCCCCCTGTATTGCCGCAACCGAGGGCCCCACACCCGAGCTACGCAACCGAGGACACTTAGTTTCCACGTGCCCTTCGACCAGAAAGTGTGTCCACCAAACGTTCGGCTTGGCTGGTCTTATAGGCTGCATCTCCTTAAGTTTCTCAGTCAGACTGGAAATCTGATGTTGTAATCCCAGTAAGGAAGGATCCTGCGGGGCTGGCCCTCCCCGATACTCCTCAGGGTAGCCTGCCATTGCCTCTATCATCATGGCCTGCTCCAGAGCGTCCTACAAATTTTCGATCTTCTGCTGAGTGAGGGGGGTTCGTGTCAAGGGAAGCAAAGCCTTGATGAACTAGTCCCTCTAATGGTTTGGGTCAATCGGGTAGCTGAGTTTCCTGATCGTGTCCTTGAACCTACGCATCAGCTCCCATGCAGTCTCTTCTTCTTTTTTCTTAATCTCCTAGAGCTCGGACAGACCCTGATAGTCTATTTGGGGGAGCTTAAATTCTCGAAAAAAATCCCACTTGACGTCCGCGATTACTGGATTTGGGTGGGCCTCTGACCACTTTATAAACCATCGTAGAGGCCTTTCTCTGAGTGTGGTTTGGAACTCTATTAGCTTCCCTGCGTCTGGTGTCTGTCGAGCCCTCCATATGGCTTCACAGAGATACCAGTGTTGCTCCACATCATCGTTACCTCGGCCAAAAAATTCTGGATACCGGGTGAATGACCCAGCCATATTTACTTGCGAGGGTGTGATTAGAATAAACCCTCCGGGTCCTGGTTGCGTGACTATACCACTAGGAACTGCAATACTACTAGTAACGCTACTATTAACATGTGACAATGAACTGCTATGCAATCGACTCAATTCTTGTAACTTAAAAAAATATTACTTAAAGGTTTATAGAGTACTAGGGGAAGGTAGGGATCCTTGCCATGCAAACTTTGGGAAGTAGGACTACTTGGAGGGATGAATGTCATCCGCTCTTGAAACAACCGTTTCATCACGACATACCATTCGCCATTGGAATTTTCCTCGGGCTACACACCTGCATCGTCTTCATCAGTCGTCATCTCCCTTTCTCTCCTAGCTAGGCTCCCATGCACCCGCCACACTCCCACAACGGGCCCTTCCCTCTCCAGGGTACCCGCCTGAGTGTCCATAATTCCTATCCTCTAAGGCGCCTCCTCTTGATTCTTCCTATTATTTCCCCATCATTTCAACTCCCGCATCACCCTTTCTCGCCACCTGTCAGTGATCTGTGCCCTCTGATGTGAATGTCACTCCCTCAACCTCCTTGCGACCTCATAATCCATTCCCCCACTCCCCTGCTTCACACTTCACGTGGCATCTATCCCTTCGGCCCTTCCCCCAGCACTGGAGGTTTATGCTTCCATGCTCGATTTTTGGAATTCCATGAGCCCTTCGCCCACCATCAGGGCCTTAATCCACAATGGAATTTCCTTAAGCAGCTTCCCTCGTAGCCCATATCGGAAGACAGCGTCAACCTTAGAGAAGGATTGGTAGCACTCTATGGCAAAATCCACAATATATCCGTCCAAAGTGGTCTCTACCCAGAAGTCCACCGCGCGGGTCAACTCAGTATCCAGCCAATGCAGGGCCACCAGATTCCCGTGCACCCAATTACGGTTTATCTTTCACGATCTGTCCCTAGGTACCTTGGTCTGCAACCTCCGCAACTAATTATAGAGGTCGCTAGGGAATTTTCCCCAGAGGATCTCGTAGGTATCACTGGCGGAATCCGAGAAAAGGACAAGATCCTTGAGCACCTTCTCCTTTTGATTCGTCAACTCCGCTTGCTGAGCGATAAACTGGTCCAGATGGTTATCCCACCATCTCCATATTTCTCCTTCAAAGACCCTCAATACCATGATCTATTTCCCCTCATAATGTGTAGGGTCCCGACAATAGAACCATTTTTTGGTGAAGAAACAGATCTCGCAGGCAAGACCCAGGTTCAGATATTGGGGCCAACAAGGGAATTCGCTGTAGTCTATAACCACGCCGGAATTGTCACCCTAATCCAGAGAGAAGAGAGTCTCACCCGAGGCGTGCCATGACCACATGCAGAAGGGGAATAGTTCGATAGTGGTGGAAGGATTCACAATTCGTGATTAATAT
The DNA here is from genome assembly GCA_034641835.2 of Pinus albicaulis. NCBI lineage: Eukaryota > Viridiplantae > Streptophyta > Pinopsida > Pinales > Pinaceae > Pinus > Pinus albicaulis. The sequence goes on along the minus strand of CM076571.1, from coordinate 976,606,188 downwards.
AGAAGCGATTGCATAAATATCATCATATACGCAGGAACATTCAGAAGATTGAGGAGATACTAAGCAAGTAAAATTTTAAGACATCACAGACATCATGCATGCATGTAACTCATATAATAAGACAGCAACCTGCAATTATATTGATAACTTCTAGCCAAATCCACAGTTACATCGCTTCCATGGGAAGAGCTTACAATTTTGTTACAGACATCTCATGGGATAGAAAGATAGATAAGAGAAGCCTAGGAACTACAAATATATCATGCTCAGAATAGATCTCTCCTGTAGCATCCGCTCAATCCTCTTCAATCGCTCTGCATTTGTCTCTCTTCTTTCGGCTGAGTGACGGCTATTTATTCAATCGCCATCGCAACCGCTAGTTCATCTTGTGTTCTTCTTCAGCTGCTTTCGGCTTCTCTCTTGTTGTCTATGAGTTTTGATCTCTGTCTTCTGTTGTATCTTATCTTCGTTTTCACTTATGCATCCACTTTCTTCAGCTATTTCCTGTTCCCCCGCAACCTCGATAGCTCTGCTACTCACCGTAGTTGTGGCTTGGTTGCGGCTTCCGTGTGTCGTTTCGCAACCCAAAAATCCGTTCTTTATTCAAAATTCAAAACAAGGGCCCCAACAGGTAGCTTATCTCTAAGAAGAAATGTGGCGGCTACATTCCTTTAATTTGTGTTACAATGAGGCTCAAAGGCCTATTTATTATTGAGAAATAATAGAAAACCCTAAACATCTGAAAACCTAACCCTGGGAGATGAACCACCAAAACTGTAGGCCTTGTTGGGGTAAATTGGTACATCAATTTCCCGAGGTCATAACTTTGGCATACGATCTTCGTTTGATGCACACAATACCTCATTAGAAAGATATATTTGAGGCCTCAAAACAAGTTCAGAAGATTAAGGCCTGAAAAAATACCAAAAATAGAAAATTGTGCTACAATTAAGGAAAATAAAAAATTGAAAGAAAAAATGGTGGGGGTCCAAGTGGAATAGGTGGGTGGCCACCAATATCCACATGGATCATTTACATAGAAGAAATTAGTTCTCCTTTATGTGTATGATGATAATAAAAAAATTTCCCAGAGAGGTGCATTGTACAACCTTGTATGAGAGGAGGGCGATGTGTGATTATTTTCGTGCTCAACGTGGAGTCGACACATGTTCATCTTAGAATAAAAATAAAATATTCTCTAAATAGGAAATCAATGTAGGCTATAATAAAAAACGAAAATGAATATGCATGTTTAGTTAGTTTTAATTAAAAGCAGTATGAAACACCAATAATTCGAACTTCACTATAGTCACTAGATTTGTTGTTGATATTACAACCCAATGTGGTAAAAATATTTCGATCACTCTCAATCCTAAATAAGATATTTTGATGTTCACATCATGTAATATAAGTTAATATCAAATTTAAAACTAGATAAATTAATTAGAAGTAAAAAAATGAGTAAGATGTTTAAACCTTAATACTTTTCAAAAATATTTCAATAAACAATGTGAAGATCTATATTAACTATTTCATGTCAATATTAACTTCATATATATATATATATATATATATGAAAAAATTATTAAAATAAAATATTTTAATGTATATATAATAAAATATTCAATGTTGAAAGAAAACAAGTAATAGAAAGTTTAAAAACAAAATAAAAAATATCAAGTATTTCCAAATAAAAATAATAAGAGACGTGTAATTCACTCAATTCTTAATATAAAATTAATGTGACATTTAAACTTATTCATAGTAATAAAAATCTCAATGTGGGTCATCGACAAAATATTTTAATATACAAGATTAAATAATATTGAAGTATATTTCAAAATATATTAATAACATAAAAAAAAATATTGCGAACAATGTAATCCATTATGTCTCAATTCACATGTTATGTAATATATATATATATATATATATATATATATATATATATATATATATATATATATATATATATATATATATATATATATATATATATATATATATATCAATTGAAAAAAGTAAGTGTTTATGATTAAAACATTGTGATAGTCCTACTATTTTACATTTTGGTCCTTTCTTTATTTTTTTTCTAAGTTACACGTTTAAGTTATGTATTCTATATAGCTTTCAAAAATACAATTTAATATATATATATATATATATATATATATATATATATATATTTCAAATTTTTCATTCCAAAAGACGATTGCACTTCAAAAGATTTAATCCGTCTCATCACATGTTAAATCTATACTAGTGTAATAAAATCACCAAGAATCCTATCACCTTTTTAATGAGATAATTAGATATGTCATAATGACCTTAGCACATTGTTCTAACCATTCAATTTGCAAATCGCCTACTGTTGTGAAGGAAAATCCCCTTTGTGGACAGAGGCAATCCTCTAGCCCTAGAGTGGGTCTATCAACTAAGGGAAGATACTAACATCTTCTTTCCTAGATTGTTAATGAAATTCAAAGCAAGGAAGGTGACCTACCTTGTTCTGATGCTATGTTGTCGTATTTTGTTGAAGCTTCTTGATCTCTCGCTCTCCTCAAGCTCGATACACACTGCTACCAACGTTCAATTACGTGTACAGATAGTCAAGGCACCACAACAAGTGTAAAATCATGACAAACATAAAACAATTACGACCTATCTAACTGATCAAGGAATGCTAGAAATATCACTATAAATGTAGACGAGAGTGGAAGATAAACATCAGTTGCATTTTATTATGATAAAGACAAGGGTAGTTTACAACCAAGCCTTGATGTTGAGGCTCTCCTTTGGCAGGTCTGTATCAAAGCACGTTTTGCGACACCCGCATATATAAAGGTCTAAGATCTCACTATGTCCCTCACACACAAAAAAATCACACTCTGCTCTATTCTCCCAAAGTTATAATTTCTTCTTATATGTATGATTGCCACTTCTAACTCAGCTAGCAGAGTTGAAAGAGGTCTCCTTATATAACAAGGGAGGAGGATGATATGGGCCCTCAAATAATGGGAAAAAAGCTTATCCTTTGGAGTAGTTCCTATTTTATGGGAACAAGAAGCCCAAAGGGGAATTCCTTAGCCATATCCTCAAAACAAAATTCCAACTCTTCGCTTCGCGAAGCTTCTAGTCATGGAAAGTTTGTTTCTATTTAAAAAAATTTCCAAAAGAGGATCGGCGTGGGGCAGACACTAAGACAGAGCGCCGATCGGCATGGGTCTCAGTGAAAATCTCTGTTATCGGCGTGGATCAGACACTCAGACAAAGTGCTGACCTTGAAAACTAGATTTTTATAGGGATCTTCCAGAAAAGTTGTAAAGGGAGATGAATTGGCAGACAAAGCGTGGTTCAGGGGTATGTATTCCATGCTTGGAAAGTACACAAGGGTCATTGTATAGGTCCTTCAGGATCAAGGAACGGGGAGTAGAGGGACAGTGACAAATTGTTGTGTAACAGATGCCCCCTAAAGCATGAAATTGGAACACGAGTGAGGGTTGAAATTCTTGACGAGTACGTGCAAGGAACAATTCGTTGTTGTCGAGAGACATGCAAATCAAGAATAGTTACATATACATAACCAGAATATCTGATGAAAATACATGAATCAAGGTATGGAAGCAGCCATCTATAAAGAGACCATGGTATGGTCACGTCCATCCATTTGAGAAGGATAGCATATAGACTCATGGTATGGTCGCAACCATCCATCTAAAAGAAACATGTATCCAATCATGGACAAATCATATCGCCTTGCAACCTAGACTCTAGAGAATAAAATCCAGGGTCTTTCACTCCATCGCAACCTAATCAAGTACAATTTCAAGCATGTGAATAAATGAGTTGAATTCGAACATGCAGGAAAATCGCCAGATTACCAGTCAATGATGTAAATGGTTAACAAGCGCGAGAGAAACCACCAATGATGACAATGGTCCTCAAGGTACTGCTAGTACAATCCATGGAATATGAATAAGTAACTAAATTCAAACACCCATGAAATCACCCAATCGAAGGCCAATGATGTGAACATGTCATCGAATGTGAAGAACTTTCCATTAGGGCATGCAAGCTCTAAGTTACTAGAAAGGAGTCTCTAGATCGACTTCCCTGATAATGAGCTGAAGTCGATAGGAAGAAATTCGTCGAAGGAGGGTCATAATGAATCCCACATCATCGACATGAAATAGAGGATGTAATATGAGTGTTAACCAAGACTGGAATAGAGAATCATAGAATGTACAAACTACAGAAGGATTTTCTCTTGAACATATCAGCGACACGACTCTGGGATTTTGCAGCATTTGACTCAAATAGGATTAGAGGTCATGTTGACAAGATTGGTAATCGAATGAGAGGAAACAATATTTCCGAAACCCATGGAGGCAAAGTGTCAGAGTAAAGATATCACAACCTGACACGAACTACAGATAAGTGTCATGTTCAAGAGTGACATACTGCCAACACAACTGACAAATAACTTCTATTTTCCCCCACCATTTCTGGTGAGTACCTCTTTATTTTTACACAAGCTTGAGGAGGATAGAATATGCTTGTCATATAATTTTTTCCTTTGGATAAATCCATCCTAGTACATTTTACGAGCCCTAGGAAGGAGGAACTCGATAATAATAATGATGACGGATCCAATGTCATAAATTTTTTACGAGCTCGATAAAGGCGAAACTCGACGTCTTTTCATATTTAGAGAGTTTGAAAAGAGGTGAAAAGAAAACTCCTAAAGGCCCTTTTCGTAAATAGTCCCTCATACCCAAAAAGGTAGAAAACAAAATATCAGAGAACCTCTTAGTCGTGATTGGCTAAGGTATTCATTTTTCATAAATATTTTATCCCAACCCGAAAAAGGGGTAAATGTATACTGGGTAAACGACATTTTACATCCTTTAACGAGTTCAAAACGGTAAGAGCTCGACAATATTTTCATGTTTTGAGAGTCAGAAAAGAGCTGTAAGTTGACTCCTCCTAGAGGAATGAGTAGTATTAAGGGTAGCAACTGGTTCTGGTGATGGTAGAACTGCTCAGAACAAGTAAAGGTCAAGAGGATGGCTAACAAAACCACTTATTGCAATTGTTCCTCGGGAATGGGTAAAACAATCAAGTGAGGGCATATGATCGGCCGAGAAAATGGTAACAATGGAATGAGAAAACCAAGGCTCATATGGAAAAACAAGCTGATAAAATGGCAATCACGAGAGGTAAAATAAGAATGGTTTCGTTTTTACACAAGCTTGAAATTAGTAAACTCTTCTTGAAGTTGGTTTCTTTTTACACAAGCTTGAAACTTTTTAGAAAACTATGCTTGAAATTAGTTTCATTTTTACACAAGCTTGAAATGGAAACAAACTATGCTTGAAAATTTTGCATGCCCCTAGCATGATGACTCAATTCGAGGTATATGCCCCCCAAGCCTCAGTGCATTCATTTTATGGAATGAAGGTTCAATTACAAGATCAAGGGGAATTCTCAAATGGGATCTTACGAGATCTGATCAAAGACTCGAATTGAAAAGGGAAACCATTTCATTTTTTTAATGAGGTTGAAACATTCAGAGAACTATCCTCATAAGATCTAGTTCATTTTTTAACGAGGTGTACATAGTAAACAAATTTTCCTCATAAGAGCTTGTTTCATTTTTTAAGGAACTTGAGACAATAAAATGAACTATGCTCCAACGAGCTTGTTTCATTTTTTAAGGAGCTTGACACAAGAAAATGAACTATGCTCTAACGAAGATTGTTTCATTTTTTAAGGAGCTTGACACAAGAAAATGAACTATGCTCGAACAAACTAATCATGACGAATAAGAAGTCATGGCTTCCAAGAGTTTCTCATCCGACGGGAGAACAACACTCTAGAAATTAGCGTCCAATGCCCTGAGTACATTGTGTACTACCTCACTAACTGAATTATCAGTGGATGCGGTCATGGAATAGGTGGCCACATAATTGACCTATGGTGGGAAAGATATCACCAGTACGTAAGGACCAGGAAGGGACGATGGTAGACCAGATGTCACATTAGGACCAAAGAATGAAATTTGATCAATGGTCACGATCCAACCTTCGTGTGGAAAAAAGATCACACGAAAGAGGTAAGAGACAAGCGAGCCCATGGCACAAGCATAGTCACACCCCGTGATTAAATTAAAATCCAAGGGGCCTTGGAATACCATTACATCTATATATATGGTTTCCCCTCCCAAATTAATAGGAAGTTTTGGAAGGATCCCTAATGGTTGACTTGTTCCTCTATTAAAAGCCAACAGATTCTAAGTAATGGGAACAAGCTGCAGGGAACCCAAAGCTTTCTAGGTAGTTAAATATAGAATACTAACAAAGGATCCTTCATCTATAATCGTGCCTGGTACAACCATATTTCATGTTTGTACAGTGATCTCAAAAGGCACGTAAGAAGGAAGATGATATCCCATGAATTGAATCCAATCAAAGGAAGTGACCAAAATACATGGAGGGGGTGCCACATGAATATGAGGATTATCCCCTTGCATTATGGGAGTGGAAAGACCATCCTCTTGAACTATGGGAATGAGAGAAGGAGGGTCACTTTCTTGGACTGTGGCGACGGGAGTCGGAGGATCACCCTCCTGAATCATGGAAATGAGAGGATCGCCCTCTGATCCTGGGGAATCAGAGGAAACAAAAATAACTTGGCTGGGATGAGACCCACTCTCGACAGAAAATACCTGATCAACTTTAGATGGAATCAGGTCGAACTTTTTCTCAACCAATGATTGGTCAAGAATGGACTCAAGAGACTGAATTTTAGAGAGAGTGGAATTGACCGAAGATGAATCCCAATAAATGGCTTGATCAAGTAGTAGAGGACTTGAGGAAACATTTTAGTAACCAATGAGAAGATAGGATTCAGAAATCAAAAGGGTATCCAACACTTTAGAAGCATCATCCATGTAAGGACAGAGGTGAATGGGATGGTTCACTTCACATAACCTATAGGGAAATTTGATCTTACCCTGTTTCTTATGAGTCTCAAGATCTCTAGCTGAGGGTTCATCACCAGCATGACCACCAGAGGCTGATCAAAAAGGCTAGTTCAGGCCAACAGACCATAATTCCAACACCTTGGGAATACCAGGGAAATCTCTAAGAATATGATCGCCCTTGCATAACTTGAAATGGAATTTGAATCTGCCAGATGGAGTAGGAGGTTTCTCAATATTAGCTGCATGGGTAGCAGTAGTTTCTAATTCCCCCCCCTAACTTATTTTTCTTCTTCTTCTTCGAATTCTTCTTCTTATTCTTAGCCACCTGGTTACTAGAATCCAAACTTTCACCAGGTGAAGAGGAAGAACAAGGTGAAGAAATAGGTGAAGAAGGTGAGGGGTAAAATTTAGGATCAACATGGGGTTGACATGCTTTAGGCAGAGGATACCTTGGTTGAGAAACTGTTTGGATGTTTGAAACCATAGCGGTCGAAAATAACCAAACCGGCAGACCAATGGTTAATCCCGAGAGGGACAATGTTGCCATATATGGGGCACTAACATTCCCGAATGAAGAAAAAGGACCAAGATTCCCATCTGAGGGGATTCCTTGGTTGGTGAACTCTGGAAACGTTTCCATTAGAATAAACCCTAAAGAATCACTAAGGAATATAACTTTAACCAGGAATATTTCATGGTCAGTTAATTTTAAGACACTGAAACAAAACTTTTCCTTTTCATGTTTTAAGAGTCGAGAAAAGGAAAAAATGTGACTCTAGTCGCTTTTAGTTTGAACGAACTCGAAAGGGCAAGTGCTCGATGATCTTTTCAAGTTTTAAAGAGTCACGGAAAGATAAAAATGACTACTCAAGGTATTCTAGGCATAAAGGGTTACCAGGTAATCATGAACTGCAATATACACCTTGGTGATCAAATGAAAGAGAAACTACCAAGGACTTAAAGTACATGCAGGTAGTCTCCCCAAATGTTGTGTTCAGTGTATCACAGTTATAGGGTGGCAGACTTGGCTTCCTATGGATAAAGGATTGCAACTTATGAGGGTCTCCTTTTATATACGTGATGGTATGGGGAGCACAAGTCCGTAATAGCGCTATCTAATGCAAGATGGTGAGTGATAGTTGCTAGGTTTAACGACTCCGGAACACGTCACTAGCCTAGACCTCTAAATGTGAGCGTTAAGTTTCAATGCTTCCTTAGATTGATTGGATAAATTTTATGGTTGGTCTTGAATTATGTCTCAATTCCAAGGCCCTACCGTTGTCATCAGAGAACTTCTATATGCAGCTATATGAGAAAATAATTATTTCAATTTGATGAATGATATCTAGTTAAGGGAAGAGTCTCAAACAATGATGCAACAAACATTAATATTGCAAATGAAACTTTTTCCTAACTAGATGACTTTCACTATCCAAAATTAATCTAAAACATTAAATGATGCAAATTATGCAATGTAATGTATGAAAAATTATTTTTTTTAAAACTATGCAATTGTAATCTATGCACAATTTCCTTTTTAATTTAAATGAATAAGAATGCACTCAAAGCATTTTTCGATGAAATGAGAATCTACTTAATGCATGCATTTAATGAAACAGGATGCACTCAATGCGACTTTTAGTTTTCAATCATTAAACAATGTAATCTAAGTTCAATGATAAATTTCAAACATGACTTCTTAATGCAATGTGATCTAATGCATTTTAATAAAAATCAAACTTTGAGATGAAAACTAAAAGAATGCAAATTTTCTTAATGAAAAAAGGATGCAACCAAACATTAAGAATACAATCTTGTTTTGAACACTTTGTAACAAAATTCCTCAAAAGGCTACAAGACATATGAGTTCAAGCAAAAAGAGGACTTCCAAATCATGGGCTCAAAACAAGGCATTCATTCCCTTTCACATCAAGCAATCATACAAAGAAGACTTTTCAGCTGAACAATGAGCAATGTAATATATCCTCACAAGCGAACAAGCAAACAAAATGAACTCAGAAAGCCACTTGAGACTTGATCACTCAATCAACCAAAAAGCAAAAGGAAATCAACTAGAGATGGCTCACCAAGCAAGGAGACTCACTCAATCAACAAGTCGATGTCCCACGAAGCATGCAACTAGGCAATTAATGCACAATCCTAGAAAAACCTAGGATGTTAGGATGCACGTCCCAACAGCAAGGAAAAAAAAAACAACCAAAAACCAAGCCAATGAGCCAATTAAGCCAACTTGAGTGAAGAGGAGAAAATTTAAATCATACAGAGAAAAGGACCCGAAGGGAAAGACACACTGGTGAAAGAATTAGGGAAAAAACCTTAATTTTCCACAGACACACAGGAATGGGCATAGCTTTTGGGGCTGAAATTAGCGCTGAAAGCCCAATCGACATGACTGTATAATTGATAATTGGCGCTGATCAACCTAATGGGCGTGACTATTAGACAAACAAAAGCGTTGAATTCTGAAAAAGAAAAAAAAAAAATTTCTCCTAACCAAGACTAGACTCACCACTTCAAACAAAAACTAAAAGATTGTAATTGATCAAAAACATAGGAACAAACAGGGAAATGGTTGTTTGACTAAACGCGTCGAATGAGTAAGACCTCAAAGAGTGACAAACTCAAAGGAAATCCCCAGTATGGTCACCAATTTGTTGTGAAGGAAGATTCCCTCTGCGGACGAGGTGGTCCCTCTAGCCCTAAGGTGGGTCCAGCAACTAACGGAACATACTAACATCTACCTTCATAGATTGTAAATGAAATTCAAAGCAAGGAAGGAGACCTACCTTGTTATGATGCTATGTTATCATATTTCGTCGAAGATTCTTTATCTGTCGCTCTCCTTAAGCTCGATACATGTTGCTACCAACGTTCGATTACCTATACAGATAGTCAAGATACCATGCAAAGTGTAAAATCACGACAAACATAAAACAATTAAAACCTATCTAATTGATCAAGGAATGCTATAAATCTCACTATAAATGTAAATGAGAGTGGAAGATAAACATTAGTTGCATTTTATTATGATAAAGACAAGGGGAGTTTACAACCAAGCCTTGATGTTGAGGCTCTCCTTCAGCAGGTCTATATCCAAGCATGTTTGTGACACCCTCATACATAAAGGTCTAATATCTCACTATGTTCCTAACACAAAAACAATCATACTCTACTCTATTCTCCTGAAGCTATAATTTCTTCTTCTCTCTATGATTGCCACTTCTAACTCGACTAGCAGAGGTGAAAGAGGTCTCCTTATATAGCAATGGAGGAGAAGGATATGGGCCCTCAAATAATGGGAAAAAAACTTATCCTTTGGATTAGTTCCTATTTTATGGGAACAAGAAGCCCAAAGGGGAAATCCTCGGCCAAATCCTTAAAACAAACTTCCAACTCTCTGCTTTGTGAAGCTTCTAGTCATGGAAACTTTGTTTCTATTTAACGAACTTTCCAAAATAGGATCAGCATGGGTCATACATTAAGAAAAAGCACTGATCGGGGTGGGTCTCAATGAAAATCTCTCCTATCGGCGCGGGTTAGACACTGAGACAAAGCGTTGACCTTGAAAACTAGTTTTTTATAGGGATCTTCTAGAAAATTTGTAAAGGGAGATGAATTGGCAGACAAAGTGTGGTTCAAGGGTATGTATTCCATTCTTGGAAAGTACCCAAGGGTCACTGTATGGGTCCTCCAGGATCAAGGAATGGGGAGTACATGGATAGTGAAATTTTTTTGTGTAACACCTACCCATGGCACCATTACAAAAACATTTAAAATTTGTTTGGACTTTAGAATATATGTTTTGGATCTCAACCCGTCAATATCATTCAATTATTATTGATCCCAAAGTCTACAAGAATTGACATATTAGGAATACTTTCAGGTGATACATAAATTATATTTTTCCCTACAAAATAATGATGTTGAAGGGTTGGAGAAAATGGAATCATGGTATAAAATTCATAACGATTTCTTATTAGTCCTTGTCTTCAGCACGTAGGGACTCTAACGATCGCTCAATCATTGACTAAGTATTAATATTTTCTTTGACCGAATATTTCCCCTTTTTACCAAAATTTAACCAAATTTTTTTAATGAAAATTTCACTTCATCAAAATTTTAATCAAAATTTTCAATTCGGAATCTTATTGGCACCTTCACGTGTCTCGAGGCAACTTTACATATCCAAATTTCCTTTTATCCAAAGTATGAAATGAAATTCTGGCAACATTTCATTTTTATCCAATGTCCAAAGATATTATACATATGAATTAACCGGTTCATTATATTTCAAAAGTCACTACAAAGTTAAACATATTTTTTTTGACCTCTCCTAAAAACTTAAGATGTATAAAGCTTCCATTCTCAATTGTCGCCTATTACTCTAGAATTTATACCTAATTCTCCCATGCAACGCTTGGTTTCAAGCAAAGCTAGATCCTTTTGGATTCTGGCTATTGTAATGTATTTGTAGTTCATAATCAAAATTGTGGTGTGTGTTCCTATGCCTCTATTATTATATAGCCATGAACAATATGGTTCACTTCAACTTTGGCTCGTATCTGATCAACTATTTCTCGACTCTGAACTTCCACTATGCTTCGACTCTGTATGCAACAGAGTTCCAACTATGGTGATATTATCTAAAATAGATGGTCTCTCTGGCAGAAGAGAATAGAGTTCTTGTGCAAATTATAACTGGCACACAAAGCTAAGTCAGAGATAGGAAAGATGGATTAGTAGGAAGGAACGACAGGAAACAAGCACCACATTTTGGTTCACCAAGATCATAGAGTGTGAAAGGCGAAGAGCACACACCAGATGAGAGAATAGAGATGGAAAGCCAAGAAATATAGATTCAGGTTGGCTTTGATACCAAGCTTCAAGGATCGTTCTACATATTTCACCAACAATTCTATGCAAATAAAAAACACCAAAATATAGATAGATATAACACAGAGAAACTCATGAACTACATATTTTTTGACCAGAAGTTCCATTTCATATGACAACTTATAGGCATAATCCTCTTTGTACTTTTGTAATATCCCAAAATGGAATAATGCATTGATTCACAAACATAATATTTTTAACACAGAAAATGTACATGTAAGTTTATGATCAACATAGATATAGATAGAATAGCTGAGCCATTTTATTATGTGGAGAATATTTAGTTACAACAGTGTACAAAATATGAGGTAATCTAGCCAAAGAGATGGCCTAGAATGACCCTAGAAACATGCCAAAGTAGGCACTGCGTAACTGGAGAGCTGTTGGAAGAAAATACTACGATGTCCCTTCAGCAGATAATGAATATATGATTTCAGGATGAAAATGGAAATGCATATGATGCCAAGATTCTAGATCTAGGCTCTATGATGGTAACCCAAGATAACCCAAAAAGGATTTCTCAGATCTGTCAATCTAAGAAAATCACCCTCTTGGGGTTTCACTATACAACTGCTGTGTATGCAGAACTGAAGCTAGATCTTACAAATATATGGTTGAAATATTTCACAATATCATATCTAAGCTTGAAGGGCTGATCCCTTCACTAGATCCTCAAGCTAGAAGCTCAAGATCTAGCTCCTCAATCCTCCTATGAAGATTGCAGCTGCTACCACACAACGTCTCATGAAAACTGTTGTAAGGGAAGGAGGCTCTCTAGCCTACTGCTAAGATATGAAATGTAGCTTAGAAATTATGGAAATAATGTACATAATGTGAAGGAATGGTCCTCCACTAGATTACTGGCTGAAATTCTAGCAACTTCCCTTCTCCCTTGGATCTAGAAGAATGGACTGCGTAATTCCTAATGGGATTGCTGTTGTTGGGAGATGAATAATATATGGCCTGATGCCTGATATAGATATGAAGCACTGGAAGGCTAATCTTGAAGCTCAAGGTGATAGGATGAATCCTTCATCGGTTCCTCAATTGAAATATTGAAGGACAACCTCCTCCTCTCAAACTGATCTTCAGAAATATACAATTTCTGAATATGGTTGTTCTGCAGAAAGTAGGAACAATATGGCACTAATGCCTTATGATGAATTAAGTACAATACTATTTCAAGAGCTACTCAATGAAAGAGGTGGGATTCCCGACCAAGAACACCCAGTGCTAAACAACACTTGCAATCTTAGCTAAACAGCCAAAGAAAGCATGGAATGTCACATGACAATTCTAGATCTAAACAGATCATACACCAATAATAATCTCAAACATGCCTTCTATTGTGCCTTCATACTCTTTATATAGATTATGAGCCTTATCATTCATTGGTCCTCCTCATAACTGCGCTGCACATGTGGACATAGGTCTCCATGTTGACTGCGTTGTCTCTTCATGATCTCCATCATGTGTGAATGCAATTATCACCCTCTCCATCATGTTTGCATTAAATTCACTACTCCTCCATCATCTCATCATGAATGCTCTATGATCTTAAATTTGATTCTTTCCATGATCCTAGTTGACTGTATCAACCTCCATGATCTATCTCATTAATGAGACATGATCTCCACTCCTTTCACATTAAGTAGTTGCTCTACTACTCCATTATGTAGATCTATATCTAAAGTATCCACATACACACATCAAAAGTGGATTTTATTCATATTTGATGATTATGGGTCCCTCCACCCTTTTATTTACTTAATTAAGTAAGTTTATTAAGAACTCTAATATTCCAAATATCATGTGAAGATTTGGGAATATTACAGTCCTCCCTGGAAAAATGTTGTTTGTCATTAAGAAACTGCAAAATTGGATGCTACAACAAACATCCTCCCTCCAATTGGCATCCTCATATGGAAGGCCTTCCCATCTGTCACAATGTGTCATGCATGTCCAACTCCAAAGTTGCCTCTCTAGAATGTCTAGAATGACCTCCAACTGAAAAGTTAGATGCCCTTCCTCATTAATGAATCTCCAAGTGGAAACCATATGATGACCAAATACCCCCTCTACACATGAGATACATAAGATGAAGTGGTTCATTCCCAAAGTGGAAAGTCCCAACCTATGAACTATATTTCGAACCCATGATACATAGAGTATATTGCATCTATCAATGCTCACATCATTAGCCCTGTTGGCTATGTAGGAATCAAACATCACATCATCATAGTGAAAAACAAGAAGTAGAGACATATGGGAAAACATAAACAATGTCAAACCATATTCTCCTAATAACAACCAACGCAGCAAAGCCTTCTGCTGCCATGCTAGATCATCATGAAAATAGGTAAGAGAGCCATACTCTCTCAAAAGAAGCCACTACAACAATGCTTCTTGTTGCCATGCCAAATCGACATTAATGATAATATGAGAGCCATACTCTCTCAAAAGAATCCATCTCAGCAATGCCTCTTGCTACCATACCACATCATCATTGTACCAAATGTAGTGGCCATATTCTCTCAAGAGAAGCCACCTTAACAAGGCATCTTGTTTCCCCATCACATCATCATTATACCATGTACAATGACCATAATCCCCCAAAAGAAGCCAACGCTGTAAGGCCTCCTGTTTCCATCCTCCACAAATGTCATGCAATGTATGGTAAGAATTCAGTCCATACTCTTCCAATAGTAACCATAGCAACAAGGATTCTTGCTGCCTCCTTACATTATCATGGTGAAATTCATGGAGCAACAATATAGTAGTGGACATGTGACATGTCTCATCAACATAATACAAACAAGCTCCCTTATTCCATATCATGTGAGAGTTATACTTTCTCCCAAACTCAATTACATACATGAACATGAGATACATCCCAAACATAAATACATGTAAAGACACGAGACATATCCCAAACAAGAGTAAATACAAGGACATAAGATATAACATGTGATGTCCAGACTTCCTCATCAACAACCAAAGAAACCATGCCCTCTTCTTCTACATTCTTCTAGTGATGTGTAAGGCATGAATCAGAAAAATATGACTCATTAGGTGGTAACCATACTCACCCAAGAGCAACCAGTGTAGCCATGCTTCTATTTGGCATGTGTCATAGATCTGCAAGTGGTTTGGCAAACCCTTGCTCCATACTATCAAACATTCATCCCAATGTGGATGATGGATCTCATTCTACAAAAACCTAGTATCCTCCCATTGTAGGACACCAACCTCCTCAAACTGATGAAGAACCTTGCACTCCATGATATGTTGAAGTGCACCTCCAATGAGATCTCTCCATGAGACCATTTCTTCTCATCAATGGCCCTCCAAAACCAATAAGTTTTTGGATCTGCTGTAGGTATAAGTCCCTCTTTGAGCTGTGAGATGCTCATTGAGAAAGTGTCATCTAGAAAGGAGAAAATATTTATCATCTCAAGATGTCTACCCTCTATCATATTTTCCTCCATTTCTTCATGAATGAAGCTGCCATATGATTGCTTCCATGAGGAATGGGTCCTCTTTGTCTCACTGCTGCTCATTAATAGCGTTGTATATCTGTAAGGTGATACATGTGATGTCTCAAAGAAAGGCACAATGTTGAACTCATAGCCAGCCATTGTACATAGGATCATACTCATCCCATTTTTTGAAACTCCACATTTCAACTCAAGAGGTTTAATGTAGTTCATCCATGACAAACTAGGATGGTTCTTCATCTCTTACTTGATTAGATCAAGGGTCCTCTGTGCAGTGATATAATTCTGCTCCAAATCAGCATGGTGTTCTAACCCTTGGTCATGCAATAGCCCTTATGGCATGTCCCCATAAGTTTCAATAAGAAGTACTGAAACAATATGATATGAAAGTGTATGCATACCTTGGATCAACTGAGATTCAGAAACATCTTGAAAGAACACAAGAGTTTCCTCTTCTGGTGCAAAGGTCTCTCCGACTGCTGGTAAGAGTGATGGCTGCACTTCTACAAGTGTACCAGCATTGGTATCTATCTCCTCCTCCTCATGCATCTCATCAATCATGCATGGGGCTCCAAATGTCAAGAACTAAAGACCATCTTGCAAAGATGCAAGTGATCCTCCTCTTGATGTAAGCACATCTGCAGCTGCTGATGGTAGAGGCTCCTCCTTTTGAGTGATAATGAGATCATCCTCTCTTGAATCTTCATGCACTATCTCCTTGATGATGGGATATGGCACGATGTGATATGTCTCTAATTACTTCCTACCATATCTTTCCTTCAGTCTTTGAATAAAATTCTCAAAGCATATAATTTCATGTGTGACAAGTGACTGAACCACCATTTTCTTGCTTCACCATCTAGGTGCAGCGCTGCAAACTCCACATCCTCTCTTTCTAATATAGGATATTTCAGAAAGAAGGTAAAAAATTCTTCCCTCCAAGCCCTCAATGTGCTTGTGGAAGATCCATCAAATGTAGGCAAGAAGAATCTATGCCTCTTTCTTCTATTGCTACTTCTGGATCTCCTCTCTTCTTTGAGTTGCATAAACTGTTGGAGAGAGAGATTCTCCTTCAATGCTCTAGGATGTGACTTGTATTCAGACAGATATTCACTTAGGGTCTCATGCCCTAAGCCTTCATCATATTCAGACCAGTCCTCTTTCTCAAAGAAAGTGATCTAGTGGAATAATGTGAATCTATTTGCTTCTCCAGTCTTCTTTGTTGTTGAAAATAAGTGTTGGGACCTTCTTCATCTTCAAACCTTCTTGAGGTTTCTCTTTGCCTTTCTCCTCTTGCTTTATTGATCTCCTTAGATCCTTCATATATCTAAAGGAATATTAGGAAAAACTTAATCCCTCCATAGTAGATCTCTACTATCTTCTTTTCTTATGTTGTCAAAATGTCCACAAGCTGAGCAAAAGATCATGCTCTGATAGCACTGTCATATCCTAAAATGGAATAATGCATTGATACCCAAACATAATATTTGTAATACAGAAAATGTACATGTAAGTTTATGATCAACACAGATATAGATAGAATAGATGAGCCATTTTATTATGTGGAGAATATTCAGTTACACCATTGTACAAAATATGAGGTAATCTAGCCAAAGTGATGGCCTAGAATGACCTTGGAAACATGCCAAAGTAGGCACTGCATAACTGGAGAGTTGTTGGAAGCAAATACTGCGTTGTCCATTCAGCAGATAATGAATATATCACTACAGGCTGAAAATGGAAATGCATATCTAAGGAAACCTAGAGCTCTGATGATGCCAAGATTCTAGATCTGGGCTCTATGATGGTAACCCAAGATAACTCAGAAAGGATTTCTTAGATCTGTCAATCTAAGAAAATCACCCTCTTTGGGTTTCACTATACAACTGTTGGGTATGTAGATCTGAAGCTAGATTTGACAAATAGATGGCTGAAATATGTCACAAGATCAGATCTAAGCTTGAAGGGTTGATCTCTTCACTAGATTCTGAAGCTAGAAGCTCAAGATCTATCTCCTCAATCCTCCTCTGAAGATTGCAGTTGCTGCCACACAATTTCTCATGAAAACTGCGATGTAAGGGAAGTAGGCTCTCTAGCCTGCTACTAAGATATGAAATTTAGCTCAGAAATGATGTAAATAATGTATACAATGTGAAGGAATGGTCCTCCATTGGATTACTAGTTGAAATGCTAGCAACTTCCCTTCTCCCTTGGCTCTACAAGAATGGACTGCGCAATTCCTGATGGGATTGCTGCAGTTGGGAGATGAATACTAGATGGCCTAATGCATGATATAGATATGAAGCATTGGACGGCTGATCTTGAAGCTCAAGGTGATAGGATGAATCCTTCACAGGTTCCTCAACTGAAATATTGAAGGACAACCTCCTCCTCTGAAATATTCCCAATTAGTCCTAAGCTAATGGGAATATTCAGTTTTGTTTTGTTTTCTGTCTCATGAATAAAATTTTAAAGGATGATCAATAAAACTCCCAATCAGAAAAATAAATCAATGCCACATGTGAACAAAGCTAAATTTGGGCTATTTACATAAGCACACTTAGGTGTGAAAGAGGTTGGATCAATTGACCAAGTCAACCAGGACCAAATCAACAGCGTTGTCTAGATGCAATGAACCTCCTAGATGCACAACGTAGTTTTAGTTGGAGGCTACACATGTGAATAGAGCTAAATCATTGAGATGGTTTAGGGTTTGGCAATCTATCTATCTTATAAAATGAAGAGGAGGACATCAAGAGAGGGTTGTTCATGATATTGTATTTCTGAATATATTGTCTTCTTAGACATATATCATCCTCTTGACCACTATCAGGAATTTGGCCAAGCTCTTCTTCCAACTACAATGCAGATCTTGTTGAGCGTTTGGCTGTCTTTGTAAGCTGCGGCAAGTGGAGGCTATATCTACTCAGATCTAGGCCAATCAAGTGCCTCTTTTCAGTGGGGAAGTCTTCTATCCGATTGGCAAGAGTGTTCTGGATCATTGGAGCTTCTAATATACACTTTGGCATCAGGCCAAACTTTTCTTAAAGCCTATAGCGCAATCCATCTTCCTATACTGTGTTATTTGCAAAGAAGAAGTTGCAGGGAGTTTTGGCACACTATTGGGAGAGAGATCTCTAGTGTTGGGAATCTACCCTTCACTATGGTGATCCGTGGATTACAGATCTAATCCATGTTATATTTAGATCTGATCTGAATACTTATGTATTTACTTCAGAATTTCTGAATCATTCTGCAGATCTGCTGCATTAGATCTCAAATGTACTCCATGTACTCCATGTTTTGCTAAAATCCCCAAGGGGCATTTGTAGAGGAGCCTTTCTAGTGTAGAAATCTAATATAGATCTAAATTTTTGTACACATATCTTCTCTATATCTTAAGTGTAATATAATACTATTTCAGCCAATAAAAATAACGTTGTCAAGCTTGTTCAGTCATCTTCTATGGTTGCAACACCTCATTCTTGAGGATTTCTTCATGTAAATTCTTCTATATTTTGTTCTATGATGTATGGGCTTCAATATAATCTTGATATGTTGATGTAAATGAAATTATTGAGCCTCCCTGATTGACCTCCTACATATATTTGGTTGGACTGCGTTATTTTCTTAGCAGTATTAATTTGCGTTACTGCAGTCCCATTCTTGGGCATTTTCTAGCTGCACTAGGTGTGGGATATTTGTTTATCTCACCTGGGAGGATTTGTTTCTAATCCCCTCCTAGATTCAGGTCTTAGATTGTCAGATCTAAGGGATCCAAGGGCTGGTTTCCAATCCTGTAGTATACATTCCTGAAAAATGTGTTTTTCAGGCATGCCTTGCTGAGCAGTCCCATTTTGGGATATTACAGTGGTATCAAAGCAACTATCTTGGCACAGCCTGTGCTTTCTTGAAGAGCCAAGCCAATATGTCTTTAGAAGGAGATAAGCCTCTTTCTTATAGAGAGAGGAGGTATCGAAGAAGAAGACAGAATAAATGTGATTACACAGAAGACAAATAAAACAAGGGTGAAACCCCTTTATCTGGAAGGTTAAAAAGAGAAGAGTTCTCTCACACTCTCTCTCAAGCTATGCATGAGATGAAAGAAGAAATCTAGGGAATGAGGAGGGAAATACTTGCAAATCCCTCAAGAATATGTTCACATCAAGGAAGCCCCAATACTTCTTACTATGTGTGTGAGCATTCAACCACACAACCTGATCTACAACGTTGTAACATTCCTACTTTCTTGTCAAAGGAAGAAGGAGAAGGAGGAGCACCAAAGGAGGAAACTCTTGGTGAGTATCTCCAAGAATATGAGTCTCAATTAGATATATTCAAGGAGCATCTCAGTTTCCCAGAGTTCTGTCAACTTAAAGAAGAAAGAAGATCCAACAGCTATAGTAGAAGAAGTGGGTGCATGCAGCACACTTTGGGTAGATTCTCTCTACCTACTTTTGATGGTTCACTTGAGAGCTTAGCCGAGTCCTGGGTAAGGAAGCTTGACACATATTTCTAGATGCATCAAGTTTCAGAAGGAGAAGCCATGAGAATAGCAGTGCTGCATCTTCAAGGTAAGGCTTATGCCTGGTGGATATTTGAGTCCTCTTCCTTGGAAAATATAAATATCTCTTCTTATGAAAAGTTCACTAGGAGGTTAGTGAAAAGATTTGATTTTAAACATTCTGAAACTTCCTTGAGGGAGAAAATCAAGCCCAAGCGATCTGAATCTTTTCATGAGTTGGAAGAATCCATAAAGCCAACTCCACTTGTAAACATTGTTGAAAGGGTTGAAGACCTATTGCATGGTTTGGCAAAGGCAAAAGCCCCATTTAAGCAAGAACTCTTTTCTCAAGGAGAAGACATGAGGGTTCCTTATTCAATAAGAGACCAAGGAAAAGGATCTCTTAATGATGATTCACTCTCCACTGATAAGGATAAGGGGAAGAGAGAGCGACAATATCCTCCAGTGCTGTGACAGCAGGAGGAGATCTATGTCTGTTGGGAGGTGGAGATGGAGCAATTTGTCCCACTAGAGGGGCTCTTGCATCTTTGAAAGGAGTTCCAAGGAATATTACTTATGGAGGACATGAGAAGCATGTGTCCAGAATGAAATACAATGAGACAGAACAAAGGAGGGATCACAAAGTTGATATAGCAGAAGGTGATCCACTATTTCTAAGAGAAGAGAATGGAGCAGATGCTCCAATCAGAGGCACTCTTGCATCACTAAGAGTGATCTCAAAATTTCATGAGGCTTCCACACATGAAATAAAGTTGAAACAACACAGTGGAAGCAAGGACCCTACAATCCCATCTCCTATGATGATGAGATTTTTGCATGGGACCCTTTTATCTAGTGGCAAACCACCTGGGAGGCCACCTGATTCAGTTGTTGTGGGAGATCTCTCACAAAATGATTCTCCAAGTTCAAATATAGGAGGGATGGGAGCATTAGAAGATAGAGCTACGATGCTGGGGGGTTTGGGTAACTTCAAAAAGGAGGGAGATTCTCTTCTCTCCTCATCATCACCCACCTTTATCTCTGATTCTGCACTGTTGGAGGAAGAAAATGGAAGGTGTATCCTTCTAACACACACCTTTGGCATAGGAGATGTCAAAGAGAGGATCAGTAATATGACAAACATCCCTATTGATGCATCATCAGTGTTGTCATTGTTGGGGAGTGTATATCTATATTGGAAATCCCAGCTATTGGTGGATTATTCCAAAGATCTTCACACTTGTATGATGCTTGATGACCAGCTGCATGAAGAGGGCTATCTAGTCCATGAGTGAGTCATCTATCATCATGGTAGAGTCTTCTTACCTAGAGCCTCCAAGCTCAAGGAGAGGATGCTACAAATGGCTTACAAAGAGTTCTATTTCAATAAAAATCCTAATCAACAAAATAAATCAATGCCACATGTGAAAAAAGCTAAATCTGGGATATTTACATAAGCACACTTAGGTGTGAAATAGGTTGGATCAATTGAACAAGTCGACCAGGACCAAATCAACAGTGATGTCTAGATGCAATGAACCTCCTAGATGCACAACGCAGTTTTAGTTGGAGGCTACACATGTGAATAGAGCTAAATCATTGAGATGGTTTAGGGTTTGGCAAGCTCTCTATCTTATAAAAGGAAGAGGAGGACATCAAGAGAGGGTTTTTCATGATATTGTATTTTTGAATATATTGTCTTCTTAGACATATATCATCCTCTTACTATTTAGCAGAGAGTAGTGTTGTTTAGCACTAGGGTGTTCCTAACCGAGAATCCCACCTCTTCCATTGCGGAGATCTTGGAGGAGTCTTGAATTTCTTGACCACTATCAGGCATTTTTCCAAGCTCTTCTTCCAGCTACAATGGAGATCCTATTGAGGGTTTGGTTTTCTTTGTAAGCTGCAGCAGTGGAGGCTAGATCTACTCAGATCTAGGCCAATCTAGTGCCTCTTTTCAGTCTTTTCAGTGGGGAAGTTTTCTATCCCATTGGAAAAAGTGTTCTAGAGCATTGGAGCTCCAGATCTACACCTTGGCATCAGGCCAAACTGTTCTTAAAGCCTACAGTGCAATCCATCTTCCTATATTGAGTTATTTTCAAAGAAGAAGTTGGAGAGAGTTTTGGCACACTTTTGGGAGAGAAATCTCTAGTGTTGGGAATCTTCCCTTCACTGTGGTGATCCGTGGATTACAGATATAATACATTTTATATTCAGATATAATCTGAATAATCATGTATTTACTTCAGAATTTCTGAATCATTCTGCAGATCTGCTGCATTAGATCTTATATCTACTCCATGTACTCCATGTTTTGCTAAAATCCCCAAGGGGAATTTGTAGAGGAGACTTTATAGTGTACAAATCTGATATAAATCTAACTTTTTATACACAGATATGATCTAGATTTGAAGTGTAATATACTACTATTTCAGCTAATAAAAATAATGCTGTCAAGCTTATTCAGTCATCTTCTATGGTTGCAGCACCTCATTCTTGAGGATTTCTTCATGTAAATTCTTCTATATTCTATTCTATGATGTATGGGCTTCAATATAATATTGATATGCTGATGTAAATGAAATTATTGAGCCTCCATGATTGGCATCCTACATATATTTGGCTGGACTGTGTTATTTTCTGAGTAGTATTAATTTGTGTTACTGCAGTCCCATTATTGGGCATTTTCTAGCTGCACTAGGTGTGGGAGATTTGTTTACCTCACCTAGGAGGATTTTTTTCTGATCCCCTCTTGGATTCAGGTATTAGATTTTCAGATCTAAGGGATCTAAGGGTTGGTTTCCAATCCTGTAGCATACATTCTGGAAAAATCTGTTTTTCAGGCATGCCTTGCTGAGCAGTCCCATTTTGGGATATTACATCCTCTCAAACTAACCTTCAGAAATATGCAATTTTTTAATATGGTTGTTCTGTAGAAAGTAGGAACAATATGGCACCAATGCCTGATGATTAATGAAGTACAATATCCTTGCAAGAGCTAATCAATGAAAGAGGTGGGATTCCCGACCAGGAACACCCAGTTCTGAATAGCACTTTCAATCTTAGCTAAACAGCCAAAGAAAGAATGGAATGTCACATGACAATTCCAGATATAAACAGATCATACATCAATAATAATCTCAAACATTCCATCCATTGTGCCTTCATCTTATTTATATATATTATGAACCTTATAATGCCTTGGCCCTCCTCATAACTGCACTGCACATGTGGACATAGGTCTCCATGTTGACTGTGTTGTCTCTCCATGATCTCCATCATGTGTCCATTAAATGCACTAATCCTCCATCATCTCATCATGAATGCTCTCTGATATTAAATTTGATTCTTTCCATGATCTTAGTTGACTGTATCAACCTCCATGATCTATCTCATTAATGAAACATGATCTCCACTCCTTTCACATTAAGTAGTTTCTCTACTATTCCATTATGTAGATCTAGATCTAAAATATCCACATACACACATCAAAAGTGGATTTTATTCATCTTTGAGGATTATGGGTCCCTCCACCCTTTTATTTATGTAATTAAGTAAGTTTATTAAGAACTATAATATTCCAAATATCATGTGAAAATTTGGGAATATTACAACTTTGGACCTGAAAACTAACATTATGTGCTCTTTTTTCTATAAAAATAAATGTGGAAGGATTTCGTAAGGTCACTCTTCTAGAATGGACCTTATGGATTTCGGATGGATGAATCATAGCTACTCACTGTTGAATGATGTGGGCAAGGGCGGATATAGTGAAACTACTAGCTAATTGAACCTTCACTCAGCTAATTAAACCTATCAAGTGAGTGCTTACCTGTCTCTTTCTCTTTCAGTACTTACATTACATGCACTACCAGCAAATTAGGGTGCGTGAGAATCTCCATAGAAATGATAAAAGGCCTCTTCTCACCATCGCTCAATCCTCTCCCTGCATGTTTCAGCTAGATATTTTGGTTTCAATAGGTCTCCTCCAAATTCCCACACAAATCGTTCCTTGAAATATTCATTTGCACAACACAACCGAGAAGCATGTAAGTGACAACTAATTCGCTTGATAATGAATAAATGGTTGATAATGAATAATCCATGGTGTTTTAATGTTGACTAACATTATAATATAGAAACTCTACGCATGCAATCATGTAGAACATGTTAAGCACGTGGCATGATAATCAATATTTAACTAAATTAAATAATGTAAAATATCATACTTCTATTCATGGTTGTGATTAAATGTTACATATGTGGTAATGTGGTCCCATTTGCATGAATTCCACATGATTGCATATATGCTTTTCTAAAATCTGGTTATTTTTCTTTGCTCTAGAATTCTTTCTCAATTTCCTCCATAGATTTCCATTTCTATGTTTGTTGGAATAGGGTCTCCTACGAGCTGCGAAACTAGTCCAATTTTGAGTACTTTTGATTATATTTAGTCTAGCACAGGGGTTTTGGGGTGGGTTAAAGCCCCAAAAGTATTGTAAAGGGAAAAAGGGTAAACCAGGGTCCGAAAACCATGGTTTACGGACCATAGGAAAGTTTAGGCTAGATTATTATAAATAGAGGAACATTTTGTATTGGAAGGTAGGAAAGAAAGAGCTATTGATGCGAACTGTGGTTTAAGATATCTGTTTGGGTTTTTGGGGAAAGGACTCCTACTGGCTGTGTGTGCAGAGATCCAGAGTCTAGCTATGTGCAAACCCTATTGCTATGTGTGCAGGCTGGGATGGGTATTGTAAGAAGGAATTGATGAATAAGAAAGGTTGCTTGAGAACTGAATCTATGTCTACTGTTTGTGTGATTAATTGGTAATTACTTCATTATGTGCATTCTGTATTCAAGCTGCGAAAGATCTGTGTAAGTGTGTTTGTTGTATCTGGATCTGTTTTTTTCTATTTTATGCAATAATGTGCTATTACCATAAAATTATATAATTATATATCTAACGCACGTGGATGCAAAAAGAGACCTATCGACCCTGCGCAGAAAGAGGCGATATGGGTATCACAGGGCCGGACGTAGCTTTTCTTGCCTTACCTATCCTTTCTCAGGGTGCGGAAACCTGGTTCCAACACCCACCCATACTACTTTGGGTGAGACTTTGACCTACGCAATCAGGTCACTGCCGAAAGGGCCAGTAGTATAGGGGTTTGTTGGCAAACCTTGGACTCCAAACCCGGGTCAGGAACCCTCGAGCCAACAAATGGTTCTTCTACCGTGACCTGAAGCATTTTGAGAAAGGGATCAGGTAATGACAAGAGATTATTGGAAGCCTAAAAGGAAGGAAAGTGAGGAGTGGTTTGAAAATAAAATCCAGGAATTTGCGGTAAAAGAAAATTGCAGTGAGAAATTAACAGCAGAAAGGTGGAAAAATAGGTACATTCTTATAGAAAGCTATGAAATATTCTTTGTAACATTTAAAATTGAGCTTCAGGAGTGGCTGGCTAGGCTCGTAGAATTCCAGAAGTTTTGGAAGGATGAGCGAGTCACTCAGTGGACCCCAGAGCTGATCCAACAGCTGGAGAGGATTGATAATACTATTACATGCATAGTAGATCACTGGGTGGACAATGTGCTAGGAGGATTTGTGACAGAATTTTCCATTGATCAGTTTGTCTCCTACTCAGAGGCCGAATGATGATTCTTTAAAGGGTTCTAGGGAAAATTTTTGAAGACATTACTGTTGGTGATTAAGATATTAGTGTGTGAAAAGAGCATTTTGTGTAGTCATACCGACTGAATGACCTCAAATCTAGACGGGAGCGCAATGTGTAGTGGTAAATACTATTAGACCAACCTTGATGGGGGGAGATCTACCTATAACCTTTTGCGAGACCCGGCTATGCAAGACCCCCCGGCTACACCACCGCCCAAGCTGCACAAAGGTAAGAAGTCACCCATACCACCACCCCCGCTGGACAGTGATATGGTTGCACACCTGCAACTACCTACCTTCAAGGGGGTAGGGGATGAGGATATGGACCGATTTTGGTTTGTTGCAGACTCCATATGGACTGCGAAAAATGTGAAAAATGATATGGTGAAGAGGGCGCAGCTATCCCTGGCGTTCGAGGACAGAGCATTGGACTGGTATATGCGATACATTTCCCAGAACGGGAGTGCATCTATTAAAGATATCAAAGACGCCCTGAAGCAATAGTTCTGGAAGCCAAAATATTACTTTCATTTGGTAGCATAATTAAAGGATTTCAAGCAAGGTGTGTCTGAATCTGTGTGGCAGGTTGATCAACGATTGAAGAAAGCAATCAGGGAAGGAGGGTTTGAGTATGATGATAGACAACATACAGAATGGTTCATCACTATGCTGTCACCCCACCTGCATACACCAATGAGTCACCAAACCTTTGAGTCGCAGGAAAAATATGTGGAAGTCGCTATGAAACTATAAGCTGCACCCAGAGAAGAAACTTCGGTAGGGGTATAGAAAATTCAGGAGCAACTTGGAGCTATGCACATGGAAATTCAGAACCTGTGAAAGGAGCAAGGAAAAGAAGCCTACAGAGATATATGGTGCATACGATGTCTGATATCTGGCCATACGAAGTATCAGTGCCCTCTTTTGGCAGATTACATGCACGTAGGAGGACCTAGTCCAGTACGACTAGGAGCGAGTGGGGAACCCATCCTGTCATGACCTGGCTCGAGCGGACCTGTGTTGTGGTGCAACGACTGCCGTGTAGTAGGGCTACATGATATGAACCATTTCCCTCGGTTAGGTGCATATGTCCCAGAACTAAAGCAACGATGGTGCAGGTTCTGCCAGTCGGGGGGACACGATGAGTAGAACTATCGCACTTATGACTTGATGATAGATCGTGGGAACTTGTATAGGGTAAAATAAGACCCTGTGTCGCCAAGAAATTCCGCGAGCTTCGAAGGCTCTCCAGCAAGAGACAGAGTGGGTCGGGGAGGAAGTGCAGGACGAGGACATGGGCAGTTAATCTGTTATAACTGCGGGGATCTAGGACACTTTGCCAGGGACTGCCCAAATCCCACCAGGAAATCGTGCAAATATTGTAGATAGCTGGACCATGTGGTTGAATATTTCCCAATTTTAATAGCCAAGATGCAGGAAAAATAGCCCACCCCTACACAGAATGTGCAAAGAGTTAAAGCTGAGCTACAAAACATAGACCCGAGTGTGAAATTCATAACCTGCAGCCGGATGGTCACCCAGGGAGGAAAGGAAGCACCTGCCAGGGATCCTACTACCTCTTAGGAAGGATCAAACATCAAGAGGGGACAAGAAATGATAGTCGCTACTGCGCAGGTGCTGACACACCTCAAGATAGAGGAGGGGGTTGAGCCCTTTCTCCAGACATGTCTGAAGCTGTTACGTAACCCACAGGCTGTAGAGAACCTTCAAGCATTAATGCATAGCTACGCAGCTCGGCCTGATCCGATTCCTGGGATCAAGGATGTACACAAGCTATACAGATATAAAAAATGCACCGGAAGGGAAATGCAGTTGACTGTGCAGATTAGTGACTATGAGATGGATCAAGTTATTTTAGACCTTGGATCAGATGCGAACGTATTACCAAAGAAAACATGGCAATGAATGGGAGAGCCTAAAATGGAATGGTCCACCATCCAACTACGCATGGAAAATCAACAGAAGATCATCCCTCTGGGAAGGCTGCCAAAAGTCATGGTAGATATCACAAGGGTAAAAGTCCTAGCTGACTTTGAAGTAATAGAAATTCTAGAAGATGCGGATCCCTACCCTGCACTCCTAGGACTAGACTGGGCTATAGATATGGGGGGTGTCATCAATCTCAAAAAGTGCAACATGGTGTTTGGTAATGATGGTACGCGCATAATAGTACCACTGGATCCCACAGAAGGTGCGTGGTATACAGAGCCAGCACGCGACGAGGAAGAAATAGATCACATTTACAAATTGACTACGCAAGACGAAGACTGGATTAACCCCACAGCAGAAGAATTACTCTACTGGGAAAAGGACAGTGAATGATTTTCCGACTCTGATGGGGAACTGGAGAATTGGAAAGGTCGGTTGCATGAGGTTTCGGTGCTATGATGTCTTCGGGCCACAAGGAACTTCCGCTGCATCTCTGCCAAGGTAAGAGACCTGCCCTACCTTGAGGACGTGGGTGACATTAAGGATTTTTTACGCGCATTCGAAGCCGAAGTTCCCAAGGAACGCAGGCTAGGGGCACTTCCGCTAGCCCTGCGCGGAGCGCCTACATGTTGGTGCGATATGCATGGGCCAGTATTCTGCACTTGGGAGGAGTGTCGGGATAAGATGATCCTGCAATTTGGAGCCCCAGCTAGAAGATGGGTCCAGAGGATCCTTGGGTCAGAGGACCCACACAGATATTTTCTGGCATGGGAAACACAATGGTGTGACAGAACCCCAAACAAACAAGTTCACCTAGTTATCCATGACCTAGGCTTGTGTCCAACTACGTGGTATTTAGATGCGGAACTGCACCAGTGTACGCGCAATTGGGAGAATTTGCGGGCTAAGTTTATATGAACATTTAAGGTGGAAGATGGCGCAAGGATGCTCGATGCAGCTCTTTTTCACATGGACGCCTTGACCAAGGGAAAAGCACGCCTGTCAAGAGGTACGGTGGCCAAGTTGCTGGAGTGGTACCTGGACTGTATTACAAAACACCTGGCATCAGCTTTAATTTGGGGTATGTGAGCAGCACGCAGGTGTCATCTAAAATTTGTAAATACAGCCCTTAGGTACGAATAACGATCGTCAGAACACTGCACTTTGGTGAGAAGGGAACCTTACCGTTACAAAAAATGGGTGGCTGACCATCAATACGGCAATTTATGGTGATTTTTTTCTGGACGATCGATGGTAAGTTTCAAGTAAGGTTTACTCTACCATTGGATAGCCCCAGACAGTATAAGGTCAATAGGATAACTTCGCTAAGGGCTCCATATTGTCTCTCTACCCTGCCTCTATTATTCTCCTGCTTGCTTATTACGATCTTTAACGTTTTCCGTGAATTCTGTCCTTTTTTTACAATGGCAGTCCCTAACCGACCGAATGCTTCGACACCTACCAGTTAAGCACTTGCAGACATCATGTTGAGAGGGTATGGGGATGCTGAGATTGATAAAATGATTGGCCTCTGGCTCCCTGTAGGGAGAATTTACTTTGGACCCCGTGCAGAGAGGCACCATAGCTACAGGACGGGAGTTCCCGACCTTTACAACCCTAGAACGATCGTAGGACCTAGCTGGATGGCCTCAGACGATACCACGAAGGAGTGTACGCAATTGCCACAGTTCGCCACCGACATTGACGCAGTCAAGTCACAACTGGTCCTGCGCATGGAAGGGACGAAGAGATATAGGGATATGCTGCGACTTCTCCGCACTTTCAGACTACCGACCAACGAAAGACATATTTGTTCGCTACCTCACACTATCATGGTTGGCGACCATGCCCCGATAGCTACGGACCTACAAATAGACTTGGTGCAACTATCCCGTGAGGCGTTATAGGATTTATACACCGCTGTGTTGCAAGAGATCCGTAACCGTGACCGGACTGCACGGCAGCAACGTGAAATACCCCCGGAAGTTCGAGCACAATGGGTTACATTGATCACGGAAGCAATGAATATTATTAAGGAACAAATTACTCGGGGCACTCAATTGGTCGAGGTAGATATGTATCTCTAGATAGTGGTTCGGTTCAACCCCATGCTTCAGCATGTCCAGGAAGACTTACGATAGACAGAGGCTGCTTTCGATCAAGTCGAAGCTACCTTGCCTTCCCTCATCCCTACGCAACGTCTAGCCCTCTTAAAAACTTGCAACGCCTTTAGATACACGATTGTGGACCTCTGCCATGGTAAGCATGTCGTCAGGAAGTGCTTGAAACCATGGGGTGATACTGCCTTCCAGATATCTCAAGGTGCTCATAACGCCATCGCGTGCCTCCACCGGATATTGGAGCAGGTTACCACAGCTCCGGAAGACCCTGCCTCCCTGAAGCTTTTCAATATCGCACAACGAGCTGCTGCACAAAGTCAGGAAGTGCTCCCTCCACTCATCATCACTTTCAATACCTTGCGTGCGCAGATAGTGACTGCACCAACACAGTGACTCGGGACGAGTCACAAGATTGTGTTGGGGGACTATTGGAACAGGATCTCCTACGAGCTGCGAAACTGGTCCAATTTTGAATACTTTTGATTATATTTAGTCTAGCGCAGGGGTTTTGGGGTGGGTCAAAGCCTTGAAAGCATTGTAATGTTCAAAAGGGTAAACCAGGGGTCTGAAAACCATGGTTTGCGGACCATAGGAAAGTTTAGGCTAGATTACTATAAATAGAGGAACATTTTGTATTGGAAGGTAGGAAAGAAAGAGTTATTGATGCAAACTGTGGTTTAAGATATCTGTTTGGGTTTTTGGAGAAAGGACTCATGTTGGTTGTGTGCACGGAGATCCAGAGTTCAGTTGTGTGGGGACCCTACTACTGTGTGCGCAGGCTGGGATGGGCATTGTAAGAAGGAATTGATGAATTGATGAATAAGAAAGGTTGCTTGAGAACTGAATCTATGTGTACTGTTTGTGTGATTCATTGGTAATTACTGCATTATGCGCATTTTGTATTCAAGCTACGAAAGATCTATGTAAGTGTGTTTTCTATATCTAGATCTGTTTTGTTCTATTTTATGCAATATTATGATATTATCATAGAAGTATATAATTATAGATCTAGCGCATGTGGATGCGAAAAGAGACCTATCGAACCTACGCAGAAAGAGGAAATTTGGGTATCACAGGGCCGGACGAAGCTCTGCTTACCTTACCTATCCTTTCTTAGGGTGTGGAAACCTGGTTCCAGCACCCACCCATACTACTTCGGGTGAGACTTTGACCTGCGCAAGCAGGTCACTGCCAAAAGGGTCAGTAGTATAGGGGTTTGTTGGCAAACCTTGAACTCTGAACTTGGGTCAGGACCCCTCGAGCCAAAAATGTTCTTCATAACTGTAATTTTTTCCAATCTAGTTAAAATCTCTATGAAAGCTCATTTACTTTCACAGAAGATTTTGCACTGGCTACAAAAGGTCACTTAAACTTTTTTGGCTTCACAGGACATTGAGAGGCATAATTTCCAAACTTTTGTTCTCAAAACACTTCACATGGCTCAGAAAAGGAGCAGGGTATGCACGTTGGTATTTTTGAAATCCTAAATAATTAGGTTTTTCTCTAGTTCGGTTATGAAGATTTCGTGGTATTCCCATAGTCCATTCAATGGTTGAGCTTGTGTTAGGGTCCTATGATTTATAGGATCAATTGATGATTGTCTGTTGATTTTCATATGATGATATTGTAAATAATGTTTTATTTTGAAAATTATTTCCAGTAAAAAGTAAAATGGGCTTGCAAGACAAAATGTTGCCTTAGTGTTAATTAAACATGTTTTAGAATAAATTGATCATGCTTATAATAAAGTTAATCATGTCATTTAAACATGATTAATAATTTTTAATATTATGATTTGGCACTAATGTTTTAATAAGGTAAAAAGTGAGAAAAATTATTTGTCAGCTTATGTTATATGGCACAGACAATACACCGCCACAATCTACCCTGCCCGAATCAGCAGCAGGGGATCGATTTCGAACCCCCGAGTCCATTCTACTGTTATCGGAAAGAGGGACCGGGGGGGGGGGGTACAAAAAGCAGGTTTTCTTTTCCCGGCCCCATGCTACGTGGTGGACACTCATCATTTTTCACCCCCTGCTCAATACCTCTTACTTCCTACCACCCTCCCCCCTCCGAAAACCACTCCTTTGATCCCACGCCACTTATATTCTACTAGGTGGAGCTTTCCACCCCCACCGTGATCCTACATCATTCCCTTTTCTCCCATTGCTTATCTGCCACCTCACTCATGCAGACCCTACTATCCTTTCACCACGTCACACTAGCGGACTCCAAGTTACCTCTCACCTCCATGTCCTTTACCAGTTTCATGGTCAGTTAAAACTGCATTTTTCCTATTCAACACAGTGATTTCGAGCATGGTTTACAAACACATGAGGAAAAAATTGTCAATAATAAAAGAGGTTTTTTCTAGAACATACCAATTTAAATAAACCTCTCTCATTTTTCTAACATCTATTATGGTTTGGAGATTCAAATGCATCTTTGAAGGCATATTTTCCATAAATTTCTCGTTTTAGTCACAGTTTTAAAATACAGTTTTGGAACATATGGAAATGAATTTTCCAAAACTGAAAGCAGTTTTGGTTGGTAACATATGCATCTACAAAAACCTCTCTCCGTTTTATACAACTATTAAGGTTTGGGATATTCAGATGAATCTTTGAAGGAATATTTTCCATAATTTTCCTGTTTTTAGTCACGGTTTACAAATGAGGTTTCTGAACAGGTGGAAATTAATTTTCAAAAAATGAATGAGATTTGTGTTGTTAACATACTTGTCTACAAAACTGTCTCTCAGGTTTTACACATCTATCTATAATTTAGATATTAAAATGGATCAGTGGACCCTATTTTTCATAATTTCATGAGGAAAAAGCTCATATACAGTCAGTGACTTGGATGCCACCTCCTCAAATTAGACTTTCTATAAAATTAAAATTGTTATTCCTTACCATCAAAAATCCTCAAAGATAGTACCAAGAAGCTTCAACAATTGTAGTTTTTCTATATTTTAGTTATATTTGTGCAATAAAGTTTTGAGATACTTGTAATAAATCTTGATATTTCCAATTAAGATATTTGGTGAAGGATTTGTATAAATACTTTATAATTTGAAGTAATAGATGTTGGAACTTGTACTGAGAAGGACTACCATTAATTGTAAAGTTGTTCACTGTGTTCAAGTGAAATTTTGTATTAATACAAGACAAGTTGTTTCAAGATTCATGTGCCATATCTATGTGGTGAAGTGCTTCTTATTATAATATGTTTTCTCTATTGTTATATGTGTTTCTTTTCTCTATTGTTTTAAAGAAAATTAAGTTCAGGATTTGTTTTAAAACACCTTGTACCAGCTTAAAGCAATATCAATGTTTTCTTCTCAAGTTTAAATATAGAATTCAGGTAACAATTCTCTATATTTAAAGTGAATCATAATTTGTTCTTCCTTCTCTGTCTCATAAATTACAAGGATCCAGTAGTATGCCTATATTTCCATGTTGCACTTAAGCTTGATTATTTCTGCATTTTGTCATCTTAAACTCGTCTAACTGCATTGCCCAGTGACCTTCCCTTTTTGTTCCAACCCAATCAATTCGAAAACCAAACTCTAAAATTTCATAACTAGCCTAATATTTAAATATAAACAAATCTAAATATGATAGAGAGATCCCTCTCTGAAGCTGGCAGGGCTAGATCCTAGCTTCCAAAGTGGTTTTTTGGTTACCTCTGGGTTTCCCTCACAGCCTTGGGAGATTACAGAGTGATAATAGCTTGGAGCATGGATTCATGTCTACAATCATTTCTTATATTTCCAATGCAAGATTTCAGTAATAAATCTAGGATCCATCAGTAACTTAAGAAGCATCATTGGAAAATATAGTAGCAATAGCCCTAAAATCACCAGTAACATCACTAGTAGCAACACGAGTAATATCTATTCCATACCTGGTTTACTTAGTGGATCAAATTCCAACATCAGTTGGAATTTACCTGGAAGAGCTATTTTATTCACTGCCATCAATAGAGTAATAGTTTGTTCAAAAGGGATTTTTCAAGCCATAGCCCATTTCAAAAGGGTATTCCCTCCCCACTGATTTTGTTCCTTCTCCTTCACTTGATGATTGGATCCTTCTGGTTTTTATTCTCCTGTTGTTGGATCTCGAAATGAAATAGGCTCCACTGACGAGGTTACCTGCTTATGGATTTAGAGAAATTGCAATAGCTTTTGTCACTCCTATGCCTACTTATGTTCTCTATTCCCTTGGCCTACCAGACTCCTTTCTATGGGATTCAACGAGCGCTTCAACCGACTCTCTAACTAGTTTAGATGCTACTATATTTTCCTCTGCCTCTATTGGATCTTTCCAAACAAGAACAAGAATTGGGTCTCGATTAGGAAGTGGAAGCTCTACTGGTGCTAGGTCTACAAGTGATACTAGTTTTCTTAAACCGATCAAACTCTTGTTGATAATTCTCTAGCTACCCTAACTTGTTCCAATGTAGGTAATGGATATATAACTGGGCTTGATCCTAGGTATAGAACTACTCTGAGGTACACTTTTGATTTAGGTATCGTAGCCTTGAACTTTGCCTATACTGGTATTGAATTTGCTTCAGGTGATCCTTTTCTTTCCATAGGTGTTGGTTTGTGTTCAATGTAATCATCTAAAACACATGTATCTGGGACTGGCACCTAGGGTTGGATCTCTAGCATGAATATAAGCTCCTTCCTCTCACCCTCTATAATATCAAACTTGGACTGCAAATATGGTTGATCCCTCTATAGGATCAAACCTGAAACAAGTGGACTAGGTGCACAGAAAACATGCATGAAAAAAATTTGGAGTGCATGCATTGACTACATGCATGCAAAACACCTAGAAACAACCGTTTCAATATTAAATTCATTTTAATATATTTGATTAACCTTAATAACTCATGTCTCATATACCACATTACTAAAAAATTTCAAAAACATTGATCAAAATTTCCACTATACTATCACACTACTTAAAGGTTACAAGAAAATTGATCAAACTTTCCACTATAGTAAAAATCTAACTTTTTTTTTAACTTTTTTTTTTTTTTAAAGGGGAGGGTCAGTGCATTTGAAAATAACGATATTAGGATATAGTATTTCATTTAATAACTTTCCAGATAATAACCAAGGAGTTCACAACCTAATCGTTTATGAATAATTCGTTTTTAATAGAGATGCAGAAGAAATATGTTTATTACTTATTATTAGTCCTCTTTAAAACAAGAAATTACAAATTTTATGAATTAAAATTATATATACATAATGAGCAGATGCAAGGTGAACGGAAACAAAGGTTTATCAAAGAAGCAGTTAAATTCCAGTTGCTTATCTTGCGGTTGAGTTGAGCAGTACATCAGTAAAAAGGAAAAACCTTGGCCCATAGTTTTATATTAGCACATTTTGCATATATTTTCAAGTGCATAAATATCTTGCATTATATCATTTTTCATTTCTCATGGATTATATAAATATGTTGCATTTTTCATTTTTCATTATAAATATGTTGCATTTCTCATTTTTCATTATAAATATGTTGCATTTTTCATTCTTCATTTTTCATTTTTCATTTTTAATTCGACAGGTCAGACCTGGCAGTGATTGTCACTAGTTGCAACCCTTGTTCTTTCTGTGTGGATGTGGATGTTGATGTTGTGAAGTTAGGAAGTTTCATAGTATGATGAGTAAGATAAATCAACTTTTAAATGAATGTTTTAAAATATTAAATGATTTTAAATTTGGTTCCACTTAATAAATTTAGATAGTTTTCGTTTTAGCTTGATGCATCTTAAAATTATTTAGAACTATGTTTGATTGTCTCAATTTCGAAACTAATCAGCTTAGCCCTATCCATGGCATGATGATGGATATGTTCCTTAAATCTCACAAAATGTATGATGATATATTCTATTTAATTGAAAGTATCTTGTAGTATTAATCTAACTTCATGTTATTTCAATTTTACAATAGTTGTAATATTCCATGTGATATAGTTATTAAAGAAAAACCTACCACAAGAAAACTATTTTTTTCAATATTTGAATTTGGCCCTATCACATATCATAGGTAGGTGATCACATGTCAAATCCACATCTATGATTAAAACCATTGAGTTGATTTTAAAGTATATCCCAATAAGATTTGTGTTATTTGTTGATATAAAAAAGGAAGCTAACAATTATAACACTTGTAGCGCAATCACTAGAGAACATGTCAAATAGGCTTTAATGATGGGTTTTGATGAATTAACACAATGCATAGTTTGATGAATTAGGACCCATATTTCATTATCGTCAAGTATTTTTTCCGATATTAAGGACTTATCTTTGCATGCAATGCTTGTGATGACTTTATTTGACCTTAACTAGGTATTTTCTAAAACAAGCCATCTCCCGCCTTGATCTTGCATCCAGTGTCATTCCTCCCTCTTGGAACTTCACAATCCACTATCTATCGAAACCATGCTAGGCCTTGAGGATTAGAACTACGCAATCATTGAAGACAGATAACCTTTGAGCAAACAAATTACGTTGAGCCTTTTTCCTCAGCCAAAAACTATGCAATTCACTAAGGCAGTGAACTGCGCAATCCCTTGTTGTTGGGAATTTCACATTACTTTCTTCCAGTGTGAATGGGTAGCTTCTCGGAAAAGTTGGGTTTTCATCCATAGAAAATAGAGACTTCTTAATTAATGTTCAGTAAGTGGTGTTAGCCACCCATAAATTATGTCATATCAGGTGGTGTCTAAATGATGTTGGATAACCTTCAAGAAACAATTTCATTGCTAAAAATTGCTGATGCTTAAAGTATTTTGATAATATCCTATCCTTTGGATAATCGTCACTAATTTTCCCCTTTTCAACTCAGAAATTTTGCTGTCATTACATGAAGAAAAACTGCTGCAAGCACCATTTTCCTCTTTCTCCCTTCTTCGAAAACTGACCTCATCTTTGTTTTCTTTTCCCATGAAAAACCCTCATTTTCATGTTTTTCCCCTTTCCCTTCATTTAAACCCCCTTGATAAGGTTTAATAATATTTCTTAGCCTTACTGAAAACCCCAAAACCCCTTGAAAACCATTAAAAATCCATAAAAATACATTGTTTATGACTTAATCCCCCTTGGGCTAAGTCTTTAACCCGCCCTTCCATACGTCTTGGTGCCAGAACCAAGCGTTGATCCTCTAAGTGCTTATCATATCACCCCATGCCGATTATCCCTTCTTCCATAAACCCCGGTCATATGGCTTTCCATGTAACCCGTGGCCCCGCAGACAGGTGCCTAACCATTTTGTATTTATATCCCACCCCCGAAAAATATTTAAACTTTATGTTATATTGAAAACTATGGGTTTTTTATCATTTTTTAAATTTTTCAATGGTGTGAAATTTCAATCAATCTCCACTGTCGATCTGATCCACAGATCGACGACGCATAGTCCATCTCCCTGGTGGTCCCCGCCAGCCACCCGCCGATTGCAAAAACCAAGCTGATTTCATCGCACCGCTTTTGAGCGCAGGGCGGTTTTTTCCATTTTGCAGTGATTCCATACGCTGGCCGACACATGTCTTGGGCACTGTTGATAAAACCACTGTCCATCGCGTGTTAAAGATCGGACGTGGACCCGGTGTGATATTAACGTCCACCGTCCGATCTGAGGCTACCCATCGGACGACGATCGCTCACCAAAGTAGCTCGACAGTTAACGTGGACTCGACGTGGCATTTAAAGGATCTCCACCGTCGATCTGATCTACAGATCGACGGCCCACATTCCATCGCCCGTTTCCCCTCATCCACAGCAGTGCCGGTGGCCCCAGCACCACATCAGCATCCACGCAGCGGTTTTCTATTAGGGCGGGTCACTGTGGTTTCTCGTCCAGTCAGCAAAGCCGTGCCCGAGAGTTTTATTTAACATGGTTTAATTGGAGTTTTGATATCCGGTCACATTTTTCTAAGGTTTTTAATTCCTGTCCTCTATCGTTGATCACCTAGGGATAATCTCATCCGATGGCCCACGATCATCTCGAACCCCACACACCATTTTTAACTTATTTTCTCCGTTTTTCCAAATAAAGTGACCTTGTCGCGTTATTTTTCACCTCTGCTCCCGACCGTCGATCTCTATGCGATCGACGACTCTGATTTAAACTATTCTTCCACCTTCTCTTTGACCTCTCTCGATCAATCTCGACCGTTGGATGATGCCATCCAACGGCCATGCTTCCTCCACATGCCTTCTGAAGCAGTTAGCCCATGCACGTAAGGTTTTATAATATTTTTTTGTATTTTGCAGGGTTAAATGGTTTTCTCTCCATTTCTAAAGAAAATTCAGAAGAAGAGGGTGATGATCCTCCCGCCTCTAATCCATCAAAGAGGATCCTTCGCAGGGTTTCAAATTCACGTTTCATCAAAGATCCATGAGGCATTGATGCTATATCATCCCTGTGCAACCCTTCAAACCAGCAAAAAACACATGAATCAAGCACAGTCAGAGAATATTAGTGTCAAAGGAAAAAATGTACCAGGACAGAAGTTTGAAGATAGATTTGCGGGGATTATGGCTAAGATGGATTATCAAAAGCCTAATCCTTCCGACTGAAACAAATTTTAAAGAAAAACATGAGTGTTTTATCAAAAATAAAGCATAAGCTACCACATCAGGGGCTAATTGAATCCCCCAGCTACCTCAAATCCACCTGCAGCCTCAAAGCAATCAAAAGGAGGCCGAAGTTATTACCAAACCAAGAGATATTTTGCATCAATACAGCTGAACAGTTATTCCAACTAAAGGAACTTATTGTAAACTGTCAGCAGAAGTCATTGCCAAGATAACAAGAAGCCTTGAAGTCAACAAATTCTTTCCAGCAAGCCTAATAGTTAATGTAAACCAATTAATACAGGGGAAATATCAAAAATATTCTCTATTGAGCCCCTCAAAGGCCGAGAGACAGTGCACTGTACTAATTGAACTTAGAAGATATTTTATCCCATTTCACCTCCTCATTCTTTTATAAATATTACTAGAGAAGATGAGAAAGGGGTTGGTTGGTTGTTGGTTGATCACTCGTTGTAATATTGGAACTCTCTGAAATAATATATATTCTGCTGAAGTTGAAGAAGAATTTGAAGTCTTGAGGCCCTGATGATGTTGTTGTATGCTTGTTACTGTGAAGGCTCTATCTTTGGATCCATGAGCTTGACTGTTGGTGAAGTATTCTGAACTATTTTATGTTTTTCCCATGTTTTCATTATGTTCCATAATTTCTTACTACAGTAGGTTGAAAGTTTTAGGCTAAGAAATGACTCCTGGAAGCACCTTAGACCTGTTCATCCTTCACTGTTTCATGTTTTCTTCTGCTGAAGTATTTTATAGTCTTTAACCTCTCTCTTTAATCTTCATGCTTGTTTATTTCCTTAATAGTTCGAATAGTTGGTTTCAACATGATTTATGGTTCTCCCTGCTTGTCTGCTGCCACTTTAAAACTGTTATTGAAGTCTCCCTTTGAAGTTTTCTGTTTATAGTGAGTCAAGGATGTCTGTTCTGATCTTGCCCTTTGTCCTTACTTAAGCAGTTGTCTTAAAGGTATTTATAGTTGTGATCATAGATGTGTTAGGTGTTCCCTCTTCTATGAATGCAATTATCAGTGAATCTTTCATGTTTTCTAAGTCATTTAAAATAAAATCTTTGAGGAAATAGGGTGTTCCCCGAATCTTAGGTTTCATTTTAAAAGTTGTTTTGAAATAATTATTTTCTTAAAGGTGTGATTTGTAGAATTCATGGTTAGCCCTGTCTATCAAAAATATCTTTATTGTTCAAGTTGTGTTTTCAAATTCCCTTGTTGAGAATTAAACCTCTCTTTTCAAATCATTGATGTCCATCTCATTCCAAAACCAAAGGATCCTGCGGCCAAGTTAGATTTGCCCTTTGATATCCCATATCCATTGATAAGTATGTTATGACCTATTTTTTACTCCATTTCCCAATGAACCAGATGTTCCTTCATTATATATATCTTTCCTAGGCCGTTCATGTTCTGCTGTATCATTTCAACCAAACAAACAAATAAACAAACACCTGCACTTAATAACTAGTCTAAAACCAATACTCAAAGCACACAAGATAAACCTTTGCAAACAAACATTTGAGAGATCCCTCTCTGAGAACAGGAGGACTAGATCCTGTAACTCTAAAGATTGGTTCTGATTTTGCCTTGTCTTTTGATTTGCCAAACTATCAAAACATGGGACACCAACAAGTGGCACTAAGTTTCTAATTTTGATCTTAATACAAGTGTCTCTTTTTCCTTGATTTTAGGCATGTGCATCACAAAAAATAACCCAATTACATCTATTTAATGGATGAATCTAGAGATTATTTTCACATTTGATCTTGGATATCTATCCTTCCCAACAATATCAAGGAGATTTCGTCTTGGTTTGCGGCATTTTTCCGGGTAAGTTTTGCATGGTTTATTTTTTTTCACTTTTTCTTCTATGAGTGTTATTTTTCATGTTTATTTTCATGGTAGCTGGTGTTTTAACTAATATTAGCTTGTACAAGTGTTTTTTCTATCCATTGTTCACATTTTCTAAGTGTCACATCAACTTCTTGATTTTTTCCTACAAGCAATCACCATTGCTGGGTCACTTTATGCATGTTTGTTTTTCCTTTTGCATGCTTTTTTATGGCACTTATTTTTCACTAATATAACTATCTCTTAGCCTAATATACATTCCTTACTACCCCAATGCTAAAATTTGATACTTTTCTATCTCCTTCCCTTGAATATCAATGAAATCATGGCCAACACATTCCCCTCACAACTACGCAATTCACATCCTCAAGGTATAAGCTTCATGCTTGGCCTTTGAGGTTGCACAATGCACAATCATTGGCTTTCCCAACTATGCATTGTGTAGTTCCAGGCCTCAAGCCTCAATGTTGGCCACTGAGACTGCGTAATGTGCAGTCTCATCCCTCATCCTTCCAAGGTGAGACTCCACATTGTGTAGTCTCAAGACTCTAGCTCACTCCTTGCCTGATGAGACTACGCAATGCGCAGTTCATGAGCCTAGACTATCCACTTCAGCCCAAAAATTGTGTAATCTCTCCCTCCAATTACTAATTTGTTGCTTTGATCTTGTTGAATGAAATGATTTTCTTAGGCTGGTTTATATTCACCATGAGTGCATCTTGTGATACAATTACTGTATTTTTTGAGCTTATCTCTCTTATCAGTTGTTGTCATCATGCCACTAAAGAGATATTTCTTAAAATACACCACAGAGAGCAGAACTAGTGAAGTAGTTGAGAGTACCCCTGTCACCATACCAGTTCTACCATACACTCAACCCTTCATTAAGAAACATGCAAATGTCACATGGAACACAGTAAAAGATGCATTCTCAGTAACAATTTACAAAGCAGATCTTGAAAAAAAACAAGTTTATATAGGTGTCTAGAAGTTATGATCACATAATATTGCATGCAAGTTTTCGATATTCCCTTTCACAGACATTATCAATTGGATCTTGCCACATATATATGCAAAGTGCATGATCCTCGGCACTGTCAGTGGAAAAAGGCTTTCCTCATTCATGGGACATGATTTTCAACTTATGTATCATTTTCCCTTGCTATAAGCTTACATGGATTCTCACTTCTATGAAGTCACCATCTACCTAAGCACTAAATATGTCATCAAAGGTTGGGTGAAAGAGCCATCCAAATTCCACTAGACACCCAACAACACTTATAAGACCAAATAGCTCAGAAAATAATTCCAATATTTGATAGCTCATTTTTTTTGGATCTA
This sequence comes from Pinus albicaulis, assembly GCA_034641835.2. NCBI lineage: Eukaryota > Viridiplantae > Streptophyta > Pinopsida > Pinales > Pinaceae > Pinus > Pinus albicaulis. Next base: position 976,564,723 of record CM076571.1, on the reverse strand, counting down.
TGGTCAAAAGAGTATTGATACATTTCCCGAAGGTTGGTCATATTTATTGCATCAGATTGTGAATGAAGGGAAAGCATTCAATTGGTTATATTTTTTTTCCCAACAGTTAAAGAGCCATTTGAATAATGCCAAGAACCCTCCTAAGGGTAAGCAATCTAGATTCTATATGTCTACTTACTTGTTGGATGTCACATGTGCTCAAAATTATTTTCATGGCATGAGATGGACATGGACAGCAAAGGAGCATGTTGTATATATTTACTACAAGTTTCTTTCATATTGTAGTTATAAAGGATTCATGGATAAGTTGACTTATAAATTGCTCGTAGTGTTTTACAAGATGATATTTAAGGAAGACCCATTTTGCATGTCTCGTGAAAATATGGAACCAGTAGCATAAATTGTAAATTGGCTTGCCTCACTAGATGGAACTTGCCATAGGGTGTTTGGTGGTCATAAGTCTTCACATATGCTACCAAGGTATGCCACCAAAAAAAAATTCATGCAATAAGTATCTTATCATATTTCCACAAGTTTATCAAGAGTCTTGCAAAGGAAGAAGAAAGCACCTTGGCCCACTCTCCCTTTGTAGATTGGATTGTACAATATTAAAAATCTGAAGGCTACAGATACCAAGGGAAAAGAGTTAGAGAGCTTCAGCTTTGGTCTTATGGAATACCACCTATATGATCTCAGGAGTGTTTGCAAGAAACATTGTGCAAAGATACATTTCAATTGTCCAAGAAGGACTTATTCCAAACTAGAGGAGGAAAAGATGAATAATTTTTATAATTCCTCCAAGCCCCATGCACATGTCATCTTTATAGGCCTATCACAAGTTACTCCTAAACAAGAATCCACTCTATAATTAGAACCATTAGAGAGGCACAACCCATTTTACACAAAGGCCAAGAGGAAGGTTGTGCATATTCCAGTAGAATAGCATAGTCGCAAATAGAATGAAGATCCAATCACCTTGATAGAGACTATAACATCATAAAGAAGGAGGAAGAAGAAGAAGAAAGGGTAAGAATTAAGGTAGAAGGAAGAGCAAGAGAATAAATAATCAGAAGAGAGGTAGATACAAGAAGAAGAAATAAGGAGAAAATAACAAGAAGAAACAACACTGAAGTAAGTTGAAGAAGAAGAATAAAATCAAATACTTGAATAATAAATCTAGTAGCTACAAGATAAATAACTTGCCCAGTAAATTGAATATTTGATAGTGATCCAAGACATGGAGGTAGAGCCAGAGTAGTAGAATCAGGATTTTGATCTTATGCCTCACATGTAGCATATCACCACTTAGTCTCCCCCTCCTCCTACAGAAGGGAAAGCTCTAGGTGAAGAAGAAGAATTTCCTCCTCTTGATGAAGGTCTGGTTATGGATATCTGCACATTAACTTTCGATAAAATGAAAAAGAAGACTGTACATACAAGAAAGAAGCGCTTTTTGGATGATCTCACACATCCTTATTTTATCAAGGAAAAGGTGATCGTGATGGATACCGGTAAGAATCAAAAAGATAATTTTTCATCCAACTTGGCCTTTGTAAGAGCCTCCAAGTCAAACCCAGAATATTTGATAGCCGATAACAGGAAAATGGAAAAGAACTTAAAGTTTGCAGGGCAAGAGATTGAACAACTCCAAACAAAGGTTCAAAAAGCAACTCTTTCAAAGGTATATCTAGAAGAACTTAAGGCATCCATACTTAGTGAAGTATCGACATGGGGAGTAACCATGAGGAACCTTTATGAGGATTTAGTCACCATGCACAAAGAGGTGATCCGCTTGCACATCTTGTAGTAGAAATCTAGAGGAGAATGCTAAATCTCTCAAGGTTTTTCACGCAATTATCATTGTTGTTCATGAGTGGGAATGTAATATAGAGGTGCACCTCCTAATTTTGTAAATAAGACAAGGCAGCAAACTGGGTTGGAGAAAGCTGAAGTTCGGATGCTTATCCAAAGAAACAAACAACACAACACTTTCATCATCAACATTTATTCCTCTTATGAATGGTTTTATAATGGTGTGGATTTCATGGTCAAGTCACACAAGTTCCCTTCAGTCGGCACACTCACAGAAGCTAAAGGAAGAAATAAGGTCAAACAACAAGTTGATGAATACTTGGGCCAATTCAAGAATATTTATATCAAGGGAATATTGAGGTCAACAAATATGATATGTAGAAGTATATTGGTGGCAATACCAATATCAACACCACGTTGTTCTTGTTGAAGAAGGAAATGCAAACTGGCTCCAACACCGTGTACCTAGATACAATGGAGGCTAGATTATCCTTCTAGCCTGATCCCATCACAAAGTTTGACGGAATCATTGCACAATATAAATATTAGCATCTCTATGTGACCAAAGAGTTACAAGTTGACGAAGTTGAGCTAGAGTTTCCATTTTTCTTATTAAGCTTGTTTAGTTGACTCTACCCAATTTTTTCCAATATGGGTATTTTTACTATTTATATTTTAATATTTTTTTAACTAAAAGTCCAAGTGTCAATTTTGGAATATGAAAATTCATTATGTAACAAGAATTCAAATATTTATGATGGAATTCAAAGAGTCAAAAAGGAAGATGACTGTGTATAAATTATGATGTATATTTGCAATTTCTTATGAAGTGTTAATAAAAATCAAAATCTACTCTACTACTCTACAAAAATAAATTCAAAATTTAGAAAAATAATCTCATATATTCAATAACAAATTACACACATGCACACAATATTTTTTTTGGGGAAAACAATCTTCTAAAAACCCCAATTCCTAGTTGCATTAATCTGATGAAAAGAGACATATTATATTTTCTTTTCTCAACTAAACACAACCTGCAAGTGAATAGCCTATCTCTCTACTCACTGAGAAGATTTGGCCCAAAATTAATCAATTTTTGCCTCTTCTTGAGCCCCTATTTTCTTGTGCAATTCCTTGAGAAATTAGGCCCCTATTATTTATAAAATTCTCCTAAATGGATTGTTCAATTCCACAGGTTTATCATCTGACTACATGAAACACATGTACACTCAAGACTAGTGTACAATTAATGTTACACTACCTTGGAATCTCCACCAAACCTGGGGAAATCGAATTATTTGGATGCACTAGATATTTTGGGTTGATTTATCAGTTAACTGGATGATCACTCTATTTGATTGAAGACCCACTGCTTAACTAACCTTCCACTAGTTCCTCCAACATTTAGAACTAGTTTAACTAAAAACAACTTGATATAATTGGCCTTGATTGCTACAAATTAGAAATCACACATGCTCAACTGAACTCTAACTCCTCCAACTCGAATTTACTGAGCTAACTGAGTGACAAGAGTCATGTCACCACAGTTAATTGCATCCAAGTTGTCTACTAATGTGGAAATTCAAATTTTATCAATTTAATCAAGGTAAAATCAAATCGAGAATTTCTTGCTGCATTTTTCAACACTCCCTCTCAGAAAGAAACGAATTATCAACCACCCCTATCCCACACATGTGGAACTCAAAATTCCTTCTTGACAAGGCATTTGTCAAAATGTTAGCATCTTGTCCCTCTCAGAATGTATTAAATCAAAATTATTGGCCTCTACACACAGTCTTGTAAATTGTGATACCATATATCTATATTCGTAGATCGATCATGAAAAATAATATTCTCATAGATCTAAATGCGACTTTGATTATCACAGTAGATCACAGTTGGATCCATCATCTGACCAAAAAATCCCACAAGTAACTTTCTCATCCATATCACCTCACGTTTTTCTTGGCTTGCAATCATGTATTCTTCTTCTACGTCTAAGTTGAGCACCACAGATATTTACTTCCTGTTGTATTAGGAAATCGTTGTAGACCCAACACTAAAAATTACATCTGATGTAATCTTCAAGTCTGATGGACTCCCCAAAAAATATGCATATGTGAAGCCACACACCTTCACTCCTTATGTCTGTATGTACCATATTCCAAACTTGGTAGTGCCTTTGAGGCACCGTAAAAGATGCTTAGCTTCCCTCCAAAACAATTTGGTTGGCCTAACCATAGTTGGCTGTTAGGTGCCTATATTACTAGTATAGTCCCTTATTATTGTTAGTGTAACCCCCTAATTGTTATTATTGTACCCTTGTAACCCCCATTTTGTTATTATTGTGCCCTTAAATTATTATTGTTAGGTCGGCTAGGATTACATTGTGGCCCACTAAGATTACATTATGGCCCCATGGACTCCTATATATAGAAAGGAGGTTTTGTAAATTGTATCATCCAAGAATTGTTCATTCATGTAATGTATTGGAGGTTGCCCCCTCGAAGTGGCTTATTTCTAAGGCGTTGATATCTCTTTTCTTCTCTTTTTGGAGCTGGTTTTACAACATTTGGTATCAGTACCTGGACTAGCTTTTCCATGCCCCGCCTCAAAGAAATGTCATGATGGAATTTTTCGCCTAAAAATTTTTTTTACGAAGACTGGCTTTGAAATATTTTAAGTTGCAGTAAGTCTGAGAGAATGTTTTCTAAAAAATTTGTTTTCTGCTGCATCTTTTCCAGATATCATACTGTGGGGAAGTTAGAGCTTTTCCACTCTAAACAGGCCAACGTGGGAATTTTCAGCATAAAATTTATTCTCTTGAAGGCTAACAATCTGAAATTCACATATGATGTGAAGCTGGAAATCTTGGAAATTTAATAAAATTTCAGAGGCTGGTTGCAATATTTTTCAGATACCGGTCTCTGTGGAAGGTAGTGCTTTTTCAGGCTCCTGAATTTCATCTCAAAGAGGTGATCGTGGGAAAAGTTCAATAACTCTCTCTCTGGGTAGTGGATTTGAGTGCCGTAAAAATTGGTCGCAAGTACACAGACTATAGTTTCTTGGCTATCAATTTCAGAGACAAAGGAAGAAACAGTGACATGTGGCAAGTCCTACAATTTTGCTCTACTGAACTAGTCCAAAATTAGGTCATTGTGGGAGATTGGAAACAACTTTGTCTTGGGGAATCCAAATTAGATCAGACCTGTGGCATTTGAAAGAAGCTTTAGAGGGCTACTACAGGGATGAATTTTAGATAGTGAAGATTTTCAATTACAGATATAATTCAATTTCAATATCAAGCTCCTCAAAGCAAGTACAAGGTGTGTATTTTTTTTCCGAATTGCATAAGTCTTGTTTGAAGAATCAAGTTGAATTGATTCCAAGGGAATATTGTAGAATAGGTATTAATATTGGATTCTAAAATGGTGCCTAAAAATAATTCAACACCCATTAAGCCTTCAGAAGGCTCTACCATGACTCATAGAGATGAAGAATTGCAACATGATCTATCAAAATTACAAGAGCAAGTGCAACAAATTTCACTCTCGCAAAGAGCAACAAAAAATGAAATGGAAGTTTTGAAGAAAGGCATGGAAGTGAAGATGGACGGTTTGAAGAAAGGCATGGAAGCTAAGATGGATGGCGTGGAAGTGAAGTTGGACGGTTTGAAGAAAGGCGTGGAAGCTAAGATGGATGGCGTGGAAGCTAAGATGGATGGCATGGAAGCTAAGATGGATAATCTAAAATCAAACATCGAAGATTTGACAAAGTTGATACAAGAAATGTTTCCTAATGGTGAAAAGATAGTAGAAGAACCTCATGATGAGAACAAAATAAATGTTAATCGTGATTTCATAAACTATAATGTTGGCGGGAAGAACCACCATATTCCAAAAATGGATATGAGGAAGTTTGATGGAAAGGATCCTGTAACATGGATACTACAGATGGAGAAATATTTTGATCCCCATAACGTGCAAAACACACAATAGTATGCATTGCAACTTTACATTTAGAACAAAATACATTTGTATGGTATCGATGGCTTTGCTCCCGTAAAAAAATTGTCACTTGGTAAATTTTTATGGAGGAAATGATAGCACATTATGAGGATACAAAGAGCAACACCTTCTTTAGCCAATTGATAAATCTCAAACAAAAGGGTTTAGTGGGGCAGCACATTGAGGACTTCCAAAAATTGAATAGAAGGGTAACTGATATTCTAGAAGAACACAGGATCGATCTCTTCATAGGCACTTTAAAGAATAACATCCAACACGAAGTTCGCGTTTTGGAACCGGATTCATTGGAGAAGGCATTCGAGTTGGCAAGAAAAGTTGAATGTAAAATAATGGCGACAAGGAAGCCTACCACTCAATTCTATAAAGAAGGAAGTGTTGCTACGCCTAGATTTCCACAACCTACAAGGTTGACACCACAACAATTGGAAGAAAAAAGAGCAAAAGGGCTTTTCTACAGTTGTGATAGAAAATACACTAAAGGTCATAAGTGTGCTGAGAAGAAATTATTTTACATAGATTGTGAAGAGGAAGAAGAAAATGAACAAGAAGAGGATATACACTAGGAACCAGGCCCAGAAGAGGAAGAAATGAATCCGACCATATCGTGTAATGCACTAGAAGGAATTACCACTCCTCAAAATCTCAAGATAAAAGGACAAATCAAGAAGAAAAAGGTAATAGTGTTGATTGATTCAGGTAGCACCCATAATTTTATTCATTGTAAGGTAGCCAAGGAATTAAATTGTTTCCTATACCCAGCACCAGAATGTCAAGTGATGGTTGCAAATGGAGGAACTATAAATTGCTATGGAAAATGACATAATATCAAGCTAACCATGGGGGAATGTGTTAACTAGTCCAATGATTTCCATTCCTATGGGAGGTGCTGATGTTGTACTAGGAGTACAATGGTTACAATCTTTGGGGACGGTAGCTTTTAATTTTCAAGAACTTTTCTTGAAATTTTTTTCAGAAGGAAAGGAAGTTGAATTACGGGGTATTGAAGGGAATCCAGGAAGGATAATAAGCTCTAATGTCATGACAAAGCTTCTAAAGAAATAACAACGCGGCGTAATTGAACGATTATGCTCACTAGAAGTTCCGACATCAAAATCATCTATTTCTACAGATCTCCAAAAAGTCTTGGACAATCATTCCAAGGTGTTTGAAACTCCCAAAGGACTCCCACCTATTCGTGATCATGATCATGCTATTCATTTGATTCCGGGAAGTGTTCCTCCAAACATCAGGCCTTATAGATATCCTTACTTCCAAAAGAGAGAAATTGAACGTATGATTGCAGAAATGTTAGAGGCGGGTATAATTCAACCTAGTCAAAGTTCTTTCTCTGCTCCTGTAGTATTGGTACACGAGAAGGATGGATCATGGCGCATGTGTCCAGATTATAGGGAGCTCAATAAGCTCACCATTAAAGATAAATTTCCCATTCCTGTGATTGATGAATTATTGGATGAATTACATGGAGCAATTTATTTTACCAAGTTGGATCTTCGTCCAGGATATCATCAAATTAGAATGAAGACTGAAGATATTCCAAAAACAGCATTTCGAACTCATGAGGGTCATTATGAATTTTTGGTCATGCCTTTTGGCCTTACCAATGCACCTTCTACATTTCGAGGGTTGATGAATTCCATTTTCAAACCCTTCCTTAGAAAATTTGTGCTAGTATTTTTTGATGATATACTAATCTACAATAGGTCTTGGAAGGATCATATTGAACATGTTGACAGGGTGCTCAAACTATTGCAGGAGAAACAATTATATGCAAAAACATCCAAATGTTTCTTTGGAGTACAAGAGGTGGAATATCTGGGTCATATTGTATCTCACGAGGGTGTTAAGGTAGACCCTAACAAAATTAAATCCATTAAGGAATGGAAAGTCCCCACAACCATAAAGCAGTTGCGCGGATTTCTCGGGTTAACAGGGTATTATTGCAAGTTTGTTAAGAATTATGGGAGAATAGCAGCACCTCTAACAACATTATTGAAGAAAGATGCATTTTTCATGGACTCCTGAAGCAACTAAGGCCTTTGAACATCTTAAAGAGGCAATGTGCCTAGCACCAGTTTTAGCTACACCAGACTTCACAAAAACCTTTATTGTGGAATGTGATGCCTCAGGAAATGGAATTGGTGCAGTTTTAATGCGGGAAGGAAGACCCATTGCTTTGAAAGTCGTCCAATCAAAGGAAAGTATTTACAGAAACCTATTTATGAGAAGGAAATGTTAGCAATACTGCATGCACTAAAGAAATGGAGAACTTACCTAATGGGAAGACACTTGAAGGTAAAAATTGATCATGATAGTCTTAAACACTTTTTGGAACAAAGACTATCTTCAGAAGAGAAGCAAAAATGGGTCACAAAGATGTTGGGTTATGACTTTGAAATAATCTACAAAAAATGAAAGCTTAATGTTGTTACAGATGCACTCTCAAGAAAGAATGAAGAGGTGGAAGCATTGCTTTGTGCCATTTCTATTATCCAACCAGATTGGATAACCGAAGCAAGAGATGAATGGAAGAAGGACAAAGATGTATGGATACTCATTCAAAATTTGCAGCAAGATCCTACTACATCTGATACATTTAGTTGGAAAAATGATTCCTTATGGTACAAATATCCCTTATATCTTTGTAAGAATTCCCAACTAAAACAAAATATTCTTCTGGAATTGCACACTTCTCCTTTAGGAGGACACTCAGGATTTTTAAAAACTTACCACAGGGTGAAGAAAGAATTTTTTTGGGATGGCTTTAAATCTGATATTCAAAAGTTTGTGGCGGAAAGTTTGGTTTGCCAGCAGAATAAAGTGGAAACAATTAAGACCCCAGGACTTCTACAACCTTTATCCATTCCAAGTCAACGTTGGGAGGAGATTTCAATGGATTTTATCACGGGTTTACCTAAGTCCGAAGGAAAGAGTGTCATCATGGTGGTAGTTGATAGACTTACCAAGTATGCACACTTTTGTGCATTATCTCATCCATTTAAAGCAAGTACGGTTGCTACTACATTTATGGACACAATTCAAAAGCTACATGGAAACCCAAAGGTTATTGTGAGCGACAGAGATCCCATTTTTACTGGAAATTTTTGGACGGAGTTATTTTCTTGTTTGGGTACTCAATTAGCTCATAGCTGATCTTATCATCCTCAATGCGATGGTCAAACTGAGATAGTAAATAAATTTTTGGAAGGATATCTTCGTTGTTTTGTATATGATAAACAAACACAATGGGTCAAGTGGTTACCTCTCACTGAATGGTGGTATAACACTTCCTTCCATACTGCAGCAAAAATGACCCCATTTATGGCACTTTATGAATATCATCCACCATCCATCACATCATCTTTAAGGGAAAATTCGAAGGTTCAAGCAGTGGAAGATCACATCGAGCATCAGCAAGAAGTTCTCCAACTCTTAAAGGATAACCTGAATTTGGCACAAAATCGAATGAAACAACAGGAAGATCAACATCGTAGCGAGAGAAGTTTTGATGTAGGAGATTGGGTATTTTTACGGCTACGACCATACAAACAAATGTCCCTCAAGCAAGCAAAGAAGGATAATAAATTATCGCCAAAGTACTATGGTCCTTACAAGGTGTTGCAAAAGATTGGTACTATGGCATACAAATTGGAGCTTCCTGCTTCTTCGCGAGTACATCCGGTTTTCCATGTTTCATGCTTAAAGAAGGTTATAGGTGAAAATATTCCAGTTCAAACAATATTTCCAGAACTTGATGAGGAAGGAAAAATCATATTGGAACCTGAAGCGGTCACAGAAACAAGAACTCGACAGTTACGGAATCGATCAATTTCAGAGTATCTCATCAAGTGGAAGAACTTACCCACTGAAGATTCTACATGGGAGGATAAGAATTTTATACAGAAGCACCCAGAGCTACTCAAGCATTGAGGACAACACTTTTTTGAAGGAGAGGGGCATGTTAGGTCCCTATATTACTAGTATAGTCCCTTATTGTTATTAGTGTAACCCCTTTATTGTTATTATTGTACCCTTGTAACCCCCATTTTGTTATTATTGTGCCATTAAATTATTATTGTTAGGTCGGCTAGGATTACATTATGGCCCCATGGACTCCTATATATAGAAAGGAGGTTTTGTAAATTGTATCATCCAAGAATTTTTCATTTATGTAATGTATTGGAGGTTGCCCCCTCGAAGTGGCTTATTTCTAAGGCGTGGATATCTTTTTTCTTCTATTTTTGGAGCTGGTTACAAAACATTGGCTCAGTTGGTTGACTGCATAGCACATATCTGGTTGTATGCTCACAAGGTACATTAGTGAACCCACTAGATATTGATAAATGGTATCATCCACTTCTTCACCTGAAGTGGCACCCTCCTTCCTACAGATGGTCACTAGAGGTTTCTCCATGTGTTTGAAACTCTCCATGCATAATATTTTTAGTATCTCATTTTCATACTTTCCTTGAGACAAAAATAGTTCCCTGGTTTCTTTCCATACTTCCGATCCAAGGAAGTAGTGCGTGAGACCATGTCCTTCATTTCAAATTCTCTTGCAAGCTCCTCCTTGCAAAATTTGATAAAATTATCATCACCAATTAAGACAATAATAAGAAATTTACATTCTACCAATATATGATATAGGTTTACATCCACTTCACTTTTGGTGAAGCCCAAACTGGTGAGATAGTTATAGATCCTGGTGTACCAAGCACAAGGTTCTTATTTGAGACTGTAAAATTCTCTCTTGAGTTTGCACACAAGATACTCCCAATCAAATGTATCAAAACCTTTTGGTTTCTCGATGTAGTCATCCTCCTCAATAAATCCATTAAGAAATGTTGTTTTTACATCCATCCAGTGGATCTTCCACCCCATATGCCCAGTCAAAGCAAGAATTGATTTAATGGATGAGTACCTTGATATAGGAGAAAAGGTCTCCTCATAGTTAATTCATTCAACTTGAGAGTACCCCTTGGCCAAAAATTTGGCCTTATACTTCTCTATGCTTCCATTTGCTTCCTACTTTACCTTGAATATCCATCTTGAACCCACAATTGGTTTGTTTGTTAGTCTTGGGACCACTTCCCAAACATTTTTATTTACAATGGATTTGTATTCCTCCACCATTTCATCAACCCATATAGGTTTCTCTAATACTTCCTTGAAATAAGATGGATCAGTCTCTACAAGCTCAGTCACTGGAGCACTATATCTAGTGTATCGATTAGGTGGCCTTCTCTACCTGCAAAAATTTAAAGGATCACCCACATTATCCCTTGCATCCTGCACAAGTATCTCATATTCCTTGGTTATTTTTTTCCTTATCTGGATGGTTCTGCTTGAGTGGTTGTCTCCACTCTATGATCCTCAATTTGTGGCTACTCCACAAATTCTTGGGGTCCTCCTTTGGAGCTAAAATCTCCTCTTCTAGTGGCATATGAATCTCCCTCTCAAGAGATTTTTGCATTGCATTCTCCTCATAAAAATTTACATCCATTCACATGACTATCATTCTGAGGGATGGAAAGTACACATGGTTGTTGTGGGGAGGTTTTTTGTAACCCACAAATACCCCCAATTATTTTTTTGGCTCGAGATTCTTCCCTGATTCTTTGGATACATGGTAGTAAATAGAGGCTCCAAAAATCCTAAAGTGCGCACATTCGTCTTCCTCCCCGAGAGAGACTCCTCCGGTGTAATCATGCCCATAATCCAATGGGGACTCTATTGATGTAGCTACACTGATGTATTGCATGCCTCTACCCACGAATGCAATAGTATGCCTTGGTCATGCAACATCGCCCTTGTTTCTCCCACAATGCTATGGTTCTTTCTCTCAACCACCCCATTCTATTGTGGGTTGTGGGGTATTGTCAACTCTCATCGAATTCCTTCTTTCACAAATAAATTTTTGAATTCATTCGACACATACTCACCTCCATTATCTCCCATGAGAGCCTTCACCTTCTTTTTGGTCTCTTTCTCAACTAGTGCCTTGAATTCTATGAACTTGGAGAATGTATCATATTTCTTCCACATGAAGAAGATCTAGCACTTTTGTGAGAAGTAATCAATAAAAATGAAAAAATATTTGTCTCTGGCAATGGAGGTTGTCATGAAAGGTCCACATACATCATATTGGATCCTTTCAAGGACTACATGTGCTTTGATGTCCTGATCATGGAATGCATATTTTGTTTACTTCCCCAAGGTACATATTTTTCATACATTCTGCTGCTCAAGTGATCCTTTGGGGAGGAATGTGGTTATTTGTTGCATAATATTCAGGGCGCCATGATGCAAGTAGCCAAGTATTTTATGCCAAAGTTCACCAATGCCATGACTTTGCACCTTCTCTTCCTGAGTGCTTAATACAACACAATCTTCCACATGTAGCTTATATAGGTTCTTCACACAAACCTTGATCAACTTCACATGTCCCGTGGTTATGTGCCTAAGGAATGCCTTTCCTTTGTTGAATATCACATCATAACCATTGTCTTCCAAAACTGTAATAGAGATGAGATTTTTATTTAGGATTGAAACAAACATAACATCCTTGATCCTGAGAGGGGAGACCGACTCCCTCTGAAAGGTGACTTTAACAACCTCGGTCGCACTTTACCTTTTTTCATCCCCTAACTCAATGTGCATCTACAAATATTACTATTCTAGGTCACTAAAAAACTATCTACACCCTATCATGTGGAACAATGCACCTGAGTCCAATTACCACACGCTCTCCATCATTGTGATGGTCATGTATTTGACAAGGGTAAATTCAAGCTCAAATTGTGAAGCCAAAGCTTCACCTCTTGCTCCTCCTGAGGTCTTCATGCTTGCCTTTTTGTGTGGACACTTCGTGGCATAGTGCCTGAATTCATGACAATTGAAGCATTTAATTTTGGAAAAATATTTATTCTTGCCCCCTTGGTTGCACTCTAGTTTTGATTGATATTTCTTCCCCTTTCCCTTCTTTCACTTTCCAGCCAATGGAATTTTTTCTTCATCCTTGCCCTTGGATGAATTCCCAACTCTGGTATTCCTCTTTACTTCCTCCTCTACAAAATCGTACCATAAGTGTTCCCAATTTGATAGTTTCTCCCTCCCGTTCACCAAATATTAATAGTTATGCTAGCTCTTGGGAAGGCCCAGAAGGGCTAGACTTACCAAGTCATATTCTGGAACATTTATACTAGCCCCACCAAGTTCATCATGAAATTGTGTGAACCTGCTCAAATACTGCAAAATAGTGACATTCTTTTGCATCTTGATATTTCGAAGTTTATCCTTGAGCACTAGCTTCTTGTGGTGACTACTATTCTTGAAAAATTATGTCATTTCTTTCCACATTGCAAACTCAGTTTCTTTTCCATGGATATTTGAGACAATGTGATCCCATACTCCCTCTAAGATTATTTTCCTTTCCTTGGCTACATATTTCTTCCACTGAGAAAGGTTTTGGGCATCATATTATGATGGTGTTCCAACTGTCTGTCTTGATACATTCTAGCAATCCATTGTCATCCAATATTTCTTACATGTGATCCTTCCATGTGATGAAATTAAAGGTGCCTTCCAAGGCATACCCTAGCCTCATCCCATTGAAGGTCATATTCTCAACTCTGAAGAAATCCTGATACACTGAACTCCAAACTCAAACCTCCTGATAACAACTTCACAATTCCTTCTCTAATATGAATCATGCTCTAATACCATGTAGAAATTATGATGTATATTTTCAATTGTTTATGATGTGTTAATCAAAATCACAATACAAAAGCCTATTCTACTTCTCTCCGAAAACTAGTTCACAATTTAGAATAATAATCTCAGACATGCAATAATAAATTACACACATGCACACAATATTGTTTCCGGGGAAAGAAATCTTCTAAAAACCCCAACTCCTGCTTGTATTAATCTGATGAATAGATATGTATTACAATTTATTTTCTCAACCGACCATAACTTGTAAGTGAATAACCTATCTCTCTACTCACTGAGAATCTCTGACCCATAATTAATCAATTTATTCCTCTTATTGCGCCATTCTTTCCTTGCGTAATTCCTAAAGAAATTAGGCCCCTATTATTTAGGAATTTCTCCAAAATGGATTGTGTAGTTCCATGGGTTGATCATATGACCACATGCAACACCTGTACACTCAAGTCTAGTCTACAACTGGTGTTACACTAACTTGGAATCTCCACCAAGCTTGGGGAACTCGAATTATTTGAATGCACTAGCTATTTTGGGTTGATTCATCAGTTAACTCGATGATCATTGAGTTTGACTGAAGTCCCACTTCTTAATTGACCTTCCACTAGTTCCTCCAATAGTTAGAACTAGTTTAACTGAAAGCAACCTGAGACAACTGACCTTGATTGCTACAAATATCAATCACGCATGCTCAACTGAACTCTAACTCCTCCAACTCAAATTTATTGAGCTAGTTGAGTGACAAGAGCCATGTCACCTCAGTTAAATACATCTAAGTTGTATCCTCATGTGGAAATTCGAATTTTCTAAATTTAATCAAGGAAAAATTAAATTGAGAATTTATTGTTGTATTTTTCAATAGAATAGTCATCTCGTATGTTATAATTATCCCTCATAACTCATGTAAATTCCTTTGCGACGATATTTTGGCTTAGGATCAAAAGCGTGGGAGTATTATTGAGAGCCTTGACTTCTCCTTTAGCGTAGAAGGATTATGTTTCTTTGGAGAAGCACGTGTTGGCTTCATGTTCCACTATTGGGGCTAGTGGTTTGTCAATTGTATATGTATGTTTGTAACTTTCACTTCTAATAAAATCTCATAGCCAGCACTTCTTCATGCATATTTTGTGGATGTAGTAAGACTATTCTCATTATGTTTGTGATATGTTATTTCATTTATGCTAACACTTATGAACTATTTTGTTTCACTCAGTATGAACCTTGTTGAATGTGTGTTGTTATGTTATTTCGATCACGGTTATCTTGTGAACTATTTTACAGGTTAACTTATGATCCTTCTACTACTCATGTGTCCCTTTTAAGATAAGTACTATTACATGCTTCTAAGGATACCACCCTCTTTCCCCTCGATGTGATATAAATTCTCATGCATTTCACCTGACATTTCACAAAGAGCATACACTTGTTTATACCAAAATTACTTGTACCTCATTCTATGTGGTTATTGTAGTCAAGGCACACTATTAAAACCCACCACCTCGGCAACCATATGTATTACGTTTGGGGCAAACAACTATATTCATTTTAATTAACATAGCTATAAATTTTCCAAATGTATATTTGTGTGTTTAAAGTTTTTGAAATGAAAAGTTCTTACGATGAAACTAGTTGTATTTAAAGTACTTGAATCAACCTCTTTGTTATTGAAATTATCTTTCATACACATTGTTTGATACATTATATCTATGCAAAATTTCATTCTTATATCCTTGCTTTACTAAGTATTCAAGTGATTTATATAACATAGGAAGACATTTTGGTTTAAATTTTGAACTCAACTTGAGGTTGTAAAATTCATCTTAAGTTTAGTTCCCAAATCATCCCAATAGTATTTAAAAATATTCAAAAACTTGATTATATTTTAATTTTATGAAAAAGGACCAAAGGGGCTTCAATGATAAAATATAACTCCCTTGGTTGACTTTTAAAATCACCCTGAAAGGATTTTGAGTGGTTAATAAAGCATGGAGCTTTTAGTTTATAAAGTGGGATAAAACCAAGACACGTATCAATATTTCACTTTCTTTAAATCTTATTTTAAAATATTTTTTGTGATTAATAACTCAAAATTGGTTGATATTTTTAAAAGAGATGAGATGTCTTTGGTTGAGTTTTAATACTTGATGTAGGAGCATTCTACCTCCCAAAACTATCAAAGCTTTTTGGAGACAAATATACAAAGGGTGTTTCAACATGGAGAAGGAATTATAATTCCTTATTGTACGTAATGTTAGTTTCTTTAATTATCGTAGAAAGCATGAAATATTTTTGGAGTCATTCTAGGGATAGATGGAGTCATTTGAGGATTTAGAAAATCCGATTTGAGGAGTGATTTATGAAGTTATATTAGGATCTAGAAAATTTGTAATGTTTCTAAATTCTAGCTATTGTAAGCCTAAGACCAATAAAAAGAGAGTAAGTGTGAGGGAAAGAGGATGGTCAAATTAATATAGAATCAGGCCATAAAGAGTGAATGGAAATAAACAATATTTTTCTGTAACATCCCCTGGTTGATTTCCTATGTAAATAAAAAATAAAACCAAGATCATGGGGCTGGTATTCCAAGTTGAATGTTGGGTAAAACATAGTGATCAGTATCATTGGTGATTAATTAATGGCTATCGAAATTGGCAAAGGAAAAGAGGCATTAATTCACATTTTATTTATGAAATAAAGGAAAATGGGAGAAAAGGGAGATGAAGGGTCACAAATTGGCATGTGAGGAAAATTGAAAAAAATATGAAGAAAATAGAGGCCTCAATGATAAAAAGGGTTATGAGGATCAGTTCACAACCTTTTTTCAATTTTATCTTGGGGCTCTCTTCTATTCTCTCACTCTCTCATACTCTTGTATGCTTAGAGTTTTATTGGAGCATTCTTGGAGCACTCTTGCATACATCAGATTTGGAGAAAGAAGGAAAGGGGAAGTAGGAAAGCGCAATAGAACTGGTGGATCAAAAACTACAACTAGATTGCTTTGCAGGTAACAGGTTGCATGCTTGATTTCCTTGTTGATTTATGGATGCATGGTATATGCATGTGGTTTTTTGGTTATGTGTTGTCATCGACATGGAGATATGCCTAGATTGACATTGGTTTTAGCCTTGTATTTCTATTTCCTGAATAGACACGGTGTTGTGGGTTTGTCCACTTGATATTTTTCTGGTTGGTGTTCATAATTAGTTATGGTTGTGGATAACAAATTCTTTGGAATCCTTGGAACAACTTGGGTTGAGCTACCAGTCTTGGAACCTAGGATGTGATAAATTCTTTGGAGCCTTTGGTTGGTTGAGTTATTAGTCCCTAGATTTGGGTTGGAAAAATTATTTGAAGCCCTAGAAGGATGTGTGTTGAGTTACTAGTTTTTGGAGACCTAGAAAGCTTGGGTAGAGACCGATTTGGTTGATGTTCGTGATGTCCAACAGTGATATGGAATCACTGGTTGAGGTGGTTTCACTCTCGAAGACCTAGTTTGGTTTTATTTGGTTTATTCCGTGAGATCCCACATTCATTCTTGGAATATGTTGCAGGGGTTATTGGATGAAAGAGATATTTGTTTCAACCTAATCTATAGTGGGGTGATATGTGGAAGTCCCTAACTTGGTTGGTATTTTCATATGTCAATAAGAGTTATTCTATTATTATGATTCATGTATATTTGTAGTGATTATGTTGACGATATTATGGTTGAGTTTCCATGGTTTATATGCTGGTTATTTTATGGTTCTATGTTGTTCATATGATGTGTATCTTTTATGGATCTTGTCATGAATTGTTTAGTTATTGATCAGTTGATGAATATATGGAATAATAAGTGTTTTTGTAGCTATGTGGAGAGGGAATAGAGAATTCTCAGTGATTCTCAGATGAATCTCAGACTTTTATGATCACATATGCATTCATGACCTGTAGCTTACATGTTTTCCATGTGTTTGACAAAATGTTTGTTATGTTCTAGGTAGACTAGGTCAGATTTTTCCTTCAATTTTTTATGTTTATCCATATTTTCATCTCATTAATGATTCTAAGAAGTCTCAGGAAGTTCTAGGGAGTGGTATGGAGGCTAACCTAAAATTGAGGCTCAGATATCGATATTGCACCCTCTGAAATGGACAATTTGGGTCACAACCACACCCAGGCAGGTTTGTGAGTGCGATTGAAGGCCTCCAATCCCATTAAGGCCTTGTCATGCATGCGGTTGGGGGTTAAGTTGTGTGAAAAGGAGACCAAACTCAGGGTTGGGTCACATGGGGTGGTTTTTTGGCAATTGAGTGTCTCTATAGCCCTGAGGATATAGTGAGTTTTCATTCAATGGCCAATTGTAGGCCCCAGTTCATTAACTAGAGCTAGGAGGTTGGCTCATGTCATAGTAACTCTCGTATCATGTTTACCTTGGCATGATGATGAAACAAGGTAAATTTTTTTTTTTTTGGGGGGGGGTTACATTTTCTAGAGTGTATGTGTATGTACATATTTTATTTAATGAAATAGAGTTTCATATATCTATTGTGTTTGTGAATTTCCTTTGTATGCATGGACGAATTCTAGTTTGTGTGAAATCTAGAATTATTGGAATCTAAGTGTCTATGTGAAGTTAAGATTAATAGAGTTTCAGAATTTGTATGAGGAATGCAACTAATGATAGATTAGCATGGTAATATGTTGTTCGCAAATGAATCATGTGCAAGCGATCTGTATAAGAAAGCTTGAGAATTTATGTCAAAAATTTCAAGTGAAAATATTAGGTTTTTTTAACCACTTAAGTCAATTTCATTAACGCATTAACATGCTTTTAAACTCAGTTTTTGCAGAAAATAAGAAGACGTCAATACCATAACTGTATACAGAAAACAACAAATGATGAAGGAGTTCACCCCTCCTGGGCTACATCTCCTGGTCAAACTTCAAATGGTTGGGCCTCTTTCATTATGCTCAAAAAGTGTCTTTACATCAAGTTACAATGCTAAGAATGCTAAAACCATGTCTCCAATGGCTCTAAAACAGTCAAAAACCCCTATTTAGGCTCCTTTTGCTCCAAAAAAAGGTCAAAAAATGAATGAGTTATGCACCAAAGAAGCTTTTTGCTAACTTTCCTACAATTCGCACTTTCTTGCAAATTTTTCTACAAATTCTGACTTTTTTGGCCACGTGGAGTGAAAAATTTCTCCCCGTGCTGACGAGATTCCCACCACACCAGGTGAAAATTTTCTCCTCCTTAATTTTCTGTGTCATCCATGGAACCATTAAAAGAGAAACAATTGGCGTGTTCTCCGTCGTTGATCTCGGTTCGTTTTAAAAAACTGTGGCACCAAATTCTGACCTGAATCTAGTTTTAAAAAATGGTTTGGTTGGATTTATGGTTAGCAGAACCCTGCCCAAGGTAGGTTCCGCTACCCATTGGATTCCCTAACCGCGGAAAAAAGTGTTGTACATGCCTACATGTGAACACTCGTTAAAAAATTAACTTGCCACAAAATTGTTACCCAAACCCGCTCTTAAATTTTGGCATCAACAGTGATGGGAAATGTCACATGTTTTACTGCCAATCTAACCATCATGTTAACCACCATGGTATCTGACTCAAAAAATTCTACATCAACCCTTGGCTAAGGGTTTTAATATAAATTTTGGTGGTTGTATAACATGGTCCGTCCGTCAGTTAATATGTTTTGGAAAAACTTGGGTATGGGTTTTTCTATAAGGTCTCACGCTCGGGTTAGCCCTTGACCCTGGTTCATGGAACGAGGTTGGGGGTTAACCCCAATCCCCACCCCCAAATTCACATCACTTAAACCTTAAATAGCGATTTCATCCTATAGCTATTAATAACTAATGTTGTGCGATCGATGGACGTATTTGGTGAAAGGTGTAAGGTCTCGTATTTGAGTCTTGTGGAGGCCCGCTCTGGCCTATATCCAAATTTTTCTTGGCCATAAGGAGGCCACATGGCAGCACCTGGTTGGCCCATGTGGATCTTTGTGATTGGTTCAACAAACCAAACCAATAACCAACCCAAATACATAAAATTTGAACTAACAGGACCCTGCCAAGTGTCGACCAACCATTGGGAGATGGAGGACAAGTCACCCTGCCATGTCATGGTCTAGTCAATAGTACATACCACTAACTATGCACCCTTACATCCCACATAAATTTTTTTTTGTTGTTTCTCAAAACGGAAATAACGCAATATTGGTAGCATCCGATGTCATATTTTAGTGAAACAAGTTACGTCGGATTCAAGATGATGAGATCTACTCCTTGGCACTGGTTTCAATCCATTTTGAGAAATTTGAATTTTGAGCATTAAACTAATCCACTGGATAATTCCTCCCCACTGGAAGCTGTTGGACCTCCAAAATATCTTTATTAATCAACAAATATATGAGGGTATATCTCCCTCACCCTTCCAGTTTCAACCCACTAAAGTTTTCTTGAATTCAACACTTTGATATTTTCATGAAAATAAATCATTTTCCCTGATTTTGGAGTCCTTATCTTGCTGACATAGATAACATATTACTAGAATTTACCAAACTATGCAAAACCACAAACTTCCTTTGAAGGAATAAACACATTCCCTCCTCAATCAGTAATCAAGGGAAACTTAAAAAAGCTCAAATTCTTCTCACCTTGAACATTGTCGACATGGCGATGCTTAACATGTCTAGCCTTGCGCTTGACTCAACTCTTGACAAAATGTGATTGCCATCACCATGCACCATCCCTTTTCAAAACCAACATATTATGAAACCCACAAGCACTATAAGGAAAAGACCCTCTAGCGGAGGTTATAACGGAGGTTTTTAGTGTTATAAAATTGGCCAAAATTGTCAAAAAAATATTTCTACAACGTTCATTTTCAGTAACAGAGGTTTCGGTGGAGCTTCTAATGGAATTTCAACACAACTAAAAAAAAAGGGTGGTCGGAGGTCATTATGGATGTTTTTCTCATCGGTGCGCTATTCAGGTGTCAACACAACAGTGCGTTTTAGAGTAAATGCATCGGTGCAAACCTATGAAGCACCAGGACGAAAAACAAGTAAAGGACACCACAGGCCATCAAGAAACGTCCCGATGTGTGTCATATAGATGGTCGGACCGGGGCGGTTGAAGGTGCAACACCGAGCCGTAAAGGTCTAAAACCACACCAGGTGCACTGTAGGTGATACAACACACTGGGCCGTTCTAATTGGTATTAGGATTTGTGTGGTGCCCATAGGTCATATCAACGCACCAGTTCATAGTATTATAGAAATGTACCGGTGCGCAGTATCACACAAATGCACCAATTTTTCTAATTCATATTGGTATTTGTGCGATGCCCATAGGTCGTACAAACGCACTAGTGCGCAGTATCGCACAAATTCACTGAGAGTTATAATTGGTATTGGTATTTGTGCAGTGCCCATAAGTCGTAAAAAAACACCAATGCGATTTATCATACAAACACACCGGTGTACAATAATTGACACACACTGGTGTTCATTTTGTATTTTTTAGAAACATTGACATGTGACAATGAAATTATTGTGATTTTTAAAAATTCATTATTCATCAAAATTTCACCCATATCTTATAACAATATTCATATCAATTAAAGTTTTATTAATGCATTTGAATGTGATGTTTGGATTAATTTGTTATATCATATCATAATTATTGTGATTTTTTGAAATTCAATATTCATCAAAAGACGACAAATATCTTATAATGGTATTCATATCAATTAAATTTTTATTAGTGCATTTGAATATGATGTTTGGATTAATTTGTTATATCATATCATCAAATTTCACATCTCTTCATTACAATATTTAATAATCCATATATTTAATCAGTGGTGTTAGATTTCACAGTGAAAATGGAGAACACAATAGAATAAATTAAAACATATATATATATATATGTGTGTGTGTGTGTGTGTGTGTGTGTGACACTCTTTGCCATACAAAATGGGACAGTTATTGGTATCCCTTTGTCTTTCAATTGGGACACTATGTCCATTAAATTAAACAAAATTTCTGATTTCATAGACAAATATTTCAAAAAATATGACGCCTTGCTTTGATATCCAAACATAATGATCATCATTCTTCGCTTGAACTGATGTCACTGCTCGAGCTACTTCCATGACTTGGGTTATTTTGAGGAATGTTTTGTTCATGGTGTTGATTGTTTTCTTCTTATTCACCTTCCATCTACAAACATAAAAATAAATTGTAATGAGTGTATATACATTGGTGAGAATAATGAAAATTACAATATTAAATAATATACATCAATGTAAATTGAAAAGAAATGACGTACCATAGCAACAATTGACTCATGAACTATACACATTCTTTCAAAACCAAATTTAACGCCATCTTTCAAGATTTCATCTGTTGGCGCGGTTCCATACTTTGTTTCCTACAAGTTTTATACCCCATAACAAATCATATATTTAATATAAAATATTTTTTGTTCTATTAATTATAGATGTAGCTAAGTAAAACAAGATCGATAGATGCTTACAAATTCCGCAATTAATTTCTGATATGCCAACATATACTCACAACCCATATTTAACCCAATTTCAATCAATTCCTCTAATGGTTCTTCTTTGTATGTTAGCACCTATTTGAAGACATTCAATGATAATTGTTGTAAAACAACTTAAAATATACAAAAATGAAATCTAGTTAAGTTGTTATAAGGAAGTAACAATTACTCACAAACTTAGATATCAACCCTTTTCTTCCTTGTCGTCCTGTTTTATGTGCTGAATGGGTTCCATTTTATTTTCTTTTCTGCAAGAAAATACTTGAAAATTAATATTCAATGCTAAATTGTTTATTTATTGTACCTAATCAAAAAAATCAATGATAACATATTACATTTGAAGCACGTTGTTGTTGAGATGACTCCTCCTGCGATGCAAATTTTTCCATTTCTTTGACCATCTCCTTGTACACCTTTTTGGACATTCCTACTGGCATATCAGCTCATTCATCTTTTGATATTTTCATAATCTTCCTGAAAATGTAACATGACAATAAAATATTTAATTTATATATTGATACATTAAAAGTAAATATAACAAAAGTGATATTAATAAATAATTCTAGAAAAACATTTAAAGGAATATTACTTTTTCATTCATTCTTTTTTGTTGTTGTACGTTTTTTCTATTATAATTATGACATGTCTCATTGACCAATTCTCTGGAAACTCTTCCTGTAGTTTAGATAAAATTTGGTTCTTGGAATCATTGGATTTATTTTTGTATTGTTAGTGGAAATAACGTCTATACATTCGTTCCACTAGATCCCTCAAACTTTTGTAAAAGTTTTTCCCCCTTTCGTTAACCTCCAACACCACTCCAGATGAGATAAGGAGCAATTCATTTTCATTTGCATGTTCTATTTTTTTTTCTTTTCTTAGAACAACATTAATTTTCTGAGTTGTTGGTCCCTATAGAACATTAAATATATATGAATTAATAGATTTTTTGAAACAAGTTATCTAATAATTTTAAGTATATTATTAATGAAAAATAAAAAAAGAAACTCATATTGGATCAATAGTATTTTTTCATTCACCTGATTCATCCTTTTGCAATTTTTCCATTAAGCGTTTACACTCTTCTGGTCCTAGATCAGAAATAATATTATCAAGCCTCGTCATTTTGTGGCTCTGCATAATACACAATAAACAATACATATAGTTCAAAAATAATAGTTTTTGTAAAGAATTTACAAAGAACTTGTGTTTTTTTCTTTTCTTGATGTGCTATCATTATTTTTGTTACTTGATATCTTGTTATCCATTTCTTTATCAATATGAAACCTATACCATATCATTCATTAATATATTTTATAAATAAATTATCAAATTTTCAGGTAAAAAAATATATATCAAGAAACCGGTGCACCTTTAATGTTGTACGCATTGATGTCGGTGCGTCCTGTTCTTATAAACGTACCGCTAAAACAGTATAAAACATCGTACAATGCTCTATGTCAACAAGGAACACCGGTGCGTTATATGTTAACCAGCACACCGATTAACACAAACAAATTAATAAAAATCCTCTAGTGTTATTTTTTGTAGCATATCGTGTCGTGGGGGGGCGGTGCAACCTATTATTATAAATGCACCACGCAAATAGGGGACCACCGTATGATTCTCTCTGTAAAAAAGGAGACCCAATGCATTATATGTTAAATTTTGTACCGATTAACGCATAAAATAAAATAATTATTTTTCCAAACAATACGTGTGCGGTGTGCTATAATGAAATAACGCACTGGTGTCCTATTTTACATATGGCACATGGATTAATTTTTTTTTTTTTTTTTATCAAACAATATGCATGCGGTGCGCTGTGATAAGACAATGCACCACTGCACTAGTTTATGCAGGGCGCATCGATTAAAAAAATTAGTTTTTTAAAAATTCACGCAAGGGCTGACATGGATTGGGATCCAACTATGCAAGTCGTCCTGTGGGTTAGATGTCATATATATATATATATATATATATATATATATATATAGAAATACAAAACCTCTAAATCTAAAATGAAAATCCCTAATTCTGAAATCATAGAAACAGGAAGAAGCAAGGGCAGAAATAAAAAGAATAAAGGGTTTAGGGAAAAATGGATTTTTATTTTTTATTTTTTATTTTTTAAACACCGTATGATGCTCTATGTCAACAAGGAACACTACTAATTTATATGTTAACCAACGTGATTAACAAAGACAAATTAATAAAAATCCTCTAGTGTTATTTTTTGTAGCTTACGCAGGGCGCACCCATTAAAAAAATTCAGTTTTTTAAAAATTCACGCAAGGGGTGACATGGATTGGGATCCAACTATGCATTTTGTCCCGTGGATTAGATGTCATAGGCCTATATATATAGTAATACAAACCCTATAAATCTAAAATGAAAAGCCCTAATTCTAAAATCATAGAAATAGGAAGGAGCAAGGGCAAAAACAAAAAGAATGAAGGGTTTAGGGAAAACTAGATTTTTTTTTTTTAAACACTGTACGGTGCTCTATGTCAACAAGGAACACCAGTGTGATATATGTTTACCAGTGCGTTATATGTTTACCAGTGCACCGATTAACACAGACAAATTAATAAAAATCCTCTAGTGTTAGTTTTTGTAGCATTTGGTGTTGTGGAGGGGGTAGTGCGGCCTATTCTTATAAATGCACCGCGCAAACAGGGGACCACCGTATGATTCTCTCTGTCAACAAGGAGACCTGATGCATTATATGTTAAATGGTGCATCGATTAAGACATAAAATAAAAAATTGTTTTTTCCAAACAGTACGTGTGCGGTGTGCTATAATGAAATAGCGCATCGGTGCCCTATTTTACATATGGCGCACGGATTAAATTTTTTTTTTTTTTTTTATCAAACAGTGCGCACGCGGTGCACTATGATAAGATAGTGCACCACTACGCTAGTTTACGCAGGGCACACCGATTAAAAAAAATTATTTTTTTAAAAATTCACGCAAAGGGTGATATGGATTGGGATCTGACTATGCATGTTGTCCCGTGGGTTAGATGTCATAGGCCTATATATATAGTAATACAAACCCTATAAATCTAAAATGAAAAACCCTAATTCTAAAATCATAGAAACAGGAAGGAGCAAGGGCAAAAACAAAAAGAATGAATGGTTTAGGGAAAAATGGATTTTCTTTTTTTTTAAACACTGTACGGTGCTCTATGTCACCAAGGAACACTAGTGTGTTATATGTTAACGAGTGCACCGATTAACACAGAAAAATTAATAAAAATCCTCTAGTGTTAGTTTTTGTAGTATATGGTGTTGTGGAGGGGGTGATGTGGCCTATTCTTATAAACACACCGCGCAAACAGGGGACCACTGTACGATTCTTTCTGTCAACAAGGAGACCCGATGTGTTATATGTTAAATGGTGCACCGATTCACACATAAAATAAAAAATTGTTTTTTCCTAACAGTATGTGCGCGGTGCGCTATAATGAAATAGCGCACCGGTGCCCTCTTTTACATATGGCACATGGATTAAAAAAAATACTTTTAAATTTTTTATCAAATTGTGCACATGCAGTGCACTGTGATAAGACAATGCACCACTGCGTTAGTCTACGCAGGGCACACTGATTAAAAAAAATCATTTTTTTAAAAATTCACGCAAGGGGTGACATGGATTGGGATCTAAATATGCATGTTTTCTCATGGGTTAGATTTCATAGGCATATATATATATATATATATATATATATAGTAATACAAACCCTATAAATCTAAAATGAAAAGCCCTAATTCTGAAATCATAAAAACAGGGAGGAGCAAGGGCAGAAACAAAAAGAATGAAGGGTTTAGGGAAAATATATATATATATATATATATATATATATATATATATATATATATATATATATATATATATATTTAAACACTGTATGGTGCTCTATGTCAACAAGGAACACCAGTGTGTTATATGTTAACCAATGCACCGATTAACACAGAAAAATTAATAAAAATCCTCTAGTGTTAGTTTTTGTAGCATATGGTGTTATGGAGGGGGCGATGCGGCCTATTCTTATAAATGCACCACGCAAACAGAGGACCATCGTATGATTCTCTCTATCAATAAGGAGACCTGATGCGTTATATGTTAAAGGGTGCATCGATTAACACATAAAATAAAAAATAAAAAATTTCCAAATAGTACGTGCGCGGTGCGCTATAATGAAATAGTGTGTTGGTGCCCTATTTTAAATATGACACACAGATTACAATTTTCTTTTTTTTAATTTTCTTATCAAACAGTGCGCACACAGTGCGCTGTGATATGACAATGCACCACTGTGCTAGTTTACACAGGGCACACCGATTAAAAAAAATCAGTTTTTTAAAAATTCACACAAGGCTGACATGGATTGGGATCCAACTATGCAAGTTGTCCCATGGGTTAGATTTCATAGGCCTATATATATATAGCAATACAAACCCTATAAATCTAAAATGAAAAGCTCTAATTCTGAAATCATAGAAATAGGAAGAAACAAGGGCAAAAAAAAAAAGAATGAAGGAAGTTAGGGAGAAATAGATTTTTTTTTTTTTTTTTAAGTAATGGTTTTTCTTTGCATGTTAGCATCTGTTTGAAGACATTCAATGATGATTGAAGACATTCAAACATAGATATCAACCATTTTCTTCCTTGTCATCTTGTTTGATGTGTTGAATGGGTTCCATTTTATTTCCTTTTTCTGCAAGAAAATACTTGAAAATTAATATTTAATGCTAAATCGTTTATTTATTGTACCTAATCGAAAAATTCAATTATAACATATTACATTTGAAGCACGTTGTTTTTGAGATGTCTCCTCCTACGATGCATTTTTTTCATTTTTTTGACCATCTCCTTGTACACCTTTTTGGACATTCCTACTAGCATATTAGCTCATTCATCTTTTGATATTTTCATAATATTCCTAAATATGTAACATGACAATAAACTATTTAATTTATATATTAAAAGTAAATATAACAAAAGTGATATTTATAAATAATTCTAGAAAAAAAATTAAAGGAATATTACTTTTTCATTCCTTCTTTTTTGTTGTTGTACATTTTTGCTGTTAAAAGTCTGACATGTCTCATTGACCAATTCACTGGAAACTCTTCCTATAGTTTAGATAAAATTTGGTTCTTGGAATCATTGGATTTATTTTTGTATTATAAGTGGAAATAACGTCTATAAATTCGTTCCACTAGATCCCTCAAACTTTTATAAAAGTTTTTCCCCCTTTCGTTAACCTCCAGCACCACTCGAGATGAGCTAAGGAGCAATTCATTTTCATTTGCATGATCTGTTTTTTTTCTTTTCTTAGAACAACATTCATTTTCTGAGTTGTTGATCCCTAAAGAACATTAAATATATGTGAATTAATATATTTTTTGAAACATGTTATCTAATAATTTTAAGTATATTATTAATGAAAAATAAAAAAAGAAACTCATATTGGATCGATAGTATTTTTTCATTCACCCGATTCATCCTTTTGCAATTTTTCCATCAAGCGTTTATGCTTTTCTGGTCCTAGATCAGAAATAATCTTACCAAGCTTCGTAATTTTTTGGCTCTACATGATACACAGTAAACAATACATATTAGTTAAACTTACATATAGTTCAAAAATAATATTTTTTGTAAAGAATTTACAAAGAACTTGTCTTTTTTGCTTTTCTTGATGTGCTATCAGTATTTTTGTTACTTGATCTCTTGTTAGCCATTTCTTTATCAACATGAAACATATACCATATCATTCATTAATATATTTTATAAATAAATCATCGACTTTTTAGATAAAGAAAAAAAATATCAAGAAACTGGTGCGCCTTTAATGTTGTACACACCAACGTCGGTACATCGTGTTCTTATAAACGCACCACCAAAACAGTATAAAACATCGCATGGTGCTCTATGTTAACAATGAACACCGGTGTGTTATATGTTAACCAGCGCGCCGATTAACACAGACAAATTAATAAAAATCCTCTAGTGTTTTTGTAGCATATGGTGTCATGGAGGGGGCAGTGCGGCCTATTCTTATAAACGCACCACGCAAACAGGGGACCACCGTACGATTCTCTCTGTCAAAAAGGAGACTCGATGAGTTATATGTTAAATGGTGCACTGATTAACACATAAAATAAAAAAATTCATTTTTCCAAATAGTATGTGCGTAGTGTGCTATAATGAAATAGCACACTGGTGCTCTATTTTACATATGGCGCACAAATTAAAAAAAAATGTTTTTAATTTTTTTATCAAACAATACACACGCGGTGCACTGTGATAAGACAGTGCACCACTGCGGTAGTTTACACAGGGCGCACCGATTAACAAAATCAGTTTTTTAAAAATTCACACAAGGGCTAACATGGATTGGAATCTGACTATGCAAGTCGTCCAGTGGGTTAGATGTAATAGGAATATATATATACCAATACAAACCCTATAAATATAAAATGAAAATCCATAATTCTGAAATCATAGAAACATGAAGGAGCAAGGGCATAAAAAAAAAGAATAAAGGGTTGACGACAAAATGTTTTTTTTTAATAAAACACCATACGGTGTTATATGTCAACAAGGAACACCGGTGCGTTATATGTTAACCAATGCACCGATTAACATAGACAAATTAATAAAAATCCTCTAATGTTAGTTTTTGTAGCATATGGTGTCGTGGAGGGGGCGATGCAACCTATTCTTATAAACGCACCACGCAAACAGGGGACCACCGTACGATTCTTTCTATCAAAAAGGAGACCTGATGCATTATATGTTAAATGGTGCACTGATTAATACATAAAATAAAAAATTGTTTTTTCCAAACAGTACGTGCATGGTGCACTATAATGAAATAGTGCACCGGTGCCCTATTTTACATATGGCACACAGATTAAAAAAAAATGTTTTCAATTTTTTTTATCAAACAGTATGCATGCGGTACGCTATGATAAGATAGCGCACCACTGTGCTAGTTTACACAGGGTGCAATGACTAAAAAAAACCATTTTTTAAAAAATTCACGCAAGGGCTGACATGGATTGGGATCTGACTATGCAAGTTGTCCCATGGGTTAGATGTCATAGGCATATATATATATATATATATATATATATATATATATATATATACAAACCCTATAAATCTAAAATGAAAATCCCTAATTCTGAAATCATAGAAATAGGAAGAAGCAAGGGCATAAACAAAAAGAATAAAGGGTTTAGAGAAAAATGAATATATTTTTTTTTTCTTATAATAAAACACCGTACGGTGCTCTATGTCAACAAGGAACACCGGTGCGTTATATGTTAATTAGCGCACCGATTAACACAGACAAATTAATAAAAATCCTCTAGTGTTAGTTTTTGTAGTATATGGTGTCATGGAGGGGGCGGTGCGGCCTATTCTTATAAACGCATCGTGCAAATAGGGGACCACTATATGATTCTCTCTGTCAACAAGGAGACCCGATGCATTATATGTTAAATGGTGCACCGATTAACACACAAAATAAAAAAATTGTTTTTTCCAAATAGTACGTGTGCAGCACGCTATAATGAAATAGCGCACCGGTGCCCTATTTTACATATGGTGCATGGATTAAAAAAAAATTGCTTTTAATTTTTTTATCAAACAGTACGCACATGGTGCGCTGTGATAAGACAAAAAAAAATAGTTTTTTTAAAAATTCACGTAAGGGCTAACAAGAATTGGGATCCGACTATGCAAGTCGTCCCGTGGGTTAGATGTCATAGACCTATATATATAGAAATACAAACCCTATAAATCTAAAATGAAAAGCCCTAATTCTGAAATCATAAAAACAAGAAGAAGCAAGGGCAGAAACAAAAAGAATGAAGGTTTATGGAAAAATGGATTTTTTATTTTTTTATAAAACACCGTACAGTGCTCTATGTCAACAAGGAACACCGGTGCGTTATATGTTAACCAGCACACCGATTAACATAGACAAATTAATAAAAATCCCCTAGTGTTTGTATTTGTAGCATATGGTGTCGTGGAGGGGCGATGTGGCCTATTCTTATAAATGCACCGTGCAAACAGGGGACCACCGTATGAGACTCTCTGTCAACAAGGAAACCCGATGCGTTATATGTTAAATGGTGCACTGATTAACACATAAAATAAAATAAAAAAAAATCCAAACAGTACGTGCGCGGTGCACTATAATGAAATAGCGCACCGATGCCCTATTTTACATATGGCGCACACATTAAAATAATTTTTTTTTAATTTTTTTATCAAACATTACGCATGCGGTGCACTGTGATAAGACAACGCACCACTGCACTAGTTTATGCAGGGCGCACTGATTAAAAAAAATCAGTTTTTTAAAAATTCACACAAGAGATGACATGGATTGGGATCCGACCATGCAAGTCGTCTCGTGGGTTAGATGTCATAGGCCTATATATATAGCAATACAAACCCTATAAATCTAAAATGAAAACCCTAATTCTGAAATCATAGAAACAGGAAGAAGCACGGGCAGAAACAAAAAGAATGAAGGGTTTAGGGAAAAATGGATTTTTTATTGTTATTTTTTTTCCTGAAAATGAACAGTAAATTTAAATGTTTTACTCACTGCATAAAAAATACTGCAGAAAATGTAAAAAAACAATAAAATTTAATCACGAGATCGTTTGAAATTCTATGCTACAGGGTTTGAGTCACCAGAGGTTTGGAATTTTGATTGTCTGAATAGTTCTATTCGAAAGTATTTTGCTGCTCCACAGTGCTCTCATGGTCTCTTGCTCCAGGTATGTCTCGTGCAAATCTCTGGCTGAAAATTTTTGCAAAAATAGTGAAATAATGAAAAGTGTTTAGTATTTAAAGAATTCTTTTATGAAATTAGATTTTTGAAAATGTTTTTCTGCCCATTTTTCAATTTACCGTTTTATTTTTCACTTAAAAAAATAAATTTGTGTTTTTTTATTTTTGTCTATTCATCACTGGTGCATCAATTAATAACACCGCACCGGTGCGTCAGTTAATAACATGACACCGGTGTGCAATAACTAAAATGCACCGGTGCGGTTATCTGTACATTAGCACCGATAACAATAAGTCCATTTTTAAGGCACCGAAATTACTTTTAGGTGTGTACACCAAAATTTATTGTTGATTTTGCTCAAATGTAGGGAGAAAATATCATAATTATATCAAATGGACAATTCTTTAGAATCCAACTCATTCCATAATATTTCTCAAAGTCCATCGCGAACTTCTCCCTATCCATCTCGATATGTAATATTTACTCCAGATATTATTTATATTTTCATTATCTAATTGAATTTATATTTTTTATCCATGTCAATCAACTTAATAGAATTTATAATGTATACAAATTTGCAGGTTCATGAAATTTCATAATCGAGTTCAAATGCACAAAATTCTCAAATAGCTCGAAAGCATCGGAAGCTCTTATCAAGAGCAGCATACCGCAAGGCGCATTTGGTAGATGAAAATGGACAGTCGCTTCACCCTTCAAATTGTAACAATATCTCATCTTCTAGCCACAATCCCAAAACAATGATGGTTATAATAATTGTTTAGTATATTAATGTAATTATTTCAATGTCAAACCAATTAATCATGCATTGTCAACATTCTTACTAATTGTTATCATAGATTTTGTACTAATCATGTTCAAATATAATTTTTGAAATTATTAGGATTCTAGTGATGATGAGCGACCTACCTACCATATTCTGTTGCACCCGACGACAATGTCAAATCGAGAGAAGGTTGAATTAAGAGAAAAAATAGGAGAGGAACGATACCAAGAATGGTTGAATCAACCACCGATTCAATTCCCACTACGTATAGATTCAACAATTAGGAATTACTACAACATTAGGAGTTCTTCACAAGATGACAATAGAGGAAATCAATTAGAGGCTGGTATGGATGATTACTTAAGGGATACAACTTCCATGGAGACAATTTTTTTAGATGCATTCCAAAATGATGATCAACTAGGGGATGATGCTCATATCGCTGACACCCTTCTTGAAAGCCTTAAATTTTCTTCCACCACCCCTCTCTTTGGACCTGGCGGTCAGTCAAATTCTACCCATTTGGGGACAATGATGTTTCTATACAACTTGAAAGCAAAGTTTGGCTTGTCGAATGCATGTTTCTCGAAAATTTTTAGGTAAGTTACCATAAAGTCCTCCCTTATATAATTTTGAGAAATATAATCACACAATGAACATTACAAATTGTCAATTTTATGAACGTTAATAATTATATCGACATTAATGTACATTTAATATTTTACATGATCACCAACTACAGGTTATTCAAAGATAAGGTTCTTCCGAGTGATAATGTCTTTCCCAATAGCTGCGAAGAGGCAAAGAAATTGTTGAAAATGTTGGGTGTTGAGTACATATCATATCATGCATGTCCAAATGATTTTATTCTATATAGAGGAGAGTATGAAGATAAAGAGATATGTTTGAAATGTGGGCACGACAGGTATGATAAATAAAAAAAGAAGGGTAATGTTAGTCATCAGTATATTTTACCTGTCATTGATGACTAGTTTCCTTAGCTAAGTTTTCTAGAAGCTAATCTCAAACTGTCAATTTGTCATCTAGAAAACACCCCAAAAAAAATTTTTTCCTCCTACCCCTTCCTGTCAGTCTATGATGAGAACAATCTCCATTTTTCAAGACCTATCTCGCTTCAGCAAAGTCTCCCTGTCTATAAGTGTCATAGCTATGATTATCTGCTATCATTTTCCCTTGTTTCTCATGCCATTCACTATCCAAAGGTTGAAAAAGTGTATGATACTCTATCCCTGATCATCTTGTCATATGACAATCTGATCATGCCTAAGAAAACACTCGGAATCTATGAAAATTTTCCCTAAGTTAGATAGTGGTGTTTAGGGAGTTTTTCCTTGGCTAAGATATCCTAGGCCAAAAATCCTCTATCTAGTACCAATCAACCATGAATTATTTCCTATTCTGCAAAACAAGCCTCGGTCTATCCATAGGTTGTACACCACTAAGAGGTCGCTTTGTCTCATTTCAGTAGAGGTTCAACAAAGATTCAAACTTCAAGAAGAGAAGGTTTTTCACTGTCTGAAGAAATATGCTTAGATCAAGCATAAATCCCCATGAAACACCAAAGGAGCCCTCCAAGGTTCAAAAGAATCTGTTTTTACATCTCTGCAGGGGTGTAATTGAATTATTATCAGTGTGCACATAAGAGCAAAAAGACAAATTCATACAGGTCTCTCATGCTGAAGGGGTTTGCCGTCATGAAGCAAGTAAGGAGCAGTGAGTAAAGAGAAAGTAATATATATGGTTTTAAATCCAAAGGATGCATGAAGAAATTGGTCATCCATCAAGACCAATGAATACAAAGAAATTAAAAAATGCTTATCATCAGCACTCCCTGATCAACTCCAAGGGTAGTGCTGCCTCAAGTTCTCTGAAAGATGACCTAGCCTTACAAGTTCCTCTGTTTCAAAAAGAAGGACAGTCTTTAACAAGAAGATCTCCAAAGAAAATTAGGCAACTAGATGAAAGGATAAGAAGGACAGCTGCCTCTTATACCTTATCATGAACTAAAAATTTGAAAGGTTGTCACAAAAATTTCGCTGCCCCTTAAAACACAGTCAAAGGAAAGAGTTAGTTCAAAGGTGTCTAACAGTGAGCACTTTCCATATGCCAATCACATTGTTTACTCCCTAAAAGCTTCACAGTGATGTGGCAAAGAAAAATAATATATTACAAAGCTAGGTACAGTGTTGAGATGGATGAAACTTTATATGTTTGATGGAACCTCCTTCAAAAGCAGAGGGTTAGAAACACATTGATAAGACCTCCTTCACAAAAAAAGCAGAGGGTTAGAAACACATTGATAAGACCTCCTTCACAACAAAGCAGAGGGTCAAAACATAGTTTGAGGACCTCCTTCACAACTAAGCAGAGGGTCAAAACATAGCCAAAATTCCTCCTCCAAAAAGATGAGAAGAGGGCATAACACACTTTGTTTAAATTCCTCCATCAAAATAAGCAAAAAGACAATACAAGCCATGAGTCGCCCCCAGGGCCACTTTTGTTTAAAAATTATTTTCTGACCAAACAGAGATCAAATTGAAAAACATGAGAGAGTTTTTTGTCCATCATAGGTTCAAGAAGAAAAACCTCCTTCAGTTTCTACACAGGTATCATGGTTTGTGATAAATGTAAAAAATACAGGTGTCACAGGAGAATTTCTGCACCAGGATTCACCATTTTTTACCAGTGTTGGAACAGTAAATTTTTGAACAACAAAATGGACATCAAATGAAAAAAATCAAGCATACATAGAAATCATACTTCCATAGCTTTCCAACGAGCCATCTCGGGCCCAATTGCGACACAAGGAAGGCATCCAAAAGTGGCATGCAAACAACACTATGCATTTCTGCACCAGGATTCACCATTTTTGAACAGTGTTGGGACAGTCAATTTTTGAACAAAAAAATGGACACCAAATGAAAAAAATAAAGCATATTTGGAAAGTGTACTTCCATATCTTTCCAACGAGCCATCTCAGGCACAATTCTAACACCGGGAAGGCTTCCAAAACTGGTTTCAAAAAGACGTGACGCTCCTGGAATGTTGCACGGCACGCCTGTAGGTTTCTATAGTGCCGTTTTCTAAGTGGCGCGATGCGCCTGTGTTTTTGCGCGGTGCGCCTGTGTAGCGCCCAGGCCACTGTCAAACAAAATTTCAGTAGCCTTCCAGAGGTGTTCAAACTACAAATTCTCCAAGGTTTTTACAAAAATGGATATTGTTTCGAACACAGCAAGACACATGTTTAAAGAAGATGTTTTAGGCTCATCTCAAAGTGCTAGCATGCAGATAAGTGCAAACAAGTTAGTAGCAATAGAACTACGGGAGAAACTACTGCAGAAAAGAAAACTAACAAGTAATGATTCAACCACTCAAGGTGTTTGTGTTGTATCTTCTGACATCTTTAGTGTAAACAATCTGAATTGTGAAAGGCTTGGAAAAATTCAAAACCCACTTTGTAATGGCAGAGAGCAATCTTCTCCATTCAAGTTTCTTTTCCTAGGTACACGATCTGCTGAGCCAAGCAAATACAGAGGAAGTAGTGGCATTCTTTTGCAGATGCACAGTAGTGGAGCAAGCATGTTGTTAGATGCAAGAGAGGGTGTTGTAGGACAGATTCTTAGAGCTTTTGGAAAGCACAAAATGGAAATGGTAGTTAATGGACTACAGTGTGTGTGGATTTCACATAAACATGCAGATCATGTTTTGGGTATTTTATCCATTATTGCTACAAGGTCAGAGGGTGGCCTAGATCTTTTAGTTGTTGGATCAACAGCAGTTCATAAATGGCTTATAGAGGCCAATCTTGTCTATAGGAAACTGGGTTATTCTCTTCCACCTTTCACATTTATCCACTGTAAGGAGTTCATGGGACATCAGTAGGAAGGCAACATTTGTCAAAGAGTAGGATGTGACAATCCAGTTTCTAGAATGCTAGAAACTTTACAGTTACACAACATGCAATGTGTTTGGGTTGATCACTGCTTTGAGGCCTTTGGTCTTTTTTTGTCATCTATGAGTGGATGGTCTGTTGTTTACTCTGGGGATATAAGAACATGCAAAAAGCTTATAAAAGCAGGAATGGGATGCACATTGCTTATCCATGAAGCCACTTTTGAGGATAAATATGAAAGTCATGCAAGGGAAAAACGTCATAGTATTGTTTCAGAGGCAATAGAAGTGGGTCAGAAAATGGGCGCTCGGCATGTTATTCTCACACATTTCAGTAATAGGTCTCCAAAGGTAATGGGAATTGATGTATCAAAAAAAGAAAGTGTGTCGTTGGCCTATGATGGCATGGTAGCTTGTAGCTCTCATTTTCTTGCACTTCCTGGATTAACACAGTGCCTAGCTGGTTTATTTGCTGAAGATAATAGCAACATAGCACACCAGGGTTCAAACACAAGCTTAAACCAATCAAAACAATCTCTGGGAACTTCTATCAGAGGAACAGTTAAATCACAGGAAGTAGTTTGGGATCCATCAAAAAATGAAAGGTGGACCAATAAAACTTTAGGTCATGCTAGCAAGGCTATTCCTTCCATGCAAGCACAATATTCAAAACAGGGATGCCTTCCAAAGCATATTAGATGGAATGATCAGAAACTGAAGATGGTGTTTAAATGATACTAGAAAGGGCATTCCTTCCTTGAGATCACCATATGCAGAGCCTAATGTGCCTTTTGAAGAATATTAGATGAATCATTTAGTTTCTGAAGATTATTGGTGATGTATCCGTTCTTGAAGTGTGAATAAATGTGAAAAATGTCTCTGAGACCAAGTTTGGCTATTTCATAGGAAAAGACATCCTATCTCTTAGTTTCTGAGAATGGTGAGCATAAACAGAGTGACAATCAGCAAGACAGTGAGCATGCTGAAAGTCCTCATACAAAAAATGAAGGTAGTCTCCAAGATGACAGCCATGAAACTAATAAGGACAATAAACTTGAAGAAAGCAAGGCAGCCCAAAGGAAGACATTAAAAACATAGAGCATGAAGAGAGTTCTCAAAAGCTTGTGCTAGTTTCCTCTCCTAGAAAAGGGGCCATGACTTCTTTGCCAAAGCTAAAAATGCCAAAACAACAAGGAAGAAAACCAAACTAAAGAAACTCAAAGCTGCCCAATAGAGGCTCCCAACGCAAAAACATGGAAAAGACTAATCTAGGCTTAATATTTTGGTCCAATTTTTTTTGCAGGTTTATAAAAACCCTTAAGGGGTTTGCTCACCGAAATTGGGCATTTTTAGACATGATAATTTTTTTTGAGATTTTTAGGCCTAATTGCACATTTTTCAAGGCGCTGCCATTTTTTCTTGGATCATCTTCAGCTCATGAAAGTTATTTTTTTGGATGTATTAAATTTGAGGGCACCTACTCAAAAAATTTCTGATCAAAAGAAGGTGTTTTTTTCCCCCAAAGAGGCAAAACAAATTCAAATTTTACCTTTCTGCCTCAAATATCAGCAAGCGCGACCCTCTTTGGTTTTTTTTAACTCAATCCACTTTTTGACAGAATTATAGGGATCAGTTTGAAAAAAATCAATTATTTCTGGAAAGTAGACATCCAAGTCTTTCCAACGAGCCATCACAGGCCTCGTTTCGACATCAGGAAGTCCCTCAAAAGTCCTCTACAAGACAGGCAATTTTCTGCTGCTACGCTTCTGTAGCATTTTGGTAAAAAAGGCAGTTTTCTGAAGATGCTCATCCAAATGTGCGTTAAGCCTTTTTTAGCTCTTTTCAGTCATGCAAAGTCAATTTTATTTCCCTTTTTAGCATTTTATAGATATTTTTGAAGATATTTTGTGCCTTGGGCTTTGCAAAGCCTCAAGGACAAAATCAGATATTTGCAATAGGCCAATGGCCTTCTAGATGCTCTTGGATAGTTTCTTTCTCTTTGGCCTATATATTCCAAGAGATTTCATTGTAACAAGAGGCTGACCTTTATGTTATAGAGAAATACATGATGTTACAAGCTTTAAAGAAATACTTTGTCTCATGAAGTGGATGATTTCTTGTTTGTCTTGGATGGTGGAAGAGGACTGTTTGTAGGATTCCATGGCTTGGTGAATGGTATAGTATTCCTTATCTGTTATGTTTTCCTTAGTTTATCATACATGTTTTCATGCTTCTTTCTTGTTGCAGGTTAGTAAAGAATAGATTTGAGACATGCCCATGGAGGCACCTCAAGTTTCCTGATTCATTACAACTTCTATGTTTTTCTTCTTTCTTAGTTATGTCAAAGAATTCTTAACTGATCTTTGATACCCTAAGAACTTGTTATCAATTTAATTAATGGTTATTATTTATGCTATCTAGTATGATTCATGGTGTGCCCTGCTTACTCATAGCTATCCAAAACCCCATCACTGAAACCTTTCTCTGAATATTTGATTGTCCTAGTTAAACCAAAGAGGTCTTGTTTTGATCTTTCCCTTTGCCCATGCTCTGCAATCTTAGTTCAAAGTTCCCGATAGCTCAAAATATGATGTTTAGGATTTCCCTCTTGATATATTGAGTTTTTTGTTTGACTTATTTGTTTTCCCAAAATTCTGAAGGTGATTTCCCCAAAGTTAGAGGGTCTTATACTTCTATGTATCGCCTGAATGTTTATTTTATGCATCTATCAGTTTGAGTTTCATTTATAGTGATTAATGGTTAGCCCTACCACATGGATGTTTTCTGTAAAACTGTTTGTGCTTAAAACTTCTTTTTCTTTCACAAAATTAGTGTCCATCTCATTTCACTTCACCTAAAAGAATTCATTTATCTCGACAAAATTGGCCCTGCAATATATCTTGCCCACCCTTTGAGGTAGTCTAGACCTTATCAACCCCATAGCCCAGTTGATCTGACAATATTTTTATCTATTTATCCTTTAATCAGCTCCTCCCTCAAAAACCTAAAACAAACTAAAAACATACTTAACAACTAGCCTAAAAAAACATAGAAAGCAAACAAGTTTACATCCTTTGCATTATAAAGAGAGCCCTCTCTAAGTCCAGGAAGGCTAGGTCCTAGGGCTTCAAAATTGGTTTGATGTTACCCTATCATTTGGCTTGCCAATCTGCCAAATCACAGGACCCTAACAGGTAAATCACGTGGTCCTCCTTTTAAGATATTGAGGCACATGCCTATAATCCCAAGGATTCAAAGGCTCTTTCATTGCAAAGAATTAGTTATGTTGCAGGGATGGCATGCCTTACACAGAAGTGAGTTGGGAGTTATTCGAATCCCAAATGATTCAATAGCCATGAATCATATATAGGATACATGGTCCGGAAAATTCAAGGATGAAGTATGAAGTCTACGACTCAACATAGCCATGGATGGCGTCAACCCATATTCCCTCCAAAACACCAACTATTTTGTTTGGGCTGTAGTAGTGCTCAATAACAATATCCCCCCATGGTTTTCCGTGAAGAATGAACATTTTATGTTGGCTCTCATAGTTCCTAGTAGAAGACAAGTGAAGAATATGGATGTCTACTTACAACCACTGGTAGATGAATTGAAGGAATTATGGGATGGGATAAATGTATACGATGTATCAAGACCCATTGTAGAAGAGAGGAGTTTAATGTTGTATGGCATATGTGCTTACACGACACATGATTATCCAGGCTTAGGAGTTTGCTCTAGTAAATTACATTTTTATTGATTTGTTCATATACGTAACAATATTCTTTCGCATATTGGTTATTTAATTCGTTGTAATTTTTCTCATATTTATGATATTATTTAACATGACATGCATATAAATTATATACAATAATTTCGCAGGCCTTGTAACAAAAGGGTATTTTGGATGTAAATGCTGTGGACCTTCTCTGAAAGCTAGATGGTCCAACGACGTACGAAAGCCAGTGTATGACTACTCCAGGGTATTCCTCCCAGAAGAACACCCTTACATAAGAGCAACATCCACTTTCAATGGTAAACAAGATAGAACCCAAAGGCCTCCAATAATGACACTAGCTGAATGGCTTAGAGCATATGAGAGAGATAAGGATAAGGAGTTCATGAAAATGTTCAATTCAAATGGGGAGCCTATGTTCGATGGTCCAGAATTCTTCAACACCTATTTTGAGAAATTTCCCATTGGGATGAAAAGGAAATCTATATTTTATAACCTCTCATACTGGGAGCATCTTAAGATTACCCACTTATTAGATCCCATTCATATATTTAAAAATGTTTCATCTTCTTTATGGAGGCACATATCATTGAAACAAAGTGACACATTGGTTGTTGAGAAAGATATTATTACTTCAAAAACTTAAAAGAAACATTGGCCAAGATGATTAGAAAGAACAGGATCAGAGGCAGGCACTGGTCCCTCTAATTCATGGTATTTCAAAGAAGGTGATGTCCCATGGATTTAAAAAAAATATGATCTTGCTTTGGCAAACGAAGTTATAATTGGTGTGAGGGTTCCATCTTCACACGGGTCTTCACTACAGCACTGCTTCACCATGGATGACCATTTATCAGGGTTGAAATTGCATGACCATTTGAATATTCTAAGAGTACGTATAATTTCAAAAGCATGATTTTATTATTTGTTATATTAATAAATTTTATCCCATGCAGGGATCATAAAACATAACTAGTTTTGTATATTATTACATGTGTTTATAACTTTGCAATGTCATTATCCTTTATTCGTGCATGGCTGTGTGAAACATGAATTTCCCCAAGACCTAGGATGTGCCATATCTAAATTATCTACATTTTTACGTTGGATCACGTTAAAGGGGATTCATGTGGCTAGCATTCCATGGTGGCGTAAAGAGATAGTTGAGATTGTTTGTATGTTTGAGAAGGAACTGTCGATGATGGACTTGTAGGTTCATATTATAATCCACCTAGTATATGAGGTTGAATTATTTGGGGTGGTTTCTTGTCGTTTTATGTTCTTCTTAGAGAGGTACATGAAGAAATTGAAAGGTTTTGTTCGACAAAGGGAAAAACCAGGGGTCTATGGCAGAGGGGTACATATCGTATGAGTCTTTATATTATGTCAGTGAGTACATCAAGCAGATATACAACAGACTAGGTGCAGTGATTTGGGATGATGAAAGGAATGAAGACAAAAGATAAGGGGAGTTGCTCCAAACAAATGGAAAAAAGAACTTGATAAAGAGTAAGCGACTTATAATTTTTCAAATTTACACAAAGTAAATATTCATGTTGAACTTTGATATAATGTATATTTTGATCTCTATTTGTTATATAATTTCGGTTTGATATCATCAGTGAATGCTTATATTGAAGAAATCAATAAATTCGTTCATTACAATTTCAAAGCAACACAACCATGGGTCGCATTGTATGAACAAAAGAGGATGAAATGGGATAGTGACATGAAATAATTCAAATGGTTGAATGGTAGAAGTGTGCCTTATCCCAATTATTTAAAAGAAAATATTCCAAAAATATGCCCCAACAGTTGAGTTGGTGACCAAGTCAGAGAGAAATACGGTGCAACCAGTCATTACCTATATGCTGAAGAGGATGCGCTAAACGTAAGGATTGGGTGCACCAACTCGGTAATAATCTATTTAATTTATATGTACATTTGAAACTTGATAATGCACCTTTTAAATGTAATTACATCTATATTTCATATTTTAACTGTTGGGTTATTATAAGACACATGACACTATGATTTTTTAACTTTTTTATAGGTGCATTTGTTCCTATCTATGTGGGCATATGGACACCATTTTTGCATAGAAAATGCCGATGATGGAAAAATGACACAAGACTATGGAGTGGAACTTGAATTCGATCAATCTAGTCGATCTAGCCATAGTGATCAAAACCTAGTATGAGGGACATTAGGTTACATTGGAGAGATACAAGAGATCATTGAAGTGGATTTCTCTTCTTTCCAATGCATTATTTTTAGGTGCAAGTGGTGGGACACCTTTGATCATAATATTGTAAAGGAAGATCACGATAGTAGGCTGATATGTATCAACTCTAGAAAGATGTGAGATGAAGCTAAGGAGCCCTATGTTTTCCCCATACACTGCAACCAGGTCTTCTTCAAACCCAGATGTGTTGGATAGGGATTGGTGGTTTGTATTGAGACATGACCCTAGATCAAAACATATTTCTGAGAAAAATAGTGCTATCATGCCAAGCGAGCCGGAAGATAATGAGGGTGATCATGAGAACCGAGAGTGATATGGTACATGTGTTATTTCATCATTTATACTTTTGAACATGGGTTTTTATAAAGAAGAGGACTTAATTACCTTATAACTTATAAGACTCTGTTTTTTGAAACATTATAATATGTATTTTCAATTAATTGGTAATTTGCATTGTGTTAATGTTAAAATCAATATTTCACTTGATAATTTGCTATTATGTTGATCCAAAAAACAATGGCGTACTGTATAAAGTTCTTTATTTTTGTATGTAAGATCATGATAAAATAATGATA
This sequence comes from Pinus albicaulis, assembly GCA_034641835.2. Classification (NCBI taxonomy): domain Eukaryota; kingdom Viridiplantae; phylum Streptophyta; class Pinopsida; order Pinales; family Pinaceae; genus Pinus; species Pinus albicaulis. The sequence continues at coordinate 976,522,486 of CM076571.1, read as the reverse complement.
ATTCTGAAGTACATTAATTTATATTCATTATTTTCTAAACTTTATTATGTTACAAAAAATCATATTATTCTAGATTTATTATTTTACAATTATTTACAATTTTACAAATTTACAAATTTTAATAAAATCATTTAACATTAATACAATTAAAATTTTACAAATATTTTACATACAATTACAATTACAATTACAATTAGAATTACAATTTTATAATTTCACATACAATTACAATCATTTCACGTTAATATAATTAAAATTTTACAAATATTTTACATACAATTAGAATTACAAATACAATTACAATTTTACAATTTCACATACAATTACAATTTTAGAATTTTACATACAATTTTAGAATTTTACATAAAATTTACAATTACAATTACAATCATTTCACATTAATACAATTAAAATTTAACAAATATTTTACATACAATTACAATTTCACATAAAATTACAATTAAAATATTTACAATTATAATTTTAGTATTTTACATAAAATTACAATTACAATTAAAATTTTAAAATTACAATCATTTCACATTAATACAATTAAAATTTTACAAATATTTTACATACAATTACAATTACAATTAAAATTTTACAATTTCACATACAATTAAAATTAAAATTAAAATCACAATTACAATTATAATTTTAGAATTTTACAACAATTAGAATTAGAATTAAAAATTTACAATTTTACATATATATAATTACAATTAAAGTTACAATTACAATTAAAATTTTACAAATATTTTACATACAATTAAAATTAAAATTACAAATACAAATACAATTACAATTTTACAATTTTACATAAATTAAAATTAAAATTTCAATTACAATCATGGCACAATATTTAACAAATATCATGATTTAATATTAAAAATAAACATCACGTTCATGATAACCATCGTACAAACATCATATTCGACTAAAAAACACATTCAAATTCGCTAACACCATCTAATCATCGTGATCATGATCATATAACAAAACACAAGCATTCTATAACATAATCACAACACAAACATCAAATATACATTTCATGTCAAACAACTGCAATCACATACACATCTATCTGAAATCTGCACTTTAAATGAATATATCTAACATGACCTAACAATATACACATCATGATGATCACCAACATGTAAATTAAGTACAACTGCAACATGAACATAAAATACATGGACCATATATATATATATATATATATATATATATATATAACTGTATAATGTCAAAAATATAGAACTCTAATGTAAATGTCAAATATCAATCAGTGGTACATGATCAATAGTAGTACTAATCGAGGCTTGCTCAGTCAATGGTGCAGCCTTGACAAACTTAGATAGATGTCGATCATCACATGCGTGTTGATCTGGTGGTGCCTCATGCTGATTAGGATCAACTGCTGACTACTCATGATGACTCGACATGGATGGTCCAACCTGCTCATGATCATGAGTATTGCTAGATGTTGTAGGCTATTGATCATGATGACTCGACATGGATGGTCTAGCTTGCTCATGATCATGAATGCTAGATGCTGCAGGCTGAGAAGGCTGATTTGACATGGATGGTCCAGCTTGATCATGATCATGACTATTGGTCGATGCTGCAGGCTTCTCATCTGTGTCGTGGTGAACAATGATCACTCCCCTGATCGTGATCATCAGATGATGTGTCGTTGCTCGATTATCGACGTACTGTGTCTCGACCATGCCAACGTCAAAGGGCCCTCCTCAACCACATCCCTAATATGGTAGCTCCTACGACATGTCGCATTAGGGTCAACTTGTCACATGGCATGCTTCTCCACATCTCTACTAGCCTAGCATTGGCCTGTATCTCTCTCATAGTGGTGTGCCTGACTCCCCCCTCCACAAGAAGTCCACAGAGTACGTCGCCCAACTCCATCCTAAATTTAGTGTCAGGCCTACGACTCACACCAGTCGGTAGCTGTGCAACATGAGGACTAGGTCTGTATGCACCAGCCTGATCCTCGACATCTGCCATCTCTTGATCGTCATCAGGATCTACACCTAGATAATTTGGTGGCGGTGGCATCTCATTGCCATCAAATGACCCAATGTCTGCAAAATATATGTAAGTACACAACAATAATTAGACAATTTCATTAAACATTTTAATAAAAACAAGTTAAAGAACATGTTAGAATAAATTTAAATAAAATAGCTATATTACCTTTATCACTCGGCGGCTCATCATCTGTGAAGAGGATGTTGGCACACCCTTGCCAATCTAAACCAACATACGGACAAGGGACCAGAACGAATGGATGGCCGTCAACACTGGCTAGCAAGTCCAGTGCATCATGTGATATCCTCACGGAAAACTCTGACTCAACCCTCTTGGGCATCATCTATCCCCACATCTGCATCCGTACATGCAGCATCGGGCTACGAGGTTGCCAAACCAAAATAGGCATCATCTCTGGAAACCTCTCAAAAAATAAACAAAATAGCTCTGAAGTAAAAGGGAATTTCACCCTCCCTTGTGCCTGAGAATGACATCTATCTAAAGCTGTACAAAACTGCCACAAAAAATGGCAAACCACCTCACAAGTCATGGTGCCTGTAATAAAGAATCAACAAAAAATAGAAGCGGGCAACTAATGCATTTTTTCTCGTCGTTTGTATGGTGTGAAATGGTTGAAATCAATAGTGAGAGGCACCTCACCTCCTCTCCACCAAATGAATTAATACGTAATTGACCACCATAGACCTAAAAATCTATAGGAGATAGTATATTCGCTCTAATGTATCTCTAGGAGTACACCAATTGACTCCCTACTGCATAGCCAATGGGGACCTCTGGGAACAAGGGAAAATCCACCCTTATCCTCGATAGTCCAGTAATGAAATAGATGTCCTCGTCAGTGGGTGTGTATCACTGGTTAGGACCAACCTAGAAAGCCTGTCGGTGGGCATTCCACCTATGGATAAGCTGTCGCAAAAACACACCGCGGCGTTTTAGGGATGTGGCCTCCTCATATAACTTGAGGAGGCCTATCTCGCATAGGAGTGCCTGGGTGGCTACTATAATAGGGAGAGGGTTCATATCTCTCTCCCTCTCTCGTGCCTCCCACATACGAACCACGTTATACTGGTCCGCCTGTTGTTGTTGTTGTTCGCTCTCTTCTCTCCTTTGATGTTGTTGAATGACTGACATATTAAATACAATTTTTTTATTAAATGAGACATGTATATATATATATTTGAAAAAAAAATCAGTCGATGTGTCCCAAAAAATAGGCATGCATCGATAATGGTGCGTTTGTTTTTTTTTTTCTGCACCAAAGGCGGTGCACCTGGAAAGTTTCAGCGCACTGAAAATCATGACCTGTCCTATCTTAACTGGTGTGTTGAATAAACACACCGCCAAACATCAGCTAGTGGTCAACGGTGCGGTCGTTTAACCAATCGCACTATTGACTATGAACAAATTTGGGAGGGCAATGAGCTAACGAAACTACTCGCCCTGGGGTGGATAGTTTTGTCAGTGTACAACCCTCCTGGAATTGTTACACAGTCAACGGTGTGGTGGTATAACTGACTGCACCATTAACCATGTACCAGTATCGGGAGGACGGTGTGCTGACCAAAATATACGCCCTAGGGCGTATAGTTTAGGAAGCACACTGCCCTCCTGACATCACTACATAGTCAATGGTGTGGTCATTTACATGACCACACCATTAACTATGTCCAGTTTTGGAGGGCGATGTGCTGACAAAAACACCTGCCCCAGGGTGCATATTTCCTTCAATGCACTGCATTCCCGCAATTCGACATGGTCAACGGTGCTGCCGGGTAACAGACCGCACCTCAATTTTTTTAATTTAAAAAAATCACTGTGCGTCATTCCGGTACCACCCTGGAACTAGTCCAAATACCGTTAGTACCGGTCATGGTGCGACTTGTAAATTTATAGGCAACACCGCGAACCAGTGCGAGCCAAACAACTCGAGCGAACCGTGCGGGAATTTTTTTTTTTTAAATAAGGTGAATTTTAAGTTGTTTTAGAAAACTAATGCACTAAAAGGTTTAATTATGGAAAAACAAGTAAAATACTTGTACATTTAGCCGTCGAGGAGACATATTGGCTATAGAATTTGCAAAACTAAATTTTCCCACCGTTTTGCAAAATTTGAAATGGAGATAGTGGGAAATGGATAGCAGTAGTGCGTGCAATGGGAGCACCGATGGTAGGGTGCCTCACACAGGGTAAATTTGCACTGGTGCTTGAGAGCTTTGGAGCACTAAAAAGTGAAAAATACAGAGTTTTGGCTGTAATTTTTTTTTTATTTAACCTCGTTTCGGTGCACAGATTTTCGAGGCGCACCGGGCAGTTTCTTCCAACTGCATCAGGATGTTTCAGTGTTCACGTGGGGTTTTAGGAAGAACTGATGCTGAATCTGTGTAGAGCACCGGTGCGCTACAATAACGAGATGCACCGCGTAGGTTTGTATAGAGTGCATGGTGTCCCGGTGTGCCAATTTTTAGTACACATCGGTGCTTTCTCTAATGGAATGCACATGTACGGTTTAGGATGAGAAACACACTGGAAAAAAAAACATCCGCAAAAAACTCCACCCGCCAACCTCCTCTAGTAACCTCCGCTAAAAATGGATGTCTGGGCTATTTTTATAAGGGGTTCCTCAAAAACATCCGCTAGAGGGTCTTTTCCTTGTAGTGAAGAAACCTTTGGAACCAATGTACTCTTTGTCAAATTGCTTTTGAATTTTCTCTTTGACCTCTGTACTCTCTAACACTAGCATCTTGTTCACGCCAATGTTCAACAATGATGCATGCTGCTACAAATTTACTTCATCTTGTTTGCCTCTTTTAGGAGGAAGCATGTTAGACTCCTAAAACAACTTATCACATTCATTAGCAACATCTATGAAATCATATTTTACATTTGATTCATATTTTTGAGAGGCCACATTCACAAAATATTTATGCTTGAACATTAAAAATGCAAAATTCTGACTAGCATTAACAATTCTCTTCATTTGTCCAGCATTCATAAGAGATAAACTCATCTTCCTACTATGCACTCTAACAATGTACTCAATCCCGTTCTTGAACAAGTGATTCTTGTTCTCATGGTGATAAAATATTCTCTCCTATCATAAAGATATGGGCTTCCCAAAACTATATATGAAATAATATGATGGTGAAGATGGTGATAAGGATGGAGGTGAAGATAATGGTGGTTTCAAACGTGGTTTTCCACCATTACCTTTTGGAGCCTTCTCCCCATCTCCTTCATCTCCTCTTGAAGACTTATCTCCCTTTTGAAGATTGGAGCTCGCACCTTGCAACCTTGTGTTTCTCTCTTCATAGAGAACTTTCACAATTTGTTTCAAGTCAAAGAATGATTCTTTGAAAAAAATTTCATCCTATGACATATTGCGAGGCTCTCCTTCATGTCCCATCATTGTTGAAGCTTCAAGTGAAACTTGAGGTGAAATTTGTGGTGGAGATTGTGGAAATTGTGCTCTCCTTGTCCTTGACCTAACTTGAGGAATTGCAACCATAATATTTCCTTCTCCTATATTGAGCTTCAAACTTGGAAGTATAAGAAACTAGTACAAACAAATTAAACCCTAAAAACAAAAAAGAACCAAAGCTCTAATACATATTGGTCTGTATATGAAATCTTGAGAATTTATGTCAAATTTTGCAAGTGAAGAGATTAGGGTTTTTTAACCACTTAAGTCAATTTCATTAACACATTAACACATTAACATGCTTTTAAACTCAATTTTTTTCAAAAAATAAGAATACAACAATACCATAAGAGTATACAAAAAATAGCAAACGATGAAGTATTTCTCCCCTGATGGGCTACATCTCTTGGTCCAGCTTCCAATGGTTCGACCTCTCTCATTATGCTCCAAAAGGTGCGTTTACATAAAGGTATCATGCTCAAAATGCTAAAACCATGTCTCCAATGGCTTCAGAATAGTCAAAAACCCCTATTTGGGTTCTCTTTGCTCCAAAAAAGGTCAAAATATGAATGAGTTATGCTCCAATGAAGTTTTTTTCTAACTATCCTACAATTTGCACTTTCCTACAAATTGTTCTACAAATTCCAAAATTTTCGGCCACATGGAGTGATAATTTCTTCCCGCGTAGACGATACTCTTGCTACACCAAGTGAAAATTTTTGCCTCCTTAATTTGTCTATGTCGGACATGAAATCATTAAAGGAGCGACGCTTGGCGCGTTCTCAGTCGTTGATCTCGGTTTGTTTTAACAACTATGGCATTGTTTGGGAAAATTATAACTTTATAATTTGACACACATTAATTATCAACCGGGGGTATTCGTAATCTTGCAAGGTGAAATAAAAAATATATATAGGTTGACACTTTAGTGCATGAAAGCCACACACAATTCCAAATCTCTCTTCTCTCTCAGTACTTAGCAGGAAAGGCTATGGGGTGGATCATTCATCCCTCTACAACACTTAAGATTGCTAATGCATATCAAGAAAAGATATAAGTTCAATAAAAAACAAGTAAAACAACTCATTCCCAATCATTCGTAATGTATATTGAAATATGAAATGCATAACTCAAACGCATTTATGGAACAAACTCTACCATTGATCATTAAACATGTGCTTCCATAACTAGTAAAGAGAAATGGGAACTATGTAAATAGTTTATGTTAATACATAAAAGAAAACTTGAATGAATACAAATACACAACTACTTGGAGTTGTGAGTAAACGGGGCCCTCTCTTACTCACAACCCCTTAACTACTAAAGGAGCTTACAAAGAAATATCAGCAGAACATCAAAATTTATATTAGTTTGGAAAATGATTACAACATTACAGAAGTATGATACATCCAACCTCCCCTTACAAATAAAATGTAATTATCTTTATACAAGTGCGTGGGTAGAGACTTTGCCCAAATTAAGAAAAGACTAAAATATTACAATTGTTTCCTAAAATAAATTGGAAATTATAGTAAATCGACATCCTCGATTTGATCCATGACTAAAAGCATGGATCATACTAACTTTGTTTGATCGCTGGAGTTGTTTTCCTAATTCAGCCATAGATGAAAGGAATAAAAATCTGGGAATTTTTGAAGGCTATTCTAGAGTAGCCAATAGGATAGCATCCATTTCGATTGATTTTCTAGCAAAACCCATGTTCATGTTCGACTTTTATGGTTGACCGGAATATATTTAATTGCCGCGGTCTCTGTAGGAAATAACTGCAGCTACAGGAAATCGGTGCTTCTGCAAGAAATCATTGCTTCTACAAGAAATTTTCTGATCTTCTATGAGAAATCGTAGAACTGCCCCAAAAGATAGTTGTTTTGAATGAAATTCAATTATTACCCTCAAAGTTGTAGATAATTTAATTAGGTAGCATTTAACCTCAAAATACTTAAGAATAAAACGAAATGATACATTTAGATTTATTTTCATACCTTAGAGCCCACAACACCCTTCTAGTCAAAACGAGGTATTAAATGGAAAAAAGAGGGTACTTGGAGATCAAAAAGAGTTCCGAAGGGGAAAGAAAAGCCTTAGAAGTGTTGTAAAAAATGGCTAAAATCTAGGCTCAACATATCCCCCACACCTAGCATCTTTCATGTCCCTATGCAAGCAAAATTGTTTTCGCTTCAGAAAGAAAATATAGTTTTTAGCTTGTGTTGTGGCCACTGCAGCCAGATGATCCAATTGTGCTCTGCTACACTCAGCCTTTTGATCCTTGTTCTTGTATTCCTCGTTTTGTTTCTACAAATGGTCTATTTGGACCTAGTTATTTTTCATTATTCTACACGCCTTATGATGCTTTATCTTCCATTCATCCAATTCCTTCTAAAGGTGCAGGTTGTTTTCTTTCATACTTTCATTCTCCCTCTGAAGAACTCTTTCGGACATGGTAAGCTCAATTATAGTCTCCTTCGGCTCCTTATGATACTATTGTTAAGGTCCAACCCTAACCCCTTTATTTATGTAATAATCCCATAAGGGCATATTACAAGTCATATTTAGTTGGTTGAGTCAATAAATATTGTAAGCGGTTATCCGCATTAATAATAATTGTAAGTGGTCGACCAACATTCTAGAAAAGGGACCACAATTAGTTATAAATGGGGCTTAATTAATAAATAAGGTGGTTGACCCACGATTATGTCAGGGACCACTAGTAGTTAGCATTTTGAATTTCATTAGGCTATAAATAGCATTATATAGAAGGAAGAAGTGTTTTGTCGTATTGTAATTGATCTTTCCTTTTTTGGAGGTTTCCCCCTCGAAGAGGAAAGTGAAAATTGTATCGTGTTTTTGCATAATGAAATATCTTTGGCGCTTGTCTATTTTTGGTGATATCTATTGGTATCAACTATCTTGTTTCATATTTCTTGTGTTATGGCTCATCTAAGAGGTCAAGTGCATAACAAGTGGTATCAGAGCTCTTTCCAGGGCCAGCGAGACCTCCAGTTTTTGCAGAATTGTTTTAGTCTAAAGACATGTTCCAATGTCTTTAAACCACGAGATCTGTCATTGAGCACATAAACCTATGGATTTGGGGAAACATGCACGAAGGAAATACAAGATGTGGTCACATTTGTTGGACTCCCTTGTAACCCTTATGGGTATCTCTTCAAGTAGTAGCATATTAGATAGAACCATGCACAGACTGCACTTCCACGTACCCTCGGGTATATAGGAATCCCCCCAGAAAACCCTGAAACCCAGCCACAGTTCATCCATCAGCCATCTTGCTGCTAAAGTACACTAAGAATAGCACTCAGGGATATTACTCATACATACAATAAAGTAGTCGGGTAGTACGACTAAGGGTACGGTAAATCATCCTTAGTTGGTGCCTTGAAATATTGGGTTGAGTACAATTGTTGGACCCATGCGTATATTGAGATATGTAGCACCTGACAATCCTTGTGACCATAGTTTCCCCATATATCTAAAGCTCACTCCTATTCTCTATCCTGCTCACATCTACCAGTTTTGATCCAGTGACGTCGTCCATCTAACTTTTGTGATATTTGCAGCACAGATTGGACTCAAAGTATAGTAAGGGTTTTGGCCGCCATATCTTAGATCTAATTATTTACACACATATGACAATACCCAAACATAATAGGACATTTGGAAGTATCAAGAATTCGATTATTTGGCCACTGTAGTATTGATTAGCTGGGAATAAAAATTCGTTCGGAGTAAAATAATAATAATAATAATAATAATAAGACCTAGCCCATAAGAAGTAGGATGATGATTTGGTCACAGTGGTACTATTCATTTATCAGCCCACATTTTTTCAGGTTGTCCCAAATCTGGGCTAGTGCATGTACGAAACTTGCTCACAAGTAATGGTTGCAGAGAAGGTGAACAAAAGAATCGACATCCTCGAGACCAAAATTGCTACACTATTTCGCCAAATACAGGATTTTTTTTTCTATTGGAATCATGTAGAAAGGAAGACACGCGTGGGGAAGCATACGAAGAAGGAGAATCTAGCTATCATCTTCACTTCCATGGAGGGTCCCACTTTTTGGGTCAATGAGTGCCCAAGCTAGGCATGTACAAATTTGATGGCTCAAACTCGATAGTATGGTTGGCTCAAATGGCATAGTGCTTCCTCCTTAATAATATCCATGACGATGACACTAAAATAAGAGTGGAGCACTTTACTTGGACCAAGAAATATGGCAATGGTGTCACTGGCATCAGAAATTTTACACATTGTTGATATCTTGGAATGTATTTTCAAAAGCCCTTTATGAATATTTTGATCGGGATTCTTATTTCTTGGGACGACTCACTAAGCTTTGACAAATTAGTACAATCAAGGACTACATGGCTTCTTTTGAAAATTTTTCCATCAGAACTAAAGGCTTATAATATGCCTTTTATTTGGAATGTTTTATCAGTGGCCTAAAGGAAGAAATCCCAGCCCATGTCCAGATGCACCACCCCTCTACTTGGTTGGATGCATGTCAAAAATACTTAGAGGTGGAAGTTTCCTTACATGCTCAGTCCAATCGCCCGAATTTTGTCGCAAAGGCATGTCCCACCCAGGCCATGGGCCCCACCCAAACACTGAAGGTTCAGAAGGTGTCTACGACATAAATGGTTGAACGACGGAAATAATGACTTTGCTACAACTGTGATGATAAATGCAAGGAACCAAAATTATTCCAAATTGATGCCACTAAAAATTGTATAGCAGAGAAAGCCCCCAACCCTGACATGGATGAGGAAGAAGTGGGTGACACTCAAGTAGAACTAGACCGGGATCTAGCAGCTTCGCACTTGGCTGTAATTTCTTCACCCAAAAATCTTAAAATTCATGGCTTCATTAAACATAGGCCAGTAGTGGTCTTGATTGATAGCGTAACTACTAATAAATTTTTCCATAAGCATGTAGCGTAAGAAACCCATTGTTGTATAAGGGTCGACTCTAATTTCCAAGTATTTTTTACTAATGGGAGGACCATGAAATGTGAGGGCCGCTATGAAAAAATTAAGCTTCGAATGGGGGATTATCACCTTAAAGCTCACATGTTTTCCATTGAAATGGGTGTTTACAACATTGTCCTAGGTTCAGAATGGCTTCGCACACTCGGCCCTATCAAAATGGATTTCCAAGAGTTATATATGAGCTTTAAGTAGGAAGGCCACACTCATACACTTAGGGGACTCCAGGCGGGTTCTCCTACTATCATCAACTCGCATATAATGGAGAAGCTTTTAAAGAACGGTCATCATGGGGTAGTAGCTCAATTTAATTCCATCCAAGCCATTAAATCCACCCCTCCCCAAATTCATCCAGATATGCAAAAGGTCTTAGATCACCATCTGCGGGTATTTGATAAACCACAAGAACTTCCCCCTTCTCGGGGTGAGCATGATCATACAATCCCTCTGATCCCAGGAGCTCAATAGCCAAATGTTTTTCCATATCGTTATCCTTTTTCCCAAAATAATGATATTGAAAAAATCATCAAGGAGCTTCTAGAAGCAGGGCTTATTCATCCCATCACGAGCCCTTATTCATATCTTGTAGTCATGGTTTCAAAGAAGGACAGAGAATTGTGCATGTGTCCTAACTTTAGGGCCTTTAACAAGCTCACTATCAAGGGAAAAATCCCTATTCCCATGGTGGATGATTTCCTTGATGAATTCCATGGTGCTAAATTATTCACCAAGCTTGACCTCCACTCTGGCTATCATAAAATATGCATGAAGGAAGTTGACATACCCAAAACAACTTTCCAAACTCATGAAGGCCACTATGAATTCTTGGTAGTGCCATTTGGTCTTTGTAATGCTCCCTCCACTTTTCAGAGCCTCATGAACCACCTTCTGAAACCTTATCTCAGAAAATTTGTCATGGTATTTTTCGATGATATTCTTATCTACAGTCTCGCCTGGGATACACACCTTTAGCATGTTGACCAAATACTACAATTGCTCCAAAACCATAAATTGTTTGTCAATTTTTCTAAGTAATCCTTCATAATGGAAGAATTCGAGTATTTGGCACACATTGTGGGACGCGATGGAGTAAGGGTTGATCCGAAGAAGATTCAGGCAATGTAGGATTGGCCCCAACCCAAAACCTTGAAGAATTTGAGGGGATTCTTGGGTCTCACAGGTTACTATCACAGATTTTTCAGCAACTATGGACGTATTTCACGTACCCTAACTAATATTCTAAATAAAAATTCATTCTTATGGACTGACACTGCGCAACAAGCTTTCATGGCTCTCAAACAAGCCATGTGCTCCACTCTATTTTTGGCTCTACCTGACTTCACCAGATGTTGTGTGATTTAATGTGATGCTTTTGGTACGACCATTGGTGCAGTGTTAATGCAAGAAAGTAGATCATTGGCCCTCACTAGTCAAAAACTCAGTGGAAAACATCTAGGTCAATCCACATATGTGAAATAAATGATGGCCATCATACATGCAGTCGACACTTAGTGCCCATACTTATAGAGGAGACAATTCCAAATCTGTACTGACCATCATAGTCTGAAATATTTTCTAGAGCAACGTCTATCCTCACCACAACAAAATAAATGGCTGGAAAAAAGGTTGAGATATTATCATGAAATAATTTACAAAAAGGGACGTGACAGTGTAGTATTTGATGCCTTATCGCGACAATTTGAGGATGAGGGCACTCTTTTATCACTCTCTCTACCCCGATTAGATTGGATTAAAGATGGTCACTGGGAATGGTTCACTCGTCCCTCCCTATCCCAGCTCATCAATAACTTGAGAGACGATCCTAATGCCTCAACTGACTACTCTTGGCAGGATGGGGTTCTTCATTATAAGGATCCAATAGTGCTCTCCCCAATCTCAAATCTGAAACCCCGCATATTGGTTAAATTTCACTCCTCTCCAATGGCTGGACATTCAATATTTCAGAAGACTTATGTGCATGACCTCCTCTCCTTCTTTTGGACTGGCATGAAAACTTACATTCTTACTTTTGTCTCTGAATGTGATGTATGCCAGCGCAACAAATGGGAAACAATCAAGCAACTGGGAACCTTACAACCTTTACCCCGCCCTGCTTCAGTATGGACAACCATATCCATGGATTTCATTACTGGCCTCCCAAATTCCATAAACAAATACATTATCATGGTGGTTGTTGATAGGCTTTCCAAATATGCCCATTTTTGTGCTCTACCCCACCCATTTACCCCAACATTAGTGCTGCAAATTTTCATGGACCAAATATTCAAACTACATGGAATGTCGACTTTTATTATGTCAGACCATGACCCAACCTTCACCAGAAAATTTTGGCAAGAAATTTTAAAGCTCTAGGGATTTCAACTCCAACTTAGTACAACTTATCATCCTCAAACCGATGGTCAGATAGAGGTAGTCAACAAATTCTTGGAGACCTATCTACGTTGTTTCACTTCTGAGAAGCAACATCAATGGGTCCAATGGCTACCTCTAGCTGAATGGTGGTATAACACTAACTATAATGAAGCCACCAAGATGACACCTTATGAGGCTGTATGTGGACAACTTCCACTGTCACCAGTGTCTTACCTCCCCGGTTGTTCCAAAGTGCAGGGAGTTGATCAACTCTTACAGAACCATGTCGCCATGATCGCTCATCTCAAAGATAATATACATCAAGCATAGAAGGTTAAAGCCTGTAAATGGTTATCCTCATTAATAATAATTGTAAGTGGTTGACCCACATTCTAGAAAAGGGACCACAATTATTTATAAATGGGCCTTAGTTAATAAATAAGTTGGTTAACCCATGATTATGTCAGGGACCACTAGTAGTTAGGGTTTAAGATGTCATTAGGCTATAAATATCATTAGATAGACGGAAGAAGTGTTGTGTCATATTATAATTGAGCTCTTCTCTGTTGGAGGTTGTCCCCTCGAAGAGGCAAGTGAACATTGTATCTTTTTTCTGCATAATGAAATATCTCTGTTGCTTGTCTATTTTCTGGTAAAATCAGTGTGTCTCAGCTGTTTTGTTTCATATTTCTTGTGTTCTGGCTCGTCTAATAGGTCAAGTGCATAACAACTGCCTTTTCTTGGAATTTCCTCCATCTCCTTGTTGTCCTTGACAAGAATGAGGAAGGCTTTGTTCCTCTCATTCTTGATAGTCTTCCACCGATTTATCCACGCTTTCCTGAAACTGTTGGGTTTGAAAGGATGTGGCCTCCTCATTATCAATGAACTTAGCTATTTCAATCTATATTTTGTTCCCTTTAGATTCTCCCAAGGGTTTCTTAACCTTTCATCTAGTCTTTGTCTATTGTACACGCTCCTCTTCACTTTCCTTCGTAACCAGCTTAGCATCCTGGCTTCTAGTGAAACGCCTGACAAGAGGAGTGGCACCCAACAATGGATTTGCATTCTTTCCCATAGTATCCCTGATCACCATGATGTCCTCTTCTATCTTACCTTCTTCTTTTGGCTGGTCACGAGTCTGAGGTTTCTTCTTTGGTCTCTCTTTCGACTCTGCCTCCTTAGTCTCTGGTAAATTGGACATTTCCTAATCATCCACGAAATAATTTTCAATTAAAAATTCTTCCTCAGTCTTGTTCTTCCTCCTTAAAACCTCTATCATAATAATTTTGACAAAGCCATGGTATTATAGGTTTTTCTCTATGCTTTTTTCCCTCTCCTGAGCGGAAGTGGCCATTTTCAACAAAGACATCCTCAAATAATATGGTATGTTCAGGGGTTTATCCCGAAAATGACTAAGGAGCTGAATATGAAAAATAAGAGCCAATCCAATTCGAACCTCACCAGTAATATATTTATATAGGAGAAAAAGAAGACATTGATATTTAATTTGAATATATTCTTGAGGAATCCCTTTTCCCCAGTCTATATTTTCATGCTCCTTCCTCAGGAAAGGTGCATAGATTTCCTTGTTAAATCGTTATTTTTTTAACCAACGGTCTCCTTCCCGCAGAATCTCACAAGCTTGAGCCACCAACTCTTTAGTAAATTTAAACTTTATGTTGCCCACTTGTGCCCGATATCCATTCAAATTCAGGGAAAAGGACTTGTTCACCTCAGAATTATGCCCATCGAACTTTAGAATCAACCACAACCACCCCGCCTTCTTGAATCTCTTCTTTCTCTGTGGATCCACGTCCAACAATGCCGGACCCTATGGTTCAAACCAGATGAGCGACTGCATGTTTGAGAGACACAAAGAGTAGGGGAGAGTTAATTTTGATTCATCATTTCAACGTCCTTCAAGGCTATGCAAGATACTTCAAAATCGATAGAAGTGAAAATGGCTTAATTAAGAAAGGAATGATTTAACAAGGCAAGCTTGTATGACGTATAACATGATCATAATTACAATCATGATCCACTCAGCAGAGTTTGTTTTGGAGAAATGACCACAGTACATATCAAGGTAATTATCGGGAATGGGAACTCATATCATGACACAAAATGACTCATAACCGCCTTATTAAGTAAGGATGACTATGACTCGTAATGATGAAAATTTAAAAAACTTGTACCATTACTCTTTACCTCAAGTACTCGACGTCAAGAATACCTTCTCAACATACCTTTCAATGGTCAGGCACTTGGAGATGATGGCTGCACTTGCTTTAAAATGATAAGCCACTCTGAAAACCCATATCACATGCAGGATCATAAAAGTACATGGCCTTGATTAATTATGAAGATTCCGAACATCAATTTAGTACTTTCTAGATTTTCATAAGATGATGCTTTACTGAATTATTTCTATAGGAAACAAATAATTTTGTTGCAAGAATTTATTCTACAGAAAACTGTGTCCCCCTGTACATTTCACTACCACATGAATATAGGTGTTGAGGTTGAATGTGTAGTGATCTCGTTGGATTACCAACCATTGAGGTCAATTGTTAACCAACACAAGGTCCATCACCAATAATGAGAGTGATGACCAAGGTACATCCAATGCATCCAAACAGGGGTGAATAGATGATTTTTTTTTGAACCCTCTAAAGGATCCAGTAGTCAAGGAGCCTTGATAAATATCCATTTTTGCTAACGATATAGCCTGTCATTGATGTATACAAGCCTAAAGGCATCACATATCTCTGATATTGGACCCAGATAATGTGTCAAGGTCGATGGGACAATATTGTTGGAAGGAGGGCCTTCAGAGATCCCACATCAGTCCAACGCGAGAAAATCAAAGATTTATTGAGCTAAAAACAAAATTTATTTTGGGACCCCGAAGGATATACTTTATTTTGATTTTAATGAGCCCAAGGCAGTTCATGCTCACCAGATTTCAATTTTAGAGAGTCTAAAATACTGAAAAAAGGAAACTCCAATTGAGTTCATTTTCCGTAATTAGCTACTGGAGCTAGAAAAGGGATAAACCTATATCCAATAGACACTCTTCTCATGTTTTACTAAACATGATAAGGAACAGAGTAAGCTCAATTTATTATGGAAGAAAATCAAGAGGAGGTGTTGAAAGGAATAACCCCCTTTCCCATGATTTCCAAATCTTTCTTCTTCACAATCACTTCCAAAAATTCCTCTTTAGACTGGGGCCTATGATACAAATTGAGTCTATGCTCATTTACCAAGAAGGTGAAATTTTCATCATATATTGTTTTGACTCGAATAGATCCCTTATCAAAATACTTTCTCAATTTCATAGGGACCAAGCCAACATGTGTTAAATTTCCCTTTAAAACTCTTAAATTTTGAATCGAATAGAAATGCCCAATCTCCTTCTTTAAACTGCTTCTTCTTAATGTATATGTCGTTCCATTTATCTCTTTGTTGCTGGATTAGATCAGTATATCAAAAATCATCCTACCTAATCTCGTCTAGTTCATTAAGCTGCATGATCCTCTATTATTGTGCCTCGGTGATATTTATGCCCAAATTTGCTACCATTTTAAATGTTTTGATCCGAAATTCAATTGGAAATAAAAAAAAATTTCCATACACCAACTCATATCGAGAGAAGCTGATAGTATTTCTCCATGTGATTCTATAGGGCCATAAGGCCTCAAGAAGTCGATCAAACCAATCGTTTTTATGTAATTGCATTGTCTTATTTAGGATTGTCTCCAACACCTTATTTGTTGATTTCACCTACCCATTGGCCCGTAAATTATAGGTGGTGGACTTCAGATGAGTGATATGATATTTTTGCAGAATTCTCTCCACAAGATTTGATACAAAATGAGTGCCCTGGTCAGTAACAATTTCCCTTGGTACCCCAAATCTTACAAAAATATCAGAAAAAAAAAAAGAGAGAAAGAAAATCTACCACTACTTTCTTCGTGGATCTGGGCATTACTCTCACTTCTACCCGCATCGTAACATAATCAATACAATCTAAAATATACTTCTTACCTTTGGACATGGGATTAATCGGGCCTACAAAGTCAAGAGCCCACCTCTCAAATGGTTATATGAGAAATTGTGGTTGCAAAGGCATTTCATCCGCTTGAATAGGTCGCCCTATTCTTTGGCAACTATCACATTTACGAACATACTCTTTTGCATATTTGAAAAGACTTGGAAAATAGTAACCTAAGTGGAGGATCTTATAGGTTGTCCTCTTGTCTACAAGTGTCCTCCATAGGGTTCATCATGGCATGATCTCAAAATCCCATATATATCGTCCTCTCTGACACAACTATGAATAAGAAAATCAATTCCAATGAAAAAGAGGTCTCATTTTATCCAAGAGTAATCAACACTTTTTATAATAATTCTCTTTTTCTGATTAGATGAGAAGTAAGGTGGTAACTTTCCTGTAGCAATATAATTGGCCATATTTTCAAACCAAGGTGACTTGACAGAAATGGTGAACAAATTCTCATCTAGAAAGCTATCATTAACAGGAACATCATCACCTTCATGGTTGAGCCTAGAAAGGTAACCAACTACCTGATTCTCTTTTCCTAGCCTATCCAATATTTTGATGTCAAATTCATGCAGCAGTAAAATCCATCTAGTAATCCTGCCATTAGTTATAACTAGTTTATTTGTGATATATCGAATATCAGAATGATCAGTATGTACAAAAAATTTGTAGCCAGTGATGTAATGTATACAATTATTAATAGCACAAATCACAACAAATAATTATTTATCAGTGACAGTATAATTTAATTCAACAGGAGTTAAATTTTTACTAACAAAATAAATAGTGTGGGTTATCAGATTTTCCTTTTGGCCCAATACTACTCCTATAACTGAATCAGAGGCATCTGTGGAAATATTAAATGGAAATTTCCAATCTGGTCCTCTTAAAACAGTTTTTGAGGAAATATTATCCTTGAGTGTGTCAAATGCAGTTTGACATTCATCATTCCAACGAAATTCAGATTCTTTTGTCAATATTTTAGACAGTGGAGAGGCTACCTTGGTAAAATTTTCAATAAAGCTTCTATAGTAGCCTATATTTCCAAAGAAAATTTAGACTCCCTTTTGGCTGGTTAGTGGAGGCATCTTAACAATCACTTCGATCTTTGTCGGATCAACTTTGATTCTTGTAGCAAAAACATGATGACCCAAAACAATTCCTTTAGCCATGATCATAAAACACTTTTCATTTCTTAATAAAATATTATTCTCTCTACACATTTGCAAAACATTTCTAAGATTAAGTAAAGCCTCTTCAAAAGTATCACCCATTATCATGAAATCATCCATGTAAACTTCTATGCAATCATGTAAAATATCATATAAATACCAAGTATTGCCCTTTGAAATGTAGCTCGTGTGTTGCATAGACCAAATGTAATACCTTGTATGCGTAAGTACCGCATGGACATGTGAATGTTGTTTTATCATGGTCCTTTGGAGCTATCCTGATTTGGTTATACCCGTTGAACCCATATAAGAAATAAAAGTACTTCTTTCCTGCCAAGGTGTCCAACACTTAATCTATAAAAGGAAAGGGAAAATTGTCTTTTAATGTGGCTTTATTTAGTTCCTTGTAATATACACATACTCGCCATTTTCCATTCTTCTTAGGGACGATAACCGATGGAGATACCCACTAGCTGTCTTAAATAAGATAAATGAACCCTACATTTAATATCTTTTGAAGTTCATCTTTTACAATTTATCTTAAGGTAAGATTCATTCTTCTTTGTGGTTGTCTCACGGGCTTGGAATTTCCTTATACATAAATATGATGAATGCAAGTGTCTGGGTGAACACCCCTCATATCCATATATTCCCAAGAAAATGTGTCAGAAAAGTTTTTCAATGTCTGACTTAATTGATTTTCATTTTCATGAGTTAAGGAAAATTTGATATTTAAAGTTTTTCCAGTAAATATCTCAATTAACTTGCTTCCACATTCAGCCATTGAACATGCAGGAAATACAGATAGAAGGGTTGAATTTATTTCGGTTGCTATACTACGCTCTTGGAAGTTTTTGTTGGAAATACTGAGAGGGGGGCTGAATCAGTATTTCTTTCAATTAGAGCATTAGTTAATCTTCAATTATTATCATTGTTTGTACAATGATAGCATCAAACAAGAGGAACACAAATGCACACAGTTTTTAAGGTGGAAACCCACTTCAGGACAAAAACCACCTAATGATTTTCTGATAATTATTTAATATTCAACTCCAATTGAAAATAAAGCTCCGACTTCCTAGAATCTAGAAAATCATTCTTCTCTAGCTCCCATTGGATGGATGCTCCAATTCCCGAGATTCTTCAGTAGTCAAATGAATGGATTCCCCAACACCCAATGAGCTACCACTCACCCTAGCACCACCCTACCACCCTATAGAAGAATAAAAGAAGAATGGACTCCTGTACCAAGGAAAATGGTCCACTTTACAATGATATAGAATGATGTAGAAGAAGAAGATACACTAGAACATAACCCCAACTATGACACAACCACCTAATGATGATCCTAGACCTCCCAACACTGCCTCTTCAACCCTTGGCAGATAGACACTAGTACAATTTTTACAATAATGTATTTAAAATGACTTAGTACAATGATACCTTTACAATGATTGTATGCAGTGCTGCCTAATTGAAGACTTCATATGATGAACTTCTTGCTACTGTTATACACCTTGGTTGCTGCTCTTGTCATGCTACCCTCTGCTGCACCTTTCTTTGCTTTGCTGCCATAGAAATCATAGTCCTTTGCAACCCTTGACAACACATGATCTAGCTTTTTCTTGCCTTCTAGGAGCTCAATATTGAATCTGGTGTATCTCTGTTATTTTAGATCCTCAATATCTGATTTTCAGTCCTATATTAGTCCTCTGAGTCATCTTTCCAATGCCATGGGTCTAACCCAATTTGGATTCTTCAAGAGATAGTTATACCCAATCTCTCACAATGCCTTAATTATGTACTGTTTCAGCAGAGCAAAATTGTACGGCATTCCACGTGTCACTTTTTCTTCATTCGGCTCTGAAATTGATAAAGTGAAAATCAAAGACTGTGCAATATCTATCACTTTTTATGGAATTCAAATCTGATACACAGAGAGAGAGTTATGATGAATTTACCAAGGTCACTTCTTTGAGATGAATTTCAAGAGCCCACAAAAACCCTGACTTCCACAGATCATATCTCCAAAAATATTGCGCACCTTGATCTGAAATTTTTACAGCAGCTTCCTTAGGTTTTTAGATTCACCTCATAAAAATTTTCACTTCTGAACCTTCGTAGAAAAAAATTTAGAGTGCAAATTCCACGATGACCTGTTTCAGATGGAAAAATCCCTTGCCTAAGGAGGAAATGAAGATCACAATTTATATAAATGCTTAAGTTGAGAGTGGCTTCAACAAGTGAACATGGGAGGGATTTTAGGAGCTTAAATAATATTAATTATGACTTTTAAATTACCCATGCCCCAACCCCATGGGTTTTTAGCCCACTAACTGGGGGTACAAACTTCAAACATGAATATCTCTCAAATCGTGAAGAATTACATGGCGTGCCATATATCAACGGAAACATCTCGACAAGTAGAAACCACCGAAAGAATTATTGACCCAGAATATATTAATTTGGTAGGTCAAAATTCCCATGCAATATTGGGCTATCCCTTGGTGCTGCTTGGGTTGACATCAATGACAACCGCTGATCGAAAATCTGCCCCTTTGGCATTGATGGCAACACAAGTACTTCCCCTGCAATCATGACACCTCTTCCTACAACATTCTCTCCCCCCTCTGACATCAATGGAAAAGGGTAATTCCCCCTGAAACACAACCATCCTGCAGACCTGTACACACTTCCACTCCCCCTAACACACAACCGTCCTGCAAATCTGTAATCTACTTCCACTCCCCCTTTATATTCTGAAAAAGGAAAATATAATGAGAAATTGGGAGAATCCCAAGCTTCTGGCGAAGATATTCCAATGTTGGTGAATATTTAATACGTGATTCTTTTGGTGCTACTTGGAATCTTGCTACTTGTCCAATTGCTTGCATAACATTTGGTCAAGAGGTTGTTACATATAGAAGACTACTAATCATAGATCTGTACAACCTTTGATCCACATCCTTAGATGAGTCATCAATGCTCAATTTGCAACCTGTTACCATTGCAGTAAGGATGGGTTTCCATTTTAAATTTCTTGAGAATTTCCTTGATGTACTTGGCTTGACATATAAATATTCCTTTCTCTTGCTAAGATATTTGAAGCCCTAAGAAGTATGTCAACTCACCAAGTAAATACATCTCGAAATCACTTTGCAACTTTGTAGCAAACTTCTTACTTAGTCGATCATCATTGCTACCAATTATTGTATCATCCTCTTTAGCTATTAGACATGCTTTATTTGCTTCATCCAGAACATATATGTCATTAGGAGCTCGACTTGTTGTAGCCACAATTTCACCATACACACCTTTCCTAATTTCACATTTCGTGGAGTTGAATAGTATTGTGTGTCCTTGATCACACATTTTTCCAACACTGATCAGATTGTGATTCATGTTTTCTACCAATAGAACATTCTTAGATAGAGCATATTTGCTTCCGAGAGTGACAGTAACTGATCCTATAACATTTGAAGATCCATCATTTCCAAAGGACACAGTTCCATCCTTCTTCTCTTTCAGAGATACAAATTTATTTCTATCTCTAGTCATATGCGTTGAGCAACCACTATCAACATACCGAACATATTTGTTCTTTTGAGCCTTGAAAGCGAGAGCACAATTCTTCTTCTTCTTCTTCTTCTATGTTCGTTCGTTCTGTGGCTTCGAAGATTCTTCTGGAGGATTTTCAAGTCTGTAGTCTTTGGCAATGTGTCCAAAGTTTCAACATTTGTAACATTCAATATTATTTCTTAAATGTTCAAATCTATTGATGTTTCGTTGAGCCCTGGGAGGTTCAAATTTGACAAATATCCTAGAATTGTATTCATTCCTAGGGTACGTGTGACATTCTATAGCTTTATGACCAAATTTTCCACATGAATAACAGTAGCCATAAAAAATATGTTGGTACCTGAATGGAAATTTTCATCAAGGAATTGTCTTCCAAGGTTGTTCTTGTGAATCTTGTCTAGTGATGTCTACATGCATTTCAGATCTCATAGGTTCATTGTATTTTGTTGTAGAAGGTCTTGATTCTTCTTCTTTGTAACCGATGCCATTTCTTTCGTTGTAATATCATTGATTGTTGATGAGTTCTTCCAATTCCCTTGAGATGTTGGCATAGTTTTGGATAGTTTTTCCTTTCTTCACTTCCTCACGCATCGAGACTACTTCGGCTTCTAATTCTTCCCTTTCTTGGTTGCTTTCTTCCAACTTCTTTTGAAGTGACTCTTCAATGCATTTGTGTTCTTCAAATTCAATTTTGAGACCTTGAACTTGTTCTTCAAGAGTATTGGAATGGATATTCTCTGCCTTGAGATCTTTTATAAGCTTGATTGCTTCCTCATAAAATTATTCTATGGTCCATCCTTCTTCTTCGTTGTTTGATACCTCTTGTTTATTGGGCTTGGGTTTATTGTGCTTGGCCATAAACAATACTCTCTCATTGGCTTCTTCTTCATTGTCATTGTCTTCATCGGATGATGAGCTATATTCTTTAGAGAGAAAGTTCCTTTTGGATCCTTGCTTGTTGAATTTATTAAAGCCTTTCTTTCCTTTTGAGTTTCCATTACTTCTGTTTGGACATTTTTCTGCAAAATGCCCAACCTCATTACAGCTTAAACATATCAATGGAAGTTTACCTTTGAATTGTCCCTTACCAATTTTTAGTTTTCTCGTGAAGTAAGCATATTCTTCATCTGAAAGACCTTCTTCATCATCTCCCTTTTCTTCATACTTGAAGGTGCATGTCTTTTCAATTGAAGGTTGTTTATCCTTATTGGTTTTATTAGATGCAACGAATGTAGTTTCTAGATGCGAAGTACCCTCTTCTTCATCAAGTCTCATTTCATATGCTATGAGAACTCCATGTAATTCCTATTTGCTGAGTTTTTCCAGATTTGCACTGTATTCTAAGACCGATACCTTTGGGTTGAATCTCCCTGGTAACATTCTAAGAATCGTCCGTATAATAGTCTTCTCATCAACTGGCTCTCCCAATCCTTCCATAGTATTGGTTATTTCATCAACGTATTGGAGGTATGTAGCAATGTTGCAATCTTCTTTCATTCTGAGTTGCTCAAATTTTGCTCTATAGATTTCAAGCTTTGCTTCTTTGACATTTGAGTCACCTGCATATATATTCTCAAGCTTGTCCCATACATTTTTGGCAGTTTTACAACCCAACACCTTATGATAAGTAGATTCAATAAGTCCACTGATAATAATATTCTTTGCTTGTGCATCATTTACCACATTCTTCTTACCTTGTTCATTCGTAGTTGATGTAAATCTATTTTGAACAGTGTCCCATACTCCGTAACCTTGCGCCAAGAGATAGACCTCCATTCTTCCTTTCCAGAGTACATAATTATTTTCATTGAATAGAGGTACACCATTCTTGGTATGCTCCATGACCTCCTTCCAGCTATTAAACTGCTATTAAAGGAACCAAGCTTTGATACCAATTGTTGGAAATATTGAGAGGGGGGGGGTTGAATCAATATTCCTTTCAATTAGAACATTAGTTAATCTTCAATTATTATCATTTTTTTTACAATGATAGCATCAAACAAGAGGAGCACAAATGCACACAGTTTTTAAGGTGGAAACCCACTCCGGGACAAAAACCACCTAATGCTTTTCTAATAATTCTTTAATATTCAACTCCAATTGAAAATAAAGCTCCAACTTCCTAGAATCTAGAAAAGCATTCTTCTCCAACTCCCACTGGATGGACGCTCCAATGCTCAAGATTCTTTAGTAGTCAACTGAACGGATGCCCCAACACCCAATGAGCTACAACTCACCCTAGCACCACCCTACCACCCTATAGAAGAATAAAAGAAGAATGGACTCTTGTGCCAGGGAAAATGGTCCACTTTACAATGATATAGAATGATATAGAAGAAGAAGATACACTAGAACATAACCAAAACTATGAAACAACCACCTAATGATGATCCTAGACCTCCCAACACTGCCTTTTCAACCCTTGGCAGATAGACACTAGTACAATTTTTACAATAATGTATTTACAATGACTTAGTACAATGATACCTTTACAATGATTGTATTCAGTGCTGCCCACTTGAAGACTTCATATGATGAACTTCTTGCTGTTGTTATACACCTTGGTTACTGCTCTTATCATGCTACCCTCTGTTGCACCTTGCTTTGCTTTGCTGCCATAGAAATTCTAGTCCTTTGCAACCCTTGACATCACATGATCTATCTTTTTCTTGCCTTCTAGGAGCTCGATATTGAATCTGGTGTATCTCTGTTATTTCATATCCTAAATATCTGATTTTTGGTCCTGTAGTAGTCCTCTGAGTCTTCTTTCCAATGCCATAGGTCTGACCCAATTTGGATTTTTCAAGAGAGAGTTATACCCAATCTCTCACAATGCCCTAATTATGGATTGTTTCAGTAGAGCGAACTTGTACGGCATGCCATGTGTCACTGTTTCTTCATTTGGCTCTAAAATTGATAGAAAAAAAAGTAAAGAATGTGCAATATATTTTTCTTTTTACATAATTCCAATCTGATACACAGAGAGATAGTTATGACGAATTTACCAAGGTCACTTCTTTGAGATGAATTTCAGGAGCCTGCAAAAACCCTAACTTCCACAGATCATATCTCCAAAACTATTATGCACCTTGCTCTGAAATTTTTACAAAAGCTTCCTCAGGATTTTGGATTCCCCTCATAAAAATTTCAGCTTCTCAACCTTCGTAGAAAAAAATTTAGAGTGCAAATTCCATGATGACCTGTTTCAGATGGCGAAATCCCTTGCCTAAGGAGGAAATGAAGATCACAATTTATATAAATGCTTAATTTGATAGGGGCTTCAACAAGTGAAAATGGGAGGGATTTTAGGAGCTTAAAAAAAAAAATTATGACTTTTCAATGACCCATTCCCCAACCCCATGGGGTTTTAGCCCACTAACTGGGGGTACAAACTTCAAACATGAATATCTCTCAAACCGTGAAGAATTACATGGCGTGCCATATATCAATGGAAACATCTCGACAAGTAGAAACCATAATAAGCATTATTAACCCAGAATATATTAATTTGGTAGGTCAAAATTCCCATGCAATATTGGATTAGCCCCTAGCGCTGCTTGGGTTGACATCAATGACAACCGTTGATCAACAGTTCTTCTCTAGCAGATCAGCAATGAAATTTGTCTCATGACTTGACTGTCCTTCTGAATGCTGAGAGAAATAAGGATTTGAAATATAGCAATTAATTATATTTTCCTCAGTGCTTTCTTTAAGGCTCATAGCTTGGGCTATTGTCAACATTGGGTGGATAATTTCTGAATTATGTTCTTCATGAACCCAAGGAGTAATTTCTAATTTTAGGAGGGGCTTAGTAGGGGGATATAGATTGATTTGTTTACTTTCAGCCCCATGATTGATTTTCATGTTGCCTGACCTACACCCAATGAAGGCATCTGTTGTGGCCAACCAAGGTCTCCCTAAGATCAAAGGGTGCCCTCCAAAAATATTCTTAGGCTCAAGAACATAAAAATCTGTAGGATATTCCCAAGAATATAATGAAATGACAATGTCTTCCAATACACCTTCTGGCTTGACCTTAGATTTGTTTGCTAATTCTAACACAATAGGGGTAGGAAGCAAGTTAAAGGATCCTATATGGGACAATGTTTCCATCATTATTACGTTAATGGTTGCACCTAAATGAATTAAATGATTTCTTATTGGATATCCATTGATGAAGGTGGTAACCACAGGGATTCTAGGGTCTACATATTTTTCAGTGGAAAATCCAGTATACTTAAGGCTTGCAAGTTTTCCACCTACTTGGATTGTAGAGGGTTATTTCTTTTGTCTCCACGGATTTTTGGTGCATAGTTCCCTAAATTTTTTAGCATAAATTGGAATGTCCTTGATTTGTTGTAGTAAAGGAATATTGATGCATACATTTTTGAGTTCTGACACTAGATCAAACTTGGGTTCTTTATTTATTTCTTTCATCTCCAACCTCTCTGGAAAAGGAGGTTGGGTAGTATGAGATGAGGAAGGTTCCTGTGAACTTAAAATTGTTTGTTATGATATTCCTTGTGTGTTTTCTATTTGAGGTGTATCAGGGGTATATTCCTCCATAATATCTTCAATATTTCCTGGTTGGGTCACGACTTTTCCTTACCTAAGTTCAATTAACCACAGAGACGTGGGAAATTCCTGCATAAAAGGTACAAAAATTTCTTGCAGAGGCTGAGGTCCAATATAATAGGTAGGATAAGTGGGATAAGCGGCCACTCCAACATTGTGAGTAGGTTGGGCAGCTTTATTGTTGGGATTGGATACTGGCTGGGCAGGAAGTTGTGTGGGACATGGTTGATTTTCTACGGCAGGTAACTGAATTTGTGGTTTTGGATGAACCATTTGTTGTGGCATAGGTTGTGGTGAATAAAATTTTTGAGGGGGGTCATTTGGTGTAGCAGGGTAAGTAAAATTCCCCTACCAAGTTTTTTGTGGGGTTCAAGGCTACCAAGGCATTGGAATATTCCATATCTGATTATGGGTATAAGGAAATTGAAAATGTTGTTGTGACATACTTGCAGGACATGGTTGCCATGGCCTTTGAGGTGCCATTGCATAAAGTGTACTCACATGTTCTTGATATGCTAAGTATGCTTCTTTAACCTCTGGAATAGAAGGACATGTATCAATAGAATAATCAGATTCATAGAGTTTACATAGCTCTATACAAGTTGTAGGACACTCCCTCAAGGGATGTTTATTCCTACATTTGGAGCATAACACAACTAGGGACTTTTCCACTTCCTCATGTTTCTTATTAGCCTGCAAGACATCCAATTTATTTTTAGCTTTTCTTCCATAAATAGGAAATTTATTTTTAGCTTTAAAAAATAAAAACTTAGGAAATAAAAGTTTTCTTTTTGAGTTTTCCACTTTATTTCTTTAAGCGCATCACAAATCGCATAGATTATAACTTAAAACGACTTACAAATCTCTAAGTCATGCGAGCTGCGAAATGTGCTAACCTTTTTTGAAGTTATGTTCTAAAAGCTTGAAAATACTTTGATTGTCATTATAAACTCCGTATCACATCGCACCTTATTTAAAA
Organism: Pinus albicaulis; assembly: GCA_034641835.2. Classification (NCBI taxonomy): domain Eukaryota; kingdom Viridiplantae; phylum Streptophyta; class Pinopsida; order Pinales; family Pinaceae; genus Pinus; species Pinus albicaulis. The sequence continues at coordinate 976,495,232 of CM076571.1, read as the reverse complement.
CAATCGACTCATAAAGTAATTAGATATAAGAGCGTTCGCGCAGACCCGATGAGCCAACAAAGTATCAAAGATAATTCTCTAAAGTCCTTTAAGCGCAGCCGCTTGAATTTTTAATGCGCATTTCACATTTCACATCACTTTACCAAAAAAAAAATTCATTATCGCAGAAATGCTGCGATGTGTGGTTTGCGCACATCGCATTTCGCAACATTTATGAGTAAACATTATAAACGGTAAAAGTTATATATGACGATGTGCAAATCAAAGACATTTAATTTCTCGAGCATGAGTAATGGCTTATGTCATATAAAAAATAAATTCGAGACCTAACGACTTTAAGCTGATTGATAGATATTTCGTGTGAAGGTGTAAGAGATCTGACTTTGAAATTATTATCGATGATTGTTGTTATATTTGAAAAGATTCATATCTATTCATGCATGTTTGATATGAAAAAAATATTTAACTCTCTGATCTCTATACTTTTAATTCTCTCCCTGTTTACTTGAAATCAGGAAACCATTTAATGGATTAAGGAAGATTGAAATGAGAAAGAAGGGCAAGGAGATTTCTCAAACGCTACCTACTGAAGACTTAGAGATGTCTCCCTTACTCTCAGATACTACCTGCAACAAGTAATGCGGCAGTTCATCATGGGAAACAATGTATAAACTGTTTGAAGATGAAAATCAAAAATTAATAACCAAAATATATACAACATGCACGACATCTACTTCAGACGTGACCTACTTTGACGTTGCATGTTCATTCGTCCACAAGGTAGTAGAAAGACCGAAAATTCTCCCTTACACATACATGGTTAAGTGGGTAATTTACCACTTAAGCATAGATGACGTGAAATTAAAAGATTCAAAGGGAGAAGACATAGGGTCTTTCATGGCAGAATATTTAAAAGCAATGTACCATCTACCCTCCCTGCAGCAGAAGTATGACAAAGATTTTCTGCAAAGATTTAGAGCAGAGCATCTGGATCTCATGAAAGTCATCAAATAATGGAAGGAAGACCAGGGAAAGTTGAAGAGAGATAAACTCGGTACGTATCCAATTTCCCAAATTCCTTCCCCTCATTGTTATGCTACCATTATGTTGTGTAGATTATTTTCCAAACTTGATACCACTAGGTTTTCAATAGAATGGGTTCCATTGATTGACACAATCGTCAATTCCTCAATTCTCAATTGGGAAAACATCCTATCTGACATTTTAGCCAAACACATCACTGAATATAGGAATAAAATGAGTGTTTCATCTAGAGAAATACCTCCCTTTGATATGTCCGCCTATGTCATGGATGCGATCTATTTTTCTTCTAGTTTTCCTACCATGGGATGGGAATGGACTACCCAAGACCTTACCCCAATCCACATTTACCACAGAGACCTCTAGGATTCAGAGTTCCACCTTCATTTGTATAAAAAAAATTATGGAGTCATATTGCCTATGCAACAAATCATATTCAATAAAAATGCCCCTAGGATTTCTGAAGGGGCTAGTGAAGATATTGTTTATGTGGCTAGGTGGTTTGCAGAGGAGAATTTTACATATGTCAGATTATTCAGGAGTTATGCTTCTCCCCATGTCCTACCTTATTATGTTCTGGATAAGTTGCTTGCACAAGAGATATCTTACCGGCTTGTTAATGGTATTACTAAATAGCTGAAAGATGTTAAGAAGGCGATTTGGCCTAATTTCCCTGTATAGTGCGGTACTTTTGCACTGTATGATATTGGCCATACCTACAAGGAGTTTTCCAAGATCAATCTATTTAAACTGGAATAAATTCCAAATATTTTATACGATCCAAATGATGTAATTAAAAATTACACTATAGAGCTAAAAATGAAGCCTTTTGTAAAGGAAACATATGGATTTGATGATCTCTTCCAAGGAATGGAAACTTTTTCAGATATAACCAAGTTTGTATCCAGCCAATTGATTCAAGATGATTTGGAAGCATTCCAAGTATATAGAAATAAGATACTGGAGAGAGTTCCTCTCAATTTGTTAACTAGTGAATATATCAACAGACCTACTCCAAGCATCAGCTTGGATAATGAAGAAAAGGACATGTCGGAGGATGAATCAGGTCAATCACAACATCAATATCATAATTCATATCACTCTAAAAATTAATCCAAATCTAAAAAGGATAGCCCAAAAAAGATAATTGATCAAGTAATCCAAGAGATAGAAATGCAGGAGCGAAAAGCAAGTAATGGAACAGAGTAAATTTCTCAAGAAGTTCAGCACAGTCATAACACACTAGATCAGTCTGAAAAGTCACAAACAAATAATTTTAGTAGTGAATGGGAGGATTTTTCAAAAGAAATAAAAACTCCTAAAGCTATTCCCAACACTGATCAAGTAACTAGTTTGCAGACACCTAAACATCCCCAGAAGATAGTGAAGACTGTTAATCCACTACAACAAATTATAAAGACTCATGATCGAGAGATCATACCGACCTACCTTACAGAACATATAGTTTTACAAGTTGAATAAATTCCTTCACTCGACATTTTCTACAGTTCGAGCTATAAGGTTGTAGTTAAAAGGAACAAAAGAAGAAGAACCAATGAAACAATCTCAAACCTCACAAATGAATCAGTTGATGTACTATGGAAGGATTCCTTCGATGACCCTATAGAACATCTAACTAAATTATCACAGTATGCAGAGGCATATGCTACTGCCACCATTGATAAAGCTATTGAAGTTAGAGTGTTGCTGAGGAAAAAGGAAGCCAGAGTATAAGAACTAGAGAGCCTGTTAAATGAAGAAAAATCCAACTCCAGTGAGAAAATCAAAGCAAATATGGCCTAATTTCGAAAGGATTTCGAAAGCCTTAAATTGCAGCATCAAGCCAAAATCAATGAGAAACAAGCACAACTGGAAACGTCAATGACCAGGATACAGAGCCAACCACATCTAGATCAGTTTATTAAAGCACTGGATTTAAATGCTAAATTAGAGAAAGAACAAGAACTATTTTGTCAACCAGCTTCTATGATTGACTCTTATTGTGATTCAAATAAAATATTGATCCAACAAATAACTATCCAGAAACTTGAATGTGAAAGACTTGAAAAGAAAATCAATGAAAACATTTAATGGCAAGTATCAGACTCAGGGAAGGAAGCTAATCTACCTCAGTTAGATAAGTTTCAAAAGGAGATCCTATTTAAGGATTGGGAAGCACAAATCAAGCAAGCAGAGAAAGTAGCAGCGAAAACATCTAAGTTATCAAATGAAATTATTGAATCTGTATGTGAACAACTGGTAAAAGAAGAACTTCTCAAAGAGAACACATCTGAAATGTTCTCAGAAGCAGAACAGATAGAAACATAGTGGAAGAAGAAAGAAGACACACAGGATGAATTAATTAAGAAGGTAAATAAGTTTGATCAAGAAAATTATTGGAATTTTTTGATCAAAACTTATCATCAGTATCAGATTCTACAATCCTTAACAAATTCAACAAAAAGATTGCGGCCCATACTTTCAAACGCAGTATTCAAGGGACAGGTCAAAACGAGGATTTCATAGCCAGCTCAGCTCAAGCTAATGATAGATTATTTTCAACTTTGTGACCAAATCTAGAAGAAAGGGCGGAATTCATAAGTCAAAATTGTTATTTTATTTTCCTAGATTGTAGTTCAAGTTAGTCATACGAGGATGGTTGTTTTAAACCTCCTCTATATTTTTGTCAAATCTATTTTAGAACATATTTAGTTTATTATTTAAACCCCTCTCACGCATTTAGAGAAGGGTCTATAAATTTGTCAAAAACATTTGCAAATAATGCACTATTGTAAGTTTGTGAATGCTTTGATGAATTAATGGAACACATATGTTATCTTTTGACAACTAAAGTTGTTTAACTGATGTTGCACTATTTTACTCGTTAAATTTCTTGAAAGTGAGAAGGAGAAGATCAATTACTGTCAGTTTACATGAGTATAACTTCGTACATATGGTACTTTTATTCACTTTTATTAAGTCTTGCTTTATAGATTTACAGTCATATTTTATTACATTAGATATTTGAAATGTTATTATAAATGAATGTTACATGCACTTATGTTCTAATATTTGACTGTAGTTTCTTATTAAATGTATAATCACACATATGAATGCAATACATTATTCACAATTCTTCTAGTCAAACTATTTTGTTAGAAGAATCATTTTACATCATTTTCATCTCTTTCAATTGTTAAATGATCTATATTACTAACAGTTGAAGGATATCTTTTCAGATCATATAAAGGAAGAAACATCCCGATTATATAGTAGAATAAATAGTTTAGATAGATGCATAAGATAGAATAAAGTCATTTCCATTTGCATGCCATATAATCACACCCTCAAAATAATTCTTATTGGGAAAATGGTCCCATTATCCTCAATTGGAGCCACTACACCAAACGGAACAGGAGCTACTTTAAGGTCCAGACCGGGGGATTTTCCCCCATGTTTTGGCAGTGGAATTTCGAGGCCTCAACATTCTGGTGCTAAAAGGAGGGTCGAACCCTTGTGAATGGAAAAAATATCTGATCAATCTAAAGGTCAATCGAAGAGTCTCTCTCCCTCTACATCCCCAAAAATTTCCATAAAATTATCTAGATATTCATCTTTAAAATCTAAAGTTGATCATCCTTCTCCTAAGTCTCCTAGTGATACTCAACCCATACTCTTTCCTGATTCCTAACGAGCCTCCCCAGAAGTTCACTCTTTGATTGAAAAGTTAGAGAAAGTACCTATTTCTGCTGAAAATCCTGAATCTTCTCAAATATCAGATATTAGTATTTCGTCTTCTTTACAACCTCGAAGAATATTAACTCGATCAGAAAGTAAAAAGACATGAATTATTCCTTTTGAATTTCCCATCGATAGTACTTGAAAGAGACTAAAGAGGACCCAATCAGAGTCAATCACCACCAAGATCTTATCCCATTCACCTCCATTACCTCCACTCACTTCCACAACTTCCATTACAACAATCAGTATTACTTTGAATAGTTCTAGTACTCAAACAACTATCCCTTCAACTAGTCCTAGCACTCAGCTTGCCTCTTCTTCAACTCAAAATACACCCAAACAATCTATCCAAAATCCAATGGCAGGTCAACCACCTCCACCAAATGTAAACCCATGGAGAAATACAGGGGATGTAAACATGCCCACTCCTCTTCATGCTCTTCCAAAAAATCCTAAAAGATGGCTACCTAAATTTAATCCTGATGATGGCCTTCCGGCAGAAGAACACATTCACAATTTTATGTTAGCTGTCAATTTAAATGGAGTAGTTGAAGAGGATTGCGTTGTAATATTATTTCCATATACTCTAAAAGGATCTGCAGGATCCTGGTATTTTGACTACCTGCCCGCTCTATAACTAGTTGGAATATGTTCGAAGAAAAATTTCTAGCTAAGTTTGGGGATGATAAGACCACTGCTATGCTCATCAATGATTTGTCAAATCTAAAACCCAAAACATGTGAGAAGATAAAGGATTTCAATTCAATATTTAATAAATTACTCAATAAAATTCCTTCTATAAAATTTCCTGGTGCAGAAGTTCAAATTGAGTGGTATATTTCATCTCTTCCATCTAATATAGCTATTTTTGTTGATAGAGAAAAAATGGCAACACTTGCAGAAAATATGAAAGAATCTCTATCTGTAGAGTAACGCATAACCACTCTTGAGAAAAAGAATTCTCAAGAAGATAAAAAATCAAAGAAATTTTCTTTCAAAGATGATTCTAAAAAGAAGGAACCAAAATATCCTTTCAATGTAGAAGGCCTTCAAAAAGTTTTGAAAACCATGACCAACGAGATGGTAGATATCAAGAAAAAAGTCGCTGGAAATGCTACTTTGAAAAAGACTTTCAGAAATTTTAAGAAAGGTAAATCCTCTAATACTCAACCTCCAAATATCATATCTAATGTTGAACCTGATTAAGAAGATGACGAAGAAGAAGAAGTTGAACTAAATGGAATGTGGGATTTCATCCTACCAAATGAATAACAACTTGAATATTTACCTGTGAGCACAAGGAGCAAAAATACTACTGAAGCAACACAGCCAAATCAACAGAAAAATATTTCAAGTCCTGCTAAAGACAAATTGGTAAGAATTAAGTCTAATTCAAAGGCTACACAAACAAGCCCCATTACTTTAGACATTCCACCTACATCTAAGACAATGGTTGTCTCAGACACCATTGAATATCATTTAGTTTAATATATGAAGAAAAACAGGGCCAACATTTCAATCCATGAGATTACTAAATTGAAGCAGCAACATAAAATCTTACTTACAGACTTAAATGCGGTTCCTGCTTCAAACTTACCTGCTCCAGTAATAGCACAAGATGCTAATGAAATGGGTAAGACACCTTCTCCTTCAATGAAAATTGATGCTACAGACTTGATTATGATAGGTGATCGATCCATCTCTCATACTCCTCCTTTTCTCTTAACCTATGAGATCTACAACAAAAATGTTCATAAATGTTTGATAAAACTAGGGGCTTCCTCAAACATAATGCCAGAATTAGTTTTCTAAATTGAATAGAACTCCACAGAGTTCACATGTTCATATAGTATAACTTGATAGAACCGGAGTAGAGGTGGTAGGAAAATTAAATTATGTTTCCATCGGATTGTCATCAAACCCCAAAGTTACTCAAATAATTGACATTCTAGTTGTTGATATTCCTGAATTTTACAGCTTAGTTTTAAGCCGAGACTGGACTGAAAAACTTCATGGTTATTTTGCAACAGACTGGTCACATATGTGGTTACCATATAATGGAAAGCCAAATCAAATTCGGGTAGACTGTGAAAAGTTTATGAAGCATACATTCATTGATCTTGAAGGAGTAAATGAGCTTGTAGCATTCGATAACAACATTATCATAAACTACTCAGCAGGGTCATTTCTGAGAAATTTCAATGCTCAACCATCATATTTCTTTGATAATGCGGTTTTTTCTCAGATTGAGAATTTTTCCTAGCCAAATAATTCCAAATGTATAAATTTTTTAGATATAAAAGTAGTAATTCTTTGTTTTGGACTCTTTATTTCGATAGTTCTAAATCTAAAGATGGTGCAGGTGCGGGTTGTATTTTAATAAACCCAGAAGGAGAGAAGACCATGTTAGCCTACCTATTATAATTTGATTGTACAAACAATGTAGCTGAATACGAAGCATTATTTCAAGGCTTATTAAAATCCACTAATCTTAATATCAAATATCTAAAAGTTCTAGGAGATTCAGAAATCATAGTTATATAGGTAAGAGATACTATTCACTATAATTCTAGACATTTAAAGTATTACCAATAATTAGTCCAAGAATTAACCACTCATTTCTTAGCCTTCAACATTTCTTCTGTACCTAGAATGTAGAATGCTAGTGCAGATCTACTGGCTAATGTAGCCTCGAAGTTAATCCCATCCCAAGAATTTAGTCCCGATATATTTTCTATTAAATTTATTTTTAGGCCATCTATTCCTAATAATATTACCAATTGGAGAGTATTCAATAACGATTCAGATATCATAAATTTTTTAACATTTGAAGGATCTTATAATAGTCAAATTATGGATGAAAATGAACATGATATTCAGATTAAGAAAGAGCAAGATGAAAATCCTATTCCTAACTATTTTGTCAAGTTAGAAGACCTATATGAGCTAAAAGACAAGTTCAAAAGAGTGACTAAATCAAAAACACAAAGCTCTACCTTAATATTTGAGTTAGTAAATCTAGGAACTGACGAAAAACCTCAAAATATAAATCTAGGTCTTTGTCTATCTTCCGAAGAAATATTATCATTCATCATATTGTCTAGAATGTACAAAATTTTATTTTCTTAGGATTATAATGATCTTAAAACATATGAAACTTTTGTGATTCAACATACGATTCCTATGATCTCAGAAGAAAAGCCTATACAAAAAAAATTGAGGAAGATTCATCCAAATTTGGAAACTCAAATTAAAACAGAATTGAACAAAATCCTCAAGGAAAAAATCATCTTTCCAGTCAGGAATTCTAAATGGGTATCAAATTTGGTACCTGTCAGGAAGAATAATGGCGATATTAGAATTTTCATTGATTTTAGAAATTTAAACAAAGCTTGTCAGAAGGACAACTTTCCATTACCAACCATGGAACAAGTACTACAGACAATAGCTAGTTCTGAACTCATGTCATTTCTAGATGGATTATCAAGATATAATCAAATTCTCATAAATCAAGATGATAGATTAAAGACTATGTTCATAACTAAGTGGGGAACTTATGCCTATCAGAAGATTCCTTTTGGATTAATTAATGCAGGCACCACTTTTTAGAGAGCTATGGACACACCTTTTAGGGGGCTCATAAACAAAACAATATTTATTTATTTAGATAACATTAAAGTCTTCTCTAAACAAGTGATGAACCATGTAAATGACCTAAAGCAAGTCTTTGAGTGATGCAAAAGGTATGGCATCTCATTGAATTCAAAGAAATTATTTTTTGCATTAGATGAAGGAAAGCTTTTTGGATTCATTGTGTCGAAAAGTGGTATCTATATTGATCCTGAAAGAATTGAAGAGATCAAATGAATTCCTTTCCCTCATAACAAGAAAACTATGCAATCGTTTCTTGGGCAAATTAATTTTGTTATAAGGTTTGTCCCTGACTTTTCACAAATTGTTTTACCTTTATAGAAAATGATTAAGAAAAAATATTTCTTTAAATCGGGACATAATGAAAGAGAAGCATTTGATTTGATTAAACAATCAATATTCAATGCTCCATTCCTGAATACCCCCAATTTTCTTAATCCTTTTAAATTATACACTTTTTCATCAGATACATCATATGTCATTGTTTTAACACAACTGAATGACCAACAAATTGAAGCACCAATATCCTTTTTCAGTTCAAATTTGCAAGGTGCAGAACTAAATTATACATCTGTTGAAAAGAAAGAATTTTTTTCCTTTAAGGCTATAAAGCATTTCATACCTGTTCTCCTAAAAACTCACACTAAAATCATAATTCCATTCTCTACAGTAAGACAACTCTTGATGCAAAGAGAATTAGGAGAAAACAGGGCTAAATGGGTGACCGCTTTACAAGAATATGATGTAGAAATTAGACCTTCTAAAATTGTTAGAGGTCAAGGTTTTTTCATAATGCTTGCAGGAGCCTCCCATCTATCATCAGAATAAGATTCAGGTAACAATGTGCAAGTTTCAGAGGTAAGCCTCAACAATGCACAATCTCAATACACTGATATTATATTATATTTAAGTAATAGATATGCTCTGAATCAACTAAGTTACAAAACAAAATGAGCCTTAAGATTAAAGGAAAAAAAAATGAATTAATCAACGATGCATTATTTGGGAGAAATTTTGATTTTTTACTTTTAAGATGCTTAAAAAAATCTGAAGCAGATAAAGTCTTGCAGGAACTCCACGATGGACCAACTAGAGGACATTTTGGAGGAAATACGACAGCACACAAAATCCTGCATGCTGGTTAGTATTAGCCTACACTTTTCAAATATTCTCATGAACATGCAAGAAAATGCAAACTGTGTCAAATTACATCTAGAAGAAAAAGGAAGCCAACATTCCCATTACAGCGAGTCAATATCAAACAACCATTTGAACAATGGGGATTGGATATAATTGGTGAGATTGTTCCTAACTCTTCCAAATAGCATAGATATATTCTCACAGCTACATATTACTTTACTAAATGGGTGGAATAAATTCCATTAAAAGTATCCAACTCTGAGAATATCATAGATTTCATTGACCAAAATATCATAACCAGATTAGGCTTGCCTATTGCTTTAATGTTTGATAATGAATCTTACTCTCAGGAACTTATATGATGGAATTTGCAATTAAAAGAGGTTTTAAACTTAATTATTCTGTAAATTATTATACGCAAGGAAATGGTTTGGAAGAATCTACAAATAAGAACTTGATTAGAATAATCAAAAGAACTATTGATCAAAACCAATGAAATTGGCAGAAGTCATTAACTTTTTCTCTTTGGACAGATCGAATAACTCAAAAAGCTTCTATTGGAACTTCTCCATTTAATCTTGTCTATGGAAAATAAGTCGTACTTCCTACCAAAGTAGTTATTCCCTCTCTCTCCTTAGTAAAATTTATTGATGAATCTCCTGCTTCTTCTTTACAACTTAGACAATTTCAGATTCTTAAGTTAGAAGAAAAAAGATAAAAATCCAAACATACTCATGCCCATCATCAACAGATAATAAAAGCCTCATTTGATTCAACTTCTATTACTCCAAAAAAAATTCAAATTGGTGATCTGGTGTTGAAATGGGACAAAGTGCATGAGGAAAAAGGTAAACACATGAAGTTTCAAAAACTCTAGCTAGGTCTATTTCAAATAATCAAAGAAATATTCCCATCAAAATTCTTATTGTAAGATCTATCAGGAAAAAAATATTCTTTGCCTGTTAATGGGCAGATTTTGAAAAAATACTTTTCATAGGAGGTAACCCCTTCTATTCCTTGAATACTAGTGTCTTTTTCTTTTCCTTGGAAGAAATAAAAGTTGCTTAGTATAATTTTTTGGATTTTCAATATAAAGTCTCAGATAATCCTTTTTGATTTATCACTTATAGAAATAATAAGTGTTAAGGAAACGATCAAAATATTTGAAAGGCAAATAGATTTTCTTTTTACTAGAAGATGTAATTTCACTGAAATTATTTATTCTCTAATGAACTCCCATCTTTCTATAGCATGATTATTCTATTATCAGTCAAGAAAAGAATATTTAACATAGTAAAAACTCTTTTTACAGAAAAGCAATCTAAAACTCGACATTATCATCCAGAATCCTCAAAAGGACCAATGATTCACCCCATCCAGGAAAACTTATAAATTTTTGAAATAAATTCAAAAAGATTATACTTAGAAAAACTTAAAAGATAATTAGTCTCATCAAGAGCTTGTTTACCATGTTCATAAGGAAATAGTTGAATTGACATTACCATTACTGCCTACCAAAAAAAGGTAATGACTTGAGATTATATCAAGAGGACAAGGGGTCTCATCAAGAGCCAGCTTGATCAATTTAATTACAACTAGTGAACGACATTGTCATCATTCGGTTACCAAGCTAAGACAATGGCTTTTAAGTAAATACAATATGATATAAAAAGAAAATTTTCAAAAAATTAGAGTTTGTTTTTGAAAATTTTAAGAAACAATGGATGGGACAGTGAATCATTGCTAGGTAAAAGGTAACCCTACCAAAAGCTTAAATTTCCTATTGTAATAGAGGCTCTACCTGTGATAAAAGAGTAAATTTTTATAAAGCTGCTCTATAAGGGCCGCCTGCTTTATCTCTTTGAACTAAGTAAAGACTAATATATATTTTCATACTTATATCTTTAAAAGAGGAATTCCTGTGAATAGTAAATAAGAGGAATTTCATTGCTTAGTAAGATATTATTGGTTTGAAATTCATTCCTGCAACTATTTTTATTTTCAAAAAGTTAGTCATAGATATCTGGTTCCCCCAAGTGAATTGCCAATTGTTGTGCTATACAACAACCCCCATTTATTTTAATAAATGGGGACCCTTTAGAAATAAATAGGAATTTTTTTTTTATCTTTAAAAACAGAAAACTTAGGAAATACAATTTTTCTTTTTGAATTTTCCACTTTATTTCTTTAAGCGCATTGTAAATCACATAGCTTATAACTTAAAATGACTTACAAATCTCTAAGTCATGCGAGCTGCGAAATGTGCTAACATTTTTCGAAGTTATGTTTTAAAAACTTGCAAATACTTCGATTATCATTATAAACTCCTTATCGCACTACACCTTATTTAAAACAATCGACTCATAAAGTAATTAGATATAAGAGTGATCGTGTGGACCCGACGAGCCAACAAAGTATCAAAGATAAATCTCTAAAGTCCTTTAAGCACAACCGCTTGACTTTTTAATGGGAATTTCGCATTTCGCATCACTTTACCGAAAAACAAATTCATTATCACATAAAAGTTGTGATGTGCGGTTTGTGCACATCGCATTTCGCAACATTTATGAGTAAACATTATAAAGGGTAAAAGTTATATATGACAATGTGCGAATCAACGGCATTTAATTTCTCGAGCATGCGAAATGGCTTATGTCGTATCAAAACAAAATTCGAGATCTAATGACTTTAAGTTGATTGATAGATATTTCGTGTGAAGGTGTAACAGATCTGACTTTGAAATTATTATTGATGATTGTTGTTATATTTTGAAATATTCATATCTATTTGCACATGTTTTATATGAACAAAATATTTAACTCGCTGATCTCTATACTTTTAATGCTCTCCCTGTTTACTTGAAATCAGGAAACCATTTAATGGATTAAGGAAGATTGACATGAGAAAGAAGGGAAAGGAGATTTCTCAAACGCTACCTACTGAAGACTCAGAGATGTCTCCCTTATTCTAAGATACTACCTACAATAAGGAATGCGGTAGTTCATCATGGGAAACAATCTGTAAACTATTTAAAGATGAAAATCCAAAAGTAATAACCAAAATCTCTACAATGGGCACGACATCTACTTCTGACGCGACCTAATTTGACGTTGCATGTTCATTTTTCCACAAGGTAGCAGCAAGACCAAAAATTCTCCCTTACACGGACATGGTTAAGTGGGTAATTTACCACTTAAGCATAGATGACAGGAAATTCAAAGATTTAAAGGGAGAATAAATAAGGTCTTTTATGGTAGAATATTTAAATGCAATGTACCATCTACCCTCCCCACCACAAAAGTATGAAAAAGCTTTAGAGAAGAGCATCCAAATGTCATAAAAGTCATCAAAGAATGGAAGGAAGACCAGGGAAATTTGAAGGGAGATAAACTCGGTACTTACCCAATTTCCCAAATTCCTTCCCCTTATTGTTATGTTTTTGGTATGTTGTGTATACTATTTTCCAAACCTGATACCACTAGGTTTTCAATAGAATGGGTTCCATTTATTGACGCAATCGTTAATTCCTCAATTCTCAATTGGGAAAACATCTTATTTGATAGTTTAGCCAAACACATCACTAAATATAGGAATAAAAGGAGTGTTTCATCTAGAAATACCTCCCTTTTATATGTCTGCCTATGTCATGGACGCAATCTATTTTTCTTCTATTTTTCCTACCATTGGATGGAAATGGACTACCCAAGACCCTACCCCAATCCACATTTACCACAGAGACCTCTTGGATTCAGACTTCCACCTACATTTTTATAAAATTAGTTATGGAGTAATATTTCCTATGCACCAAATGATATTAAATAAAAATCCCCTAGGGTTTCTAAAGAGGGTAGCACATGTATTATTTATGTGGATAGGTGGTTTGTAGAGGAGAATTTTAAATATGTTATAGTATTTGGTAGTTATTCTTATCCCCACGTCGTACCTTATTATGTTACTGATAAGTTGCTTGCATGAGAGATAGTTTACCAGCTTGTTAATGGTATCACTAAACAGCTGAAAGATGCTAAGAAGGCCATTTGGCCTAATTTCCTTGTACAATGCGGCACTTTTGTACTGAATGATATTGGCCATACCTATAAGGAGGTTTCCAAGATCAATCTATTGAAATTGGAAGAAATTCCAAAGAGGTTATACGATCCAAATGATGTAATTAAAAATTACACTACAGAGCTCAAAATGAAACCTTTTGTAAAGGAAACATATGGATTTGATGATCTCTTCCAAGGCATGGAAAAATTTTCAGATATAACCAAGTTTTCATCCAACCAACTGAGTCAAGATGATTTGGAAGCATTCCAAGTATATAGAAATAAGAGAATGGAGAGAGTTCCTCTCAATTTTTTAACTATTGAAGATATCAACAGACCTACTCCAAGTATCAGCTTGGATAATGAAGCAAAATACATGTCAGAGGATGAATCAGGTCAATCACAACATCAATCTCACAATTCGGATCACTCTGAAAATGAATCTGAATCCAAAAAGGATAGCCTAGAAAATATAATTAATCAGGTAATCCAAGAGATTGAAATTTAGGAGCGAAAACCAAGTAATGGAATAGAGTTAATTTCTCAAGAGGTTCAGCACAATCATAACACACTAGATCAGTCTAAAAAGTCACAAACAAAGAATTTTAGTAGTGAATGGGAGGAGTTTTATGAAGCAATAAAAACTCATAAATCTAATCCCAACACTAATCAAGTAACTAGTTTGCAGACACCTAAACATCCCCAGAATATAGTGGAGACTGTTAATCCACTACAACAAGTTCCAAAGACTCATGATCGATAGATCATACCGGCCTACCTTATAGAACATATAGTTTTACAAGTTGAAGAAATTCCTTCACTAAACATTTTCTACAGTCCGAGCTATAAGGCTATAGTTAAAAGGAACAAAAGAAGAAGAACTGATGAAGCAGTCTCAAACCTCACAGATGAATCAACTGATGTACTATGGAAGGATTTCCTTAGATGACCCTACAGAACATCTAACTAAATTATCACAGTATGCAGGGGCATATGCTACTGCCACCATTGATAAAGTTATTGAAGTTAGAGTGTTGCTGAGGCAAAAGGAAGCCAGAGTACAAGAACTAGAGAGCCTATTAAATGAAGAAAAATCCAACTCTAGTGAGTAAATCAAAGCAAAGATAGCCCAATTTCGAAAGGATTTCGAAAGCCTTAAATTGCAGCATCAATCAGAAATCAATGAGAAACAAGCACAACTAGAAACATCAACGACCAGGATATAGAGCCAACTGCAACTAGAGTAGTTTATTAAAGAAGCATTGGATGTAAATGCTAAGTTAAATAAATAACAGGAAGTATTTTGTCATCAAGCTTCTATGATTTACTCTTATTACGATTCAAATAAAATACTGATCCAACAAATAGCTATCCAGAAACTTGAATGTGAAAGACTTGAAAATAAAATCAATGAACACATTCAATGGCAAGTATCAGACTCAGGGAAGGAAGCTGATCTACCTCAGTTAGATAAGTTTCATAAGGAGATCCTATTTAAGGATTGGGAAGCACAAACCAAGCAAGCAGAGAAAGAAACATCGAAAACATCCAAGTTATCAAATGAAATTATTGAATCTGTATGTGAATAATTTGTAAAAGAAGAACTTCTCAAAGAGAACACATCTGAAGTGTTCTCAGAAGAAAAAAAAATAGAAACATAGTGAAAGTAGAAAGTAGACAAACAGGAAGAATTAATTAAGAAGGTAAATAAGTTTGATCAAGAAAATTATTGGAATTTTCTCATCAAACCTTATCATCACTATCAAATTCTTTAATCCTTAAGAGATTCAACAAAAAGATCGCAGCCCATACTTTAAAACGCAGTATTCAAGGGATATGTCAGAACAAGGATTTCACATCCAACTCAGCTGAAGCCAATGATAGATATTTGTCAACTTCGTGACCAAATCCAGAAGAAAGGGAGAAATTCATAAATCAAAATTGTTATTTTATTTTCCTAGATTGTAGTTTAAGTTAGTCATATGAGGATGGTTGTTTGAAACCTCCTCTATATTTTTGTAATAATATATTTTAGAACATAGTTTTTTTAGTATTTAAATCCCTCTCATGCATTTAGAGAAGGGTCCAGAAATTTGTCAGAAACATTTGCAAATAATGCACTAATGTAATTTTGTGAATGCTTTGATGAATTAATGGAACACATTTGTTATCTTTTGACAACTAAATTTGTTTAATTTATGTTGCACTACTGTACTCTTTAAATTGATTGAAAGTGAGAAGGAGAAGATCAATTACTGTCGGTTTACATGAGTAGAACTTCATACATATTGTACTTTTATTCACTTGTATTAAGTCTTTCTTTATAGATTGAAAGTCATATTTTATTACATTATATATTTGAAACGTTATTATAGTTGAATGTTACATGCACTTAT
Source organism: Pinus albicaulis (assembly GCA_034641835.2). Taxonomy (NCBI): domain Eukaryota; kingdom Viridiplantae; phylum Streptophyta; class Pinopsida; order Pinales; family Pinaceae; genus Pinus; species Pinus albicaulis. The sequence continues at coordinate 976,479,214 of CM076571.1, read as the reverse complement.
GTTCTAATATTTGTCTGTAGTTTCTTATTGAATGTATAATCACACATATGAATGCAATACATTATTCACAATTATTCTAGTCAAACTATTTTGTTAGAAGAATAATTTTACATAATTTTCATCTCTCTCAACTCTTAAATGATCTATATTAATAATAGTTGAAGGATATCTTTTCAGATCACATAAAGGAAGAAACATCCTAGGTATATAGTAGAATAAATAGTTTAGATAGATGCATAAGATAGAATAAAGTCATTTCCATTTGCATGTTGTATAATCACACCCTCAAAATCATCCTTATTGTGCAAATGGTTCCATTATCCCCAGTTGGGGCCACTACACCAAACATAAAAGGAGCTGCTTTAAGGGACGGACCCGGTGGTTTTCCCCATGTTTTGGCAGTGGAATTTCGAGGCCTTAACACTGGTTCAACTTAGATATTTTAAAATTGCACTGAAATATTTCCACGAGGTCCTCTAGGATTTCCCCCTCATTCTAGGACATGCCAAATATTTCCTCTCTAATGTCTATGGTTTTCCAATAATCCTGATACTTATTCAAAAATTTCTTGTTCATATCATCCCATGTTCAAATGGAATTTTCACTCAATCCCATAAACTATCTTAGAGTTGCATATTTTAATGTTGTAGGAAACAACTTCAACTTTTGAGCATTTGAAAAATAATCATAGCTCATGCAAAATACATCAAACTCAAATAGGAATGCATCTGGATCTTCACTTGAGGTACCACAAAAATTTTGTAAGGCAGAGGGAGGAATTTTTTTCATTTGACTAACTCCAACAGATTCTCAAATAGGAAATTATAATGTATCTAGTTACTCTTCCCTCTCATGATAGTCCCCATCTATAGTAGTACTAATACCCTCTAAATGAGCCATATTGAACCAGGAAAGAGTGGGACCCTCGTAAGCTACAGATCCTTCAGAGCCAGTGGTCTGGAACTCTAGTTCTTGAATAGGATTGATGAGGAATTCCTCTTCAGGCTGACCAATGAGTAGAGATGTTGTCTTCCTAGTAAGAGAAGATTTTATATGAGTAGCAATAGAATATTCTCTGAGAGAAGAATCTACCATAGGAGTATTTATTTTCTTAGGATCAACTATCAAACTCTTTTCACAATTGTAAACCTCATGTTCAGATTCCCAAGTCTCCTTTGCCTTGTGTTACAGGTCAAAATACCTTCTCATCAGCTCAGAGGAGAAGAAAAATATGGAAGGAATACAAACACCTAAATTAAACCTATTTCTGCCAAGGTAACGCCTTTCTATAACAAAGAAGGAGAGTTATAACGCATAGGACCAGTAAATATGTCGCGTTAGTGGCTAGGGAAATGCTCTGTTTACACTAGAGGGCAGCATTACCCGTATTTTGTGTTTGAAATGGAAAAAACACGTGGAAAATGATTTGAATCTCCGACTTTCCCTCACAAGAGAGTCAGTTCACAAAGGAAACTGCAAAGCACCAATTCATTATTGGTCACTACCATAAAAGACTAAACTCCCAAGGAGGTAAAAGCATAGAGATTAAAGAAACATATTAGTTTTTTCTATTCCAAACTAGTGGAAAGAGAAAGGAAACAATGGCTTTTTCCCTCTCCTATAAAAAGGAGCTGAAGGCTCTTAGTTGAAGGTAGAAGGATTGTTAATGTTCCGAATACTTGTGAAGTAGAGGATAGTGTTATAGTGTGAAGGCCAAGAGTCAAAGAGGTTCCTAGAGAGCTTGTTGACTACAACTTCACTACTTAAGAGATAGAGAGATTGGGAGGCTGAGGAGGGCTTGGTACGACCGACAGTTGTAATCCTCCTTCTTTCAATATCAATAGAACTATATTTGTTTTTTCCATTCGATGCTTAATATTGTCATTATTGTTTGAATGTTTACACAACATGATATGAATGGCTCAGATGGGTATAATTTAGAATGTTCATTATATATTAGCTTAATTGATAGGATATATGTTGTGTTAGAAATTACATGGGTGCTTTGTTTGATTGCAGGACTACGATTTGGAGCTGGTGAAGGAAGACTCTTGCTTCGCTACCTGGCGTTCTCCAAGGGACTCCGAGATCATCAAAGAGGTAATTTTCTATCACATTCCGTCAAGTTGTTCCAAGTTAATATGAAGATGTATATGCCATCTTTTTGAATTGTACAGCTAATGTTACTGTCTGCCTCGGGCGCCGGAAAGCCCTAAGAGGGATACACGATAAACAACAACCCAAGCATTTTACCCTATAGCATAATTGGCGACTCCGCTAGGGATTTTTCCCCATAGTTTCCAGACTATTTATTTCCTCCTGTCTTCTCTTCTCTGTTCACAGATCCTTCCGACCAGTACTTATGCCCAGTAAACATTTTAAAAGCTCGTAGAGTTCAATCCTGTTTCTGTTCGACCATCTGAATAATTTTTCCCTGGATAACGCTACACCTGTAGTTTCTCCAGTGCATTATAACACTGGCTCTGCTTAAAAACAGTACGTTAGTCTCTAGATTAACCCTTACTTTACTCAGAGACAGTGCGTTACTCAGCCAAAACTTGCTGTTCACTACCGTGATTGTGTTTTAGCTGCAGAATTTTTTGGCCATCAATATATCTCCTTGACTGAATCCTTGCGCTTGTTTACTAAACTAGCATTTATGTTTGTTTGCTCTTGTTTGAAAAGTTAGTTTCAAAAGAATTTACTTTTTAGAGAAGAAATTTTTTTTTAGTTTTTTCTGCATCTAGCTGAGTTAATTCTGAAATTTTCAATTTATAGACTGTTAAGAAGAGGTAGATAGAAGTCTGAATATTTAAAGCTGAAATGAGTTATTTGAATTTTAGTGCATGGATGTTGAAAAGAAACCTCTCCTTATAGAAATACTCTTCATCGAATTGAATATTTAGAGCATGTTTTGCATGGTTTCTTGAGCCAGAGTCTCATTACATTTCATACGTCCACTCCCCCTCCACAAGACTAATAATCAAGTACACTAAGAATCAAATGATAATAAAATAAATCAACTCTTTTTTGAGCTCACACAAATAGTAGTTCAGGCTAGGATCTTGGGTTAGGAGCAGTGAGAAAATCACCCAAGATCTCAAAACTTGAAACTAGATTCATTAACGAGTGAAATCCTACTGCACTCATATTATCGAGACCGTTCCTTTACCGAAGCTCAGCGCGAGACAACACTTGGGTGCACAAGAAGGTAGCCCGCCTTTGACTACATCCGGTGGGTGTGTTATATATTGGGGTTCCCTTCGGGGATGTCGAAACTAGATCGGGGATCTAGGTATTCTGCCCATATAGCACATTGTCCTTCACCGTGGACCCCCCTGATGATGTCTATGATTTGAGGTATCCTTAGTGGCCATACTTTTTAGGGACTTACACAAGGTGACTGGGACAGGCTGTCCTGGTACCTGAAACAGACGGACCCACTCTGTCTTCAGTATTTAGGAGGGTACTCATCTTCACGAGAGTGCTTACACCTATTGTCTGAGGTTCGGGCGAAGCTCTAGAGTGACCGTAACTGTACTTTTGACCAACCCTCTCTGTATACTATTGTGATACTAGATTTCATCACCAACAAATGGTAGTACTCAGACAGGGCACCCTATTCTGGCCGCTTGCTGATTGATTTTAGAGAGTCCTTTTTTTTCTTTTTTTAGGTGTGTGGTTACTGTCACTGAGTCTTTATAATACATCACAATTTATTAAAATTCGTTAAAATTAAACAGGTCACCATGGCGTCCCCCGACCCACACTGTCTGTCTAGACTGTTAGCCCCCCATAAATTTTTGACAGGCAAAGTAGGGGGCTAAAATGTTTCTGAGACTTCAATGAATGCATCTCCCCTGAGACACATCATCCTTCAATTCTTCTGAGCCTTTTCCCTGTGATGTAATCCCCTCTGCTGAAATCCCATTATAAAGACCCTCTGATTACAAAAACTTGTGCTCCTAAAGCCTTCATTTACCCATGATACCCCTACAAAATATCCCTTTTCATCCATTGTTCCCTTTGTCAAAATCCCCCTTGCTCCCCTCTTTCCCCCTATTAACCCTCTAAACCTCCCAAGATCCCCTTTAAATCCCATTTTCGCCCTTTGTTTAAACCTTTATACCCCTTTCCTTCCTATCGTTACCCTTTATAGGCCTCAAAATGCATTAAAATGGCCTAAAAACCGATTTTCCAAATTATATCAGGCATAGCCCCTTCCCCGCTTAGCCCCGCACCTCTTCCTCCACATGATCCAATGCTGGAACCACCCGCGAAATCTGAAAGGCGCTTGCCATATCCGTTCATCGGGCGCAGCCTCGACCGTCGATCTTGGTAGATCGAATGGCTATCGATAAATCTGCAGCACCTGGGTTTTCCCCATTCATTCCCCCAAATCGCGCCATCGTCGTCCATTTAGAGCATTGATCCGACGGTCATCAATCTTCCTGCTCGGTGGTCCTCCCTGCACTGTTCCTAAAAAAGTGGTTTCTATCACACCACTTTTGCACGGTGGGCAGTTTTTCCTGATAGCCCAGCGATTCCATACGCCGCGCGACACGCATCCTCCTGTACGATTTCAAAACCACCATCCCCGCGCATTAACGTCATCCATCGCATGTTATCGTCCGGACACGGATTCCCAGCGATATCGTTGTGGACCACCCGATCTAGGGCGGGCCATCCAACGGTTGTCGCTCGCTGAAGATGCGCAGTAGTTAACCCAGATGCACACACGATAACTCAGGGTATGGCCTGCCATCCGTTGCCCTTCGATGCATTTTTGGTCGTCGATCTCCTCCCGAGATCGGACGGTTCACATTCAATTGCCTCTGCTGTTGACTATTCCGCCATCGCCCAGTCCTCCACGTCATTCATCCACGTGTCTCCTCCGTACCTCCGTCACCCCCACGAGCATCCATCGTACATGTGCCCATTCCATTACGTATAAATTGGTTCATTTTCATGTTTTTTTAAGGTTTTCATTCAAATTTTCTCCATAGACTGCCAACCATCCGCCAGAGTGTTTTTTCACCATTTCTCTGCAATTTTTCCTCCATTTCGTCATCTGCAAGGCCATTTCCTCCATCCACACTACCTCCATCATTCCCATCCATGGATTTAATGACAAATTTTCTGTTTTGCAAGGTTTCAAGTGGGGAAAACTGCCATGGCTCGTTATCTCTATCACAGTGGCGGAAATTGCGGAACAGGTCATCTACAGAGATACATTTAATGAAGGAAAGGCCCAGGGAAGTGTTTGACGTGATTGTAATCAAAGGATAGGGTCAAATTTCTATCACTCTCCTCCGGATGCCATTAAAAGCACATAGTTCACGGCCAGAAGTTGACTGTGGGAGCGGCAAAGAGAAATCAGCAGGGAAATCGAAGAGTTAAAGCATTAAACAGGAGGTTTTAAAGGATTAATCCAGTTTTTCAAAAGTAAGGTACCAGATTGAAAACCCCGAAGATCAATTAGAATTTTAATGCACGTGAAGTCATACCACCAAGGTCTTCTACAGCAGCAGAATGTTTTTCTTCATCAGAGGACAAAGTGCCCATGCAATTTTCATTATGCATCGTGTTCCTGAAATTTCCCACCCAAACGCCGTCCTACATGATCAGAAAGCATTTGATGCACAAGTAGGGCAGACCTCACTGTTTCTTATTTTTCTTTTGTTATTTCACCAAATGTACCACACAGTACTGCAGTCAAAACACCTAAGCCATACCAGAGATAAATGTAGAGAGTTAAAACAGAGTGGGTTTTCGGCCCTCTCTCCCTTTTCTTTGTTTAATGTTTCATTCAGTTCTCACCTACCTCCTCAGTTCATCTGTTGTTATAAAATCCATGAGAAAATATTATAAGGGTTGTTGATCAGTTATCAGAGAACTGCAAGTAGTTTCTTTTGAGACAGAGTCTCTGTGTAAAGTTGTAAGATAGGTGAAGGAGATGTTTTCAGACTGAGTATTCAGCCATTGGCATAGTGTACTTGATTGGTATTGTTATTCAATATGACAAACACATTTCTTTGGATCCTGATCTGAAGCAGCAGTGATGTTTTCCTATCTCTGTGTTTACATTCATTTCATTTCATTTATACTAGCTTGCATCAGAATATTGGCATAGTATTTACCCTTGTTAGGTACCCTATGTTTCTGATCTCCTTGCCCTTTATGTTTCTCTTCCGAATGTATTATCTAAGGAATGTTTTCACTTGGTTTAACCTATGTAGTGGATGATATTTCCTTCTCTCTGATGTATGAATTAAATTAATTTAGTTCTTAGATGTTTCTTGTTATTGATTCAGTTGGAAAATTTGGGAACACTGGGGATTAGAGTTAGCCCTGTCCACTAGGATCCTTGTACGACCTGCTGATCTGTAATTTTGTGCTCTAAAATCTGTGTTATCTCCTCCCTCCTACTTTCCATATCACATAATCATCTTGAAGATCCTAAGTTTCAGATGACTAGCCCAATTGAAAGCCTGCATATTGAGTAGCAAGAAAATCCTTTCCTAACTCCATTTCCCAATGGTTTTGAATATCTTTTGGAATATTTCACCTCTGCCTCATCCCTCTTTTCTCATCCTGGTCTTACATTGAACCCTTCCTTCCTGATAACCAGCAACCAAACCAAACAAATCAAACAAACAAACCCGTGCTTATAACTAGCCTAACATCTTAAACTTTGAGCCTCATAGACATAAACCTTTGCTCAAACTAGAGAGATCCCTCTCTAGACCAAGGAGGGCTAGATCCTGAGTCTGAAACTGGTTCTGATGTTTTCTCATCTTTTGGTCTCGCCAATCTATCCAAAACATGGGAACCCCAACATAATGGCGACTCTGCTGGGGAGCTGAGTGCATTACACCTTAAACATTCCTTAAGCATTCACAAGACCTACAATATTTGGTTAGGTTGCTAGTTAAACACTCTTATTCTCACATCAACCTCTATACCATTTGTTGTGTGTTTCCCATACTCTTGGACAGAGTCTGGAAAGGGCCAGGTAGCCTCCGGATCTCACACTCTTTCATAGGTGACATATCTGTTAAATTCCCTCCCAGTCAATCTTTGTTTAGATTTTGCTGTGTTTTGAAGATATCCTTGAAAGGGGACATCTCAAGAGCACTGTGGTGGACAGTGGGCCCTTCAAAACATCCTAAAACCTTCCACCTGGCGACTCCATTTTCCCTAAATGTTTTAAAGACTCCACTGGTGATCAGTAGGCCTATTGATTATCTTAGTTCACATTAGACTCCACTGGGAGACCAACCCTCATAAAAACATCAACCACAGTAGAAGTAACAAGTAGGGTTGAGCTGCTTGGTCAAAAACAACATTCTGGCTTCTAGAACCATTCATACAAGAGCTTACCCTGACCCAAACCCACCTGAAATAGTTGACAATCCTGAGAGTATCCTCAAGGGAACTCTTACACTTAAAAGATCAACTATTTCCAAACACATCCATAGAGCTAATTCTGCACCAGAAGATCTTACAGCTCTATCACATTTTCACCTTGACCCCGACCTACCTAACAACTTATCTAGAACTAGGTCATTCAATAGCTTAGACCAACCAGACCCTGAGCTTCCTGATTCACCACAGGAAGGTGGTAGACACCTTGGGAATAGACAGACCCCTCCATCCACACCTCCTGATTTACATTTCATACAAAACTTGGGGCTCAGTCACCCTAGGTCTACTCATCAGTCCTCTGCTGCTCATAACATCCCTGTCATCCATATACCTGCTGCCCAAGCCTCTCTAGCTCATCAAAACATCATCATGGCAGCTTGGTATGCACCTCTGGTTTTACCTCAACCTATAGTACCCTTACCAAACGATTATCAGTCTAAGATTCCACACTTCACTGCAAAGGAGTCCATCACAGCCCAACAAAATGTAGATAAAATGGAAGATTATTTTGACTACATGGAAATTGATGATGATACAGTAAAAATGAGGATCTTTGCCCAAAGCTTAGGGGGTGATGTGAAGAGATGGTTTAAGGGCCTGCCTCCAGGTAGCATCAATGATCTTCCAGGCTTATATCATACTTTCATAAACAAATGGGAAACTAGGGCGAACATTCGCCAACTCCTAGCAGAATACATGACCCTTGAAATAAATGCAGGAGAGAGTGTCCATGATTACACAACAAGGTTCAATAGCATTTGCAATGCCCTCCCTCCACATATGAAACCTCCACAGGGCATGGCCCTAGCTAAATACCCTGAGGGTTTTGATGCTGTCATGGCCTATGAGCTTAGAGATAAGGAATACAACACATTGGAGGACATGCAGAAAGGAGTAGTAAACATAGAAGCCAACCTGATTGAGAAAAGAGCAAGACTGAAATCTAAGAGAAGGGTAACATATAGAGATGATAACATAGCTTCCACATCTGACCAAAATTATGATAAGCTGTCTAAAAATGTGGAAAGTTTACAACAAATGACAGAAAAAATGGTTTTCACGGTCAATAACCAGAATAGAAACCAAAACTAGAACCAGAACTTTAGGAGAAACAATAACACTCCCAACAGACAAAGAGAATCATATCAAGAGGTTATTCCCCCATTCCAAGAGAATTTTCTTGATGAAGATGAGGGAATCATAGAAGAGTCTGAGGGAAACACAATTAATATGTTTGAAATAGAAGATTCAATCCATAAATTTTATTCAGAAGAAGACCATCCTTCACCCTCTGGTTGGGAAGAGGAATGGTTGGAATCTGAAGATTACAGATTAGGGTTTGAAAATGCCATGATGCAGGTCAGAGAACAGTATGAAATTAGAAGCAAAAAGAGTCAAGAAACTGCTAAACCCAAAGCTTCTGAGACTACCATAAAGAAGAGACCTGAGAAATCTTCTAAAGCAACTGCTGAAAGTAGAAAACCATCAGCTGAGAGTTCTGGAAAGAATAGAGAAAAAGACAACCAAAACATTAATGCACAAGTAAACCAGCTAGCAGCACTAGCACTGCAGTTAGTGCTCCTGATAAAACTGTCACAAACACTGTACATAATGAGAATCAACACACTGATTCAGCCACCAAGGCAGTGGCAAATAAAACAGAGATGAGCACTCCCAAGAGTCAATCCACTTTCAATTTGGAAAGTGAGATTGCAAGAATTAAAATCTCTGTCCCACTTTCTGAGCTGGCCACTCAGGATGTATATAAAGGCAAAATTTTGAGAGCTTTGAACTTAGGTGAGAATGGTGACTCTGTCAATTTGAATGATGATCAACCTGCCCTCTTGTTTGGTCCTAAGATAGAGGGGAAGTTTCAGGAAGGGGTAGTTCCACCTTTCTATATCAGTCTCAACATTCACGACAAGATCCTGCATAATGCAATGCATGATTCTGGGGCATCTCACAACCTAATGCCTAAGGTAGTTATGGAAAGACTAGGTCTAGAGATAACCAGACCCTACAAATATTTATACTCTTTTGACTCTAGCAGAGTAAAATGCCTAGGCCTGATCAAAGACTTGTGTGTGAGCTTAACTCAAATCCCAGCTAAATGCATGGTTATGGATGTTGTGGTGGCAGAAGTGCCACCCAAGTATGGCATGCTACTATCAAGATCATGGGGAGCCAGGCTGCAGGGTACAATGTAGATGGATGGCTCATATGCCACAATCCCAATCTTTGGCCAACTTTGAAAACTGTACAGGGAGACACAGATGAAATTCCTAGTCAGTAGCCCCGAGAAACCAGAAAATTCACTTGTTTATTCTGTACATGCAAACCTTGACTCCTTCATCTTTTGTAATGATGCATCCTTGGAAGGGTCAGAGTCCCAAAACAGAGATACAAATGGAGAGGTAGAAGCCATGGACTTTAACATAATGGCTGCTCTGGATTTAGAGGATAACGAAGAGGAAAGCCGCAACGAAGCATGTAGGATATGCGGTGGAGACCTAACTCCGAGTGAACAAGAAACATAGCATAAATAGCCACCCGACCAGATTCCTGAAACTCTTACATTTCACGAAAAACAAAGTAATCCACAGCCTAATACAAACCCTATAACACAACACAATGGCGAACCTAGCTGTAAGGGAGAAAACAATGATAGTCATGAGAATAACCCCTTGTGGGAAATGAGCTTTGACGGGTCTTGTACTAAGAGGACTGCAGGGGCAGGGGTATGGTTACACAATACAGGAAATGACTACACTGAGAGCCACGCCTGTAGTCTTCATTTCAAATGCACAAATAATGTCACTGAATACGAGGCTCAAATCCTGGGTCTGAAGCTGTTGAAGAAAAAGGGAGCGCGTAGGATAACCGTAAGGGGAGACTCAGAGTTAGTTATTAAACAAGTGAACGGAGAATACACAGCCAAACATCCTAGGCTAAGAGCATATAGGAATGACACCATGGACCTACTGAAAACGTTTGTTGAATACAAATTAGTGTTTGTCCCTAGAAGTCAAAATGTCATTGCAAACGGATTAGCTTGCCTTGCCAGTTCATACCCCAAAACTCCCAGCGACCAACAGATCATCATTCAAACCAAATTCAGACCTACTATTCTAGACAACGAAAAATATTGGTAGGTATTTGAAGGTGATAAAAAGATCGAAGATTTCCTAGTAAGCAAAAACGAGTTTGAGTTTTCTGATTCAGAATCTAAATCTGATCATAGCTGCCTAAGTGAAGAGTCCTCGGATGAGGAAGAAACACCCTGTAATACAGAAATAAACTCTTTAGATGAACAGACTGGAAACCCAAACCAAAAATGTGAAAATGCAGGTAGTGAAGAGGTAGAGGTGCTACAATCCAAAGATAAGAATATGCGCAGAGGCCTGGCACCCTTAGAAGACCTCTTTGACTTTGATGATGTGGAAAAAAGGCCTATTATAGAACATGCAGACTCTGATGTGGAAGAATGCAACATAGGCACTGAAGATAAGCCCAAAATGATTAAACTGGCTAGGTCTTTTCCTGCAGACATGAAGAATAAATACACTGACCTTTTCAAGGAATTCATTGATGTGTTTGCATGGAGTTATGAGGACTTAAAATCCTATGACACAAATATAGTTCAGCATAAGATACCCTTGAAAGAAAATCAGAAGCCCTTTAGGCAAAAAATTCGTAGAATCAATCCTAAACAATTGCCTGCAGTAGAGAAAGAGATTAAGAAAATGTATGAGGAAAGTATAATTGTGCCAGTGAGGTTCTCTGATTGGGTATCAATCTTAGTGGCTGTGAGGAAGAAAATAGGAGAAATCAGATTGTGTATAGACTTCAGGAATCTTAATAGAGCCTCACTCAAAGACAATTACCCTTTGCCTAAAATGGAACATATCCTTCAGAAGGTAGTGGGCTCTAAAAGAATCTCCCTGCTGGATGGCTTTTCAGGTTATAACCAAGTCTTAGTGATCTCAGAAGACCAACTCAAAACAACTTTTACCACTCCATGGGGTACCTTCATGTATGTGAAGATGCCTTTTGGATTGATGAATGCTAGAGCCACCTTCCAAAGAGCGATGGACATAACATTCTCAGATGAGATAGGGCACTTTATTGTTATCTACTTGGATGACATAACCGTCTATTCCAAGACTGAAGAAGAACACCTGGAACATCTGAGAAAAGTATTCAAAAAATGTAGAAGGTTTGGTATGTCCCTAAACCCTAAAAAGACTGTCTTTGGGCTACAGGAGGGTAAACTCCTTGGCCACATTATATCCGAGAAGGGAATCAGGATAGACCCACAACGAGTTGAGGGAATACTACAAATCACACACCCCAGAAACATCAAGGAATTACAGTCTTTCATTGGGAAGATTAACTTCCTTAGGAGGTTTATTCCAAATCTGGCTGAACACCTTACGAACATGACTAACATGCTGAAGAAAGGTGTAGGAGTTAAATGGACCGTGGGAGCTAAACAATCTTTTGAATCAGTGAAACTTGCACTTACCCAAGCTCCCATCCTAATCAGCCCAGATTTCTCCAAAGATTTCCTGATCTTTTCATTCGCCTCTGAGCATAGAATGGTTGCATTCTTGCTGCAAAAAAACACAGAGGGAATGGAACAGCCAATTGCCTTCTTTAGCAAAGCACTCAGAGATGAACCCTTGAAATACAATATCATGGAGAAACAGGCCTATGCTCTGATCAAGGCCTTGAAAGACTTCAGGTTGTACATATTGCATTCCCACACTGTAGCTTATGTGCCCAACATCATAGTCAAATATATACTATCCCAAGACCCAGATGGGAAAAGGGGAAAGTGGGTACCAGTGATCCTAGAATATGACCTTGAGATAAAACCCACCAAACTGATTAAAGGTCAGGGCTTAGCTAAATTAATGGCTGAATCAAACCTACAAGCCCTAGACATTAACATGATAAATACCTTGGATGAGCAACAAGAATTGCCTCATCTCACTATTGAGGAATAATTTCAGAGCTCTCCTTGGTATTCCGACATTCTGTATGTGCTTACACACCTTAATGCCCCTCCCGGATTATCAAAGACCAAGGCCAGATTCTTGAAGTTAAAAGCCAGAAGTTACTGCATTGTGAACGAAAGCTTATACTGGAAGAATCCTAACAGCCTATTTCTTAAATGTTTGCCTGAAAATGAGGCAGAGAGGGTTAAACAATAATTCCACGATGGGGAATGTGGAGGCCACCTGAGTTGGAAAGCCACTGCAAACAAAATACTAAGATATGGCTATTATTGGCCCACACTCTTCAATGATGTTCATAAAATGATAATTGCTTGCCACAAATGTCAAATCTTTGAGGGCAAGAGAAAACTCCTCCCTTTACCCCTACAACCCATCATTGTTGAAGGTCCCTTTCTGCAATGGGGCCTAGATTTCATAGGGGAGATTCACCCTGCTTCTTCTGCTCAACACAAATGGATCCTAACAGCCACAGATTATTTCACTAAGTGGATAGAGGCCGTGCCCACTAGGAATGCCACTGACTCAGTCATCATTAATTTCCTAGAAAGTCACATCCTCTCTCGGTTTGGTTGCCCAAGGAAAATAATCACTAATAATGCTACCGCTTTCGGATCCAAAAAGATGGTTGATTTTTGTCACAGGTACAACATAGCGCTTCATCATTCAACTACCTATTACCCTCAAGGTAATGGATTAGCTGAATCATCAAAAAAGAGCCTGGTGATCATCATCAAGAAGCTGTTGGAAGAGAACAAAAAATCTTGGCATAACAAGCTAGTACATGCTTTGTGGGCTGACAGGCTTACAACAAAAGATTCCATTGGCATGTCACCTTTTCATCTTGTCTATGGAACAAAAGCAGTATTTCCTAACAGCCTTGGGATACCAGTGATCAAGCTGGTCAAGGAGATCCAAACAGAAGAGGATAGTATGGTGAGGAGAATAAACCAAACAATCCATCTTCAACAAACAAGGGAAGAGGTCTACAATAGAGCAGTGAAAGTTCAGGAGAACATAAAGAAATTGTTTGACAAAAGAGCTAAAGCTGCTGATTTCAAAGTTGGAGATAAGGTTTTGAAGTGGGATTTGAGAAGAGAGGATAAAGGAAAGAACAACAAATTTGACAGTTTGTGGCAAGGTTGATACCTCATCCAAGCCACTGTGGGTCCCAATGCTTTCTTCTTGCAAGAATTGGATGGCACTAAACTGTTTGGGGGTCCTGTAAATGGCAAGATGCTCAGACACTACTTCTGCTAATTTACAGTCTCCAGTTTCTATTTCCATTGTATATACCATTGCAGTTTTTATTTTCAAGAAAAAGAAAAATGTTTCAAAAAATAGAGGAAAAAAGAGAGGTTCAGACATGCTTAAAACATTGACCTCTGATATGCAAAATATTGGCTCTAATAAGCTCAAAACCCGAGCCAAAGAAAGTAAAGCAGCTGGTCCTAACATGCTCAAAATCTGGGCCAGCAAAGAAGAAAGAAGAACTAGCTCTAACATGCCCAAAACCAGAGCTGAGATGAAAAAAGAAGTGACTTTAACGTACTCAAATCTTGAGTCACAAAGGGAAAGAAGGATGTTTCAAGTTTTAGATCTCAAGCCTTCACAGTTTCTTTTCAGTTTTCTGCAAATTTTGTCCATGTGCAACTGTCTTTATGCCTTGGACCCACAGCAAGTCAGACAATCTAATCCTAGCTTGACTGTTTTTCAATTTCTGTTGTAGAATGTAGAGAAGAAATCTGCTGGATAGTTTAATCCCAGCAGATATTAGATTAGGTAGAGAAACCTTTGAGACCAATAGTCTAATCCGGTCTCATGGAGCAATAAGGGTAGATTTAGAATAGGTTTATTTTCTTTTTCCAAAAATAAAAAGATGTAAAGGGCCTGCTAGCTCAAATGCACCCTGGAAGAAGAAAAAATGTTAGGATTGTAGTATGGGTAGGTAGAATGTTGAGGAAAGTTTCTGCTGATGTAATGTTTTCATATTGTGGCAGCTTATCAAAGAAAGAAGGGATGTGTAAAGCAGCAGGCACCTAGCCTACACCAAATATTTATCCTCTGAATTCTTGACTCCTTCAAGAAGAAGCCATCCCCATGTGGAGCCACTGTTAGCCCCCCATAAATTTTTGACAGGAAAAGTAGGGGGCTAAAATGTTTCTGAGACTTCAATGAATGCATCTCCCCTGAGACACATCATCCTTGAAGTCTTCTGAGCCTTTGCCCTGTGATGTAATCCCCTCTGCTGAAATCCCATTATAAAGACCCTTTGATTGCAAAAACTTGTGCTCCTAAAGCCTTCATTTACCCCTGATACCCCTACAAAATATCCCTTTTTATCCCTTGTTCCCTTTGTCAAAATCCCCCTTGCTCCCCTCTTTCCCCATATTAACCCTCTAAACCTCCCAAGATCCCCTTTAAATCCCATTTTCGCCCTTTGTTTAAACCTTTATACCCATTTCCTTCCTATCGTTACCCTTTATAGGCCTCAAAATGCATTAAAATGGCCTAAAAACCCATTTTCCAAATTATATCAGGCATAGCCCCTTCCTCGCTTAGCCCCACACCTCTTCCTCCACGTGATCTAGCGCTGGAACCACCCGCGAAATCCGAAAGGCACTTGCTGTATCCATTCATCGGGCGTAGCCTCGACCGTTGATATTGGTAGATCAGACGGGTATCGTTAAATCTGCAGCACCCAGGTTTCCCCCGTTCATTCCCCCAAATCGCGCTATCGCGTCTATTTAGAGAATTGATCCAATGGTCATCAATCTTCCCGCCCGACGGTCCTCCGTGCACTGTTCCTAAACCAGTGGTTTCTATCGCACCACTTTTGTGCGGTGGGCGGTTTTTCTCGATAACCCAGCGATTCCATACACCGCGCGACACGTGTCCTCCTGTAGGATTTCAAAACCACCGTCCCCATGCGTTAACGTCATCCATCGCGCGTTATCGTCTGGACACATATGCCCAGCGATATCGCTGTGGACCGTCCGATCTGGTGCGGGCCATCCAACGGTTGTCGCTCGCTGAAGATGCGCAGTAGTTAACCCATATGCACATGTGATAACTCAGGGTATGGCCCGCCATCCGTTGCCCTCCGATGCGTTTTCGGCTGTCGATCTCCTCCAGAGATCGGACGGTTCACATTCAATTGCCTCCGCTGTTGACTATTCCGCCATCACTCGGTCCTCCACGTCATTCATCCACGTGTCTCCTCCATACCTCCGTCACCCCCACGAGCATCCATCGTACATGCGCCTATTCCATTACGTATAAATTGGTTCATTTTCATGTTTTTTTAAGGTTTTCGTTCAAATTTGCTCCGCAGACCGCCAACCATCCACCAGAGCATTTTTTCACCATTTATCTACAATTTGTCCTCCATTTCGTCATCTGCACGGCCATTTCCTCCATCCACACTGCCTCCATCATTCCCATCCATGGATTTCCTGACAAATTTTCTGTTTTGCATGGTTTCAAGCAGGGAAAACCGCCATGGCTCGTTATCTATGTCACAGTGGTGGAAATTGCGGAACAGGTCATGTACAGAGATACATTTAATGAAGGAAAGGCCCAGGGAAGTGTTTGACATGATTGTAATCAAGGGACAAGGTCAAATTTCTGTCACTCTCCTCCAGATGCCATTAAAAGCACAAAGTTCATGGCCAGAAGGTGACTGTGGGAGCGGCAAAGAGAAATCAGCAGGGAAATCGAAGAGTTAAAGCATTAAACGAGAGGTTTTAAAGAATTAATCCAGTTTTTCAGAAGTAAGGTACCAGATTGAAAACCCCGAAGATCAATCAGAAGTTTAATGCACGGGAAGCCATATCACCAGGGTCTTCTACAGCAGCAGAATTTTTTTCTTCATCAGAGGACAAAGTGCCCATGCAATTTTCATTATGCATCGTGTTCTTGAAGTTTCCTACCCAAACGTCATCCTACATGATCAGAAAGCATTTGATGCACAAGTAGGGTAGACCTCATTATTTATTATTTTTCTTTTGTTATATCACCAAATGTACCACACAGTACTGCAATCAAAACACCTAAGCCATACTAGAGATAAATGTAGAGAGTTAAAACAGAGTGGGTTTTCTGCCCTCTCTCCCTTTTCTGCGTTTAATTTTTCATTCAGTTCTCACCTACCTCCTCAGTTCATCTGTTGTTATAAAATCCATGAGAAAATATTGTAAGGGTTGTTGATAAGTTATCAGAGAACTGCAAGTATTTTCTTTTGAGACAGAGTCTCTGTGTAAAGTTGTAAGATAGGTGAAGGAGATGTTTTCAGACTGAGTATTCAGCCATTGGCATAGTGTACTTGATTGGTATTGTTATTCAATATGATAAACACATTTCTTTGGATCCTGATCTGAAGCAGCATTGATGTTTTCCTATCTCTGTGTTTACATTCATTTCATTTCATTTCTACTGGCTTGCATCAGAATATTGGCATAGGATTTACCCTTGTTAGGTACCCTATGTTTCTGCTCTCCTTTCCCTTTATGTTTCTCTTCCGAATGTATTATCTAAGGAATGTTCTCACTTGGTTTAACCAGTGTAGTGGATGATATTGCCTACTCTCTGATGTATGAATTAAATGAATTCAGTTCTTAGATGTTTCTTTTTATTGATTCAGTTGGAAGATTTGGGAACACTGGGGATTAGAGTTAGCCCTATCCACTAGGATCCTTGTATGACCTGCTGATCTGTAATTTTGTGCTCTAAAATCTGTGTTATCTCCTCCCTCCTACTTTCCATATCACATAATCATCTTGAAGATCCTAAGTTGCAGATGACTAGCCCAATTGAAAGCCTGCCTATTTAGTAGCAAGCAAATCCTTTCCTGACTCCATTTCCCAATGGTTTTGAATATCTTCTGGAATATTTCACCTCTGTCTCATCCCTCTTTGCTCATCCTGGTCTTACATTGAACCCTTCCTTCTTGATAACCAGCAACCAAACCAAACAAATCAAACAAACAAACCCGTGCTTATAACTAGCCTAACATCTTAAACTTTGAGCCTGATAGACATAAACCTTTACTCAAACTAGAGAGATCCCTCTCTAGACCCAGGAGGGCTAGATCCTGAGTCTGAAAGTGGTTCTGATGTTGTCTCATCTTTTGGTCTCGCCAATCTGGCCAAAACATGGGAATCCCAACATAGACGACAACAAGGTCTACCTCCTCTAACTATTGAGGAAGAACTGAACCTTGGTGAACCCGTGCCTTCTACGAAAGAGTAGTCTCCACTGGCTAATCTTGATTGTCACATAGCCTCATATCATCTAGAATTTCTGGAGGACCTTTTCACTGCAGGGGTTATACGTCATTACAATCCTCCGCTCACTAATCCGTTGGGGCCTGTGATAATTCAGATTCCACCACGCCAGAATATGTCTTTGGCCGCACAAACATCCATTTCACCACTAGCATCCACTGGGTCGATGCCAATGGAAACCATCCCAGGTTCACCACCATCCTCCCCACCGGTGTTCAGTTCTATGCCATCACTGGGTAACCCCAGTAGTCAACATATACCTACTCCCAACCCTA
This sequence comes from Pinus albicaulis, assembly GCA_034641835.2. Lineage (NCBI taxonomy): Eukaryota > Viridiplantae > Streptophyta > Pinopsida > Pinales > Pinaceae > Pinus > Pinus albicaulis. The sequence goes on along the minus strand of CM076571.1, from coordinate 976,461,208 downwards.
CGGTCATCACAATTGTCAATAGTTTATCGAATCTTTCGGCATCTACTTCTACTGTGACCACGTTGGGACCCACAGTAGCTCCTCCCATGAGTATGACTACTTCGGTGCCTTTTAGCAACCCTTTCGGTTAGAACCCTCTACTGAGTTCAAACCCCTTGGCTACTATACCAGGGGGCAGTGTTTCCAACACGTAGGAAGCAGGGAACATTTCGCTTCTCCTGCAATCCTTAGGAAAAATGGGACAACCTATTGTTAATGCTTTTCCCTTAAGTGGTTCAAATATAGGTGTAGGGTCTATGTCATTGCCAAACTATGCAAGTAGTAGCATGCCTCCAGGAAACTCTATTGCATCCATTTGGACTAACCAACCCGAACCTCCATCTGGAATGGGAGGGCACTTTTATACTGGGGGCAACCAATCGTTCGCCTCGCAATACAATATGCCCTATGGACAGCAATAGTATGCCCCTAATCCTCCACCTATCGGAATTTTTTATCAAAGTCCCACTTATCCTCTTGGTAACACATTGATGGAGTGACCCTATGGTCCAAGTAGTCAGCCCATACTGCCTTGGTTAGATTCGGGAGAAAATCCACAATTTCCATTTTTGGCATCTTTGGACATCCCCGATATCCATAATCTGACTAACGACCCCATCAATCACAACCCGCTTTGGCCTCCTGTACCGCATAAGATTCCTTCTGACATCCCGAAGTTTGATGGGAAACAAGGGGACGACCCAGCCGCACACATCACTACCTTTCATCTATGGTCTATATCAAATTCCATGGTGGATGATAGTGTCCGGCTTCGACTCTTTCCCTGCACCCTTACAGGCAATGCCGCCAAGTGGTACATATAATTGTCATGCGCCGCCATCAATACTTTTGGCACTTTAGTGACGGAGTTCCTAAAGAACTTCCAATTAACAATTAGAGTGAAAAATAGAACGAAATTGTTAACATCATTGCGCCAAGACACCGCCACCCACATCTCCGATCATATTCATGAATGGAGACGTAGGAGGAGGCTAGTCAAAGCGCCAATCCCGGATCATATCTTAGCCAATTGGTTTTGCAAGTCTCTTTTACCCCACATCTCTAAAGACATTGGCCTTTCTGGTGCGGTTACAGAAGATCAATGTATTCGTCGTGCCCAGCATTTGGATTTAATCTATTCATAATCTGACATGCTATACGATATGCTCCCCCATGCCCCTGGTAACCCAAATCCTCCAGCCACTCAGAAAACCGGAGCACATGCCGACGGTCCCATTGGCACAATATCCAGTGTGGCCACAAAGCAGTCTCGGGGGCAAACCTCCCAGCCATCTTCGGCTGCCACCTCCCCTCACCAAACGACTACTCTTCCTACCGCTGAGGTGAATTCTATGCAAACCTCACAAAAAACTAGCGGGAAAAATAAGAAGAACAAGAAAAATACGTCTTCTTCAGAAGAGCAGTTAGATAATCAGAATAACCCTAATCAGAAAAATGTTGCCAAAAATGACAAAGGGAAGGATAAACCCATGAAATTTCCTTGCAAGATCTGTGCGGAGGACCACTTAACATACAAATTTCCTCGGGTGCAGGAATGCACCGATTTTATTGCCAACAAGGATTCTGGGCGAACACCTGCCGTTCTTCATAATCCTTTCCCTAATCAGCAACAGCAACATCAACACATGGTTGAAAATCCGCCACAACCCCATCAAAGGGGCAATGGTGGTTCACATCCTTCCGACGAAGGACCATCTGCCATTTATGGCATTGAGAGTGTTGAGCTTCAAACTCGAGCCAAGCTTTATGGAAATCCTACCATAGATGCTCAAGAACCTGGAACTAGTTCAAATCCACCACTGCCCAACGATTTGTATATCGAATGGCCTACTGCTGAACCCGTGATTCGTACCCCCAAAGGGACACTTCGATGCACGACTCATAACACCTCTGCACATGCAACCCAAAAATACAACATTGTAGAAGATTTGGCGCAGACACCATCAGCCATGTCTGCTCTCGAAGTATTACAGACCTGTCTAGCACAAAGGAAAGCCTTGCTTTCGGCCATTGGTGGAATAGACCCCCAGGATTCCATGCTAGCTATATTTGATATGGAAAAGGCTAAACCTCACCTCTCACACCAACTTGCATTCCATGTGCAGGTTGTGTCGAAAGGGAGACCAATCCATCGCACTGTCATAGACGAAGGTGCTTCGACCTGCGTTATGTCACAAGCTTGCTGGCTCAATTTAGGTTCTCCTACCCTCACCCCGCCATCGAATTCCCTCAAAGCTTTCGATGGCCACATGTTCCTCCCAAAAGGATACCTTGCTAGCTTTCCCATCACTCTGAGTGGGAAAACGGTAAACGTGGATGTTGAAGTCGTAGAACGCCATCTAGACTATAATCTATTGCTTGGTCGCAGTTGGTCTTATGCCATGACTTCCATTGTGTCTTCGGTCTTCCGACTCATCCTATTTCCATTGGATGGGAAAATAGTTACAGTGGATCAGCTATCCTTCTACACCCCTGATTATGCCACGTTACCAAGTAGCACTGTACCCCTAATAGGAGGCTTTCCTGACTCTTACGTCAGTATCGGTACTGGTCTTCTGAAGGCATCTTCCCTACTGGGTTGTTTTCCTCTCCTGCCGCCACTGATCCCAAAAACGGTTGCAATGATATCCACCACTTTGGATGGCTCTATCGACCCATGGATCATTCCAGCACCTTCAGACATTGATTCCTACGGAGATCAGATGCTGCTCTCACCGGCCGAGTTGGCTTACCAAGCCATCCAAACCACATCTGAAGCCTCCACTGCTATGGTTTTGACCAACGGTACAAACCTCCCACCCATAAAAGTTCTCTCTAAGGATCTCCTCAATGAAGTCTTGCCTATAGACGAAGCTATTTGAGAGATCATGTCTCTAGAAGAACGACCTTGGGGAGAGTTTCACCATCGCCCTTCGATGATTGACCCAAAGGCGATAAAAACTAAAACCCCATCCTTTGACCAACTTGAGGTGGTTCCCTCTGCTTATACGAATATTCAAACTATCGATTCAGAAGGGAACATGGGTAATATTTCTAAGACAATGCTCATTGATATCTCGGTCAAAACGGGTATCATGGAAAATATTCAGATTGGAGCCGACTTCAATCCTGAGGAAATTGCGTGCTTCACATCCCTTTTCAAGGAATTCCACGATGTGTTTTCTTGGTCTTATGATGAAATGCCTGACATAGACCCTTCTATTGTCGAGCATGAAATCAAGATCTATGACAATGGAAAACCAGTTTGGCAACGACTCAAGCCTGTCCTCCCGCACAAAGTAGCCACCATCAAGATTGAGGTAGAAAAACTTTTAAATGCTGGTTTCATCTATCCCGTTCCTTTAACAAAATGGGTTTCCAATCCGGTTCCTGTTGATAAAAAGCAAGGCACCATTCGAGTTTGCGTCGATTATCACGTTCTAAATGCCACTTGTCCTAAAGACAACTATCCTACACCGTTCATTGATCAAATTCTCGACGATTGTGCCGGATGCGAATCTTTTTCCTTCATGGATGGATTCTCGGGCTATAACCAGATTGCAATCAAAAAAGACGACCAGCATAAAACTACCTTCATCTATCCTTGGGGCACATTTGTGTATCGAAAACTCCCATTCGGTCTTAAGAATGCTAGAGCAACCTTTCAACGGCCTATGGACTACGCTTTTCATGACATTCGACATATTGTACAGGCTTACTTGGATGACCTTCCGGCCCATTCCAAGAAACGACATGATCACCTGGCTCATCTAAAAGAAATTTTTGCTAGGTGCAGTTTCTACAATATATGTTTGAATCCTCATAAATGCATATTTATGGTCGAGTCAGGATGTCTGTTAGGTTTCATTGTCTCCAAGCACGGGATTAGTGTTGATCCTGATAAGGTTAAGGTGATTGTCAAATTGCCGGCACCACAATCCATCCTTCAACTCCAACGTTTGCAAGGGAAGGAAAACTTTTTACGTCGTTTCATCGTTAACTATGCCGAGATGATGAAAGGATTTATGTGATTACTGAAGAAAGGAACACTATATTTGTGGGATGACCAAGCTCAACGGTCATTTGATGCTTTAAAACATGCACTTTTTTTAGCCCCACTCCTTAGTGCCCCCGATTACTCACACGACTTTCTCCTCTACCTGGCAGCCTCACCGTCCTCACTTGGAATGGTTTTGGTTCAAGTACACGATGACGACAGTGAACATGTGATTTACTATTTGTCCAAAGGGCTAATCGGACCTGAATTACGTTATTCACATGTGGAGAAACTTTCTCTGGCAGTGGTTTTTGCCATCACCCGACTTCGACACTATATATTGTTGCGACAGACTACGGTCATTGCTTTGGAGAACCCCATGCGACATATCTTGTCTAGAAAAATTATTGGAGGAAAATATTCCAAATGGATCGTAATCCTCCAGCAATTTGATTTTGTTTTCAGGGCTGCCAAAGCAAAGAAATCCCTCGTCTTCACCGAATTATTATCGGATCTTCCCCGAATCGACCCAGGATAAGTAGCTCATGATCCATTTCCTGATGAATCTGTATACTTGGTCGATTCTTCAGACCCATGGTATGGAGACATTTTGGTCTACCTACAAACCCAACGCTTTTGCCCGACTCTCACGTCTGACGACCGTCGTCGTATCCGCCACGAAGCAAAGCACTACCTCGTGCTAAACGATACACTATATCGTCGTGGTGTTGATATTATTCTCCGACGTTGTCTCACTTTCGATGAGGTGGAATGAATTTTGAATGACTGCCATGCAGGGGCATGCAGTGGTCATCTTTCGAGCATTCTTTTTACGGTATTTTTCTTGCTCGTTAATCCGAAAAACCTCGAGTTCCCTTCTTCGGACTCGTTAAACTTATACGAAGTTGATATCGAGCATTATTTTTATAGTATTTTTCTTGCTCGTTAATTCGAAAAACCTCGTGTTCCCTTCTTCAGACTCGTTAAACTTATACGAATTTGATATCGAGCTTTCTTTTAATGGTATTTTTCTTGGTCGTTAATCTGAAAAACCTAGAGTTCTCTTCTTCAGACTCGTTAAAATCATGAAGAAACACTGAGCATTATTTTTTAGGAACCTTTTTCTCGCTCATAAAACTAAAAAAACCCCGAGTTGACTTTGTCAGGCTCGTTAAACTACCACGACAAAGAGCAAGGAGCTATTCTTTATCTCTTTTTCAAAAGCTCTTTAAACCGAAAAAGTAACCGAGTTTTCTCCGCATGACTCGTTAAAATTTCACGGAGGGCCTCGAGTTTTTCTTTGTTTGACTCGTTAAAATTTCACAAAGAGTATTGAGTTTACTTTGTCTCCTTGTACTCATAACAAAATGAGGTAGATGTCCATCAAACATAGATTTCTCACTTTTCCGACTTCAATGGACTAACTCACGGAAAATGAACTGTTTCGGGCTTACTATTACCCCTTTGCCATGCCCGGTTATCAAGACATGACAAAGGTACCCCAATGGAGTCGTCTTTTATGATATTTTTCAGACTCTCTAAAAATGAAAAATTCACCGAGTTTGCTCATCTAGACTCGTTAAACCTAATCAGACGGAGCACAGAGTTGTCTTTTCAGACATTTTTTAGACTCTCTAAACATGAAAAATTCACCGAGTTTACCCATCTGGACTCATTAAACCTAATCAGAAGGGGCACAGAGTTGTCTTTTATGATATTTTTCAAACTCTCTAAATATGAAAAATTCACCGAGTTTACTCATCTGGACTCGTTAAGCTTAATCAGACGGGGAAAAATTTGAGCAAAATGGATACTACCTCTGTTACATTTCAGAAAAGGTCGATTTCGCAGCAAAATTCTTGAACATGGCACTTCCCAGAAAACTCTTTCGCAGTTAGCCGAACCCTACCATATATGAGTATTAGCCTTCATCTCCCAGTGCCCCTGCACTGGTAAAATCCTAACACACTCTTTCGTGTTCATCAAGCTTCAGCTGCCTAGTACCCTGCTAGAGTGCCTTCTATTGTTCAAGCAGATCTCGCTATCTACTGCTCCTGTTATCAACCAAACCACTCATTATGCCAGAAATTATTTGTCGTCCAACATCCCCATTTCCTCTTCATTATCTCAATCATAAACAAAATTAGTTGGTTTCCATTTCATGTTGACTGATTTAGGATGCCTCAGTGCCTACCTTTCAACAGATCTCTTCTTATCGACTTCAACATCTTATCTAGGAAGTTGATCCAGAAACCCATCAGTACCCGAATACTTGCAAACATCAGTGGTAGGTAGTCTTGTGTTTGATCAGGGGTCTTCATCATTGGCTCCTGGTCAAATGATTCTACGAGTGTTCGACTTCAACTCATTTTTCACACTCACTAGATTGTACTGTGCATCTTAGGGACCATCATCATTATTGGTGGCCGCCTTCGTGTCTGTTAACAGTTTTCATTATCGACTAGTAATCAGACGATTTCTCACATGTTCGATGACAACACCTTCATTCACATGTTGAGAAATATGCATTTTAAGTTAATCAGCGGTCAAGACCTTGGGGCAAAGGCTACATCATTAAAGTTGTGTTTCCTTCCCCAAGTTGCGATATTGTTTATGGAGACAGCTTCTTCATCCTGATACTTTTATGAAAAATACTTCCACATTATGCTTATCGGTGGGTAGATTCTTCATATCTCTATTCTAGACAAATCATGTTGTTTAAGCTACTGAGCATGGGAATGCCTGACTCAAGGCAGATACTATATTTTCTGACATATGTTGTTGTTTCAGGTTTTCCTCAGTCTTTCAATCTCTTTATCTCTACACAAAGTATAAAGTATTTCGACCATCGTCATCGTCTCTAACCTCACACTTTAGGGGGCATCTGTTACAGGTCAAAATACCTCCTCATCAGCTCATAGGAGAAGACAAATATGGAAGGAATACAAAGACCTAAATTAAACCTATTTCTGCCAAGGTAACACCTTTCTATAACAAAGCAGGAGCGTTATAGTGCATAGGACCAGTAAATATGCCGCGTTAGTGGCTAGGGAAATGCTCTGTTTACACTAGAGGGTAGCGTTACCCATTTTTTGAGTTTGAAATGGAAAAAACGTGTGGAAAATGATTTGAATCTCCGACTTTCCCTCACAAGAGAGTCAATTCACAAAGGAAACTGCAAAGCACCAATTCATTATTGGTCACTGCCATAAAAGACTGAACTCCCAAGGAGGAAAAAGCATAGAGATTAAAGAAACATCTTAGTTTTTTCTATTCCAAACTAGTGGAAAGAGAAAGGAAACAATGGCTTTCTCCCTCTCCTATAAAAAGGAGCTGAAGGCTCTTAGTTGAAGGTCGAAGGATTTTTAATGTTCCGAATACTTGTGAAGTAGAGGATAGTGTTATAGTGTGAAGGCCAAGAGTCAAAGAGGTTCCTAGAGAGCTTGTTGACTAATAATTCACTACTTAAGTGATAGAGAGATTGGGAGGCTGAGGAGGGCTTGGTATGACCGACAGTTGTAATCCTCCTTCTTTCAATATCAATATAACTGTATTTGTTTTGTCCATTTGATGCTTAATATTGTCATTATTGTTTGAATGTTTACACAGCATGATATGAATGGCTCATATGGGTATAATTTAGAATGTTCATTCTATATTAGCTTAATTGATAGGATATATGTTGTGTTAGAAATTACACGGGTGCTTTGTTTGATTGCAGGACTAAGATTTGGAGCTAGTGAAAGAAGACTCTTGCTTCGCTGCCTGGTGTTCTCCAAGGGACTCCAAGATCATCAAAGAGGTAATTTTCTATTGCATTCAGTCAAGTTGTTCCAAGTTAATATGAACATGTATGTGCCATCTTTGTGAACTGTACAACTAATCTTACTGTTTGCCTTGGGCACCGGAAAGCCCTGAGAGGGATACACGATAACCAACAACCCAAGCATTTTACCCTATAGCACCTTGTTCTTTACGAACTTCTTTTTCCTTGCTAGTATATTAGTGGACGAAGTGGTGCTCACACCACAACTAAAAACATTTGGAAATATTGGCCCTTATTCAAACATTATGCAGAAAATTCTAAACTTCTACTTACCAAATAGTCAAGACGTGGCTTTGGGAAATTCTGATCTCTGCAATTGCGTATGCTTTACCCCACGTATTACCATTTTAACTCCCCCTGTCCTGAAAAAATTAAAATAAATCACACTAAAACACTTTTATTATCATCCCTTAGCACCTCCTCGGCAATGGCGCCAAAATGTTTGGGAAAATTATAACTTTGTAATTTGACACACATTAATTATCAACCATGGGTAATCGTAATCTTACGAGGTGAAATGAAAAATATATGTAGGTTGACACTTTAATACATGAAAGCCAGACACAATTCCAAATATCTCTTATCTCTTTCAACACTTACCAACAAAGGCTATGGAGTGGATCTATCATCCCTCTAAAACACTTAATATTTTTGATGCAGATCAAGAAAATATATAAGATCAATCAACAACAAGTAAACCAACTCATTCCCAATCATTCACAATGTATATTGAAACATGAAATGCATAACTCAAACACATTCATGGAACAAACTCTACCATTTATCATTAAACATTCGTTGCATATCCAATAAAGAGAAATGGGAACTATGTAAATAGTTTTTGTTAATACATAAAAGACAAATTGAATGAATACAAATCCACAACTACTTGGAGTTGCGAGTAAAGGGGGCCCCTCCCTTACTCACAACCCCTTAACTAATAAAGGAGCTTTAAACGAAATATCAACAGAACATCAAACTTTATATTAATATGGAAAATGATTACAGCATTACAGAAGTCTGATACATTCGACATCTCCCTTAAAAATCAAACGTAATTGTCTTTATACAAGTGTGTGGGTAGAGACTTTTCCTAAATTAAAAAAATACTAAAATATTACAACTGTTTTCTAAAATAAACTGGAAAATATAGTAAATCAACATCCTAGTTTTGATCCATGACTGAAAGCATGGATCAAACTAACTTTTTTTGATTGTTGGAGTCCTTTTCTTAATTCAGCCAGAGATGAAAGGAATAACGATCTGGGAAGTTTTGAAGGCTATTCTAGAGAAACCAATAGGATAACATCCATGTAGATGGATTTTCTAGAAAAACCCATTTCCATGTTCCTTTTATGGCTGACTAGAACATATATAACCATTGTGGTCTCTGTAGGAAATCGGTGCGGCTACAAGAAATCAACACTTTTGCAGGAAAACGACGCTTCTACAGCAAATCGTTGAATCTTCTGCAGGAAATCACGAAACTGCCCCAAAAGACAGTTGGTCTACATGAAATTTGATTAGTAACTTCAAAGTTGTAGATAAGTTAATTAGGTACCATTTAACCTCAAAATATTTAAGAATAAAATGAAATTATAAATTTAGATTTATTTGCATACCTTAGTGTCCACAACACCCTTCTAGTTAAAAAGAGGTATTAAATGGAAAAAAGAGGGTAATTGGATATCAAAAATAGTTCTGAAGGGAAAAGAAAAGCCTTAGAAGTGTTGTCAAAAATGGCCAAAATCTAGGCTCAACAAGTGCCAAAGTTTGACCTGACTCCAGTTTTAAATGGTGGTTTGGTTGGAGTTAGGTTTAGTTGAACCCTGCCTAAGGAGGGTTCTATTACTCGTTGGCTTCCCTGACCACAGAGAGAAGTGTTGAACCCACCTGCATGTAAACTATTGGCTTGAGGGATCTTGACCCAAGTTCGGAGTTAAGGTTAGCCAACAAAACCCTCTTACTACTGGACCTTTCGGAAATGAACTACTTGCGCAGGTCAAAGTATCTCCCGAAGAAGTATGGGGGGTGCTGGAACCAGGTTTCCACACCCTGAGAGATAATTAAATGATGCAGGTGTCGTCAAATCTAAAACAAATATGATCAGACCTTCGCAACTGAAGCCCTAACCAAAAACCCTAACTAGCCAGATTTAGGTCAATTTACACATGTTATCCCATGCGCACTCAGATACAGATCCCGCAATCCTTTCAATAGTATTTAATACATAACATTCATTTTCAACAACAATATATCCATTCATTTATCAATCATCTAAGGCAGAATACAATTGCACAACTGATCCAAACACAGGTAACACAATAAACAGAAATAACATACATAACAGATCATAAAGAAGAACACAAATGAATTTGATGCTCATATTTCTTCCAAAACACATTTCTTTATTCATTTAGAGTTTAGATCTTCCTTACAATACTTTCATTCTACCCATGCACACAACCAGCAGGGTCCGCACATAGGAGGACTAAGGTCTCTGCACACACAGCTAGCAGGAGCCTTCTAAACCCAGACAAGTTCGCTTTTCAGCTTAGAACATCATATCAAAACATATCAGACTTCTTACTTGTTATCTACTCGACTCGATCTAGACTCCTATTTATATCTTTAGCCTGCTCTCATCTAAGTTCCGCAAAATATGGTTTGCGGCCTCTAGTTCTACCCTTTTTCCCATTACAAATAATGAGGGGATTTGACCCACCTGAAAGCCCCTTGACCTATGCTTCTCTTAGTGTGCATGACTTCACTTAAAAAAAATACTATATTTTTATCCAAAATTTGGTCCTAAGGGACCTCACTCCAAAAAACCCCCAACACAATCTTGTGACTCTTCCTGAGTCACACCGGTACTCGGTTCTTCATCTTGGTCTGCAACTCTTCAGTGACAATGAAAAAGGGTGTGAAGATGCTCGTGCTCTGATCAGTTGCACTATGTTTTATGTCTACCAGCTTCTGCGACATCGGCCCTTCTGCCGCTAGGTTGATGCTTTTATAAGTCTAGTTCAAGTTCTTGACAACGGCATCTAGGTCTTGTGACAACTTCATTGCCTCATATGCCCATGGCTTCATGTGCTCTATCAAGATATTCTTCTTCCTCCATAGTTCCTCTATCTCATTGTGCAATGTTTGGCTAGTATGTAAGCCGGCCATGCACTAGGCAAGGAAAAAATTAGGCAGGGCCTCCTGGACGTCGTCGAATGCCTACTCCTTAGCACATAATTCTTGAGAGATTTTCTTGACCAGTGGATTTGTCTACATATATTTCCACAGTCCCATTGTTGTTTCAAGTAACACAGAGCCCTTGTCAATTGTGGCGGAAATGCTGTCTAATGCTTCCTTGACCAAGGCAGCCCGCTGCGTGCACACCTTAGGGGGAGTCTCTTGCTGCAGCTTAGCTTGAAATGCTGCGATCTGCTGCTCGAATTATTCTTTGACTATTTGCACCTCTAACCAGGAAGCCTTCAGCACAGCTACATGTAGAAAATTAAATAACTCATCAAACACACATAAAAATACCTGAGACATAGAACTGGTGGAAAGGCTTGAGAGTCTTATGGCATTCCTCACATATTCTTCATTATTTAAATAATGTTATAATACAAATAAATAGATGAGGAATTTGTCTCAAGATAGTGCATCTATCTTGGACAACTTGGTTGAGAAAATATCTCAACCACACACACTAATCTAGGAGCTAAGTTAGGTAAGCCTAAACTAACTCCTAATTAAGAGGAAATAACATCATCTAGAAAATTAGGCATAAAATCCTAATTTTCAATATTTAATTAATTTAATTAAATTTGGATTTATAATATTTTATTTGAGAGAGGCTAAAATTCCCCCCCTCAATGATAAATCCAAAATAAGAATGAGGAACCATCTTCCAAGTTCTCATGTTGATCCTCAAAAACATTGCATGAAAAACTGCCAAAGCTGGATGTTGAAAAAACTACAATCTAAAGAGACCTTGAGTCAGTTGCATGTCTGATTCATCTCTGAATTTGACTTGACAACTTCATCATGTGCCAATATGCAAAAGGATCCATCTATCATTTGCTTTCAATCAGCATCCTTTTTCCATTGACAAAATATTGAACACCCCCTAGCAAATTTTGTTGATGCTCACTAGCTGATGAAGATGCCCACTAGCTGCTTTTGTTGATGCTTTCGAAACTTAAAATTCTGAAAACCACCTTCAATTTCAATATCATTTCCCCCCTTTTTCAGCTGAAAGGATAAACAATCCTCTACAAATTATTCCTAAACATTTAAGAACCACTTTATCAAATCACTTGAAAAGTGATATAAAGTCACTTGAAAAAGGTGAATAAATTTTACATTTCGATTTAAAACATGCACCATTCCCTTTATAAAAAAATATGTGTACCATTATGTATTTTTTCAAAAAAAATCCACCTTAAACTTTGAACAGTGCTCACAATGCATCCTTTATGTATGCCTCATGTCATTGGGTTCCACGCACAGTCCAAGTGCTACCTCCTCCACAAATTGTGCTCCACGTGAAAGCTTGAAGAGGCAACAAAATTACTAGAGTCTCATCTCACTACCTAATTGTCCATTATTTTCAACTGCTAAATCTGACGTGTTTTGGATTGAGCAATCAGGAAATAGACCCCTTTCCCAAGCACTGCTCAATGTGTGCCAAAAAATTAAAATTTTCACAGTGGGGGAGTTTGGAATGAGAATCAAATTCTCAGCATCGACGAAGGCTTGACATTCTTCAAGAAATCACCACAGCAACAAGACACCCGTGTGTTGGACCATTATTTCAATGATCCTAGCTGATATCATTTTTGTTTGGATCTTCGAATGTCGTACTCACTGGCGAATTGCAAGAATCAATCCTTGCATAATTTCTAGTACTGACTAGAAAATTGCAGGAATCCATCCTTGCATTACTTCAACACAACATAATTTCTTATATGCACTTGATCTCCAAATCAGTGCGTTAAGGAGACAATGTAGAGAAATATGACTAAGGTAAATAAATGATCACAATTTTTTTAATGATATTTCCTGAGAGAAATGAAGAAAAGGTGTGAAAACTTGTCCAAAACAAACAATAATGTTCTACCTCATCAAAACGAGATCAATATTCATTGATTTGCGCTTATCTTTGATTGAATACTTTTTCCTGTGTAAAAATTTTTTCCTCTATCACAATCCTGTATTGTGGTGTCGTATACCTCTAAATCTAAACATGATGGATGCTGAACGTTCTAGGGGAATTCAAGCGAGATATTGAAGTCGTTGATCTTCATGTTGTTGACATCCCACAAGCAACTGAAGTTCTGGTTTCCCAACATGGAAGTAATTTTTGATGTCTTATATCCCATGTTGTAGAGGAATAACTGGTATTCCTTCAGGTTTATGTCTCTCACAGGGCTGACTTCACATTCGTTGTGCCACTCTCATAAGATATTGTGTATGATTAGATAGCCCAAGGCCATAAGCTTCTGAATCAACTATTAATGGCTACGAGGCAAGAAGGGTATTAGGGAACCTACACAACAATCATCATGTGCTAATTTTTTTCGTCATGGCCACATTTAAATAGATACTTATTTGTAGAAGTGTACAAATAAAAGAGATGGAAATTTAATCAATTTTCCTCTTGGCCCTTTGCTCCAAATCAACCACTGCTCTCATGTTGGCACAGATTTGAAGCTGTTCACAAACCTCCACTGGCCCAATCTCCCTGCGTGCATGAATCAGAAGTTCCAAATGCGGTGAGTGAGGCTCCAAATTTTCATCAACTTCCTCTGATGCAGGCGGGAGCCACTAACATTAAAAAATGAAGGATTTTGAATCAAAATCTTTAAATTGGAGGAATTATGAGCGTCTTATTCTTTCTGTAGACTTTCTAACATACACCACTAGCTTAGCCTTCGATAACCTTTGTGCTGTCTCATAGAATATTTTATTCACATTTGTTACTGGTAGATCATACCAATGAATTTACAAAGGTGATTCCATTACACCGATTTCCATTTATTCAAGTGTGAAGATTGCATAATAAATAATGCCAAGATGCAGCTCCCAATGAATTAAAAATACACCACAATGTCACAACCTCTTTAACACCCTTGGATCTCACACCCGACACACAGATCTAGGCTAAAAGAAAATCCTTTCACATATCTAACCAATCTTCAACATGTTCTCAACGAGGTCACTCCAGACACAGACATTGGTTGCTCAATGTGTTACATGTTGGCTCACGCTATTTATCATTCACAACTTCACCTCATTCCACACGAACATTGCTCTGATACCACATGTAGAAAATTAAATAACTCATAAAACACACATAAAAATACCAGAGACATATAACTGGCGAAAATGGCCTGAGAACCTTATGGAATTCCTCACATATTCTTCATTATTAAAATAATGTTATAATAAAAATAAATAGATGAGGAAGTCGTCTCAAGATAGTGTGTCTATCTTGGAAAAATTGGTTGAGCAAATATCTTAACCACAAACACTAATCTAGGAGCTAAGTTAGGTAATCCTAAACTAACTCCTAATTAAGAGGAACTAACATAATCTAGAAAATTAGGCATAAAATCCTAATTTTCAATATTTAATTTATTTTATTAACTTTGGACTTATAATTGTTTATGAGAGAGAGGCTAACTTTACCAGACTCAAATTTTACCTGCGGCACGGTTGATGCAGGAATGACCACTTCTAGAAGGTCACTGCACATTATTTCAATCAAATGCTCTAGCTCTGCCCACTGAGCTATAGCCGCCTACTACCTTGTCTAGGCTTGGAGTGACTCTTCAGTGTTGGCTGCAACCTTTTGCTCAGCTTCGCTCAGCTTTTTCTGCACATGCGCCTTCCTGTGCTATGGATCATCTGTGATGATGGTCTGAATTGCATGCAGCTTCGCACTAGGCATCATGGATAAGTCAATCTCGACCTCTGGGTAGGTTTGCACCTACTTTCACAATTTTTTCTGATTCAAAGTGACTGTTGCGCTGGGGAAGGGGCAGATCCTGCTGTTTGTTGTGGTGATGATCATCGTTGTCGGTTGGCTCACTTGAATCTGCCTCGCTTGATTCTCGCTCGCCTATATACTATCAGTCTTGAACTGGAGTACCTAGAATCCTAATTGTAATGCTTCGATCGTAGCCTTGTACTACTCTTCCATGGCGATCCATCTATCCTCAAAGGCATATGTGACTGCATCTGCTATCTTTTCCTAGTCATCTTCTATCAGAGTGACCTCTTTTATGCCTCCAACCCCCTAGGGGGTTTTTGTGCCAAGCTTCATTCCACACGGAGATTCTGTGCTAGTCCCATCCAAGCCATCAAGGCCTCCAATTTCTAAATCAGCTTCTCCGCTAAGATCTTGCTCTATGTCTTTTTCTGCTTCCTGTTTTGTATCCTTTTCAACATATTTTTCTGCGCCCATCCCTGCATCATTTTTGGTGTGTTTCTATGATTCCTTATCTTTGTCTCCTGGTGCTATCTCTTTTCCAAAAGTGGATGTTGTAGCAGGTTTGGTGGAGTCGAGCCCAACTTTCCACGCAGCTGGCCAAGTCACAACGATCTAGTCGATCTCCGTTGCGGTCACCATGAAGGGAAAGTTATACCAAAAAAGATCGTTGTGTGCCCTGATTTGCACGTGGTGCATGGTAACCTGAAATTATGCAATGCTTTTATACTTCTCATACGCTGCTAGGGATAATCTGGGCTATGAATGTATTATTGTCACCAGCACGCCCTCAAATAGAACCCAAAATATTTTGTTCTTCTTCACTCGATTGGGGTTGGTTGAATCCCATAGATTGGTGTAGCACGCCCCCTCGCATACGCCAGGTTCCAACTCTGAGAGTATTGCACTCTCTGGGGTCTCCCACGCTACAAGTGAAATTAGTAGCAACAACCATGAGTAGCAGAACTTCTTTATTTCTTCCTGTGCCTCTCGTACGTTGTCCATAAATTCTTGGAAAATTTACTGGGACCAGTTATAGCTAACCCCCTTCTCACACTAGCCTGCCAATGCAATCAAATGCACAAGGACCATTTTCGGGCGGCACTTGCACATAAATTTTCCACCTGGGACTAAGGTTCATAGGTGCACCCCCGAGTCTTTAATCTGTTTCACCAGGAATCCCCTAGCCTCTCATTCGACATGGTAATATATTTTCACCTTCACAACAACCTTGAGCTCATTTCTCTTTCCTAAAATAGCCATGGGATGGGGCCCCTTCTTGGGTAGGCCAGTGATCCAGTGGATCAACGTGGCGTCTATTTGAATCCGTCCATGAACCCTCGTGCACTAATTTCAGCATATGGCACACACAGATAGTAGTAATAGGGTACCTCTTGAAGTGAGGGATCCTCAGGAGATTGAGGATCCTAGCATTACTTAGCCCACGCGCCCACGGTATAGGCTCAACCTTCACCACATCATCATAGAGAACACCCTCCAGGTAATATTCTAGTGCCATCTCGAGCAACATTTCTTTGTTCACCTAATCATAATCATTGAATTTGACATGAGGAATCTTTCTAAACATATCCTCAATAAGGGGGATGGCTTGCGAGATCAGTGGCATCTAAAGGTAGCCCCTCACCACATCTACATTCTTCGGCATGCACATGGAGGGTTTGCATGGCTTGACATACAGCGGTCGCCATGAGATTGGCTCAATGAGTGCAGCCTCCTTAATGGCACTCATCGGTCTCTTTGTAGGATCACCCATAGGTGACCTATCCTTCGTAGCTTGGCACGGGGATGTAACATTCCTAGGAGAGGTCCGCGACTTGGAGGATGACCCCTTGGTCATCTTTCCATTTCCCTTAGTTGATGTAGACACAACTTCTTCAACCTTAGGCACCACTTCATGGAAATCATTTGATCCTAGCTATGTCGATGATGTAAGCGCCAGAAAGTGCTCCTCAGATGGCACGCTCTCTGGATTGGTGGCCATCATTCTTCGGCGAAGGATAAATTTAGGATTACTTACGTCAGATGTGGGGGTCTCTTGGCCAGACATACAGTTCTTATAGAAAAACTTACGACAAAATTCACAGAGAAGCTTAGAGCGAAATATACTCATAAATCAAAGGAACCAAATGTGACATGCACCCTTCCTTTTATAGGAAATCGAAGGTGAAGACGGTCAGATATCCATTAAATGAAACTTACCTTCATAAAAAAGGTCAAAAATACCGTAAGAGCTCTTCATTAAATGCAGAAAAATCGCTCCATCCAATCATAAAATTTCTTTTTCACTCAGTTTCATTGTTCCAATGGCTAGTTTCTCTTGCTACGCACCACCTCTGCACTCCTTCTGCACCTGTTTGCGCCTCTCCCCTGCGCAACATGCAGACAAATGGATTCTTATTCTCCAGCCATATAGTCATTTGGTTGGCATAGGATTGTCCCTATACAGCTTTAGTCATATTTCATTGTAATAACCAGGAGGATTCTTATCGCCCAACATGTCTAAGATCACTACACCTCCATTAGTGATTTCCTTCATGATGTATGGCCTCAACCAATGTTTCTTGAACTTCCCTGGGTGGTGCGCAAACTAACTGTCATATAACAAGACCAAGTCTTCCTCCTTGAACACATTATATCTGATGTGCCTATCATGGCAGGCATTTTTGCATGCCTTCTGCACTTGCTGATGGAAATTAGCAATGAACCGATCCCCCTCTAAGGAAACCAATTGCGCAAGACATTCTTCCATGATTTTAGGCTTAGCCATATTAGTGAATGTTGTGATGTGCAAGCTTGGGATGATATATTCCATTGGCATGATCGCTTCTTGCCCATAGACCATCCTAAAAGGTGTTTTTCCAGTCAAATCCTTACATGTGGTCCTATAAGCCCATAAAACAGAAGGGATGTGCACGTCCCAATCATTTTGATTGGCATTACAGATCTTTGTGAGCACATTCTCCAAATTTTTATTGAGATCTTCTACTGCACCATTTGCCTGAGGGTGATAAGGGGTACACTTCTGGTGATGGATCTGAAATTCCTCTCTCAGAGCCTCAATGGTATCATTAACAAAGTGCGTACCCCTATCACTCATCAATATCCTCGGACATCCAAACCTAGTCAAAATGTGTTCAAAAATGAAGCACGTAGTAGTATATGCAGTATAATCCTTGGTTGCCTTCGCTTTTGCCCATCTAGTTACATAATTTGTGGCAGTGATGATATAGCGCGCTCCAGTCTTCTTCCCTGGAGGATTGATAGGTACAAAAAAATATATAGCCCATTTATCAAAGGCCTACAGGGCCATTTGTGGCTACAGAGGCATTTGATCTCTGCATGAGGGCTTCCCTATTCTCTAGCATGCATGTGCATCACTATGTAATGTGGGCCACCATAACCTAGCACGCATCACCTTTGGCGCAGTAGCCTTCCCTACATAATGGCCTCTTGCCACCCCTCCATAAGCCTCAACCAAGATATATATTATGTCTCTCATTTTCCAAAACATATATTCTCAATACTTCATCTGCTCCTAGCTTATATAATTGACCAACAATCAGGGTAAAATCAGTTGTGCATGCAACCAACCAATTATTTTGCTGCATCGAATATTCAACAGGTGCACTTACAATGGTCAAAAAGTGGATAATATCAACAAAGTGCTCATCAACCACCTTGATAGAAAAGAGTTGTGCATCAGGTAACCCCTCCTCCAGACTTGTTGGTTCTTCCCCATTTTCGATGCATGACAAGCGATCAAGTCTAGAATTCAATATACTAGGCTTCACAATGATTTCAAAGTCATATTCCTGAAATAAAAACAACCATCTGCAAATATTCCTCCCCAACACAGGCTTATTGACCAAGTATTTCAAAGCAGAATGGTTAGTGAACTTTCTGAAGTGTCCTCCTAGCAGATAGTGCATGTAATTTTGTAGAGCATAGACCATGGCCAATCCTTCCCTTTCTGTGGTTGAGTAGTTGCGCTCTGCACTGGAGAGCTCCCGACTAGAAAAAGAAACTGGGTGATGTCTCCCTCTCCTAGCTGCGCTAAAACAACCCCAAGTGATATACCTAATGCATCCACATGTACATGGAAAACCTTGGACTAGTCTGGGAATATTAGAATAGGTGCAATAACCATCTTATCCTTTAGCAACTCAAAGCTCTTTTGAAATTCCTCATCCCATAAAAATGACACATCCTTCTTCAATAACTTCTCCATAGGTGCAGTGATCAGAGCATAGCCCTGAATGAATTTCCTGTAATATATGGTGTGTCCTAGGATGGAGCACAATTGTTTTTCATTAGTGACGACTTATAGGTTGATTATAACTGTTATTTTGGATGGATCTACCATTAATCCTTGCTGACACACTATATGACCCATCAAAATTCCAAAAGGCACGTAGAATATACATTTCTTCAGATTAAGAGAAATCTGGTGCTTCCTACAAGTGTCAAGCATCATGCGCAAGTTTGACACATGCTTCTTTACCAACCCAAACACTGACCATTCATCAAAATACACCTACAAGAACTTGCACATGAATTATTTGAACACAGCTACTACTACGCACGATAATATTGCAGGTGCATTCTTCAATCTGAAAGGCATGATAGTGTATTTAAAATACCCCCATTCTATGGCAAATTTGGTCTTTCTTTGGTCCTTAGGCACAATTATGATCCAATGATACCCCGAAAATCCATCAGTAAAATAACAAGCCTCTTTTCCTCCCACATTATCCAGGATTTCATCTAAAAATGGAGTAGGGAAGGGGTCATGCACACATGCATCATTCAGCTTACACAGATCTACAAAAATCGTTATATCTCCTTTGGTATTGTTTTCTTGAAGAGCCACTAGGCTCACCCAAACAAACTACTCTACAGGCTCAATGATGCCTGCAGCCACCATATTTTCTAATTCCTCTTTTACCTTCTACTTATACATGGTATTTAATCAGTATGGTTGTTTTTTGACAGGGCGTGCATCTGGTTTCAAAGTGATCTTCATAATGCTTAAGTCTCCTACAATTACTTTGAGCTCAGAGAACTTTGTGGGAAATAGAACCTGATACTCTGTCAGTAGTTCCGTAACCTTCCCTACTATGTCATCATCCCAGTAATCCTCAATTTTGGCCAGCTTGGGTTGTTCTTCTGTCCCAATGTTGACTTCCTTTAACTTCAAAGGTTTAGGTACGTCTACCATCCCCAATGAGGGCCCTACAACTACGAGGTCCCCTACGGACTCAGGGATGTTGATATTTCTTTTATTATCTTCATTATCCTCTAATGACAGGCTCTTGTAGTTGATCATATCTTTCATCTGTGCATCCCATGTTGGCGCAGCACATTCTCTTTGAGGCCGGGAGTCATCAAAGACAACAACTTCTATATACTATGTTAGTATGAATCTTAATCGCAAGCGTACAAAAAAATACCACTTTAGTTGTGCATAAAAAATAGCCCTAACAGAAAATATGGTTGCCAATATCTTTATATCTGCAATTAGTTGACCAAGATAAATTATGCAAAAATCTAGATCTATGCATTAAAAGACATAAATAAAAGCAAGGTTTTGCTCCATGCATCCAATAGACAAGACAAGAATATGTTTTAAAGAATTTTTTATTTATGGCACCTAGTAGGAGAACATAGAAGGATGTTACCAGTCCTCCTCAATGGGATGGATTCTTGTAAGTCCTCAGCACTTCATATCTAAAATCTCTCTCTCTTGATGGTGTAAAAAACCCAGACAAAAAATGGATCTCAAAGGGAGCTCACAAACAATGGTAGAAAAATATGACAGTGATGGTGGATCAAAGTCAAACCAAAAGTATAGATCCAGAGTGATCTTTAGGCAACAAAAGGTAGTGAATGAATGGGAAAACCCTTCTATTTATGACAAAATATTGAGTTAGTCTAGATATTGGTGCATAATTAAAATATTATTAACCAAATCAAGATCCAACTTTTACGAAATATTTTATTATATTTGTTGGAGGGAAAAATAATTTGACTTGGGTCAAATCCCTTTATTTGTAAATAATAAATAAATTAATGATTTATTTATTATTTTAAGGATGTGGTTGAGTAATAATCAAATAAATAATGATTTATTTAATTATTTATAAATGATTTAGTCACATTTAACAAGGAATGTTATTTAAATAAGGTTTAAATAATTATTCCTTGAAAATAATAAGATAAATAATCATTTATCTAATTAATTTTCCTATTTTGGGTTAAATATGACTAGGAATATTAATTAAACTACTGTTTAGCTAATTATTCCTTGAGTAAAATCAAACAAATGTAGATTTATTTAATATTTCCTCATGGGGTTTCCTTTTTAGACCATAAACCACTTAATAAATGTGGTTTACTAAGTTATTTTTCATAGTGAAAGCAATTTTACTTAAGGTAAAATTGGTCTTACATGGTGTACTTGGGTACATCTAATAATAACAGGTTAGATGACAAAAAAATGGTGTAATAGATTGCCCCCCAGCATGCAAGCATTAGGAGCTAATTGTATGACCCAAGTACGTTGTAAGAACTCAATCACTAGACACCGAAGGGGAAGTCAGAGAGAGAGAAATATAAGGTAGACCAAAGTGCTAGAGGACTAGACCTTGAGGAGGTGAGACTTACAGGTGTGACAAGTCTCTTTTATGAGTGAGTACCTTTGCTATAGGTGGCAAGGGATGCATACCTATGCCCGCCGAGACAAAGTACAAACAATAATGCGTCCAGTAAACAAGGGACTCAACTATATAGTACATGCTGGCATAAACATGAGCCAGATAAAAATATGATAATGAATCCCACATACATAATGTGCTTGGGATAATAGCCAAGACTTATAAAATAATATCTGAGTACATGAGATACAAATACAACCCAAATGCCCCTATAAACAGGAAAGGGCTCTGAAAATCTGACTGGTACATGAAAACAAAAAGGTGCTACATGCAGCTGACGCCGACATCATCCAATCTATGGAGCTGCATCAAAGGCTATAATGAAGAGGTCATTCGGGCATGTGGGGGGCTACCTGTAGGGCCACCCCCTCATGAGCGCTGAAACATCTCACACACACCCGAGAATCACTGGTCCAATTTGCTGCATCAATGAACCATCAAGTATACGGATCTCGATCATGCTGTAAGGAGCTGGAGCTGAGAAACAATCAATTCAAAGGGTTGTAAAGAGTCCTTTTTCCTGATCCGAGGCATCAAACAAGAGTGGAAGCTGGAACCAAGGTACACCTACCTCTAGACCTGTCTTCAGGAATGAATGATTTGATTTCGACAGAAGGAGGTCTGCCATAGGTGAGGCAATAAGGGATCCTCAACTAGGGCATGAGAGAAAATAGTAGAGTGAATGAAAAACTGACACCAGGGATCATAGTAGCGGACAGAAAAATTCCCTTGTTAGAGCATAAAGGGCATCAATGACCTGGCAGTGACTGACACAATATCAAAGGGGATAGGGGATAGTAGGACTAAAGGCCATAATGTTCGACAAGAGAGAGGGACCAAGAAATGAAGGATGGAGGACCATAGTGGGATACAAAAGGAATCAGGATAGACTCCATGAATGCGATGATGACTCAATTCAGATGCTCTAAACAAGGGCGACTCAATGATGCTGCCACACAGAAAAGGTCCAGTGGGGACCATGAAAACATGAGTACAAGATGGTTACTCATGATGAAATTTGACACGATCATGGACAAGTATGGAGGAAAAATGGTGCCCCAAGTACGAGTGTTGCAAGTGAAGAAATTTGATTTTGAGGAGTGGTGAAGTGACGCTTCTTGGACAAAATGTGTCCTGGTGAAGTATCAAATCACAAAAAACTAATAGATACCCATTTGAGAGCTCGGTGAGATATTTCCAATGATACAAATGATTTTTCAAACTGAGCTACGGTTTGGCTGCAGCAGGAAAAAGAAAAATTAGGGGTTTCTCTTTTAATAAGGCATTTCCCTCCAAATTCACTCATTTTCAAGTGTAGCTGTGGTGAATGTAGAGAGGAGAGAAGGCCCTAAATCTTACAGTGATTGTAGTGGAAAAACCGACCGTTGGAATCGAGATCTGTTAGTTGTAGGTAAGAGGCCTAACCCTACTCTTTCATTTAAGGGGATCAAAATTTCAGTTTAGGCACCCAGAGCTCATGAACGGGCCAGGTCTCACTTTTTGGGGTCTTTTCTATGACCTGGGTAGCAGGAACTGGGCAGAAAACTACGACATGTCCCAGGAAATGACTTGAAAAGTGTGACCTGTTAGAGAAAAGGGGTTTCAGTGCTATTTTTGGCTCAGAGATGGGATTTTTATGGTTGAGGGGCATAGGTTCCCCCAAGCATGTTATGGTCATGCCAAAATGTATTAGAAAGGGGGAATCTAAACACATATTTATGATGTGGTGCGCCATTTTTTTTCGTTATGGTTATGCAGTTCAAGAAAGGGAATGAAGGATTACCAATCTCTTTTGGTACTGCATAGATGAAGCAGATGGACTTAAGTTTCTGGGTTGGCATACATGGTGTCACTATCACAAAGAGAGGATTTGGAGATAATGAACTAGTGCTCTCCTAGAAAACCCACAGGTTGATCAAAAACAATGTCTAGGGGACTGGGTTGCTGATGTAAGATGAAGGAATGATGAGGGGTATCATCCCTAGAGTGATTTGAAGTGATATGGGATTCTAGAGGTTCTTCTAAATGGGGAAGAATAGTGGTACTAGAGTCGACACGACTAGATACACTAGGAGAGTTGTGGAGAATTGCTTCTCCTGGTCTCTCAAATATGGGTGCCCCTTTACCCAGACATTGGGTGTCAATGTAATGGCCACAACGTGTATGTGGTTTGAATGCATGGGTTTGATGTAAGGGGGGATAGACAAATTTAGGGGTGGTGACTGCTTCCATAATTTTTTCATCGTAATAGAAGATGGGGTGACTGGTGGAAGAAGTACCACGTGGTGCGGAAAAGCTGCCTGACTCATCATCATGAAAAGAAAGGTTCACATGCGCATCGTCACTGGGGGGTGAAGGAAGAACAAGTAGATGAAGGATCTACCAATTTTGAGCCCAAGGTGATTGCTAAAGGGAGTTCAGGCGAAACAGAAGGGGAAGTCCCAAGGGGGTCTTCCACCATGGATCTCATAGATGATGATAGGTAGTGGAAAGTGGCCAAAGACTCTGTCATCTCGACATCCAGAGGGGGAATGTCTATGGGAGTGGATGTGTCCTATGGTTATGCTGAAGCAAAATGCATAAATAAGGGAGTGGTGGACTCGTTGCGCTTTGCCTTGAATTGGTGAACTGCCTCTAGAGAGGTGTGAAAGTCCTCGAGGCGGGGAAAGAGGTGGGTATAGTGGCCATGGAAATCACACAAAACACAAGGATAATTTGTGCACAAAGAATTGAATTTCTAGAGTGAATCGTGTATAGTGACCTATACCTGTGGGATATTAGACTCTGGAAACACTTCATTAACCATGGGCTTGAGACGAGGCAATTCAACACAATGATGTGTGGCATGACTAACAACATCACACAAAGCACACTGGGTGGTACGCTTTGGTGGCCGAGGAGGGGCAAGGTTTGTCAACGCAACCTTGTCTTTAGATGCCTTTTTGTTGGCTTTCCCCCTATTACTCAAAGCTGTCGCAAAAGGAGAAGGTTCCTATTGAGGTGGTTGAGGAACTGTAGCAGCGGGAGAAGTCATAGGGACCGGTTGAATCAGGGTCAAAGCAAGATAAGGTTTGGGTTGACCCAGTAGGGTAGTAGCTGGGGGATCGAGGTACCAGATGGGAATCCCCAGGGTCAGGTTAGGAAGATATAGGGTAGCCATGATAGGTACCAACAAAACTCTAGGAGGGGGAGCTAGGAACGATATCTGACCGAAGGGGTAATGGCTAGGCGAGATGGCTCCGAGATGGTTAAGGCTTGGAGGAACCATTCCAGGAGGATAGAGAGGCTCATGGATACCAGCTGCAGGTGAAGGGCCAGGATGAGGGGGTCCAAAAGGTTGAATCGAAGGGCTAGGAGTAGGCTACAGAGGGCGAGGCTGCTAACTAGCCGAAGTAGGCCGGTTGAGGGAAGCCCGAGACGATTGCATCATGCAAACATTCGATGAGATGGGATCAGAGACAGGAGGAGGAAGACCAGGGAATGTACCAAGAAAAGAGGAGTCTTTGTAGAATCCAGGTGAGAAACTGGTCAAAGGATCGATGGTTTGCTTATTGGCCACTGAAGAGATGATGGACTCAGGGGAGGTCTGAGACTTCGGTTTGTAATATGTCAATTGGTCAATGGTTACTACCTTTCCATTTTGGGGAAAGGACATATTTCGATGGATTGTAGATGGGACAGTAGACATCGCATAGTGTTACACAGCATTTTGTCACCGTCCCTACAATCCCTCGTCCCGTACATTGGAGGACTATTCCCATGACCTGTGAACAGTAAAATTTCCTGAAAACACCTTGATGGCATCTTTCTACATAAGGGAAAGAATTCTACTTGAGAACATTTCCTCAGAAAAGCCCCAAAAACCCATGTTTTGGCATTGTCGTGAGTAGCCATTTCATCCCTCACGCCAATGGGGAAAATATACACTAGTGGGTGCGCCAGCTGGTACTCTGTCCCAGTGTTGTGCCCGCGCCAACCTGTTTTGGAGTGTTTTTTAATAAATTGAGGTAGAAGTTTCCTTTAACCACCTCGGGAGTGAATCATCAAAAAGAGGTTGGGTTGTTTGGCTCCGGATCTCCTTGTTTAGGAAGATTTTTTCCACCTCTCATGGAACCTTCCTAAGAGATAGGACTCTCCCCCATGACTATAGGGAGCCTAACCTATCCTTCTCCCTCTATAAAAGCCTGCCCTATCCATTTTCTAGCTAGCTGAACTTTTGGGGAAGGAAATTATAGCTGAGTGACAATCAAGAGCAGAGCTAAGGAGAACCCTGTGAGAGAGAGATTTTTGTCAAACCCCTGACGAGCTTTGTGAGACACATCCCGCTAGAATCCTGTCTAAGGAAGATCACGACGTCAGACCACCGGTTGTAATCATTCTCTCATATCTTAATATACATGACTCTACTATTGGTTCCATGATTGTGTTTGTCCATTATATAATGCAATTTCATTTGTTCCTCTCTGACTGATCAATAGTTATAAAGTGTGAAATATTACGTTGCATTTTGTCTCTCTTCTTTGCATGTGTATTGGTATCTGGATGCAGCGAGCTCACGGATCGTGACCTGTCCAGCTATGAACGGAAGCGCCACTTCTTCTTCTTCAACAATAGCAGCGAAGGAATCACAATAAGCGATCTATCGCGATTCTATCTTTTGTAACTAGGAATCAATAGCTTTGCGTGTTTCTATTGTTGCTAGACCCACTCTAGGGCTAGTGGGATCGCCTATGTCCGCAGAGGGGATTTACCTCCACAAAAATTTGGCAACTCCATTGGGGATTAGTGGGAGTTGGTCCTTCCTCCATTGGGTTTTTTTTGTCTTTTTGTTCGATTAGTTTTATTTTCTGGTTCACCTTCCTTGGTGTCAAAACCCTGTTCAGCCCCTAGAAGACCAAATCTAGCTTCTGTTTGTTCATTTTCATAATTTTCTAGGTTAAAACTGATTGGCGCGGTTATCCCTCTAATAGTCACGCCGAAGGGCACTAGTTGCTAGTTAGGCACCCGCGCCATCCCCTGTTTGGTGCAGATTACAACTAGACAGGCACGTCAACCATGTTAGGTTTTGGGGTTTGCTTGATTTTGGAGTTATTGAGCCTGAGTTTTGATCCTGGGTTGTTTTTCTGACTTGTTGAGTGCTTTGGAGTCATCTTTGACTGATATCATTCCTTGACCTTCAGTTGTTTGCCCTTTTCTATTAGTTTTTCATTTTAGCCCTAGGTCTTCTAGGTGCTTCAGCCTGCTGAGCCTCCCGTGGGCGTTTCGAGTCCTTGGTTTCCCAGTCAACTTCGCTTCTGCTTCTTTGCATTCATCTTTGTGGATCCATTTGAGTGATTGCATTAATTGAGTGATTGTCTTTTATTTCGTTCAGTTTTATTCTTGTCACTCCAGGCCTAGATTACACGGCTTGTTTGGGTCTCTTTTGAGATTTTCTCTTTGATTTGAGGGATTTCGTCATTGATTTGAGTCCTGTTGTGCTTGTTTTGAATTGAGTGAAATTGTTTTGTTTCAGCTCTCACTTCACTATTCTAAAATTGGTGTTTTCATTTATTTTTCATATCATTTAGTGCACTTTCTCTAATATATTGAAAAACAAAAAAAAACTTTTGCATTCTTGATCGGCATAGTGAAAATCGAAAAATCTTTCGCGTTTCTAGCATTATATAATTCTAGAGAAGATTTTTTCAGTCTCATTAGCTTGCATCAGGCATTGTAGTGGATGTTTTCACATGATTTATCGTAGCTATCGCTTGAAATCTCTAACTCTCTCATATATAACTCTTCATTGAATGAAATTATGTCTTATGGAATGTAGCTTGCATTTAGGGATTTGTGAGATTCAACATTTGGTAGGACCTTGGAATTGAAATATAAATTGAATATTAACTTTAAAATCTATTTCAATTAACCTACGGCAACATTGGAACTTAACGCGGACATTTTAGTGGTCTAAATTAGAGACGTGTTCCGGTGTCTTTAAGCCTAGCAGTTGTCGTTCGCCATCTGGCTTCAGACAGTTTTAGTACAGACTTGTGCTCCCCGTACCGTCGAGTATATAAATGGATACCCTTCTAGGTTGCAATCATTTTATCCATAGGAAGTCGATTCTGTCGCCTTGTAACCGTGATACACCAAACACAGCATTCGGGGAGATTACCTGCACGTACGTCAAGTCCTTGGTCAATTATTCTTTCATTTGATTACCAAGGTGTATATGGCAGTTCACGAGAACCTGGTACACCCTTTTGCCTAGACTACCTGAGCAGTCATTTTCAATCTTTACTAACTCCATAAATTTGAAAAGATCATCGAGCACTTGTCCTTTCATGCTCGTTTCAACTTGAAGGTGATAGAGTCACCTTTTTCTTGTTTCTCGACTCTTAAAATATGAAACGGTAGAGTTTGGTTTCGGTGTCTTAAAATTAACTGTCCACGAAAGATTCCTGGTTAAAGTTAGTTTCCTTAGCGTTCTGTTTTAACGTTGTTTCTGATGGCAACCTTTCCGGAGTTTACCAAACAAGGAATCCCCTCCGAAGGGAGTCCTAGTCCTTTTCCTGATTTTGGGAATGTTGGTGCTCCTTATATGGTAACATTGTCTCTTCCTGGGTTAACTGTTGGTTTACCCGTGTGGTTATTTTCAACCTTGGTGGTCCCGAGTGCCCCAACCTCTGTTCGACCATCTCCTTTGCCTGAACAACATCATGTTGATTCTAAGGTGGACCTCTCCCCTTCTTCGCCTATTTCTTCGTCCTCTTCTTCTACTTTTCCTTATGAAAGTCTAGATTCCAGTAACTAGGTGGCTAAGAAGAAGAAGAAGAAGATGAAGAAGAAGAAGTCATATAAGCGAGAGGCTAATACTACGACTACTACACTTATGAAACCTTCCATTGTAGAACCATCCACACTTCCATGGAAATTCAAATTCCCTTGCATGCTCTACAAAGGTAACCATTTGCTTCGAGACTGCCCTGGTATTCCCAAGGTACTTGAAGCATGGTCCGATGGCCGTCCACCGTTGCCTTTGGCTTCCGGAAGTCATATTGATAACACATCTTTGACTAGCTCCGGTAAGGCTCATAAAAAACAGGGCAAGATTACCAATCCCTGTAAGTTTTGTGAAGGGAATCATTCCATTAACATTTTTCTATACATGGATGAAGCCAAGAGAGTGTTGGACAACCCTACTGTTTCTGCACCCTGCCTTCTGGCTGGTTACTAGAATTTTTCTTCGAGTCCTCCTCTAGTTGATTCAAAGGTTGGTCAAGAGTCATCCTTGGTCAATCCTACTCCCTCGGAAATTCAAATTCATGAATCCATTCCCAACCAACCATCGGTCATGGAACTGGTCGACCTGACCCCTTCAATGGTTCATCAGGTCTTTTCTATTGAGAGTCGGTCTCATCCCTCTCATGTTCTTCTTGTTTCTTCAGATTCCTCGGACTTGGCGAAAGATTCATCCATCCCTATAGTTCAAGAAGATGCTCCTTCTACTCCCGTGATGGAAGTTCAGGAGAGTGCTCCTCTTACTTCGGTAACACAAGGGGAAAACCATCTTGGTTCGATGGTATCCCCCCAAAGTAGTTTGGTCTCTTCCTTTGATTGGAGTCGATTTGCAGGATACCGCCTTCTGTCTTATGTGGCTTTTGAGATAACAGTATAGAACTTTGATATGGTCGTACCCAACACTATTATAGATGAAGGTGCATCTGTTAGTATTCTATCTTCCACTACTTGGCAAGCTTTTGGTTCTCCACCACTTATTCCTGTTACTCGGAATCTGTTGGCTTTTAACAGAGGAACTAGTCAACTGTTAGGGATCCTTCCGAAGTTTCCTGTTACTTTGGGAGGGAAAACAATATATATACACGTGATGGTTGTTCCAGGCCCCTTGGACTTCAATTTACTCTTGGGGCATGATTATACTTATGCCATGGGAGCACTTTTCTCCTCCCTCTTTCATGTGATTTGTTTTCCACACAAAGGTCGGATTGTGACCATTGATCAACTTTCATTCTTTAGTCCCGATATGGTAGCTAGCCCACCATCTTCCCTTCCCGATATTTATCTACTAGTTGTGTCTTCCCCGTCACAGGTCAATTATGTGGCTACCTATCCCATGCCTACATTCAGTGATAGTGCCATTGTGCATCGTGTGCTAGGGGCATTGGGTCCTGATTTCCGAGATGTTGTTCTCCCATCAGATGAGAACCTCTTGGAAGCCCTGAATTCGTATTCATTATGATGAGTTGTCTTGGGAGAAGAGTTCATTTTCTTGTGTCAAGCTCATTAAAAAATGAAACAAGGTGTTCAGAGTAAAGTTCGTTTTCTTCTGTCAAGCTCCTTAAAAAATGAAACAAGCTCGTCGGAGCAGAGTTCATTTTCTTGTGTCAAGCTCCTTAAAAAATGAAACAAGGTCGTCATAGTAGAGTTCATTTTCTTGTGTCAAGCTCCTTAAAAAATGAAACAAGCTCTTATGAGGATAGTTCTTTTAATGTGTCAACCTTGTTAAAACAATGAAACACGTTCCCATTCAATTTGAGTCTTTTTTTAGATCTTGTAAAATCCCAGTCGAGTCTTTCCCTTAATCTCATAATTTGAACCTTCACTCCATCTACCTTTCATATGGATTGAAGCTTGGGGGGCATGTACCTCGAATTGAGTCACCATGTGTTTGGTCAATTTAGTGTGTCCTAAATTGCTACATTAATTTATCAATCCGGGATTCTTAAGCTGATGAAGTGTGGCACACTATATGTGCAAGATAACCTATCTCTTACTTTTTGGTCGTTTTTGGATCTTTATGAAATTCTGAAAAATAAGTATGGAGACAAATATTCAAGACAATGATGTCTTTCTAATGATTTTCCAAACTTCAAAAGAATTTTAAAGCACACAATGAAAAAATTAATTCTTCAAAGAAAATGAAATTGCATCACTACTCTAGTCAAACAAACAATGAACTACTGATCATGAAACTCATTATCCTTGCTGCTGTTCAAACACAAAAGAAACTATGCTTAAAGAAATCCAAAAGTTGCAACAAAGTAAATCTAAATCAAATTATATCAAATTATCTTCTGATCCCTCACCATTAGTCCAAATATGGTTTTCGGAGGTAACCATAAACAACTTGAGTAACCTGATATCTAACTTGCAGAAAGTAAACTAATATCAAACTACACATTCATAATTCAATCCCTCGCCATTAGTCCAACTATGGCTTTCGGAGGCTTGAAAATGGCATGAGCAATTTAATATATCTAGCACGAAAGTAAACTAATATCAAACTACACATTCATAATTCAATCCCTCGCCATTAGTCCGGCTATGGCTTGGAGAATAGCGAAAATGTCATGAGTAATTTAATATTTCTAACTTGCAGAAAGTAAATTAATATCAAACTACACATTCATAATTCAATCCCTTGCCATTAGTCTAGCTATGGCTTTCGGAGGTAACTGAAAATGTCATGAGAAATTTAATATATCTAAATCTAACTACTGAAGCAAATGAGCAAGACTGAAATAAACAAACCAGTACTGAAATTAAACAGAAACTGAGAAAATTAAATTAGCAACAGAACAATATTAATTCCATGTCATTAGTCAAAAGATTATGCAAATGCCCGGGCTGCCTATTTGTAATCTGAAACAAGAACACTGATCAGTTAACAACAACATAAAACATGAAAGATTATGGACAGAAGTAAGATGTAAAGCATGAAAGATTATAAACGGAAATGAAGCATAAATACCATGAAAGATGCAATGTATAAACACGTGAATGACTTATGGCACAATGAGCTTAAATAAATAAAACAAGAAACTATACAGTAATGCACAAAACCTCAGCGTGTGCAGGGGCCCTCTGCACCAGCCTCGGGTAACAACCTTCAAATACAAATTACGCTTGGAAACAGAGTCTTCTTATATATTAAAATGCAGTCATAACAGAGAGATGATATTACGGCACAGTGGCAACATAATTACATTACAGAGCTATCTGGAGGCTAGCTAATATACGTATGAAAACGCGTTATTTATAACAAAGGTAATATAACTAATTGCCTAAAGTTTGTGCTGATAGAGACACGTAAACCATCATGTCCAAAGATCCAGCATCATGGCCGCAGTGATGACTAAATATATGAAGAGTGGAGTTGGATTCGGCTTATGGAGCCATGTACAGGTGTTGATGTGTCTCCCATAAATTAGAAACGGTCATACAAATATTCACGTGATGAGAAACAGAGTCCTGTCAACGTGGGACTCTACGGTTGACTTCCACTTGGCCACCTTTGACCACAGCCTCCTTAAGTGAATTTGCTCGAGCCAATAGGACATGATCCATGTCCACATCATTTCTGACTTGCCCATGTGGCTCGTTTTACCTGAAGACACTTGTAACATAGACTTTCACAAAATGGCTGCGGAAAGTTGCAGCAGCTGCGAAAAGTGGCAAGATTCCGCAGCTAAATGAGCAAAAATATAAATCAAACAGCAGACACAAAATATAGTTAAAAAC
This sequence comes from Pinus albicaulis, assembly GCA_034641835.2. Classification (NCBI taxonomy): domain Eukaryota; kingdom Viridiplantae; phylum Streptophyta; class Pinopsida; order Pinales; family Pinaceae; genus Pinus; species Pinus albicaulis. Next base: position 976,429,097 of record CM076571.1, on the reverse strand, counting down.
GATTTTAGATGCTCTTTTACAATTAATATACAATGATATTGACAACTTGGAAGGTTCAGGTGAATGAAAAAGGTCTAGAACGGTGTATATGAAAGATGCAGATTTGAGACCCAACATACCCCCACTATGAAGGTGTTGCATGTCCTCATGCAACCAAAATTTTGATAATCCTTCTTCAGTTCATATGCCTTGACACTTCAGCCAGTACATCCAATCCTCTCCTCCTCTTCCTTGGTGTTGCTAACATCCTGGGCTTCTTCATTAAGCATCTGAATTTGATATTAACCAGTGCTCTTCTTAACTTCTGGCATTTCTTTTTCAATTTCCTGTTCTTCTTCTGCCATATTCCGAGATGTAGCATGGTATTATCATGAATGATTTTTTCCAATTTGCTTTGTTCCTTCAATGTCTCATTTTCATTTTTAATGTGTCTATTTAAAAGCTCTAGCTCAAAGACTTCTTGTTTCAGTGATTGGACTAGATCACCTTTTGATATGTGAGGCTGAATGGACGAAGTACTGGGACCTGTAGCTGATTTTTCTAAAGATTCTATATAATCATATACTTCTTGCTGCTTTGGGTCTATATCGGGTGTCATTTTTATTGGGCTATCCCCAAAATGCCGTGGAGGAGAGTTGTCTTCAAAATCTGGCTGAGAATGGGATGGACTATGTTCAATGTCTGACTAAAAATGAAATGAACCAGGTTCACTGACTGTCTGAGAGTGAGATGGACTATGGTCAGCTGGGGATTTTTCAGATGTTTCTTCTCCCAAATCAATAAAATGAGGTCCCTTCGTTTGCGTTTTCCTCAACTTCCCCTTAAGCCTGGAACTTCTTCTCACACGTTGTGGACCACTGTCTTTTTGCTTTTGTTTTCCTTTCTCTTTCTTCTTGGCTATAGATAAATGTTCTTGAAGATGAACCAATCTCTCAGATAACACTTGATGATCTTCTTCGGAAGAAGGGGTTTGATGCATAGCCTCAATACTTTTTCTCTCTTTTGATGTTTTTGGCTTTTTACCCTTGGTTTCTTTCTTCTTCCTTTTTGACAGTCTCTCTTCCCTACTAGTTCTTTCAATTGTAGTAGTAGGAGTAATTTGAGTTTCATCATTTGTTCTTTTTCTCCTACTCCTTCTTGATGTGCTACCTTCAGGAATTTCTTGAGGTTCCTCAAAGAAATTTCTAATCAAAAATTGTTCCCATGTGTCCTTATTCTCCTTTAACTGTTTTTCAATCAAAATTTTTACAAGACCATGGTGATATAGATGTGGTTCTACATCCCCTAAATGTTTCTGAACAGTCACAGACATCTTCTTCAAACTATTTAATAAAAAGTATGGTAGATTGAGGATCTGGTTATCTAAAAAATTCATTAGCAATCTGGTATGGTACATATACATTGACCCAAAACGACCTTCACAGGTGATAAATTTTTGAACAACTAGCAGCAAAGTAGCCCATTCCTCTTTCAAAGCATGAATAGGAATTCCTCTTTTAAAAATAGTTATGTCCATACCTGGGTTCCGTAGGATTATTCTCCAGGCTTCATCACTAATGCTTTTGTTCTTAAACCAACGTTCACCCTCTTGAGGAAGTTCTGTGGCAGTTGCTATAGATGCCTCATTCACCGTGAACTCAAGGTCTCCAATCTCTACCTCCAGGCCATTGAAAGACCTTGCAAACGCTTTTGTCACTTCTTTATGGTAGCCTCTAAACTTTTGGATAAACCGCAACCACTTTGCCTTCTTCAATATATCCCTGACTTGCGGATATCCTTCCATGAACTTAGGTCCTTCTGGTTCTGCTCTCAACAATTTACCCATCCTTCTTTCTGCTCTTTAAAAACTTGCCTGCGTGAGGAGGGTTCAATGGAAGTAGGACGGCTGAATGAACGGAAATGAGCACAATGACTGTAGGTAGATATCAGAGAGTGGGTATACAGACTGTAGCGTAACAGAGAACGAAATGGAGTGAAGCGGAACAGAGAAGGGTTACGTGAGCACGGCAGAGATACGGCTGTGAGATTAATAAAACAATAGGAAGAGTATAACACATCCGGCAGTGTTTAAAATTTGGTGGCTGCAGAATAAATGTAAGCACGTTTATACAATGGCTACGGATTTCATGCGGCTGAAAGAAGCCGTAGTCAAATCAACTACGTTTCATCATCACAGGTGGAGTATCGGAGTTTGAGTGAAGATCAAAGGTTTAATTATGGGACCGTTTGAAAATGAATGTGGGAGGATCATATGGAGATCGTGAAGTGGTTACGGAGTTTGTCAATATAATCATTGCACATAATGGAGCTATGGTTCATAACTATATAAAAATGTGTTTTAAATGCTATTTGAAATAAATTTTACTCATACCTTGGAATTCTTGCCATTTTGCTTGGTCTTCAATTAGTTGCTCTTCATTGATATCTTGAATGCCCCATGTCTTCATAATTGGTCCTCACACCTGCATTTGATTTCATGATTATGGAAATAACATCTGGCTGTACATTCTTTTGAAAATAGAGTGGTAGCTGCAGAATCTGCTTCTGGCTGCGGAAACTGGTGTCAGCTGCGGAAACAGATGTCAGCTGTGGAAACTGACACAGTTATTATTTGGGTGAATGGAAATGAACATATGACAATTGACTAAATGGAAATGGCACTGAAAGAGAATTTTATTGGTGAAATGGAATGAAATAGATAAAATGAAGTGAAATGGAATGAAGTGGAGTGAAATGAAGTGGAATGAAGTGGAATGGGTGGTCACAAAACTTGTGAAATGAAAGAGAGATTTTTTTTTTTTTTTGTTTGGAAAATATAGGGTGTCAGGTGTTCCTGATTTTCACCCTAAATTTTCTGTATAAGACTGCCAATCAGTGATTGGTTTTCAGGCTTATACAAATTTTATTTTATTTTTTTATTTTTTTTTATTTTTTTTATTTTTTTTTATTTTTTATTTTTTATTTTTTTAACTGAAAAGAACAAAAGCTAGGCTGGTGGAGAAGAAGAATTCTTCTGTACCAGCCTGATTGCAGAATTTTCTTGAAACATTTTGACAAATTCCTCTTTTGAGAGTGGCTTATGATAAACTTTCAATCTGTGGCCATTCACAATAAGAGGAGTTTGAAACTCATCAATGGTCTTGATTTTTACCGCTCCATTGCTAAAGATCTTGTCAATCTCATATGGCCCAAGCCAATGAGTCTGAAATTTTCCTTGAAAATCTTTAAACTTGGAATCAAATAACAATGTCCAATCTCCTTCTTGAAACTTCTTCTCTTTGATGTACTTGTCATGCCATTTAGCTCTTTGATATTGAACTAGATCAGTTCTTAAAATTGCTTCTTGTCTGATCTCATCTAGCTCATTCAACTGCTCCATTCTATGCTTTTGGGCTTCTGATAAGTCCATCCCCAACTGAACTGCTATCTTGAAGGTCTTGACTTGGAACTAAATGGGGATTAGGACTTCCTTCCCATAAACAAGTTCATAGAGAATGTTCTGTTGTATTTCTCCATGTAGTTCTGTAGGCCCACAAGGCTTCAGAAAGCCTTTCTGCCCAATCTCTTCTATGTGGATGAACAATTTTGGTGATGATACTTTCGAGAACTTTGTTGGTAGACTCCACTTGACCATTTGCTTGCGGATGGTAAGGAGTAGATATTTTATGCTTGATTTTGTATTCTTCCATCAGCTTCTCCACCAAGTTGGATGTGAATTGACTTCCCTGATCTGTCACAATTTCTCTTGGAACACCAAAGCGAGTAAAAATATCCTCATAAAGAAAATGAACAACTGAATTTTCAGTAGCAGATACTAATGCTTTGGCTTCTACCCATTTAGTAACATAATCAATACAAACCAATATATACTTCTTTTGTTTAGATGGTGGATTAATAGGTCCAATGAAATCTAAAGCCCATTTTTCAAAGGGTTCAATGAGTACCTGTGGTTGCAATGGCATTTCATTTGAAAGGGTAGGTTTCCCTACTCTTTGGCAGCTGTCACACCTTTTGACATATTGTTTTGCATCTTTGAGAGGGAAGGCCAATAATATCCTAAAGAGAGGATTTTATAGGCCGTCCTTTTGTCTGAAAAGTGTCCGCCGCATGGTTCATCATGACATGCCTTAAGAATATCAGGCATTTCATCTTCCCTAACACATCTTATGATCACAAGATCTGGCCCTGTTTTAAACAATTCGTTAGAAATCCATGAATATTTTGAACTCTCCTGAATAATTTTTCGTTTTTCACTTGGAAATAAATGTGAAGGCAGTTTCCCTGTAACCAAATAGTTAGAAATATCTACATACCAAGGAGTCTTAATAGTTACTGCAAACAAGTATTCATCAGGAAACTTATCCTCTATAGGAGAATCTTCTTTAGTATTTTGAATCCTAGACAAGAAATCAGCTACTGTATTTTGTTTTCCTGGTCTATCCAACACAGTAATATTGAATTCTTGCAAAAGTAAGAGCCATCTTGTCACTCTGCCATTAGTAATAGGTTTATTCATTAAATATCTAATTGCAGAATGGTCAGTATGAATAAAAGTTTCATAGCCTGTTATGTAATGTCTAAACTTATTAATTGCATGAACAACAGCTAAAAACTCTTTTTCAGTCACAGTATAGTTCAACTCTGTGGGAGTGAAATTTTTACTGGTGTAATAAATGGCATAAGGAATTAAATCTTTTTGACCCAACACAGCTCCTAGAGCTGTATCTGAAGCATCCGTAGAAATATGAAAAGGGAGTTTCCAATTTGGTCCTCTCAAGATAGGTGCTTCAGATATTTTTGTTTTCAAAGTTTCAAAAGCTGATTGACAATCAGGATCCCATTTAAATTCACAGTCTTTTGTAAGCAATTTGAAGAGTGGAGATGCTATTTAGTGAAGTTTTCTATAAATCTTCTATAGTAACCAGTAAATCCTAGAAAACTTCTAACATCTCTTTGACAATTTGGAATAGGCAACTTGGAGATGACTTCAACTTTTGATCTATCAACCTTAATCCCATCTCATGAAATATGATGTCCTAAAACAATCCCTTCAGTAAACATCATAAAGCATTTTTCATGGCTTAATGAAAGGTTTGTTTCTTTACATCTTATGAGAACTTTTTCCAAATTTTCTAATGCCTCTTCAAATGAATTACCATAAACTGTGAAATCATCCATATAAACCTCTACACAATCATGGATTAGATCAGAAAAAATTCCTAGTACTGCTCTTTGGAATGTTGCGGGTGCATTACATAACCCAAAAGGAAGCACTCGGTAGGCAAAAGTTCCCCATGGAAAAGTAAATGTGGTCTTATCTTGATCTTTAGGTGCTACCTGAATTTGATTATAGCCACTAAAACCATCCAAAAATGAAAAGTACTTTTTACCTGCTAATGTATCTAATACCTGATCAATAAAAGGCAAAGGAAAGTGATCCTTCAAACTTGCTTTGTTCAATTCCCTGTAATCAATGCATACCCTCCATTTACCATTCTTTTTAGGTACTATAACCAAAGGAGAAACCCATCGGCTATCTGAAATTGGATAAATGAAGTTTACATTGAGAAGTTTTTGGAGCTCTTCTTTCACTATCTCCCTAAGATTTGGATTCATCCTTCTTTGAGGTCGTCTGATTGGTCTACTGTTTTCCTCAATATAGATATGATGGATGCAAGTCTTAGGATCAATACCCTTCATGTCAGTATACTCCCATGCAAATGCAGTAGAATGTTTTTGTAAGATTTTGGTTAGTTCTTCTTGTTGTGATTCTTCCAAAAGTTTGTTGATATTCAGTGTTTTTCCTGGAAAAATCTCAATAGTAGAACTACCAAACTCTTCCATAGAGTAAAGAGACATTTTTCTTGATGATAAATATTCTATGTCAGATTCCAATTGAAATTGTGTGGGGTCATATTCTGAAGATATCTCAAAATTTTCTAATGTGTTCAGAATTTGACTATCCTCACTGATTTTAGAAATGGTAAAGACAGGTTGTATAATGTCCTCATCATCGACCCATTCATTGTCTCCTACTTCTGTGATTGCTTTTGCTGGAGGATACAAATTGAATTTCTTTGTCGAATTACCATTAGAAATGTACATATCCCCAGATCTACAACTAATAAAAGCATCAGCCGTGGCTAGCCAAGGTCTTCCTAAGATAAGTGGGTGCCCTCCTAGATTACTCTTGGGAGTCAAAATCATAAAATCTACCGGATATTCCCAAGAATCTAAGGAGACTGAAATATCTTCTAATACACCATCTGGTTTAATAATTGATCGATCTGCAAGTTGCAGTAAAGTAGGTGTAAAAGAAGGTTAGGAAGTTTTAGCTGGTCCATAGTCTGTCTACTCATAATGTTGATAGCAGCCCCTAAGTCAATCAATGTGTTTGGAATTTCTATCCCATTTATATGTGTCTTGACAATTGGACTTCCCGGATCTACATACTTCTGCATGGTAATTTTTCCCATCATAATATCTGCAATCTTTCCTACCAGGTGGATTCTTCTTGTGTCTTTTAGTTTCCTTCCCGGTCTTTTGAAACTCAACTCCTTTATGGTTTTTGCTAGAATAGGAATCTCTCGAATGGCTTGTAGCAAGGGAATCTTGATACAAACATTCTTCAATTCATCTAGAAAATCATAGTTAGGCAACAAGATTTGTTTTTCCACCCCTTGTCAATTTGTAGTCTTTCAGGAAAAGGAGGTGTAGATGAAGATGCAAGTTGCTCAACTATAGGAGTTGTGGGTGTTAACTTTTCTTTTTCTTTTTGAATGTTTTAATTTTGAAGAGATGCTTCCTCAGAACCCTCATTGACTTTAAGAGAGTCCTCCTCAGAGGTATCTTGTTCTTGAATATCTATAGAAGGTTTTTCTAAAACTCTACCAGATCTGAGTTGTACATCGTTGAGAGGAACAATCATATAGGTAGGAAATTGTTGTCCTTCTACCATGTAAGTATTCTGAGGATTTTTATTGTTAGGATTGGGCAATGGCTGAGCTGGAAGTTGATTTGTCTTTTGTTGGTATGGGAGCATGAGTTGAGGATTTGGATTTTGTTGAGAAGGTTGTTGTTGTGGAAATGGCAATGAAAGCTGTGGATTTGGGTTTGGAAGTTGTGGAGCTTGTTGATTTTGAAAAGATGGAGGATATTGATAAAATTGAGCAAATCTCCCATAAGGATTTTGCATCCCTTGTACCCATGGCTGATATGGATTTTGATTTTGGAGCCAAGGTTGTTGCCAAGGATTCCAATTTGGTGGGGTTTGAAGATTCATAGGGTTGTTAAACCCTTGAGTTTGTTGTCCCTGCCAAGGTCTTCTTGCAACAAAACAGAGAGATTCTACTGAATTTGGGTCTTCTTGAAAAACAAATTTGAGTCCAGGAATTGAAGGACAATCCTTGATCTCATGATTCTCTGAGCAAATCATACATGTTTCTACAACTTTTGCATCCAAGGGACATTCCCTTAAAGCATGTTTCTTCCTACATTTTGGACAAAAGATGGCTAAAGCATCTGTTTCTGCTTTCTGCTTGTTTTGGATTTTAAGGGTGTCTAGTTGTTCACTAAGGCTCCCTAAGATATCGGTTTTGAACTCATCAAGCATATTACCAATCTCTGCCCTACTTACTGATCCAGTTGCAGATTTGTTAGCCCTAATAAGAGAAGGATCCCTAGGCCCTTTTCCTGTTTTAGATTTTCCTCTTGAGAGATGGACACATAGTTCTATTATGTCACGAAGTGGAAGTTGAGAAATTTCTCCTTTCCCCATCATGTTTAAAATATCTATCCATTCATCTCTAATGGATTTTAATATGAGGGCTTTCAAGGTTTCATCATCTAAGTTGCCCATCTTTGCTCTTTTCAAGTTGTATTGAAATCTTTCAAGTAAGTCTTCCAAATTTTCATCTTCTTTTTGCATCATTTTGAATACCTCATCCTTGTGATTGGTGGGCATACAATAGTCCAAATATCTATCCAAAAATGTTTGTTTCATATCATTCCAGGTCCTAATAGATTGAGTGGCTAATCCCATGAACCATTTCAAAGCAGATCCCTTCAAAGTTGAAGGAAACAGTTTGAGTTTTTGAGAGTCTTCCATATAGTCATAGGTTCGGCACACGACTTCAAATTCAAACAGAAATGTTTCAGGATCCTCACTTCGCAATCCATAAAAGTTAGGGAGGACAGATGGTGAGATATTTTTCATTGTTGTATGAGTTTCCTCATCAACTATAGGGAATCCAAACAAGTTGTCTCCTTCCCTATTTCTTCCATTATTACCTTCACCATTATTGTCTCCATTGTTTCCTCCTCCTCTACCTCTACCTCTACCTCCAAATCCATCTATTATTTCCTCTGCCATGATAGTTTCTTTAGAGTCCTTAAAGTCCTCTAGTTCTTCTATCAAGGGAGGATGAGAGGGAGTCTCTTCTTTTTCTAAATGAGATTTAGTAGGTGGTATAGGAGAATCTTCTAATTCAGCTGCTCCTTGAATTCCAAAAATCTTAAGGCTAGGGGTAGATGGTGGTGATTCTTGTCTATGCCTTGAAGAAGATGGAGTTGTGAAAATCGAACTCTTGGCTTTAGCTATAAACCTTCCCTAGAATCTCTTGCTCTATGCATGTCATTTTTTTATTTTTTTATTTTTTTAAAGTTGGGCTAATAATTCTCTTTCTGATCTTCCAGGTCACACTAGGTGCAAGAAGAGAGCATACTTAAGAAATTAATGAACCAATAACTCTCTTTTCTGATCCTCCAGATCACACTAGGTGCAAGAGGAGAGCATACTTCAAGAAGTTATCAAGTTTTCCCTTCTTTTGTTATTTTGTTTTTTTTTTAAGAAATTGGCTACCTAGTTACACTTCCCCGGCAACGGCGCCAAAATGTTTGGTCAATTTAGTGTGTCCTAAATTGCTACATTAATTTATCAATCCGGTATTCGTAAGATGATGAAGTGTGGCGCACTATATGTGCAATATAACCTATCTCTTACTTTTTGGTCGTTTTTGGATCTTTATGAAATTCTAAAAAATAAGTATGGAGACAAATATTCAAGACAATGATGTCTTTCTAATGATTTTCCAAACTTCAAAAGAATTTTAAAGCACATAATGACAAAATTAATTCTTCAAAGAAAATGAAATTTCATCACTACTCTAGTCAAACAAACAATGAACTACTGATCATGAAACTCATTATCCTTGCTGCTGTCCAAACACAAAAGAAACTATGCTTAAAGAAATCCAAGAGTTGCAACAAAGTAAATCTAAATCAAATTACATCAACTTATATTCTGATCCCTCACCATTAGTCCAGCTATGGTTTTCGGAGGTAACCATAAACAACTTGAGCAATCTGATATCTAATTTGCAGAAAAAGAAACTAATATCAAACTACACACTCATACTTCAATCCCTCACCATTAGTCCAACTATGGTTTTCGGAGGTAACTGAAAATGACATGAGCAATTTAATATATCTAACTTGCAGAAAGTAAACTAATATCAAACTACACATTCATACTTCAATCCCTCACCATTAGTCCAGCTATGGTTTTCGGAGGTAACTGAAAATGACATGAGAAATTTAATATATCTAACTTGCATAAAGTAAACTAATATCAAACTACACATTCATAATTCAATCCCTCGCCATTAGTCCAGCTATGGCTTTCAGAGGTAACTGAAAATGTCATGAGCAATTTAATATATCTAAATCTAACTACTGAAGCAAATGAGCAAGACTGAAATAAACAAAGCAGTACTGAAATTAAACAGAAACTGAGAAAAGTAAATTAGCAGCAGAACAATATTAATCCCATGTCATTAGTCAAAAGATTATGCAAATGCCTGGGCTGCCTATTTGTAATCTGAAACAAGAACACTGATCAGTTAACAACAACATAAAACATGAAAGATTATGGACAGAAGTAAGATGTAAAGCATGAAAGATTATAAACAGAAATGAAGCATAAATACCATGAAAGATGCAATTTATAAACATGTGAATGACTTATGGCACAATTAGCTTAAAGAAATAAAACAAGAAACTATACAGTAATGCACAAAACCTCAGCGTGTGCAGGGGCCCTCTGCACCAGCCTCGGGCAACAGCCTTCAAATACGAATTACGCTTGGAAACAGAGTCTTCTTATATATTAAGATGCAGTCATAACAGAGAGATGATATTACAGAGCAGTGGCAACTCAATTACATTACAGAGCTATTTGGAGGCTAATATAATATGCGTATGCAAACGCGTTATTTATAACAAAGGTAATATAACTAATTCCCTAAAGTTTGTGCTGATAGAGACACGTAAACCATCACGTCCAAAGATCCAGCATCATGGCTACAGTGAAGAGTAAATCTATGAAGAGTGGATGTTGGATTCGGCTTATGGAGCCGTGTACAGGTGTTGATGTGTCTCCCGTAAATTAGAAACGGTCATACAAATCTTCACGTGATGAGAAACAAAGTCCTGTCATCGTGGGACTCTACGGTTGACTTCCACTTGGCCACCTTTGACCACAGCCTCCTTAAGTGAATTGTCTCGAGCCAATAGGACACGATCCATGTCCACATCAATTCTGACTTGCCCATGTGGCTCGTTTTACCTAAAGACACCTGTAACATAGACTTTCACAAAATGGCTGCGGAAAGTTGCAGCAGCTGCGGAAAGTGGCAAGATTCCGCAGCTAAATGAGAAAAAATATAAATCAAACAACAGACACAAAATATAGTTAAAAACCATTTTTGATGCTCTTTTACAATTAATATACAATGATATTGACAACTTGGAAGGTTCAGGTGAATGAAAAAGGTCTAGAACGATGTATAGGAAAGATGCAGATTTGAGACTCAACAATAAGGAAGGGGATGGAAGCCATAGATGGCATTCTGATTATTGTTTATGTTTGTTCTTTTATGACTTTTTTCACGCTTCAACTATTTAGCAGAGTCTGATGTGTTGTTTAACACAATGGTGTTTCCAGGCAGAAATCCCACCCTCATCCTCAGGGGATTTCGAGTGCCCACTTAAGAGAGGTTCCTTTGAGCTTCATTCCAATATCTGGCATAAGGCCAAGCTTCACCCTTGATCAACAACACAGTCTCCTTCAAGAATTGCATTATTTTGCAGGGAAGTTGTAGTGGAGGGTCAAGTACCCAAGTTTGTGAGCTTGTTTTCCAGTGAGGGGAGAAGCCCTTCATCCAAAGGACCTATTGGGAGGTTCCTTGAGCTTCATTTCCACCATCCAGTATTAGGCCAATATTTTTCCATCTTTAGCAGCACAATATCCTTCATAAACTGTGTTATTTTGCAGGGCAGATGTAATGGAGGGCTTAGTGCCCAAGTTTGTGAGTTTGTTTTTCAGTGAGGGGAGAATCCCCTCATTCGGAGAATCTATTAGGAGGAGTTTCAACCATTTTTATATCATATCATCCAACTCCAATAAGTCACCCAACTTTATTGCGTTATTAAGCCCTAGGTATGCAACTTTCATATTGTGTATTTCTAGAAACCCCTTTTGGATTGTCTTCGATTGGTGCTAGAAAGCCTAGATCTCTGATCTCGACATTTTATAAGAACTATATCAGTAGTTCTATGTATTTTTAGTTCTACCTTGTAGTTATTATCCATAGGAATGCACAGTCATATGTCCTCCCCATTCTATATAGTAGCATCATTTTATATTTTATGTACTGGGTCATTTGAGGCTTGTTTTGCCTAGTTTGAGTGACTTTTTCCTCAAGATCTTGTACTCATTTTTCTGCTATAATGTGTAATAAAATGTCTCTATGATCTAATCCTATTTATGTATTGATATTTTACTACATTTTGCATTTTTATGATCTATATTCCTGTTTTTCCTAATTTGGAATATTACAGAAGGACATGATGGAGGCATTTCTCAAGGAAGACAGACTGAAGGATTTCATAGATATTGATGTCCCGTAGCCCACAACAACAGATGCTCAGATTCTTGATGCATGGAAGATGAATTTAGCAAAGGTGAGAAGGATATTGTTAGAGGGAGTTTGAGACCATATTGTCTTGAGCCACCATGGGAAGGCAACTCCATATGCAATGTGGAAATCCTTGACATATCTGTATTAGAATAACAGTGACGATAGAATATCAACACTAAAAAACAAGCTCAGGAACATCAAAATGGAGAAGGGCGACATGATCCAAAAATACTTGACAAAGTTCACATAGTGTCGAGATGAGCTTGGAAGCGTTGGGATCAATGTTTCCTCAGATGATTTGGTGAGCCTAGCTCTTCTAGGCCTTCCCAAGATCTGGCATAGATACCAAGGCTCTGTTAATGGGAGGGAGAATTTTCTGGATTGGGAGCGACTATGGTCTAATATAACACAAGAACAAATTCAGTAGAGCACCAAATATGGATCCTCATTAAAGACTTATGATGAGGAAAAATCCCCTTGGATGGCAAGGTGAAGAAAGGAAAAGCGAATGTGTCCCTGTTGCACTGAAAATTGTCATCTTGACATTCTACTATGTGTACGAGCTCATTATCACTCATACTTCCTCCTTTGGAAGTCTAACACATCATTTTCTCATGTCAAGCCTTGAAAATAAGAGAAAATTTCTTAAAAATATCCTTAACTCTGGTATCGCACTTTCTCTTTATCTTGCTTGCGGTCCCGCACCTAATGTTCATGACTCCTTTGTACCTGAACGCACTTTCTCTGTGTTATGGGTGTGGACCCCTGTAAAAGATTAAAAATGCGCAAGTAAACTCAGAAAGCTCATTTTCAGTATATTCTAGAAGCCTCTAGAAAGAATCTTGCGGTGGAAGAATTGCTCTTTTGAGGTTCATGTATCCCTTACCTTATGGAGCTAACCCCTTGATGTGAGGAGCTTATCTCTTTGAAGGAGGATTCTATCCCTTCATAGTTGGAACTGAAACCTCCTCTTTTCCACTATAAAAGGAGACATTGGGTAGCCTCAAAGGGAGTTCAAGCTTTAGAATTATTTGAGGTTAAGTGATGTTGGGATTTAGACTCATTTAACTGAGATTTTGTGAGGAGAGATCACATACCTCTATCTGTATCGGTTGGAAGAGTGTAAGGCTTGTCAGAGTAGAGGAGATTCCTGCTTCGAACCCCGAGAAGGCCTGTTCAACATCAAGGCAAAGGTTGTAAGGTTTTCCTTCTTTCAAAGTAAATACAAATGAATTCATTTTTCTCAATAAGCTGTTAGTTAACTGTTTATTTCATGGATTCCTTAGTCACCATGATAAGCATGATTTATGATGTTTACTATACAGGTGCTATTTAATGTTTTCTTGTTGTGACTGCAAGTTTACGAAGATAACTCCTTCAAGTGCACGAGGGACAACAACTTCGAACAAGCTTTCGATCTACGGTAAGTTCTTAACACCTTTATAGTATTCTTTTGTAAATCGCATATGTTTAGAGAAAGATAGGTTTATTTGGCTATTTGTTGCTAGATTACCTTTTGCTACTAGGGAGATCGATCTTGTCCGCAAGATTGATTAATCTGCCCAACAAATTGGTGACTCCGCTGGGGAAACTTCTTGTTATTTTCGGTTCTCCTTTATTTTGATTTGAGGAAAATTTTTTCCTAGTTTTTGATTGATGGATATCTGCCTGGGTAGCTTAGGTTTTCTCTGTTTTTGAAAATTTTGAAATCTTTTACGTTTTTCTTGAACTTTTCTGGGGATCGCACTTTGTTCTTTTGCACAGTGCGGGCAGTTTCGCACTTTCCTTAAGTAACCAGTGCGGGACCGCACCTGTTACTTCTGGGAGCCTGCGGACCCTGTTAAAATTTTGGAAGAACTCCAGATTTTTTTTTCCAGTTTATATTTAATCTATTTTAGAGTTTTTAGTATCTGCCCAGATTGACGTTGTTTTTGTCAAAAGCCTTTTGTGAATGAGTTCCAACAGTATTTATGTTTTTGATGATTTTCTAGAAGTTTTGCAAGTTGGATTTCTTTTCGTTTGGTCTATGTAGTGACTCAAAGCATTGGAAGTTTGAAATACCTCAGATTACATTGGTCTTTTTTCCTTCTTGCTGAGTCTGACCTGATTGTGAAATCCATCCTTTATTGAGAAATATATATACTTGTTTCCTTGCAAATCTTCGAAAAAACTTTGTTATAGGTTTTGAATTTCATTTTTATAAAAGAAAACATATCTGAATGTTTTTTGATTTGTTTGTTATTCTAGAAAAATAGATCCAGTTTACTGAACAACTAAGTAAAACATTCTTCAAACAATATTAAAGCTTTTATTCACTTAGATTTTTAAAGTTTGTAGATCTCAAAATTAGTTTTGTAGTTTTGAGTGCTTTTAAAAGTTGTAGATCTCTTTTGAAGGAAAGTTGTTTTTTGTAGTTTTAAGTTTTGAAAGTGAAAGGATTTTAGTGTGAGAATTGATAATCTGTCTCGTTTTAAGTTGTTGTTGAAAAGACAAAAAGATTTTCTTCCATTTATTCTTCATGTCCAAAGAAAGAATTGTCTCTTAAAAGAATTGCATTCTCGAATTCTTTTTTTAGATAGAATTTCATTGAAAGAAAACGAATTGATTATCATTTTTAGGTGCATTTTTAGTGTTTTTGGAAGTCGATTCTTCACACCATCAAAGTTTCATTTCCATACCTATTGACTTAAAGAAAAAATCATAAAAGTAATGCTTAATTAAAATTCATCTAGTGATCTTTTTATTTCTAGGGCTCTTATCACCAACATAGCTTAGGCTAGTATCTTGGAGTAGGGAGAAATTAACTCTCCAATATAGTAAAAAAAAACAAGTAGATAAATCTTGCAATAGGAAATAAATCCAATTGTAATTGGTACAATCTGGGACGCTTCTCTTAAAGGATTTAATCACGAGATCATATCCGAACCTTTGAGATAATCAATTCCATTTCATTGGGAAAGATAAAAGATTCTGCGTGCATTACAAACGGTAAAACTCGGATTAACCATTGTCGAGGAGCCTGGGGTCACTTGTCGGAAAACTTCGGATTGACCATGTCGAGGAGCCTTCAAGGGGATTGGGGTTTGTTACTCTGCCCTTGCGCATGGGATCGGATCGTAGACTGTTCCCCCAGTGGTTTTTGTTACTGTTGGTAACCTTAGTGTCCATAAGCTTAAGATTATTTCCTAAGGTGATGGTGAAGGAAAGATCTCACTGTACCTGGAGCAGACGTCGACTAGACTCACTTGGACTTTCTGGGGGGTTCTCTTCACACGAGATGGTTTTGTGAAGAAACTTATGCTAGTCTGTTTCATTAAGCAAGTTGTCAGGGTAACTGTTCCAACCGCCCTTTCTGTATTAAATTTCTACTAAGTTGGATTTCATCACCAACTAGTGTTTTTAGTACGAGAAGTTACTGTTTGTGTGTGGTTTGAACTCTTAGATTTTTAGGCGTGTGATTCAGCTGTTTGTTTCTTTAGAGACTTTAGGTTTTTTTATTGAGATTTTCTTTATTTGTGTGTGATTGGTTAATATTTAATCGTGGTAGAATTACCGAGACAATCCCGGAGACTTCAGGGGAAGCCCCCTGAATATACACCAAGTCAGCTTGAAGGGCTGCGTGCTCTAGTATCATCTAGTAGCGGTAGAATTAGATCAATAGAAATTGGAAGTTCATCTATAATTGTTCATCTTGATCATCAAATACCCATGACAGAACACATTCAAGAACCGATTTCAGTTTCTGAAGTTACTGGTAGTATTTCGCCTTCCAGTGAACTAGCTAATGAACCTAGAATTTCTAAGCCTGAAACTGAACCTTCTGTTTTGGAAACATCCTCAGGATTTATTACACCAACTTCTAGTGATTGTGGTTCACCTAGGGTAAGAAATATTGTTACTGAAGATCTTCCATCTGGCCTCATTTCTATTGAAGAGATTACTAGTCTAGACAAAGAGTTATCTCTTCCCGAATCCCCTCAGTATTTAAATCTTAGGGAGCGTGAATCTATTTTCTACAGCCCTATTCGAACTGACGCTTGGTATCTATCTTTGACAAACTTTTTAGAAAACCTGGGTCTTGCTTTTTCTCCACCTCAAATTCCATTTCATCCTACACCCAGAGGTTACTATCCTTCATCCATTATGGCGGGAGAGTCATCTATGTTTTCCCAGACACTGGAAGAATTTTTACATGGTGGTCCTTCTATTCCTTTGGGATATCAGGCTCTGTCTGGTACTTTCTATGGAGTAGCTCCTTGACCGATTGAACATGTATTATCATTTGGTCTTAATGGAATTAAAATGAAAACGTCAAATGCAGAGAAAATCTTTATGATGTCTGGTAATATTCCAAATCTTCAACCTCAAGGAAGTCAGTTACTGCCTAGAGGACAATTCCAGGGAAGTCAGTTACCGCCTGGGGGGAAACCTCTAGGTAGTCAATTACCGCCTAGGGGGAAACCTTTAGGCAGTCAGTTACTGCCTGGGGGGAAACCTCAAGGTAACTTTTTCCCAGGACAAACCGTGGCATCATATTATTTTGGAGAACAACCTCAAGGACAGTACATACCTCAAGGTTATCAACCTTTAGGACAGTACATACCCCAAGGTCAACCCAAAACTCAATATGTTCCTCAAGGTCCTTATCAAACCCAGCTTTAGTACGCGCCTTAGGGTTATCAAACTCAAGGTCAGTACCCAATTCAAGGTTTCCAACCACCTTCTGGTCAATCATCTGTACAAGGAGCCAGAAATTTACCACTTACTTATCAACCCTATGTTCAACCAGGCTATGGTCCTTACGTTCAACCTTCTACGGGACAATACCCCGGAATGAATATGGTGTGGGATGCATCCCAATATCAATAGCCTATGTAGCCTAATGTGCAGTTGTCTTCTCAACCTGGATAGCCTTTGGTTTCTGGTCCAACCCAGCAACCTGTCCAACCTACTATTCAAACTCCTGCACCTGGTTCTCTTCAACAGTTTGGGCCTAGTACACCTTAGACTCCGCCTCAAATTGCTATAACTATTGAAACATCTGTTCAACCTATAACACCTGTTTCTGGAGTATCTGTAGCTTCGAGTTCTTCTATCCCTGCATCCGTGCAAATCCCTCAAGTCTCTGTACCCCAGTCAAGACCTTCAGTTTAGACTTCGGTCCAAATTCCTGCGGGACAAGCTGGTACAAGTACGATTGTCACAAGTCAACCGCAATTCACGTATCAACCGTACCAGAGACAGCCTCAATTCAGTATCAACCGTACCCTGGCTATACTTATCAACAACCTCAACAACACCAGTTTGGTCCAGTTAATCCTGGTTACCCAGGAGGTTACACAATTCCTAATGCAAATCTGATTCCCAGTTATCTTGGGTATCCTCCTCCCGGAACTTCTTTGGCTACTCAAGGTTTTCGCAACCCTAACCGTCAGTTACCATTTATTGCAACTTTGGATTTACCTGATTTGACACGTATTACGAATGATCCAATTTTATATTATTCGTATTGGCCGCCAATGCCGCATAAGTTGCCTAGTGATATACCAAAACTCAAGGGTAAGTCAGGCTAGGAGCCATCAAATCACGTTATGAGTTATCACCTTTGGTGTGCATCTAATTCAATAATTGATGATTCAATTCGCTTACATCTTTTCCAAAGAAATCTTATTGGTCTTGCCGCCAAATGGTACATTGAGTTACCACGAGGCTCTTTTAATAATTTCAGTAAGTTAGCAACTGCCTTCTTGACTAATTTTCAATTGCCTGTCAGATACGACAATGGCACAGAGTTATTAACTTCACTAAAGCAATCCACGTCCACATATATTTCTGATCATATTCATAAATGGCGACGTAGAAGGCATTTGGTGAAAGTTTACATTCCGGATCAAATTTTGGTGGAATGGTTTGTTAAATCATTGTTACCCAAAATCATTGAAGATGTAGCTAAGGCCGGAGTTGTTACTGAGGAGCAAGTCATTTCTCAAGCTTAGTAACTTGACCTCGTTTATATGCAGTCAGGTACTTTACATGAAAAAATCCTCGATATTCCAAAACAAGGTCAAATAACTGCAACTCCTTCAGGGTCTCATGGCACTGATGGTATGATTGGTACAGTCAATACTAAAAGCAAGAAGAAATCTTCAAATAATTATTCTCCTATTATAACTTTACCTGATTCCCTGAAAGGAGAGTTTTCCCCCAAAATTTCTGCCGACATTCATGTTGTAGAGATATCTACGGCCAAATCTAAATCCAGCAGTAAAAAGAAAGGGAAGAATAAAAACAAAACGAATTCAAAAGAGAAAACTGATAAAAACGAATCCAATGACGAGAAACGCAAGCCTTGCTATCCTTGTTGCATTTGTGACGAAGATCATTTTACTAAGGGATGTCCACATCGAGCAAAGGTTTCGAAATTCATTAAAGGTTCACAACAACCTGCTGTCTTGAAGGATCCTTTTCCCACTCAAGATAGTAAGATGATTGGTTTTACCTCGAATGCCTCAGAAGAACCTATTCTGATGATGTCTCATGTCAGGATTGCGACGTGATCGCAAGATTATGGTACTAAGAATCCTGTTGATGGTAATGAAGCAGAATATTCTAGTGAAAACACATCAGCTACACCTCCTCCTGTTTCTGGTCCGCTACAGATCGAGAAACCCAATCCAGACTTAATAATCAAATTGCCTGCTAAAGGTGTTCTTCGTAAATGAGCTTTCAATCCACATGCGAGTGTTGCTCAGAATTACAACATTGTTGAGGACTTAGCTATTTCCCCTTCAGCAATGTCAGCTTTGGAAGTGCTGCAATCGTGCCCAGCACAGTGTAAATTAATTTTTTTTGCTAGAGGAGCTGTCGATATTCAGGACTCGAACCTAATAATCTTCGATTTAGAGAATAGTACACCTCGCCTACCTCACCAAATGGCTTTCCAAATTCAAGTATTAGTCAAAAACAGACCAATCTTTCGGACTGTGATTGATGAGGGAGCTTCAACGTGTATTATGTCGATCTAGTGTTGGAAATCGCTTGGTTCTCCTATGCTCAATCAGTCTCCAACAATTCTAAAGTCTTTTGATGGCCGAGGTTTCCATCCTTTTGGTATTTTGCAGGATTTACCCATAGGGGTCGAAGGTAAAACCGTAAATCTAGATGTGGAAGTGGTTGATGCCCCTCTATATTACAACCTTCTCCTGGGTCGTAGTTGGTCTTATGATATTACTGTTGTTGTTTCTTCGGTCTTTTGGCTTATAAAATTTCCACATCAAGGAAGGATCGTTACAATAGATTAGTTAACTAATTTTTCTTCCGATCCAGCCTCTACAGAAACAATCAGGACGTCGGTAAAGTGGCTATCCCTTACAAGGACGTTGGAGTAGGTTTGATTAAAGATTCTGGTTTACTAGGAGGTTTTTCCTTTCCTCCTCCTAACGTATCGCCTTCTATCGCAACTATTCATATGATTTCATCAAATAATATTATGTTTGATGATCCTTGGATCCTACCTTTCGACTCCGAGTTAGATTCATTTGATGGCATGATGCCTTTGAGTCCATTTGAAATTGCATATCAGGCTATACAATCACTTTCTGACCCTTCTTCAACCAAAATTGATCCAATGAATGGGATCCATGAAGAATCACTTTCTATATCTAGTTCAGATACAACGACATTTCCTGATCTTGTTCATATTGATGAGAAGATTCATGAACTTTTTTCTGTTGACGATTTACCATGGGAAGATCTACATCACCGATATTCGTTTTTACCTGACCTAGATCATTTTGAAGATGATTTCGCTTCTATTTTTACTACTGAATATGTCAAAGAACCACATAATCCATTGCGAAATCCTAATTCTGAGTTAAATTTGGAAAATATCTCTTAAACGATTCCAATTGACATTTCAGTAAAGCCAGGAATAATTGAAAACATTCATATAGGTGCTTGCTGTACGGAAGATGAAATTCAAACTTATAAAGCCCCATTTCAAGAATTCTGTGACGTGTTTGCCTGGTCATATGAAGAAATTCCAGGAATCGATCCGTTAATTTTCGTACATGAAATCAAGACTTACCAGGATGCCAAACCTGTCCGTCAACGTTTACGTCAAATACATCCGAGAAAAGCTGCTGCTATCAAAGCCGAAGTTGAAAAATTACTTCGTGCAGGTTTCATTTATCCAATTCCTTTAACGGATTGGGTATTGAATATTATTCCTGTTAACAAAAAACAGGAAATGATAAGAGTATGTATCGACTATAGGGATATTAATCGAGCTTGTCCTAAAGACAATTATCCAACCCCCTATATCGATCAAATAATTGATGATTGTGCTGGAAGTGAAATGTTATCCTTTATGGATGGTTTTTCCAGTTACAATCAAATAAACATACTCCCTGCTGATAAGCCAAAAACAAATTTCATTTGTCCATGGGGGACATTTTCTTATTGCAAACTACCCTTTGGATTGAAGAACGCTGGGGAAAATTTTCAAAGGGCTATGTCTTACGCATTTCATGACATTGAGCACATTGTGCAACCTTATCTCGATGATTTACCTGCTCATTCATCGCATAGGGCCAACCATCTCACTCATTTATGAGAAATATTTATGAGATGTAGGCATTATCAAATTCGGCTGAATCCACACAAATGTGTTTTCTGTGTAGAATCGGGTCGCTTACTGGATTTGTTGTTTCGAAAGTAGGCATTCGCGTAGATCCATCAAAGGTCGAAGCTATTGTCAATTTACCTCCTCCTTCGACTCTGCGCCAACTCCAAAGTTTGCAGGGGAAAACAAAATTTTTACGTCGCTTCATTCCTAACTACGCCGAGCTAACAAAGGGTTTTACCAGATTGTTAAAATAGAGCGTTCCATTATTTTGGGATGAGATCGCTAATCGATCTTTTGATGCACTTAAACACGCGTTGACCCATGCACTGTTATTGCATCCTCCTAATTACAACCAGGACTACATTTTGTACCTCGTCGCCTCTCATTCCACAATTGGGATGGTTTTAGTTCAGGAAGACGAATTCAAAAATGAACATGTGATTTACTATCTTAGTCGAAATTTGCATCTGAATGAGATCAAATATACACATGTGGAGAAATTGGCCTTAGAAGCTGTTCAAGCTGTCCAAAGATTTAAACACTACATCTTATTACGAAAAACCAAAGTAATTTTTGACTGTAGCCCTATGATGTACATTTTAACCAAACAATTGCTAGGGGGCAAGTATTCCAAATGGATAGTTATCCTGTAGGAATTTGACTTGGAATTCGAAAAATCCAAGGCAAATAAATCTTTGGTTTTTGCCGAACTGATGTGGGATATCCCCTCTACTAATACTAAAACTGTGGCAGAGTAGCCCATTGCCAATGAATCCTTGTTTCTTATCAGTACACTTGATCCATGGTATGGGGATATTATCATTTATCTCCAAACCCAATATTTTCGGCCTGAAATCTCATGATCTCAGCGATGGAAAATACGTTTCCAATCCCAACAATACAATATTATTGGTGATACACTCTATTGTCATGGAGCGGATTCTGTTTTTGATGCTGTCTTACTCATGAAGAAGCTAAGAAGTTCTTAAATGACTTCCATTTTGGAGCATGTGGTGGTCATATGTCTGGGTATGCCACAACCCAAAAGATATTGCACACTGGTTATTTCTGGCCATTGTCATTCAAAGATTGTATTTATGCATTCCGAAAATTCCACAATTGTCAAGTCTTTGATCGTAAAATGTGTGCGCCACCCGCTCTTTTTCACCCTATAATTGCTGTCGATCCTTTTGAAAAGTGGGGTATTGACTTTATTACATGTAACCCTCACTCGGCCGGGGGGCATGCGTATATTATCTTAGCAGTAGATTATTTTACTAAGTGGGCCAAGGCGATGCCTACATTTTTGGCAGATGCCAAGACTGCTACAACTTTCGTATTCAATCATATAATTGCTAGATTCAGTGTTCCTCAAGACATTATTACAAATCATGTAAGTTATTTTTGAAATATCATGATGACTGAACTGACAGATCAACTTGGCCTGCGCCATGATAGTTCCACTCCATATTATCCA
Organism: Pinus albicaulis; assembly: GCA_034641835.2. Lineage (NCBI taxonomy): Eukaryota > Viridiplantae > Streptophyta > Pinopsida > Pinales > Pinaceae > Pinus > Pinus albicaulis. The sequence goes on along the minus strand of CM076571.1, from coordinate 976,407,016 downwards.
CAAGCTAATGGTTTGGTTGAAGCTATCAATAAATTTTTAGTCACTATGATCAGAAAAATTATTGGTATTCATAAGTCGAATTGGCATTCCATGTTATTTTCAGCACTTTGGGCATATCGAACCTCAGTGAAAACATCAATTGGTTTCACTCCCTTTCAACTGGTTTATGGTTTGGAAGTTGTGTTGCCGATTGAATGCGAAATTCTGTCATTGAAATTAGCCATAGAATTACTCCCAGCTACGTCTGAAGAGGAGAATTTTTTTTTGTACTTGGCTTAGCTAATGAGAATTGACGAAACACTGCAATAGCAAATGAGGCTCATGTCAAACGAATAAAAGCTCAGTATGATAGAAGTGTTACTCCTCGTAATTTTTCAGAAGGAGACCTAGTCTTAGCGTACGATCAAGCCAACGATAAGCTAGGAGCTGGAAAATTTGTGCCCATGTGGCATGGTCCTTTCATTGTTAAGCGAAAGCTAGCAAAATGGGCCTATGAGCTGATAGATTTCGACGGTGTCCCTTTAGATAAACCCAGAAATGGGCTTTATCTGAAGAGATATTATGCTTAAATTTGGTGTAGAGATTTATTAGATTAGATTTATTTCCTACTTGTGTGTCTTAGATTAGAAAAGCATGCCTAGGTTAGAGTGTGTTTTTTATCACTATTCCTACTTATCTGAGTTTTACTCTTGATATTGCAGATGTCGACGTCTCTTCAAACCTACATTGGTTTTGCTGATGGTGCTTGTCATAGTACATGGAACATTTCTTCTGCAGCTTGGGTTATCTATTCACCCTCTGATGAGTTAGTATCCATACATGGGGTAAGCCTTGGTCAAACAATGAATAACATTGTAGAGTATAGTGAAGTGATTGAGTTATTATCTAAATCCATATCGTTTGGAATTCAGAGTTTGATTGTTAGGTTGGATTCTGAACTTGTTGTATTACAGCTTAGCAGGGTTTATGCCATTAGAAATCCAGTGTTATTACGGTTATTTTTAAGAGTTCGTCTTTTGGAATGTGAATTTGATTACATCGAATATCAACATATTCCAAGGCATTTAAATACATTAGTAGATGCAGTTTCTTATAGTATGATAAATCGACATTTTCAATAATCAAAACAATAAATTAAACAACATTCAATAACATGTACACAGATAGCCGGTAAATAGTGATATATCATAGTATAGAAGTGTTTTAAAAAGATATACATCGTCTTCGATCATAGGTTGGAAATACCTTATGATCGGCAAAATGATAATACAAAAGGTCAAAAATATGAGTCTATGACACGATAATCCTATCACTGATGATGATCACGATAAGAGACCACTGCCCGGGCCACCCTGCATAGGAACCTCATAAAAGGTCCTGGGACACCAATCACATATCTCTATAATCTGAGAAGGATATCATCTATGTCGGTCTCTGGAATGTCTAGAGTCAGGTGCTCTAGGTGATGCTCTAAATCAGACAGAAGATCTGCTGATTGGCCCTCTGGGGCTGGTGCTGTGGCAGCTGGATGCCTCCTCTCATAAGGCTGGAGATGGGCTGGTCGCCGTAGGTCCACATATGCATTTAAAACTTTTGGTTATTAGTTTCAAGATGATCAAAATACAAAAAAAAAAATTTAGAACTTAGAAGTTGTTGAAAATGATTTTTACCTGTTTCATCCCACTGTTCCCCTGCTGGGAGAGCCATCTCTCAGTTGTCATAGAAATCTATCCTGGTGTCTGGAAAGTCCTCTATAACAAAAATTTGGCATTCCAGCCAATGAAAATATGTATAAGGAAATCGAACAAACTCAGCGCCCTCAACAGCATGAAGGGCCATCAATGCAACCCAATGAACCATCCTAGGTTCTCGAGGTCGTCCATCATCAACAGGAATGTTCTGCAGAGCTAACATGGGGATCCTCTCTAGAGAAAAGGTGACTACAATGGATCCATATCCAAAGTTATTTAAATTTCCATTCTTTGCTCTGGTTAGTTGGCCTTTTACATTGGCCAACACAGCTTCGCACCAGTTGAAAATGGTGCCTCCAAAATAGTCTACAGCAATGCGCATCTGGGAACCGGTAGCCACATGAAACGCTGTGATCCCACATAGTATGGTGACAGTAAATGCAATAAATTTTAGCTCAGGATGGATGATAGTTTTTATGTCAATCCATTTGTCCTGGGGGTCTGCTTGATCATTACAAAACTCTTGTCGAAGACTAGTGATAGACTGGCCACCTGGCCTAGTCCCAAACAGAGAAATTTGTTTGCCCCTCTTGGAAAATCCAGTCAAAAAATAGATATCCTCTAGCTCAATTTCGAGTTGGTGGCCGCCAATAATGAAACACTAGTCCTGTACATTCCACCTATTCACCAACCACGTTAGGAGGTGTACCTGTGCCCTCATGCCCTGAATGGCCCAGAATTTATACAAACCACATGCTCTTAATGATTGCATTGTAGGAAAATGAAGCATTGCGGCGTCATCTACGTCTTCATGCTCACGTTCTCTCCAAATTAGCATCTTCTATATCCTACAATGCATAAAAAGATATATTAGAACAATCTAATTTGAAAAATTTTGGGCGGAATTAAAGAAATTTAAGTTTGAAATTTAATTGCGCGGGGTCTGCACTTTGTTCTCATACACAGTGCGTAGGATTGCATGGGCGCTATGAGACAAGTGTGGACCCACGACTTTTTTCCATGTAGGAAAAAGTCAGGGTCCGCAGGGCCCGCGTGTTGCACCTGCAGACCCCCGAGGGCGATTTTTTAAACATATTTTTCTCTTAGAAACAAAATCTAAAGCCTAAAAATGAAATGTAAACAGATGAAATGCAAGATTAGGAGGTCATGGATTACCTGGAGCTGACAGTTCTCGATTTCGCTAGACAAATTTTCCAGAATCTTCACAAGAACTTTTTTACCCAAAAGCTTTTACTTTTCACTTTGAACTCAAATGGTAAAAATGAAGTTAGAAAAGTCCTTTTTATAAGTTTTTCCGAATAAATGAATTTTTAATTTGTTTATTTTTCACTTTAAAAAGGTTATTTTTGAAAGCATTTTTATTTATCTTAAACAGGTATGTGTAATGTTTCAAGTTTTTGTGTAGAAATTGGATTTTTCAGGAAAATTGATCGTTTTCAACAAAGAGCATACTTTTATCACTTTTTTAGACTCTTTCAGAAATATACGAAAAAGCAAAAACTTGGAGTCTTCTTTTAAACCCTTTTCAGACTCTCTAAACATGAAAAGATTGTTGAGCACTTGATTATTCAAACTCGTTAAAATAAATGAATGATCGTCCCTTCAGTATAAGTTTACCCCTTTTACGGACTGAAATGGACTATCTACGAAAAAGGTATACGTTGACTAAATATGGTCAATAGAGTTCTTTCACACATTATTTTATCCTTTTTCAGGCCCGAGAGACTGAATTTATGAAAAATTACCCCCATGGAGTGTTCTTAAGTTTTTTCTTCCGACTCTTTAAAATTGAAAAAACACAGAGTTTCTCCTATACTGGACTCGTTAAAATTTAATAGTAAAGGACCTGTTCAATTTTAAAACAAGAACGAACCACTCCTTCTTAGGGTTCGAATCTTAAACTAAGTTGGACTCATCTGAAGGATGAGCTTATAAACAATAAAATGTTATCCTCCTCAAGCTTGTCAAAAATAAAGAGGTACTTGCCAGAAATGGTGGGGGAAAAGAGAGGAAAATGGACCTGTTTGTTGTATTTTGATTTTTCGAAAAGCCAGTTAACCACTCTTGAACATGACACTTTTTGTTCACCTGGGTTGGGAAATCCTTTGCTTAACATTTAATCAAACCACATTGAAAGTCTTCAGCTAGTTTCTGGGTATTAGCTCTGGGTCAATTGTCACCACACCATCTATAGTGTTGTTATGTGTTCAAGAGGAAAATTCAAATAAACCATTCATCTGAAAAATATCTGTCATCCATTTTGACCATCCTGAGTTAGTCCTTGCTAAAATATTTCTTCAAAACTTGATCTATGATTTCGTTTTGTGGGTTTTCCTACGACGAATCACTTTCTATTGACGACAGATCATTATCTACGAAGTTGATCTAGAAATTATCAGTACATTGAAATCTGCATGCCTCAATGGTAGGTTTCTCGCCTTCGATGACAGGTTGCATCATTGACCTTTGATCGAATTATTCCGTGACATGTTCGAATTCAACTCATTCATTCACATTTCATGGATTGTACTGAGTACTTTGAGAGCTATTGACATTAATGGTGGTTACTCTCACACTTGTTAACAGTTTACAGCATTGACTGGTAATCAATTGTTTTCTACCATGTTCAACTTCGACACATTCATTCACATGGATAGAATCATACTAGTTCGAGATGCAAAAATCAAGACCATGGATCTATTTTCTACCATCTAGGCTACGAGGAATTTTGTTATTCATACAGTGGAATATTCATAAATAGATCGCTGCATCCATACTGTGTCTACACATGTCTATACTGTTGATGTATTCAAAGTCATTCCTGTATTAGAACAGTTTGAAGCAGTTTCTAGTTAGTTTTGATCTGAGTATGGGAATTCCTACCTCAGCGATGATATGTACACATATATATATTTTGCATTGAATGTTTTTACAAGTTTCGACTGGGGTATCCACATGATGATCCTTGAAATGATAAAGTACTGCACTCTTCATATATGAAAGACTTCAACTTCATCTATTCCAGACTTTGCACTTTAGGGGGCAATCTGTTGCACTAAAAATTGTCATCTTGACATTCTGCTATGTGTATGAGCTCATTATCACTCATACTTCCTCCTTTGAAAGTCTAACACATCAGTTCCTCATGTCAAGCTTTGAAAATAAGAGAAAAGTTCTTAAAAATCTCCTTAACTCTGGTATCACACTTTCTCTTTATCTTGCATGCGGTCCCGCACCTAATGTTCATGACTCCTGCGTACCTGAACGCACTTTCTCTGTGTTATGGGTGCGGACCCCTGTAAAAGATTAAAAAGGTGCAAGTAAACTTAGAAAGCTCATTTTCAGTAAATTCTAGAAGCCTCTAGAAAGAATCTTGCGGTGGCAGAACCGCTCTTTTGAGGTTCATGTATCCCTTACCTTATGGAGCTAACCCCTTGATGTGAGGAGCTTATCCCTTTGAAGGAGGATTATATCCCTTCATATTTGGAACTGAAACCTCCTCTTTTCCACTATAAAAAGAGGCATTGGGTAGCCTCAAAGGGAGTTCAAGCTTTATAATTATTTAAGGTTAAGTGCTGTTGGGATTCAGACTTATTTAACTGATATTTTGTGAGGAGAGATCACATACCTCTATCTGTCTCAATTGGAAGAGTGCAAGGCTTGTTAGAGTAGAGGATATTCCTACTTTGAACCTCGGGAAGGCCTGTTCAACATCAAGGCAAAGGTTGTAAGGTTTTCCTTCTTTCAAAGTTAATACAAATGAATTCATTTTTCTCCATAAGCTGTTAGTTAACTATTTATTTCATGGATTCCTTGATCACCATGATAAGAATGATTTATGATGTTTACTATACAGGTGTTATTTAATGTTTTCTTGTTTGTGACTACATGTTTACGAAGATAACTCCTTCAAGTGCACGAGGGACAACAACTTCGAACAAGCTTTGGATCTACGGTAAGTTCTTAACACCTTTATAGTATTCTTTTGTAAATCGCATATGTTTATATAAAGATAGGTTTATTTGGATGTTTGTTGCTAGATTACCTTTTGGTACTAGAGAGATTGATCTTGTCTGCAAGATTGATTAATCCGCCCAATAGTCCCATTCAAAATATGAGACCGGCAAGGCAGGAAAGAAGTGATACTTTTCAAAGGTAAAAAAATTCAACTGTCATGAACATGGAAATTATGCCACAAATTTTCCACAAAATAAGAACAACAAGGAGGCCTTAGGACGAGCGGCAGGTGAAGCATTGACCTCATAGTTCGAGTTGGACTTCACCCTCATCGCATGCATGGTGTCATCGGTGATGGGATATGTGTGGTACTTGGATAGTGGAGCTTCATTCCATATTACTGGCAACAAAAAATTCTTCAGTAGCTTGGAGGATAAGGATCTCCAAATGCACATTGATATGGGTGATGACGGGAGGTATATCACTACCAGTGTAGATACAATTACCTTTCAGAGGGAGTTAGGTAATCCACTCACATTAAAATATGTCATGTATGTTCCTAGTTTAAATAATAATTTGGTCGATGTTTTCTATGTTAGAAGATCATGGCTATAATGTGATCTTTAGTGAAGGAAAGGCATTGCTTCGTCACAAAGCCATGAGAAAGGTGAAAAATATTTGGGTTCGAGTAAATAATATCTATAAAATGGATGCAGAGGACTGCGTGTCACTAAGAAGTAACGTAGAGAAGGTGGAGAGCTGAGACATTGGTGAGTTATGGCACAAGAGGTTGGTCCATCTACACCACAACGCTTTGACGATCATGCAACAGATTTCTACAGGACTTACAAAGGGTGCACTTGTGCAAAGAGACACATGCAAAGGGTGTACATTTGGGAAGTATACCTAAGACACTTTTCATGATAAGGAAAGCCAAACCAAGGTGATCCTTAAGAGAGTTCACTCACATGTGTGTGGACCATTATTGACAACTTCCACAACAAAGCACAGGTACTATGTGTCTTTTGTGGATGATTGTTTTAAGAATGTGTTGGATTTTCTTCATACATAAGAAATATTAGACATTCTCCAAGTTTTGTGAGTTCAAGGTACTTGTCGAGAGAGATACATGGAATAATTTGAAGGCTCTAAGGAGCGAAAATGGTGGAGAATACATCTCTAATGAATTTAAGAACTTTTGTGTCTCAGAAGGAATTCGAAGATAATTTATTTCACCTCATAACCCATAGCAGAATGGGGTTGCAGAGAGAAAGAACAAAACTATTGTGGGAGAAACAAGAGCTATATTGCATGATGAGGGCCTAATGTTGCATCTGTGGGTGGAAGCATGCAATACAAAATTATTTGTGTAGAACATAAGTCCTCATTGAATACTTGGGATGAGGACACCAGAGGACGATTTTTCAGGCAAGATACCCTAGCAAGTAGATATCAAGACAACAATCCAGTGAACCATAGAAGGCAAGAAACTTGTAAGTCTTCTAGTGATTTCACCTTCAGGAAAATAAAACATTTAAGATAAACATGTAACAAAGATCAAAGAGTAGGGAAATCCTAATTTCCTTAATCAAGCCACAAATACCTCCAAAGCAACCATTTAAGATGAACAAAAGGGCAAGAAAAATCATAAACCCCTTCAGTTAAACCTAATCAGCAATACTTCAAAGAAAAGACATTAAAAACCATGTTTAAGTTACATCAAAGAGCAGGGCTAGCCATGAACTACTTTGAAATTTGCTTCAACAAATAATCTTTAAGATAAAAAAGCATAAGTGGAACTAAAGAGCATTTAAGGATTCTCTAATCTGACCTAGCAGAGGAAAACATACAACCAGTAGAGAGAAGATAGATCTAAGGTGCCTCTAAACAACATTTATTAGCCTAAAATTTCTGTCCTACTGCATGAGAAAGATGAAAAAAAATGATAACATAAGAAAAAAAGCACTAGATAGGAAATACATCACCATTATCTATGTTCAGAAATCCTGCAAGTGAGCTTGCTCCATTGTCATGCACATCAAGACATCCACAAAAAAACCAAAGCCATTTTCTCTCCAATCTTCAAGTCTATGATATTTTTCTCAATAATCATCCAACATGTACAATGAGGCCTCAATGCTATATTTAACTAGCAAGGAGGACCAAAACCCTAACTAGGGTTTCCAAAATGTCATAAATACATCATAGATGCCATTTTTATCCATTAAGACCATGCAAGGGCCAAGGCACAAAATATCTAAGCTAATAAATGCAAAATAACTTCTAACACCTAAATTTGGAAAAAACTAACTTTGAGGCTCTTTAATAACTCCAAAATATCTCCAAGTGTGTTTTTTTTACTTTGCAGGCAAGGGCGCAACAATGAGGTCCAAGGGTGCAATGTTCGCATTAGAAAAATAGGTCACCTTGTAGCTGAGTTTTGAAGGCCTTCCCGGTGTCCAAATGAGCTCCATGATAGCTCATTGGAAAGCTTGTCAAGTATAATTTCCAAAAATACCTTTATTTGTTTTATTGGACTTCATTTACCTTCTCAAAAACTAAATATCCCAAGACTTCTTAGGGTGCAACGCCATCTCTGAAAATAGGGCAGAAAGGTGGTTTTTTGGGTGTTTTTGGCACTTTTGGAGGACCAAATATGCTCCAAATGATCTAAATTTTTTTGTGGATGATGTAATTGGCATGAGAAACTAAAAATTTCAAACCATTCCTCAAAAGAGTACCCCAAAAAAGAGTGAAACACCAGGGGCGCTACACCCTTGGCACTTTAAATCAATCAAAAACCAAAATTTACAAAAACCTGCCAAAATTTGAAATTGTCTTGCTCATGGTGTTTGGGATGACTGTAGGGAAGCATTAGCAAAGATTTCAAGGTTTTATTTTCCTTTAGCCTCTTTTAGGGCTTGAATATTTGCAAGGGCTATTTTGAGCTTGGTCCTTGCAATCTTGTTCCTGAAGGCATAGTGCCTTAACATCTTCCTTTGGAGGTCTAGGTCACTCTAAGTCTTTTCCAACAGACCCTCTAAGTGCATATTAGCCCTCTCAATCCAAGGTTCCTGGTCATAGTCAATCTCCATGGCATGCAACTCACATGGAGTGAGCTGCTCTACCAAGGCTGCCTCTTGCTCTCTCTCCTTGGCTGAGGCCTTCTTTAAGCCAATTGTTCTTGGCCTCCTCCTAGGAAGTTGTTCTTCCTATTCATTAGTGTCTCCATATCTATCCAAGGCCTCATATAGCTTAGCCTTGGCTTTTTCAGCCTCTTTTTGAGCTCTGATAGCTCTGATCTCATAAATTGCCTTTTGTGCCTCCAGCTGCTTGTTTTCAACCTCATAATAGTGGATGAAATTCCTAGCCCTACCTATATTGGCTTGAAAATATTTAATTTGGGCATCTTTTCTCTTGAGAAACATTCTTGAGATCCTTGCCTAATTTTCATCATCACTGTCAACATGAATGAGTTCAAATTCTTGTTCAGTCTCATGCTGGTCTTCTTCTCTTTCATGCATGACCTTTTCTTTGCCTTTTTCAAACTGCTTAGTTGATGTAGAAGGCATGGCCCCTTGCCTTTTAGAGGCAACAAACACATGCCTATTTCCTCTTTGGTAGGTCAAAGAAAAAGGTTCAATTTTGATCACTTTTGTGTCTTCAGTCTTGCTGCCATCATGAATGCCATCATCATGGGTATCCTCACTATCTTCATGGCTCTTATCAACATTGTTGCTTTCTTACTCATTGCCATTATCTGATCCACTGATTTGTGCCTCATCACTGTTATCATGGATTTTTGACCCACTTTCATCTTTTCTGCTCTCTATTTTATCACTGACAACATCATGATCATGATCATCATTATCATTTCCCTTTTCACCACTGCTTTCGTCATGGCTCTTTTCCTCACTGCGTTCTGTTTCCATGCTCTCTGCCTTATCACTGACCTCTACCTCACTGCTTATATCCTTCTTAATGTCATCAAGATTATTTCTATCACCCTCACTGCTAGGTTCTTCAGCACTATTTTCGAACTCGTTGACACCTTCTTCATTTACATTTTCACTAGCATCTTGGCTTTCTGACCTATTTCCCTCTTCATTGCCTTCCTCTGCGCTACTGTTTTCTTCATCATTATCTTCTTGATTTTCATTTCCCTCACCGCCATCTTTTCCACTTTCTTCATTTGTATCCTCACTATCCTTAGGGCTCTTTTTTCCACTGGCATCACCATCATCATCATCATTTCTGTTGCTTTCTGTTTCATCTTCCTTATCTTCACTGATATCTACTTCCTCTGTGTTTTCTTCTTTACTGTCATTAGCCTCACTACCCTCACTTTCTTATTTTTCATTTTCATATCCCTCTTTGTTAGATGCACTAGTATCATGAGGTGAAGGTGGGGGATTTTGAGAAAGTGGTGAAGGAGGGTCATTATCCTTAGGTGAATAAATGTGAGTAGATGGTGAGGTGGAGGACTCATGAGGTGATGGAATGTGAGCAGATGGTGATGGATGTGTAGTGGGGTGTGAGGATGAAGGAGGGATGGGAGGCTGAGAAGATGAAGGTACATCTTGCTGCTGTTGGCCTTGTGGATTGGTGAACACCTCATGGGAAATGAAAACCTCCCATGGAATGCCCTTCTGCTACAATTGATGCATAACAACCATCTTGATAAGTGAGTGGTGCAAGAGGCTTTGCATCTGTTGAGGGAAATCTCTCTTCTGTACAATATAGGACATTTTGTCAATGCTTCTGTAGAGGTAATAGGGTAGGTGCAACATCATAACCCTAGTAAAGTGCATAAGCAGCCTAATGTGATAGGAGTGAAGCCTAGAGAACCTTCCCTCAGATGTAAAATATTTCATGATAATTCTCATCAAAGGTGCATATCTCTCCAGAAAATGTGAGAAAGGAAAGATGGATTTGCAGTTGTCTTTGTATCTAGGCCTTAGGAAGGGTTCATAGTAGCTCATGTAAAGATTGGTCTGCTTGAACCATTTCTCCCCTACAATAGGTATCCCAATGGCATTGTCAATAGCATCAGAAGACAACTCAAAGTTTACTCCTGAAAGGTTAACTTGTTTCTCATGCAAGTTAAGTATGAAGAGCCTAGTTAGCTGAGGGTGGTTTTGCACCTCCTCTACCCTTTCACAAAAATCATAACATCCTACATGCTGGAAAAATGAAAAATTCATCGGAGATTCCATCAGCTCTAAGGTGTTGAGGGGTTCAAACCTATTGATTTTTCCACCTTTGTGTTGATGTTTCCTTGGCATTTGGCCTTCTCCTTCAGTACCACTGCCCTCCCTTTTTGACATCTTGAACACTTTTCTTTTGAAAACTCTAAGACTGTAAATGGAAATGAGTTTAAGGTATGGTGATGAAAGAGGAAATTCTGCAATTGAATGAGATGGGAGAGAGAGGGTAAAGATATATGAATGTGAGTGAAAGGTAAAACTCAATGACCACCCTTTGTTGATTTTTCAAACTCTGTGTTGAAACACATTGTACTGATGGAAAATGGATATGAAGAAAGGCAATGAATTTGTCAATATTTTTTTAATGTAGGGGACTAAGATTATGAGTGAAATGGAGTGAATGTAGAAACATCCCTAGGTGAATGAACAACTTTCAACAATGTACCCTTCTGGCTATCACTAGTCTTTTTAGCATGCAGATGGAAAGAGGCTTGAATAGTGACTTCAAGGCTTTTGAAAATTAGGTTTTTGACCTTAGGGTTTGATTTTATTTCAATTAATTTATCAAAAATGTTTGCAGGATGGTTGAAGGTGTAATATTCCCAATTAGTCCTAAGCTAACGGGAATATTCACTTTTGTTTTATTTTTTTGTTTCATGAGTAAAAATGTAAATGAGGATCATAAAACTCCTAAACAATAAATAAATCAATGCCAAAATGTGAAAAAGGCTATATCTTGGCTATGTAAGAAAACACCCTTAGGTGTGAAAGGGACTAGATGTTTTGACTGGGTCAACTATGAACAAATCTACAGTGTTGTCTTGGAGGAGTGGCCATCAATGAGGCACAACACAATTTTAGATGGAGATGGCTTGTGTGAAAGAAGCTATTTCATTGAAGGTGGTTTAGGGTTTACAATCTCTTTGACTTATAAGAGGAAGAGGATGGTAGCATTAAAAGGTTGTTGATGGTATTGAATTTTCATATTATATTGTTTTTTTAGACATATCTCATTCTCATTGTTGTTTAGCCGAGAATAGTGCTTTTTAGCACTGGGTGTTCCTGATCGGGAATCCCACCTCTTTCCTTGAGAGGCCTCTTGGAAGATTTTTCATTGTCTTGTCCACTATCTGGCTGAATGTTACACTAAAATTTGTCACCATGATGTTTTAATGTCTATACGGGTTCATCATTACTCATATATGACTCCCTTAGATGTCTACAAATATCAAGTTCCTAAAAACAATCCTTGAAATTGAGAGAAAAGATTATAAAAGTCATAAAAATACTTGTACCACACTTTCTCTTAGTATTACCTACGGTGCTGCATCTATTTGTTCTATAACATCCATAAATGACCTCACTTTTTCTTCATTATAGGTGCGGATCCCTGTAAAATGTAAAATGAAGGCGGAAGTAAAATTTGGAAGCCCATCTAGTTGAATCTGGAAGCTTCTGGAAGCAAATATCCGGTGGAAAGTTCGCCCCTTTCATGTGCATTCATCCCTCCATTAAAGGAGCATACCCCTTGGTATGTGGAACTCAATCCCTTTGAAAGAGGATTCTATCCCCTCTTATTTGGAGCTGCAACCTCTTCTCTTTTGCTATAAATTGAGGCCATAGTTTAGCCTTAAGGGGGAGTTAGGCTTTAAGAATTTTTGAGGAGAATTGCTGGAGAAACTCAAACTCTCTTAACCGATCATCATATGGGAATGATTACACACTCATGTGTATATTAGTCGAGAGAGTTCAAAGGCTTGTCAAAGTAGAGGAAATGCTTGTTCCAGACCCCAGAAGGACCTGTACGACATCAAGGTGAACACAATTGTAAGGCTCTTTTTTTCATTAAAGATAATACAAATGGATCCTGTTTTCTCAATGAGTTGTTTATTTAAATGGCTTATTTCTTGAATTCCTTGATCATCAAGATAGATTTATGGTTTATGAATTAGTTTATATTATGCAGGTGCTTCTGATTCTTTCATGTTTTTTGTTGCAGATCCCAAAAGGAGACGTATTCAAAGCAACAGGAGAGAAGACTATAATCAGCGCTGGACTACAGGTAAGTCCTAAATCATTCATTATAAATAATTATAGATCAAATATAATCTAGATAAAGTAGTTTACATTTGTTTGTTTGTTGCTAGTTATCCGTAGGATACTAGGGAGATCTGTCTTGTCTGCAAGAACGATTTATCTGCCTAACAAAATGGCGACTCCACTGGGGAATAGAACGTAGTTTTCTTTTTTCTTTGAGTTTGAATTTTGAAATAATTTTTCTGATTTTGATTAGTCTACACTAGTTTGGGTAAACTAGCCTTAGAATCCCTGAAAAGTTTGATTTGAAATTTTTTATTTTTCTTTATATTTTCTGGCCTCCACACTTTTTCTTTGAAAACTGTGCGGTAACCTCCGCAGTTTCTCTGTGTAAATAGTGCGATACCGCACCTTTGTACACTGAAACCTGCGGACCCTGAGAAAATTTTTGAAAAATTTAAGATTCTCTTTTCTGGAACCAACTTACATTATTCTCTGTATTTTCCCAGAATTGTCTTGACTGTCAAAAGCCTTGTGTGAATTTATTTTCAACAATTTTACAGTCTCATCAAACTCTGTTAAGTTAATTGGGTGTTTTGAGTTTCTTCTTTGGATAAATTCTTAATTTGATTTCCTTTGGTCATTACTTCGAGTTTTGTCTCAGTCTCTTAACGATTTTTCATCTTTTTTCTTTTGTTTTTGCAAAAACATTTCCCCCTCATTCATCGGGAGGGGGGGGGGTGGTGCTAAATTGTGTTTGAGTGTTAATTGCCTTTGAGTATTTTTAATTTTTGATCTTTGTAACTCTCACCCAATTTTATTTACTTACATTTGATTGCTTCTTTAGATTACATTAGAATCATCTTTTGTTTGAGAATTCTCTTGCATAGATCACATTTGCATAATTATAATTCTCATTTTCAGAATATGAATAAAAAATGTGCATAGATTATAGTTGCATAGTTTTCATGTGAATTGTGCATAGATTACAACTGCATAGTTTACATTCTGAAAAAATCAATCGTAGATTTAGTTCGTTTTCTTTGATTTGAATTTACATGTTTTATGCTTGTTTTATAACATAAAAAAAAAATGTTTTGAATCGATAAGAATTAGTTTTCTTGATGAAATTAGTGCATTAGAGAATTTGTTATATTTTCTCTTATTGATCAATTTTTGCATTGTTGGAAGTGAATGGAAACTCTCTCCTTACTTTAGTCAGGATTCATCAAATTGAAAATATTACATTATCATATTCGATTGCTTTCAGTTTTGGGTTGGGTCATAACACCATTGGTTTCATATCCATTTACCCTTTGAGAAATAACAACCCAAATAACACAACGCTTAATAAAATTCATCTAGTAATTTTTACATTTTTAGGGCTCTTTCCACCAATCTAGCTCAGGATTAGGGCTTTGGAACAGGTAATAGTTAACTTTCGAAAGCAACTAAATAAACAATAGCATCTTGCGATAGGAAAATTCCAATAGTAGCATGTATGCTCTAGGAAGCTCCTCTTAAAGGAGTCAAGCACAAGATCATATCCAAACCAGTGGGGTAATAAATGCTTCCTCATTGGGAACGATAGCAGATATACACGTATTAACAACATTAAACCTCAGATTGACCATTGTCGAGGAGCCTGGGGTCACTTGTCGGTAAACCTTGGATTATGTCAAGGAGCCTTCAAGGGGATTGAGCTTTGTTACTCTGCCCTGTATCGGATCGTAGACTGTTCCCCCAGTATATTTGTTCCTATTGGTGACCTTAGTGGCCATAAAATTTAGGATTCTTTCCCAAGGTGACGGTGGAGGGAAGGTCCCACTATACCTGGAGCAGACGTCGGTTAGACTCACTTGGACTCTTCGGAGGGTTATATTCACTCGAGATGGTTTAAGTGGAGAAAATTGCACCGGTTTGTTTCATTAAGAAGGTTTTCGGGGTAACTGTTCCAACCACCACTTCTACATTAAAATTATATGATGTTGGATTTCATCACCAACTAGTGTTTTTAGTGCGGAAATCTATTATTCGTGTGTGGTTTGACTCCTCGATTTGATAGCAAGTGTTCATTTGTTTGTTTTTACTTTTTAGAGACCATAGGTGTGAATTGTGAATTGTTAATTTTAGTTTTAAATTGTTAATAAAATTCACTGAAGTTTAATCTAATGGCAACTGTTCCAGAATTTACCAACCAAGGAACCCCTCTTAACAAGAATCCTAGTACTTTTCCTTGCTTTGGAAATGTTGGTCCTCCTTATATGGCTACATTGTCATTACCTGGATTTACAATAGGTTTATCGATATGGTTATTTTCAACTTTGTTGACCTTGAATACTCCAATTGTTCCACATCAATTGGATGCTTCACCTCAACAGAGTTCAGCATCTCAACATCACCAACCTCATGTTGACCCTTTACCTTCTTTGCCCAATATTTATTCCTCCCTTTCTTCCTCTTCGCTTGGTAAAAGCCTTGACGCTGAACCAGGTGGCTAAGAAGAAGAAGAAAGGGAAGAAGAAGAAGAAGAAAAATAAGAAAGAAGTCAACAAACCAACCATGGCTGTAAGTGTTAGTAATGTTGAGGAAACCTCCAACATGCATCGTAAACCCAAATTCCCTTGAAAGATTTGTAATGATGACCACTTCGTTATCAATTTTCCTAGCATTCCAAAGGTCTTGGAAGTATGGTTAGAAAAATCTCATCAACTTTCCATTGATCCATCAACCAGTGATAGTCAGGTTCTTGGGAAAAAGGGTAAAGTTAGGTTTCCTTGTAGGTTATGCAAAGGAAGTCATCAAACTCACATTTTCCCTCACATGGATGAAGCCTCAAAGTTGTTGGAAAACCTTACTGTTCCACAAAAAAAACTTCCAATAGGTTACCATCAACTTTCTCCCAACCTACCGTCAACTGACGAAGTGATTGATCTAATTCCAAGTACAGTCAATCACACTCTTCCATTGGAGAGTGAAACTGATATCACTCAGGTTGATGATCCATTAGTTGATCAAGTGGTTGACTCAATTTCACATTCGGTCGATCCCATTCTCCCTGTAGAGAGTGAACTTCATACCACTTCGGTTCTTCTTGTTACATCAGATTCTTCTACGCTAGGGGGCATTTCACCTGTTCCCACAGAACCCCCTCCAAGTACTGAGGTATTTTCCTTTGATTGGACTAGACTGACAGAACTTCATCTTCCTTCTTCCATCCCTTTCCAAATCATTGTGAAGGCTTCTAGTAATAATGTACGCCGCACCCATGTAGATGAAGGTGTTTCTGTTAGTATTTTATCCTTAACTGCTTGTAAAGCTTTGGGTTCCTCTCAGCTTGTGCCTGTTACGCAGAATCTGTCAGCTTTTAACAAAACCATTAGCGAACCTTTAGGGATCCTTCCTAAGTTTCCTATTACCTTGGAAGATAAAGCTGTCTGCATGGATCTTATGGTAGTTCGAGGCCCCTTGGATTTTAATTTACTCCTTGGGCGAGACTATGTCTATGCAATGAAAGATGTCGTATCGACACTCCTTTGTGTGATGTCTTTCCCTCACAATGGAAACATTGTGACTGTAGACCAGCTTTAATTCGTTAGTCTTGATTCGACTACCAATAATCGGACACCCCTAAATGTTCCTTTTATAGAAGTGGTATCTACCCTGCCACGGGTTAATTATCTGGCAACCAGTCCCATGCTTCCAGTTACCGATGCAAGCAAGCCTCTCACTGTTTGCTCGACTTCCTTTGACATAGATCCGGTAATTGAAATGGAAAAATATATGGGATTATTTGAACACGATGTTCCTATCCCTTTTGATTCCCTTGACATGTGTTCCTTCCAGAGAATTGTTCTTCCATCTGATGAAGACATTTTGGAAGCCATGATCGAGGAGTGTCCCTTGACATGTATTTTTTCCAGTTGGAAGCCATGACAAGATCACCAAGAGGAAAGTTCCTTTTACTGTGTCAACCTCGTTAAAAAATGAATCAGTGGGTAATGAGGATAGTTTTTTTTTTCTTGTGTCAACCTCGTTAAAAAATGAAACAAGTGCCCAGAGGATAGTTCCTTTTATTGTGTCAACATCATTAAAAAATGAATTAGTTGGTTAGAGGAAAGTTCATGTTATTATGTCAACCTCGTTAAAAAATGAAACATGTCTTAGATGAGGATAGATCCTTTTACTATGTCAACCTTGTTAAAAAATGAAACTGGCCCTTTTGAGGAATGTTCCTGTTACTATGTCAACCTCGTTAAAAAATGAAATTGGTCCCCATGAGCATAGTTATTTTCTTGTGTCAAGCTCATTAAAAAATGAAACAAATCCTCTCCTAGTCATTTCGAGTCTTTCATCTGATCTCGTAAATGAATCTTCATTCCATTCACCTATTAGTAACTAGTAGTCTACTTAGTTGAATGCAATGAAGCTTGGGGGGCATGTGCTCTAGCAAGTTATGCTTGGGGGGCATTCAAACTTATCTCAATCATGATTTTTCCTTTGTTTCAAGCTTGTGTAAAAATGAAACAAACCCATTCTCAAGCATAATTTTCCTACGTTTCAAGCTTGTGTAAAAATGAAACCACTTTCAAGCATGATTTTTCCTTTGTTTCAAGCTTATGTAAAAATGAAACAAACCTCTTTCAAGCACAGTTTTCCTACGTTTCAAGATTGTGTAAAAATGAAACCACTCTCAAGCATAATTTTTCCTATGTTTCAAGCTTGTATAAAAATGAAACCTATCTCGAGTCCATTTCGGTTATTATTTTCAAGACTCGTTAAACTCATGAAAATCCTGAGCTTCTTTTTCCATTTTTCATTCTCGTAAAACACATGAAAATGCCGAGTTCTTTCCATCTTTTCCTGCTCGTAAATTAAATTGAAATTCGGCTATGAGTACAATTTTTATCACTTTTTTGAACTCGTTAAAACTTACAAAAAAGCGAAAACCATATGAGTACATTTTTATCACTTTTTAAAACTCGTTAAAACTTTAAAAAAAGAAAAAACCATGGGTACATTTTTATCTCTTTTTCAAACTTGTTAAAACTTATGAAAAAATGAAACCTTGGTGTTCTCTTTTAAGCCCTTTTTAGACTCTCTAAAGATGAAAATATTGCCAAGTACTTGACTATTAGAACTCGTTAAAGGAAATGAACAATCATCCTTTCAGTATAAGTTTACCCCTCTTCCGGACTGAAATGGACTATTTACGAAAAAGGTATATGTTGACTAATAATGGTCAATAGAGTTCTCTACTGTATTATTTTATCCTTTTTCGAGCTTGAGAGACTAAATTTACGAAAAAGTACACCCATGGAGTTTCCTTAAGTTTTTCTTTTGACTCCCGAAAATTGAAAAACACCAAGTTTCTCCTATACTGGACTCGTTAAAATCTAACAGTAAAGGACTTGTCGATTACAAATAGGAACGAACCACTCCTTCTTAGGGTTCATTTTTAAACTAAGTTGGACTCATCCAAAGGATGAGCTTATATAACAAGCAAATTTTATCCTCCTCAAGCTTGTCAAAAATAAAGAGGTACTTGCCAAAAATGGTGGGGGGAAAGAGAGAAAAACAATCAATTTGTCACATTTTGTTTAAAAAGCAGTATACCACTCTTGAACATGACACTTTTTGTCACACTTCTACCTGGGTTGGGAAAATCCTTTGCCTATCAGTTAATCAAACCATATTGAAAGTCTTCAACCAGTTTCTGAGTATTAGCTTAGGTCAATTGTCACCAAACCATCTACAGTGTTGTTATGTGTTCAAGAGGACAATTCAAATAAACCATTCATTTGCAAACATATGGCTCCATTCGCGTTGAACATCCTTGAGTCATTCCTTGCAAAATATTTCTACAAAACTTGATCTAATGGTTTTGTGTCGTGGGTTTTCCTACGATGGATCACTTTCTATCGACGACAGCTCATCATCTAGGAAGTTGATCTAGAATCCTTCAGTACCTTGGAATCTGCATGCCTTAATGGTAGGTTTCTCGCCTTCGACGACAGGTTGCATCATTGACCTTTAATCGAACGATTCCATGAAATGTTCAAATTTAGATCATTTATTCACATTTCATGAATTGTACTGAGTACTTTGAGAGCCATGATCATTATTGGTGGTTCCTCTCACACTTGTTAACAGTTCACATCATTGACTGGTAATCAAGTGTTTTCTACCATGTTTGACTTCGATATAATCAATCGCATGGATAGAATTGTAGTAGTTCGAGTAGCGGAAATCAAGACCTTGGATCTAGTTTCCACCATCCAGGCTGCGAGGAGTTTTATTATTCATTATGCAGTAGACTATTCATAACAGATGGTTGCGTCCATACTGTGTCTACATTATTGATGTGATAGTAAGATTATTTCTACATCATAATAGGTTTTAGTTAGTATTTTATCTGAGTATGGGAATGCCTACCTTAGCGATGATATATATATATATATATATATATATATATATATATATATATATATATATATATATATATATATGTGTGTGTGTGTGTGTGTGTGTGTGTGTGTGTGTGTGTGTGTGTGTGTGTGTGTGTGTGTGTGTGTGTGTGTGTGTGTGTGTGTGTGTGTGTGTGTGTGTGTGTGTGTGTGTGTGTTTTGCATTGAATGTTTTTACAAGATTCTGACTGGGGTGTCCACAAGCTAATCCTCAAAATGATAAAGCACATAACTCTTCGAACGGTCTCAGACTTCGCGCTTTAGGGGGAAATATATTTCACTAAAATTTGTCACCATGAAGTTTTACCATCTATATGGATTCATCATTACTCATATATTACTCCCTTAGAAGTCTAAAAATATCAAGTTCCTAAAACCAAGCCTTGAAATTGAGAGAAAAGCTTATAAAAGTCATAAAAATACTTGTACCACACTTTCTCTTAGTATTACTTGCGGTGCCGCATTTGTTTGTTCTATAACATGCAGAAACGGCCACACCTTTTCTTCATTAAAGGTGCGGATCCCTGTAAAATGTAAAATGAAGGTGGAAGTAAAATTTGGAAGCCCAGCTGGTTGAATCTGGAAGCTTCTGGAAGCAATTATCTAGTGCAAAGTTCACTCCTTTCATGTACATTCATCCCTCCATTAAAGGAGCCTACCCCTTGGTATGTGGAACTCAATCCCTTTGAAAGAGGATTCTATCCCCTCTTATTTAGAGTTGCAACCTCTTCTCTTTTGCTATAAATTGAGGCCATAGTTTAGCCTCAAGGGAGAGTTAGGCTTTAAGATTTTTTGAGGAGAATTGCTGGAGAAACTCAGACTCTCTTAACCGATCATCATATGGGAATGATTACACACTCATGTGTATATTAGTCAAGAGAGTGCAAAGGCTTGTGAAAGTAGAGGAAACGCTTGTTCCAGACCCCAGAAGGACCTGTACGACATCAAGGCGAACACAGTTGTAAGGCTCATTTTTTCATTAAAGATAATACAAATGGATCATGTTTTCTCAATGAGTTGTTTATTTAAATGGGTTATTTCTTGAATTCCTTGATCATCAAGATAGATTTATGGTTTATGAATTAGTCTATATTATGTAGGTGCTTCTGATTCTTTCATGTTTTTTATTGCAGATCCCAAAAGGAGACGTATTCAAAGTGACAGTAGAGAAGACTACGATTAGCACTAGACTACAGGTAAGTCCTAAATCCTTCATTATAAGTAATTCTGGATCAAATATAATCTAGAGAAATTAGTTTACATTTGTCTGTTTGTTGCTAGTTATCCATAGGATACTAAGGGGATCTGTCTTGTCTGCAAGAAAGATTTATCCACCTAATAGTGAAGGCCAAGCTTCTTCTTCCAACCACAATGCATATCTTGTTGAGGGTTTGACTGTCTTTGAAAGCTACAGTAAGTGGAGGCTAGATCTACTCAGATATAGACCATTATAGTGCTCGTTTTCAATGGGGAAGCCTTCTATCCCATTAGCAAGAGAGTATTGGATCACTGGAGCTACATTTTCAGATCTTGGCATGTGGGCAATCATGTTCTAAACCCTACAATGAAATATTTCTTCCAGAACTGCGTTATTCCTATAGGTGTTGTTGCAGGGAGTTTTTGCACATCAGTTGAAGAGATGGTTTTCAAGTGTTGGAGATATTCCCTTCACTTTGAAGATCCATTGAATAAATATCTATTTCTTGTCATATCAGATCTGATCTGAATACTGATGTAAATTTTTGAATATTTAAATAATTTTGTGGATATGTAGACTTAGATCTTATATCTACTGCTTATACATGGTGTAATGCTGAAAACCCCAAGGGGATCTAAAAGTAGAGCCTATCTAGTGTATGGATCTGATATGGATCTAACTTTTCATACACAGATATGCTCTAGATCTAAAGTGTAATAAAAAATTGTTGCAGCTAATAAAATAATGCTGTCAAGCTCTTTTCAGTCTTAATACATGGTTGTAGCACCTCTTTTTGAGGATTTTCTTTCATTGGATACTTCTATTTCCTATTGTACATCTTATGGGCCTCATTGTACATCTGATTTTCTATTGTAAATGTTATGTTAGCCTCGTGCTCTTACTTTTATGATCTGCATTATTTTCCCTGCATATCTTTTACATATTGCTGCATTCCCTAATTAGGGATATTACAGTGGTATCATAGCATCATCTTGGCATAGTCTGTGCATTCTAAGAAGCCAATATGTCTTCTGAAGAGGAGAAGCCTCTTACTGACAGAGAGAAGAGGTATCTAAAGAGAATACAGAAGAAATTTGATTACACCAATGACCATGAAGACAAGGGTAAAGCCCCTGCATCTGGAAGTGAAGAAGAAGGAAAAGATTTTGCTAAGATCCTTTTGAGAGCCATGCAAGATCTTTCTAGAGAGATCAAAGAGATGATATTGGAAAGAATCAAAGAATCTCCTAAGAGATTTCATCCTGGAGAAAGCTCTGGCATGTCTCACCACTGGAATGATCAACTAATGCATCAACCACAAGTTTCCCAACGCTCTACCATGCCTACTTTTTTGGTTGTGGGAAATGAAGGGGTTCAAGAGAAATCATCCCTTGAAGACTATTTTGAAGAGTATGAGTCTCAAAATCAGAGATTCAAAGATCACTTGAGTTTTCAGGAGTTTTGTCACCTCAAGGATAAAAGAATACCAAGGCATCATCATAGAGATGGTGGATTCACTCAGAATCATGATCGACATCACGCTATGGGTAGATTTTTTTTACCCAACTTTGATGGGTCATCCAAGTGTTCTGCCAAATAATGGGTAGAAAAAATTGACATCTACTTTTAGTTGAACAAGGTTCCAAATATGGAGGTTATCAAGATTGCAACGCTGCACTTTGAAGGTGAAGCACATGACTGGTGGTTCCATGGCTTGTCTACATTGGGTCATGCCAATGTGACTACTTATTCAGAGTTCACTAGAAGGCTGGTGGAAAGGTTTGATAGAAGAGATCCATAGGCACCATTCATGAGCCTTGCAAAGTTGAAACAATCAGGTAATACAGAGTCTTACATTTTTTATTTTTGAAGATTATCTGTTATGGTTCCTGGCTTGTCTGCAGCTAGAAGAGTGTACATGTTCATCAATGGTTTAGATGAACCTCTTCATGGGTTGGTAAAATCTACCAAGCCCAATAATATGCATGATGCTATTGAAAGGGCTAGAGACCTTCAAGATGCCTTTCCAAAAGCAAAGGCAAGTTTTAGCATAAGCCCTCTTTTCCTTCAAAGGGAAAGGAAGAAAAAGTTGCTCCTTCCAAGGAGAGCTCATACAAGAAGCCTCTTGATGATGAAGTCTAGAGAGATCTAAGAAAAAGGAAGCTATGATTCACTTGCCAAGAATCATAGGCACCTAGACATAGATGTGTTTCTGGAAAAGAACATTACATAGAGGTCTTCTCAGATATTGAGGAGGAATAAGAAGAGGAACCAAGAAGAGGTCACAACGCTAACACTACAGATGGAGAGCCAACATCATTAGGATATGGGGATGGAGCATTTGCTCCCATTGGAGGGGCTCTTGCATCTTTGAGAGGAGTACCTAAGTACTTGACCTTCAGAGTTCAAGTTTCCATCTTAAATCAAAGGGTTTCTGTATTGATTGATAATGGGGCCACTCTCAATTTCATTGATACCCATCTAGTGCAAAGGAGGGTAATACCCATTGAAACTTTTGAGGGATTCTCTGTTTCGGTCCTAGGAGATAGAAAAATGCAATGCATGCATTATGTTCCATCACTTTCAGTCACCATGGGAACTTATACATTGGTGGATCACTTCTTTGTGGTTGACATACCTGAAACCAATGTGATTTTGGGTGTCCAATGCTTGATTACATTGGGGAAAGTCAGCACTGATTAGGATGCTTTGAAAATGGAATGGGTGGACAAGAAGAGTGGTGAAACTAAAATGATCAAAGACATGCATACATACCCCTCACATACCACTTCCACACAAATATCAGAGATGGATTTGAGCAGTGGAAGCAAGGACCTTACAGTCCAATCTATCATGCTCATGAGATTTCTGCATAGGACACTTTTATCTAGTGGAAAGACACCTAGAAGGTCACCTGATTCAGTTTTGGTGGGAGAAATCTCACAACATGATGCTCCAAATTTAGATCCAGGAGGGATGGGAGCATTGGAAGACAATGATACAATGCTGGGAGGCTTAGGTAGTGTTATAGGTCAATTTGGGCACCATTCCCAATGACCTGGTTAACTGGGTATCATCTCCAGGACCAATAATCGAAGGGTCTATCATTCCCTATCATCTCAATTGATATATGCACTAAGATAGGAAACATTCATGAATCAAACAAGATTTTCATCAAAGCAAGGCTTTTCCATGGTTTGAAGCTTATTATTAAACATGTGGGAGCTCATCAACGCAGGCTCTAAGGGGCCTAAGTGCATTGCATATGCAGGTAGCCCCATTCAAGGTTGCTCTACAAAGCACTTTCCGACATTCAATGGTGTGTTGGTCACAATGGGAGTGAAATCCTCATTGTTCTGGAATCTCCACTTGGCCAGTGTCTTCTAGAAGGGTTCACATGTGTCATGCTTTAGATCCAAGTGTCCATTTGACATCTACATGTCTGGAAAACATTTCTTTATTATTTTTGGAATGAAATTTATTGCAAAACAACCTATAGTTCATCTATAAATTGAACACAAAGCTAAGTGTTCAAGGAGGAAGAATTTGAGTAGATAAATGCTGGATAATTTTCAATAGAGAGTTTGATTTTTGGAGTTGCTGGTGGAGAGACTTATGCTATGATGAGACTAGGGAACTCTGCTGGAAGGTCACGATGAATCAGTCACTAGGTTGTAACCTCTCCTGCTATCATCAATAAGGAGTACTTCTTGTTTTTCCCTACATGCATCCATGTTTACTTTGATTTTCCATGTTGTAGAATTTTAGTTGATGAACGTAGTTTATGATTAACTGATTTGGATAATTAAATTCAATAGATATCTAGATTATTGTATCTTCTTTTGTTTCAATTCTCTTTCTTGCAGGAAGCATTCAACTATTTTAAACTGCTTGAAGTTGAGACTGTAGTGGAAGCAACAGAAAGGAGTCATTTGGAAGTGACTAAAACAAGTAAGCATCCAATCCTCTTTGTATATCTGTTATTAGTTAGGAAAAAGGGTAGTGTAGTCTTTCACCTATTGTTCTAGACTAGACACTGGTCTAGGGAAGTGTAGTTTATCCGTAGATTACTATTCTAGCCCAACAAACTGCCGACTCCGCTGGGGAGAAATTATCTTGTTTTTTGGTGTTTTAGTCTCTAATCTACTTTCTAAATCCACCCAGTAGCTATTTCACATAAAGATTAGAATTTTTTAGACTTTAATTTGCAAAGTTAGTGAGCCAAAAGGTAGCTTTTTATTTTTTTACTGTGCTCAACGCACCCTTGGTCAGGGCACAGTGCTTTACAGAGCACTGTCTCCCTTGTCAGCCTGCGTTGCAGAGCACTATCTCCCTTTGGAGACTGTGTTGGCTCTTGAAAGGAACAAATCCCCTTGAATATGACTTTGTACTTTTCTTCAGTTTTGTTTGCTAATTTGTTCTGAAAAGTTTAATGCTCTATTTTACCAGTATCTCTATATATTTATTCTCCTTTGACTAAAAATTTGTTCAATGTTGTGTTAAAAAGTTTTTCATTATCATTGAAGAGTTGATTTCAAAGTACTTTTTATGGTCGCATTAAGAATCGTTTTCGTTCGAAATAGGAAATTGTCGTAAAATCTTCATTTCCTTGATAGGAGAAATTTTTGTTGAAGTCCTCATTTTTCCTTCAAAAGAGAAATTTTTGTTTGTATTCTTCATTTCTTGAAAGTAAAAATAATTTTGATTATTAATCTAGTGCACCTAGTTTCTTTTCTGCATTTATAACATTAAGGAAACTAAAAAGAAAAACTTGCATTTGCATTTATGATTATGTGTTTTTTTGAAAAGGAACATTAGGAAATCTGCATTTAGTTTGAGATTCATTGATTTTTTTTTTTCATTGATTTGTTTGCTCTCAAATGACTTGCTCTCTTCCCTTAGTAGCTATGTTTTTCATTGAAAAAAGCTGAAAGTGAAAGTTTTTTTATCATTCTTAGCTTGCATTTTAGGAATTATATATACATCATCGTGGTGAACCTGAAAGGAAAACTGTTAAGAAATATCAACATAAAATAAATCTCAATTTACTTAACAAAGCTTTGGAACATTAATGATAACATTTAGAGGTCTAGGCTAGAGACGTGTTCTGGTGTCGCAAAACATAGCAGTTGTTGTTAACTTTTCTGCGATACATTCCGAGTGTGATACCTCACTCCATGTACCTAAGTATATCGTACCTCATCCACGTACTCTTAGGTATATCGGTTGGTGTTACAGTACGATAAGTATAAAGGGGTGCTCTCACTGTGTGGTTTCGCATCAGACAACGCTAATACAGACTTGGGCCTCCACGTACCTTCGGGTATATTTTGGAGGAAAACTTTTAGGTGCTATCCATCCATAGTGAACCGAGTCGGTCGCCTTGAAATTGTGATACAATGAACACAACATTCGGGGAGATTACCTGCCTGTACTTGGTTCGCCGAGAGGTATTCTGTAGTTCACAATTTCCTAGTAAACCTTTTTCCTATTATTACCCTCTTTTTGTTTTTTTTTTTTTTGGATAAAATAAATCAGTAACCATGGAATAACACAATCTTATGCCCCATCATTCGTGTAGATTATCTTTGAAACCACCTTTACCACTGAAAGTTATTTCTGGTAGGCGAAGGCGATCACGATTTTTCGAATCAAGTACAATTCGTACCTCTTGCGAAACATCATCATTTAAACCAGAGTTAGCTCAAATTTTTTCCACACATCCTGGTTCATTTACTGTTGTCAAAATGGAGTCTTCACAGCTACCCATGATCATGAACCATTCAATTGTTAAGACCATACCTCCTGGACCCGAAGTTGTTCAGTCTCACATTGATCTAGATCCCGTCTATTCTTTGCTAGAATCTCTGAATCCTGAATCTAAAAAGCCAGAATTTGTTCCTATCTTGGTCATTCCACAAAGTTCTGTAGCCACTGAAACTCCTATTTCACACAGTCAACCGTCTGAAATATATTTTGGGCTTGACGGTGAAGTTCTTCATCCTGGTTTAATCGCGATTGAATAAATCCCTCAACCTGATACACCTTTAAGTCAAACCCACTTTGGGGGAGACCTTTACCTGTACCAGTCATTTCATCAATCGTTTCCATCTACTTTTTCTGATCCTATTGCCATTCAATCACACATCGATTTCAGAGAGTATACATTTGGTCAAACAACCATGTCTGAACCAGCATCTTCGATTGGGTATGTTGTTCCAATTACATCAGCTCCTACCCTCGCTACTCCGTCGATGTTCACAACATCACCAGAGTCATATTTGCACGGTGGCCCTTTGGTCCCAACAGGTTACAAATCACTATCTGGCACTTTCTTTGGTGCACCTTCACGTTCGTGGTCTTTGCCAATATCATCATCTGGTGTTTTAACTGGCAGTCCTATAGTTAGTACTGAACGACTTGATTCATTAAATCCATCACTAGGGCAATATCAAGCCGGTCATTATGGGTCAATTCATTTAAATACCATATCAACTGGACTCCCAGCATTCAGTGAACAATATTTTCCGTCTTATTATCCTCCTTATGCTGGGGGGCAACCTATGGTCACCCAATATGATAATACTCAGTCACATTTTGGTCAAAATAATGTTGACATGCATGTTTATCAATGGTAGCCCACTCTGCCTATCCAACCACAAACGGTTGTCCAATTGTATCAACCAACTCAACCTGTTACACCCACTTCAATACCACTTGTTAATACATCTATACCTCTGTTGCAGAATCAAAATATTGAACATCAACCTTATCAGGCGATTTCTTCAACTCAATATCATCAAATTTTGGGTCCAAAAACTCAAAATCCTTTGGTTAATTTACAACAACCTGTATCAGGGATCATTTATTCACAAGTTGGTCCACCGTTTTATGGGGTGTCACAAAAAAAATATGGTTATACATATCAAACGAATCCAACTTATACAAATTTGGGTTATAATATTGGTGGACAGACCCCTTGGCAGGCACAGGCGCAAATCCCACAAACTTCATTTCAACAAGTAACATATCCAGTTTTTGGTCAACAAAACTCTCAAGTGTTTGCTATGCAAAACAACCCCTATCTGGGTTATCCGCAACAAATTCCATATGCCGGTGCTCAAAGACCTGTTTCCCAAGAAATTCCATCTTATCCTGGCTATGCTCAACCTGACCTTAATAGATAATTGCCTTTTGTTGCAACCTTGGAATTACCAGATTTAAACCGGTTAACCAATGATCCTATCAATTATGCTCCTTGGTGGCTGGTGATACCACATAATTACCCTCCAACATTCCTAAATTCAATGGAAACCCTAGAGAAGACCCATCAACTCATGTTATGAATTATCATTTATGGTGTTCATCAAATTCCCTAAATGATGATTCTGTTCGATTACGTCTTTTTCAGAGAACGCTCATAGGTTTGGCAGCTAAATGGTACATTGAATTACCTAGAGCTTCATGTTAGTCATCAGTATTTTTCACTTGTTGTTGATGAATAGTTGTTACAGCCAAGTTTTCTAGTAGTTGATCTCAAAATTTGTCAAATTTTCCAGCTGGAAAACACCCATAAGTTTTTTTTCCCTCCTACCTTTTCAATCAGCCCATGACGAGATAAAACCTCATTGTCAAGCCCTATCTAGTGTCAGCCATACTAGCTTGTCCATCAGATCCAAAGAGAACAATCCAAATCTGTCCAAGAAGTCTCCCCTAAGTTAGGTAGTGGTGCTTTAGGCATTTCTCCCTTGGCAAACTATCCTAAAGCCAAAGAACCTCTATCTATTATCAACCAGTCCTAACAGAACTTCCTACTCTGCAAATAAAGTTTGGTTACACCCTTAAGTCACGCCACTAACAAGCCTTGAAGTCTCAGCAATAAATATGCCACTATTCAAGATGATATTAGGTAAATGTACAGTGTTTCAATGTCTTTGTCAAAGAGAAGAAGTATGCTAGTGTTCCAGAAGACAGTATTAAACTCAACATGAGAAGACAGCTGCTTCTCATGTGGTTTTGAGCCTGGGATGCAAATGATGGACAGAGAGTTATCTCATTAAGCTCCTGCAATCACAGTCAAAGGTTAGTGAATTATAAATGACAAGAAATGCTTTGCAGATACTAGCCAGGCTGCCTCTGATTGTCTAAAGATGCACAAAGGTATTTTAAAAGCAGAATTAGATGTCTCAGAGAAATTCCCATCATGAATTATTGTTAATTTGTCATCTTCATTTGCTTAAGCATGAATAGGCAGTGAAAGGAAAGATAACACTGTTTAAAAGCTGATGAAATGGCATCACTAAGAAAACCTCCTCCATACATGAGCAGAGGGTTGAAGACTGAGAAAACCTCCTTCATTTTACAAGTAGAGGGTTTGGCACTGTGATAAAGGCCTCCTTCATCTAATAAGCAGAGGGCCGGGGATAGAGGTTGATTGTAGGGTTTTCACTGACTGGAAGGAAAATTTTAAGAGCAATGGGAGACAATTGAAAGCTTCTGAATAGAAAATGGTGTTAAAAGTAGAGGCAAAGCAGTGGTTATTTTCAAGGTGTTTACATGAGTTTCACTATTAAAACACAGAATTGAAATACAATGTGAAAATAATGGGGTAATTATCAATGAAGAAATATTGTTAAGCAAATGGCCAAGGAAGTAAAACAATCGTGGTCTCAAACTAACTTCTGCTATCAAATATGAAGAAAGCCACTAACAGTGTGTTCATAAAACATTCTTCACTTCGTTAAAACAGGGGTTGAAAAGAACCCAGGCATTTGTCAAAAATAGGCCTCCTTCATGAAAAGTAGAAGGCTCACCATTGTGTAAAGGTGAAGAGCATTCATTTTCAGTATGGCTTAGATTTCAAAGGGACTGCTGTCAAAATAAGTTTCAAAGTGGTGATTTTTCTCCTTGCAAGAATGGCGAAGAAAGCCTCACATATCATTGATATGCCTTTCAACAGAGTTTCTTTTTCAATGAGAAACAATGAAGAGGCAGTAGAAGGGTATTGCCTTAATGAGAAAAACACTGAGAGAGATGTTGGCCTTCAAAATGGCTTTTTCAATTTGAAAAGGGGTCACATGTATGAGGATCTCCAAAAATGTCATCCACAGCACTTTAAAGAGTCCTGGTCGAAATATTGGGTTTGTTATGTTTTGAAGATTATAAATGATAAAGTCGTGCTTCATTTTTTGTTTTACAACCAATACCTGGTTCAAAAAAGCTTCAAAACCCTCATAAAGCTTTTCAAAGCCAATTGGATTTTTCGACTTTAAGAGGATAGGAGACCATTGCAAACCCATTTGCAAGTTTAAAAATCATTCACAAACGCCCTCTTAGCCGCCCATTGGAGAAAAGAAATATTTCGAGCAGTTTGTAGAGTTTTTGAAGGCTTTAAGCCCGCGCAACGCACCTGGAAAAGTGCGCGGCACGTTCAGCGAAGAAAATACAAAGGCCTTACACTACTGCGTGGTGTGCCTGTAGCGGCGTGCGGCACACTTGTGCGCGCGGTCACCTTTGCCCGAAGGCCAACCCGACTCCTCTACACAGCGCGACGCTCTTCCTTTTAAACGTGCCGCTCAATAAAAAACCCTCGAAAAGCACCTTTGAAGTAGCCAAACTCATCAAGAAGGGAACATAAGCCATCTGCAAGGTATTTTTATTATTTCCCCTTGGTGCTTTCAATTTTCTAAAGGGCGATTGATGCCATGATTTTCAAGACTAAAAAAGTGGTAGGAGAGAAAATTGTTTGAGCAAAATCCGAGGTTTATGTTGCCATAATTGCCCAAGATTAGTATAGTAAAAAGGGGTGTGTTTGCATTAGTTTCAAAAGGCCTAAAACTGCCCTAAAAAATAGTGTTAAGCCATAACACTAATTGCAAGGCAGAAACACAGTGGTAGAGGGTTTTCAAGTTGTTGAAGGTGTCCTAGCAGTGGTGAAAACAAAATTAATCTCTGTTGGAAAATCTAAGGTCAAAACAGTGTTTGTAAAAGGAAAGCGGTGATCTTAAGGTCAAAACAATGTTTAAAGGGGTGAGGATTTTGGTCCAAAATCAAAAGGTGTTATTTCTATAAATGCTAAGAGAGAGAGATTGATTAGAGGGCAGTGTTTCTGAGCAAACTCAGAGCGTTCTGTTGCTATGATTGTTAAAATTTTTTACATTGTTGGGTGGATGTTTAAAACCATATTAAAGGGCCTCTGACTACCTTTAAAAAACCTTGATTACCCCATAGGAAAATAAGAGCATACTTTGTTAAAAGTCAAAGGGGAAACAATGGTCATAGTCTTAAAGCCTTGTCATTTTGAAAAAGTCTTCTCTGTGTGGAAAAAGCGCAAAACTCAGTGCAGCCACCAGATTTCCGTAAAACAGAGTATGCTATGAAAATCCTTTGAATCAATTTGAGGGTGCTTTTGTCTACCTGTGTATAAGAACTAGTGAAACAACAGAAGAAGCATTGTTTGAGGGAGATTGTTTTTTGTCTTTGTCTAAATACAAGGTTGTCTTGTTTCTACCAAAACACAAAAGGTCCTTGTGACCTTACCCAAACACTGTAACAATTTGACTGTGTGCTTTTTATTTGATAACTACTTGTTTTTTGGCACAAAAGAGGACAAAAAAATGATTTAGAAAAAGCAGAAAGTTGGTGTTGGAGGCTGTTCCACAAAGAATTTGAAGCAGTTTGTCTTGGTCAAATAGTGACTAGCAAGGAGGACAGAGGTGTGGCTGAGAAAAACATCCCCAAGGCCTTTTTGAGATAGATTGGTGTTGCAAAGAACATTCAAAACAAGATGCCTCCCAGGCAAGACAGTAGGAGCGGCCTTCACAAGAGGTTTGAGCCTGTTTCCACTGAAGAAGCGAATGCTCATCCATCGGTCCTTTTTAATTTCCATGAGGTTGGGTGTATAGATTTTTGCCAAAGAGTGCAAGAGGTGAAGAGCTATTCCCATTTGACACATATTTGTGCTTTAAGTTTTCAAGAGAAGCATTTCTAGCTGGCAGGCCTAGATTTCAAATTCTCTACAAGGTCCATTTCCAAGGCCACCAAAATCCCTTATGTCGGGGAGAAGTGGTTTAAAAAAAGCCACCTGGACTCAGAAGAATACAAGCCTTTTCTGAAGCCTAAGCATAGAGATTCATGTCCATCCATTTTCCCCTTCTCATATCTATTGACTAGTTATGCCCCCCTCATGAAGATCATCATGAAATACTTCACTTGCGAGGGAAGATTCTCCCGAGTATATGCCTATCATATCCGATTTCTCATGCATTTCACGAGGGCCAAATTGCTAAATCTCCCTTTATTTCTACATAGAAGTATTGATAAAATGGCCTCCACTGTTCAGAAAAAGCCTCCTTCTTAGCAGACAGCCTGCCTCTTCCATCACTCCCTCATCAAAGTCATCATTCTTCATCAGCTTGAGAAGAGGGAGGTCTCTTGGGATACCTTCATCACACATCCGGATTTCGCCACTGTCCCTTCATTTCATACATCTCCTTCACCTTATACTCACCATCCTTCGCCTTCTTCTAGCAAACCTATTCCTAAGAGGCTCAAGTTTACCATAGAACAAGCAAAAGAGCATGATGAGGAAGAAGAGCATGAGCAAGAAGAGGAAAGTGATTATGAGCAGCATGATAGTGAAACAGGGCAACAAGGGGTAGAAGAATACAGTGAGGCAGAACAGTAGCATGATGATGGGCAACATGATGATGAACAGGTGCAGCATGATGAACAAGCGCAACACAGTGATGGTGAGCAGCCTCATGATAAAGAAGGGCATGATGAATAGAGGCAGCATGATGATGCATATCGGCCACATGTTGATGAACAACAGCCTCATAAAGAGGAACAACAACCTCATAAAAAGGAACAATAGCATGATAAATAGGTGCAACACAGTGAGGAGGATAGCCCTCAAAAGGAAATGCAAAAGGACAGGCAAGGCATCCAAGAAGAAATCCAAGACAATGGCAAAAATGAGGAGCAAATTAGCAAGGGTAAAGAGCTAATGGAGCATGTGCTAGCTGCCTCTCCTAGGCAAGGGGCCATGCTCTCTTCTCCGAAAGTGGCCAAGCCCTGTACATCAAGGAAAAGGGTGCCAAGAGTTGTAACTCCAGATGTGACTAGGGCCCTCCAAAGCAAGGGAAAATTGCCCAAGGAGCCCATTATCGAGCTGCCCAAGAGGAGGAAGACTAAAAGAGCCACCCAAAGCAAAGGAAAGGAAAAATAAGAGAGTAGCCGTGAAAAGGAAAGGGAATTCGACATCATTCAAATCTAAAGTGATGATAGTGAAAATGAAGCCCAGATCCTAGAAAATCTCTTGATCAATAGAGAAAACCAAATTGATGCTTTGAGGACTGATCTTGATAGGGATAGGAACTTCAATCACTTTTTGCAAGTTCAAAACAAACAGATGAGTGTCCATATGGCTGTATATGAGACACGGGCAATCAAATACAAAAAAGAGGCCTCCAAAACACAAATGAGATTGGAAGAACTCATGGGTGATTTTGATGAGAGCGAAGGTGAAGATCAGCCCAGGTGAAAGAGGCCAAGAACCATGGGGCTCAAAAAGGCCCTTGAGAAACAAAAGGAAGAAGAAGATACCCTTCTCCAATCTACCCCTCTCACAACATTGTTCGAACAAGAGATAGAGAAAAATTGAGAAGCATGGCTTGAGAGAGTTAATGATCACTTGGAGAAGAAATTGGAGAAGGAAAATAAAGAGTTGGACCTTCAACGGAGGATGACCAGGAGTTATAAAAAGCTCAATCAGTTTGCCCGGCAGAAATTGAAGGTCGCTCAAGAAAAACTCAAGCAGGCTAAAGGGAAGCGCCCGGCACCAAAATTGAGGAAAGACACCTCAAGGCTCAAAATTTTGGCCTCAGCTTCACAACGTGTTTCTAAAAACCCTTGAGGTTCATGCTCGCCAAGTTTGGGTAAAATTCGACAAATTTTGGTTTTTTGTCATTTTTGGGTTTTTGGCCAAAACTCATGGGCATCGCCATTTCAGTTTGGGGCATACTCAAAGGATGAAAATGGTATCATTGGATGCCATAATCTCAGGGTCACATACTTAGTGATTTTTAGATCAATTGAAGATCTTTTTCTCCCCCAAAATGGCGAAAAACACTCTCTTTTTCTACACTCTGCCCCATTTATCAGCAAGGCTTATTTTTTGGTTTTTTACACATAGGTCTATTTTTGGAGGAGGTTCAGTGGTCAGTTTGGAGAAAAATAAAAATTTTCAGAAGGTAGACACTCAGATCTTTCCAACGAGCCATCATGAGGCTCGTTTTGACATCGGGAAGGCCTCTAAAAGTTGCTGGCAAGTCAGGGGACCTTTTGCTGATGTATTTTTTGAGTATTTTTGTAAAAATTGAACCTTTCAAAAGTGACTTTTCTTCATGTGCGTTTAGCTATTTTTGTACATGATAAGTTATGAAAAGTCAATATATTTCCCTTTTTTATCATTTTTGAGTTATTTTATTACATATTTTGTGCCTTGGGCTTTGCAAAGCCTCAAGGACAAAATCAGATATTTTGGATAGGCCAATGAGATTGCAAGTTGAACTAAGAGGTTTTCCTCACTTTGGCATATATATTCCAAAGGCTTTCATTGTAAAAAATGCTGAACTTGATGAATAGAAGAAATATATGGTCATATAAGCTTTGGAAGAAATACTTGTCTCATGCTTTTGGACAGTTTCTTGGATGTTATTGGATGATGAAAGAGGATTGTTGTTAGATTCCATGACTTGGTAGAATGGTATAGTGTCTCTCTCTCTATTTTGTTTCCTAGTTTTCATTCATAAATCCATGTTCTTGCTTGCTATAAGATAGTAGAGAATAGATTTGAGACATGCCCTTGGAGGCACCTCAAATTTCCTGTTTCTTTATAGCTTCCATGTTTTCTTCATTCGTAGTCATGTTAAAGAATCCTTGATTGCTCTTTAATAACTTAGGAATATTGTTTGCTTGTTTAATTTATGGTTTTATGCATGCTAAGTATGATTTATGGTATGCCCTGCTTACTCATGGCTAGCCATAGCTCCACCTATGAAACCTCTCTTTGATTGATTAGATTGTCATTTGTTGAACCAAGGAGGTCTTGTACTGATCTTGCCCTTTGCCTAAAACTATGCAATCTTGTTTTCAAAGTGCCCAATAGCTTGAAGTACTATGTTTAGGCGTTCCGACATAGTGATTTGAGTTGTTTTTTTGTATTAAATGTATTTCCCCAAAGTCTGATAGCCATGTCCTAAAGTTAGAGAGTTATATATCTCTATGCATGGCTTGAATGTTTATTTCTATGCATCGATTAGTTTACAGTTACATTTCTCATGATTAATGGTTTGGCCTACCATGTTTATGTCAGCTATTAAACTAGTTATTTTCGAAATCGTTTGTTCTTCACAAATTTAATGTCCATCTCACTCCATTTTGCCCAAAGATCCATTTTACCTCGAATCAAATCGGCCCTTCAACAACCTTGTATCACCATCTGAAAGCTTTCTTGACCTTTTCGACCCCATAGCCCAGTTGATCTGACATGTTTTTACCTATCTTATGTCTTTGATTAGTTCATCCCTCACAACCTAAAAACCAAAACCAAACCCTACTTCATAACTAGCCTAAAATCAGAACACAATAAGCAAACACACAGATATCCCTTAAACAGATAGAGAGAGCCCTCTCTGAGTACAAGAACGCTAGGTCCTCAGGCTCCAAAGATTGGTTTGATGTTACACTGTCATTTGTCTTGTCAATCATAAAAATCACGGGACCCTAACATAATGGCGATCACAGTGGGAATTTGAGTCAAAACATCCTAAGTATCCCTTAGGAACTCTGAAAATCTCAGTCAAACTTAGAAGAGTAGAATCTGGTTGTCTCACCATCCTAGAAAAATGATGACTCGGCTGTAGGACACTCTTACAAACCTTAGGACTACATAAAAAATCATAAAAACCCCAAAAAATCCCTTAGATTGGTTTTTGTCAGTATTGGTGGTGGACCATACACATATACCTCAAAACAATTAAAAATCCACCTGGCGACCCCACTAGCCTCTAGTAGGCCTTAATATTTTACTAAACTCTAGGCTACTATCTGATTGAGCCACCTCATCGACACACTAACATAATGGCGATCACAATGGGACTAACTGAGTACATAACAGTCTAGCGAACTCTTGTAGATTCATTAGTCTTTAAAATTTAAACAGGCAAGCAGTCCATAGAATCATTTAGAGTAAATTATTTTTGTTCTCACCACCCTAGAAAAGTGATGAAACAGGTTTAGAACACTCTAATAAACCATAGGCTACACATAAAACTCAAAAAACCCCAAAACACTCCAAGATTGGCTTTTCCCTAGTTACTGGTGGTGGACCATAGCTACATCTTTACAAAAACAATCAAGTTCCACCTGGCGACTCCACTAGCCTCCAGTAGGCCTAAAAAATCCATAAAAAACCAAAAAATTCATAAACCATACATTTATGATAACTCATCCTTTCCAAAACTTAAAACTTATGGTGTAAACTCTGTAATCAGTGACAAACTAAGTATAGCTTAGTGATTCAAAATACTTCACCTAAACATAGGAGATAAGCAGAAATATTCTTGCCAAAAGAACCATTAGCTTGTCCATACAGCCTAGCAAACTGTTGAAACCAAGTGAAATACTCTTCTTTGCAAGTTTTCATCTCAAAGTTTGCTATAAAACTTTTTCCCGAAAGCATCAATGATAGTGTTGGTGGTAGACCAATAGTTCTCATAGAAATCCACCTAGCGACTCCACTAAGTCCATCTTCTTGTTTTGACCATCCTTCACATTAGTAAAACCCCAGAGAGGCCATCCATCCGAAACAATCACAAATACCATTCTCTCTAAACTCTGGATTCGAAATCTGGCTTTATAAAGAATCAACACCAGATCTCATCTAGACCCAAATCCCCCTATCATAGTAGATGACCCAGAGAAGATTCTATGGAAAGCTTCTGAAACTAGCAATTTAGCTACCAATAGGTCCATCCGTAAAGCAAGGTCAGTACCTGAACACCTCACAACCTTCTAGGATTCCCCATTTGACTTAAAATCATCAAAAACCCTTTTTAGAAGCAAGTCACAAAGTAATATAGACTTTGATGATCTTGAGCCCCTAGATCTACCACATAATCCTAGTAGAGAAGCCTCGCCTACTACACCTCCTGACTTTCAGCTTCTCCATCACTTTGGCTCCTACCATCCTATATCTGCTCAAAATCAGATCACTAGTCCAAGTACATCCTCCAAACCCATCCAAACCACTACTGTTCAAACCACCTTAGCTCATCCCACAAGCCCTCATTTTGTACATCATCCATTACCTCCTGTCATGGCAGCCTGGTATGCACCCTTAGTGTTTCCATAGCCTTTGGCTCCCTTACAAAATGACTATCAATCCAAAATCCCACACTTTACTGGAGTTGAGACTACCACAGCTCAAAAACATGTAGATAGGATTAGCGATGCCTTTGAATACATGGAAATAGAAGACAAGACCATCAGAATGAGGATGTTCGCCCAAAGCCTAGGCTGAGAACCCAAAAAATGGTTTAAGAGCTTAACTCCAAAAAAAATCCAAAATCTCCCAAAACTCTACCAAAACTTCATAAATAAGTGGGAAATAAAAAAGAACCCCATTCAAATCCTGTCAGAATATAACAATCTAAAACGGGAAAATGGGGAAAGTGTCTAGGGATACTACACTAGGTTCAATAGTGTGTATAACGCCCTCCCGCCTCACTTCAAACCTCCACTTGGCTCAGCCTTAGAAAAGTTCCCCAAAGGCTTTGACCCAGACATGACTTATCAACTAAGAGACAATGACCCCCCTACCTTAGAGGAAATGCAAAAAGTGGCAATAAGTGTAGAAGCCAACTTAGCAGGAAAGAGAGCTAGGACTAGATCAGAAAGAAAGGTCACATACCGGGATGAGGTCTCCCCTTCAGCCCCTTCCTTCGATCCTAGAATAGATGACTTGGTTAAATCCATGGCGAAAATGTGGGAAAATATGAGTGAAAAGACACCTCTTAGGGACAACCAGCCAAACCCTCCAAACAGAAACCGGAACCAAAATTTTAGGATGCCTCAAAACAAACTAAGGGAAAATGATCAACAAATTAGGCCACGCTTTAATGAAAATTATGTGGAAGAAGATGAAAGGGATACAGAACCCATTGATGGAAATCATTTGAACCTTATAGGTTCTGATAACGAGAGTGAGGTTTACCTCACAGAAGAAGAACACGCATTCTTCTCTCCGAATCAAGATGAAACCAACTATGAAGATCCCGAAGATCTTGCCATAGATTTTCAGAATGCCATAATAGAAGCTCATAGGTAGTATGACCTTAGAAGTAGGAAAAACCAAGATGACTTCAAGAAAGGGAGCACGGACACTGCTAAAAACCCTAATACCTTCCTTAAAAAAGCAATGGATAGCAACAAAATCATGGTCAAGAAAACTAACCAAAACAAAGATAAAGCTATTCAAACAAGTCTTGGCTCAGATGCCCCTAGTACCTCCACAAAGATTCCCGTGATGGCTGTGTCAAATAAAATCCCGAAACAAAGTCAACAAACTCAGAACATAGAGAAAGTCATGGCTGAAAAAACTAAAGCAAACATGTCTAAACTACAACCACCTTTCAGTTTTGACGGTGAAATCGTAAAAATAAATATCACCATGCTTCTCACCGAGCTTATCGCCCAAAACTCTTACAAATCCCAAGTGCTCAAGGTCCTGAATATAGAAAATGATGCAAACACCTTAAATCTAGCTGATGACACTCCTGAAGTGTTGTTTGGTCCAAAAATAGAAGGGAAATTCCAAGAAGGAACCACTCTTCCCTTTTACATCAGTCTGAACATCCATGAACAAATCTTACACAATGCCATGCTAAATTCTGGGGCCTCACATAATCTTATGCCAAAGGTGGTGATGGAAAGACTAGGCCTAGAAATAACAAGAACCTATAAAGACTTATATTCCTTTGATTCAAGTAGAGTCAAATGTCTAAGTTTAATCAAAGATCTTTGTTTCAGTTTGGCCCAAGTACCTGCAAAACACCTGATCATGGACATAGTGGTAGCAGACATCCCTCCCAAATATGGAATGATTTTATCCAAATCTTGGGGAGCCAAGCTTCAGGGAAATATTCAACTTGATATTTCCTACGCCACTATTCTTGTGTTTGACCAAACTAGAATACTCTATTGGGAGTCACACATGAAATATATGATCAGCATCTAGGAAAAACCAGATAACATCCCGATGTACTCCTTGCATTCTGTTCTGAACTCTTTCATTTTACACATTGATGAGGACATTAAAGAACATTCAGAAGGATGTGAAACAAACTTAAACCCACCTCATCAGCTTCCCAAAGTTCTCTATGATGAACTAGATGCTCAAAATTATCATGACCATGGGCAGCTGTGCCTTGAGGAAACAAAGTTTGTTCTTTTTGAAACAGGGATAGAGCAAGAAGCACGAACCATTATGTACCATCAAGAAAATTTCTCAAACCTTAGGCCAACATCAGTAGTAACATTAGGAAACTTTTTTAGAACAGAGGCATTAGAAGACTTACATATCACAAACCTC
This sequence comes from Pinus albicaulis, assembly GCA_034641835.2. Classification (NCBI taxonomy): domain Eukaryota; kingdom Viridiplantae; phylum Streptophyta; class Pinopsida; order Pinales; family Pinaceae; genus Pinus; species Pinus albicaulis. The sequence continues at coordinate 976,367,783 of CM076571.1, read as the reverse complement.
TTTGGAACTTAGGGGCAGGGAAGTTTAATGTTCTTAACATACCTTAAGGATTTTCCATCACTTAACTCGACCCTTTCAAATGAAGCTTTGACTGTAGCCATAACAGCTCAAAATCCAGAAAAAAAATTCCTGATAAGCTTCTTATGAAAGGATATGATGACTGCAGTCCAAATATACCTGAGTTACTTGCACTCGCTAACATTCTGTCACTCTACCAAAGAATTAGAACTGCTATAATTGGAAATATTATTCAAAATACTACTCCATATAGAGAAAATAGTGAGAAAAATTATGCCACTGCCATGACTCCAAGAAACAACTTCGACAAAAGAAAATACGAAAATATGAACCAAACAGTAATAATCAAAGATAAAATAGCTGGTCATAGGATCTGTTTTGATTTTAGAAGCACTAATACACACCCTTGTGACATAAATTTTATCCTTCCTACCCAAGACCATGATATACCAATGATAAGTGCTTTTAATCATATGTCTTTGCAAGATGATGTTTCAGGTTATAGCCAAATGATTCCTTTGCAAAGCAGACAGCTCAAAGAATTTTTCCATTATGCTGGAAGTACTTCCAATTTCAAACCCAGAATTGAAAAACCACTGGATATCAGAAATATGCTCCTAAAATCCATGTTTCCAGTTCTCAATTTCTGCATTTTGATGTACCTTGATGATGTCATCATATACTTCAAAAATTACAAAGAATATCTGCATTATTTGAAAAAGATGTACAACAAAGGAAGGAGTGGAAATCAGAGGTATAAAGAGGCACATCGAGAAGATACGGGGCTATTCAGAGATTCATGCAAGAATCCTTATGTCATTCTTGAAAGAGAAATTTTTCCAAATTTTTCTTTTCAAGAGCTGAGTGGACCAAGAGTGGTAGGAGATCCTTATGAGGATAAGATGCTTAAGTTTCGTCATTTCCAAGATTTCTGAGTCAAAACATTTTCAATCATTTTATATACCATTGTTTGAAAAATAGATCAAAAACAGAAAGTTCAAAAAAAATAGAAAAATAGAAAAAGAGGGCGGTTTGAAAAATAGAAATAAGGCCCCATGTTCAAAAAATAGTCATTTAGAAAACGCGCAAGTATAAATGCCGCTACTAGTGCTCCAATTTCTTGTTCAGTTATCTAGCCTAATCATAACTGAACATGTTTTAAATTTATTTGCTAATAAGTTAGTGATTGGAAAAGATGGTCAACATTGTGTAAGCTTGACTTATCAAAGAGATTAGATTAGGAAAAGATACTGGTTCCACATGCTCAAAACAGAACCAAAGAGGAAAGCAGGGATGAGAAACAAATTGTGTATCCTAGCCTTGTTTTTCTAGATTTCATTTTATGAAAAATAATATTTGTGTGTAGCTTGTCTTTCATGCCACAAGTACATGACAAATCAGACTGTCTAATCCTGATTTGGTCATTTTTCAATTTCATGTTCTAGATTAGAGAATAAAATCCTGTCAAACAACTTAACCTTGACAGTCGATCTAGCATAGGTAGAGAAATGAAGGAGTTCATCAGCTTAATCTGAACTCCCGGTGGATATAAGTGTAGAATTAGATAGTGTCATTTTTGAAAAATACTATGTCAAAGGGTTGCTAGTCCAAATGCACCCAAAAGAAGAAAAAATGTTAGGAAATATAGTGGGGTAGGTAGAAATATCATTGATGTTAATCATGCTGTCAATTTTCAGAAATAGCATCAAGGAAGAAAGATATTTGTGCCAATGGATAAAGGCACTGGTCTTCAAAGAACTAAGATCTGAAATTCTGGACACCTCCTAAAAAGGAGCTGCCCTCCCTAAATGGAGCCACTGTTAGTCATCAATATTTTTCACTTGTTGGTGATGACTAGTTGTTACAGCCAAGTTTTCTAGCAGCTGATCTCAAAATTTGTCAAATTTGCCAGCTGGAAAACACCCATAAACATTTTTGCCATCCTACCTTTTCAATCAGCCCATGACGAGATAAAACCTCATTGTCAAGCCCTATCCAGCCTCAGCCATGCTAGCTTGTCCATCAGCTCCAAAGAGAACAATCCAAATATGTCCAAGAAGTCTCCCCTAAGTTAGGTAGTGGCGCTTTAGGCATTTCTCCCTTGGCAAACTATCCTAAAGCCAAAGAACCTCTATCTATTATCAACCAGTCCTAACAGACCTTCCTATTCTGCAAATAAAGTTTGGTTACACCCTTAAGTTGAGCCACAAACAAGCCTTGAAGTCTCAGCAATACATATGCCATAGGTTAAGCTGATATTAGGTAAATGTATAGTGTTTCAATGTCTTTGTCAAAGAGCAGAAGTATACTAGTGTTCCAGAAGACAGTATTAAAATCAACATGAGAAGACAACTGCTTCTCATGTGGTTTTGAGCCTGAGATGCAAATGCTGGACAGAGAGTTATCTCATTAAGCTCCTGCAATCACAGTCAAAGGTTAGTGAATTATAAATGACAAGAAATGCTTTGCAGATACTAGCCAGGCTACCTCTGATTGTCTAAAGATGAAAAAAGGTATTTTAAAAGCATAATTACATGTCTCAGAGAAATGCCCATCATGACTTATTGTTAATTTGTCATCTTCATTTGCTTAAGCATGAATAGGCAGTGAAAGGAAAGATAACACTGTTTAAAAGCTGATGAAATGGCATCACTGAGAAAACCTCCTCCATACATGAGCAGAGGGTTGAAGACTGAGAAAACCTCCTTCATTTTACAAGCAGAGGGTTTGGCACTGTGATAAAGGCCTCCTTCATCTAAAAAGAAGAGGGCCAGGGGCAGAGGTTGATTTTAGGGTTTTCATGGACTGAAAGGAAAATTTTAAGAGCAGTGGGAGACAATTGAAAGCTTTTGAATAGAAAATGGTGTTAAAAGTAGAGGCAAAGAAGTGGTGCTTTTCAAGGTGTTTACATGAGTTTCACTGTTAAAACACAGAATTCAAATACAGTGTGAAACTAATGGGGTAATTAATAATGAAGAAATATTGTTAAGAAAATGGCCAAGGAAATAAAACAATCTTGGTCTCAAACTAACTTCTGCTATCAAATACGAATAAAACCACTAACAGTGTGTTCATAAAAAATTCTTCACTTGGTTAAAACAGGAGTTGAAAAAAACCCAGGAATTTGTCAAAAATAGGCCTCCTTCATGACAAGTAGAAGGCTCACCATTGTGTAAAGGTGAAGAGAATTCATTTTCAGTATGGCTTAGATTTCAAAGGGACTGCTGTCAAAATAAGTTTCAAAGTGGCGATTTTTCTCCTTGCAAGAATGGCAAAGAAAGCCTTACATATCATTGATATGTCTTTCAACAGAGTTTCTTTTTCAATGAGAAACAAAGAAGAGGCAGTAGAAGGGTATTCCCTTAATGAGAAAAACACTGAGAGAGAGAGAGATTTTGGCTTTCAAAATGGCTTTTTCACTTTGAAAAGGGGTCACATGTATGAGGATCTCCAAAAATGTCATCCACAACACTTCAATGAGTCTTGGTCGAAATATTGGGTTTGTTATGTTTTGAAGATTATAAATGATAAATTCATGCTTCATTTTTTGTTTTACAACCAATACCTCTTTCAAAAAAGCTTCAAAACCCTCATAAAGCTTTTCAAAGACAATTGGCTTTTTCGAATTTAAGAGGATAGGAGACCATTGCAAACCCATTTGCAAGTTTCAAAAGCATTCACAAAAGCCCTCTTAGCCGCCCATTGGAGAAAATAAAGATTTTGAGCAGTTTGCAAGGTTTTTGAAGGCTTTAAGCCCGCGCGGCGCACCTGGAAAAGTGCGCGGCACGTTCAATGAAGAAAATACAAAGGCCTTACACTATTACGCGACGCGCCTGTAATGGCGCGCGACACGCCTGTGCCTGCGGTCACCTCTGCCCGAAGGCCGACCCGACTCCTCTACACAACGCGGTGCTCTTCCTTTTAAACATGCCACGAGTCGATAAAAGACCCTCAAAAATCACCTTTGAAGCAGCCAAACTCATCAAGCAAGGAAAATAAGCCATCTGCAAGGTATTTTTATTATTTCCCCTTGGTGCTTTCGATTTTCTAAAGGGCGATTGATGCCATGATTGTCAAGACTAAAACAGTGGTAGGAGATAAAACTGTTTGAGAAAAATCTGAGGTTTCTGTTGCCATAATTGTCCAATGTTAGTATAGTAAAAAGGGGTGTGTTTGCATTAGTTTCAAAAGGCCTAAAACTGCCCTAAAAAATAGTGTTAAGCCATAACACTAATTGCAAGGTAAAAACACAGTGGTAGAGGGTTTTCAAGTTGTTGAAGGTGTCCTAGCAGTGGTGAAAACAAAATTAATCTCTGTTGGAAAATCTAAGGTCAAAACAGTGTTTGTAAAAGGAAAGCAGTGATCTTAAGGTCAAAACAGTGTTTAAAGGGGTGAGGATTTTGGTCCAAAATCAAAAGGTGTTATTGCTATAAATGCCAAGAGAGAGAGATTGATTAGAGGGTAGTGTTTCTGAGCAAACTCAGAGCGTTCTGTTGCAATTATTGTTAAACTTTTTTACATTGTTGGGTGAATGCTTAAAACCATCTTAAAGGACCACTGACTACCTTTAAAAAACGTTGATTAGCCCACAGGAAAATAAGAGCAGACTTTGTTAAAAATTAAAGGGGAAACAATGGTCATAGTCTCAAAGCCTTATCATTTTGAAAAATTCTTCTCTGTGTGGAAAAAGAGAAAAACTTAGTGCAACCACCAGATTTCCATAAAATAGAGTATGCTATGAAAATCCTTTGAATAAATTTGAGGGTGCTTTTGTCTACCTATGTATAAGAACCAGTGAAACAACAGAAGAAGCACTGTTTGAGGGAGATTGTTTTTTGTCTTTGTCTAAATACAAGGCTGTCTTGTTTCCACCAAAACACAAAAGGTCCTTGTGACATTACCCAAACACTATAACAATTTGACTGTGTGCTTTGTATTTGATAACTACTTGTTGTTTGGCACAAAAGAGGACAAAACAGTGATTTAGAAAAAGCAGAAAGTTGGTGTTGGAGGACTGTTCCACAAAGCATTTGAAGCAGTTTGTCTTGGTCAAACAGTGACTAGCAAGGAGGACAGAGGTGTGGTTGAGAAAAAAATCCCCAAGGCCTTTTTGAGACAGCTTGGTGTTGCAAAGAACATTCAAAACAAGATCCCTCCCAGGAAAGACAGTAGGAGCGGCCTTCACAACAGGTTTGAGCCTGTTTCCACTGAAGAAGCGAATGTTCATCCATCGGTCCTTTTTAATTTCCATGAGGTTGGGTGTCTATATTTTTTCCAAAGAGTGCAAGAGGTTTAGAGCTATTCCCCTTTGACACATATTTGTGCTTTGAGGTTTCAAGAGAAGCATTTTCATCTGGCAGGCCTAGATTTCAAATTCTCTACAAGGTCCATTTCTAAGGCCACCAAAATCCCTTATGTCCGGGAGAAGTGGTTTAAACAAAGCCACCTAGACTCAGAAGAATACAAGTATTTTCTAAAGCCTGAGCATAGAGATTCATGTCCATCCATTTTCCCCTTCTCATGTCTATTGCCTAGTTACACCCCCCTCATGAAGATCATCATGAAATACTTCACTTGCGAGGGAAGATTCTCCCGAGTCTATGCCTATCATATCCAATTGCTCATGCATTTCACGAGGGCCAAATTGCTAAATGTCCCTTTTTTCTTACATATAAGTATTGAGAAATTTGCCTCGACTGTTCAGAAAAAGCCTCCTTCTCAACAGAAATCCTACGTCTTCCATCACTCCCTCATCAAAGTCATCATTCTTCATTAGCTTGAGAAGAGGGAGGTCTCTTGGGATACTTTCATCACACATCCGGATTTCTCCACTGTCCCTTCATTTCATACATCTCCTTCACCTTCTATTCACCATCCTTCACCTTCTTCTAGCAAACCTATTCCCAAGAAGCTCAAGTTTGCCATAGACCAAGAAAAAGAGCATGATGAGGAAGAAGTGCATGAGCAAGAAGAGGAAAGTGATGATGAGCAACATCATAGTGAAACAGGGCAGCAAGGGGCAGAAGAATACAGTGAGGCAGAATAGCAGCATGATGATGGGTAGCATGATGATGAACAGGTGCAGAATGATGAACAAGCGCAACACAGTGATGGTGAGTAGCCTCATGATAAAGAAGGGCATGATGAACAGAGGCAGCCACAACATGATGAACAGAGATGGGATGATGATGAACAACAGCCTCATGTTGATGAAAAATAACCTCATAAAGAGGAACAACAACCTCATAAAAAGGAACAGCAGCATGATAAACAGGTGCAACACAGTGAGGAGGACAACCCTCAAAAGGAAATGAAAAAGGACAGCCAAGGCATCCATGAAGAAATCCAAGATAGTGGCAAAAATGAGGAGCAAATTAGCAAGTGTAAAGAGCCAATGGAGCATGTGCTAGCTGCCTCTCCTAGGCAAGGGGCCATTCTCTCTTCTCTGAAAGTGGCCAAGCCCCAGAAATCAAGGAAAAGGGTGCCTAGAGTTGTAACTCCAAATGTTACTAGGGCCCTCAGAAGCAAGGGAGAATTGCCCAAGAATCCCATTGTCAAGCTACCCAAGAGGATGAAGACTAAAAGAGCCACCCAAAGCAAAGGAAAGGAAAAAGAAGAGAGCAGCCATGAAAAGGAAAGGGAATTCGACATCATTCAAATTCAAAGTGATGATAGTGACAATGAAGCTCGGATCCTAGAAAATCTCTTGATCAATAGAGAAAACCAAATTGATGCTTTGAGGACTGATCTTGATAGGGCTAGGAACTTCAATCACTTTTTGAAAGTTAAAAAAAAATAGATGAGTGTCCATATGGTTGTATATGAGACACGGGAAATCAAATACAAAAAAGAGGCCTCCAAAGCACAAATGAGATTGGAATAACTCATGGGTGAGTTTGATGAGAGTGAAGGCGAAGATCAGCCTAGGCGAAAGAGGCTAAGAACCATGGGGCTCAAAAAGGCCCTTGAGAAACAAAAGGAAGAAGAAGATGCCCTTCTCCAGTCTACCCCTCTCACTACATTGTTCGAACAAGAGATAGAGAAAAATTGGGAAGCATGGCTTGAGAGATTTAATGATCACTTGGAGAAGAAATTGGAGAAGGCAAATAGAGAGTTGGACCTTCAACGGAGGATGACCGGGCATTATAAAAAGCTTAATCAGTTTGCCCAGCGGAAATTGAAGGCCGCTCAAGAAAAACTCAAGGAGGCTAAAGGGAAGCGCCCGACACCAAAATTGAGGAAAGACACCTCAAGGCTCCAAATTTTGGCCTCAGCTTCACAACTTGTTTCTGAAAACCCTTGAGGGTCATGCTTGCCAAGTTTGGGCGAAATTCGACAAATTTTGGTTTTTTGTCATTTTTGGGTTTTTGGCCAAAACTCATGGGCATCGCAATTTCAGTTTGGGGCATCCTCAAAGGATGAAAATGGTATCATTGGATGCCATAATTTTAGGGGCACATACTCAGTGATTTTCAGATCAATTGAAGATCTTTTTCTCCCCCAAAATGGCGAAAAACACTTGCTTTTTCTACACTCTGCCCCGTTTATCAGCAAGGCTTATTTTTTGGTTTTTTACACACAGGTATGTTTTTGGAAAACTTACAGTGGTCAATTGGGAGAAAAATGAACATTTTCAGAAATTAGACACTCATAGCTTTCCAACGAGCTATCATGAGCCTCGTTTTGACATCGGGAAGGCCTCCAAAAGTTGCCGGCTCGTTAGGGGACCTTTTGCTGATGTATTTTTTGAGTATTTTTGTAAAAATTGAACCTTTCAAAAGTGACTTTTCTTCATGTGCGTTTAGCTATTTTTGTACATGATAAGTTATGAAAATTCAATATATTTCCCTTTTTTAGCATTTTTGAGATATTTGATTAGATATTTTGTGCCTTGGGCTATGCAAATCCTCAAGGACAAAATCAAATATTTTGGATAGGCCAATGAGATTGCAAGTTGAACTAAGAGGTTTTCCTCACTTTGGCCTATATATTTCAAAGGATTTCATTGTAAGAAAGGCTGAAATTAATGAATAGAAGCAATATATGGTCATATAAGATTCGGAAGAAATACTTATCTCATGCTTTTGGATAGTTTCTTGGATGTTCTTGGATGATGAAAGAGGATTGTTGTCTCTGTTTTGTTTCCTAGTTTTAATTCATAAATCCATGTTATTGCTTGCTATAAGATAGTAGAGAATAGATTTGAGACATGCTCTTGGAGGCACCTCAAATTTCCTGTTTCTTTAGAGCTTCCATGTTTTCTTCATTCTTAGTCATGTTAAAGAATCCTTGATTTCTCTTTAATAACTCAAGAATATTGTTTGCTTGTTTCATTTATGGTTTTATGTGTTGGGGTTCCCATGTTTTGGCCAGGTTGACAAAGACCAAAAGATGAGACAACATAGAACCACTTTCAGACCTTAGGATCTAGCCCTCCTAGGTCCAGAGAGGGATCTCTCTATATGAGCCAAAGGATACGTCTTTGAGGCTTAAAGTATAAGATTTTGGCTAGTTATAGGCTCGCGGTTGCTGGTTTGATTGTTTGTGTTTGGTTGGAGGAAATCAGGGAAAGAAGGACCAATATAAGACAAGGATGAGCAAAGGGGAAGCTTAGGCAGAGATAGATAAGTCAGGGAACATCAAAGCCATTGGGCTATGGAGTCAAGAAAGGATTTATTTGTGTTCAATGTGCAAGCTTTCAGTTGGGCTAGTCATCTAAATCATCTGGATCTTAAAGGATAAGAGATGGGATGGAACATTAAGGATAGAAAATGAAAGGAGAAGAACCAAATAACTCTGTCTAAAGATCAGACCAGAGGTCATTTAACTCCAGGCCTGCTTGGACAGAATTAGCGGTGAAACAAGGGATCTTGGAAAGGTTTAATTGGTATGGAAAGCTCCCAGAGAGACAGAGATCAGGTTCTAGACCTCCAGGATTCTCAACACATTCAACTAAATCCTAACAAGAACATCTAAATACATATTTCATCAATTCATACATCAGAGAGCAGGAAATGGAATCCACTACACTGGTTAAATCAATTGAAATCAACATTCGGATACACATATGAGCAGAAAACATTGAGGTAGGGAGAGCAGGAAATATAAGGCACCTATCAAGGGTGAATATTATATTATACTTCTGTTGCCTACCAACAGAAACGAAATGAAATGAAATGGAATTAAACACAGAGAAAAGAAAACATCACCAACTGCTTTAGATCAGGATCCAAAGAAACATGCTTGTCATATTAAAAAAAACACCAATCAGTTACATCATAGCACATAACTTGAACATTCAGTGCGAATACATCTAGCCTCAGTCTATCTTACAATTTACACAGAGAACTTGTCTCAAGAGGAAACAATACTTGCGTTTCACTGATATCTCATCAACAACCACAACAATGTTTCTTTCCATGTTTTTATAGCAGAGGATGAATAGAAGATAGACCGGAGAGGGTAGGTGGACACTAAATGCAACATTAAACATAAAAATGAATACAGGGACGAAGCCCGTCCTGTTTGAAGCTGAGTATTTAACTTCTGTCATCTCTTGCATGAAAGAATGATCTTCCCCGGATATGATTTTGACATATTTCGGCTGTGGTGATCCGGTGTACTTTGATGAAGAACGTTCTGTTGATTAATAAACCTTGATGTTACCCCTTTGCTTGCGTTCGGGACCTTTTGATCGATCCTCGGGGTCTTCAACTGGTGCTCTGCTTCCTAAAATCCTTGAGGAGGTGCGAAAGTCTTCTATTTACTGCCTCGAGCCCTATGATGTTCTAGTACTATCTTCTTTCATGCATTCTGAGCCTTAATGGTGCCGGAGACTTCAGATCTTAAATCTGTCCTTTGGTGGAGAAAACCACTCTGTTGATGTGAAAACTTGATGTTCATTAACTCCTTTGTCTCTGTCAGTGGAAATATTGCTGTTGCCTCCATATTGTGTATTAATGGCGGAGTTTCTCTTCAGTGCCGTGCGGATCCTGCATCAGAATCCAAACATAATGCAATGGGGGGGGATGAGATGGTAGCGCGGCGGCGGAGAAATGGTGGCTTTTACTATAATGGTAACAAAATGTAATGAAATGGTGAGAACTTATGAGTAATAGGTTTTGGTGATAATATGCAGCGCAGACCGTGGGATCATGGTCTGGGAACAAAGATCAACGGTGGATATTGAGTGGCGTAACAATATATGAAACGGGCAAAAAGCATCCAAAACACATGAAATGCGACGGAAATGAATGTAAGAATGGGACCCGGCGGGGGCGGAGGGCGATTAGACCAGAACCATCGGATCCAGGGGAGGATCAACGGCCAAGATCTAATCGGAGCCATTGCAATCGGAGGTAAAAAAAGATGTAAAATATTTCAAACATTGCGATTGCGATTAAGGAGGACGAGCGATGACCGTTGGATCGTGTATCAAATGGACGGATGAGATTAAATCGGGAGACAGAGGGAAGGGGTTGCGATTGTGACCGGGCGGAGGGTGCGATTAATGCTGGACCCTCGGATCTGTGGGGAGAATGGACGGTCGGGATTAAGTCGGGAGATCGCAATCGGAGCACGGTGAAGAAGGCATGCGATTGAGTTATGCGATTGTGATGGAGCGATTGGCGCAAGGACGTTGGATCGACGGGACAGATCAACGGTCAAGAATAGATCGGAGGGTCGCCATCGGAACTCGGATGGAAGAACTCACGATCAATCGCATCTCAATCACTTGCGACAGACCGATCGGAGGGTGCACATAACAAGTTGCGATCGCGATCGGGCGGGGGGCTGCGATTAGCGCTCCGCCGTTGATTGGAACGACAAATCAATGGCCAAAAACAGGTCGCGGGACTTTGTTTAATAGTCAATCGCATCGGGATTTTTTGACATTACAAAGGAATTTACACCCGCCCGGCCTTCCTATTGCGATTAGCGCTTGGGACTTAAGCGCTTGGTCCCAGCGCTGGGGCATATGGGGGAAGTGGTTTGAAAGGGGCTTGCGGAAAGGGGCCAGGCCTTATAATAAGGTCGGGAAGTGGGTTTTGGCCCATTTAAATGGAATTTGAAGGCCAAGGAAGGGAACGATAGAGGAGTAAGGGAGGAAAATTGCCAACAAAGGTTAGGGGAAGAATTTTAAGGGGATTTTGGGGAGATTAAGGGGGTAAGTGGGAAATAGAAGGGGAGACAAGGGGAAAAGGAAAGAAGTTAAGTGGGGGGGTGAGATGAAGGGAAAAGGAGGCCTTTTGGGCATTTCTTCATAACAGAGAGGCTTTATAAGGAAAATCAGCAGAGGGGTTTTGAAAATGGAGAAAAGGCACAAAGAGGCTTCAAGGATGATGTGTTTACAAGGGAAATGCATTCCTTGAAGTCTCCACACCAATTTAGCCCCCTGTTTGCTTGTCAAAAATTTCATAGGGGGCTAACAGTGGCTCCACATGGGGATGGCTGCTCCTTGGAGGAGTCAAGAAACCAGATATGATATTTGGGATAGGCCAGATGCCTGCTGTCATAAGCCATCTTTCTTCTTTGATTTCAGCTGCCACCATAGGATTGAAACATTAGCAGAAAGACTTCCCAACCAATCTACCTACCCAAACTACAGTTCTAACAGTTTCCCTTTGGGTGCATTTGAGCTAGCAGACCCCATACATTTATTTTACAAAACAAAAACAAACCTATTCTAAATCTACCCTTATTTCTTCATGAGGCCAGATTAGACTGTTAACCTCATCTATTTCTCTACCTAATCTACTACCTGTTGGGATTAAACTGTCCAACAGGTTTCTTCGCCTACATTCTAAGACAGGAAATTTAAACACAGCCAAGCCAGGATTAGACTATCTGACTTGCTGGGCAGAAACTTGTAGAAAACAAAGCTATGAAGGCATGGAATTCTGCAACTGTGAAACATCCTTCTTTCTTTCTTGTGACTCAGGTTTTGAGCATATTTGAGTCACCTCTTTTCTTTGCTTCAGCTCTGGTTTTGGGCATATTAGAGCTGGTTTCTCTTTCACTGCTGATCCAGATTTTGAGCTTATTAGGACCAGCTATTCTGCTTCCTTTGGCTCGAATTTTGATCAGGTTTGAGCCATGCTTTTACTTCAGAGGTTCATGTTTTGAGCCTGCCTGAACCTCTCTTTTAATTCTATTTTTTGGAACATTTTCTCTTTTCCTGAAAATGAAAACTTGCAATGGTATGTACAATGGAGATGCAACTGGAAATGGGAAATCAATTGAAGTAATGCTTGAGCATCCTGTCGTTGACAGGACCCCCAAACAATTCTGCGCCATCAAGTTCTTGCAGAAAAACGCATTAGGACCCACAGTGGCTTGTATGATATATGGACCTTGCCACAAATTGTCGAATTTGCCATGTTTGCCTTTGTCCTCCCTTCTCTAATCCCACTTCAGGACCTTGTCCCCAACCTTGAAATCTGAAGCTTTGGTTCTTTTGTCAAACTGTCTCTTTATGCCTTCCTGTACTTTGACAGCTCTGCTATAAACCTGCTCTCTTGTTTGCTGCAGATGGATTGTTTCATTGATTCTCCTTATCATGCTGTCCTCCTCTGATTGGATTTCCTGGACAAGTTTGATTACTGGAAGTCCAAGGCTTGTGGGAAAGACTGCTTCGGCTCCATAAACCAGCTGGAAGGGTGACATGCCAATAGATTTCTTTGTAGTGAGCCTGTCTGCCCACAAGGCATGTATCAAATTTTTATGCCATGATCTTTTGTTCTCTTCCAGTAGCTTCTTAATGATTGTGACCAGGCTTTTATTTGATGATTCAGCTAGGCCATTACCCTGGGGGTAATAGGCAGTCGAATGTCCAAGTGCTATTCCGTACCTGTGACAAAAATCAACCATTCTTTTGGATCCGAAAGCAGCAGCATTGTCAGTGATTATTTTCCTTGGACAACCAAAACGAGATAAGATGAAGTCTTCTAGGAACCTAATGATGACAGAGTCGGTGGCATTCCTAGTGGGTATAGCTTCTATCCATTTAGTGAAGTAATCTGTAGCAGTTAGGATCCATTTATGTTGTCCGGAGGAGGCAGGATGGATTTCCCCTATAAAGTCTAGGCCCCATTGCATGAAGGGACCTTTTACGGTGATAGGTTGCAGAGGGAGGGGAAGGAGCTTTCTTTTGCCTTCAAAGATCTGACATTTATGACATGCAAGTATCATTTTATGAACATCACTGAAGAGGGTAGGCCAGTAGTAACCAGCTCTGAGTATCTTATTTGCAGTGGCTTTCCAACTTAGGTGGCCTCCACATTCTCCAGTATGGAACTCCTGTTTGATTCTTTCAGCTTCAGTTTCAGACAAACATTTCAACAACAGGCCGTTCGGATTTTTCCAATATAGACTCTCATTCATGATGCAGTAATTTCTAGCTTTGAGTTTTATGAATCTGGCCTTTGTTTTGGATAGTTCTGGAGGGGCATTGAGGTTAGTGAGCACGTAAAGGATATCAATATACCAAGGAGAGTTCTGAAACTGCTCCTCAACAGTTGGATGGGGCGATCCTTCCTGCTCATCTAAGGCATTCATCATGTTAATATCCAAGGCCTGCAAATTTGTTTCAGCCATTAATTGGGCTAGGCCTTGACCTTTGATCAGCTTGGTGGGTTTGATTTCAATGTCATACTCTAAGATCATAGCAATCCATTTGCCCCTTTTTCCGTCAGGGTCTTGGGACAAGATGTCTTTGACCACTGTATTTGGCACATACGCTATGGTGTGAGAATGCAGAATGTACACCCTAAAGTCTTTTAAGGCCTTAATCAAAGCATAGGCCTGCTTTTCCATGATGTTGTACTTTAAGGGCACGTCTCTCAAGGCTTTACTAAAGAAGGCTATAGGCTGTTCATTACCTTCTGAATTTTTCTGCAGCAAAATTGCAGCTATTGTGTGTTGGGAAGCAAATGAAAAGATCAAAAAATCTTTTGAGAAGTCAGGGCTGATAAGGACAGGGGCCTGAGTGAGTGCAAGTTTTACTGACTCAAACGATTTCTTGGCTTCAACAGTCCACTTGATTCCTGCATATTTCTTTAGCATTTCAGTCATTTTCCCGAGATGCTCAGCAAGATTGGGGATAAATATTCTAAGGAAATTGATCTTCCCAATGAAGGACTGCAACTCCTTGATGTTTCTTGGATGTGTAATTTGGAGTATTCCCTCAACTCTCTGGGGGTCTATCCTGATCCCTTTCTCAGATATAATGTGGCCCAGAAGCTTACCTTCCTGCAGCCCAAAAACAGTCTTCTTAGGATTTAGGGACAGACCGTACCTTCTACATTTTTCAAAGACTTTCCCCAGATGCTTCAAGTGTTCTTCTTCAGTTTTAGAAAAGAAAGTCAAGTCATCCAAGTAGATAACTATAAAGTGTCCTATCTCCTCTGAGAATGCTATGTCCATCGCTCTTTGGAAGGTAGCTCCATTATTCATCAGTCCAAAGGGAATTTTCACATACATGAAGGTGCCCCATGGAGTGGTAAACGCTGTTTTGAGCTGATCTGCTGGGAGTACTAGGATTTGGTTGTATCCTAAAAAGCCATCTAATAAGGAGATCCTCTTAGAGCCCACTACCTTCTGTAGGATATGCTCCATTATAGGCAAAGGGTAGTTGTCCTTTAGGGAGGCTCTATTGAGGTCTCTGAAGTCTATGCATAGCCTGATCTCTCCCGTTTTCTTCCTCACAGCCACTAGATTTGACACCCAATCAGAGAACCTAACAGGGACTATTATGCCTGCATTATACATCTTTTCAATTTCCTTTTTCACTGCAGGCAACTGTTTCGGATTAATCCTACGCAGTTTTTTTCTGAAAGGCTTCTGATTTTCTTTCAGGGATATTTTGTGTTGAATGATATTGGTGTCATAAGCCTTTAGGTCTTCATAACTCCATGCAAACACATCTACAAATTCTTTAGAAAGGTCAATGTACTTTTTCTTCATGTTTGCAGGGATGGACCTAGCCAGTTTGATCATTTTGGGCTTATCTTCAGTGCCTATGTTGCATTCTTCTATATCTGATTTTGCATGCTATATTGTGGGCTTCTTTGCTATGTCATCAAAGTCAAAAAGGTCTTCTAAGGGTGCCAGGCCTCTGGGTATGTTCTTATCTTTGGCCTGCAGCACTTCGACCTCTTCATTTTCTGCGTTTTCGCTATTTTCGTTGAAATTTCCAGTTTGCTCAGAAAAAGAATTTATTTCTATGTTACACGGTGTTTCTTGTCCATCTGAGGGATCTCCATCTAGGCAGAAGCTATCAGATTTGGAGTCTGAATCAGAAAATTCGAACTCATTTCTGCCTATCAGGAAATCCTCGATCTGTTTGTCTCCTTCAAAGACCTGCCAATATTTTTCATTGTCCGGCACTGCAGGCCTGAATTTGGTCTGAATGATAATTTGTTGGTCAACTGGGGCCTTAGGATGTGAGCTAGCTAGACATGCTAATCCATTTGCCACTGCATTTTGACCACTGGGAACAAACACTAATTCATATTCAACAAATGTTTTCAGCAAATCTAGAGTGTCATTTCTATATGCTCTTAGTCTGGGATGTTTTGCTGAATACTCACCATTCACCCGTTTGATCACTAACTCTGAGTCTCCTCTCACAGCTATCCTACGGGCTCCTAGTTTTTTCAACAGATTTAAACCCAAGAGCAGAGCCTCATATTCTGCAATGTTATTCGTGCATTTGAAATGCAGATTGACAGCGTGGCTCTCTGCGTGATCATTTTCAGTGTTACACAGCCACACTCCTGCTCCAACACTCTGCCTAGTACACGACCCATCAAAGTTCATTTCCCACAGGGGTTCATTTTTTACTTCGTCTTCATCCCCTCCCCTACAGCTGGATTCGCCATTATGTTGAGTTGTGATGTTTGTGCTAGGAAGGGGGTCGTTTTGTGGTTCATTATGGTCATGGAGATCAGGGAGGTGGCTAGCTTGCTGTTTTTGTTCTGTTTTCGTTTCATTCAGAGTTATATTTTTAGTAGTTCGCCCATGGTATTCTTCTTCGTCTTCTTCCAGAGTAGCCATTATGTTGAAATCCATGGGCTGTATGTTTGTATTTCCATTATCTGATCTCAGCTCTTGTGAGGATTGGTCATTATAGAGAATGAAAGAGTCCAGATCTGTATGTACAGAGTATAATGGCGAATTTTCAGGCTTCTCAGGGCTACTGACTAGGAATTTCATCTAAGATTCTCTATACAGTCTCCTAAGTTGGCCAAATATAGGGATAGTGGCATATGAGCCATCCATCTGCATTGTTCCTTGCAGTTTGGATCCCCATGATCTTGACAATAGCATGCCATACTTTGGTGGTACATCTCCCACAACCATGTCCATGACCATACATTTTGCTGGGATCTCGGTCAGACTCACACATAAGTCTTTGATTAGGCCGAGGCATTTTACCCTGCTAGAGTCAAATGAGTATAAATATTTGTATGGGCGGGTTATCTCTAGGCCTAGTCTTTCCATTACTACCTTAGGCATTAGATTGTGTGATGCCCCAGAATCATGCATGGCGTTATGGAGTATCTTGTCATGAATGTTGAGACTAATATAGAAAGGTGGGACTACTCCTTCTTGAAATTTTCCCTCAATTTTCGGACCAAAGAGCAGTGCTGGTTGATCATCATTCAGGTTTATAGAATCATTGATGTCCCCTAGATTTAATGCTTTCAAAATTTGGCCCTTATATACATCCTGAGTGGCCAGCTCAAATAACGATACAAAGATTTTAATTTTTTCAATCTCACTTTCCAAATTGAAAGTGCACTGATTCTTTGGAGTGCTTAATTCTGTCTTGTTTGCCACTGTTTTAGTGGCAGAATCAGTTGGCTGATTTTCACTATGTACAGGTGTGGGAACAGTTTTATCAGGAGCACTAACTGAGGTGCTAGTGCTACTGGTTGGTTGGCTTTGTTTTTCATTGTCTTGGTTGTCTCTCTCCTTATGTTTACCAGAACTTACAGCTGCTGTTTTATTATCTACAGAGGTTGCTTTAGAAGTTTTGTCAGGTCTTTTCTTGATGGTTACCTCAGGATTTTTTGTTTTGGAAGTATCTTGAGTCTTTTTACTCCTAAGTTCATATTGTTGCCTGACCTGCATGATAGCATTTTCAAATCCAAGTCCGTAGGCTTCAGATTCTGATCCTTCCTCATCCCAGTAGGTGGATAAGGGCTGATCTTCTTCTGAATCACAGTTGTGGATTGAATCTTCTGCTTCGAACATGTTTAATGTATTCCCTTTAGACTCTTCTATGATTCCCTCATCTTAATCTAAATTTTTTTGGAAAGGGGGAATGACTTGTCGATCTGATTCCTTTTGTCTGTTGGGAGGGGTGTTGTTTCTTCTAAAGTTTTGATTCTGGTTTTGATTTTGGTTTTTGCTCTGAGTGACAACCATTTTATCCATCATTTGATATAGCCTATCCACATTTTTGGATAATATGTCAATGTTTGGATCTGATGTGGAGGCTACATTGTCATCCCTATATGTCACTCTCCTCTCAGCTCTCAACCTTGCCCTTTTCCCAATCAGATTTGTCTCAATAGCCATGGCTCCCTTTTGCATTTCTTCCAACGTGGTGTATTATTTATCCCTGAGTTCATAGGCCATGTCAGCATCAAATCCATCTGGATATTTAGCCAAGGCCATTCCTTGCGGAGGTTTCATGTGTAGAGGGAGAGCATTATAAATGCTGTTGAACCTAGTGGTATAATCATGAACACTCTCTCCTACATTCCTCTTAAGGGACATGTATTCTGCTAGGAGCTGGTGGGGGTTTGCTCTAACCTCCCATTTGTTTATAAAGGTTTGGTATAGTGCAGGGAGATCTTGAATACTGCTAGGAGGCAACCCTTTAAACCATTTCTTGACCTCGCCCCCTAAGCTTTGGGCAAAGATCCTCATTTTGATTATTTCATCATCGATTTCCATGTAATCAAAAGAGTCCTCCATTTTATCTACATGTTGTTGAGCTGTTATGGACTCTTTGGCAGTGAAGTGTGGGATTTTTTATTGATAATCATTTGGTAAGGGTAACAAAGGTTGGGGTAGAACTAAAGGTGCATACCAAGCTGCCATGATGATATTCTAGTGAGGTATAGGGTTAGCTTGAGCAGCTGGTATTTGGATGACAGGGATGGTAGGACTAGCAAAAGTCTGTTGAGTAGATCTAGGGTGAGATAGCCCCAAGTTTTGGAGGAAATGAAAATCAGGTGTTGTGGAAGGAGGGGTTTCACTGTCCCTAGTGTTTGGTTGGTCTGAAACACTGAATGACCTAGTTCTAGGTAATCTGTTTTGAAGGTCTAGGTCGAAGAAAGGGTCTAATAGAGCCGCAAGATCTTCTGATGTAGAATTAGCTCTATGAATGTTGGTGGAAATAGTTGATCTCCTACTTACAGGTGTCCCTTTGAGGATTTTCTCAGGATTATCAACTATTTCAGGTGGGTTTGGATCAGGGCAAGCTCTCGTATGAATGGTTCTGTGAGCGAGAATGCTGTTCTTGCACTAAGTAGCTCAACCCTACTTGTTACTGTGGTTAATGTTGTCTCAAGGGCTGGCCTCCCAGTGGAGTCTTCATTATGTTTTGGATCTGGTCTCCCATTGGAGTCTGATTGTGAAACCAAGATAATCAACAGGCCTACTGATCACCAGTGGTGTCTTTTAACGTTTAGGAATGATGAAGTCACCAGGTGGAGGTTTTAGGATGTTTCTAAAGGGTACACTATCCACCACAGTGCACAAGCATTATCACCTTTCAGGAATCTCCTCTAAAGCAACAAGCTCCAACCAGAGATTGACTGGGAGGGCGTTTACCAGATATGTCACCTCTGAAAAGAGGATGAGATCTGGAGGCTAATTGGCCCTTTCCAGGCTCTGTCTAAGAGTATAGTGGATATTCAATAATGGAGGCTGATTCAAGAAAGGGGTGACTTACTATCAACCTAACCAGAGTTCTAAGTTTCTGAGTCTTTTACGGATGTTTAAGGTGGAATGCACTCAGAACTCCCCAGTATGGTCGCCATTATGTTGGGGTTCCCACGTTTTGGTCAGGTTGACAAAGACCAAAAGATGAGACAACATAGAACCACTTTCAGACCTTAGGATCTATCCCTCCTAGGTCCAGAGAGGGATCTCTCTATATGAGCCAAAGGATACGTCTTTGAGGCTTAAAGTATAAGATTTTGGCTAGTTATAGGCTCAAGGTTGCTGGTTTGATTGTTTGTGTTTGGTTGGAGGAAATCAGGGAAAGAAGGACCAATATAAGACAAGGATGAGCAAAGGGGAAGCTTAGGCAGAGATAGATAAGTCAGGGAACATCAAAGCCATTGGGCTATGGAGTCAAGAAAGGATTTATTTGTGTTCAATGTGCAAGCTTTCAGTTGGGCTAGTCATCTAAATCATCTGGATCTTAAAGGATAAGAGATGGGATGGAACATTAAGGATAGAAAATGAAAGGAGAAGAACCAAATAACTCTGTCTAAAGATCAGACCAGAGGTCATTTAACTCCAGGCCTGCTTGGACAGAATTAGCGGTGAAACAAGGGATCTTGGAAAGGTTTAATTGGTATGGAAAGCTCCCAGAGAGACAGAGATCAGGTTCTAGACCTCCAGGATTCTCAACACATTCAACTAAATCCTAACAAGAACATCTAAATACATATTTCATCAATTCATACATCAGAGAGCAAGCAATGGAATCCACTACACTGGTTAAATCAATTGAAATCAACATTCGGATACACATATGAGCAGAAAACATTGAGGTAGGGAGAGCAGGAAATATAAGGCACCTATCAAGGGTGAATATTATATTATACTTCTGTTGCCTACCAACAGAAACGAAATGAAATGAAATGGAATTAAACACAGAGAAAAGAAAACATCACCAACTGCTTTAGATCAGGATCCAAAGAAACATGCTTGTCATATTAAAAACAACACCAATCAGGTACATCATAGCACATAACTTGAACATTCAGTGCGAATACATCTAGCCTCAGTCTATCTTACAATTTACACAGAGAACTTGTCTCAAGAGGAAACAATAATTGCGTTTCACTGATATCTCATCAACAACCACAACAATGTTTCTTTCTATGTTTTTATAGCAGAGGATGAATAGAAGATAGACCGGAGAGGGTAGGTGGACACTAAATGCAACATTAAACATAAAAATGAATACAGGGACGAAGCCCGTCCTGTTTGAAGCTGAGTATTTAACTTCTGTCATCTCTTTCATGAAAGAATGATCTTCCCCGGATATGATTTTGACATATTTCGGCTGTGGTGATCCGCTGTACTTTGATGAAGAACGTTCTGTTGATTAATAAACCTTGATGTTACCCCTTTGCTCGCGTTCGGGACCTTTTGATCGATCCTCGGGGTCTTCAATTGGTTCTCTGCTTCCTAAAATCCTTGAGGAGGCGCGAAAGTCTTCTATTTACTGCCTCGAGCCCTATGATGTTCCAGTATTGTCTTCTTTCATGCATTCTGAGCCTTAATGGCGCCGGAGACTTCAGATCTTAAATCTGTCCTTTGGTGGAGAAAACCACTCTGTTGATGTGAAAACCTGATGTTCATTAACTCCTTTGTCTCTGTCAGTGGAAATCTTGCTGTTGCCTCCATACTGTGTATTAATGGCGGAGTTTCTCTTCAGTGTCATGCGGATCCTGCATCAGAATCCAAACATAATGCAATGGGGGGGGATGAGATGGTAGCACGACGACGGAGAAATGGTGGCTTTTACTATAATGGTAACAAAATGTAATGAAACGGTGAGAACTTATGAGTAATAGGTTTTAGTGATAATATGCAGCGCAGACCGTGGGATCATGGTCTGGGAACAAAGATCAACAGTGGAGATTGAGCGGCGTAACAATATATGAAACGGGAAAAAAGCATCCAAAACACATGAAATGCGACGGAAATGAATGTAAGAATGGGACCCGGCGGGGGCGGAGGGCGATTAGACTAGAACCATCGGATCCAGAGGAGGATCAACGGCCAAGATCTAATCGGAGCCATTACAATCAGAGGTAAAAAAAGATGTAACATATTTCAAACATTGCGATTGCGATTAAGGAGGATGAGCGATGACCGTTGGATCGTGTATCAAACGGACGGACGGGATTAAATCGGGAGACGGAGGGAAGGGGTTGCGATTGCGACCGGGTGGAGGGTGCGATTAATGCTGGACCATCGGATCTGTGGGGAGAATGGATGGTCAGGATTAAGTCTGGAGATCACAATCGGAGCATGGAGAAGAAGGCATGCAATTGAGTTATGCGATTGCGATGGAGCGATTGGCGCAAGGCCGTTGGATTGGCGGGACAGATCAACGGTCAAGAATAGATCGGAGGGTCGCAATCGAAACTCGGACGAAAGAACTCGCGATCAATCGCATCACAATCACTTGCGACGTACCGATCGGAGGATGCACATAACAAGTTGCGATCGCGATTGGGCGGGGGGCTACGATTAGCTCTCCACTGTTGATTGGAACGACAAATCAACGGCTGAAAACAGGTCGCGGGAATTTGTTTAATAGTCAATCGCATCGGGATTTTTTGACATTACAAAGAAATTTACACCTGCCCGGCCTTCCTATTGCGATTAGCGCTTGGGACTTAAGCGCTTGGTCCCAGCGCTGAGGCATATGGGGGAAGTGGTTTGAAAGGAGCTTGCGGAAAGGGGCCAGGCCTTATAATAAGGTCGGGAAGTGGGTTTTGGCCCATTTAAATGGAATTTGAAGGCCAAGGAAGGTTACGATAGAGGAGTAAGGGAGGAAAATGGCCAACAAAGGTTAGGGGAAGAATTTTAAGGGGATTTTGGGGAGATTAAGGGGGTAAGTGGGAAATAGAAGGGGAGACAAGGGGAAAAGGAAAGAAGTTAAGTGGGGGGGTGAGATGAAGGGAAAAGGAGGCCTTTTGGGAATTTATTCATAACAGAGAGGCTTTATAAGGAAAATCAGCAGAGGGGTTTTGACAATGGACAAAAGGCACAAAGAGGCTTCAAGGATGATGTGTTTACAAGGGAAATGCATTCCTTGAAGTCTCCACAACAATTTAGCCCCCTGTTTGCTTGTCAAAAATTTCATAGGGGGCTAACATTATGTATGCTAAGTATGATTTATGGTATGCCCTTCTTACTCATGGCTAGCCATAGCTCCACCTATGAAACCTCTCTTTTATTGATTAGATTGTCATTTGTTGAACCAAGGAGGCCTTGTACTGATCTTGCCCTTTGCCTAAAACTATGAAATCTTGTTTTCAAAGTGCCCAATAGCTTGAAGTACTATGTTTAGGCATTCTGACATAGTGATTTGAGTTGTTTTTCTGTCTTAAATGTATTTCCCCAAAGTATGATAGCCATTTCCTAAATTTAGAGAGTTATATATCTCTATGCATGGCTTGAATGTTTATTTCTATGCATCGATTAGTTTACAGTTACATTTCTCATGATTAATGGTTTTCCCTACCATGTTTATGTCAGCTATTAAAATAGTTATGTTCGAAATCCTTTGTTCTTCACAAATTTAATTTCCATCTCACTCCATTTTTCCCAAAGATCCATTTTACCTCGAATCAAATCGGCTCTTCAACAACCTTGTATCACCATCTGAAATCTTTCTTGATCTTTTCGACCCCATAGCCCAGTTGACCTGACATATTTTTACCTATATTATGTCTTTGATCAGTTCATCCCTCACAACCTAAAAACCAAAACCAAAAAGCTACTTCATAACTAGCCTAAAATCAGAACACAATAAGCAAACACACAGATATCCCTTACACAGATAGAGAGAGCCCTCTCTGAGTCCAGGAAGGCTAGGTCCTCTGGCTCCAAAGATTGGTTTGATGTTACACTATCATTTGGCTTGCCAATCAGCCAAATCACAGGACCCTAACTCTTCATTCAATAATTTCATTGCTTTGGCTACTGTATTTTTGACCCATTTCCAGTTACCGATCAGATACGAAACTGGAATGGAACTCTTGGCCAACTTTAAAGAGACCAATGCTAATCAAATTTCAGATCATTTTCATGAGTGGCGTCGTCGTCGCCAAATGGTTAAGACATTTGTTCCCGATCAATTCCTTGCTAAATGGTTCATAAAATCCTTGTTAGCGTCTATAACAGAGGATGTGGCTAAAGGTGGATTCATCACAAAAGAGCAAGTAATCGCTCGTGCCTAGTATTTAGACTTGATTTATACTCAGTTTGGCACACTCTATGAGAAAATACCAAATGCGCCGCCATCTAATTTCAATGTTCCTCCTCAAATAAAGGACTCTCATGCCAGAGATGGCTTGATAGGCACTATAAATACACACAACAGTGCTGCATCTGATCCTGCTCCTAATTCCGAAATCAACGTCGTCTCATTTGACAAAGGAAAAAGTGATAAGCAACTAGGAAATAAGAAAAAGGGGAAATCAAAGAAAAGAAAACTTCTAACCCGCAGGAACAATCATCTGATCAACCGTCAGGACCACAAAAACCTCGTTATCCATGCATAATATGTAACGAGGAACAATTTATTAGGGATTGTCCTCACCGTGCTAAAGTCTCAAAAATCATCAAGACTTCTAATGCATCAGTTGTGTTGACAGACCCATTTCCAAATCCAGACAAAAATTTGGTTGCTACGGATCCAGCTCCTAGTTCCCAAGTGTTAATGTTGTCTAGTACAAAGCCTTCACAAGATATTTTGGTGTTGACGCGGAATAAAGACTATGGTAGTCCGACTGATGAACCCACTACTTTGACAACGAATCCATCTACTGAATCATTATCACCTCCTGTTATTCCTAAATTGATGATTAAGCCACCAAAGGGAGTAATTCATAAATCGACATATAATCCTCGAGTAAGAGCTGCACAAAATTATAATATAGTTGAAGATTTAGCTCAATCCCCTTCAGCTATGTTTGTGCTTGAGTTATTACAAAATTGTCCCTCCCAGAAGTAGGCTTTATTGTCACCCATTGGTGGAATTGATCCGACTGATTCTAATCTTGTCATCTTTAATCATACGGGCTATGTGCCACAGCTACCAGCAGAATTGGCATTCTCCATCCAAGTAAATGTTCTCAATCACCTTGTTCATTTCACTATTATTGATGAGGGAGCATCTACGTGCATTATGTCTCTAAAATGTTGGAAGTCACTTGGCTCGCCGCGATTATCGCAATCATCAATGACATTGAAGGCTTTTGATGGAAGAACATATAAACCTTGTGGTATTATCAATAACTTGCAAGTTGAATTAGGGGGCAAAACAATAAGTATTGATGTTGAGGTTGTTGACGGACCCCTTGACTATAATATTTTACTCGGAAGACCATGGGTATATGCGATGACTGTAATTGTTTCTACATATTTTAGAATGGTTGCCTTTCCTCATAAAGGTACTATTACAGTAATTAATCAATTATCCTTTTTTGCCTCCACTTCACAGGTAACTAGAAGCATTCCATATATTCACTTACCCCAACTAGAAATCCAGAACATTGGTGTAAGAATCTTAAAGGATTCCACTCTTAAGGGAACCTTTGCATTACTGCCACCCGCGATGTTGGCATAAATTGCAAGCATAGAGACTTGCTACGTGATCTCTTCCACTCCATCTTGCTTAAGGAAGAGTACGGGTGTTTCTAATATTTCTATGTTGGATGATGTTTTACCTCTTAGCCCTATTGAGCTACAATAGCAATCAATCTATTTGGCTTGGGAGGAAAATCCAAAGTGAATGTCGTCGAGTGTTTGGGTTGATCATTCATTAGATTTTGGTACTCCATCTGATCCATTTTCCTCAAAATTTTTGACAGATGAAAATACTTTGGAAGCTATGATGGCAGAAGGAGAACCATGGGAAGATTATCAACATCATTCCTATCCTCCAGATTATGAAGAAAGTAATCTTAGTGAAATATATCACCCATCCATTCAAAATTTCTTTTCAAATTCTTTTCTGATTAATGCAATTGAATCTGAGAAAAATTTATCAAATATTGAAGAAATGATTTCTATCGATATTTCGACCAAACCTGGCATTGTAGAAAATATTCATGTCGGTGTATCTTGTTCTCCATCAGAACTTGATTCATATCGCTCTCTTTTTCATGAATTTCATGACGTATTCACTTGGTCTTATGAGGAATTTCCAGGCATAGATACTAGTATAGTTGAACACACTATTAATATGTATCCTGATGTCAAACCAGTGCGTCAACGGCTTCGTCCTATTCATTCGAAGAAAGCTGCTGCCATCAAAACAGAAGTTGAAAAACTTTTGCGTGCTGGTTTCATTTACCCTGTTCCACTAACTGAGTGGGTTTCCAATATCGTTCCTGTTATGAAAAAACAAGGAACCATTAGAGTGTGTGTCGATTATTGGGATGTTAATCAGGCTTGTCCAAAAGACAACTATTCTACACCCTTTATCGACCATATTATTGACGATTGTGCTGGATGCGAAATATTTTCTTTCATGGATGGATTTTCTAGCTATAATCAAATCAATATCCACCCAGATGACCAACATAAGACAACATTCATCTGTCCCTAGGGCAAATTCACATATCGGAAAATGGCGTTTGGTTTAAAGAACGCTGGGGAAAGTTTTCAGAGAGCAATGGATTATGCTTTCAATGACATCAAGCACATTGTTCAAGCATATCTAGATGATTTACCAACACATTCAAAAAATTAGACTGATCATCCAATGCATTTGAGAGCCATTTTATTACGCTGCCGACACTACAAGATATGCCTCAATCCTCACAAATGTGTGTTTTGTGTTGGTTCTGGTCAATTGCTCGGATTCGTAGTCTCAAAAGAAGGAATTCGAATAGACCCACTAAAGGTACATGCCATTCTTGATTTTCCTGCACCATCAAACCTACTTCAGATACAGAAACTTCAAGGGAAGGCCAACTTCCTAAGAAGGTTCATTCCAAACTACGCCGAAATGGCTAAAGGATTTACTTGATTATTGAAAAATGGTTTTCCCTTCCATTGGGACCAAGTTTCACAAGCTTCTTTTGATGCTTTCAAGGAACATCTTGTCCGAGCATCATTAATATATCCTCCAAATTATTCAAATTATTATTTCCTATATATCGCCGCGGCTGAAATGACCATCGCTATGGTTTTGGTCCAAGTAGAAGATGGAATTGAACATCTGATCTATTATTTGAGTTGTAATATCAATGATATGGAAGTGAAGTACTCGTACGTGGAAAATATTGCCTTGGCAGCTGTTCAAGTTGTCCAAATATTTCGCCATTATATCCTGCTCCAAAAAACAACAATAGTTTCGGATTGCAACCCCATGACTTAAATATTATCACGTCAATTGTTGGGGGGAAAATATTCAAAATGGATCATCATTTGCAGGAATTTGATTTGGAATTCATCAAATCCAAGTCAAAGAAATCTTTATTTTTGGCAGAGCTTCTCTGTGGCCTTCCTTGTGATAGTACTGCAACTACGTCAGAACCATCTATTCTAGACGAGTCTCTGTTTCTGATCGGATCATCTGATCCTTGGTATGGGGATTTCATCATTTATCTCCAAACCCAAACTTTTCGACCTAATACCTCTTTCTCTGATTAGCAACGTATTCGATACCAAGCAAAATATTATCTGATCGTCGGTGATATACTTTATTTTCGTGGTGTCGATACCATTTTAAGGAGGTGACTCACTCATGAGGAGGCCAAAAAAGTGTTAAATGATTGTCATGTTGGGGCTTGTGGTGGGAATTTATCTGGTTATGCTACCATGTATAAGATACTCCATGCCGGTTACTTTTGGCCTACAGTTTTTTGAGATTGTATCCTCGCAGTCAGAAGTTGTCATGCATGTCAGATTTATGACTGTAAAATCCGCAAACCGCTAGTGGAAATGCATCCTATTGTCTCTGTTGGACCATTTACGAAATGGGGTATCGATTTCATGACCTGTAACCCTCCTTCATCTGGGGGGCATGGTTATATTATTTTCACAGTCGACTATTTTACCAAATGGGCTGAAGAGATGCCTACATTCCATAACACAGGACAAAAAAATGCATTGTTTTTCATCAACCATGTTATTGCACGGTTTGGGCTCCCAGAGGCTATAGTTATGGATCATGGGAAGCATTTTTGCAACCATTTGATGTCTGAATTGACAGCCAAGATAGGATTGTCGCATGCTAATTCTATTCCTTATTATCCACAATCAAATGGACAAGTTGGGGCTATTAACAAAATTCTTAAACGAATGCTTTAGCGAATGATAGGAATCCGTAAAAGGAACTGGCACTTGATCCTGTACTCCGCCTTGTGGGTGTATCGAACCTCGGAGAGAAATGCTACCAGATTTACTCCTTTTCAATTGGTGTATGGTCTGGAAGCTATCTTACCAATCCAATACAAAATATCATTGTTAAAACTCGTGATAGAGTTGTTACCTGACACCTCTGAAGAAGAAGCACGTATCCTTAACCTCATCGATCTAGATGAAATGCGTCGTGAAGCCCAATTGGTAAACGAAGCGCATAAGAGACGTATAAAGGCGCAATACGACAAAAATGTCCAACCTCACATCTACTCAGAGGGCGACTTGGTCCTTCTTTACGACCGAGAAGCTGATAAGATAGGTACAGGGAAATTCGAGCCATTATGGCATGGCCCCTATATTGTCAAAAGAGTTATTGCGAAGGGTGCCTACGAGTTAGTTGATTACGATGGGATTCCATTGGCACAACCTAGAAATGGGTTGTATCTTAAAAATTACTATGCTTAATCATGAGCGTAGTAATTTTTTGTATTATATTGTTTATATGCTATTGATTTGCATTCACTATCTTAATTTGTCTTTTTAAATTTTTCTTGACATTAGTAATCCTCTTTACATTTTATGATAGATGTCTGAATCTTCGGAACCATTTGTTGGATATGCTGATGGTGCTAGTCGTAGTACGCAGAATGTATCCTCTGCAGCGTGGGCCATTTTCGCTCTGAATGGTGAGTTACTGAGTTTTTAAGGGATTTGTGTTGGTAGATCAACGAAAAATGTCGCTGAGTATAGCACGTTGATCGAACTTCTCTTTGATGCCATTTCATTTGGTATTAACCACATAATCATCAGGTTAGACTCACAACTTGTGGTACTACAACTTACTAGTGTTTATACTGTTAGAAATCTAACACTTCTTAGATTGTTCCTAAGAGTTCAACTTTTGGAGAGACATTTTGATTTCATTCAATATCAACACATTTCCAGAAATTTGAACACTTTAACTAATTCATTAGCTAATCAAGTTTTAGATATACATTTGTGACATAGGTAAAGAAAACATTCACATCATTGAATAGGATTGTGTATTAAACATAGGAAAAAATATGAAAACATATAGATAGATAGTTATAAGTTTTTTACAAAATTTGTGCCCAAGACACATTGGTCATCTGACCTCAAAATGTATGCAAAAAGTCATAAGTAAACTAGTGGTGCTCATGATAGCACGCTATAGATATAGTAATCCTACGGAGCAACCGCATCCAACAGTTAGGAACCCCAATTGTGTGTCGCTGCAGTCGCATGGGAAGCTCTTCGATCCGGAAATCCAGAATCCCAAAGGTCAACCCTTCTATGTGCTACTGGAGCTCAGCAAGAGTCTCAACCATATCAAGGTCCTGAAGGACTGCTCTCCCGACAGCCCTCTCTGCTGGTGCATCCGCTTCATGCTCTGGTTCCTCTACTGGTTGAACGCGACCGATATTTGCATTACATTAAAAAATTTTGTTTAGTCTTGGAAAGAAATCAAAACAAAAAAACATTTGTATAAACCTTATAAAAATAAAAAAATCATGGTCAAATCAATCTTACCTATTGCACCCCACTGAGCGCCTTCTGGTAAAACTAGACCTGGATCTCTTCAAAATTCGATGCCTACATATGCATACTCATCGATGGCAACAATCTGTCACCTGAACCAGGCGAAGACTGGAGTCGAGAACACAACGGTTGATTGACCTGAATGCCGACCCATGAGTTCTACCCATCTCTGCATTTGAGGATCTCTAGGACTGGATATATCCAGTGTTACATGTTGTGGTGCATCAGTGGAATCCATTCGAAGGCGAAAGAAATGAGAATGGAACCATAACTAAAATTTTTCTTCCTTCCTCCCTTTGCTTTATTCATTTGTTCCTTTATCTGAGAAATAACAGCTTCAGACCAGTTGAAAACTATTGGCTCTAAACATTCCAGCGCATACTGCATATATGATCTGTTCGCTACATGGAGTGTAATAGTGCCAGCTAGTTTAACGATCGTGAATAGGATGATTCTCAGAGGCAAATCCCCAACATCACGAATGTTTATTTTTCCATCTTTGCTAGGTTATGACCCCGGATAGCAATACTGCATAACATAATCCCTCACTGTAATGTTCCAAATTGGAAAAATTAGGCTTAGTAGGGAATATCTTGAGATATTCCTCTATGGATTCAAAAAATTATGGAAATGCACCAACATTTCTAAACCAGAGATAGAATGAAGGGGATTTTACTAGATGTGTCACCTCTAAGGAGAGGGTGAGATCCAGAGGCTACCTGGCCTGTTTCAGACTCTGTCTATAGAAAGTTGGTGAAACACAGCAATGATGGGAATAACAAAATACAAATGGAGTTTGTATACCTTGAGATTCTTAGACTTTCAGATCTAATAAATTAGTCCAAAGAGGAGAAAAAATCATCCAAGGAAGAAGCGGGAAATTCCACTTCAGTAAATTCTGCAACAGGCTTAGGGAAAACATTGTATAAGAAAGAGAGTGAAAAAATAACACATAATAGGGCTGGAATTCCCTAGCTTAGGCTATGGGGAACCTCCATGCTGAATTTTAGCTGAAAAAAATGTGTTTAAGGACCCTAAACAGATCTCCCACTAAGTTGACTAGTTAAAAATCAACGAAAGAGAAGAGCTGCTGCAACATGAAAACCCATCAACCAGAATTGTACAGTTTTGTCCAGTAATCACTGAAGATCAGCCATAAGGCTCAGAATTCAGCCATATGACGTCAGATCAGAATTATGATAGATTATCCCATTAACATACAAAAAATCACATGAAATAATAGTGCAGAAACCCACTAAAATGACATCTCCGGCATTCACAAAATTGCAGAAAGGAGTGGAATGCGTCCCTCTAAGTCTGCTTTAGAAGATAAATAATAGATATCAGATCTATGGAAGATCTATGTTTGTAAAATCAGATCCATACTAGATCTAGAAACTACTCAGCCTCTTCCACAAGTCCCCTTTGGGGCTTTTACCAAATATTGCACAAGAAGGTGTAGATCTAACTTTTAATACACGAAACTGCAGGAAACTTCCAGAAATTGATGAAGATCAATATTATTACAGTATATAAGATCTATATAATAGATATAAGCAAGCTAAAAGATGAATCTTCAAGATGAGAGGCAATCCTCAATCATCAGAAAGCAAGTACAATGAGAGAAATACAACTAGCAGTAAATGCAGTACATAAAATAACGCAGTTCACTAGAGAAACAACGTTGTAGCTTGAGCTGAATGTTAAAATAGATGAAATATACATATCTAAAATATAAATACAACATAGATCCTCTTCCGGGTGGTCACAAGACACCCTCCCTGAGAGAAATCCCTCAAAACACCTAGATCCTTGCAGATCTGAATCACCACTTGTTGCAACTTCACAGCAGCTGCAAAACCCTCAACAAGACCAGTGCTGCTAATGGAGATGTAGCTTGGCCAAAATGCCGGATAGTGGAGAGATGTAGCACATCCTCCTCCAAAGAGCTACTCCATGAAAGGAGAGAGGATTCCTAAACATGAGATCCTCCTTCTCTAGCTAAACAACTAAGAGAAGTAGAGTTGCTCAAGCAACCTCTAATTCAAAATATCATCAACAACCTCTTCATGTGCCTTCTCCTCCTTTTTATAACATTAGGGTCTCTTGGAAAACCCTAAACCACTTCATCTCTTTGTCCCATTTCACACTTGGAAACCCCTTCTAGAATAGTGCAGTCCATCAAGGAGGTTCATTGAACCTAGACAACGCTGGTTGACCTGGTCAAATAGGATCTCCTTTGGTGGTCTTGACCCTTTCACACCTGCAAGTTTTATCCAAGTAGCTCAATTATGCCTCTTTTCACATAGGCAATAATTTATTCTTGAGTTTTAAGAGTTTTTCCATGTCCTCCTTTCCATTTTATTCATCATTACATAAAATCAAGACAAAATGAGATGTTCCAATTAGCTTGGGCTAATTAGGAACATTACAGTCCTCCCCTTCAAAATTGTTGCTTGCCCTGAAGCAACTGCAAGGTGAGTGCTGCAAAATTTCCTCCTTGGTGACATCAACATAAGATAGGATTCCTCTATAAGCCAAGTTCTCACCAATCCATCCATGTATTGCTCCTCCAATGTTCTCATGAGATGCAATTAGCTCATCCCATAAGGGTACAATAGATCATATGAAACAAGCATGGTTTGCCCCATGCTCTCTCTAGAATATGGAATATTGAATACATGGAGAGTGGTCCTCACATGAGGCACATGCCATCCTACATTATTGCTGCCAACGCCACATCATTATGGCTGAAAGTGTGATGCATGTTTGGTGCTTTGGGGCGGCACCCTTCTCTTCTACAAAAAATCCCCCTTTTCCTCTCAAGGGAGTGGCTCAAATAAGAAATTTTGGAGCCCAATATTGGCCAAGAGGCTGACATGATCTTATCATTCCTCCTTGGAACTTTGGCCTGCAAAAACATGGTGTAAGAGTGCATGAAATCATAAATAAAAAAATGTGTAACATGATCATGTTCTACACCAATAATCTTTCTCCAAATAAGGGAGAGATGCATGGTTCCATTTCCTTCCTCAAGAGAAGGAAGAGTGGGCTGATTCAACCCTCCAAAAGAGTCATGTTGCTGATCCATCTCTACATGGCCCATGCCTCTTTGAAAATTCTGATGTAACCCTCTTTCAAAGCACTCCCCATGCATCTCCAAACCATAGTACAATAGGTGGCCATCCCACCACCTTCTTGCTGCAACAAGCTTCTTCAAAGCTTGAGAATAGTGGAGGATAATGGGTGTTGGCTGAATATGATTCAAACAACACATGTCATGCTCTAAGTTCTTCCATGTGAGGACATTCCTTCATGACATAACTTCGATACATGGCACTTTGTAAAAAGAAACAAGATACACAATGAAGCAACCATGCAATATTCTATCCTCCTCTTGAAGCATGAATAGATATGGGATATCTCATCCACCATGAACACATTCACCCAATGTGTCATCCCTCATCTCATGCATGGGGCATCAATATCATGATATGAACAACTCCCCTTATGCCAACCCATGAGAAGATTGCAATTTATCCCAAGCCCAAGTACATACAAGATTTTGAAATGCATCTTAAACAAAAACACATGTACATAAATTGTAGGCAAAAGTAATTGTATGGACATGGAGATTATCATGTGATGTCCATACCTCTTCCTTTTCAACCCAAACACCAACGCCTTCTTCTTATGCAGCCTACTCTTGAGATACAAGGCATGTGACAAGAAAATCAGAAGATTTGGGGAGTGTTTAAACTCACCCAACAAGAACCAACGCAGGCTGTCCCTTTCCTGCATCAAATATGAATGTTGTAAGTGGTTCACAAGCCACTTACTTGCTGCTCCCTTCATCTCACCATGGCTGAAAGTGAGAATTATATTTGGTGCCTTAATACATCACCCATCATGGTGTAGAATCTCCCTTAGCCCATCAAGGGAGTGGCCATGTTTGAGAACAATCTTGACCCATAGTTGGCCATGAAGCTTGTATGGTATAACACTCCTCTTGGGAGTCATGGGCTGAAAACATGAAGTAAAAAAATACATGCAACCATGAAATGAAATGTGATTATCATAAGCATGCATCTTACCCAAAGTCTCCAGCGTTGTGATAGTTTCCCCCTTGGGAAGAGATGACATTGATGCACAAGGTTGAGGGAACATTTTTCTCTTCTGCTCATCATGGGAACTCCTTGGTGGAATTCTTTCAAGTAAGGAGACATCAAGGCATAGATCATGAGAATATGTAGGGACTGATATTTCCTTTCTTTTCTTGCATTGATCTTTCAGCCTTCTTTGTGCAACATGTTTTTGAAATACAGAGGGGAAAAAGTTTCTCACTATTTGAAGCTTGCCCTTCCCTCTGTCTTCTGCAATCTTCAATATCTCACCATATGATAAGTATGGCACATGCCGCCCATGGATTGTGCCATAATCTCTATGTGTGAGACTCTTAGGAACTCCTTGCAAAAATTCAAGAGCTTCTCTCCTTGGAGCAGTTGCTCCTTCTTCCTCTTCATGCAGTACTAGAGGTCCTCTTGCTATGTCTGCGCTGTCATCCCTAGCCTTTTCTTCAGAGAGGGAACATGCCTCATCCTCAATAAGAGACCTTAGATATTGGTCTTCTCTTGAAGGAGGGATCCCCATGTCTTCTTATTTCTCTTGAAACCTCATAAAGGTTTCACTGCAGCTTCCCTCTTGAGAAGAGGACCCTTCACCCAAAGGAGATCTGACCCTTGGCAGTGCATCCGATAAACTCACTCCTCTTTCCCTCTTCATGAAGGAGTCAATAAAATTTTTTTGAGGCTATGATGATATGGCTGAGTGCACATACCCATAAGATGAGGATTCTGGATATTCCTCATGCACAGATCTTGAGGATCTGACTGGAAGATCTTCTTTTTCTTGAAACTCCTTGGCAACTTCACTGCTTCTTCTTTCTGCTTCTTGCACAACCTCCTTGGAGAGGTTCTTCTTAGATCTGAAAAGAGATGAGAGTAATATCATCCTCTCCATACTTTCTTATTTCGGCTTTCTGCTTCTTCTCAGTACTTCTCTGATAGCTTGATATCACAGGTTGTGCCAGAGATCATGCTCTGATACCACTGTAATGTTCCAAATGGGAAAAATTAGGCTCAGTAGGGAATATATTGAGATATTACTCTACGGATTCACAGTAGTATGGAAATGCACCAAAATTTCTAAACCAGAGATAGACTGAAGGGGATTTTACTGGATGTGTCACCTCTAAGGAGAGGGTGAGATCCAAAGGCTACCTAGCCCGTTTCAAACTCTTTTTATAGAAAGTTGGTGGAACACAGTAATGATGGGAATAAAACAATCCAAGTGGATTTTTCAGCCCTTGATATTCTTAGACCTTCAGATATAATAAATGAGTCCAAAGAGGAGCAAAAACCATCCAAGGAAGAAGCAGGAAATTCCACTTCAGGAAATTCTGCAACAGGCTTAGCGAAAACGATTTATAAGAAAGGGAGTAAAAAAATAACATAGAACAAGGCTAGAATTACCTATATTAGGCTATGGGGAACCTACATGCTGAATTTTAGCTGAAAAAAATGTGTTTAATGACCTTAAATAGATCTCCCACAAAGATGACTAGTTAAAAATCAGCTAAAGAGAAGAGCTGCTGTAACATGAAAACCCAGCAACCAGAATTGCGCAGTTTTGCCCAGTAATCACTAAAGATCAGAAATAAGGCTCAAAATTCAGCCATATGACATCAGATCAGAATTATGAAATATTCTCCCATTAAAATACAGTAAATCACATGAAATAATAGTGCAGAAATCCACTAAAATGACATCTCTGACATTCATAAAATTGCAGAAAGGAATGGACTGCATCCCTCTAAGTGTGCTTCAACAGATAAATAATGGATCTCAGATATATGACAGATCTATGGCTGTAACATCAGATCCATACCAGATCTGGAAACTAGTCAGCCTCTTCCACAAGTCCCCTTTGGGGTTTTTACCAAATATTGCACAAGAAGATGTAGATCTGACTTTTAATACATGAAACTGCAGGAAAATTCCAGAAATTGCTGAAGATAAATATTATTACAATATATTAGATCTATACAATAGATATCAGCAAGCTACAAGATGAATCTTCAAGATGAGAGGCAAGCCTCAATCATCAGAAATCAAGTACAATGAGAGAAATACAAATAGCAGTAAATGCAGTACATAAAACAACGCATTTCACTAGAGAAAAAATGTTGTAGCTTGAACTGAATGTTACACTAGATGAAATATACAGATCTGAAATAGAAATACAATAGAGATCCTCTTCCGGGTGGTCACAAGACACCCTCCCTAAGAGAATTCCATCAAAAAACCTAGATCCTTGCAGATCTGAATCACCACTTGCTGCAGCTTCACAGCAGCTGCAAAACCCTCAACAAGACCAGCGCTGCTAATGGAGATGTAGCTTGGCCAAAATGTCGGATAGTGGAGAGATGAAGCACATCCTCCTCCAAAGAGCTACTCCATGGAAGGAGAGAGGATTCCTAAACAAGAGATCCTCCTTCTCTAGCTAAACAGCCAAGAGAAGTAGAGTTGCTTAAGCAACCTCTAATTCGAAATATCATCAACAACCTATTCATGTGCCTTCTCCTCCTTTTTATAACATTAGGGTCTCTTGGAAAACGCTAAAACAATTCATCTCTTTGGCCCCTTTCACACTTGGAAACCCCTTCTAGAACAATGCAGTCCATCAAGGAGGTTCAATAAACCTAGATAGCGCTGGTTGACCTGGTCAAATAGGATCTCCTTTGGTGGTCTTGACCCTTTCATACCTGCAAGTTTTATCCAAGTAGCTCAATTATGCCTCTTTTCACATAAGCATTGATTTATTCTTGAGTTTTATGAGTTTTTCCATGTCATTCTTTCCATTTCATTCATCAGTACATAAAATCAAGACAAAATGAAATGTTCCAATTAGCTTGGGCTAATTAGGAACATTACACTCATTGTTTCTCCTCCAACAGTAGATCCTGTGAGTGCAAAGGGAAAACCTATCCTCAACAAACCTGTGAGAAAGTACACATCCTCAACTTTTATGGAAAACACTTGATTTTTTATGTGAAATGCCTCTGTTTCTGGATCCCATGCTCGAACAAGGAACTCCAAGAGTTCTATCTGTTCCCTCATTCCCGACAGTTTAAAGTACTTAAGAAGCTCGCAATCTCTTAAAGCTCTTACAGTACCCGGATCATTCAAGGCAATCATATATTATTCTTCATGTTCTCTTTCTCTCCATGTAATTGTCATTATTATCCAATGGAAACCTGAAAATCAACCACAAGATCCATTAGATACCTTTCATTGCAAAAAACTAGGCAAATTTTGAGCACATCTTGAAAATCAAAAACTTGAACTGCACCCAACGCACTCCCTGGGCTGAGACAGTTCATTGCACATGCAGGTACACTTCACTATACCTGCTATGTAATGAAGGTTTCAACATTCAAGGGTGTGTTGCCCTCATTTTGGGAAACATTTACCCTATGGGCCTCAAAACCCTAAAAAATTGTAAAGAATGGAAATAAAATGACTACTAAAAGAAAGAGGAGGTTTTTTCTACTGACCTGGATCAGATGGTGATGAAATACATCCATAGAAACAACTATAATCAATGACTGAAGTTCAGGGGAAAAATCCGGTTCAGAGCTCCAAAATTCAAATGGTAACTATGGAATGGTAAAAATGAATAGTGAAATTGCTTTATATAGTCATTTAATTACTTGCAAGTTAAATGTATTGCTATGACTATGGTTTTATTATGTTCTTATCATGAAAAAGGTATTTTTAATCCATTTGATGTTGTTCTAAATAGGAAATACAACTGACGAACAGATTAGTCGTGTAGATTTATTTCAAAGAAGGACTTGACCACAAAGCATAATTTTTCTCCTTATTTTTCGAGCTTTGATAAAAACAAAAAAGGATTTGAAGTGCACTTTTATCTCTTTTTCGAGCTTCAATAATAGCAAAAAAGGAACCCCTAGATTCTTCTTTCAACTTTTTTCAGACTCCGATAATGTGAAAAGATTTTTGAGCACTTGTCATTTCGAGCTCGTTAAAGTAAATGAATTGATATCTACTCAGTATAAGTTTAACCCTTTTCCAGATTGAGATGGATTATTTACGAAAAAGGAATACCTTGATTAAACATGACCAAAGAGGTTCTTTCAGATATTATTTTACACTTTTTTGGATCTGAGAGACAAATTTATGAAAAAGTACTTTTGGAGTCCTCTTTCGTCCTCTTTTCCAGACTCTCTAAACATGAAAAAGGACCGGGGCTCGTTAAAACATAAAATAGCGATAGGCTTGTCAACCATCTTAAGAATCAAGTTTCATTCATCGCTAGACTCATTAAATTATTAAATAATGATACTTCATTCTTTATTCGCTCGAAGGGTTGAATTATAGATCAAGCAAATGTTATCCTCCTCAAGCTTGTTAAAAAATAAAGAGGTACTGGAAACATTCATGAATCAAACAATATTTTCATCAAAGAAAGGATTTTCCATGGTTTGAAGCTTATTATTAAACATGTGGGAGCTCACCAATGCAGGCTCTAAGGGGCCTAAGTGCATTGCATATGCAGGTAGCCCCATTCAAGGCTGCTCTGCAAAGCACTTCCTGACATTCAAAGGTACGTTGGTCACATTGGCAGGGAAATTCTCATTGTTCTGGAATCTCCACTTGGCCAGTGTTTTCTAGAAGGGTTCACATGTGTCATGCTTCGGATCTAAGTGCCCATTTGACATCTACATGACTGGAAAACATGTCTTGACTATTTTTGGAATGCAATTTATTGCAAAGAAACCTATAGTTCATCTATAAATTGAACACAATGCTAAGTGTTCAAGGAGGAAGCATTTGAGTAGAGAAATGATGGAGAATTTTCAATAGAGAGTTTGATTTGTGGAGCTGCTGGTGGAGAGACTTATGATATGATGAGACTAGGGAAATCTGCTGGAAGGTCATGATGAATCAATCACTAGGTTGTAACCTATCCTTCTATCATCAATAAAGAGTACTTCTTGTTTTTCCCTACATGCATCCATGTTTACTTTGATTTTCCATGTTGTAGAATCTTAGTTGATGAATGTAGTTTATGCTTAACTGGTTTGGCTAATTAACTTGAATAGATATCTAGATTATTTTATCTTCTATTGTTTCAGTGCTCTTTCTTGCAGGAAGCATTCAACTATTTAAAACCGCTTGAAGTTGACACTGTAGTGGAAGCGACAGAAAGGAGTCATTTGGAAGCGACTGAAACAAGTAAGCATCCAATCCTCTCTATATATTTGTTGTGAGTTAGGAAAAAGGGTATTTCAGTCTTTTACCTATTGTTCTAGACTAGACACTGGTCTAGGGAAGCATAATTTATCCGTAGATTACAATTATGGCCCAATAGGTAGGATCAAGGAGGAGGGATATCTTCTTCCCTTATCATCATCAACCACTCTCATTTATAATTATGCATTGTGGGAGGAGAAGAATGGAAGGAATGGCCTTCCAACACATACTTTTGGTGCTATCATTGTTGGTCAGTTTAGATTCATATTGGAAAT
This sequence comes from Pinus albicaulis, assembly GCA_034641835.2. NCBI lineage: Eukaryota > Viridiplantae > Streptophyta > Pinopsida > Pinales > Pinaceae > Pinus > Pinus albicaulis. The sequence goes on along the minus strand of CM076571.1, from coordinate 976,329,226 downwards.
CCCAACTATTGTTGGATTATTCCAAGGATCTTCACACTTTTATGATACTTGATGACCAATTGCATAAAGAGGGCTATTTAGTCCAAGGAGGAGTCATCTATCATCATGGTAGGATCTTCTTTTCTAGATCCTCCAAACTTAAGGAGAAGTTACTACAAGGAGCATATGAGGATCTCTGTTTCAGCCACACATATTCAATGAAGCTCAACAACATTAGATTGAGGAGATATTATTGGGAGGGCTTTGAAGGAGAACTATATCATCATTGTTAAAGATGCATGTTCCATGTGGAGATGGAGAAACAACATAACTCTATGGAAGAGTTAAATCAGCCCTCTCTTTATCTTTTGGAGGAAGGGGATAGATCTATGCACCACTCCATCTGTATGAGGAGGATTGATGGTGAGGAACATGCTCATGTAAAACATGTTTTTTTTCTGATTGTATGCATTATTTCACCATGTTTATGCAGGCCATGACTCCAAGGAGGAGTATTATATCTTGTAAAATTCATGGCCAACTTTGGGCCACAAAAATTTCTGAACTTGGCCACTCCCTTAGAGGACAAAGGGAGATTTTTCATCATGGTGAATGCTTTCCTAAGGCACCAAATATATCTCACACTTTCAGCCATGGTGAGATGACATGGGTAGCAATTAAGTTGTGTGGAAACCACTTACGACATTTAGATCTGATGCAGGAAGGAGATGCATTGTGTGTGTTCCACATGTGGGACTATGACCCACCTCCATATGCACAAATTTCTGTTTGTATGTATGATGTTTTTCTCCCATACATTGATGATGTATTTGTACTTTTTATGGGAATGTATGGAGGGAGGATGGGAGGTATGCATGTACCTTATGGGATGGAAAATCTTTATGTATATTATGCTACATGTTTTAAGGAGAGCATTGGGCCAGCCATGTTTGTTTCATTTGAGCTATTGTCTCATCATGGGATGGACTATTTACATCTCATGAGAACTTTGGAGGAAAAGTTATGGAGGGATGGATTGGTGAAAAATTAACTGATGAAGGAAGCTTATCATGTCAGGATGGTGTCACCAATGGAGGAGGAGAAGAGTTGCAGCACTCACCTTATCGGTTGCTTAAGGACAAGCAACAATTGGGAGGGGAGGACTATAATATTCCCAATTAGTCCCAAGCTAATGGGAATATTCATTTTTTTTTAAATTTTCTATTTCATGAATAAAAATGTAAAGGAGGTACATAAAAATCCTAAATAGTAAATAAATAAATGCCAAATGTGGAAAAGGCTAAATATGGCTATGTAATGAAAGCACCCTTAGGTGTGAAAGGGGTTGAATATTTTGACTGGGTCAACCATGACCAAATCTACAACATTGTCTGGGAGGAGTGGCCATTAATGAGGCAAAATGCAGTTTTAGATGGAGCTGCTTTATGTGAAAGGAATGTTTTCAATGAAGGTGGTTTAGGGTTTGCAAGCTCTCAACTTATAAAAGGAAGAGGATGGCAACATGAGAAGGTTGTTGATGGTATTGTATTTTCAGAGTATATTGTCTATTTAGACATATCTCATTCTCACTATTGTTTAGCTGAGAATAGTGTTGTTTAGCACTGGGTGTTCCTGATCAAGAATCCCACCTCTTTCCTTGAGAGGCCTCTTTGAAGAGTTTGCATTGTCTTGTCCACTATCTGGATGAAGGCCAAGTTTCTTCTTCCAACTACACCGCTGTTGGGAAAAATACTGAGAGTGGGGGTGAATCAGTATTTAGTGCAGACTGAAATTTTTTACTTTTCTTTCTCTAAAACCCATACGCTACTTTAATGAACCCAAGTCGCGTATACACGCGGATATCCTTAATGAAACTTGTGTATTACCAGAGATCTCATTACGCAAATAATTATTTACTTACATCATTGCATCATTCATTCATTAGATGTTCAGTAAGTAGTAAACATGTGCAGTAATAACAGAATAAACCATCACACATAAGAAACACACATGAACGCCAATATTTAAGGTGGAAACCCAATTTAGGAGAAAACCACCACTGTCGTTGTCTCTGTCTTCAATATTTATTATAAAGAAAACATCTTACAACCATGTACTGGCGCAGACTCATACCAGCACGCAGGCATCCACCTGCAAAAGGCTACAACCTTCTCTTGCTTACCAGACTCTCCTGGAAGGGAGCTACAACCCCCTGCTCTCGTTTACCAGCCTCTCCTGGAAGGGAGCTACAACCCCCTGCTCTCATTTACCAGCCTCTCCTGGAAGGGAGCTACTACCCCCTGCTCTCGTTTACCAGCTACCACTGGAAGGGAGCTACAACCCCCTCATTGAAGGCTTCGACCCTCAGCACCATTGCGGACCACGTTTCATCAATTTTCATACTGGATCCATCAGCTTCCATACAACATACCTTGTAGGCCACTTTTCATCAGATTTTCAGACTGGACCCACTCCACACATTTAAGCTCATCATACATCAAACTGAAACTTATAACCCCATCAATTCATTCATTGAATCATCAGCCAATAAACCAACAACTTGATCTTTAATCAACATAATTAGCAGCATAATCAACATTAAAACAACCCAGATCTGTATGAATACATTATTGATAGATAACTGTAAACCAGCGGAACAGATCAGACATTTCATTCCACATACTTCAGCAAAACCCTAGATTCCATACGCACTTTTACTTCATTGAACCTACGTATATACGCGCTTTCATAGAGACAAACTTGTGTATACTTCTGCACATATTCCAGAACCAACCTCACATTCCATACGCGCTTTTGCTGAAGCCAACCTACGTATGCACGCGCTTTTATGAAGAGAACCTGCGTATAGATCTTCAAACTTTGTAAGGCTGTGAAACTCTTCAGAACAGATAAATAGCTCAGATCTTACCCTTCACTCCAGAAAATATTCGCCTCATCTCAGATCTAAACATTCCATAAACAGATCTAGAAAATACATAGTCATTTTAGATCTAGAGATCCCTCTTCATCGTTTTCTTCAGAGGTGAATTATTAATTCAAATCAATCAATAAACTGTTACCCTTCCATGAAGATATACTTCAAAGTGATGTATTCATTAAAACCCAGACTTATGCACACAACTACTAATGGTATTCTTGGACGGGATCAAATAGATATTCCAGTGCTCAATACAATGGGCCAATACCATGGTAAATTCCCTTGGTTTTATGAATTTAGAGCACAAATAGGCATACACTACTTGGTACGTACTTTTCCGCGTACATACGCTACTTCGCCTTTACAAACCCGCGTACGCTTTGTGACATGTCATATTTATCATTTCTCTGGCACTTACTGGAATTCCTTTCTTCTGTTACTTCTAAGCTGATCTATAGATACATCATCCTTCCTTATTTAACACAAGATACATCTTCCTTACATATTTAACACATAGGTTGCTTATCATAGGCATCAAGCAGGTTTCTATCAAGAACAACTTCATCAAGTAGGTTGCCATCCAAAGAAAACTCATCAAGTCAGTTTTCATTAAGGAAGACAACTCATCAGATAAGCAGGTTTCCATCAAGAACAACTTCATCAAGTAGGTTGCCATCCAAAGACAACTCATCAAGTCAGTTTCCATCAAGGACAACTTCATCTAGTAGGTTTCCATCAAAGACAACACATTCCATCATATTGCCAACAATCTCATTTCGTCAAGTAGGTTTCCATCAAGGACAACACATGCCAACAATCTCCCCCTTTGGACTTGATGGAAACCATGATGGTGTTTGATCACCACAATAGATAGATACATTGAATATAACCATTATTCAACCACCATGATACTCTCCCCCTATTCAAACACCATGTTACTCTCCCCCTATTCAAACACCATGATACTCTCCCCCTTTGACATCAAGGGAAAAGGGTGGATCAAGACCAAAACAAGGTTTTTCTTCTCATGTAGAAAGAAGAGCTCTGTAGATTTGATGTGCACTGAAGTTACCATGCTCCCCCTGAGTTCATGCTGAATCTTCAAACATATTTTTCAATGACTTTATGACCTTTCCTATCACCAAGAACTCATACTTATATCAAAGATCCAACCAAGTGGATTTACATATATGACTCAAGTACCCAACCAAGTGGGTTTACACATTCTGACTCAACTACCCAACCAAGTGCGTTTACACATTTGATCAAGTCCTTACATGACTGAATATTACAAATTTACATCATAGGTCTCAACATGACCTTTTCATCAAATTACAACTATGAACTTTTGTAACAAATACCAAAAGGACGTCAAGAGAGAGATCATATTTCAGAATCATCATAATGCCAACAATGCATTACTTTCCATATGACCAATGCTCCCCCTTAGCTTGTGCATCCTAAACACTTTCAACAACAAATCATCAATGCATCTTCATCGAATGTCGAAGAATGACGAGATATGAAGTGAAACATCGGCGAAGATACCCAAGCAGCCTGCAATTTGTCTTGAAAAATCTTGACCCCAAAAAATTTGTCAGCAAACACCCCTACGTGGTTTTCTGTGTATAAACTCGCATGTATACGCGACTGTATTTCAGGAAATCCGCGTATCCAATTTAATCTTCTAAAATTAAGTAGATCTGATCTTCTGTATGGCAGCGACTACTCCCAGATTCTGTCTGAGATATTCGAATGCTTTCCTGGAATATATATGAGGGAAGATAGATAAGAAAATGTAGCTATGTTTTCAGGAGTCATCCAACAGTTGTAGCATAAGCACATCAGTAACCAAACCTTCAGGCTTTTTGTAGCATCAACATATTCTTCAAGAGGAATTATCATACCAGAACAATCTTCTTTAATAGACAATATGTATTAAGCAATCATCCATGTGATCTGTTACCACCAAGATCTTCATGATTTATTTATTTCATAATCATGATGTAACATGTGTAGGAATTATGTATAAAAGGTCTCAACCGTGTCAAAAGTCATTAGCAACAAACTCTGCATGATCTATCCTTATCTCTGCATCATAAAACTTTCATCTCATCCATGTGTGAAAACAAAAGATACTCTTCAGCAAAAAGCAATCAGGGATCATCCATAATATCATCATGAGAACCATGTATCATGTCATCATCATTTGAGCATGAGTATTACAAGAACTAAGGAATAAGCAGATACAATGCCAACAATGCAATTATTAGTAGTTAGATTGATGCTCCCCCTGAACCTGTGCTCCTGATCTTTAGCTAAATCACTGTTTTTCTTATCAGAAAAGCATACGCCTCTATCTCCAGTGGAACTCGCGTGTATACGTGGCTTTAGTTCATTAAACCTGCATATGGATAGTGAAATAATGAAATTTTCATAGCTCCATCTCCCCCTGAACTTATGCCACCTGTACCTGTCTTCTTCACATCAGATGCACTGTCAGAAATAAACATACCCAGAATGACCAAACCAACCATGAGAATCACCATACATTGCTCCCCCTATGATGATACACTACTAATCCCTAGAATGTATCTCACATTACTCCTGTAGTCATTATGAGAAGTAAGCTTTTAGAATCGGATGACTGCAGTGGGATTATTATCCCCTACGTTTCTAACCGGTCCTCCTTCTTTTTCCAGCTTTGCTTGAAGTTTTTTATTGTGTGCTGAAATTTATCCAATTTCTAAGATCTATTCATCTGGCATTCTTTTTCTACATGTCCATACTTGTTACAAGCATAACATCTTGCATGACCAGAAAAGTAATCATAGGGATCATACTGTGTTTTTATATTCTTTCTTCTATTGCAATCAGTTGCTTTATGACCATACTTGCTGCATGAAAAACAATATCCCTTAAAGAAACCTGAGTACCTTTCTGTGTAGAATCTGTTTTTTTGTGACTGAAACAATCTGCTTCTGCAATTGGCTGCAACATGCCCATAATTATGACATTTAAATCATTCAACATTACTTATCAAAGGAGGGAGTGATTTCTTTTGAGAGTTCATGATTTTTGGTTGACCTTTTGTTTCTTTCAACACTTCAGGTTTTGCATTGATATCCTTTGAATCTTTAGCACTTCCTTGTGAAAAAGATTCTCCTTTAACAGTTTCATGAAAACCAAGACCAAATTTAACAGAAGGAGACCTTTGACTACTAAGAATATTGTCCGGAATCTTAGTGATATCTTGAAACCTCAAGAGTTTTTCCTTTTCTTCTAATTTACCTTTTAGAATGTTTACCTCATCCTCCAATCTTTGGCATTTCTTCTTCATACTTTCTTCAACCCTTTTTCCTTCTTCTACTTGATCATTCAATTTTAAAATCTCTTCCTTCAACCCATTTTCTTGTTCTTCACAAGTTTGTAAAAGTTCTTCATTCTTCTTATTTGATTTTTCTAGATTTGATTTGAGAAAGATGATTTCTGCTTCAAGTCTTCTACTTTGATAGGTTGCTTTATCCTGTAGTTTTTGATACATTTCTATCTGTTCTTTCATTCTAGAGATCATATCTTTGTAGATAGATTCTCTCTCATTAAATGATCTTTGTTGATCTTCAACTTTAACTTTGAGAGCTTCTTCTAGATCCATAACATTACTTTCACTATCTTCACCATTGCATGCACAAGAAAGTGAATCACAAGAACAACATTCAATACCTGTTTTATCTTCTTCATTTTCTGCAGCACATGTTTTCTGAGATATCTCCTTTTGAGTAGCCTTCTTCTTTTTCTTCCTTCCCATTGTGACGGATCTCCTTCAAGCGATCAAGCTCCTTCAGAAGGACCTGCTCTGATACCAATTGTTGGGAAAAATACTGAGAAAGCGGGGGGGGGTGAATCATTATTTAGTGCAGACTGAAAAAATTTCACTTTTTCTTTCTCTAAAACCCATACGCTACTTTACTGAACCCAAGTCGCGTATACACGCAGATATCCTTAATAAAACATGCGTATGACCAGAGATCTTATTATGCGGATAATTATTTACTTACAACATTGCATCATTCATTCTTTAGATGTTTAGTAAACGTAAACATGTCTTGATAATATGAGAATAAACCATCACACATAAGCAACACACATGAACACCGGGATTTAAAGGTGGAAAACCAATTTTGGAAAACCACAGCTAGTAAGATTCTGAGAGCGGGTTCATGTTATTATAAAGAAAACATCCTTTAACCATGTACGGCGTAGACTCATACCAGCATGCGAGGCATCCACGAAAAAGGCCTACAACCTTCTCTCGTTTACCAGCCTCTCCTGGAAGGGAGCTACGACCCCCTGCTCTCGTTTACAAGCCTCTCCTGGAAGGGAGCTACAACCCCCTGCTCTCGTTTACCAGCCTCTCCTGGAAAGGAGCTACGACCCCCTGCTCTCGTTTACCAGCTACCAATGGAATGGAGCTTAAAACCCCTCACTGAAGGCTTCGACCCTTAGCACCATTGCGGACCACGTTTCATCAATTTTTATACTGGATCCAACAGCTTCCACACAACATACCTTGTATGCCACTTTTCATCAGATTTTCAGACTGGACCCACTCCACACATTTAAGCTCAACATACATCGAACTGAAACTTATAACCCCATCAATTCATTCATTGAATCATCAACCAATCAACCAACAACTTGATCTTCAATTAACATAATCATCAGCATATTCAGCATTCAAACAACCCAGATCTGTATGAATACATTATTGACAGATAACATTAAACCAGCAGAATAGATTAGACATTTCATTCCACATACTTCAGCAAAACCCTAGATTCCATACGCACTTTTACTTCACTGAACCTGCGTATATACGAACTTTCATAGAGACAAAACTGTGTATACTTCTGCACATATTCCAGAACCAACCTCACATTCCATACGTAATTTTGATGAATCCAACCTGCGTACGCATGCGCTTTTTACGAAGCAAACCTGCGTATAGATCTTCAAACTTTGTAGGGCTGCACAAATCTTCAGAACAGATAAATAGCTCAGATCTTATCCTTCACTTCAGAAAATATTCACCTCATCTCAGATCTAAATATTCCATAAACAGATCTAGGAAATACATAGTCATTTCGGATCTAGAGATTCCTCTTCATCATTTTCTTCATAGGTGCATTATTAATTCAGATCAATCCATAAAATGTTACCCTTCCATGCAAATATACTTCAAATTGAAGTATTCATTAAAACCCAGACTTATGCACACCCTTGCACAATGATATTCTTCTCCTTATATAGTTTTAGCTTTTGTCAATACCATGAGTCAAAACCACACAACTTCCGATGGTATTCCTGGATGGGATCAAATAAACAATCTAGCGCTCAATACAGTGGGCCAATACCATGGTAATGCCCCTAGGTATCATAAATTTAGAGTGAAAATAGGCATACGCTACTTGGTACGTACTTTTCCGCATACATACGCTACTTCGCCTTTACAAACCCGCGTATGCTTTGTGACATGTCATATTTATCATTTCTCTAGCACTTACTAGAATTCCTTTCTTCTGTTACTTCTGAGCTGATCTGTAGATACATCATCCTTCCTTATTTAACACAAGATACATCTTCCTTACATCTTTAACACATAGGTTGCTTATCATAGGCAACTCATCAAGCAGGTTTCTATCAATAACAACTTCATCAAGTAGGTTGCCAAAGACAACTCATCAAGTCAGTTTCCATTAAGGAAGACAACTCATCAGATAAGCAGGTTTCCATCAAGAAAAACTTCATCAAGTAGGTTGCCATCCAAAGACAACTCATCAAGTCAGTTTTCATCAAGGACAACTTCATCTAGTAGGTTGCCATCAAAGACAACACATTGCATCATATTGCCATCAATCTTATTTCATCAAGTAGGTTGCCATCAAGGACAACACATGCCAACAACGCAGATCTTGTTGAGGATTTGGTTGTCTTTGAAAGTTGCGGCAAGTGGAGGCTATATCTACTCAGATCTAGACCATTCTAGTGCTCCTTTTTAGTGGGGAAGGCTTCTATCCCATTGGAAAGAGAGTATTGGAACATTGGAGCTACATTTTCATATCTTAGCATGTGGCCAATCATGTTCTAAACCCTACAGAGCAGTATTTTTTCGAGAACTGCATTATTTCTGTAAGTGTTGTTGCAGAGAGTTTTTTTACATCAGTTGGAGAGATGGTTTTCAAGTGTTGGGGATCTGCCTTTCACTTTGAAGATCCATTGAATAAAGATCTATTTCCTGTCATATCAGACTGATTTGAATAATGTTGTATATTTTTGAATATCTGAATCATTATGTAGATCTACAGACTTAGATCTTAGATCTACTGCTTATACATGGTGTAATGCTAAAAACCCCAAGGGGATCTGAAAGTAGAGCCTATCTAGTGTATGGATCTGATATGGATCTAAATTTTCATGCAAAGATCTAATCTAGATCTGAAGTGTAATCAAGAGTTGTTGCAGCTAATAAAATAATGTTGTCAAACTCTTTTCAGTCTTAATACATGGTTGCAACACCTCTTTTTGAGGATTTTCTTTCATTGGAGACTTCTATTTCCTATTGTAGATCTTATGGGCCTCATTGTACATCTGATTTTCTATTGTAAATGTTAGAGAAGAGTATCCATATTGGCCTCCTACTCTTAATTTGATGATCTATGTTATTTTCCCTACATATCTTTTATATGTTGCTGCATTCCCTAATTGGGGATATTACAAAAGGCATTTACTTACCAATTAGCATTGCTTTGGAGGACCTCGGAGAAAGATGGAGGGTGTTTTGAGCTGATTTGAGGGTCTGCAGGGTGTAGGAGGCCCTCCTGGCTAAGCACACAGCGCCCAGGAAAACGGTGGGTCGGTTTGAGCAAAGGCGCAACGCCTTGTTCTAGGCGTGCAACACCAAAGTCATTTTACCAGGCTTGTCGGGAAAAATAGGGCAAGAGCGTAGCACCACCTCCTAGGCGCACAGTGCTTTGAGAAAATACATGGATTTTTTTTCCAAGGGCGTAATGCCCAACTCCAGGCGCAAAACGCCAACCTAAACGCACAATGCCTCAACACTTTGCCAAAAATTGACTTCAGAAAAACTCACAGTTTCCTCTCTTGAATGCTCTGATGACTTAACAAGGCAATAATAACTTATTTGAAGTGTAGAATAGGCCTCTATAGACTTAGGTATTATAATTAACTTGGAAAACCAAATTTCCTAATGTCTTAAGTCCTTTTCCACTCTTTGCTTGTCTCACTAACTTTTTGACCTTTTTGCTTTGCAGGTGACTTAGATCATGAAGTTAACTCTTATTTTTTCTTCTTGAGGCATAACATACTCATTTTGACATTCTTTGAGTTAGATTGGTCATGATATCACCTTAAAAACTTTCTGTGGCTTCCATTACAATTTTTAACTTGTCTTTCTCACCTTGGCTGGCAGTTAGGAAATTTATGTTCCTTTTGATCCTGAAAACTTGACACATTCATTCTGACACAACAACAACCTTAAATCATCTTTGGTTTCCACCTTGGATCTAAACATCATTTTTTTCATCTTTTTTGACCACTTATGCTCTGTAGGTGACTGAAATGATAATTTAGACCTTTCTTACTGATACTCTTTACCTTCTTCTTTTGCAGGTTTGCTTTGAGTCATAAAATTGACTTCTTTTTGGCTTATTGATGTCCTTTAACTCTTTCACTTGGCAGGTGTCATGAAAACATTGAAGTGGATATTCCATTTGATCTTTGAAGCATGCTAAATTCACCTTTGACAAACTTAGGAACTCAAAAAGAAGGCATCATTTCAAAACCCTTCTTTGCTGGCATCATGGAGTTTTTAACCATGCTTTTCTCATTTAGGCATGGAAAACTCATTTTCTACATTTCTAGGATTTGATCACAGTGGCATCTTCAGGATATTTCTATATTTTCATCATGAAGTTCAAATCATGGCTTTCACCTTCATTGGACATTTTCCTAAAACCATAGATGTTTGGAGTGCTTTCAAGACAATTATCAATGTTGTCTTCTAAGTTCTCTACAACCCTTTCAAGTTCATTCATTTTTGTCCAGTTCACCTCACCTTTTTCCCATTTTCATCAATAATTTCTGAAAGACTTTTCTTCATGTTTGGTTTTTGGTGTACCTCCAAGTTATTTGCTACAAGTGGTCAGTGTTTTGATATTTAAGTGGGCCATTCAGCTCAAAATCCCAATTCTCCTTTCAAGACCCACTTGTTTCCCTTTCTTTACTTGTAGTTTATGATTTGGTATGACAGAATTCTTTAGAAAATTTCTAGCAAAGGAAAAGTAGTGCCTTAAACACCTAATGATGACCTTTAACCATGTACAAACCCTAATTGACCTAGTGGGTGGATTCTTTGACCTGGTCTTTGACTGAAATTTGGTTTGGGGTCTTCAAGTGTAAAAATAGTGTATTGACAAAGTGGTGTATTGAGGATGAAAAATTCAATGTACTTGATTTATCTAAAGAGCCTATAGAGATAGTTTTGAGACCATCAATGCTTGAAGAACTTGGTGAACATGGGAAGGAATAGGCTTATAGGTAGCCCTAGATGGAAAGTGGAGTCATGGGCAAGGGAAAATAAAGTAATGAGGTTATAGGTGGGAAAAAAGATGAAGATGAGTGGCACAAGACCATAAGGAGTCTTTTAGGAGTGGCAGGGTGACCATGGAATGGAAAAATGGTAGAATAGTGAAAAAATTTCTATAAGTATAATGAAGGCAGTGAGATTTCTAAAACTCACAATATTCAGGGAGTTTTGTTTTTAGAAATATAGAACCAATATTTAGTCATCTACAGATAGTAAAAATTACTGATGACTAACAGTGGCTCCACTTGGGGAGGGCGGCTCCTTTTCAGGAGGTGCCCAAGACCTCAGAGTTCACATCTCTGAGTTTTGAAGAACATTACCTTAATTGTACTTGGCAGATCCCTCTTCCTTAATTTTCTGATGTTCTCTTGAAGCTATGATCTTATAAAATCTAAAAACATGATTGCTTTTCAATCTCAGTTCTACCTACCCATCTTATTTTTCCTAACATTTTTCTTCTTCTTTTGGGTGCACTTGGAATGGCAAACCCTTGACATTCTTTTCTTTTGAAAGCATAAAAAACTATATACTTGTACCCTTATCACTTCCTAGAGTTCATATTAGGCTAATGAACTCTCTTATTCTCTACCTATTCTAATTATCTGTCAAGGTTAAGCTATTTGACATATTTTCATTTTCTAACCTACTGACATGAAATTCAAAATATGACCAAACCAGGATTAAGCAATTTGATTTTCCATGGGCTGTGGCATTTGGACAAGATGCACACAGAATTTATTTTTGTACAAGAAAAATCAGAAACTTGAGGGATGTGATTTAGAATTGGTTATGCATCCCTCTCTTTTCTCTTTGGTTTAGATTTAAGCTTTGGGAACCATCATCTTTTCCTAATCTATTCTACCGACAAGTCGAGCTTAAATGGTTTGACAAGCATTCTTTCACTAACCTATCAGCAGAAATTTAAAACATGTTCAGTCATGATTAAGCTAGATGACTAAAAAAGACTTTATTTTCTCAAAGGTAGTTGCATTTAGGCTTGCACACTTTCAACAATACTCTTTTTTGGTGTGGGGTTGTACCTCTTCTTTTTTACCTGCCCTCTTTTCTTATTTTATTTGTTTTTGTTTTCATTTTTCTAATCTTTTTGGTCAAAACCTATCTAAAACTAAATTGAAAGATGCTCACAGTGCTAAGCATATTTTCATACCTATCTATCGTAATCTAACTTACATATGATATATATTCATTTGGTGAACTCCCTTTTCCAATATAACCAATCAAGTAGATGATTCCATGAGTGATATTTGTTCAGATCTTTGAGTGTCCTGAAAAAATCAAAAGGCCACTCCCACCTTAGCTGTGTTTGAATAGTAGTGCCTAAAATTTTCTTTAAACTCTGCATCAAACTGAACCTGACAGATTTTACTCCCTCCTCAAATGTCTCTAAGAAATCAACAAAGGGATCTTGAAACAATAATTGGCTCTGAGGATTTGAGTAATAAGCTTCATTCAAGACTACTCCTTCCTCCACTTGGATAAGCTTGGGATTCTTTTGGGAAAGAAACTCCACCTCTTCCTCTTGATCATCTGCATTGTCAGCCTCATCATATATTACAATGTTGTCTTCTAGAAAACCTGATATGTTCTGATTGAGTGGGCTGAAATTTTTGTGAAGGCCATCATGTTGATGAGCAAGAGAACTCTTTGGAAATAAGTCTTCTTGAGAAGGTAGTGCAGCAAATCTCTTGTGATTATCAATTTCCAAGCCTTCATCTGCATTTTGAAATTCAATGGAACTTGGTGGCTGCATATCTAGAGCTCAGGAGAATTCTATGTCACAAATGATTTCCTCATCTATTTCAAGAAAAAGTTTCTTATTAACAACTTGCTCAAGAAGTTCATTATCTTCCCCAAAATTAACATCAAAACTGAAAAACTGTTGATTTCCAATCACATGAAAGTTATTCTCATGAACTGAAATGGAGTAGAACAAAGAGTCAGGGATCCTTCACTTACTTCCAAATTTTCTAGACTTTCCTCATCATTGTCATAGATGATATGTATTGGTTGATTACCATTTTCAAGTTGATGAAACTGAACTTCCTCCCTCAAGCCAACTGCTAATTGATCTACAAGATTAGCTTATGTTTGGAGAACATCATCATCATATTGATCAAAATTTGGAAAATCATCAACATAAGTAATGTCACTAATCATACATACTGGATTATCTGATTGTTTCTCCTTGAATTGATCTACAAATCCATTTTCAGATGTATGGTAGTTGGGATTAGCATGAGAATAAATAGAAATTTTCTATTCATATGAAGGTTTATAGGCTGGATGCATGTTTAGAATCTGATTTATTTCCTCTTCAGTTAAAAGAGGAGGAATTTTTCTCTTTCTTTGGATAGAACTACAATAGTTTTCTTTCTCTTGTGAAAGTTGATTCTGAGGCTAAATGTCTTCTTGAGCCTCACATAGAAGAGATGGTGAATCATCACTTGTGCCTTCAGAGAGATGTTGTAGATTTTATTCCATTCTTGATTGATTTCATCCTCAACCAACTCCTCTTGGCTATCATGATAGATTATTTGAGAATGAAATTAATGAACTGCTTCTAATAGGCTTTTAGGATGTCAATTTCCCAAATCTTCATCAATGTTTACAAGGTATTGTATGAGATCTCCAGATTGATCACAACAATTTTCATTTAATGATAAAGATGAACAATTTTCTTTATAATGTTTATAAAACACCTTGTGGAAATCCTTTAAATAAAACAAACTACTAGGGCCTAGGCCTTCATACCATTTCCTTGCATTTACTTCTAATGTCCCTGTGAACATTTTCATGAGATAGTCCTCATTCCATTCAAATTTTAACCTCCATACATGCATATGAAATTTTATGAGATGTAACAAGGGATCATCAAATTTTTCATATTGAAACATAGGCAGGTTTGAAACCCAGTCTATTTGAGGCATTTTGTGTGGGAAGCCAAGGATATGATCTCTATTCATTGGAGCATATCTCTGTTGTATCCTTGGATCTATCTTTTTCAATCAAAAGGTTCACTGCATCTTTCAACCTGTCTAGAGTATTCTACCAGTGGAATATTTAGGTCTATTGAGAGTTGTGGAGTCGCCAGGTGGATGATTTAAACTTTGTTGTCCACCATCAGCAATATTAGGATTGATTACTACATTCCTAGGGGAATCTGTGAGAACTAGTGGGGTCAAAAGGGCCACTGAAGACCAGTGGAGTCACCAGGTTGAGGATGCTTACTATTTTAAGGATGTACTTGTTGTCCACCATCAACATCTGAATACCAATATAAGGATTTTTTTGGGTTTTTTGAGGTCCTAAGGAATACTTAGATTTTCAATAACTCAGAAAGTCCCATCGTGATCGCCATTATGTTAGGTCCCCGTAATTTGTTAGATTGGCAAGACCAAATATACAGAGGTAACATCAAACCAGTCTTTGGAGTCCTAGGACCTAGCCTTCCTAGACTTAGAGAGGGCTCTCTCTATATTTTTATGAAAATAAATGAATTTGATTGATTTTAGGGTTTTTATTTTAGGTTAGTTATAAGGATTAGGGTATATTGAGTTAACTGGGGGCAATTTCGCCACTTTTGGAGATCTGGCTACCATGTTTCTCAATCATTTTCAGTTGCCTATCCGTTACGACGTCGGGACTGAACTCCTGGCTAATTTTAAGCAGGACAATGCAACTCACATTTCTGATCATATTCAGGAATGGAAAAGAAGGAAGAGGCTCATTAAAGCATATATTCCTAATGAATTCCTTCTGGAATTGCTTTTGAATTCCTTGCAGCCAGATATTTCTAAGGACGTATCCCTATTAGGGGTATTTTCCGAGGAGTAGGCTATTTTTAAGGCTTAGAAATTAGAAATGATTTATTCTCAGTCTGGAGTCCTCAATAAAAATTTTCCTAACGCTCCTCACTCCAAATTGGACTTGTCAAAAACTAAACTTGGTCCTCACGGTGATGGAATTATTTGTTCAGTTGATAGCGATGCAGCTAACTTGCTTAGTCAATTGCAGCAGTTTTCCATACAATCTGCTTCTTCTAGTCAGGTTGTGCCTTCGTTGTCAACTCCTTCTCATTCTTTGTTAAAAAATGTTGTCCAGACTTCTAACCCCAAAGGAAATCAACAAGCTGAAGGGAAGAAGAAAGGATAGAATAATAAAAAAAAGGGAAAATATGGAAAGGGGAATGAAAATGAATCCAATGAACATGTTGGTGAGGGTCAAAAGGATAAAAATAAAGTCAAGTTTCCATGCAAGTTATGTACTGGAGACCATCTTTCTCACCTTTTCCCTAAAATTAAGGATGCACAGTGCTTGTTAGCTCAAAAGGGTTCTTCCGGTTCCCAGGCTGTGTTAGCAAACCATTTTCCCCAAGGAAAACAATTAGTTTTTTGCACGAATCAAAATACTTGGGCTTCCTTTGGGGGCACCCAGGAAGGGGAAAACACATCAAACATATATATGATGAGTGCTCACACAGATATCGCTATGAGATCTCGTGATTATGGCAAAGCTGAGTCTTCGAAAGACAAGGGTGTCCCTGATAGTACTGAGCCACTTCATATTATGAGGCCCACTATTGAGCCTATACCTCGGATGCCAAAGGAATATACAAAGCATACAACGATTAATATAAATGCCAAGGCCGCCCAGAACTACTCTGTTGTAGAAGATTTGGCGCAGAGTCCTTGTGCCACGTTTGATCTCGAGGTGCTCTAGTCTTGTCCAGCCCAGCGAAGTGCTCTCTTCGCTGCTATTGGGGTTGTTGATCCGATGAAATCTCTTATTAGTACATTTCATATTTCTAATTTTAAAAAGAGACTACCTCATCATATGGCTTTCCATATTAGATCGTTGTATCAAAAATTCAATATATTTCAAACAGTCGTCAATGAGGGTACTTCCACGTGTGTGATGTCTCTCACATGCTGGAAGGGAATCAGATCTCTCGCAGCTGTTCCTTCAGCCACTCTTCTGAATGCATTTGATGGTCATTCTCACAGGCCGCATGGTATTATCCCAGCTTTGCCCATCTTTGTTGGGGGAAAAACTATTAATATCGAGGTTGAGATAGTTAATGCAAGCTTGGACTATAACCTTCTGTTGGGGCAGAACTAGATTTATGAGATGGATGCCATTGCGTCCTAATTATTTCACATTATTTGTTTCCCTTATGAAGGGAGGATTGTCACAGTTGACCAATTGGATTGTTCTCCTATAGACCCAAATGCTTCTACTGACTCAACTATTACTTTAGTGGATAATATCAAACCACCTGTTGAGAATCTAAAGGTTGGAATGTATTATTCTGTGATGGGTAATTTTGATCTTCCACCTCCTTCCATTCATATAAATGCAATTTCATCCTCCAAGGTGTAATGTTCCTTTTTAGGAATAGCTAGCAATCCATGTATGGAAAATGCATTCTCCAGAAATGGAGGAAATAGGATTTGATACCAAGACCTGGATCCCTTAGACCAATATTTCTAAGACCAAAATCCAAGGATTGGGATCAAATAAATCCTCCTATGGTGGTGAGACAAGCCTACCACACCTAGTTCCCTTCGGAAATTGCCTAAAGAATGGGGTTGCAACAATGTATGAACGTACAATGGATTATCTACATTATTTCTCTGAGCTTGCTTATGAGAAGAAGTAAATAGCCAACATATGTGATTACAGCAGTAAAATGGATGCAATAACTTGAGGATTCAATCATTCAACCAATACAATACAAGCCTCTCATTATATGCATGATAAATATGAATCACACTGCTATAGATAAGAAACTGCAGGCTATGACTGCGTAGTCTTTTATAGATTACTGCTGAAAAATGATAACAATACAAAGATATGACAATATGAAGCTCAAATAAATTGGGGGATCATGATCTCAACCCATGAAAATGCAATACATCAATCCTCTAGAAGGATTGGCTGAAATACAAGAAAAATGGCATTCCTGCAGAAATGCTGGAGTTGTTGGGTAGCAGCAGCAACTCAAGAACTAGAAATAGATGGAGAAGGCTGAAATTGCTACATAAAATGAATAAAACTCCTCCAATGGAAAAATGAAGTAAAAGGATGATCCCTTCACCTAAGATCTCACCCTCCAAACTATCTGCTAATCCCTCACAGAAAATTCTCTCCAAGAATAATGCTTTCTAAGAGAGGGACTGTGCTGCATATGATGGAAAGTGGTTGGCCTGGTGCCAAAGATGGTGGAATAAGCTCATGAATCTCCTTTCCTGATCTCCCAAAGGGATGGAAGCTCCCTCCTCTGAAAAAATAGCCAAGGATGGTGTTTTAGAAAACCTCCCCAGCAACACCCAGCAACAATGCACAATCTCCAACTGAAACTATGCTGATGAAGAAGGATGATGCTTGAACTCAATGTATGAATATGGGTAATGGAGTGCAATCATCTAGGATCTACTCAAGAAGGAGGGGAAATCCTAAACAGGAATTTCCCAGCAATTCTTGCTAAGCAACAAGAAGTTGCAGCAAGTCTAAAGGACCAAAGAGGAATAATACTCAAGATGATTTCCAATGGCTACCTTGCCCTCCTTTTAAACAATGTGAGCTCCCTCTCAATGGACCCTAATAATTAGGGTTTCCTTCCTCTAGAAGCTTCCCTCCTTATCCCACTACGTTGGCCCACAATGTGCTCTCCACCTCATGTCACTGCGCTATTTGACTTGGTCAAACTTGACCTAGTCATCCTACAAAAGCCTCTTTTGACACATGGAGGTGTGAAATCCAGCTCTATAAGTGATCCTCTTTCACAATAAGAGGATTTTTATCCTTTATTCATGAATTGAATGGGTCTCCTACCCATTTTATTTATCTCCTATGTGAAAATGGAAAAATTTAATGTTCCATAAAAATTGGGAACATTACAGTCCTCCCCTCTCAAAGATTGCTTGTCCTCAAGAAGGTACTGATACATTTTCCCTTAATCTCCCTATAGAATTCATGCATGATGAATTACTCTCAGAAAATAATGGCATATCATCAATCAAGTGTCCAAGTTGTCCCTCCAACATATGAAATCCATCTTTTGGTGAGCATCCCCAAATAGCTGTCATGTAGAAAAAAATATCCATGAAGGAAACAATGGGTTGTCTAAGGGCCTCGTTGAGGCATGAGATCTGATATATAATGGGAATCATCATCCCCATATGAATCTCCCATCCCCAAGAAATCATCCATACAACATAAGCTGCCTCCCAACATAGCAACTCATAGAAATCTCCCTCCACCTTGAGGTCCAGAAATGAAGGTGGGCCGAAAATCTGAATATGGAAAGCCTCGTAACTTGCCCCATGTTTTCCTCCTCTCCACTTGTGATAAGTGCAGAGTGTGTGCTGATCATGGGCTGAGAAATTATTGCCGTCAAGTGGCAAAATGAAGAGAAATATCCCAAGGATTCCTCCTCCATCAATGATAATCTGGCTAGCCCAAGACATTTCATCCATGATGAGTACGACATGATCATCATAGAATAACCCAACGACATGTTTGCTGTAGGTTATACCATGTGAAAAAGGTACAAACAATGTCTCATAGGGTTACAACGCAATTTCATCCACTATAATCTCAGAAAGGAACATGGCAAGTGACATACAAAATCCATCACATCTACTAAGGAATAGTAAGTGGCTGAATAGAATAACAATACAATACAAAAAACTGGCCCATGGCTATACAATGGATGACTATCAAGTCCATGGTCCACCTCAAAAGAGAACACATGTGTAGTAGTGGTGGCCATATCTCCTCCCATGCTCCCATTAGAACATGTAGTGCAGAAAATGTGAGAATTCTTACCACTCAAGGACACATCCAACTCATGTGTCTTCCTCATAATCATGCTTCTCATAAAAATCTGATCTATATCAGCAAATGAAGATATTATCAGCAAAAAAACGAAGAAAATGTTGAAGGCTTCAAGTGATGCAAGAAGGTACCAACAGCTTTCCCCGTAGTGACAGCGCAATTTTACAAGCTGCTGCTTGAGAAAAGTACAAGGAAACATGTTTCTTTTTACATGGTTAATCATGCATGTCTCCATATGATACATTTTAGAGTGCATAAGCTGAACATAAATGTGATGATAAAACATTTTCCCAAGGCCACATAAGAGATGGTTGCCTCCATCATATAGACTGGCCCAATAAAGCTCATGGAGCAATGTGACAAGCTTGCCCTCTTGTGAAGCAATGCACTGCATAAGAATGGTAAGAGTGTGCAAGTATATGAATGTAAAAAAAAAATTCTTACCATATGCTTGAATTAAGATGATACATTGATCCATGAGTGAGTCTTCCATAGTGTTTTGGCATACTATGAAGAAGAATGAACCATGTGCTGCAAGAAGATAATCCTCCTCATGCTTGGAAACCCAAGTCAAGACGAATATGTCATAGTGATATATGCCTCTATCCACCACTCTATCATCATCATCTCCTCTTTTTTCACCAAGTGCATATACTGTGAAGTGATCCTGGGGACACTCCATCCATAAATCTCTGCTCCAAAACAACGTTGTGAGCTCATGCAAATAAGCTCATGTCAATACAATGCTCTATTCTTTGACATGCTCCTTGTTAAAGAATCCTATAATAATGCTGCAAAAAATATGGAATACTCCCCAAGATGGAAGTGCTTCCAAATCATCATCAAAGACCAAGGAGATAATTCCATCTTCTCCTCTTGCAACATTATGCAAAGTGTGAGAGAAAATCTGCTCTTGCTCTCTCAAGAACAAGCAAAGAAAAAAAATATTTTCTTGCCTCCCCATACTTCCATCATACAACTCATGTGATGAAGACACAATGAATTATATGAGTATCACATCAACACCATGCATCCATACTCTATGTTTCCCAATGATGCAGGTATCCTGCCATCTCTTCTCCATCCTCATACTCTTAGAAAGAGTGTTTGCCAAGTGATAGCCAAACTCTTTCAAGAGTAACCAGTGCAGCCAAGCCTCCTGCTACTCGGTATCATATATTTACAAGTAGCCTCCCAGCTCCTTGCTCATCAACCACATCCACTCAACCACTTGTGGATGCTTCCTTCTTCTTTTCATCTTGGTACTCCTCCCATGAGGGCTACCATCCTCCCAAATCAAATTCCTATTTTTTCACTTCATGGGATTTTTAAATGCAAGCTTCTCAAGGATCAATGAGACCCTATCAAGACCCAAATAGGTGGTAGGAAAAAACCTCTCGTCATGATGTGTATGGCTCAAGGAATGTCCAACACAAGCATGAGAGATGTTATTCATCCTAACATGTCCTCCATCTTCTATCTGCTCTTGTGAGAAAGGAAGAAAATCTTTGCACTCCATGGTGTGTTGAAGTGCACCTATAATGAGATATATCCTTGAGACCTCCCTCTCATCAATAGTCTTCCAAAACCAATGAGGTCTTGGATCTGAAAGTAGAAGCTCCTCTTTGAGCTGAGAGGAGCTCATTGAGAAAGTGTCATCTTAAAGGGAGAAAGGGTTTCTTACTTCAAGATGTCTAATATCATCCTTCAAGGCTTCAAACCCCAACCTCCAATGTGATATACAACCTAACAATGGCTCATGAGTATGATGGTTTGCTCCCTTGAATATTTCCATGTTGCACAACGAAGTGAAACCAAGCTGCTCTATGGTAGCAGTGTGATTTGACCCTTGGTCATTAAAAAGCAAATCTCCACAATTTTCAAAAGAAGTTTCTGCAACAATAGGTTGTGGAAATATTTTCATACCTTGACGTGCATTTGGAACTTGTTGTAGGGCTGCAAGAGTTCCCTCCTCCAAAGTGTTGGTTTCTCCAATTGTTGATGCATGTGGCTGCTCCTTTATGAGTGTGACAGCGTTATCACAAGTCTCCTCAAGTGGTGGTGTGATCTTCCCTCCTTTTGCCGTTTCACCATCAAAGGTTTTGATCAACCCTTGGATGAACTTTGCAAAAGTTTTCTCCCTTGCATGGCTCAAGTGGCTGCTCCACCAATCATAGGATTCACCCTCCAAGTGCAGCGCTAAGATTTCAATATCTTCTTTCCCTACTACAAGATGTAGTAAGAAAAATGCCTCCAACTCTCTCACCTAAGTTCTTGCTGTAGATAACCCATAAAAGGTAGACAACAGAAATCTATTGCCTTTGATTTCTCTTCTGCTACAGGGTCTCTTCTCTTCCTTCAACTGGATGAAATGAGGGAAATCTAGCGTCTCCTTAAAGGCTCTAGGTTGAGATCTATACTCAACAAGGTAATCACTTATAATCTGATGATCCAAGTATCTTCCATGCTCAATGTCTTCTTCTTGATGAGAATAGGAAGTGCATGGTCCTTCCTCTTCTATTTCTTCAATCTTCTTTGTTTTGAAAATAGATGAGATCAAGGTCATCTACTTCATCATCTTCTTCTTCTTCTTTCTTGGGCTTGAAGGCCATAGGTTGAGCCAAGAAAGGTGCTCTAATACCACTGTAATGTTCCTTTTTAGGAATAGCTAGAAATCCATGGCTGGAAAACGCATTTTACAGAAATGGAGGCAACAGGATTTGATACCAAGACCCAGATCCCTTAGAAAAATGTGTCTAAGACCAAAATACAAGGATTGGGATCAAAGAAATCCTCCTAGGGTGGTGAGACAAGCCTACCACACCTAGTTCCCTTCGGAAATTGGCCAAAGAATGGGGTTGCAACAATGTCTGAACATACAATGGATTATCTATGTTATTTCTCTGAGCTTGATAATTAGAAGAAGTAAATATTCAACATATTTTATTATAGTAGTAAAAGGGATGCAATAACTTGAGGATTCATTCATTCAACCAATACAATACAAGCCTCTCATTACATGCATGATAAATATGAAGCACACTACTATAGATAAGAAACTACAGGCTATGACTGCGCAGTATTTTATAGAGTACTGCTGCAAAATGATAAAAATACAAATACATGACAATATGAAGCTCAAATAAAGTGGGGGAGCATTATATCAACCCTTGAAAATGAAATACATCAATCCTCTAGAAGGATTGGCTGAAATACAAGCA
This sequence comes from Pinus albicaulis, assembly GCA_034641835.2. Taxonomy (NCBI): domain Eukaryota; kingdom Viridiplantae; phylum Streptophyta; class Pinopsida; order Pinales; family Pinaceae; genus Pinus; species Pinus albicaulis. The sequence goes on along the minus strand of CM076571.1, from coordinate 976,306,563 downwards.
AAATGGCATTCCTGCAGAATTTTCGGAGTTGCTGGGTAGCAGCAGCGACTCAAGAACTAATAGATTTTTGGCTTCTATGATCCATCGATAAATTATGAAGAAATATTTTGGTAATAATCACATTACAATGAACAAATTCGATGCATTTCGAACCAACCAGTGTGGTTCATCATCAGGACTAGGTGAGAGATCAGATTAGTCATTGAGTTTAAATAGATGTAGAAAAGGCAAAGAAAACTATTAGAAACAACTAGGTTGTTTTAAATAAATAAATAATTTAATAGAACTAACCGTTATGAATTTCAAAGTAAAATTAGTTGTTTCTAACATTTTTCTTTGCCTTTTCTACATCTATTTAAACTCAACGATTGATCTGATCTCTCACCTAGTCTTGATGATGAACCACACTGGTTGGTTCGAAACGCGTCGACTTTCTTCATTGTAATGTGATTATTAGCGAAAGATTTCTTCATAAATCAAGAACTAGAAATAGATGAAGAAGGATAAAATGGCCGTATCAAATGAAGAACCCTCCTCCAATGGAAATTTTAAGTGAAATGCTGATTCCTTCACCTAAGATCTCACCCTCCAAAGTATCTGCTCCCTCACAGCAAATGCTCTCCAAGAATAACGTTGTCTAAGAGAGGGACTACGCTGCATATGATGGAAGGTGGTTGGCCTTGTGCAAAATATGGTGGAATAAGCTCATGAATCTCCTTTGCTAATCTCCCAAAGGGATGGAAGCTCCCTCCTTTGAAAAGATAGCCAAGGATGGTGTTGTAGAAAACCTCCCCAGCAACACCCAGCAACAATGCACAATCTCCAACTGAAACTGTGCTGATGAAGAAGGATGATGCTTGAACTCAATCTCTAAATATGGGGAATGGAGTTAAATCCTCCAAGAGCTACTCAAGAAGGAGAGGAAATCCTAAATAGGAATTTCTCGTAAATTCTTGCAAAGCAGCAAGAAGTTGCAGCAAGTCCAAAGGACCAAAGAGGAATAATACTCAAGATGATTTCCAATGGCTACCTTGCCCTCCTTTTAAACAATGTGAGCTCCCTCTCAATGGACCCCGCTCATTATGGTTTCCTTCCTCTAGAAGCTTCCCTCATTATCCCACTACGCTGGCCCACAATGTGCTCTCCACCTCATGCTATTGCGCTATTTGACATGGTCAAACTTGACTTAGTCATCCTGCAAAAGCCCCTTTTCACACATGGAGGTGTGAAATCCAGCTCTATAAGTGATCATATTTCAAACTAAGAGAATTTTTATCCTTTATTCATGAAGTGAATGGGTATCCTACCCATTTTATTTATCTCCTATTTGAAAATGGAAAAAATTAATGTTCCATGAAAATTGGGAACATTACAAAAGGCTCCTATTCGAAGAGAGTTCTTTAGAACTCATTATTTTTTGGACCCTTGGACCTTACCTTCCCCTACCTCTACATTAATGGAAGGTTAGGTGGGTGGAATGGGATTTCCTATGTCTGTAGTTGAGATTACTTACAAATCTATTGTTGAATCTGCAAAATCCACTCCAATTTCTCTTTCATCAGAGAAATTGGATGGAGATGTGGCCCCGACTTAGAATCTTAGTTCTTCTTTTGCCCAAGATTGCCCTGATACCACTCTTCCCTCTAAAGAGGCTATCCTGGAAGCTATGAATGGTATATAAAAATCATGGGATGATTTGCATCATCAGTCTTAATTTTTACTAGATTTGAGCGAAGTTGAATCAAGTTTTCGTAATCCTCAGTATTATCATCTTGTTCACCCGGTACTAAACCATTTAGCACCAACACAGGTTTTTGCTGAAGGGAACATGGGTGTGATTTCACTGACTATCCCGGTGTACATTTCCAGAAATCCCAACTTTATCGAGAATGTTTTCATCGGAGCTGAATGTTCCCCTAAAGAGGTTCAAATCTACATCGATCTCTTTCGAGAGTTTAGGGATGTGTTCGCTTGGGATTATGAGTAAATGCCTGGTTTAGATCCATATATTTTCCAGCATGAGATCAAGTTATATGAAAATGCTAAGCCTGTCAGGAAAAATCTTTATCCGGTCAACCCTAGGAAGAAATCAGCTATCAAAGTTGAGGTAGAGAAGTTTCTCAAGGCGGGATTCATTTTCCCTGTTCCTTTGAGAGAGTGGGTTTTGAATCCAGTCCCGATGGATAAGAAACAAGGAACAATTCGAGTTTGCATTGATTTCAGAGACCTAAATAAAGCATGTCCTAAATATAATTACCCCTCACCTTTCATAGGTCAGATTATCGATTAGTGTGCGGGCAATGAGATTTTCTCCTTCATGGACGGTTTTTCTAGATATAATCAAATTACTATCCATCCTGAAGATAATCATAAGACTGCATTTATTTGTCCCTAGGGTACCTTTTCTTACAAGAAGATGCCTTTTGGCCTTAAAAATTATAGAGTTAATTTTCACCGAGCCATGCCATATGCCTTCCATGACATCAAACATATTATCAAGGCATACTTGGATGATTTAGCTGCTCGTTCTCGCAAGATAATCGATCATCCTTCTCACCTCCGTCAAGTATTTGAAAGATGTTGGTTTTACAAGATCAGGTTGAATCCGAACAAGTGTGTTTTCACGGTCACATCCGATCAGTTGTTGGGGTTTATTGTGTCTACCGAAGGGATCCAGGTAGTTCCCTTCAAGGTTGAGGCAATACTTCTGTTGCCTCCCCCATTTTCTCTTCGTCAACTTCAAAGTCTACAAGGAAAAGCTAATTTTCTACGGAGCTTTATCGTAAATTATGCCGAGATTACAAAAGGATTAATGATATTATTAAAGAAGGGAGTCCCATTTTTATGGGATGACTGTTCTCAATGCTCATTCGATGCTTTGAAAAAAGCATTGACCTATGCTCCCGTACTGAGTCCACCTGATTATAGCAGGGATTTCCTCATGTATCTCGCAGTAGCAGAATCTACTATTGGTATGGTTCTGTTTTAGGAGGATGATGCTCTTTCAGAGCATGTTATATACTACCTTAGTAGAGGCTTGGTATGACTTGAACTCTGGTATTCTCTGATAGAGAATTTTTCTTTAGCAGTTGTTCATGTTGTACATCGGCTCAGACATTATATTCTCCTTCGAAAAAATTATGTTTTGGCAGCAGTCAATCCATTTCAATTTGTTCTCAGCAGGCGAGTAATTGGGGGAAAATACAATAGATGGATTGTGATTTTGAAGGAATTTGATCTTGAGTTTATGTTTTCCAAGTCCAAGAAATCATTATCTTTTACAGAATTAATTTCTGAGTTTCCCTATGAAGAGGAGATAGTTTATGATGAATCCTTTTCGAATGAACATATTTTTCTCATTTCTTCATAGGATCCTTGGTACGGGGATCTCATAGTATATTTTCAGACAGTGAATTTTTCCTCAAATTTTTCGTAAGATGAGCACCGTAAGTTACGTCACCTAGCTAAAAATTAATTAATCATTGGTGACACTTTATACCATTGCGGGGTCGATTTGATCCTTAGACGATGCTTAAATCTCGAAGAAGTCGAGGTTGTATTGAATGATTTCCATAGTGGAGCTTGTGGTGGTCATTTATCTGGGCTTGCTACAGCCCAAAAAATATTGTGTGCCGGATACTTTTGGCCTTCAATTTTCAAATATTGCATGGAGTCGGTCAAATGGTTTCATCCGTGTCAAGTATATACTCTAAAGATGTGCGCTCATCCAGCTCCGCTTTTCCCTGTCGTCACTGTCAGTCTCTTTACAAATTGGGGTGTTGATTATAATACTTGTAACCCACCTTCGGCTAAAGGTCACAAGTACATTATTGTAGTAGTAGACTACTTCACGAGGTGGGTCAAGGCTATTCCCACTTTAGGGAATGACGGTGAGACAACAACTTTTTTTTTGTTCAATCAGGTCATTTCTCGTTTTGGTATTCCCAAAGAGATTGTCACTGATCATGGTAGTTGTTAGGTTTCTGTAATTTATTAGCAATATTGGCAGAGTCCAATTACAGAAACAACATCGTTTCAACCAACTTTGGGATTCTAGGATCTAGCCCTCCTGAATCCGAAGAGGGATCTCTCCAATATGTACAAAGATGGATATTGTCTTTGAAAGCTTAAGGTAATGATATTAGGCTAGTTATGAAGGCCAAGGGTTTTGTTTTGTTTTGGATGGTTGAGCATGATTACTGTTCGAGGTGAAAGTCCTGAATGTAAAGAGTTTCAAAGGTGAGAAGTTGCAAGAGGGAAGAACAGCTATGGCTAAAAGATATATGTAACGCCAGTTTTTAGTCCATTGGGCTATGGAGTCATAACAGGGCTTTAATTGAATAACAACATCAAGAATGATCCAAGGGGCAAGTCATCTATACCACAAAATTATTGAGATTAGAGTGATGGGATGGAAATAATAAAGTGTTGGAGGGGTGGAAACTGATAATAATTTCTCAGAGGATTTATAGTCAGTCCAAACAAGAAAAGCCTCTTAAGTAACTATTTAAAACCAACCAAGGATAGGGCTAACCATAAAATTCTTGGGCAAGTTCTATTAAAGCAGCTTAATTGACAAACAATCCAGTAATCCACATAATTACCTTCAGAAAGTATGAAAACACATAAGAGAAACAAAGTGTGACTTAAGATCAGATAAATTACTTTTAAACCTAGTCTGCTTTCAGTCAACACCAAGGGAAACTTTCAGAATCTGCCTTTGGAGAAAAGAACCTAGGAATCAGGGCAAACCATATATTCTCTAGTCTAACTTTAATAGCAAATAATGGAAATCACATTCGAGAACAGTGTTTAAGCAAGCAGAAGGACGAGGGAACGCCAACATTCCTAATTGTTTAAACTGTATTAAACCATTCTTAAATAAACAAATTTGAAGAAAACATTAAGATAAATATTTCTCAGCCAGAGAAGGTTACTGGTATACAGTAGATCCTAACCCTGTTTAAACTGTCCTTCACAGAGGAATATGAAAAATATGGCATACATAGAAGGAAACAATAACAAAGAGAGATGCACTTCACCAATGACATAGACCAGGATCCCAAGAAATAGCTTTTATATTGATGTCAAACCGGTTACAGTCTTCAAGTCCAATGTTTCAGTTCAGCAATCATCTTCACTATTCAGCCTAACTAATCTATCACAAGCAGAGCTCCAAGGGCCAGTGAACACTATTTACAATCAAAAGTTTGGGCTCGAATGTATTTCAAAGCTCTGTAAGCAACTCAACCAACAATTTCTTATCTTCCACAGAAGTATTTATAGAAGAATGAGGAGGTGAGATCTGATAAAAGATCTGCTAAATTAATTAATACAGATTCAACACTTCTTGGCCCTTTGAGGGGCTTGATGAAGAAGTTTACAGGTGGTTCTCTGTATTAACCATTTTACATTAACTATCAGGTCTGATCGAAAGAATTTGTTGACCTTTGAGGTTTGGCGTAAGGTTGAAATAACTCTGCAGATATTTCTCGCATTAAGTTCCTTGCAGAAGTAACTTCTCGGCTGCGTTGAGGCAAAAAATCTTCCTTTGCAATAACTTCGGCCCTGGTTTGAAAGGTTTGAGGCAACAAGTGGCGTTTAGTCATTGGGAGGAATCAATTCGCCTCCTTTTTGTGGCGGTGGAGGGTTTGTTGTCACTAAAACACTTTAGGTATTCTGCAGACTGTGTTTTAGATTGGGGGATTAGGCTTTTGATAACCGTCTTTGCCGTAATCCCCATAAAACTGTCTTCAATTCTCTATGCTGGCACATTTCTGGTCTTCTACAACTGATACTCTTTGACAGTGCCAGATTCTTGGTGCTTCGCTGTTACATAGGGCTGCGCAGGGTTACACGGCATCAATGCCTCATGAAACACTGATGAAAACGTGAATTTGACACCTGCGAAACGATTTCCTTTGATAAATTGAAGGAGGGAGGGTCCTCACCCTCATCTTTTGAATTTCATCTGAATATAGCGAAAAACGTTAAACCCTGCGAAATACAAACAAAAGTTATGAAATCCTGCGTTTATAGGTTAAATTGCATTGGAGGATGTGCGGAGGAAGCAGGGCCGTTGGATAGCATCGTCCAATGGTCGGGATTATTTGGAGAAATCATAGAATGGTGGAAAAAGATAAAATCCAAGCCCTCGATCACGCAAGATCAACGGTTGGGAGAAGGCAGCGGAAAAACCTTTGTAAACAATACAATATGACGTTTTTTAGTTTTACAAAGGAAAAAGGCTCATTTTATATGAGCGGCGAAGGGATCGTACGGTGGGCCCGGCGGGACTGATCGAAAATCGCAAAAGTGAAAAGCGTGATGGCAGATTATGTGACGGAGAGAAAATGTGATATTGCAATTATGCGATGGGCGGAAAATGCGATGGATCGCATCGCAAATATTTGCGACGGCTCTTTCGAGGAAAACTGAAAATTGCGATCTGCGATCTGTGATGGATCGCAGCGCAAATATTTGCGATGCTCTTTGGAGGAAAACTGAAAATTGCGATCTGCGATCTGCGATGGATCGCAGCGCAAATATTTGCAATGCTCGTTGGAGGAAAAGTGAAAATTGCGATCTGCGATGGATTGCAGCGCAAATATTTGCGATGCATCAGTTTAAAAAATAACAATTTGGAAATTCTGTGATCTGTGCTTTGCGATAAGTGCCAAAGGGTTAAAACTTGGTTCCAAGGTGCGGGCGTATGGAAAAAAGGGGCTAAGGGCTTAAGCTCAAGGGGCTTAAGTCCTATACATAAAAACATGTATTTTCATGGTTTTTGAAGGGTTTCTTGAAGGAAATGAAGGTTTAGGTAAGGTTAAAAAACTGGGTTTTTAACCTTATAAAAGGGATTTTAATGAAATGGAAAGGGAGAAACATGAAATTGTGGGTTTTTCATGGGAAATGGAGAATAGAAAATGAGGTTAGTGAGGAAGAAAATGAAGGGGACCAAGGGGTTCTGCAGCAGTATTTAACTTGGGATTTTTGAAGGTTTTCAGAGGCTTTTAGGATGTAAACAGCAATAAGGGATCTGGACAGAGGCATGAGGCCTTAGAGAGACTTCAAGAGCCAACAATTTTTAGTGATAAAATTGTTCCTTGGAGGCTCCAAAAAGATTTAGCCACCTTTTGGTATAACAAAATATTATAGGTGGCTAACAGTGGCTCCACTTGGGGATGGTGCCTTCTTGAAGGCATCAAGAATTCAGACTTGATTTCTGGGAGGCTGATCAGTTGCCTCATCCATTGTTCTCTCTTGCTCTGCTTCTGAAAAATAACATCAGTCATGAAAGATAAATGGACTTCATCAATATAACTTTCTACCTACCCAATCCTACTGATCTAACATTTTTTCTTCATCAGAGTGCACTTGGATTGGCAAACACTTTTTACAACATTTTATTCTTTTGGAAGCATAAAAATTAATCGACTTCTACTCCTTATTCCTCCCTGAACTCAGGTTAAACAGTTGAGCTCAGATATTTCTCTACCTAATCTACTGTCTGTTGGGATTAAACTGTCCAACAGACTTTCATTCTCTAAATTCTAAGACAGAAATTTAAAAACAGTCAAGTTAAGATTAAGCTGTTTAACTTTCTGTGATCTATGGCATAAAAACAAGCTGCACATAGATTATTATTTGCAGAAAATTTAAAATCAAAATGGAAGGCTTAAGATCTGAAAGTTTCTCATCATGGCCTTCTCTTTTCTTCACAGCTCTGTTTTTGCTTCTGTTTGAGTTGTCTCTTCCTTGATATCTGATTCATATTTTGGGCAAATTAGAACCAGTTTTTTCTCTTTTATGACTCAGAAAATAAAACAGTTTTGAGCCATCTCTCTTTGGAAACTTTGGTTCAGATTTCGAGTTTGTTTGAACCTTCATTTCTATCCTAATCTATCTACTGATAAGCCAATATTGAATAGTTTGGCAAATCGAATTCACTATCCTATCAGCAGAAAATTTAAAGCTAATTAGTCAAGATTAGGCAGTTTGACTAACTAGAACTGTGTTTTGAGGAGTGGCATTTGAGCTTGCACACTTTCAGATTTATTTCTCTTTTTGGCATGGGGCTGTGCCTTTCTTGTTTTCCTTCTGCCCTCTTCTCATTTTCTTTGTTTTTGTATTTTTGATTTTTACAACTTGAATGCAATGGTGGATGAAATATTTATAATGGAAAAGGTAAAAGGCTTTAAAACATAAAATGGATCAAGAGAAGTAATTCTTAAGCATCCTGCCATTGACAGGACCCCCAAACAATTCTGTTCCATCCAGTTTTTGTAGGAAAAATGCATTATTACTAGCAACTGAATGAATAGAGTAAGGTCCAAGCCATAAGTTATCAAATTTTCCATGATTGCCCTTTTCTTCCCTTCTTGAGTCCCACTTTAAAACTTTTTCCCCAATCTTGAAATTGCTAGCCTTTGTTCTTTGGTCAAAGAGCTTTTTTATGCTGTCCTGTCTCTACAATGCTTTGTTATACACTTCCTCTCTGGTTTGCTGAAGATGAATGGTCCGATTTATTCTTCTGGTCATGTCATTATCTTCGGTCTGCAACTCTTGAATCAACTTCATCACTGGTACACCAAGGCTGTTTGGAAAAATTGCATCTGTACCATACACAAGCTGAAAGGGTGACATACCAATAGATTTATTCAAAGTTAATTTGTCAGCCCAAAGTGCATGAATCAGCTTTGTGTGCCAAGACTTTTTGTTATCCTCCAATAGTTTCTTTATTATGTTCACTAAGCTTTTGTTGGAAGATTCTGCAAGTCCATTACCTTGGGGGTAATAGGCTGTGGAATGCCCCAATGTTATTTGATATTTGTGACAGAATTCAACCATTCTCTTAGATCCAAATGCTGCTGCATTATCAGTGATGATCTTGGTAGGACAGCCAAATCTGGAGAGAATGTTAGTCTCCATGAATTTTATGATAACTGAATCATTGGCCTGCCTACAAGGGATGGCTTCTATCCACTTAGTGAAATATCATGTGGCAGTGAGAATCCATCTATGTTGGGCAGAAGATGGTGGATGGATTTCTCCTATGAAGTCAAGACCCCACTATTGAAAAGGAGCTTCAATAGTGATTGGATGCAGAGGAAGGGGTAATAATTTTCTCTTGCCTTCGAACAATTGGCATTTATGGCAAGTAGTGGTCATCTTGTGTACATCATGAAAGAGAGTAGGCCAGTAAAAACTAGCCCTCAAAATTTTGTTGGCTATCGATTTCTAGTACAAATGACCTCCACATTCTCCTTCATGGAATTCTTTCTTAACCTTCTCTACATCCAACTCAGGAAAAAATTTAAGCAATATACCACTTGCATTTTTCCAATAAAGACATTTATCAATAATGCAATAGTTTACAGCTTTTAACTTTAGGAATCTTGCCTTTGTTTTTGTCAAAACAGGAGGTGCATTTAAATTAAGCAAAACATAGACAATATCAGCATACCAAGGAGAATTGATAAAATGGTCTTCAACAATGGGAGTTGAGAATTCTTCTTGGTTATCCAAAGCACTAATCATGTTAATATCAAGAACTGCACAATTTGATTCAGCCATTAATCTAGCTAGACCTTGGCCTTTGATGAGTTTAGTGGGTTTTATCTCTAAATCATATTCAAGAATAATAGCAATCCACTTACCTCTCTTACCATCTGGGTCCTAGGTTAGAATGTCTTTAACAACTAAATTTGGGACAAAGGCAATGATGTGTGAGTGAAGGATGTATACCCTGAAGTCTTTTAAAGCCTTAACCAAAGCAAAAGATTGCTTTTCCATAATGTTATACTTCAAAGGGGCATCCATCAATGCCTTGCTAAAGAATGCAATAGGCTGCTCTTGTCCTTGTAGATTTTTCTGTAAAAGGACAGTTGCTATGGTATGTTTTGATGCAAATGAGAAGATATAAAAATATTTTGAAAAATCAGGACTTATCAGAACCGATGTTTTGGTTAATGCTTGTTTCACCAGTTCGAAGGATGTCTTTGCTTCCAAGGTCCATTTTACTCCTTGCTCCTTCTTTAACATGTTTGTGATATTCCTAAGGAGCTCAGCCAAGTTGGGGATGAACCTTCTCAAAAAGTTAATCGTCCCAATGAAAGATTGCAACTCTTTGATGTTTCGAGGATGAGAGATTTGCAATATGGCCTCAATCCTCTTGGGATCAATCTTAATACCCTCCTCAGAAATAATGTGCCCAAGAAGTTTACCTTCTTGGAGACCAAATAAAATCTTCTTAGGGTTTAAAGATATCCCAAAATTTCTGCACTTCTTGAAAACTTTCCTCAAATGTTCTAAGTGTTCTTCATCTGTTTTTGAAAACACAGTAACATCATCAAGATAGATAATGATGAAGAAGCCCAATTCCTCCGAGAATGCTATGTCCATGGCTCTTTGAAAGGTTTCTCCAGCATTCATTAGACCAAAAGGCATTTTCACATACATGAAGGTGCCCTAGGGTGTAGTAAAGGCTATCTTTAATTGATCAACAGGGTAAACCAAGATCTGATTGTACCCCGAATAGCCATCCAGCAAAGAAATTCTTCTAGACCCTACCACCCTTTGTAGAATGTGATCCATCTTTGGTAAAGGGTAGTTGTCTTTTAATGAAGCATTGTTTAAGTCTCTAAAGTCTATACAAAGCCTAATTTCTCCAGTTTTCTTCCTAACAGACACCAGATTAGATACCCATTCATAATATCTAACAGGGACAATAATGCCAGCATGATACATTTTCATGATCTCCTTCTGAACCAACGGCAACTGGACAGGGTTTATTCTGCGCAGTTTCTGTTTGAATGGTTTTTGGTTTTCTTTAAGAGAGATTTTGTGCTGTATTATTTTAGTGTCATAGGATTTAATATCTTCGTAACTCCATGCAAAAACATCAGAAAATTCTTTGAACAAATCTATGTATTTGAGTTTAATGTGAGCTGGCAAATTTTTGGACAGTTTGATCATTTTCGGTTTCTCTTTACTACCTATATTGCATTCCTCCACTTCAGTCTCTACAGGTTCCAGTTTTGGCTTATTTGCCACATCGTTAAAATCAAACAACTCTTCTAAAGGGGTCAGACCCCTAGGCAAACTTTCGTCTTTAGGGTGCAGAGTTTCCAATTCTTCTGTTTCTGATTCTGCACTCAATTCTGTTTTGTTACTGAGTTTGCTAGACAGTAGGTTAATATTGACAGGTTCAGGAGACAATTATTCTTTATCCAGAAAATTTTCTTCCTTGCAGTCTGTTTCATAGTCTGAGTCCGAACCGTTTAGTTCGAAATCATTTCTGAATTGCATGAAGTCTTCTATTTGTTTGTCGTTTTCAAACACCTGCCAATATTTTTCGTTATCAGGCACGGCTGGTATAAATTTTATCGGAGTTGTGCTGTCTCCGGTTTCATATGGCGTCAGACATGTTCTAGCTGCAAAGGCTAAATTGTGGGCTGTAATATTTTCTTTTCTTGGGACAAAAATTAATTCAGACTCATCGAAAGTTTCTAGAAGGTCCACGACATCATTTCGATAGGCCCTAAGTCTGGGGTGATGAGCGTTATATTTCCCATTGACTTGCCTAATGATTAATTCCGAATCCCTGTGAATTTTAATTCTCTTGGCTCCTAACTTTTTCAAAAATGTAAGCCTAATAGAAGGGATTCGTATTCCGCTATGTTGTTGGAAGACTGAAAGTTTAATTTACATGAAATGCATTCTGTATGGTTGTTTTCAGTGTTAGTAATCCAGACACCTGCACCCGCGTTATTCCTAGTGCATGACCCATCGAAATGCATATTCCATAGGGGATTGTTTTCGGTTTCATCTGTTAGATGAATGTCATCTTTAACTAATGTGCTTTCGGATTGTTGTTGAATGTCTGCACTTAGTTGTAGATGTTTTGATTCCCCCTGAATTTCGTTCATTTGAGTGTCGTATTCTTTAGTGTCCAGGTTTAAAAGTAATGGATGCATGACTTGTAGTTCAAGACCCATATTTGGTTTGCTATGGTTTAAAGGTTCAGCAAACTATTTTGACAGTTCCGTGGTATTTACCTCCTCCTCTTTATCGGCCATTAATCCTGATAACGTGATTTGTTCACTAAGTGCTTCATCGTTAAACATGATAAAAGAATCAAGGCCTGTACTTACGGAATAGAGAGGATAATTTTGAGGTCTGTCTTGAATCGTGACCGTATATTGCATATGAGACTCCCTGTAAAGTCTTCTAGTCTGATTGAAAACAGGGATAGTCGCATACGTCATGTCCATCTGCATAGTCCCCTGTAACTTGGCTCCCCAAGATCTTGATAATAAAATTCCATACTTTGGGGGCACATCAGCCACAACAATTTCCATGAGTAAGCATTTGGCTGGGATCTGGGCTAAGTTAACACAGAGGTCTTTGATCAATCCTAGACATTTTACTCTACTTGAGTCAAAGGAGTAAAGGTCCTTGTAAGGTCTGGTGATTTCTAGCCCGAGGCTCTCCATCACAGCTTTAGGCATTAAATTATGAGAAGCCCCGGAATCATGCATAGCGTTGTGCAAAATTTTGTCATGAACGTTTAAACTCACATAGAAAGGGGGAACAGGTCCCTCTTGGTATCTACCTTCAATCCTTGGACCAAAAATAAGCTCGGGCTGGTCATCACTAAGATTGACTGTATCTCCATTTTCCTCTATATTCAAAGCCTTCAAAATTTGAGTTCTATATACGTGTTGGGTAGCTAACTCGGTTAAGGGAACAGAGATTTTAATCTTGGAAATTTCCTGTTCCAAGCTGAAAGGAATTTGATTCTTTGAAGTGCTGGTTTCAGCCTTGTTAGCTGTCACTTTATCAGCAACAACAACTTGCTGATTTGTTTTATTTACCCTTGACATAACGGTTTTAATAGGAGTACTAGCTGAAGTGTTAGTACTGCTAGAGTCTTCACTCTGTTTTTCAGTGTTTTGAGTGCCTTTCTCTTTACCTTTATCAGAATTTACAGCCACCATTTTTTCCTTGTGTTTGACCGTTTTAGGCTTGGTTGACGTGTTGTTTTGTGAAGATTTTTCAGAGGTTTTGGTGTTGGGGGCTTGTTGATTAGTCTTGCTTCTGAGGTCATATTCCCTTTGAGTTTCTATGATGACATTTTCCATGTCTTGATAATGATTTTCATCATCATCTCTTTTGTCATCATACGGTGTATATAGACCTTGTTTTTCATCATAATGAATCTCAAAATCATCATCATCGACCTCCAACATGGTGATAGCACCTTCCTCCGTTATTTCATTTGTTTCCTCAACCTCACTTATATAGTTCTGATGAAAGGGAGAAGCGATCTGTTGATCATCTTCCCTAGGTCTGTTTGGAGGTTGGTTCCTTCTAACATTCTGATTCTGGTTTTGGTTTCTGTTTTGAGGAGCAGTTTGATTTTGACTTTCTTGTGCTCTTTTAATTATGCTCATCTCTTTCATCATCTCTTCCATCATCCTTTCCATCTTTGAGTTGGAAGTAGAAGGTGTGGACTCCTCTCTAAAAGATACTCTCTTCTCGGCTTTCATCCTTGCTCTTTTCTCCATTAAGTTCACTTCCACAGAAAGAGCACCCCTTTACATGTCTTCAAGAGTTTCAAAATCTCTCTCTCTCAGTGAATAGGTCATATCAGCGTCAAAGCCTTCGGGAAATTTGTTTAAATCTGAACCTTGTGGAGGTTTTAGTTATGGGGAAAGTGTGTTGTATACACTGTTGAATCTGGTGCAGTAGGCTTGCACACTTTCCCCTGGGTTCCTATCGAGATTGTTGTAATCAGCCAGAACTTGGAGAGGGTTCTTCCTTACTTCCCACTTGTTTAAGAATGTTTGATGGAAGCCTTGGAGATCATTTATACTATGGGGGGCTAAGCATTTAAACCATTTTCTTACTTCTCCCCCTAAGCTTTGAGCAAATAATCTGAGCTTGACAGAATCATCATCAATTTCGTTTCTGTCAAAGTAGTCATTCATCTTATCCACATGTTTTGATGCAGTTGTAGCATTGTTAGCATAATACAATGGGATTTTGGACTGATAGTCCTGTGGAAGGTTGACTAATGGTACAGGAAGGACTAAGGGAGCATACCATGCAGCCATGGTAGGAGGTGGAGGTGGATTCACAAGAGGTGGATTGACAAAAGGGAAAGTGGGCTGAGGTGTGGTGGTTTGAACAGTGGATGTAGGATGAGTAGAAGTGGATGGATCAGGAGTAGACTGTTGAGCTGATCTTGGATGAGAGACACCTAGGTTGTGAAGGAAATGTAAATCAGGAGGTGTTGTTTCTCTACTACCAGGATGTTTAGTTGTCTCCGGGGATGAAAGTGAAGACTCAGAGTCTAACTGTATTATATCATCAAATGACCTAGCTCTGAATGGATTTACTAAGTCAGCTTGTGATTGTTGTAGAGCCGAAAGATTTTCAGGGACTGAATTAGCTCTCAAGGGTGATCTGAAAACAGTTGATAATTTAACCTTAGGAGACTTCCAAAGGATACTTTCTGGGTCATCAACTATTTCAGGTGGATTAGGGTCAGGATGGGCTCTAGTGTGAATCTTTCTAGAAGCCACTATGCTGTGTTTTTAGACCCGAATAAACAAGACACGTTCAACCAGATATGACAATCTTTAAGAGGTTAACTAATCTGTTTACGCAAATTTAATCCGATAGTCCTCTAACTGAGTTTTAAATGATGTTATGATGATAAGGGTTCTTCCCAGTGGAGTCTTAAGGTCTGTTATGGATTGTGGAGTCGCCAAGTGGAAGTTTTTAGCTCCTTTGGAGGTAAAAGGTTTTATGGTCCACCACCATGTTTATTGAATACCAATCTGAATTTTTTTTAGGTTTTTCTGAGTTGTTTTTAGTAGTGTGGTTTTTAAGAATACCCTAACTCTATTTCAAAACTTAGCTACGGTTATGAGACAAAGGCAGTCTACTCTTATGGCTAAGCTAGCTAATTTTTCAAGGTTAGATAAAGTCTTATGAGAATCCTAGGGTTGACCTAGATTTTCACTGATTCAAACAAGTTTCATCATGATTACCATTTATTGGTAGTGCTTGAAAAGGATACCTTTTACTCTCAAAGTTTTGTGTGAAAATCAAGGGAAAATGAGATGAAAACTCAACTCAATCCCCAGTGGAGTCGCCAGAAATGTTGGGTGACTCCAGCTGGTTAATAAAGCAAATGCTCTATGAACCAAATCTCTGATGTCGTATGATTATCTTTAAATGAAAATGATTCGGGGTTCTTCCCCAGTGGAGTCGCCAGAAATGTTAGGTGACTCCAACTGGTCAATAAAGAAAATGCTCTATGAACCAAATCTCTGATGTCGTATGATTATCTTTAAATGAAAATGATTTGGGGTTCTTCCCCAGCGGAGTCGCCAGAAATGTTAGGTTTCTGTAATTTATTAGCAATATTGGCAGAGTCCAATTACAGAAACAACATCGTTTCAACCAACTTTGGGATTCTAGGATCTAGCCCTCCTGAAACTGGAGAGGGATCTCTCCAATATGTACAAAGATGGATATTGTCTTTGAAAGCTTAAGGTAATGATATTAGGCTAGTTATGAAGGCCAAGGGTTTTGTTTTTTTTTGTATGGTTGAGCATGATTACTGTTCGAGGTGAAAGTCCTGAATGTAAAGAGTTTCAAAGGTGAGAAGTTGCAAGAGGGAAGAACAGCTATTGCTAAAAGATAGATATAACGCTGGTTTTTTGTCCATTGGGCTAGTCATAACAGGGCTTTAATTGAACAAAAACATCAATAATGATCCAAGGGGAAAGTCATCTATACCACAAGATTATTGAGATTAGAGTGATGGGATGGAAACAATAAAGTGTTGGAGGGGTGGAAACTGATAATAATTTCTCAGAAGATTTATAGTCAGTCCAAACAAGAAAAGCCTCTTAAGTAACTGTTTAAAACCAACCAAGGACAGGGCTAACCATAAACTTCTTGGGCAAGTTCTATTAAAGCAACTTAATTGACAAACAATCCAGTAATCCACATAATTACCTTCAGAAAGTATGAAAACATATAAGAGAAACAAAGTGTGACTTAAGATCAGATAAAGTACTTTTAAACCTAGTCTGCTTTCAGTCAACACCAAGGGAAACTTTCAGAATCTGCCTTTGGAGAAAAGAACCTAGGAATCAGGGCAAACCATATCTTCTCTAGTCTAACTTTAATAGCAAATAATGGAAATCACATTCAAGAACAGTGTTTAAGTGAGCAGAAGGACGAGGGAACGCCAACATTCCTAACTGTTTAAACTTTATTAAACCATTATTAAATAAACAAATTTGAAGAAAACATTAAGATAAAGATTTCTCAGCCAGAGAAGGTTACTGGTATATAGTAGATCCTAACCCTGTTTAAACTGTCCTTCACAGAGGAATATGAACAATATGGCATACATAGAAGGAAACAATAACAAAGAGAGATGCACTTCACCAATGACATAGACCAGGATACCAAGAAACAACTTTTATATTGATGTCAAACCGGTTACAGTCTTCAAGTCCAATGTTTCAGTTCAGCAATCATCTTCACTATTCAGCCTAACTAATCTATCACAAGCAGAGCTCCAAGGGCCAGTGAATACTATTTAGAATCAGAAGTTTGGGCTCGAATGTATTTCAAAGCTCTGTAAGCAACTCAACCAACAATTTCTCATCTTCCACATAAGTGTTTATAGAAGAATGAGGAGGTGAGATCTGATAAAAGATCTGCTAAAGTAATTAATACAGATTCAACACTTCTTGGCCCTTTGAGGGGCTCGATGAAGAATTTTACAGGTGGTTCTCTGTATTAACCATTTTACATTAACTATCAGGTCTTCTGGAAAGAATTTGTTGACCTTTGAGGTTTGGTGTGAGGTTGAAATAACTCTGCAGATATTTCTCGCATTAAGTTCCTTGCAGAAGTAACTTCTTGGCTGCGTTGAGGCAAAACATCTTCCTTTGCAATAACTTTGGCCCTGGTTTGAAAGGTTTGAGGCAACAGGTGGCGTTTAGTCGCTGGGAGGAATCAATTCAGCTCCTTTTTGTGGCGGTGCAGGGTTTTCTGTCACTAAAACACTTTAGGTATTCTGCAGACTGTGTTTTAGATTGGGGGATTAGGCTTTTGATAACCGTCTTAGCCGTAATCCCCATAAAACTGTCTTCAATTCTCTGTGCTGGCACATTTCTGGTCTTCTACAGCTGATACTCTTTGACTGTGTTGGATTCTTGGTGCTTCGCTGTTACACAGGGCTGCGCAGGATTATACAGCATCAATGCCTCATGAAACACTGATGAAAACGTGAATTTGACACCTGCAAAACGATTTCCTTTGATAAATCGAAGGAGGGAGGGTCGTCACCATCATCTTTCGAATTTCATTTGAATATAGCGAAAAATGTTAAACCCTGCGAAATACAAACAAAAGTTATGAAATCCTGCGTTTATAGGTTAAACTGCATTGGAGGATGTGCGGAGGAAGCAGGGCCATTGGATGGCATCGTCCAACGGTCAGGATTATTTGGAGAAATCATAGAATGGTGGAAAAAGATAAAATCCAAGCCATCGATCGCGCAAGATCGACGGTTGGGAGAAGGCAGCGGAAAAACCTTTGTAAACAATACAATATGATGATTTTTAGTTTTACAAAGGAAAAAGGCGCATTTTATATGAGCGGCGAGGGGATCCTACGGTGGGCCCGGCGGGACTGATCGCAAATCGCAAAAGTGAAAAACGCGATGGCGGATTATGCGACGGAGAGAAAATGCGATATTGTGATTATGTGATGGGTGGAAAATGCGATGGATCGCATCGCAAATATTTGCGATGACTCTTTGGAGGAAAAATGAAAATTGCGATCTGCGATCTACGATGGATCGCAGTGCAAATATTTGCGATGCTCTTTGGAGGAAAACTGAAAATTGCGATCTGTGATCTGCGATGGATCGCAACGCAAATATTTGCGATGCTCATTGGAGGAAAAGTGAAAATTGCGATCTGCGATGGATTGCAGCGCAAATATTTGCGATGCATCAGTTTAAAAAATAACAATTTGGAAATTCTACGATCTGCGCTTTGCGATAAGCGCAAAAGGGTTAAAACTTGGTTCCAAGGTGCGGGCGTATGGAAAAAAGGGGCTAAGGGCTTAAGCTCGAGGGGCTTAAGTCGTATACATAAAAACATGTATTTTCATGGTTTTTGAAGGGTTTCTTGAAGGAAATGAAGGTTTCGGTAAGGTTAAAAAGTGGGTTTTTAACCTTATAAAAGGGATTTTAATGAAATGGAAAGGGATAAACATGAAATTGTGGGTTTTTCATGGGAAATGGAGAATAGAAAATGAGGTTAGTGAGGAAGAAAAGGAAGGGGACCAAGGGGTTCTGCAGTAGTATTTAACTTGGGGTTTTTGAAGGTTTTCAGAGGCTTTTAGGATGTAAACAGCAATAAGGGATCTGGACAGAGGCATGAGGCCTTAGAGAGACTTCAAGAGCCAACAATTTTTAGTGATAAAATTGTTCCTTGGAGGCTCCAAAAATATTTAGCCACCTTTTGGTATAACAAAATATTATAGGTGGCTAATAGAAGCCACTTTCAGAACAACATGATGGCTGAATTGGCTCTAAAATTAGGTTTTTGGCAAGAGCATTCATCTCCATATTATCCTTAGGCCAATGGGAAAGTGGAAGCCGTGAACAAATCCTTGAAGAAAATTCTTCAACGGAAAATTGATAAAGCTCGATCCAATTTTCACATTATGTTGTATCCTTCACTTTGGGCATACCGGATGTCAGTGAAAACTATAACCGGTTTTACTCTGTTTCAACTAACTTATGGGTTTGAATACATATTTCCCATTGAGTGTGAAATTCTTTCTCTTAAGTTAGGCATAGAACTTCTTCCTGACACCTCTAGTCTCGAAGAACATTTCATTCATCTGGAGCATCTCGATGAGCAGCATCGAGATGCCACCACGATGAACGAGGCACATAAGAAACGGGTAAAAGTTCAGTACAATAAAGTGGTAAAACCTAGGGTTTTCTCTGAAGGAGACCTTGTCTTGGTTTATGCCCTGGGGGTAGGTAAGTTTAAGTCTATGTGGTATGGCCCCTTCATTGTTAAGAAGGTCCTCAAAAGAGGAGCTTATACCTTGGATGATTTTGAGGGAAATGAGTTGGCAGAGCCTAGAAATGGGCTCTATCTAAAAAAGTATTATGCCTAGGCCTTGACCTGGGATATTGCTTTGTGTATATATTTTTGTTTCTGTTTTTGTACGTATCTAAGTTTTTAGTCTATGATGTGATGGTGATTTTTTCGATCTTCTTTGGAAAGTTGTGTTGGATGTCATGAGTCATTTTGGTTTTGCCGATGGTGCTAGTAGACAACCCGGAACTTGGCTTTCACAGCTTGGGTACTTCGTTATCCATCAGGTTAACTATTAGTTTCAAGAGGGGTCTACATTGGTCCTGCTTCAAACAATGTAGCAGAATACACTACAGTAATTTATCTACTCTTGGAGGCAATATCTTTGGGTGTTGATTCATTAGTAGTTTTCTTGGACTCCTAGCTAGTGGTGTCATAGTTGAACAATACATATTGGGTTCGAGATCCATTTTTTCTTTGATTTTTTTTGAGGGTACGTTTGTTATGAAGATCATTTCAATTGATAACATTTATTCATATTCCTTGAGCTAACAATTGGATGGCAGACTCATTGGCTAATCAAGTAATTGATTAGCATATTCATCATTCAATACTTTAATCAAATAATCAAATTCATCATACATTTTCATACATTTGTTTCATTGCATCATATAAATCGTTGTATATATATACATCATCCGAATGTTCAAAAATATATACAAAAATTTGGACCCATATATGTCCTACAAAATTAGGGCTTATGCCCGATCATGTTCAGTATCAAAAATATAGTACAGTCATTTGGTAAAATCTATGGTCCCTGCCCAACATTCCTGTTCCTATAGAACACGATAACAGTAGCCACACGGCGGAATAACCACACCCAGTCTCATGGTACCCCAACTACCCATCTCTAGATAGCCTCTAGTAGGTCCTCTACTGCAGACATAGGCACTTGGCGAGTTAAACTCTCCAAGTTTCTCTGAACGACATGTAGGGTTCTACTAGGGTTTTCAACAACCACTTCGCCTCTGCGACGTTTGTGCCTTGGGTATCCCTTAAGATGCACTGGTCCCTTATCTATATCATGGTCATAACATCATTTTGTAAGTCATTTGAGTCCAATCAAAAAAAAATTTTACTTTTAATTGTTGCATATATTGAAAAAATCAATCAAAAAATCATATAATCAAAAATTGCAGTCTCACCGATTGCACCCCATGCTGCACTGGGTGGAAGGAATAAGTTTGAATCACCATGAAAATCCATCCCAACATAAGGATAATCCTCCACGATGATAACTTGTTCCTCCCACCATTGGAAGAGCTCGTCATCCCAAGTGGTGCAGGGAACTTCACTTCCCCCCAATATCTTCATCAAATTAGCCCACTGGGCTATTCTTGGATTTCTAGGGTTGTTGATGGATGAGATCACTTTGGGTCAAAGCCCTGGAATCCTCTCAAAGAAGAATGTTAGTAAGATGGTCCCATACCCGAAATTATTTCTTTTTTATTTCTGGATAGAGGTTAACTGGTTCTTCATGTTAGTCAGTAGTGCAGTACACCAGTCAAAGAGGTGAATCAAGCATTCGACCACAATACTCATATGTGTCCTCGAAGCTTGGTGTAAGAAAGCAGACCATGCTACCCTGCCAATGGTGAAGAGGAGAGTTTTCATATGTAGTTCTAACAAATCATTGATTGAAATCTGAGTCCCTGCTTTCTGAGACCCCTCTACGCAGTAAACATGGACATAATCATCCACTGTAAGCCCTCCCATAGGCTTTCCATGTAAATCTACTGGATCTCCTCGTCGAGAGAGTCCAGTAATGAAGTAAATGTCTGCCACTTCTATGCGTATGGGAATTTGATCAATCATGAAGTAGTCTTCCTCTGGTTCCTAGTGATCCACCAGCATTTTGAGCATCAGGACATTACTTTTCATAATTTTCATTTTGAAAAATTTGAGCAAACCGCAATTTCGAAGGATATTGTGCAAATTTTGATCTTCCATCACTTCATTGTCGATGGCACTATGCTCACGTTCCCTCCAAGAGATTGAAATCCTGAAATAATCCATTAGATTCTTCATTAGGTTCAATTTTTACATTCACAGACTACACATACGCCACTTCCCTTGTGTACAGTTGTGTATCATACACAGGTTCATTCACATGAACCTGTATATGTGCAGAAAGGTCAATTAAAAACAATATTTCCTACGGTGAAAAATCAAAATTTTTATCCTATATATGAATGAAATTGATGGCAATGATGGATTTAGAGCTTACCTAGCTGATCCGATGAAATTTGATGGCTGATTTCTCCTGTTTTGAGGAAAGGGGTTTTTCTCCAGAGCTCCTTTCTCCACTTTAGCAAAGTAACAATGAACCAAATATGAGGTAAAATGATTATTTATGCCCATAAATTCAATTTTTTTTGCAAAATTTCAATATGCTTATCTTTTCAAATCTGTCTTAAGCTTCATAACCATGTTGCTTGTAAGTTTTGGGGAAGGAATGTTTTCAGGTACATTTTACTAAAATTGACATTTTTCACGGTTTTCGAATCCATGACCACTGACCTGTCATGGCAGGTATATGATCTTAACTGGCATATAGATTAGGGAATCCACATTCCATTGCATTCTGCATGCTAGCCTCCATTCTCATCACTTGCCATAGGGTCGATCCCATCATGTCATGAGTAATTAATCCATTCCACTCACTGATCTATAAATCATGACTTGGTGGTAGAGCCTTCCTTTACATGGGCTTCCTATTTAGTTCCTCACTAGCACTTGTTGCCCATGTTGCAATTTATATAGGCTCGGGAGTCCTCTTTAGTCTCACCATGACTTATGTGTTGAAGCTTCATTCTTCTTCTTCTTCACTATGATTTTTTCTAGCTATTACCCTAGAGGCTCCCTGGTGTTGTTGAGTTGTATCACTGCATTGCATATTGGCTACTTGTTTATCTTGGCCTTCAGCAGGCTTCATTTGGACTCAATGTTTAAGCCATATTTTGACCATGAATCTCTGTACAAGTTAACCATGCAAGCACTTAGCTATCACGACTTGACACCCTTTTACCTATGGATGGAACACTCCTTTGAGTATCACTTACCAGTTTCCGCCACCTTGCATTGAGCATAGGATTGTTCCTATCCCAGGAACTAGTGCATTTGTTTCCTGATACTCGTTATATCCATTGTACTATAGCATTATTTTATTCTTTTTCAGGCTTACTATATGAAAAATACAAAAAAAAATCAAATATATCAAAAAAGAGCGAGAATGGGATATTACTTCGTATTTTGATGGTAGTTACAGTGTCAATTTGTCGCCCTTGAACAAAGCACACATAGCTATGTCTTTCCTTCACTTGGGATGGTTTTAGTTTTGACATAGGAGAATCCATAACCTTGTTTCATAACTCATTTCTCCCCCAGTTGGTTATCTCTTCCAATCATATGGAGAGTTTGTTTTTTCGTCCTACATAACAAAGTTATACAGAGTTATCATTTGTTGCCATAGTCAAACATGAGTCGTGCTTTTCTTCAAGGGAAGTTTAACCTGAGTCAGCCATTCTGCGGTGTCGCTTGACTTATTTTTTAGTAGGCCTTCCCAGTCTTGTCAGTATCTTGTTCTATCACATCAAATGTTTGGTCCTTTGCTCATGCTGGTTTGAGAAGGTCTCCATTGACTTCTTGCCAGTGGGTTTTTCTCTTATCGACTACGACATATTGCTCTGATAGAAAACCTAGAGCCGTGCCCTGGCCCTATTTACATCATTGATAGGTGACCTTGTGCTCAGCATTTGATCATCATTATGGGTCTTTGACTGAGTGGTTTCTCTTGTGTTCGACGTCAGAATACTTTATCACACTTGAGATTCATGCAGTACCTTGATTTCCATTTGACCTATCGGTGGATATCTCGCCTCTTTGTCAGCTCTCATTATTTGTTGATTCAGAGGGTTTCTACTGTGCACTAGCTTCAGCTTGTGCATGTCAGAAAAATACTTCGAGTTGGTTCCTTCACTCTACTTCGTCCGATTCCTTCCAAATCTTGGCCTATGGGTTACACTCACACTTGACTGATGTGGGATGCCTTAATGTCTTCCTTCCAACAGATATTTTCCCATCGACTCTGACTCATTTCTCTGGGAACAAGGTCTAGAGTCTTTTTGTCAGTACCTTAGGGTTTTCACTCATCAGTGGTTGAATATTTTCCATCGACAGTGAGGATACATCATTGCCTCCTGATTGATGGATTCTTACAAGTGTTCGACTTCAACTCATTCATTCGCACTTGTTAGATTGTATTGGGCCACCTTGACACTCATTATCATTATTGGTGGGTTGTCTCACGTTTGTTAATGGTATATGTTAATTATCGGTAAGAAAATAATTTCTCACATGATCGACTTCATCTCATTTATTCCCATTGTGTAGAATTGTGCCATAGTGGTCAGTGAAGACCTCGAGTTTGCATCAGCATGATTCGGTTCAACTTTGATAGTTCATCCAGTTTTCTGCCAGTGATGTCGTCCACCCTTATATGTTGCAGTTTCAGTACAACAACATCTTATATGTTGGCTCCCGAGTTTTTGATTGTACCATGTGTTCCACCCCTTATGATTTGGTACTTGGAGATTTAGTTCTTACTCGTGTGATCATATATCTATTGCAGCATCATTGATCAATCTTCTATATGTGATACTTGGCCTTGATTTCGACTTGTACTTCTGGGCAGTGATCAGATGATTCACTATGTACTTTACAGGTCCGTTATACTTGTATACATGTTGGATCCACTCTATGATTTATATGTGGACATGATTTTATTTCACTAAGCATGGGTATACCCGCCTTAGACATGAGCTATTTCTCTGATCTCTTTCATTAGTTTTTTTTGGCAGGCTAAAATCTGGTGAAGTTCTCTCTCATCTTTACAAGGTTATTTCTATGCACATAATATATTTCGGCCATCATGTACCCCTTCTGACCTCATATATTAGGGGGCATCTGTTATAGCATCATTTTCACCTTCCTATGCTTGATGATTGATACTTTGGCCTTGGGCACCCTTTCCCCTCAGACTTGAACATCTTCACATAAAACAATATCTTAAAACCCATACGTGAATTTGCCTAGACCTTTCCGCGTATATACCTGAGTCCATTCATAGATATCCACATATACCTTTTTAATCATTAAAAAATATATAATATTCCCTATTTTTGAGGCAGGTTTGATGGTTATTCCTGTAATTCAACCACCCCAGCCCATGGCCTAACTGTTTCCAGCTGCTGAAACTAATTTGGGGGAGTATAAAAGACCCTCATGTGCGTGGCCTAAGGGAGAGAGAAAATTATAGATATTATACTCTGTTGGAGCCCTGTTTCAAGTCTGATATTCCTGTGCCTCCTGCACTTCCCAGATATATTCAGGAAACCCTTGTTTCCTCAATATTCTCATCTTCTTATATGACATATAGTGTGCAAACATCTTGGAATAATTCTTGTGAGGCGAGGGCTGGATGGATCCAGAGGACGGTATGTTCGAAGGCTGTGGAAGGATTCAGGTGATCTCTCCACATTTATATTACTGTACATGCCGTTGATAATAAGAAGAACCATCTTGTTCCTGATATTCATGTGTTTATATCTCTTTATATATGTGTAATGATCATTAACTGAATGTTTAATATTGTTCTTATGATATTATACATGAGTTACACTGACATCTAGGAACTATATATGTTGTACAACTAAATTTTCATGTTGGTTCTTTCTTGATTTTTAGGTTACGAAGCATGAAGGGTTGCTGGGGGTTTGGACCTCATGGGACCTGCATCAAACATTGGAATTTTGGGTAAGTTCCGCAACTTGTTATATCTAGTTTTTAGTATAAAATATAGGTTAAGTGAGTCCTTCTTAAATGGTATGCCCCTGATCTATTAAGGTTGCCAACCCAAAAACCTTTAGGGTATTATATCCCAAAACAATCCTCCCATTATCCCTGAGGTATTGCTAGATGCCACAGGGGCCCCGGTGTGCATGATGTCCACATCAAGCGCCGAGGTTAGTCAGGACATGGACTCAAGTAGTAATGACACCGAGGCATTGTCCACAACAACTATTCTAGCCTATGCCACCTCCCAAACCCCTTTCCTCTACCCTCCAACTGGCTTCGTCTCCTAGCAGGTTTTGGCAACACTGGTGTTACCCAAAATATTGTTGGCGTTGCCAGTTTGGTACCTCGTTCCCCATTCCAGAATAGGAGCCACCAACATTATTGCTGTAGGGTTAAAGCCCCTTATTCCAGAGGAGCCCCCAACCACCCAAGAAATGGTCGCAACTACCCCCGCAAGGGAATTTCCCATTACAAAACTAGTTATCATGGCCAAGAAAGCCGCAAAAAGAGGAAAGAAAGTGGTGACCCCCACAATGCAAAGGGATTGATCGACCTGCGCTATATGTGATGTCATAGGACACCCTACCCACATATGTCTGGAGTTGGATGAGTTAAAACCACTCCTCAACTCTGAAGTAGACGTCTCGACACCACGTTCCTGCAAAAAGGAACCTACCACCAAAGGTAAAGGAAAATCACTATGTACCAATCATGCATGCGCTCTCTGTGGAAACTACGGGCACTATACCCACCATTTTCCAGAGATTCCATGATATAGGGATGCCTTACATGCCATCGAGCGATCATATCAAGAGGATCCTTCAAACTAGGCTGCTGGAAACGAACCTCGTACCATCTTGTACCTACAGGAGGAACGAAGGTCACCAAAAAGACAACCATTTGTCCCTTCTCCCCCCAAACCACCATACACCAACCAGGGAAAGGGGAACCTGGTTGCCTCATCCTCATGAGTTATCACGCGCATTGATTACTGCAGAAGGTTTGATCAGGTCTTTGACCCAAGGTCACCTAGGAAACATTAATCTGTATTCGGGGAGTGACCATGTGCGTCGATTCTGCGGAAGGATTGATTGGGTCTTTGAACCTGGATATCCTAGGTAGAAGTAACACCCATGATACTCAGAGAGTTACCAGGTAGGTAGATTCTGTAGATGGCTTGATCTGGTCTTTGACCCCAGATCTCCTAGGTAGCAGTAACACCCATGGTACTCAGGAATTTACCAGGTAGGTAGATTCTGCAGATGGCTTGATCAGGTCTTTGACCCAAGATCACCTAGACAACAATAGTACCATGTGCATCGATTCTGCAGATGGCTTGATCAGTTGTTTTTCCGAAGATCACCTAGGTAGCAGTATCACCATGCACATCGATTCTGCAGACAGTTCGATCAGGTCTTTGGCCCAAGGTCACCTAGGTAGTAGTAATCTATATTCGGGGAGTGACCATGCACGTCAATTCCTCAAATGGCTTGATTAGGTCTTTGACCCAAGATCACCTAGGCAATAGTAGCACCATGCACGTCGATTCTATAGATGGTTCGATCGGGTCTTTGACATAAGGTCACCTAGGCAAGTAATCTGTATTAGGGGAAATCCTAGACAGGGGGCAACAACTGGAAACGCCCCCCCATGACCTCAGTTTTGGGGCAACCACAACTGAAATCAAAACTAGGAGCCAAGTAACAACTCCCAAGAAAACAAGAGGCAATGCCACACATTTGAACTCCGAAAAAAATTAAATTTTCGGTGCCGGAAGGTATGCCCTCTCTCATCTTCATTTTTAAAAAGCTCATGCCTTTCAATAATATTTGATGAAAAGAAGATTCCTTCACTTGAGGTAGTTGTTTTTGCAGGAAGAACCAGCAGCCCGCTTACAACACCATCCACTAAAAATCTTGGAGTAGGTATCATTCTACCCACAGCATGATAGAGTCCCAGAAAACTCTGCATATCCTGAAATCATTTCTCCATCATAAATAAACCATAGGGTCCTCATACCCAACTGTGTTTATCATCATCTCACCCTGCATATGATAAATGTCTGTGTTGGTCGGTAGAGCCTCCCCTCCATGGCACTCATGACCCAAAGTAGACCATATATCACAGCACAAGTGATGCCATAACCATACCATTTCAGTCTGGGAAGCACCTCATGCCCATCTGTCTATCATGCATAAGGTCAAGTTTTCCATTCAAACTCAAAACCCCCTTCCCAAACAACCAGATTGTAGAAGCATATTGAAAGCGCACCTCCGCGCATTGCATTTGGCCCACCATACCTCCATCAGCATAATCCCATCTGCGACATTTTCCACTTCATCAACCTCGCACATGAGACCAACCAATGGGAAACCTACCCCCAACAAAACACCGTCCTCACACCTATAGTGAGCGACCTCCCTTTCATGTTTTGGGGTACCCGTCTCTATGTTTTGTACAAACCAAACCCCATTATTTTATTCTTTTGGTAAGTGTACAAAGACCATAAACAATGCCCTTCACCACTTCGCCCTCATATTTCATCTCTTCCCCCATGGCAGCAGTCCCTCATTCCCCTTGGTCGGAGTATTTCACCCCCATGCACGCACCATCACAACATTCATAGCCAGTCCACACCCACCCTGGAAGTCTTACCAACTCCAAGGATTTTCCCTTCAAAAATAACTATGACTGTTGCCAAGCTGCTAAAGTATACGTCGACCTCGAACCACTGACTCCCCATCATCCGTTTCAGTCACCTCTCACCAACATGTCTATGTTAAAACCATCATTTCTAGGTCCCCGACCCCTCAGGTCAGCGACTCTTGGTTCGGTTAAAGGCTTCTTTCTTGTCGACCTCGACACCTTTTTTCCAAAAAGGAAGCGGTACCTTGGATTACCCCTCCCCATGTAAATGGGTATCCTTGGATGGCACTGTGGGAGACATCATTGTCCACAAATTTCATTGATCCTCCTGAAATTCGACTACAACAAAATATTTCATGTCACGATGGTATCGTACCTTACAACCATTGCACTTTGATCAGATCCGTCAAAGACCCATGCCTCCATAAGTGTCTCTGACAACAATGCTTACATGGGAAGGTCCCAACCAATACATATGCATACATTGCATAGTGATATTCCATACCAAGATTACTGCCATAAGGTAAAATGCTTGGGTTGTTGGTTATCGAATATCCCACTCAAGTCTTTCCGGTGCCCGAGTTAGACAGTAAGATTATCTGTATAGTTCAATAAGAAGATGCATACATGTTCATATCAACTTAAAAAAATTGATGGAATAGGATGGAAGATTACCTCTTCTATGATCCTGAATTCCCTTGGAGAATGCAAAGTAGTGAAGTAGGGATCCTCCTTCACCAGCTCCAAATCTTGACCCTGTGATCAATCAAAGCACCCGTGTAATCTCTATCA
The DNA here is from genome assembly GCA_034641835.2 of Pinus albicaulis. NCBI lineage: Eukaryota > Viridiplantae > Streptophyta > Pinopsida > Pinales > Pinaceae > Pinus > Pinus albicaulis. The sequence goes on along the minus strand of CM076571.1, from coordinate 976,278,046 downwards.
CAATATACATTCCTATCAATTAATTTAATATATAGAAAAAATTAAACAATGCACATCTAAGCCATTCATCTCATGCTACATAAGTAATTGAAAAACAATAATGATATCAACACATAGAATGGAGAAAACATATACAGTTCTATTGATTTATAAAAAGGAGGATTACAACCGTCGGTTGTACCAAGCCCTCCTCAGCCTTCCAATCTCTCTATCTCTCAATGTGGTGATGTCTTGATCAACAAGTTCTCAATGAACCTCTTTGACCTTTTACCTTCACACTACAACAATAATCTTTGCTTCACAAGTATTCAAAACTTTGACAATCCTTCGACCTTGAACCAAGGTCCTTCAACTCCATTTTATAAGAGATGGAGAAAGCAATCATTGCCTTTCTCCTTCCACCAGTTCTAAATAGAAAAAACCAATATGTTTCCTCAACTTGCCATGCTTTTGCCTTCCTTGAGAGTTCAGTTTTTTATGGCAAGGCCCAATAAGAGACTAGTGCTTTGCAGTTTCCATTTTGTACTGACTCTCTTGTGAGAAAAAACTAGAAATTCAAATCATTCTTCGTGGGTTTTTCCTGTTTCAAACTCAAAACACGGGTAACACTGGCCTCTAGTGTAAACAGAGCATTTCCCTAGCCACTAACGCGATCTTTTCATTGATCAAATGTGTTATAACACTCTCTTGATGTTATAATGGTGTGTTACCTTGGCAAAAATAGGTTTAGTTTAGGTCTTTGCATTCCTTCCATATTTTTCTTCTCCTCTGAGCTGATGAGGAGGTTATTTGACCTGTAACAGATGCCCCCTAAAGTGTGAGGCCAGAGATGAAGACGATGGCCGAAATACTTTATAATGTGTGTAGTAGAGATAAAGAGATTGAAAGACTGAGGAAAACCTGAAACAACAACATATGTCAGAAAATATAGTATCTGCCTTGAGTCGGGCATTCCCATGCTCGATAGCGTAATCAACATGATTTTGTCTAGAAGAAAGATATGAAGAATCTGTCCACCAATAAGCACAATGTGGAAGTTTTGTCTTAACAGGATCAGGTTGAACAAGCTGTCTCCATAAACAATATCGCAACTTAGGGAAGGTAACATAGCTTTAATGATGTAACCTTTGCCCCAAGGTCTTGACCGTCGCTTCACTTAAACTGCATATTTATCAACATGTGAATGAAGGAGTTGTCATCAAACATGTGAGAAATTGTCTTATTACCAGTTGATAATGAATACTATTAATAGACACGAAGGTGGCCACCGATAATGATGATGGTCCCTAAGATGCACAGTACAATCTAGCGAGTGTGAATAAAAAGAGTTGAAGTCGAACACTCATAGAATCATTCGATTAGGAGCCAATGATGAAGACTCTTAATCAAACACAAGACTACCTACCATTGATGTCTGCAAGTATCTGGGTACTGATGGGTTTCTGGATCAACTTCCTAGATAAGATGCTGCAGTTGATAGGAAGAGATTTGTTGAAAGGTAGGTACTAAGGCATCCTACATCAGTCAACACGAAACAAAAACCAAATGATTTTTTTTTTGATGGAGATAATGAAGAGTAAATGGGGATGTCAGATGACAAATAATTTTTGGCATAATAAGCGGTTTGGTTGATAAGAGGAGCAGTAGGCAGCTGAGGCTTAATGAACACCAAAGAGTGTGTTAGGATTTTATCAGTGTAGGAACACTAGGAAATGAAGGCTAATACTCATAGATGGTAGGGTTCGGCTAACTACGAAAGAGTTTTCTGGGAAGTGCCATGTTCAAGACTTTTGCTGCCAAATCGACCTTTCTGAAAATGTAACAGAGGTAGTATCCATTTTGTCCAAATTTTTCCCCATCTGATTAATTTTAACGATTCCAGATGAGTAAACTCGGTGAATTTTTCATATTTAGAGAGTCTGAAAAATGTCATAAAAGAGAACTTCATGCCCCGTCTGATTAGGTTTAATGAGTCTAGATGAGTAAACTCAGTGAATTTCTCATGTTTAGAGAGTCTGAAAAATGTCGTAAAAGACAACTCCATGGGGTACCTTTGTCATGTCTTGATAATTGGGCATGGCAAAGGGAGAATAGTAAGCCTGAAACAATTCATTTTTTGTGAGTTAGTCCATCGAAGCCGGAAAAGTGAGAAATCTATGTTCAATGGATGTTTACCTCATTTTGTTATGAGTATGAGGAGATGAAGTAATCTCAGTACTCTTTGTGAAATTTTAAAGAGTCCAACAAAGAAAAACTTGGTGCCCTCCGTGAAATTTTAACGAGTCATGCAGAGAAAACTCGGTCACTTTTTCTGTTTAAAGAGATTTGAAAAAGAGGAAAAGAATGGCTCCTTATTCTCTGTCGTGGTAGTTTAACGAGCCCGACAAAGGAAAATCGGGGTTTTTTCAGTTTTATGAGCTAGAAAAAGTCCCTAAAAATAAAGCTCAGTGCTTCTTCATGTCAATTCTAACGAGTCTGAAGAAGAGAACTCTAGGTTTTTCGAATTAACGAGCAAGAAAAAGGCCATAAAAAGAATGCTCGAAATCAACTTCGTCTAAGTTTAACGAGTCTGAAGAAGAGAACTCGAGGTTTTTTGGATTAACGAGCAAGAAAAATACCATAAAAAGAATGCTCAAAATTGACTTCGTATAAGTTTAACGAGTCTGAAGAAGAGAACTCGAGGTTTTTCGGATTAATGAGCAAGAAAAATACCATAAAAATAATTCTTGATAAACGGGTCAAAACATGTTTATGCAATTTTTTGTTTGTTAAAATAGGTTGAAAATATGTTTTGGCATTAATCTTGTTTGCTTGACACAGATGTGGCACCTGTCGGTCCAGTTGGGGCCCCTCGCTATGCACGACGAGGACTACAGTTACCCAGGGCTGGCACACCAGCAGAGGATGCAGAAGCCGCCGGGGATGATAATGCCTAGATCTTACATGAACTCTCCAGAAACCTGGAGGGTTTGAGTATGGGTATAACACCCCTTCCTATGCGGGAGGTTCGAGTTCGTTTGCAGCGACATACCGTAGGTGTGCCGGAGAGATACCTGGTGCCTCTGAGGAGGATAGCCAGAGAAGTTGTATGTTATCATGAGCATCAAGCCTAGATGGTGGAGTGGATGTATAAGTATCATAGCGGGGCTTAGTATAGCCAAATTTTTGTAAAACACCCAAGTTTTGGAAGATTTTTTGATGTAACTATTGTACTGGACATGACATATATCTATATATCTATATATCTATATATATATATATATATATATATATATATATATATATATATATATATATATATATATATATATATATGGATAGATACATACTTTTTGGTGATTTTGTGTTTTTGAATTTTTATGTATTTTATATGAAAAATAAAAAATATATATTCTCATGTTTAAATATTTTTATAACAAATGTGACAAATGCCAATCTAACACATAGTTTTCCAATGAATTGGCTAATGCATTAAATTCTCTAAGAACATGCTCAAATGTGATTGTTTGAAATTGACGTTATAAAAGTCGCACCCTTAAAAAATAATGTAACAATACTGGATGATGGACACGGTAATGATTGTTTAACTGCATAATGACGAGTTGGGAATCTAACCTGACCACTAAACTGGAGATTTCACGAGATGCCGCCTCTATGAGTAGTTGGACCACTAACATGTACTCGGCAACGTTATTGGTGGCACTACCTAAGAAAATTCCCCCAGAACCAAGAAGTTCCGACTCAGGAGTGTAGAGAACCCAAGCAGCTGAAGCAATGTGTCTAGTGTGACGACTAGCACCGTCCGCGTATCTGACGTATGATATGGAGGATGATGGCATCTGTATGAAAAAAATATTGTAAATGAGAAAAAACACCTCAAAAACCAAAAATTATCCAGAGTCATCAAAACAATAGGCAAAACTTATATACATAAAATTACAAAGCATATGCCTAGTGCGAAACTAGGAAAAATACTTCTTTAGATAGAGCCCGTTGCGGGGCTCCACGAGCGGAATTCCATTACAGTCCTGAAGTTTGTAAGCCCCTTTTGAGAGGAATTTAGTGACGATGTAAGAACCAAACCATAATGGTTGGAGTGCTCCTGCGCCCAAGAGGTCATGTTTCTGATCATAGAGTATAATAATATCACCCTCTTGGAAAGAACGAGGTTTAACAGATTTGTCGTATTGAGCTTTGACTCGGCGCTAGTGAGCTTCGAGTGCTAGCGTGGCATCTCGATGAGTTTTTTCCAAATGATCGAGCAAGAGCAAGTGCTCTTCTGTGGCAGTGGTACCGGGTAGGAGTTCAACTATGAGTTTGAGTGATGGAATTTCACACTTGATTGGAAGTACTACCTCCAGGCCAAATGCAAGTTGAAATGGCATGAAATCCATGGCATTTTTTACTGACGTTCGGTATGCCCATAACGCGGAATATAAATTCCGATGCCATGTGGTTTTATGATTTCCAACTAATCGACAAATCATGGTTTTGAGGACGCCATTTATGGCTTCGACTTGACCATTAGCTTGAGGATAATAAGATGAAGATTGATCTTGATGAAAACCTATCATTGATGTTAATTCGGTCATCATATGATTCTGAAAGTGGGATCGATGATCTATGACAATAGATAGGGGTATGCTGAACTGACAGATTACCTGATTGAACAGGATGAGAGTGGCGGTTTCACCATCAGCCTTAAAAGTGGGAATGGCTTCTGCCCATTTCGTAAAATAGTCTGCCACAACCACGATGTAGTTGTGACCATTTTCTGAAATGGGATTGCAGGTGACAAAGTCAATTCCCCTTTTGGAAAAAGGACCAATGGAGATAACCAGATGAAGGGGGGTGGGATGAGCACACATTTTCTTCATGAAAATTTGACATTGATGGAACTTCTGGACCACTGCAATGCATTCTTTATACAAAGTGGGCCAATAATAACCAGCGCGTAGGATTTTTTGGGTAGTAGCTATGCCTAAAAGATGACCGGTGCACACCCTTGCATGGTATTCATTCAAAACGCGTTCTACTTCATCGAAAGTGAGACAACGTCGGAGAATAGTATCAACACCACAACGATATAGCGTATCATTCAGCACGAGGTAGTGCTTTGGATGGTGGCGGATATGACGACGGTCGTCAGATGTGAGAGTTGGGCAGAAGCATTGGGTTTGTAGGTAGACTATAATGTCTCCATACCATGGTTCCGAAGAATCAACCAAGTATACAGATTCATCAGGAAAAGGATCATGAGCTACTTCTCCTGGGTCGATTCTAGGAAGGTCCGTCTGTAATTCGGCAAAGACTAGAGATTTCTTTGCTTTGGAAGCTGTGAAGACCAAATCAAATTGTTGGAGGATTATGATTGATTTGGAATATTTTCCTCCAATAATTTTTCAAGACAAAATGTGTCGCATGGGGTTCTCCAAAGCAATAACAGTAGTTTGTCGCAGCAATATATAGTGTCGGAGTCGGGTGACGACAAAGAATACTACCAGAGATAGTTTCTCCACATGTGAATAACGTAGTTCGGGTCCAATCAGACCTTTTGAAAAGTAGTATATCACATGTTCATTGTCGTCATTGTGAACTTGAATCAAAACCATTCAGAGTGAGGATGGTGAGACTGCCAAGTAGAGGATAAAGTCACGTGAGTAGTCGGGGGCACTAAGGAGTGGGGCTAAAACAAGTGGATGTTTTAAAGCATCAAATGACTGTTGAGCTTGGTCATCCCACAAATATAGTGTTCCATTCTTTAATAATCGCATGAACCCTTTCGTCATCTTGACATAGTTAACAATGAATCTACATAAAAAGTTTTCCTTCCCTTGCAAATGTTGGAGTTGGAGGATGGATTGTGGTGCCGACAATTCAACAATTGCTTTCACCTTATTGGGATCAACCCTAATCCCATGCTTGGAAAAAATGAAACCTAACAGACGGCCGGACTCGACCATGAATACACACTTGTGAGGATTCAGACATATATTGTAGAATCTACACCTTGCAAAAATTTCTTTCAGATGAGCAAGGTGATCAGGTCGTTTCTTAGAATGGGCCGGAAGATCATCCAAGTACACCTGCACAATATGTCCAATGTCATGGAAAGCGTAGTCCATAGCTCGCTGAAAAGTTGCTCCAGCATTCTTCAGACCGAATGGGAGTTTACGATACACAAATGTGCCCCAAGGATAGATGAAGGCAGTTTTATGCAGGTCTTCTTTTTTAATAGCCCGAGAATCCATCCATGAAGGAAAAAGATTCGCATCCGGCACAATCGTCGAGAATCTGATCTATGAACGGCATAAGATAATTGTCTTTGGGACAAGCAGCGTTCAGATCATGATAGTCGAAACAAAATCGGATGGTGCCTTGTTTTTTACCTACGGGAACTGGATTGGAAACCCATTCTTTCAAAGGAACGAGATAGATGAAACCAACATTTAAAAATTTTTCTACCTCAGTTTTGATGGCGGCTACTTTGCGTGGGTGGACAGGCCTGAGTTGCTATTGAATTGGTTTGACATTGTCATAAATATTGATTTCGTGCTCGACTATAGACGGATCTATGCCAGGAATTTCGTCATAAGACCAAGAAAACACATCACGGAATTCCTTGAAAAGGGATGTGAAGTGTGAAATTTTCTCAGTATTGCAATCTGCTACAATCTGAATATTTTCCACGATACCCGTTTTGACCGAGGTATTGATGGGAATTGTCTTAGAAATATTACCCATGTTCCCTTTTGAATCGATAGTTTTAACAGTCGTGTAAGCGGAGGGAACCATCTCAGGTGGGTCAAAGGGTGGGATTTTAGTATATCACGTCTAAATTGATCATCGAAGCGTGATGGTGAAACTCTCCCCAAGGTCGTTCTTCTAGAGACATGATCTCTCGAATAGCTTCATCTGTAGGCAAGACTTCATTGGGGAGATCCTTAGAGAGAACTGTGATGGGCGGGAGGTTTTTACCTTTGGTCAAAACCATAGCAGTGGAGGGTTCAAATGTAATTTGGATGGCTTGGTAGGCCAACTCGGTTGGTGAGAGCGGCATCTGATCTCTGTAGGAATCAATGTGTAAAGGCATCGAGAGGATCCAAGGGTCGATAGAGCGATCCAAAGTGGTGGATATCATTGCAACCGTATTTGGGATCTTTGGTGGCAAGAGAGGAAAAAAAAACCTAGTAGGGAAGATGCCTTTAGAAGACCGGTACCGATACTGACGTAAGAGTCAGGGAAGCCTCCTATTAGGGGTACAATGCTACTTGGTAACGTGGTATAATCAGGGGTGCAGAAGGATAACTGATCCACTGTGACTATTTTCCCATCCAATGAAAATAGGATGAGTTGGAATACCGAAGAAATAATGGTGGTCATGGCATAAGACCAACTGTGACCAAGCAATAGATTATAGTTGAGATGGCGATCTATGACTTCAAAATCCATGGTTATCATTTTCCCACTCAGAGTGATGGGAAAGCTAGCAAGGTAACCTTTTGGGAGGAATGTGTGGCCATCGAAAGCTTTGAGGGAATTCGACGGCAGTGACAAGGTAGGAGAAACTAAAGCGAGCCAACAAGCTTGTGACATAACTCAGGTCGAAGCACCTTCGTCAATGACAGTGCGATGGATTGGTCTCCCCTCGACACCACCTACACCTGGAATGCGAGTTGGTGTGAGAGGAAAGTCTTAGATTTTTCCATATCGAAGATAGCTAGCATAGAATCCTGGGGGTCTATTCTACCAATGGCCGAAAGCAAGGCTTTCCCTTGTGGTGGGAAAGTTTGCAATACTTCGAGAGCAGACACAGCTAACGGTGCCTGCGCCAAATATTCTACAATGTTGTAGTTTTGGGCTGCATGTGCAGAGGTGTTATGAGTCATGCATTGAAGTGTCCCTTTGGGGGGACGAATCACGGGGTCAGCAGTAGGCTGTTCGATATGCAAATCGTTAGGCGGCGGTGGATTTGAACTAGTACCAAGTTCTTGAGCATCTATGGTAGGATTTCCATAAAGCTTGGCTCAGGTTTGAAGTTCAACACTTTCAATGCCATAAATGGCGGATGATCCTTCACCCGAAGGGTGTGAACCACCATTGCCTGATTGCTGGGGTTGTGGTGGGTTGTCAACCATGTGTTGCTGCTGTTGATTAGGGAAAGGATTATGAAGAATGGCAGGTGATCACCTAGAATCCTTGTTTGCGATAAAATCGGTGCATTCCTGCAGCCAAGGACATTTGTATGTCAAGTGGTCCTCCGCATAGATATTGCAAGGAAATTTCATGGGTTTATCATTACCTTTGTCATTTTTGGCAGCGTTTTTCTGATTAGGATTATTCTGATTGTTCGACTTCTCTTCCCAAGAAGATGTCTTTTTCTTGTTCTTCTTATTCCTACCACTAGGTTTTTTTGAAGTTTGCATATAATTTACCTCAGCGGTAGGAAGAGTAGTTGTTTGGTTAGGGGCGGTGGTAGCTGAGGATGGCTGGGAGGTTTGCCCCGAGACTGTTTTGTGGCTACGCCAGAGATTGTTCCAACGAGACTGTCGGCGTGGGCTCCAGTTTTCTGAGTGGCGGGAGGATTTGGGTTACTAGGGGCATTGGGGAGAAAATCATATAGCGTGCCAGATTGTGAATATATTAAATCCAAATGTTGGGCACGACGAATGCATTGATCTTCTGTGACCGCACCAGATAGGCCAATGTCTTTAGAGATGTGGGGTAAGAGAGACTTACAAAACCAATTGGATAGCACATGATCAAGGATTGGCACTTTGGCTAGCCTCCTCCTACATCTCCATTCATGCATATGATTAGAGATGTGGGTGGAAGTGTCTTGGCGCAGTGAGGTTAACAGTTCTGTTCTAGTTTCAAATCTGATTGGTAATTGGAAGTTCTTTAGAAACTCCGTCGCTAAAGCACAAAAAGTGTTTATGGTGGTGCGTGGCAATTCAATATACCACTTGGTGGCATTTCCTGTAAGGATGCAGGGAAACAGTCGAAGCCGGACACTATCATCCACCATGGAATTAGATATAGAACATAAATGAAACATAGTGATGTGCACGGCTGGGTCGTCCCCTTCTTTCCCATCGAACTTTGGGATGTCAGATGAAATCTTGTGTGGTACTAGAGGCTAGAGCAGGTTGTGATTGATGGGGTCATTAGTTAGTTTATGGATGTCGGGGATGTCTAGAGCTGCCAAAAATGGCAATTGCGAGTTTGCCCCCGAATCTAACCAAGGAAGTATTGGCTGACTATTTGGACCATAGGGTCTGCCCATCAATGTGTTACTAGGAGGATAAGTAGGACTTTGATAAAAATTTCCTATAGGTGGAGGGGTAGGGATATATGGTTGCTGTCCATGGGGCATATTATATTGCGGGGCGAACGGTTGGTTGCCCCCATTATAAAAGTGCCCTCCCATTCCAGATGGAGGTTGGGGTGGGTTAGTCCATATGGATGAAATAGAGTTTCCCGGAGGTGTTAGGGTCCCATGATTTGGCCGATTGGTGAGCCAAATGATGATGTAACATCAAACCAAGCTTTGGAGCCCAAGGACCTAGCCTTCCTGGACTCAGAGAGGGCTCTCTCTATTATATGTAAAAGATATCGGTGTGTTTGCTTATGTTGTTCTGATATTAGGCTAGTTATGAAGTGAGTTTTTGATTTTTGGTTTTTTTAAGTTTGTGAGGGATAAAACTGATCAAAGATATAAACTGGATAACAAGATGTAGATAAACTGGGCTATGGGGTCAAAAAGGTCAAGGAAGCTATCAGATGATGATGTAAGGCTGCTGTAGAAAGGATCTTTGGGAAAAATGGAGTAAATGAACATCAAGTTTGTGAAAGACAAGGGATTTCAAGTGTAACTAGTTAATAGCAGACATAAACATGTTATAGCAAAACATTAATCATGCAAAATGTAACTATGAGCTAATTAATACATAGAAATCAAACATTCCAGCCATGCATAGAAGTATAAGACCTTCTAACTTCGGGAAATGGCTATCAGACTTTGGGGAAAACACATAAGACGAACTAACAACTCAAAATACTATGCCGGAATGCCTAAACACAGTCTCTAAGTTATTGGCCACTTTGACAAACAAGCTTTCATAGTTTTAGGCAAAGGGCTAGATCGGGACTAGGCCTCCTTGGTTCAACAAGATGATAAACTAGTCAGTCAAAGAGATAGTTTTATGGACAGAACTATGGACAATCATAGGTAAGCAGGGCACACCATACATCCTACTCAACATACATAGAACTTGTAAATAAAACTAGCAACAATACCTTAAGTTAGTAAAGAGCAGTTAAGAATTCTTTAGTATGACTAAGGAAGAAGAAAACATAAAGCTATGAAGATTCAGGAATTTTGAGGTGCCTCCATGGGCATATCTCAAACTTAATCTCTACTAATCTATAGCAGCAAGAAGCATGTATCATGAGTGAAAACTAGAAGACAACAACAAAGCAAGAAACACTATACCATTCTACCATGTCATGGAATCCATCAACAATCCTTCATCATTCATCAAAAGCATCCAAGAGGCAGTCCAAAATCATAACACAAGTATGTTCTTCAAAGCTCATATGACCAATGTATTACTTCTTCTCTCAAGTTCAGCCTTGTTTTACAATGAAGCCTTGTGGAATAAATAGGCCCAAGTGAGGAAAACCTCATGGTGCAACTAGCTATCCCATTGGCCTAATCAAAATATCTAAACTTGTCCTTGAGGCTTTGCAAAGCCCAAGGCACAAAATATCCCATAAAATATCTAAAAAAATGCTAAAAATGGAAATTATATTGACTTTGCATCATTTTCCAAGTGTAAAAATAGCTAAACGCACATTTGGAAAAAGCAGATTTTTGAGGTTCAAAAATTGCAAAAATACTTCCTTTGCAATAACTTTGGCCCTGGTTTGAAAGGTTTGAGGCAACAGGTGGCGTTTAGTCGCTGGGAGGAATCAATTCAACTCCTTTTTGTGGCGGTGCAGGGTTTTCTGTCACTAAAACACTTTAGGTATTCTGCAGACTGTGTTTTAGATTGGGGGATTAGGCTTTTGATAACCGTCTTAGCCGTAATCCCCATAAAACTGTCTTCAATTCTCTGTGCTGGCACATTTCTGGTCTTCTACAGCTGATACTCTTTGACTGTGTTGGATTCTTGGTGCTTCGCTGTTACACAGGGCTGCGCAGGATTATACAGCATCAATGCCTCATGAAACACTGATGAAAACGTGAATTTGACACCTGCAAAACGATTTCCTTTGATAAATCGAAGGAGGGAGGGTCGTCACCATCATCTTTCGAATTTCATTTGAATATAGCGAAAAATGTTAAACCCTGCGAAATACAAACAAAAGTTATGAAATCCTGCGTTTATAGGTTAAACTGCATTGGAGGATGTGCGGAGGAAGCAGGGCCATTGGATGGCATCGTCCAACGGTCAGGATTATTTGGAGAAATCATAGAATGGTGGAAAAAGATAAAATCCAAGCCATCGATCGCGCAAGATCGACGGTTGGGAGAAGGCAGCGGAAAAACCTTTGTAAACAATACAATATGATGATTTTTAGTTTTACAAAGGAAAAAGGCGCATTTTATATGAGCGGCGAGGGGATCCTACGGTGGGCCCGGCGGGACTGATCGCAAATCGCAAAAGTGAAAAACGCGATGGCGGATTATGCGACGGAGAGAAAATGCGATATTGTGATTATGTGATGGGTGGAAAATGCGTATGTGATCGCACGCAAATATTTGCGATGGACTTCTTGAGGAAAATGAAAATTGCGATTCAGACATTCTACATGGATCGCATCGCAAATATTTTCGATGGATCTTTGGAGGAAAACTGAAAATTGCGATCTGCGATCTGCGATGGATCGCAGCGCAAATATTTTCCATGGCTCTTTGGAGGAAAACTGAAAATTGCGATCTGCGATCTACGATGGATCGCAGCGCAAATATTTGCGATGCATCAGTTTAGAAAATAACAATTTGGAAATTCTGCGATTTGTGCTTTGCGAGAAGTGCCAAAGGGTTAAAACTTGGTTCCAGGGTGCGGGCGTATGGAAGAAAAGGGGCTAAGGGCTTAAGCTCGAGGGGCTTAAGTCCTATACATAAAAACATGTATTTTCATGGTTTTTGAAGGGTTTCTTGAAAGAAATGAAGGTTTCGGTAAGGTTAAAAAGTGGGTTTTAACCTTATAAAAGGGATTTTAATGAAATGGAAAGGGAGAAGCATGAAATTGTGGGTTTTTCATGGGAAATGGAGAATAGAAAATGAGGTTAGTGACGAAGAAAAGGAAGGGGACCAAGGGGTTCTGCAGCAGTATTTAACTTGGGATTTTTGAAGGATTTCAGAGGCTTTAGGATGTAAACAGCAATAAGGGATCCTAATGTAGGCATGAGGCCTTGTAGAGACTTTCAAGAGCCAACAATTTTTAGTGATAAAATTGTTCTCGGAGGCTCCAAAAATATTTATTCTGGTATAACAAAAAATTATAGGTATTAATAGAAGCCACTTTCAAAACAGCATGATGGCCGAGTTGGCTCTAAAATTAGGTTTCTGGCAGGAGCATTCGTCTCCTTATTATCCTCAGGCCAATGGGAAAGTGGAAGCCGTGAACAAATCCTTGAAGACCATTCTTCAAAGGATGATTGATAAAGCTCGATCCAACTGGCATATCATGTTGTATCCTGCACTTTGGGCATACCGGACGTCAAAGGGAAAACCATAAACCTATTTTTACTCGTTTCAACTAACTTATGGGTTTGAATACATATTTCCCATTGGAGTGCAAATTCTTTCTTAAGTTAGGCACAGAACTTTCCGACACCTCTAGTCTCGAAGAACATTTCATTCATCCGGAGCATCTCGATGAGTTAAAAGATCGAGATGCCACCACGATGAACGAGGCACATAAGAACGGCAAAAGTTCGCACAATAAAGTGGTAAACCTAGGTTTTTCCCGAAGGAGACCTTGTCTTGGTGGATGCCCTGGGGGCAGTTAAGTTTAAGTCTATGTGGTATGGCCCCTTCATCATTAAGAAGGTCCTCAAAAAAGGAGCTTATGCCTTGGTTGATTTTGAGGGAAATGAGTTGGTAGAGTCTAGAAATGGGCTCTATCTGAAAAATTATTATGCCTAGGCCTCGGCCTGGCATCTTTCTTTTTGTATATATTTTTGTTTTTGTTTTTGTACATATCTGAGTTTTTGGTCTATGATGTGATGGTGATGTTTTTGATCTGCTTCGGCAGGTTGTGTTGGATGTCATGAGTCATTTTGGTTTCGCCGATGGTGCTAGTAGACACACCCGGAACTTGGCTTGTGCAGCTTGGGTACATCGTTATCCATCCGGTCAACTGTTAGTTTCAAGAGGGGTCTACATTGGTCATGCTTCAAATAATGTAGCAAAATACACTGCAGTGATGTATCTACTCTCAGAGGCAATATCTTTGGGTGTTGATTCATTAGTAGTTTTCTTGGACTCCCATCTGTTGGTGTCATAGTTAAACAATACATATCCGGTTCGGGATCCATTTTTGCTCTGATTTCTTTTTAGGGTACATTTGTTACAAAGATAATTTCAATTTATAACATTTATTCATATTCCTCGAGCTAACAATTGGATGGAAGACTCATTGTCTAATCAAGCAATTGATTGGCATATTCATCATTCAATACTTTAATCAAATAATCAAATTCATCATACATTTTCATACATTTGTTTCATCGCATGATATAAATCAATGTATATATATAAATCATCCGAATGTTCAAAAAGCTATACAAAAATTTGGACCCATATGTCCTACAAAATTAGGGCTTATGCCTGATCATGTTCAATATTAAAAATATAGTACAGTCATCCGGTAAAATCTATGGTCCTTGCCCAACATTCGTGTTCCTATAGAACACGATAGCAGTAGCCACACAGAGGAATAACCACACCCAGTCTCGCGGTACCCCGACTACCCATCTCTAGATAGCCTCTGGTAGGTCCTCTACTACAGACATAGGCACTTAGCGAGTTAAACTCTCCAAGTTTCTCTGAACGGCATGTAGGGTTCTACTAGGGTCTTCAACATCCACTTCTCCTTTACGACATTTGTGCCTTTGGTATCCCTCAATACGCACTGGTCCCATATCTGTATCATGGTCATCACGTCATTTTGTAAGTCATTGAGTCCAATCAAAAACACTTTTTCTTTTCATTGTTTCATATATTGAAAAAATCAATCAAAAAAAAAAAAATCATATAATCAAAAATTGCAGTCTCACCTATTGCACCCCATGCTACACCGGGTGGAAGGACTAAGTCTAGATCACCACGAAAATCCATCCCAGCATAGGGATAATCCTCTACGGTGATAACTTGTTCCTCCCAACATTGGAAGAACTCGTCATCCCAAGTGGTTCGGGGAACTTCACTTCCCCCCAATCTCTTCATCAAATTAGCCCACCGGGCTATTCTTATATCTCTGGGGTTGTTGATGGATGAGATCACTTTGGGTCAAAGTCCTAGAATCCTCTCAAAGAAGAATGTTAGTAAGATGGTCCCATACCCGAAATGCTTTGTTTTTGCTTTTCGGATAGAGGTTAACTATTTCTTCATGTTAGTCAGTAGTGCAGTACACCAATCAAAGAGGTGAATCAAGTAATTGATCGCAATACTCATCTGTGTCCTCGAATATTGGTGTAAGGAAGTAGACCCTGCTACCCTGCCAATGGTGAAGAGGAGAATTTTCATATGCAGTTCTGACAAATCTTTGATTGAAATCTCAGTCCCCGTTTCCGAGACCCCACGCAAGGAACATGGACATAATCATCCACCGTAAGCCCTCCCATAGGCTTTCCATGTAAATTCCATCGGATCTCTACGAGAGAGTCCGTGCAATGAAGCAAAATGTCCGCCACTTCTATGCGTATGGGAATTCCGATCAATCATGAAGTAGTCTTCCTCCGGTTCCTAGTGATCTACCAAAGATTTTGAGCATCGACATTTTTCATAATTTTCATTTTGCTTGGAAAGGCCGCAAACCGCAATTTCAAGGATTCAGTAGTAAATTTTGATCTTCCATCACTTGATTGTCGATGGCACTATGCTCACGTTCCTCCAAGAGATTGAAATCGAAATAATCCATTAGATTCTTCATTAGGTTCAATTTTACATTCACAGACTACACATACGCCACTTCCCTTGTGTACAGTGTATCATACACAAATTATCGCACCCTAAGAGCATGCGTAAAGGTCAATTAAAAAACAATATTTCCTACGGTGAAAAATCAAAATTTTTATCCTATATATGAATGAAATTGATGGCAATGATGGATTTAGAGCTTACCTAGCTGATCCGATGAAATTTGATGGCTGATTTCTCCTGTTTTGAGGAAAGGGGTTTTTCTCCAGAGCTCCTTTCTCCACTTTAGCAAAGTAACAATGAACCAAATATGAGGTAAAATGATTATTTATGCCCATAAATTCAATTTTTTTTGCAAAATTTCAATATGCTTATCTTTTCAAATCTGTCTTAAGCTTCATAACCATGTTGCTTGTAAGTTTTGGGGAAGGAATGTTTTCAGGTACATTTTACTAAAATTGACATTTTTCACGGTTTTCGAATCCATGACCACTGACCTGTCATGGCAGGTATATGATCTTAACTGGCATATAGATTAGGGAATCCACATTCCATTGCATTCTGCATGCTAGCCTCCATTCTCATCACTTGCCATAGGGTCGATCCCTACATGTCATGAGTAATTAATCCATTCCACTCACTGATCTATAAATCATGACTTGGTGGTAGAGCCTTCCTTTACATGGGCTTCCTATTTAGTTCCTCACTAGCACTTGTTGCCCATGTTGCAATTTATATAGGCTCGGGAGTCCTCTTTAGTCTATGCTCAGGTTTGATGAAAGGCTTATAATCTTCCAAGTAAAGATGGGCCTGTTTGAACCATTTTTCGCCATGATATGGAATCTTGGTGGCCTTGGACACTGATCTTCGAGAAAACTTGAAATCAAGGTCCGCTACCCTGAAATGCTTGTCCTGGAACCTCAAGGCACATAGGTGTGTCAATGGCGAGAAGCTTTTGACTTCCTGTATCTTCTGGCAGAAATCTAGGCAACCTACTTCATGGAAGTTGAAAAGGACGGATGGATGAGCATTAACCTCTTCTGTAGAGATTGGCTCATATCTTTTATGCGGACCGCTCCTACTGTTTTGCCTTGGAGGCATTTTGACCTAAATATGCTTTGGAAGAAACAAACTACCTCACTGTGTATAAACTGCCCTTTTGGAGTCAAACTGTGTCAATGTACTGCTTTGACAGAGAAACAATGTGATTTGGATGGTTGCAACAGTTCCTTTACAATACAAAAACTCCTGCTCTCTTAAAAAGTAGCCTTCCACCTGGAATGTATCTCTGCCAATAGAATTTTCAATAGGATACCATACAGTGAAAAGGAGACAGAATGCTAGGTAAATTTCCTGTGCAAAGTGTCAAGAACTCACCTTGTTCTTGTGAAGTTTAGAGGTCACTCAATACATCTTAATCTTTGCCTCAAAGTAGAATTTCCACTCATTAAAAACCTGCCCTGTCTAAGGTGTCAAACATTCAACAAACTTGCCTATGGTGCAATCAACCTTTTAGTATGATTAGACAGTCAATGTCACAGCTTTATGTGCCCAGGTGACAAAGTTTTGGAAAATGCTTCAAAAGTTCAACAAGGCCTGCAAGAGTCTTTACTTTGCAAAATAGACAAGACCTCTTAACAATGTAACACCTTTGGCTTTGTTAGAAAAACCTTTACTCTGTATGGATATCAACTTATCAATAAGCTTGAAAAACAAAAGACAGTCAAGCAATAAACACAGTGAACACTGTCCTTTCTGTGAGAAGTGTGAGAAACTTTCCCCTGTGGCTTTCAACCTATAAACCGATGTTTGATCAAGAACCCTTTTCTGATTATACTTCACTGCCTTCTATAGGTATGTCACTTCATCCAACAGAATTATATACATACAAAGAAATTCCCCAGTGTGAGCATACAGCTAGACTTACTGATAAGGAACAAGGTAACATAATTTTGAAGAATGTTTTACAAGTTTCAACCAAGCCTGTAGGAGTTTTATCTCTTTCCCTCAATCAAAACTCCTGTTTTAATATGGAAACCCTGTTCTTTGTGGAAAAACTTCTACCCCATCTGAAAATCAACTTGTTAAAATAAGCATTAAGAACAAGACAGTTAAGTGGAAAAACTCGGGAATAAGCTGCCCTTTCTGTAGTTTATAGGTTTAACCTCTGCCCTTTGATGCTTTGAAGGTATAGGATCCCTGGTCCTTTGATTAATGAAAGTGAAATCACACAGCTCCTAATTCAGCACAAATTCTCTCCTGTAGGTGCCTTAAATAACACATCCAGCATCTTATCACAGTTTTACACTTCGAATCATCATACAGCGAAAACACTGTTTTTCTGAAAAGGTGACACAGTTTGAAAATTCTGTATGCTATGGTATGAGGAATTTGTAGAAGTTCAACACACTGTTCTCTCTATAGGCGCTTCTAGCAGTGTATTTATCATTCAAACAAAGCTTCAACCCAGGGGTATTTTCACAGCAAAATCATTTGACAGATATGGTGATATATCAAAATAAACGAGGACAAGCCACTCTTTTGATTTGACCTTAACCTTGCTAGGCAGCGTCTTAAAATATATGTCGATATATAAACCAGGTCAAACTCAACAATTTGTCTCACACCATAGCTTAAAAACAGGGCTTTTTTAAACCTTCATGTCACTTAGCTCTTGGTTTCAAAAACTGAGAAGGCATACGGAAATACCTTGAGAATATGATGGAGAAGCTTATTGACGCGTTTAGTCCAGCTCCGGAGGTGTTTCGAACAGCTTATAAGGGTCATACAAACGCGCGACGTGCTGGGCTCTCAGAGTGTCGCGCCGAAACAACTGTCGGGTGGCTCTGTTGGGTCGGGCGGGCGCCGTGTACAGGCACGTCGCGCACACGTACAGGCGCGTCGCGCATACGTTGACCGCCTGTGCAAATTCCCTTCCAGGCGCGTCGCGCAGTTTGCCAGGCGCGTCACGCGGTGAAAACTACTGCAAACTTTTCCACACTGCCCCAAATTTCTTTGCTTGAGCTTTGAGGGGATCAAAGGGTCTTGGCTCGGTTTGAAAATGAAAATGCACTCTTCAACCTCACTCCCTCGACATATCAAAACTCCCAACGGTCATATTTTTTAAATGTAAAATGAACTTTCGGTTGGGTCTTGCAAGGTAATTCCTATTTGGCTTCGTCTCTTTGGTGTCAATTTTAACACCGAAATTCAAACTTTGATTAAAGCCCGGATTGACCTATAAACCATTCACTGCAACTTTGTCAATCCTTGATGTTGATATTCATTATGTAAACCCCTCTTCAAAACTGTTAAAAACCTGAAGACTGCTTTGTTTTTGAAAGGATAGGGTTTGTATTGTCAACATGCTTTGACAGTCTCTGTCTCCAAAAGCTTCTTCAACTTCTTCCCCACTGCAGGTATCAAGCATTTGCTGTACTTATCTAGATTTTCCATGGCCCTTTTTTCAATTACTTCTCTGCTCAAAACATTTTATATGATATCTCTGTCCATTGAAATAATGAAAAATCTGTGTTTGTTTCAAACCTTCCAAACCCTGACAGTATGTCAAATGACTTTTTTGCCTATTCATAAACTTGTATACTTATTTACAATGTCCTTTTGGGAACTAATCTTGGAATGCCTCCCATCACTTGTGATGTATATCTGAAAGGAGAAATTTATGAACCAGGAGGAACAGGTCCCTTTGAAACACAGTTATCATTTCCTTTGACCAGTGCATTGATATTTTTTGTAACAGAATCATTTCAAGGTTCAAATTTGTTCACTGCTTGACACTTTTGGTGATATTTTTAACAAGGAAAGACCACTCAAGACTGTTGAAGAGCATTGAAAGTTGTTTTGTCATTTTAAAAGGAGGTGATCTATTTTCTCCCAACTTAGTTGATAGTTTCTACTTCCAGGTGATTCATAAGCTCCTCCTTTGATTGTAAGTACCATATTTTAGTTGCATCCATTTATACTTTCTTTCTCTGTTTCCTTGAAAGGAACTCTTTTAGACTTTTTGGAATGTGACAGTGAGGTGTTGTTTGACCCCTTCTCCTAAGGAAACTGCCCCCTTTTGTATCAATGGCATGCATATTCAAATTGTCTCCTGTCCACTATGATGTATAGTTTGAAAGACATTTCCCTATGAGTAGGAAAACCAATACCTCTTGAAACATAAACACCATCTGTTACCTGCGTAATTACTTTTGCTTTCCTTCTTTGTCTGCTTTCCACTGCATCTTTTGACCAATCAGTCTTTAAAAAAATTCAATGCCTTGGCCATCTGCTCATGAATGAAGGAGGCCCTTCACTTGGCAAAGTATCTGAAGGTTGTTTGATAAGCCTGCCTGACAAGGGTTTTTCTTGGATATGATGGTAAGCAAACAAACTTGAAAACATTAATATTTTTACCTCTGCCTGTGTAATGACATGACTTTGTCAAATTTTCTTCAATTTGGTCTCGTTGAAACAACAGGCTGCTTATGATTAGAATTGTTTTCACTAATGATATGTCTCTTCAAGGTTTTAACAATTCATATGATTTGAAAACTTCAAATGACTTCTTTTACAAGACCAAAGCTCTGTTTTCCCTTTAACTTGCACACTTCAGACCCTAGCCCTGTTATGATCATCACTCACACTTAGAAAAACCTAGAGTCACTGTTTCACTATTCATTAAAAAGCAAACCTGGGATTTTGCAATCCTTAAAATCAATACTGGCCAGTGCCCTCTACTTGTAGATGAAGGAGGTGCCCTAACCCTTTGCTTGTAAATGAAGGAGGTTCTTGGCCATGAAAAATTACCAGTTTGATGTGACAGTGGTGTCTTTCTCTTACTGTGATTTTCATGCTGAAAGGAAGCTGCAAGGTCTTGATGAGTAACTCTCTGTCTTGCAGATATATCTTAGGCTCATTTTCACATTTGAGAAGCAGTTGTTCTTCTAAATGTGCATTCCAAGAAATTTCTTCTGAGATGATGTTATATTTCCTGCCTTTGTAGAATCCATAAAACATTGTAAAACACCTAATAATTAGCTTGAGACTGTGGTCTATGCAGTGCTGAGACCTAGGGGTATAAGTGGCGCGACTTAGAGCTGTGATCAACTTGATTTGCAGAGTGGGAGGTCTGTTATGAATGCTCTGTATCAGATGGAGGTTTTTTGGCTTTTTGATGGTTGCCAAGGGTAAAATGCCTTAAAGTGCCACTTCCTAACTTAGGGGAGGCTTTTGAAACAGACTTGGATTTTCCTTTTAGAGCTGATGGGCAAACCAGTAGGGCTAAAGCTAGAAAAGATAGTGATAATGGGTTTTAACTTTGACATGGGCAGACTGAAAAGTAAGAGGGCGAAAAAAGTTTTATGAGGGTTTTCTAGATGAAAAATTGACATATGGAAATCAGCTTCTAGAAAACTCAGCTATGGATATAGTCATCACTGACATGTGAAAAATACTGATGACTAACAGGAGGCATACTACTACTTGTATAGTTCGGCAATGGCATAGACCCTACACCGATATTTAAACCACTTAAGGGAATAGTATTAAAAATAGGTTGTCCAATTTTTCCTAAGGATTGCAAGGGAAGTGAAATGTTCCCTGTTATCTGTGTGCTGGTGACACTGCCCCCTGGTATAGTGGCCAAGGGGTTTGAACTCAAAAAAGGGTTGCTAAAAGGAACCGAAGTAGTCCCGCTCATGGGAGGAGGAACCATAGGTACCGATGTGGTCACGGTAGGAGTAGATCCCGAAGGACTCGAAAAGTTACTCACAGTTGTGATGACCGTAGGGTTGGGACTAGGTATATGTTGACTACTGGGGTTACCAAGTAATGGCATAGAACTGACAACTGGCGGGGAGGATGGTGGCGAACCTGGGATGGTTGCCATTGCCATTGACCCTGTGGATGCTGGTTGTGAAATTGATGTTTATGCGACCAAAGACATATCTTGGCATGGTGGAACCTGAACTATCACAGGCCCCAACGGATCAGTGAGTGGAGGATTGTAATGAGGTACGACACCTTCCGTGAAAGGGTCCTCCGGGAATTTCGTATGATATGAGGCTATGTGAAAATCAGGGTTTGTCAATGGAGACTACTCTTCCATAGAAGGCACGGGTTTACCAAGGTTCAGTTGTTCCTGAGGAGTCAGAGGAGGTAGACCTTTTTGTCGTCGAGACAAATGGTGTGGGTTGGATGATGCCACGGTGACCTATTTATGTTTAACAAATTTTAATAAATTGTGATGTATTATAAAGTCTCAATGACAGTAACCACACACCTAAAAAAGAAAAAAGAAAAAAGGACTCTCTAAAATCAATCAGCAAGCAACCAGAATAGGGTGCCCTGTCTGAGTACTACCATTTGCTGGTGATGCAATACAGTATCACAATAGTATACAAAGAGGGTTGTTCAAAAGTACAGTTACGGTCACTCTAGAGCTTCGCTCGAACCTTAGATGATAGGTGTAAGCACTCTCGTGAAGATGAGTACCCTCCTAAAGACTGAAGACAGAGTGGGTCTGTCTGTTTCAGGTACCAAGACAACTCGTCCCAGTCACCTTGTGTAAGTCCCTAAAAAGTATGGCCACTAAAGTTACCTCAAATCATAGACATCATCAAGGGGGTCAACGGTCTAGGGCAGCATGCTATATGGGTAGAACACCTAGATCCCCGATCTAGTTTCGACATCCTCGAAGGAAACCCCAATATATTGCATACCCACTAGATGCATTCGAAGGTGGGCTACCTTATTGTGCACCCAAATGTTGTCTCGTGCTAAGCTCCGATAAAGGAATGGTCCTGATAATGTGAGTGTAGTAGGATTTCACTCGTTAATGACTCTAGTCTCAAGTTTTGAGATCTTGGGTGATTTTCTCACTTTTCCTAACCCAAGATCCTAGCCTGAACTACTGTTTGTGTGAGCTCCAAAAAAAAGTAATGTGATTGATTTTATTATCGCTTGATTCTTAGTGTACTTGATTATTAGTCTTTCGGAGGGGGAGTGGACGTATGAAATTTAATGAGACTCTGACTCAAGAAACCATGCAAAAATATGCTCTAAATATTCAATTCGATCAAGAGTATTTCTACAAGGAGAGGTTTCTTTTCAACATCCATGCACTAACATTCAGATAGCAAAGTTCAACCTTAAAGATTCAGACATCTATTTACCTCATATTGACAGTATTTTAACTAAAATCTTTAGAATTAATTCATCTAGATGCAGAAAAACTAAAAAAAAAAAATTCTTCTCTAAAAAGTAAACATTTTTTACACTAACTTTTCAAACAAGAGAAAATAAACATAAATGTTAGCTTAGTAAACAAGCACAGGGATTCAGTCAAGGAGAGATATTTATGGCCAAAAAACTCTGCAACCAAAAACACAATCATAGGGGTGAACAACAAATTTTGGCTGAGTAACGCACTGTCTCTAAGTAAATACAACGTTAATCCAGAGACTAACGCACTGTCATTAAATAGAGCCCATGTTATAATGCGATGGAACACCAACAAAAGTAGCGTTATCCAGGGTAAAGTTCTTCAGATGGTCAAATAGAAAGAGGATTGAACTCCGTGAGCTTTTGAAATGTCTACTGGGCATAAATACTGGTCAGAAGGGTTTGTGAACAGAGGAAAGAAGAAAGGAGGAAAGAAATAGTACAGAAACTATGGGGAAATCCCCAGTGGAGTCGCCAATTCTGCTATAGGGTAAAATTCTTGGGTTGTTGGTTATCGAATATCCCTCTAAGGGCTTTCTGGTGCCCAAGGCAGATATTAAGATTAGCTGTATAGTTCACAAAGAAGATGCACACATGTTCATATCAACTTAAAAAACTTGATGGAATAGGATGGAAGATTACCTCTTATATGATCCTGAAGTCTCTTGGAGAATGCAAAGCAGCGAAGCAGGGATCTGCCTTCACCAGCTCCAAAGCTTGACCCTATGATCAATTAAAGCACCCGTGCAATCTCTATCACAATATACATTCCTATCAATTAAGTTAATACATAAAAAACATTAAACAATGCACATCTAATCCATTCATCTCATGCTACATAAGTAATTGAAAAAAAATAATGATATCAACGCATAGAATGGACAAAACAAATATAGTTCTATTGATTTATAAAAAGTAGGATTACAACCGTTGGTTGTACCAAGCCCTCCTCAGCCTTCCAATCTCTCTATCTCTCAATGTGGTGATGTCTTGATCAACAAGTTTTGAATGAAACTCTTTAACCTCTTACCTTCACACTACAGTAATAATATTTTCTTCACAAGTATTAAAAACTTTGGCAATCCTTCGACCTTGAACCAAGAGCCTTCAACTCCATTTTATAGGAGATGGAGAGAGAAATCATTGCCTTTCTCCTTCCACCAGTTCTAAATAGAAAAAACCAAGATGTTTCCTCAACTTGCCATGCTTTTGCCTTCCTTAAGACTTCAGTTGTTTATGGAAAGGCCCAATAAGAGACTAGTGCTTTGCAGTTTCCATTTTGTACTAACTCTCTTGTGAGAAAAAGCTGGAAATTCAAATCATTCTCTGCAGGTTTTTCCTATTTCAAACTCAAAACACGGGTAACACTGCCCTCTAATGTAAACATAGCATTTCCCTATCCACTAACGCGATATTTTCATTGATCAAATGCGTTATAACACTCTCTTGATGTTATAGTGGTGCGTTACCTTGGAAGAAATAGGTTTAGTTTAGGTCTTTGCATTCCTTCCATATTTGTCTTCTCCTCTGAGCTGATGAGGAGGTTATTTGACCTATAAAAATTACACATATGGGTACCATTTTCCACCTATTTTCAAAGAAAAAAATTCCCCTGAGGGCGTCAATAGTTGTCGTCAACAACCACTAGCATCACTACCATAGTAGTGGCACAGACAACACATGTATCTATCAATTTTGTATAACTAGCCATAGCATCACAAGCATGGGAGATGCCCGCCTTGTTGAAATTTTGTAAATAAGTTGTATATTTTGTCTGCTTGCAGGGGGTCCCTTAGGCCATGGTTACCTCAGAAATGGTGCAAGATGTTGTCAATTCCCAAATTCATGCAGGCCTCTCTCTTTGCGTACGATACAGAAAAGAAACTATAATGTATTTCGGCTATACAGTTCTTCCTAAAACTCACACATTAAGGGGAAAATGTTAACACTGGAAACTCATACAGTAGAAGACGACATCAATTAATGTCAAGCCTAAGGATTTACAAGGCAAGAACACATTATGGAATCAAGAAGTATTTAAAATCTCTAAGGTTTTGAGAAAATCAGATTTGAACTAGTCATAAATGTTGAATTGCACACTTTATTCTTCAAGAAGAGTGCCCTCTATGCGAATTTTTTCTGGATAAGCACGCATTCCTGGAAATGGAAAAAAGTTGCTTTCCGAGACCACACCAAGCAAAGGTGTAATGTTCCTAATTTTTGCTTCAATAATTTGGAACATTAATTTTTTCTATTTTCTCTTAGAAAATGAATAATTGGGTTAGGAGGCCCAAAGGAAATAAAAACATAGATAAAATCCCTCTAGTATGAAAAGGGATCAGCCATGGAACCATATTTCACACCCTCATGTGTGAAAGGAGAAATTTACAAAGAGGTTTAACCAAGTCAACTAGCATAGGGAATGAGGTGGAAAGCACTACATGGTATAGTGCAGAGATAGAGGAGAGAATATTACTTTATGGAGGAAACCCTAATGGATGGGGCCCATGGAGAGAGAGCCTTCACTTGCTATATATGGATAGGAGGAGAGCCATTGTTAGGAAAGATGGTATTATTCATTTCATGTCTATTCAGACATTGTGCGTTCTCTACTGTTTAGCAAGAATTTCCGGGGAATTCCTATTTAGGATTTCCTCACCTTCTTGAGAGGCCTCTTGAAGGTTGTTTCTTCATTCTCCACATTTTTTGGCTCAAGGCCAAAGTGTCCTCCTCCAGGACAGCTTTATTGCTGCAACAACATAAATCTGTGTTGTAGGGTGTTGCAGTGGAGACTCCACAACACCTCTTCCATTGCTTTTTTTTAGAGCGAGACTCTTTCTTTCCTTTGGAGGATTATTTTGGAAGCATTGGAGCTGACTTTCATATTTTGGCACTTTGCCATAGTGTTCTATTCCACTCACTGTGCAGTCCCTCTTAGTGACTGTGTTATTTTCATAGAGTATCTGCAGTGAGGGTTTGCAGATTGTTTGGAGGGTGAGATATCAAGAGTAAGGATCAGCCTTCCACTTTGGAGATCCATTGGAGAAGGTCTACTTCAAATTTCTCATCATCTTTAGCCTTCTCTGTTGAGTTCTAGATTTGAGTTGTTGCAGCTACCCAGCAACGCCGACATTTTTTCCATTTTGCATATTTCAGCCAATCCCTTGGAGGATTGATGTATTGTTGTTTCTGAGGGTTATAGCTTTGCTCCCCTATTGTATTTGAGCCATATCTTGCTATATATTTCATTTATTATGTAAAATGGAGCAGTATCTCTTATAAACTGTGTCCTCATAGCCCGGGTTTATGTAGATTTCCATGTACATGTATTGTTGAGGCTTGCATTTCCTTTCTTGAGAGGTTGTTTCCTCAAGAAATTGTACTCTTTCTACTGCTATAGAATTATTTATTGGCTATCTACATCTTCTTGTCTCACATCTCATTAAATAACGCTGTCTTTTCATGGTATGCTCATGTATTGCTACAGCCCCATTCCTTGGGAAATTTCTAAAGGGAACTAGGTGTAGATGGTAAAATCAAAATGCACTCATATACATTAAGGTGTATGCACACACACACACACAGATTACATTCAAATTACTCTATTAAGTAGAGTTTCTTAGATCCAACTTATTCCTAATTTATAGAGAGAGGTTGAGAGAATTTCTCAACCATCACAAAACAACTTCTCAAATATGGAATGTAAGAATTAACTCCAACATCCCCCCTTAATTATTACATTACATAAATTTATTGAATTCACTCATAAATAAAAAAATAATCAAGCTTATCAGTAGATGCTCCATCAAGTTGCCTCATAACCCTCGGAAAGGTGTAGTTGGTAAGTTGGATTCCCGAGTTTGCTTCCTCAACTCCCGAATCAAGGACCTCCCAAAGTCAATTACTAGATAACATCCCAATCTGTCACATAACCTCATTAGGAGACCACTTCCATGTCTACCACTAATGAGGGATCCTTCCCTAGATCCGCTACTGCCATACTATCTAGACAACCATCCATATTGAACCTGAACTGTAGTTGTTCTAAAAGAGTTTAAGAGGTTCATACTCTTCATTGAATTCATCATCATAATTCAATTGGTATTCATCTGTGGCTACATTTGTTGATTATTTCCCTTTTAACACATCACTGGCATGACTTCTGCAATTCCATGCTGTATGCCCAATTTTCCTGCAATAGTAGCATTCAATTTCACCTTTGTTTGCATTTTTATTTCTCATCCTTGACCTTGTCCACAATGCATTTTCTACATTAGAGTTCTCTTCTGCATCCTCTAGTTTTAGTCGTTTTTCCTCCACCAGAAGTGCTGCAATTGTCTCATGCAATGTTTGTGTAGACATTTGACTCAAAGTGAAAACAACATTACTATAACTTGAAGGAAGACTATTTAGTAATATTGCTTTAGCATCTTCATCCTCCACATTGGTACCTGGTTCACATAATTGTCTTACAAGAGACATTAAATTGTTTACATGACTGGACATAGATGTCTCTTCATTCATTTTTAGTCTAAATAATTGCAGCTTTATGGAAAATTTTACATTTGTAGATTTTACACCAAATAGCTGAGCGAAATGTTCCCATATTTCCTTAGATGATTTAGTGAGATCTACAAGATGTAATTGTGAATCTAAAAGAGAAAGTCCAATAATGGACTTAGCTTTTTCATCTCTATTTTTCCATTCAATTGATTCTTTGGCATATTTTGGTGCTACTTCTGAACCATTCACTATGCCCCACAAATTTTTATTCATTAATTTCTTTTGTATTTTTACTTTCTATGAGGGAAAATTCAAACCATTGATTTTTTCAAACACCATAAACTCCATGATGAAAAAGAAAAAAAAAACAAAATACTTTTTAAACTTCAACACCAATGTAACTTCCACAATTTAAAAAATACTTCAACTGCTTTGTGAAAATTGCATTCCACATTACCTTGCAACCAACTCCATTTCACTGGATCTAAGGATTTTAGCACTCACACTGTTGGTGTATCGAAACCATTGACAGAGGTATGCCCATGAGATAATTGCATGCACATATGAAGCAATTCAAATTTATTCCTTTTTACGTTGATTAATTAAACCAAATATCACGCTGAATTCACACTGAATTTAGTCTTCTCCACAATGGCTCACAACGACATATCTCAGAATCACCGACAATGGAAGATTGTACACACTCTCCAACATAAATCTGCTCACTGCAATGGGCGATCTCGTAGGCTCAACACCAGCAGTGCGATGGGTGATCTCTAGCAACAGAAATCTCAATAAATTCATGTGAACATTAGACGTTTTTTGAATTTTGCTCACCGTATTTAGGAAATGGGAGTAAGAACGCTGCTCAGAATGCAACAATTTAAAAATTCCAGTCAACAGATACGCAGAATACCACAGACGGTGCTGTGGGGTCCTTCAACGCATTATATTTTAGAGCATGTACAAGGTGTCCGTCAAGGCCTTTCTAGCAGCAGCATCGAGAGTGTGAAGAGCAACAAACAAGCAGAAAACAAATTCTACACACAGCACACAAGCCACTCATCTTATTCGCTCTAATACCATGATGGAAAAATCAAAATGCACTCATATACATTAAGGTTTATGCACACACACACACAGATTAAATTCAAATTACTCTATTAAATAGAGTTTCTGAGATCCAACTTATTCCTAATTTAGAGAGCGAGGTTGAGAGAATTTCTCAACCATCACAAACCAACTTCTCAAATATGGAATGCAAGCATTAACTCCAACATGTCCCACCATCCTAGGAGGATGTCTTTAGTCCCAACTCTTGGATTTCAGTCTTGGACACATTGGACTAAGGGATCCAGGGCTTGGTATCAAATCCTGCTGCCTCCATTTCTTGAAAATGTGTTTTCCAGCCATGGATTGCTAGCCATTCCAAGAATGGATATTACAAAAGGACAGTTACTCCTTGTGTGAAATCCGCCTAAGGACAGCCACCAGTGCCTCCTTAGACACTAAGTGAGCACACAAATGAATATTTGAGCACACAATGGAATCATACATCTCCCTTGGGTCACTATCCATCATGTACCAAGGGAGGGAAGGAGGATTTGAAACTCACCTATATAAATCCACCAGGAGATGAAGAAAGGGTGATCACATTGTTATGTTGGCCAAAGTTTCCCAAGAAACACTAGCAGTGTGTGACCCGAAGCTAGAGCTAAAGAGGGCTAGATCGTTGGCCACCCAACATCTTAGTCCACCACAACAGAGAGAGAGAGGGAGACTGCATCAGAGGTAGAGCTTGGAAGGAAACATCCTTGCATCGGGACCTAGAGCCATTGCCTAGGGGCCCTTTAGCAAGTGGGTAAAATTTCTTCTCCATTTCAAATGTTTAATAATAAGAGACCATCAAGCCATCGTTTGCATTATTATCATTTTGACTCTCTTTATGGCTTCTGTATATTTGTGTTTTAGTGTTAGTTTAACCAGAGCATACTTTAGCATATTTTTTTATTATTAAATGTTATTCTTTTTACCTCCCCCACTTTCTGCCTGTTATCAATATTTTAAAGAGTAGACCACACCCTTTAAGCTAGTGTTATTTTGTACACTTGTGCAACTAATCCACCACAACACCAATTTTCAATCAAAGAGTAGGTCAAAGGATCGCACCACTAGGTCAATTAGGGTTTGTACATGGTTAAAGGTCATCATTAGGTGTTTAAGGCACTACTTTTCCTTTGCTAGAAAGTTTCCAAAGAAGTTTGTCTTATCAAATCATAAATTGCAAGTGATGAAGGGAAACAAGTTGGTCTTGAAAAGAGAACTAGGATTTTGAGCTGAATGGCCCACTTAAATTTAAAATCATTGACCACTTGCAGAAAATCACATGAAGGAGGCACACCAAGAAAACCAAGCATGAAGAGAAGTTTTTCAGAAATTATTGATGAAAAAGGGAAAAATGTGAGGTGAACTAGATAGAAGTGAATGAACTTGAAAGGGCTATACATAACTTAGAATACAACACTGATAATTGTCTTAAAGTAGTCCAGACACCTAGGGTTTAGGAAAGTGACCATAGAAGGTAGAAAGTATGAGTTCAACTCCATGCTGCAAGCAAAGGAATGATTTTGAAGATGCCATTGTTTGATCTAATCCCAAACTTGTCAAAAATTAGTTGTCATGCCTAAATGATCAAAGGATGAGGTTAAACCTCATGGTTTAGATAAAAAGAGTTTTAAAGGCTGCTGCTATGTAAATAAATATGTTAAGCTTCAAGAATAAAAGGAAAGGCCACTTCAATGTTTTTATGGCACCTGCAAATATAAAGTGGCCAAAGAAGGTAAAAGGCATGATTTTGAATTGCATAGTGCATGTGAAAGGAGATTTTTTGAAAGTATTAATGTGTGAAATCCCCCGAGAGATGTTTAATGAGATTAATATGATTCAAGGATAA
This sequence comes from Pinus albicaulis, assembly GCA_034641835.2. Taxonomy (NCBI): domain Eukaryota; kingdom Viridiplantae; phylum Streptophyta; class Pinopsida; order Pinales; family Pinaceae; genus Pinus; species Pinus albicaulis. Next base: position 976,248,209 of record CM076571.1, on the reverse strand, counting down.
ATTAGGGTCAAGCTCATCATTTTCAGTCACCTGTATATAAATAGTGCATAAACTGTCAGTAAGAAAAGGTATGTAATATCCAAAAATCAGGATTGCTATTAACGCATGCCTGAAAAATGAATTTTTCAGTAATGGCTGCTACAACTATTGAAATCAGCCCTTGGTTCCCTTATATATGATAATATAAGACCTAAATCCAACAGGATATCAGAAAAAAATCAAACTAGGTGGGTTAAACAGATCTCCCAAACCTAGTATGGCTTGGAAACTTCCCAAAGAGGGGACTGCAGCAATACCAAAGAACACTGCCCAAAAAATAACGTAGTTTTAGATAGCAGCAGCAAGAGGCCAATATGAAAACTCAAAAATATCTTATACAATCATAAATCAAATTTACAATGTAGGCCAATCAATGTACAAGAGAAATATGGAGACTTTTATGGAGAAAAACCCTCTAAAAGAGGTGCTGCAACAATATAATTCACTGTAAGGCCTTGACAATGTTATTTTCATGAGTAAAAAACAGTTGTAGGTTACAAATAATATCTAGGACAGATATTTGTACAAAATATTAGATCTATATCAGATCTGTACACTAGATTGTCTCTACTTTACATACCCCTTGGGGTTTTCAGTAAAACATGAAAGCATAAGAGTAGATCTGAGATCTAATGTAGTAGATCCGCAGAATGATTCAGAAATTTTGAAGTAGATACATCAATGAATAGATCAGATCTGAAACATATAAGGATTGGTTGGTTAACCCATGGATCACCACAGTGTAAGGAATGTTCCTTTACACTAGAGATCTCTCCTCCAAATAGTTGCCAAACACCTTGCAACTTCTCACTTGAAAAACAACGTAGTCCAAGGATATAAACTACGTTGTATGCTTGAGGTAGACTTTGGCCTGATGCCAAGGTATGGATCTGAAGCTCCAATCAACTAATACACTCTTGCCAATGGGATAGAAGGCTTTCCCAATGAAAATAGGCACTAGTATGGTTTAGATCTGAATAGATATAGCCTCCTCTTGCTGCTTCTCACAAGGAAAACCAAACCCTCAATAGGATCTGAATTGTAGTTTGGAAGAATAAGCTTGGCCAAATGTCTAATAGTGGATAAGAAATGCAAGACTCTTTCAAGAGGCCTTTCAAGGAAAGAGATGGGATTCCCGACCAGGAACACCCAAGTGCTAAACAACACTATTCTCAGCTAAACAGCCAGAGAATGAGAAGTGTCTAAATAGACAAATCCTTTCAATACAATATTTTCAACAACCCCTCTCATGTTTCTCTCCTCTTTCATTTATAGGATGAAAGCCTTGAAAAACCCTAAACCATCTCAAAGGTTTAGCTCTGTTCACATTTGAAACCTCCAAATAGATCTGCGTTGTTCATCTAGGTACATTGCATCTGGACAGCGCTGTAGATTTGGTCATGTTGACCTAGTCAATTGTCACAATCCCTTTTCACACATGAGGGATGTTTATTAAGGCAGCCCAGATTTAGCCTTGTTCACATGGGCATTGCTTTATTTTGTTGTTTAAGGAGTTTAATTTTTCCTCACAATTTTATTCTTGTAACAAGAAAATGAAAGCAAAATTGAACATTCCTATTAGCTTGGGCCAATTAGGAATATTACAGTCCTCCCCTCCAAAATGTTGGTTGTCCTCAAGAAACTGATAAGGTGAGTGCTGCAACTCATCTCCTCCTCCATTGGTGTCACAAACAAAGGATAAGCTTCTCTCATCAACTAAGTGATCACCAAACCATCCATCGATGACTTGTCCCAACAATGTCCTCATGAGATGAAAATAGCTCCTCCCATTAGGAAACAATGAATCATATGAAACACCCATGGTTTTCCCAATGCCCCCCCCCCCAAATATAACATAGAAAGTACAGGGAGTGTATTCATCCCATAGGACACATGCATGCCTTCCCTCCTTCCTCCATTCATCCCCATGAAAAGTACAAGCACATCATCAATATAGGGGATCAAAACAATGTACAAACAAATAGAAATGTGTGCACATGGAGGTGGATTAAGTCCCAAATGTGGAACCAACGAAGAGTGCTACACTATTTTTTGGTCATCTAATCCATTGTTATTAGATGGACCTAATTACACCAAGTACGACCAATTTTATCCCAAGGAAAATCACATTCACTATGAAAAATAACTTAGTAAACCACCTTTATTAAGTTGTTTATGGTCTAAACAGGAAACCCCATGGGAAAACATTAAATAAATCTATATTTGTTTGACTATCCTCAAGGAATAATTAGTTAAACAACATTTTAATTAATATTCCTGGTTATATTTAACCCAAAACAAGGAAATTAATTAGATAAATCATTATTTATCTTATTATTTTCTAAGAATAATTATTTAAACATTACTTAAATAATATTCTTTGTTAAATATGATTAAATATCCGTTAAATAATCAAATAAATCATTATTTATTTGATTATTACTCAACCATATCCTTAAAATGATAAATAAATCATTTATTTATTTATTATTACTCAACCACATCCTTAAAATGATAAATAAATGATTTATTTATTTATTTACTCAACCACATCCTTAAAATGATAAATAAATCATTTATTTATTTATTAATTACAAATAAAGCTATTTGACCCAAGTCAAATTATTTTTCCCTCCAACAAATATAATAAAATATTCCATAAAAGTTGGATCTTGATTTGGTTAACAATATTTTAATTATACACCAATATCTAGACTAACTCAATATTTTGTTATAAATAGAAGGGTTTTTCCATTCATTTTTCACCTTTTGTTGCCTAAAGATCACTTTGGATCTGAAATTTTGGTCTAGCTATTGATCCACCATCATAGCCATACTTTTCCATTTTTTTCTGGGTTTTCTACACCATCAAGGGAGAGGAATTCTAAATTTGAAGAGCTGAGGACTTACAAGAACCCATCCCATTGAGGAGAACTGGGAACACCCTCTTGTGTTTTTCTCCCAGGTGCCATTAATAAAAAAAAAAATTGATATATTCTTGTATTTTCTATTGGATGCATGGAGTAAATCTTGTTTCTTCTACTGTTTAATGTCTTCTAATGCATAGGGTAATATTCCTTTTTTGGGATTTTCTGAAATATGGTCCAAGGGGACATTGTATAGGGAAAAAATTGCAAAAATAAGATGATAGGGGACTTGGATCCCTTTTTTAATACATCATACATTACACTTCCAGAAGTTGAGCTCAAAGAAATCCCTCAAGGTAGGTTAAACAACCCTCCTACCCTTGGGTATCTTGGAAAAGTGCTCAAAGAGAGAGCTACAACAACATATGAGCATAATCATGAAACTCTACAAATATGAACATGTCAATAAATGGAATATAATACATCCATCATGTTTATTATTATATCAGCTACAATATACAAAAATATCTTGAGGGACAAGCCACTCAAGCTACCAGAACCAATCTCCAATGATCAAACTATGAGATACATGAGTTGCTACAACTTCACAAAATGCCGAAGAGAAGTGACTGTGCCGTCTATATTATAGTAGCTGCTACTGTAGATGCATATACATGAAATATGGCTGAACTATACAAAGAAACACCCAAGAATAGAAGAAGCGGGGTCCAGTACAATATTTCTAGCCAATCTAGGAGAGATTGCTAGAAATGTCGGAGAATGTACAAATATGAAAATTAACTTGTCACTGCAACTGAAAAAAAACACAAAATGAGGCTTTAGTAGATCTGAAATGATAATGCCCTCCTTTGATAGTATCTCTAAACAAAAATCTGATCCCTTTGCTCAGAAAAAACTCCTTCTGATGAGCTCTAATGAACTCTCCAACACTGCCTGCATAAAATAATGCATTTCGAGCCCTAGACTGCGCTGTGAGAGATGGTGAGTGGTTGGCCAGGTGCCAAAGATCTAAAAATAAGCGTGAGAGTCTCCTTTGCTACTACTCCAATGAATAGACAATCTCTTCACCTATGAATAAGCCAAAGAATGACTCTATGAGTTCCTCTGTTGCTGCACCCAGCAACACAACATTTTTTGCCCAATAGGAAAACATTGCAGCTACAGGAGGAATCTTGGCCAAATTCCGGAATGAGGAAATGGAGCTCAAACCCATCTCCTTCCTTGAGGATGAGGTAGGGATTATCGACCAGGAACACTCTTGTGCTCAAGAACACTACAACCCTGCTAAACAGCCCGGGTATGCAAGTCTAAGCATACCATACGAAAATGATAAATCAATAGCATGAATAACAATAGCTCTCCTCCTCTTCTTATATAGCAAGTGCTCCTCTCCACCATGGGTCCCATCTGCATGTGCCTTCCAACGCATGCAAGTGGTCCTCCTCTAAAACTGTGCAGTCCACCAAGGAGATACATTGTATCTAGACAGTGTATGTGGACTTTGTCAAAATGACTAGATCAAGCATGATCCAATCCTTTTCACACCATGTGGTGCTCAATTTAGCTGCTTTATTCTTCCTCCTTTCACCTGAGGAGTGTTTATTATTCCTTCTCAAGGATTATGGGGCCTCCTTACCCATTTTATTTAACTAAATAAAATACTGCTAACTATAATGTTCCTTTTAGCTTAAGGCTAAAAATTAGGAACATTACAGTCCTCCCCCTTCAAAATTTTTCTTTCCTCAAGCAACTGCTAGGTAGAGAAAAAATTACTCCTCCTCTTCTTGTGGCCTCCTCATCAATAGACCCCACCATAGCTCATCAAAGTATGCGATAAATTTGTCCTCCATGTATCCCTCCAAGTGTGTAAAACCAAAGTATACATCATGAGATAATAGAAGATGCAAGTGGGAGATCTCCTTGTTGTTCAACGGCCTCCTCAAGGTAGGAGTGATGAAAAACATGGGAAGTATTATTCCCAATGAGTGACTCCTTCACCCATGCAATCATCCAAATGAAATGAGCCATCCTAGGTAGCTCAACAAAGCATTCCTCAACCCCAGATCTACGCAACATGTTGGGGCCGAATAGAGAGTTTAGATTTTTCCATCCAAGTAGTTTCTCCCTCCATTTATGATAAGTATGAGGGGGTTTTTGATATTGGGCTGAAATTTCATGGCCTCCACATGTTAGCCCCCCTATGAAATTTTTGACAAGCAAATAGGGGGCTAAATTATTTTTGAGTCTTCAAGGAATGCATTTCCTCTGAAAACACAGTCTCCTTGAAGCCTCTCTGTGTATTTTATCCTTTGATTAAATCCCCTCTGCTGATTTCCCTTATAAAGCCTCTCTGCTATGTGAAGAAATGCCCAAAGGCCCCCTTTTCCCTCTTATTTCATTCCCCAAAGCCTTTTTTTTCTCTCCCCTTTATTCCTCCTTCTTTCCCCATTTACCCTTCAATCCACCCAAGATCCCATTTAACTTCTTCCCCTACCCTTGGTTTTCCCTTTTTCCCCTTTTCTTCCTCTATCGTTCCCCTTCCCCAACCCTAAAATCCATTAAAAGGGGCTAAAACCCACTTTACGACCATATTCTAAGGCCTAGCCCCTTCCCCTTAACCACTTCCCCACATGTGCCCAGGCGCCAGGACCAAGTGCTTAAGTCCCGGCGCTTATCGCAATCGGAGCATCGGGCGGGTGTAAATTCTTTGTAACAACGTAAACCCCCGATGCGATTGTTTTATTACAATATGCCCGCGACACATTCCTCACCGTTGATCTGTCCCTTAGATCGACGACGGAGCGCTAATCGCAAGACTCGGCTCAATCGCAATCGGAACATTCAAGTGACACCCCCCGATCAATCGCAAGTCTTTCACCCGAGCTCCGATTTAATCCCAGTCGTTCGTTCCCTTCTAGATCCGACGGATGGCGCTTAATCGCAACAGTGCTCCGATCGCGATCACAAGTCCTTCCATCTCCCTCCCGATTCAATCCTGACCGTTGATCTCCCCGCCTGATCTGACGGTCCTCCGCTAATCGTACCCTGTCTTCCGATTCCCCGATTGCGATCCTCCGATCTCATCCTAGCCGTCCATCCTCCCGCGATCCAACGGCTATCACACAATCGCGTGCTTTTCCCTCTACCCTTCCGATTTCATCTCCGCCATCCATTTTCCCGCGATATGATGGTCATCGTTCAATTGCATTGCCCCACCCGATCGCAATCGCAAGCCTCCCCCGCTATCTCCCGATTGCATCCTGTCCGTCCGTTCCTCCCCCAGATCGACGGCCATCGCTTAATCGCTCTATCTCTCCCAATCGCAATCAGAACTTTTTGAATGAGCGTTGTGATTGTCTTTCGCTCCGACCTCCGATTGCGATGGTGCGATTGGATCGTGACCGTTCGTTTCCTCCAAGATCGGACGGTTCTGGTTTGTTCACCCTCCGCCTCCGCTGGGTCCCACCTCCATGGCTTCCGCTCCTTTTTTTTCGTGTTTTCCTTTGTATTATGCCCAAGTGTTCGACCTTTGGGCCTTTACAGTTTTAATCTTTTCTCCACTGCTCTGTGTTCTTTCCACCCTTCTCCACTCTTCCGCCACCATTCCACCGCCTCCACAGCATTTCCTCCGCCGCCACTGCCCAGGTTTTAAACAGAATTATTTCAGTGTGCAGATGGTACAGAGATGGCCAGTTCAGCATTGCCAGCGACCAGCAGAAGGAATTCAAAGGGGGTTGGTGCTTGTTATTAATGAAATCAAATGTTAACCCCACAGTCAAAGGATTAAGGTTCAGTTTGAAGACTAAGGAGCGCACCAGCAACGCCATAACTGCGCCACCTAACAGCGGGACGTTTCCTCCAAAAGTACACCTTCCCGCAGCGTCCTCCATGTTTCTCGAGCCCAGGAAAGTCAAGAACACTGACAGAGCTTCTTAAAATATTGTCAAGCCGCAGTAATGAAGCATGGATGGATAGACGGACCTTTGAACCAGTTCATTTATTCCAGAATGGATAGCACAGAGCTCCAAGCACCAGAAAGGACTTCAAAGAAACATCCGAGGTCGATTTCGGCCTGACAGAGATCTCCAAAACAGTCTACAGAGTACACACAGCGCTGCATTTTTCCATTAAGCAGTATGGGCGTGGACACTTCCGCCGATTCTGTTTTAATGAGATCAATTAATGGTTCATCTACCTCTATTTTCTCTCCTCTCCTATAAAAGATCCCCGAGAACATAATGTAAAGGTTGTTGTTGCCTTGCTGGGCATCTGCTGTTAGAGGGATTCATTCGACTGTTAGAACAGTCTTTGGAGGGAGTAGCAGAGTAGTTGTATGTAATAGGCTGGGAGGAGAAGTCTGGACTGTAACAACCATTGAGCTTATTGTACATGACTGGTTTTGCATCTATTAATCAAAGCACATTTCACAGGATCCTGGTCTATTGCTATTGGTGATGTTTTCTTACTCTGTTTGTTACATTTTCACATTGTTTCATGTTCTTCTGGTAGGCATCAGAATAATGGTATAGGATTCACCCTTGTTAGGTGCCCTATGCTGTCTGCTCTCCCTACCTTTATGTTTTCCGCCCTATGTGCTGTCTAAGAGCGGCTTCACTCGGGTTGCAACTGGGCAGAAGAGATGTTATCGCTCGCCGGGCTGATGTATGAACTTGGGGGTTTGTTGCTTGGATGTTTCTTTGTCAAATTTATCTCTGTTTTTCCCTTGGAGTTGCTAAAGCAGACCTGGAGTTAAATGACCTCTGGTCCGATCTATAAGCAACCCCTTTGTCCCGTTCTGAGAGCTGCCTTTCAGTATGTCGAAGCGGGTTTGGAGTTAAATGACCTCTGACCTGATCTATAGATAGAAAATTGGTTGTCTTTCCTTCTTTCAACTTCCTTCCTTGATGTTCCATCCCACCATCTAATCCAAAGATCCTTTAGTATTATATGACTTTCCCTTTGGAAGCCTTGGCTAATGGATGCAATTAATTTCCTTTCATGACTCCATAGCCCAATGGATGGCAATCGTCTCGCCTCTATCTCACAACAAATGCTTTGTTCTTTCCATTACTTTCAAGTACCCATGATCTCTTAACCCAGCAACCCTCCAACCAAACCATTTAAAACCCCCCTTCTGTGCTTCATACCTAGCCTAACATCTCATCTTGAGCTTCAAAGATAAATCATTCTTTGTTTATTGGAGAGATCCCTCTCCGGGTCCAGGAGGGATAGATCCTAGGGCCCCAAAGTGGTTCTGATGTTGTCTCATCTTTTGGTCTTGCCAATCTGGCCAAAACATGGGAATACCAACATAATGGCGACTCCACTGGGGACATAACTGCTTTGTCTCTAGATTGGCTTTTCATTGCTGATGGTGGACAACATCCTGCTCCAAACAGTCATAATCATCCACCTGGTGACTCCACACTCCCTATGATCCAAAGACCAAATCACTCCACTGGTGAAGAACACTGAATTGGTGGAGAAGAGATAGTAGCCTTCTTTGCACAAGCACGAATCCAAGCATGGACAGGGATGCAAAGTATAATGCTTTTTATAATAAAGCATGCAGAATAACAGAAGTGCTTACCAAAATGCTGGAGACGCACATGGCTAATATGAATGCAGATGATGATTATTCTGAACAGCCCATGTCCCCTTCAGAACAAGAACAAACTCAAGATCTAGAAGATGAGCAGGACCTGTATGATGCTCAATAATTTGTAGAAGATGAAGAGGAAAGTGATCAGGAAATGCTTGATTGCATACCTGTGCCTTGTGTTATGCCGAACAGGGAACATCAGAACCTATTAGCGCAAACTGATAGGGAAAGATGCCTTGAGGAAGCAGACGACTACATGGAAGAGGCAGAATCTGATGAAGAAGAAGAGGTTCAAGAAGACATCCTGCCTCCCAGTCAGCTAACACAAGAGGAAGAGGATTGCTGCTCTTCTGTCCATGACGAAAGGGAAATCCCTCTTTTGATAGAAGAAGAGATTGATCGGATATTAAACCAGCAGTCCACCCCAGACATCTTCTATAGAACACAAGCTCCTGCTCAGTCATTAGTTGAGTTTGATGATTCTGAATCAGAAGACTCCTCTGTGGATCAGAATGAAGAAAGACCCACTACGCGCCCAGAACGGTGGACTTGGTCAGGTCCGCCTATCTATGACACTGATGGGGAAAGTTATGAAAGCATCAGTGATGAGTGTCATGAGACTGGTAGCCAGCAGTCTTTCTTTTTAGAAGATGAGGAGGAAAGCAAAGAAGAGATTCTTGAGCATGATGAAAGCAAGGAGTTTCCTCTTGAAAAGGAGGAAGTAATGAAACAAGCCCCTGCTCAAGAATACATGGACCTTTTCACGGAGCTTAGCACACCAGAGCAGAACATATCGGAGCTCCGAGAGGACTCAAACCCAATATATGATGAGTCCTCCAGTTCAGGAGATGAGGGAGATTCTCTCTCTCAAGAGAGTCTTCTTCTTGATCCAGTGGAAGAAGAAGAGATCCTGGTTGAAGCCAGCCTGCCAGACACTCATAGCCAGGTATCTTTTCATGATCCTTATGAACATTTCCTGCATACATTTGAAGAAGGATCAAAGGTCTTGCTCAGCAGCATGTTGCAGACAGAAAGAAATTTTTTCAAAGCTGCTGTTTTTGAACAAAAAGAGTGGGAGCTGCCCTGCCTATCCAGCATGCTCAAGGAGTTGAGCAAGAAGGACCAGCCATGGGATCACTTGATGGACTGGTTACATTAGAAGACCATGTTTGTAAGCTAGATTGTAAATATTCCAGTTAGAGTAGGGTAGGTAGGAAAAGCTCAATAAAGCTCAGCCTATGAGCAAGTAGATTAGTCGTTTAAATTTCTGTCTTAGAATGTAGAGAAGAAACCTGCTAGACAGTCTAATCCTAGCAGGTAGTAGTGTAGGTAGAGAAACATGTGAGACCAACAGTCTAACCTAGTCTCATGGAGCAATAAGGGTAGAAGTAGAATAGGTTTATTTTTTCCTGTTTGTAAAAATTAATGATGTAAAAGGGTCTGCAAGTCCAAATGCACCCCAGAAGAAAAATTTTAGGACTATAGTGTGGGTAGGAATTTGTTTGGAAGAATTTTACTTCTGATATGATGTCTTCATAGTTTGTGGTAGCTAATCTAAGGAAAGAAAAGGACGGTTCAAGCAGCAGGCACTTGGGCTACACCAAGAGATCATCTTCTGGTTTCTTGGCTCCTTCAATAAGAAGCCATCCCCATGTGGAGCCACTGTTAGCCCCCTATGAAATTTTTGACAAGCAAATAGGGGGCTAAATCATTGTTGAGTCTTCAAGGAATGCATTTCCTCTGAAAACACAATCTCCTTGAAGCCTTTATGTGTCTTTTATCCTTTGATCAAATCCCCTCTGCTGATTCCCCTTATAAAGCCTCTATGCTATGTGAAGAAATGCCCAAAGGTCCCCTCTTTCCCTCTTATTTCATCCCCCAAAGCCTTTGTTTTCTCTCCCCTTTATTCCCCCTTCTTTCCCCATTTACCCCTCAAATCCTCCCAAAATCCCATTTTAACTTCTTCCCCCTACCCTTGGTTTTCCCTTTTTCCCCTTTATTTCTCTATCGTTCCCCTTCCCCAGCCTTAAAAGTCCATTAAAAGGGGCTAAAACCCACTTTCCGAACTTATTCTAAGGCCTAGCCCCTTCCCCTTAACCACTTCCCCACATGTGCCCAGGCGCCAGGACCAAGTGCTTAAGTCCCGGCGCTTATCGCAATCAGAGCATCGGGTGGGTGTAAATCCTTTGTAACAGCGTAAACCCCCGATGCGATTGTTTATTACAATATTCCCGCGACACATTCCTCACCGTTGATCTGTCCCTTAGATCGACGGCGGAGCGCTAATCACAAGACTCGGCTCAATCGCAATCGGAACATTCAAGTGACACCCCCCGATCAATCGCAAGTCTTTCACCCGAGCTCCGATTTAATCCCGACCGTTCATCCTCCCCGCAGATCAATAGTCTTGCGCCAATCACACCCTCCACCCGATCGCCGATAGCAAGTCTTTCCGCGTTCCCCCCGATTAAATCCCCACCGTCCATTCCTCCCCCAGATCGACGGTCAGCGCTCAATTGCTTTCCCATTCCCAATTGCAATCGCAAAGCCCAATGGTGCCGCCCTGATTGAGATCCTCCGATTGCATCATAGCCTTCCATCTATTGCATGATCCAACGGCTATCGCACAATCGCATGCTTTTCCCTCTGCCCTTCCGATTTCATCTCCGCCGTCCATTTTCCCGCGATCCGACGGTCATCGCTCAATCGCATTGCCCCGCCCGATCGCAATCGCAAGCCTCCCCCGCTGTCTCCCGATTGCATCCTGACCGTCTGTTCCTCCCGCAGATCGATGGCCATTGCTTAATCGCTCTATCTCTCCCAATCGCAATCGGGACTTTTTGAACAAGCGTTGCGATTTTCTTTCGCTCCGACCTCCGATTGCGATGGTGCGATTGGATCGTGACCGTTCGTTTCCTCCAAGATCAGACGGTTCTGGTTTATTCGCCCTCCACCTCCGCTGGGTCCCACCTCCATGGCTTCCGCTCCTTTGTTTTCGTGTTTTCATTTGTATTACGCCCAAGTGTTCGACCTTTGGGCCTTTACAGTTTTAATCATTTCTTCGCTGCTCTGTGTTCTTTCCACCCTTCTCCACTCTTCCGCCACCACTCCTCCGCCTCCACAGCATTTCTCCACCGCCACTGCCCAGGTTTTAAACAGATATATTTTAAAGTGTGCAGGTAGTACAGAGATGCCCAGTTCAGCATTGCCAGCGATCAGCTGAAGGTTTCAAGGCTGTAACACCTGATATTGACATAATCAAACATTAACCCCGCATTCAAAGGATTAAGGCACTGATTGAAGACTAGGAGCACACCAGCAACGCCATAACTGCGCCACCTAACAGCAGGACGTTTCCTCCAGAAGTACACCTTCTCGCAGCGTCCTCCATGTTTCTCGAGCCCAGGAAAGTCATGAACACTGACAAAGCTTCTTAAAAGATTTTCAGGCCGCAGTAATGAAGCATGGATGGACGGACGGACCTTTGAACCAGTTCATTTATTCCAGCACGAAGAAAAAGCAGCTCCAAGCACGAAAAGGGACTCAAAGAAACATCCCAGGTCGATTTCGGCCTGAGTAGACCCCAAAAAATCGCCTACAGTACACATACGCGTCGCATTTGCCATAGCGCATGGGCGTGGACACTTCCGCCGATTCTCGTTTTAATGAGATCAATTAATGGTTCATCTACCTCTCGTTTTCTCTCCTCTCCTATAAAGAAATCGTAGAACATAATGCTGTTGTTGGTGCTCGCTGGCATCTACCGTTAGAGGGATCCATTTTGACTGTTAGAACAGTTTTGGGAGAGAGTTGCAGAGTAGTTGGTATGTAATAGGCTGGGAGGAGAAGTCTGCACTGAAACAGCCATTGAGCTTATTGTACATGACTGGTTTTGCATCTATTAATCAGAGCATATTTCACAGGATCCTGGTCTATTGCTATTGGTGATGTTTTCTTACTTTGTTCATTACATTTTCAGACTGTTTCATGTTCTTCTGGTAGGCATCAGAATAATGGTATAGGATTCACCCTCGTTAGGTGCCCTATGCTGTCTTCTCTCCCTACTTTTATGTTTTCTACTTTGTGTGTATCTAAGAGTAAATTCGTGGGGTTTAACCAGTGCAGCGGATGTTATTGCCTGCTGGCTGATGTATGAACTTGGGGGTTTGCCTCTTAGATGTTTCTTTGTAATCTTATCTCTCGTTTTTCCTCGAGTTGCTAAATCAGACTCCGGAGTTAAATGACTCGGGTCTGATCGAGGCGGTTCTTAATATTCTTTGCGAGAGCTGCCTTTGAGTATGTCCAAGCAGGTATGGAGTTAAATGACCTCTGACCTGATCTATAGACAGAAAATTGGTTGTCTTTCCTTCTTCCACTTTCTCTCCTTAATGTTCCACCTCACCATCTATCTAAAAAGATCCTTTAGTATAGATGACTTGCCCTTTGAAAGCCTTGGCTATTTGTTGCATGTAATTTCCTTTCATGACTCCATAGCCCAATGGATGGCATGATCTTGGCCTATCCTCTCTGCTGAAATATCCTGTTGTTTTGTTCCTTTCCTCCCACTGTTTTCCCAGTCCATGACCTCGTCACCAACCCAACAACCCTTCAACCAAATCATGTAAAACCCCCCTTTGTGCTTCATAACTAGCCTAACATCTCATTTTGAGCTTCAAAGATAAATCATTCTTTGTTTATTGGAGAGATCCCTCTCCGGGTCCAGGAGGGCTAGATCCTCGGGCCCCAAAGTTCCCCCGATGTTGGCCCTACTTTTGGGTCTTGCCAATCCGGGCCAAAACATGGGAACCCCACCACCACAATTGGCCCAAGCCTCCCCACAAAATGAATCAACCATGAAGTGCCTCCTCCAACAATGCATTTTCTTCCAATAACTCCTCCTACATGAAGAGAAAGGTAGTGACATGGAAATCATGGTGTGCCCATTGTTTCTCCTTAAACATACAACATGTGAAAAGGGGAGAATCATACTCCCAATTGGCATCTTCAACTCCAAGCCCACTCTCCAAACAAAGTTTCCCATGAGTATATAGACATCAGCAACATATGGAAGCAAAGTACAATGAAAACAAGCTGCCACATGGAAACCGAAGAGTGAATCATAGTTCCACATGAGGAACCAGCACAGTGCATTCCATGCCTGCCTCAAAAAAAAATATAACAAGTGCTTTACTAGCCACTTGCTTGCTGCCACAGTCATCTCATAAAATGTGAACATGAATGTACAATGTGGTGTTAATGGTGCACACCAAGAGTCATGTGGCTTCCCCCACAAACCACCATTAAGGTAGCCAAAATCAATGCTACAAGTAGCTGCAAGTACATTATACAAAATGAAAGAAGGGATGATCATTCTTGATACAATATGTTGCTCATATAAAGTAAATAAGTACAAAACATAATGTGAAATTATACCTCCTCTACCATGTACTTGAGACCTTGAGCTGAAATGGCTCAACTGAAAAAGCTCCCTCACTCCCAATGAGTAGGAAGGTGGCCGTGACATCCTCTCTATCACCATCCAGGCTCTTCATCTCTCCATATGATGATGTATGTCCTGCTAGATGCCCTCCCAAGTGAACTCCTCTAACAAAACAAGATATGCATCAAGGTGCATAGCTAGGAAGTCCTCATGTGCTGCATGTAATAGTCTCTCCTTGAGACTAGATGCCCTAGTCAAGAAGATTATTCCATAACAATAGACGGCCATATTATCCACCATGCATCTTTCATCTCCCTCCGGGTCATCAAGAACCATGCATGCACCAAGATCCTTGGATTACTCTACCAAAAGCTAAGACCTCCAATACGGATCAATCCTCCTCATAGACAGTTGTAGTGATCTAGCATGTGAAGCTCCCCTCATGCTGCTGCCTACTACTTTGAAATCCCCCATGCCAAATTCATCCTCCAAAATCCTGCCATGCCCATCATGTAGCTGCTCATTCTCAACTAGTGATGGTGTCCTTTGGAAGTTGGCCTCCCATGAGAATATGTCATCCACAAGTTATCTCCCAAGCTGGGCCTACATCCACTCCTATGTATGAAAGATTCCTCCCTCAAAGGAAGTATCCTCTTCCTCTCCAAATCTGTGGAGAAGTAATCCTACATCATGAAGATTCCATGCTCCATCCCTGCAGCAAACTCTGTCAGTGCAGTATAACTGATGAGAGTGGGTGATACTGAAAATGAGAGAGTGTCTCCCTCCTCCTTGAGTTTATCCCAAACTCTATGTGCTCTGTTGGACTCCTCCAATGTCTTCACCTCTCCGGAATCCAAGAGTGGTGAATCAAGTGACAAGATGCACCTCATCAACTCTAGATTAGGTGGCCTCCCAGGTGGAATGCCTCCATATAATGAGACATCTAGTTCAGAAGTGGACTGTGTATATGAGTGGACTGATTTTTCCCCCTCTTCACTACACAATACAGTCTCCTCCTCTGGTGCATAAGCTTTTCAGAATAGATAAGGGTGTATCAGCCCTTGATGCTGATCCTTCTCTTCCTCCTCCATCTCACAATCCCCAAAAACTATTACATATGGCTCCAGAATTGTGCCTTGGTTTCCACATGTTGAAACATTTGGAACTCCTTGCAAAGATACAAGGGCTCCTCTAATATAAGCAATGGCTCCCCTTTCACCTCAATGTGGTGATGGATCTCCTCCCAATGGGACAACACTATTAGATCTCTTATGCTCATCCTCCCTATAAATAATTGAGATTACCTCATCATCAAGGAGAGACCCTAGACCTTGGTCATCTCTTGAAGGAAGCACCTCCATGACTTCACAAATGGAAGAGGGCCCTTCACACAATGGGGATCTTGCCCTTAGCAAGCCATCCTACATGTTTACATCCCCTTCAGAAATATGTAATGGAGTTTGTTTCATGGTTCCTTCCAATGCATGTAGAGTGTTTGATGTTTTGATACATAGAGTTTCACAGTGATTTTCATCAAATTTCCTCACCAACCCTTTATTGAATCCATCATATGATTCTAAATTTTCATGATAACATGAAATATAATTTTCAAACAACCAACCATGAGCCATACCTTTGAGTTGCATCGCTGCTCCTCCAATGGTCTCATCTTCTTCCTCCATTCCCCCTACAGTGCAAGTGGGAAATGAACTGCGTTGTGGATCTACATGTTTGGCTGAATTCCCACACCCATCGTGTAATTTTCTGAAATGGAAATCAACATCTTTTTCACCGCTGAAGAACTCCTTTGTCGGAATATGAAAAATGCTATGTCAGAGATGGACTAAGAGGGCTTTTACCAGTTATTTCACCTCTAAAGAGAGGATGAGAACCAGATGCTATCTGGCCTTTTCTCAGACTCTGCCTACATCTATGTAAATACTTCTCCCTCAGAAGATCTTTCTCAAAGGGATGAGCTACATAAATATGCAAAACATAAGCATGAAGAGTAACTTGCTTAAACTTCAGAAAATTATGGAGAACTCATAGCCATATTATTATAATAATAGCAGCTACAAATGTATACAAAATCTTTAGGAAAATGATGCTCAAGATGAACAATGCCAATCCCCAAGACAGAAGTACAAGAATCATGAGATAAACACTGCTACACATATGAACCCCAGCTATGACTGCGTAGTCAAATGGAGACACTGTAACATGTAAAATGGTAATGAAATGATATTAAAATAATAGCTCAAGAAAGAAGGGGCAGCAAGCTCTCAACCCCTGAAAACAACACTACAACAATCCTCTAAAGGATTGGCTATAATAGATGTACAAAATATAAAGATACAACAATGCCAAAGTTGTTGGGTAGCAGCAGCAACTCAAAATATAAAATAGAAGGAGGAGAATGAATATGGCCTGTAAACTGAAACAACCTCCTCCAATGGATTCCTTAAGTGCAAGGTTGATCCCAACACAAGAAATCTCTTCCTCCAAAATGATGGAGCAAACCCCCACTGCAGAAAAACTCTGAGATAATGCAGTCTATGGAAGGGACTGTGCTGATGAAGGTGGGAGAAGCTTGGCCTTCTACCAAAATATGCAAATCAGCTCTAGAAAACCTCCTTTCCAATCCTCCCAAAGAATAGGAACTCCTTCCTATGAGAAATGATCTAAGGAATGGTGTTGTGGAATCTCTTCCATATCAACACCTGCAACACAACCCATTGACTGCGCTATATATGAAGAAGTGGCTATGGCCAAATGCTTGAATATGGAGAAATGAAGAGCAATCCTCCTTGAGCTACTCAGGAGAGGAGAGGAACTCCTAAATAGGAATCCCTCATGCCAAAGGCACTGCAATTCAGCTGAACAACTGGAGATTGCAAATAGACTCAAAATCCAAATCTTCAATAATTCCCTCTATGGCTGCCTCATCCTCCTTATATGCATCTATGCCATGGAACCCACCCAATTAGGGTTTCTCCCACAAGGAATCTTATTCCCTCTCTAATTGCGTTGTCTTCCCAAGCAAGCTACACCCTCTCGTGCTGCACTGTTGACTTGGTCAACATGGCCTCATCCTCATGTGTTTACTCCCTTTTCACTCTAGGAGGTGAAAAAATGGCTACTCCATAGATCCCTTCTCACTTCATGTGGAATTTTATTTATGCAAATGGGTCTCTTCACCCATTTTATTTATCTCCTAGATAATATGAGCAAAAATTAATGTTCCAATTTATTTGCAAAAAAATTGGAACATTACATTCCTTCCCTCCCAAAGATTGCTTGCCCTCAAGCAAGTGAAACGATAGACTATGTCTTCTTATCCTCTTCCTGTAGAATCCCTATATGATGATCTCCTTCAAGTGCAGTGATTCTAGCTTATCAATTGAATCCTCCAAAATGCTCCCCCTTAGCATTCAAGTAGCTATCAAGCCAACATCATGTAAACTATAATGCTCAAGAGGATAGAAAGTGGTGTCTACAAGTTCCCCCTTCAGGAATGGAGTCTGAAATCTAATGGGAATTTTCTCCCCCATATGGTCCATCCATCCCCAAGCTATGTGCCATGCAAATTGAGTCACCTCCCAACTAGGCAACTCAAGAAAAATTTCATCCACCTTTGGCTTCGACAAAGAAGGTGGGCTGAAAATCTGCACATGGTAGACCATATAGTCTACCCAACACTATCCATCTCTCCACTTAAGATAAGTGTAGTGTCTTATGATCCTTGGCTGCAATAATGTTTCCATCAAGTGGCAAGAAGAAGGCTAGACCTCCCAAGGTCCCTTCCCCAACGCTGCAAGAC
Source organism: Pinus albicaulis (assembly GCA_034641835.2). Classification (NCBI taxonomy): domain Eukaryota; kingdom Viridiplantae; phylum Streptophyta; class Pinopsida; order Pinales; family Pinaceae; genus Pinus; species Pinus albicaulis. The sequence continues at coordinate 976,230,420 of CM076571.1, read as the reverse complement.
ATGCTGGCCCAAAAATCTCCATATGTGATGAGTCGGGAATCATCCTCATATGGTTTCATACCCATCATATGGCTCACCCCATAATAAAACATTTTTCCTGCTATAGTGGCCATACCAATTCTCATGTTCCCATCAAAACATGCAATGCAAAAGATGTGAGGAACTCCTCCCTCAATGGACACATCCATCCTATGTGTCTCCTCCTCAATCCTACTCCTCATAAAGGCATGAAAAATAGAATCACAGGGAGCAAATAGGAGCATCATGCTTGCTGCCATGTGTAACAAATGAGAAGGAAAATGGTCCCTCAAGTGTAACCAGTGTAGCGTAGTGCTCCATTGCCATAGAGACTGATATAAATTGTGGTTGCTCAACCACCGGTGTGTTGCATCAATCTCCTCACAAGCTTGGGGAAGGTAAATGATACTTGCTGAAAATTGAGCATGTCATCCATGGTCTCTATCCTCCCCACGTCCTCCAAGATAATGGCCATTAGCCATGCTTATGGCCCCCACTAAACCATGAGGTTTAGAAAAATGTATGCTCCTCCTTGGAGCATTCTCCTGTATGTGTATGGTTAAGGGATGCATACATATATCATACAAATGATCATGTGAAAAATAATGTACAACCTTACCATTTTTTCTGCTCATATCAATTGAGGGACTCATAGATGAATCTCCTCTCATCCATACAGGAAAAAGGGGTGGTTGTGCTGATTCCCCCATCTCCATATGGTTGGTGCATATCCTCTTATGCTGATCATCAGATGTCCTGCAGGTGAAAGAATCATTGGAGTATCCCACCAATAGCTGGGGGTTCAAATTTAGATCTATCCTCCAAAATGACAGCGCAGGTAGTTCCTCATGAAGAAAATCTATCATATGGCTTTCCTCCTCCTTGACATCTCCTATGCCTAAGTCACAAATTGGAAGGTTGCTATCCTTCCTATGCTGCTTCTGCCACAACGCAAAATATGCAATGAGAGTAGGTGTAGATGAGGCTGAGGAAATGTATCCCTCCATCATGAGTCTATTCAAAACTCCCACTGCTGTCTCAATATCTCCCAAGGCTCCCACCTCTATAGAATCAATGAGTGGTGCCTCCAAGTGTGAAGCAACCATCCTCCTCTACTGAACTAGTGCCCCCCTGGGTGAAACGCCTCCATGTGGTGAGACATCTCCATCAAGAGAAGACTTAACATATGGATGAACACTTATGTCCATGCCCTTACTGCGCAATCCAACCTCCCTCCTTGATGCAATAACCTCCAAAAGTGGATATGGGTGAATACTCCTCAACTCATGCTACTGGTTTTTCTCCCCATCTCCTCCTTGTGACTCCATGGTTTCACACCTCTCCAATAATGGCACATGAATTGTGCCTTGATCTCCACACATGAGATCTTGGGGGATCTTCCTCGTAAAATTTCTCCATGCAATGAGACATCATTATCAAGAGATGACTAAATAGATGAATGGAGATAACCCTCCATGCTTCCACTGTGCAATCCAATCACCTCCTCAGGTGCATCAACCTCCATAGTTGAATAGGGATGTGCACTCCTCATCTCATGATGTTGGGCCTTCTCCCTACTTCCTCCTTGTGTCTCCACGGTTCCACACCTCCCCAACAATGGCACAGGTAAAACATGAGATGTGCCTTGATCTCCATACATGAGATCCTGGGGACTTCCTTGCAAAGATGCAAGCATCCATCTATGTGGAGCAAGAGCTCCTCTTCCCTCTGCATGAGGTGCTAGATCAACTCCAGATATAACAACGCTATTTCCCTCAATATATTCAACATGAGTGGGCAACCCCTCAATCATTGGATCCTCCCTTGGAAAATAGATACCCATGCTCCCTTTCTCTAAGATGTGAGATGAAAGTTTCGTCTCCAGCAAGTTTTGGTTCAGATTTTTGGCCTCCTCCATTTTTTTCTAAAGAGGCATTATGTTTTCATGCAAGGGTTTTGTTTGGTCTTCTTTGTGCAAACCCATCATGTGTGTCTCAAGAATCCTCCCATCAAATCCCTTCACTAATGCCTTAGTGAAATTTGCATAAGATGCAATTTCATTGTTCTTCAAAGAAAAGGATTCAAAGATCCACCAAGCATAGGCCTTACCTCTCATATGCAGCACTGCAACTCTAGTAACTTGATTTTCTGGAATTTGGTGCTGCTGCAAAAAGGTGTCTAGTTCCTCCACCCAAGCTTTGGCTGAACCAACAAGTGAACCATTAAAATGTGATAGATAAGATCTACCATGTTGTCTTTCCTCTTTGGTCACTTCTTTTTCTTCCACCTTCTCAATATCCTTGAGATCTTCCTCAATACCCTTCAAGGTCTGGAAAATGAGCAAGGAGATCTCCTCTTCTGTCATTCTTCCAAGTGGTGGAGCCATGATCTTGTTTCTTTTGTACAATGCATCTTCTTTTTTAGGGTAGGAAGTGCATGGGTATTCCTCTCCTTATTGAAACCTTTTGTAGGTATCACTACAACTTTCTTCTCCTTGAAACCCTCTAGGAGTCTCGGTGCATCTTCTTTCTCTTTTATGATTTACCTCTTTGGAGAGGCCCTTCTTAGATTTGAACATTGATGAGAGTAATCTCATTATCTCCATCATTCTGATCTCTATTTATTCTCTTCTCTGATACTGCTGTAAATTTCCCTCTTCAGGAGTATCAAGATTCTATTCCAGAGATTGACTGCAGGGGCATTTACTGGATATGTCACCTTTGAAAAAAAGATGAGATTTAGAGGCTACCTGGCCATCTGCAGAATTTTTCTATAGAGCTTGAAATCTCCCCCCTTCAGGGATTCAACACTTTGTCCTGAAGCCACAAGCTGAGCCAAAGATCATGCTTTGATACCACTGTAATATTCCGAAATGGAAATCAACATATTTTCTCCACTGAAATGTTCCTTTGTCGGAAATATGAACAAGGATATGTTAGAGATGGAATGAGGGGGATTTTACCAGTTATGTCACCTCTAAAGAGAGGATGAGAACCAGAGGCTATCTGGCCCTTTTTAGACTCTGCTTATAGCTATGCAAATATCTCTTCCTCAGGAAGATCTTGCTCAAGGGAATGAGCTACAGCAATATGCAAAACATAAACATGAAGAGTAACTTGCTTAAATTTCTAAAAATTCCGGAGAACTAATAGCCACCTTGTTATAATAATAGCAGCTGCAAATGTATACAAATTCTTGAGGGAAATAATGCTCAAGATGAGCAATGCCAATCCTCAAGGCAGAAGTACAAGAATCATGAGATAAAAATTGATATACATGTGAACCCTAGCTATGACTACATAGTCAAATGGAGACACTGCAACATGTAAAATGGTAAATAAATGATATTACAATAATAGCTCACGAAATGAGGGGAAGCAAGCTCTCAACCCCTGAAAACAACACTACAACAATCCTCTAAAGGATTGGCTATAATATATGTACAAAATATGAAGATACAATAATGTCGAAGTTGCTGGGTAGCTGCAGCAACTCAAAATACAGAATAGAAGGAGGAGAATGAATAAGGCCTGAAAACTGAAACAACCTCCTCCAATGGATTCCTTAAGTGCAAGGCTGATCTCGACACAAGAAATCTCTTCCTCCAAAATGATGGAGAAAATCCCTACTGCAGACAAACTTTGAGATAACGTAGTCTATGGAAGGGACTACGCTGATGAAGGTGGGAGAAGCTTGGCCTACTACCAAAATATGAAAATCAGCTCTAGAAACCCTCCTTGCTAATCCTCCCAAAGAATAGGAACTCCTTCCTATGAGAAATGATACAAGGAATGGTGTTGTGGAATCTACTCCACAACAAAACTTGCAAAACAACCCAATGCCTGTGTTGTAGATGAAGAAGTGGCTATGGCCAAATGCCTGAATATGGAGAAATGAATAGAAATCCTGCTTGAGCTACTCAAGGGAGGAGAGGAACTCCTAAACAAGAATCCCTCATGCCAAAGGCACTGCAATTCATCTGAACAGCTGGAGATTGCAAATAGACTCTAAATCCAAATCTTCAATAATGTTCTCTATGGCTGCTTCATCCTCCTTATATGCAAATTGATGTCTCGATGCCATGAACCCCACCCAATTAGGGTTTATCACACAAGGAATCTTCCTCCCTCTCTAACTGTGCTGTCTTCCCAAGCAAGTTAGACCCTCTTGTGCTGCGTTGTTGACTTGGTCAACATGGCCTCATCCTCATGTGTTTGCCCCCTTTTTACACTAGGAGGTGCAAAAATGGCTACTCTATGGATCCCTTCTCACTTCATGTGGAATTTTATTTATGCGAATGGGTCTCCTCACCCATTTTATTTATCTCCTAGATAATATGAGAAAAATTTTAATGTTCCAATTTATTTGGAAAAATTTGGAACATTACACATCATGATAAAATCTAGGGCTTGCGTCATCTTCAAATCCTCTCAGGAAATTTCTGCAATTTTCCCTTTCTATCTCCTTGAGATCTTCTATGATATCTTCCATAGTTTGGAAAAGAAGCAGGGAGATCTCCTCTTCCATCATTCCTCTTTTATTATTTATTTTGTACAAATCCTCTCCTATGTGAGGAGATTCTCCTTCTACAGGCTGAGCCAAGATTAATGCTCAGATACCACTGTAATATTCCTTTTTTGGTATTTTATGTAATATGGTCCAAGGGGACACTGTATAAGGAAGGAAATGAAAAAATAATCTGAAAGGGGACTTGGATCCCTTTGTTAATACATCATAAATTACACTTCCAGAATTTGAGCTCAAAGAAATCCCTCAAGGTAGGTTAAACAACCCTCCTACCATTGGGTATCTCGGAAAAGTGCTCAAAGAGAGAGCTACAACAACATATGAGAATAATCATGAAACTCTACAAATATGAACATGTAAATAAATGGAATATAATACAGCCATCATTTTTATTATATATCATCTACAATATACAAAAATATCTTGAGGGACAAACCACTCAAGCTACCGGAACCATTCTCCAATAATCAAAATATGAGATACATGAGTTGCTGCAACTTCACAAAATGCCAGAGAGCAGTGATTGCGCTATCTATATTATAGTAGCTGCTGTTATAGATGAATATACATGAAATATGGCTGAACTATACAAATAAATTCCGAAGAATAGAATAAGGGGGCTCCAATACAAGATTTCTAGCCAATCTAGGAGAGATTGCTAGAAATGCCGGAGAATGTACAAATGTGACAATTAACTTGTCACTGCAAATGATTAAAAACAAAAAATGAGGTTGTAGCAGATCTAAAATTATAATTCCCTCCTCTGATATTATCTCTAAGCATAAGGCTGATCCCTTTACTCAGAAACAACTCCTCCTGATAAGCTCTAATGAACTCTCCAACACTGCCGGCATAAAATAATGCAGTTCCAGCCCTAGACTGCGCTGTGAGAGATGGTGAGTGGTTGGCCAGGTGCCAAAGATCTGAAAATAATCTTGGGAGTCTCCTTTACTACTCCTCCAATGAATAGACAAGCTCTCCACCAATGAACAAGCCAAAGAATGACTCTATGAGTTCCTCTGTTGCTACACCCAACAACACAATGTTTTCTGCCCAATAGGAAAACGTTGCAGCTGCAGGAGGAAGCTTGGCCAAATGTAGGAATGAGGAAATATAGCTCAAAACCCTCTCCTTCCTTGAGGATGAGGTAGGGATTCCTGACGAGGAACACCCTTGTGCTCAAGAAAAATACAACCCTGCTAAACAGCCCGGGTATGCAAGTCTAAGCATACCATACAAAAATGATAAACCAATAGCATGAAAAACAATAGCTCTCCTCCTCTTCTTATATAGAAAGTGATCCTCCCCACCATGGGTCCCATCCACATGTGCCTTCCAACTCATGCAAGTGATCCTCCTCTAAAACTGTGTAGTCCACCAAGGAGATACATTGTATCTAGACAGTGTATGTGGACTTGGTCAAAATGACTAGATCAAGCATGATCCAATCCTGTTCACACTATGTGGTGCTCAATTTAGCTGCTTTATTCTTCCTCCTTTCACATGATGAGTGTTTATTCTTCCTTATCAAGGATTATGGGGCCTCCTTACCCATTTTATTTAACTAAATAAAATACTGCTAACTATAATGTTCCTTTTAGTTCGAGGCTAAAAATTGGGAACATTACACATAGATCTAGATTTTTGCAGCATTTATCTTGAACACCTAACTGCAGATATGAAGATATTAGCAGTCATTTCTGTTGTTAGGTTTGTTTTTTATGCACAAATAAAGTGGTATTTTTTCGTACGCTTGGAATTAAGATTCATACTAACAACTGGCGACTCCACTCGGGTTTACGATTACAACCGCTGTCGTTTTTTTGATCCTTGCATATCCAGATGCTTCAAACCATAGGATTTCTCTTCAGCCCCTTGTTTTTGATTTTATTGATGTTTTTTTAAACCTATAAAACCCTAAAATGATAAAAATGATGATTTTCGTGTGTTTTCAGACCTATTGGGCAGGTGGCAGACATCAGTCATAGCTGAGACGCTAACTTTTTCTAAAATCTACCGTCGAGAGTGTCAGAAGTGCAGGTCGCACTTTTCAGCCCAAAACCTACGACCTGGACCTCCAAGGCACACTTTACAGCCCAAAAATTGTGACCTCTACTGAAAACAGATCAGAAACTGCGACCTGGACTTTTTGCAGGGATTTTTCTAAAATTTTCCTGGGTTTGTCTGAGCCTCTGTTCAGAGTTTTCTGACCTCTGTCTCTGCTCTTTTTGGACCTGTAATTGTTTTTTTTCACTCAAATAAGTGGGAACTTAGCCCCCTAGGGCTTCAGTACCATCCACTTTTTGTGGAAGAGTTTTTGCTACTGTAGGTCATCTGAAATTTCAGAGTCTTCAGCTGTTCTTTCAGATCTGATACCTCACCTTCAAATCCGCTTCAGATCGGCTTTTTATCCATCCAAATATCCTCATTTAGCTTTTTTTGGGTTTTCCTTTAGGGTGCACTCCGCTTCCCTCCTGGAGATAGCCTTGCACTACCTTTTTTACAACAATTTTCCTCTGATATGTTGTTGTTTTTGCACCACTTTCCAGTAGATTTTGTCCTTTAGATCCCTGTCCCTTCTGACCTTAGATCTATTGGCCGTTTTAGTGTGTTTTGATTAGTTTTTTCACTCACCTATAGACTAGTCGTTGAGAGACCCACCTCCTCAGGTTTAGATTATTTCATTATTAGTTGTCTATTTTCTATTTTGCAGGCTTATATACTGTCATTTACAGGTTATTTATAGCTATACATCACACTTTTTCTTTTTCTCTACAGCCATCTGGGTTTAAAAATTAAAATTTACACACTTCACACACACACCCTAAGTGAAAAAGGGCTTGGTTAACACCGCCAAGAAAAGACTCTAAAGCATTGAAATCAATTGATCCTACACCTATCTGCTCTTGTTTCGACATTGTAATCAGTTGATCCTGCACCTCCCTGCACTTGTTGGTCTCTTTTTCCTTTGTGCCGTGTTTGTGTTGATGCCATTTCCACACCAAGGCATTTATCTGAGAGACTTCTTGGCCTTCATCCTCAATTTACGGTAGGACAACTAACTCCTCTTTGTAGGGTTCGAGTTAGTCCTCCACCGAGTCCGCACACCAACTCTTCCTCTGGTCCTTTGGGTTGTCCTTCTCATTCCACCTTCGGTTCTCCCCCTGACACCTTCACAATGTCTAGTGTAGGACCTAATACTGGTGGTAACCCTAGCCCTCCCACCAGGAATACCACTAGCGGAACTGCAATGGACACTACCTCGGCTACACCGTTGCTCCCTTTCATGGTAGGCCTCAGCCTCCCCGACTTTGACCAGTTGATAAAAGACCCTATAGACTATGATGCTAGTTGGCTTGCTATGCCAAAAAAGCTCCCTTCAGGAATCCCAAAGTTTGAATGTCTTGCTGGACAAGATCCTTCAAATCATGTTCGATCTTTCCACATGTGGTGTTCGTCTAATTCCATTACTGATGACTCTGTCCATCTTCAGTTGTTCCAATGAACGCTTACTGGTGAAGCTTCTAAGTGGTATGTTGATTAGACCCCTTCCTCTCATACCACCTTTGTGACTTTTGCCCATGCCTTTTTGTCTTATTTCCATCTTCCCCTTCATTACGACACCGGTACTGAGCTCTTGACCTCTTTCCATCAATCATCTATGACCTGCCTATCCGACCATGTTTAGGAATGGTGGAGAAGAAGGAGCCTATGTCGAGCCACTACCTTTGAAGACCGTGTCTACATCGAATAGTTCCTTACGACTTTCTTGCCGCCTATTTGGAAAGGCGTCGCATCATACTTTCCTCAAACCGAAGAAGTCGCTCTCCAAATTACGTTAAAATATGACCTAATCTACGCTGAGTCAAATTATGTTTATACCGTTTTACCCAATCTTCCCAGACCTGGTGGTGCCAACGCACTGGGGGAATCTCACGCTACCAATGGTATCGTTGGAGCTCTCTTTAATCCATATTCTCAACCTCCCATGGGCTATGGTTTCTCTCAGGGAGGGGCCAACACCTCTTGCAATTTTCCCCCTCCCGGTAGCACATATCCAGGATACGGCATGCCTCCTCTTTTTTACCAACCTCCTGTTTACCACACTGCTACCCAACCTCCCTTTTATCCGTATCCATAGCTTGGTGCTCCATCTCCTCTAGCATTAGCACCTCTACCTCCCTTGCCTTTTAAACTCCCGCAATAGCAGCCACTACCTCCTCAGGAGCAGGTGGATGCACAACAAGGATTTATTGCTACCCAACCACTTGAAGGTTAGGTGGCCACTCAACTTCTTCCATCTGGTTTGCCCAATTACAAAATTCTCATGATTTCTTTTGATCAACCTTCTGAAGCTTCTTCTCCCGGCCCTTCACCTTCAGCTAGTACTCATGAGCCCCTTTACCCTCCTGGAATGGTTCCTCCAAGCCTTAACCATCTTGGAACTGTCTCGCCTGGTCATTACCCCCCTGGTTAGATACCGTTCTTAGCTCCCCCACCAGGAGTGTACACACTACCTGTTATGGCCACCCTCTCTCTTCCTAACTTGACCCTTGGTATTCCTATCTGGTACCTCTATCCTCTAGCCACTACCCTGCCTGGTCAACCCAAACATTATCTTGCTTTGACCCTGGTCCAACCGGTCCCTATGACTTCTCCCGCTGCAATAGTTCCTCATTCACCTTAATAGGAAGCACCTCCCGTTGCGACCGCTTCGGGTAAGAAGGGAAAAGCTCGCAAGGGGGCATCAAAGGACAAGGCTACCCCGGAAAACCCTACCCCCTCTCGGCCTCCAAATCATACCATCCAGTGTGCTTTATGTGATGTTGTTGGCCACGCCACCCATACTTGTCTAGAGTTGCCTCACCTCAAGTCCATGGTCAATGAGACGTTTCCAGAATCTGATATCCCAGAGGTATATGTCAATATACCCGATTCAATCTCGAAACTCAAACCATTGTGCACAAATCACCCTTGTGCTTTGTGTGATTTCCATGGCCACTACACTCACCTCTGTCCTCGCCTCGAAGAGTATCATTTCTCGTTAGAAGCCTTACACCAATTTGAGGCCAAGCACAATGAGTCCACCGGTCCCTTATTTGTGTGTTTTGCTTCAGAAAAACTAGAGGACACAAATGCTCCCATTAAAATTCCCCCTCCTAATTTCAAGATGAAGGAGCTTCCACCATTTTCTACCTATCATCATCCATGAGACCCTTGGTGGAAACCCCCTTGAAGACTCCCCCTGATGTTTCACCTAAACTCCCTTCAACGATCACCCTGGGCTCAACATCGGTAGATCCTTTATATGCTTACTCTTCTGTCACCACTTGTGATGATGCACATGTGAACCCCTCTTCTCATGATGATGAGTCAGGTAGCTTCGCCGTGTCAGGTGGTATTTCTTCCACCAGTCACCCCATCTTCTATTACGATGACGACACTATGGAAGTAGTCACCACCCCTGACTTTATCTATCCCCCCTTACATCGAACCCATGCATTCGAACCGCATACACCTTGTGGCCATTAAAATGACACCCAATGTTTGGGTAAGGGGGCACCCATATTTGAGAGACCAGGAAAAGAAATTCTCCACAACTCTCCTAGTGTATCTGGTCGTGTCGACTCTAGTAACATTATTCTTCCACATTTAGAAGAACCTCTAGAGCCCCATATCACTTCAGATCACTCTAGGGATGATACCACTCATCATTTCTTCATGTTACATCAGCAACCTAGTCTCATAGACACTGTGGTTGACCAACCTATCGATTTTCTAGGAGAACATCAGTTCATTATCTCAAAATCCTCTCTTTGGGATAGTAACACCATGTATGCCAACCCAGAAACTTAAAGTCCATTTGATTCATATATGCAGTATCAAAAGAGATTGGAAATCGTCTATTTCCTTTCTCAAACTGCATAACCATACCAAAAACAAATGGCACACCACATCATTAAAATGTGCTTAGATTTCCTTTTTTCTAAATACATTTTGGCATGTCCACAACATCCTTGGGGGAGCCTATGCCCCTCAACCATAAAAATTCCAGTTCTCAGCAAAAAAAAACACTGAAAACCCCTTTCTCTGATAGGTCACACTGTTCAGGTCATTTCCTGGGACAGGTCGGAGTTTTCTTCCTAGGACTTGCTACCCAGGTCGTAGAGCAGACCCCAAAAAGTGAGACCTAGTCTGTTCATGAGCTCTAGGTACCTAAACTGAACTTTCAATCCACTGAAATGAAAGAGTAGGATTAGGCCTCTTACCTGCAGCTGAATGCTCTCAATTCCAACAGTCAGTTTTTTTGCTACAATCACCACAAGATTTAGGGCCTTCTCTCCTCACTACATCCACCATAGCTCCACCTGCGAATGAGTGAATTGGGAGGGAAAACGCCTTATTAAAAGAAAACCCCTGATTTTTATTTCACCTGCTGCGGCCAAACCGTAGCTCATTTTGATGAACCGTATGTACCTTTGGAAAGCCCTAAAATGGGTATCTATTAGTTTTTAGTGATTTGATACTTCACCAGGACACCCTTTTTTCCAAGAAGCGTCACTTCACTCCTCCTGAAAATCGAATTTCTTCACTTGCAACACTCATACTAGGGGCACCAGTTTTCCTCCATACTTGTCCACGCTCATGTCAACTTTCGTCATGAGTTACCATCCGGTACTCATGTTTTCATAGTCCCCATTAGCCCCTTCTTTTTGTGTGTGGCAACACCATCGAGTCACCCTTGTTTAGAGCATCCGAGTTGAGTCATCATTACATTCATGGAGTCTATCCCGAGTCCCTTTGCATCTCGCTATAGTCCTCCATCATTCATCGCTTGGTCCCTCTCTCGTGTCGCACATTATGGCCTTTAGTCCCACTATCCCCTATCCCTCATGATGTTGTGTCAGTCACTACCAGGTCATCCATGCCCTTTATGCTCTAACAAGGGAAGTCGTTTGTTCACTACTCATTCCCCCCCATTTCATCATCATCATTGGTGTCATTCTGTCAGTCACTCTACTATTTTCTCTCGTGCCCTAGTTGAAGATACCTTATTGCCTTACCTATGGTGGACCTCCTTCTATCCACATTAGCTCATTCATTCTAGAAGACAGGTCTAGAGGGCGGTGTACCTTAGTTCCAGCTTCCACTCTTGTTCGGTGCCTCGGATCAGGAAAAGGGACTCCTTATTGCCCTTTGACTTGATTGTTTCTCAGCTCCAGCTCCTTTTTGCATGATCGAGATCCGTATACTCGATGGTTCAGTGATGCAGCAGCTGACATCGGTGATTCCCAGGTGTGTGTGAGATGTTTCAGCCCTCATGAGGGGGTGGCCCTACAGGTAGACCCTCACACACTTGGATGACCTTTTCATCACAACCTTCAATGCAGCTCCATACATTTGATGATGTCAGCCTCAGCTGCTTGCAACGCCTTTTTGTTTGCATGTATCAGTCAAATTTGCAAAGCCCTTTCCTGTGTTTAGGGGCATCTGGGTTGCATTTATATCTCATGTACTCAGATATTATTGTACAAGTCCTGGCTATTATCCCAAGCATAATATGTATGTGGGAATCATTATCATGTTATTTATTTGGCTCATGTTTATGCCAGCATATCCTATATTATTTCATCCCATGGTTTTCCGGAAACCTTATTATTTGTACTATTGCCTTGGCGGGCATAGGTATGCCTCCCCCACTGCCTATGGCAGGTACTCACTCATCAAAGATACTTGTTGCACCTGCAAGTCGCCTCCTCAGGGTCTAGTTCTTTTAGCACTTTGGTCTACCTTACACTCCTCTCTCTTTGACTTCCCCTTTGACGTCTAGTGATTGAGTTCTTACAACGTACTTCGGTCATATGATTAGCTCCTAATGCTCGCATGCTGGGGGGGAATCTGTTACACCATTTTTTGGTCATCTAATCCATTTTTATTAGATGGACCTAAGTACACCAAGTAAGACCAATTTTACCCCAAGTAAAATCGCATTCAATATGAAAAATAACTTAGTAAATCACCTTTATTAAGCTGTTTATGGTCTAAACTAGGAACCCCATGGGAAAACATTAAATAAATCCATATTTGTTTGACTTTCTTCAAGGAATAATTAGTTAAACAATAGTTTAATTAATATTCCTAGTTATATTTAACCCAAAACAAGGAAATTAATTAGATAAATCATTATTTATCTTATTATTTTCTAAGAATAATTATTTAAACATTACTTAAATAATATTCTTTGTTAAATATGACTAAATCTCCCTTAAATAATCAAATAAATCATTATTTATTTTATTATTACTCAACCATATGCTTAAAATGATAAATAAATCATTTATTTATTTATTATTACTCAACCACATCCTTAAAATGATAAATGAATCATTTATTTATTTATTACTTACAAATAAAAGGATTTGACCCAAGTCAAATTCTTTTTCCCTCCAACAAATATAATAAAATATTCCATAAAAGTTTGATCTTGATTTGGTTAATAATATTTTAATTATACAACAATATCTAGACTAACTCAATATTTTTTTCTAAATAGAAGGGTTTTTCCATTCATTTTTCACCTTTTGTTGCCTAAAGACCACTCTGGATCTCAGCTGTTGGTCTAGCTATTGATCCACCATTATAGCCATACCTTTCCATTTTTGTCTAGTTTTTCTACACCATCAAGAGAGAGGAATTCTAAATCTGAAGTGCTGAGGACTTACAAGAACCCATCCCATTGAGGAGAAATGAGAACACTCTCTTGTGTTTTCCTCCTAGGTGCCATTAATACAAAATTCATTTGATATATTCTTGTCTTGTCTATTGGATGCATGGAGTAAATCTTGTTTCTTCTACTATTTAATGTCTTCTAATGTAAAGATCTAGATTTTTGCAGCATTTATCTTGATCACCTAACTACAAATCTGAAGATATTAGCAGTCATTTCTACTATTAGGGCTATTTGTTATGCGCAGCTAAAGTGGTCTTTTTTCGTACTCTTGGAATTAAGATTCATACTAACACAGAGCATCCCCTGTCTGCATCCAACCAAGATGTGGTAAGTGGTTTTACTACCATTTACTTGTTGCCCAATTCATCTCAATATTGTAGAAAATGTGAGATATATTTGGTGCCTTTGGGAAGCACCCATCATGAAAATGAATCTCCCTTTGCACATCAAGGGAGTGGCCAAATTTAGAATTCTTAGTGGCCCAAAAATTGCCATGAGATTTACAAAATATATTACTCCTCCTTGGAGTCATAACCTGCAAAAACATGGTGTAAGAATGCATGAAATCAGAATATAAAGAACATATGCTAAGAACATGCTCTTCACCAACAATCCTCCTCATATCAATGGAGTGGTGCATAGATCTACTCTTCTCTTCAAGGGAAGAAGGAGAGGGCTGATTTAACTCTTCCTTAGATTCATGTTGCTGCTCGAACTCCACAAGGTCTATGCATCTTTTAAATTGCTGATATAGTTCTCTTTCAAAGCCCTCCCAATAATTTCTCCTCAAAATGATATTGTTGAGCTTCATAGAATAGGTGTGGCTGAAATTGAACTCTTCATAAGCCTTCTATAGAAACTTCTCCTTGAGCATGGAAGCTCGAGACAAGAAGATCCTACCATGATTATAGATGAATCCATCAAGGACTAAATAGCTCTCTTCATGCAACCAGTCATCAAGAATCATGCAAGTATGAAGATCCTTGGAATATTCCATCAGCAGTTAGGATTTCCAATAGGGATCTAATGTGCCCAACAATGATAGCGATGATAGAGTGTCATCTGAAGTGTCTGCCATGTTGTTGTTATTTTCCTTGACATCTCCCATGTCAAAGGTGTATGTTGGGAAGCCAAGCTTCCCATTTCCCTCCTCCTTGACATCTCCCATGCCAAAGATACAAGGTGGAAGGTTGCCAGTCCCTCCTTGCTACCCTCCTTGCTCATGCACATGCTCAAAAGAAGATGGAAGTTCTTGAAAGTTAGTCTCCCATGGGAGGCTATCATCTATCCAAAACCTCTTTTCTTTTGTGAAAGCATGCATGTGAGACCACCATCTCTCTTCATGTATGGAAGAGTGTTCTTCAAGCAAGTTTGTCTTCTGATTCAAGGATTGCATTCCATGCTCCATGATGGTGTCATTATTTCTCCTTGCAGCATATCTCCTCAACGCAGTTTGAGAGGTGAGAATAGATAATGATGTCAAAGGAAAAATGATTTCCCTCTATGTGTACCTTCCCCATACTCTCAACGTGGTAGCATGGTCTTCTAGTGCTCCCTCCTCCCTTAGATCTATGAAAGGAGCATCAATGTATGAAACATCTTTCATCAAATTTGAATCAGGTGGTCCCCTAGATGGCATACCATAGGATAATGATGTCTCATGGCTCATTCCCATGTGAAAAATAGATGGGAACATATCACGAGTGCTTCCACTACGTAAATCCATCTCTGATTGATGTGTGGAAGTATCATGAAACTTGGAGACCCCTCTTAGTGGTGTAAGAGCGCCTCTGATTGGAGCCCTTGCTCCATCTTATGATAGTGGATTAGCTGTGTGATCCCTCCTTTGTTTTGTCTCATTGTCTTTTAGTAAAGACACATGCTGCTCATGGCCTCCATATGGAAGATCCTTTGGAATTCCTTGCAAGGGTGCAAGAATCCCTCTAGTGGAAGCCATTGCTTCATCTCCATCTCACCTTGAAAATAGATCTCAACCTGCTATCATAGCACTAGAGGATCTTCTCTACTTTATCTCTCCCTTCTCCTCATCATTGGAGAGTGCTTCACCATTAAGAGATCCTCTTTATTGATCTCCTACTGAGGAAGGAATCCTCATCTCTTCTCTTTGAGAAAAGAGACCTTGTTGTAGTGGGGCTTTTGCCTCTGGAAAATTGTGCAGTAGATATTCAATCCCCTCAACAATGTTTAGGACTGGATTTGGCTCCATGGGATATTCCAACTTATGTAGAGATTCCGATTTCTTAGGCTTGATTTTCTCTTCCCAAGAAGTCTCAGAATGTCTCACATCAAATCGTGTCACTAGTCTCCTAGTGAATCTTTCATAAGAGGAGATGTTTCTCCCTTTCAAGGAAGAGAACTCAAATAGCCACCAAGCATAAGCCTTCCCTTGAAGATGCAACATTTATACTCTCAAGGCTTATTATTCTGATACTTGATGCAACTAAAAGTATGTTTCAAGCTTATTTACCCAAGACTTGTCTGAGTCTTTAGGTAATCCATCAAATGTAGGTAGAGAGAATCTACCCAAAGTGTGCTGCATGCACCCTTTCCTTCTACTGTAGCTACTGGATATTTCTTATTTGAGTTGACAGAACTCTGGGAAACTAAGAGGCTCTTTGAATCTCTTTGATTGAGATTCATATTCTTGGAGATAATCACCAAGAGATTCCTTCTTTGGTGCTCCTCCCTTTCCTTCTTTCTTTGACAAGAAAGTAGGCATGTTCCCACGTTGCAGATTAGGTTGTGTGGCTGAATGCCTACACACATGGTAGGAAGCACTGGGGATTTCTTGATGTAAGAATCCTCCTGAGGATCTTCATGTATTTCCCTCTTCATCCCCTGGATTTCCTCCTTCAGTTCATATATAGCTTGAGAAAGAGTTTTTGAGAACTCTTCTCTCTGCAATCTTCCAGATAAAGGGTTTGGACCCTATACTTCTGTGTCTTCGGTGTAACAAAATTTCTTCATCAGTATTTTCCTTCCATGTAAATAAATATTGGATATTCAAATGGCAAAGCACAGGCCGTGCCAAGAAAGATGCTCAGACACCACTGTAATATCCCAAAATCGGGACTGCTAACAAGGCATGCCTAAAAAACGAATTTTTCAGGAATGGCTGCTACAACTCATGAAATCATCCCTTGGATCCCTTAGATCTGATAATATAAGACCCAAATCCAAGAGGATATCAGACACAAATAAAACTAGTTTGGTTAAATAGATCTCCCACACCCAGCATGGCTTGGAAACTTCCCAAGGAGGGGACTGCAGCAATACAAAAGAATGTTGCCCAGAAAATAACGTAGTTTTAGGTAGAAGTAGCAAGAGTCCAATATGACAGCTCAAAAATATCTTATACAATGATAAATCATATTTAAAATGTAGGCCAATCAATTTACAAGAGAAATATGGAGACTTTTATGGACAAAAACCCCCTAAAAGAGGTGTTGCAACAATATAATTCACTGTAAAGCCTTGACAACATTATTTTCATGAGTAAATAGTAGTTGTAGGTTACAAATCAGATCTAGGACAGATATGTGTACAAAATATTAGATCTATATTAGAATTGTACACTAGATTGTCTCTATTTTACGTACCCCTTGGGGTTTTCAGCAAAACATGAAAGCACAAGAGTAGATCTGAGATCTACTGTAGCATATCTGTAGATAGATTCAGAAATTCTGAAGTAGATACATAAATGAATAGATCAAATCTAAAACATACATGTATTAGTTGGCTAATCCATGGATCACCACAGTGTAACGAAGGCTCCTTTACACTAGAGATCTCTCCTCCAAATAGTTGCCAAACACCCTGCAACTTCTCACTTGCAAAATAATGCAGTCCATGGATATAAACTACATTGCAGGCTTGAGGTAGAATTTGGCCTGATGCCAAGGTATGGATTTGAAGCTCCGATCAATTAATACACTCTTGCCAATGAGATAGAAGGATTTCCAAATGAAAAGAGGCACTAGTATGGTCTAGATCTGAATAGATCTAGCCTCCACTTGTTGTTTCTCACAAGGACAACCAAACCCTCAATAGGATATGAATTGTATTTTGGAAGAATAATCTTGGCCAAATGCCTGATAGTGGATAAGAAATGCAAGACTCTTCCAAGAGGCCTCTCAAGGAAAGAGGTGGGATTCCCGACCAGGAACACCCAAGTGCTAAACAACACTCTTCTCAGCTAAATAGCCATAGAATGAGAAGTGTCTAAATAGACAAATCCTTTCAATACAATATTTTCAACAACCCCTCTCAGACTACTCTCCTCTTTCATTTATAGGATGAAAGCCTTGAAAAAACCTAAACCATCTCAAAGGTTTAGTTCCTTTCACATTTGAAACCTCCAACTAGATTTGCGTTGTTCATCTAGGTACATTGCATCTGGAGAGCATTGTAGATTTGGTCCTGTTGACCCAGTCAATTGTCACAATCCATTTTCACACATGAGGGATGTTTATTAAGGTAGCCTAATTGAACAATTTTACAATTTTATTCTTGTAACAAGAAAATGAAAACAAAATTGAACATTCCTATTAGCTTGGGCTAATTAGGAATATTAAAAGGTAAAAGGCTTGAAGACCTTAGAAAGTGAGTTGCAAAGATAATTTGAATTCATGAGCCCATCAAAACTCATTTAACACTACAAACAAATTATTGTGCCCTTGCAAAGGATTAGAAATTTCAAAGGGAGAAGTTTTTTGAGTTTTCAAACCAAAAAATTAGCTAAGTGTTGAGACGTTGTGCACCTGGCAGGGCACTGCGTGCCTAGAGTCAAGCGCTACGCCCCTAGCCATTTTACTCGTGCAATTTTATTCGGCACTACGCACCTGGAGGCAGGCGCTGCGCATTACCCATTTTGGCCTGACAGGCCCGACACAGAGACTTTGGTGTGATATTCCCAAATTTTCACATCATATTTGGAATATTGGAGTCCTTGATTTTCTTAATGAATTAAGTAAATAAAATGGTGGAGGGACCCACAATCCCCAATAAGAATAAATATCCACTTTGTGTGTGTGAATGTGGATTAATTTAGCTTAGATCTGCAAAAAGAGGTAGTTGAGAAACTACTAATGTGAATGATATTGGAGATCATGTCTCATTTAATGAGAAAGATCATGGAGGGTTGATTCAATCAACTAAGATCTTGAAGATGTCAAAAAAAGGATCATTGAGCATTAATGATCAAGTGATGGAGGATCTGTGCAAATGAAGCACACATGGTGGAGGAGGTGTACATTGCACCTAGACTATTTGGTTGATTTGGTCAAACAACACAGTCCCACTTGGAGGATCTTGTCCACATGAGACTGCGCAATTGAGATTAGGGCCAAGGCTTGGGATGGATCAAACATTATAAAGGAGATGAAGGCAAAGGAGAAAGGAATCTTGGATTATTTGATGTATGATATTTTAGATATGGAATTGTCAAGTGAGATTCCATTGCATTCTTGGGCTGTTAGCAGAGATTGCAGGTGTTGTTTAGCACAAGGTGTTCCCGGGCAGGAATCCCACCTCTTTATTTGAGTGATATCTAAGGGAGATGATTGTAATTCATTATACATTAGGATTTAAGTTCCATTTCATTTTTCTACTTTCTGCAGAACATTCATATTCAGAAATCTGTAGATTTCTGAAGATCAGTTTGGAAGGTGGAAGTTGTCTTCAGTACTTCAGCTGGAGAACAAGGTGAGGGATTATTCCCATCACTTGGGATTATAGATCAACAATCCCAAAGCCACATTGCAGATTTGGCATCAGGCCAAAAGTTATTAACCTCCTAGTAGCAATATTCTCCTCAAGAATAACGCTTCCATATTGCAGATCTGAAAGGAGGAAGGAAGTTGCTAGTACTTCAGCTAACAATCTAGTGGAGGATCATTCCTCCACATTAGCATCAGTCTTGCCATCAGCTTGGGGTTTATTGCAGCATATTTTAGTAGGCATAAGGCCTCTCTTTCCTTCACAGCACAGTTTTTGGAGGCAGTTGTGTTGTAGAAGCTGCAATTATCTATTGGAGGATTGAGAAGCTAGATCTAGAGCTTCTAGCTCATAGATATGAGGAAGGGATCATCCCTTAAATCATAGATTTGATCTAAGCACAAATTTCAGCCACATTTTCTTCATATCTAGCTTCAGATCTGTATTTCCCAATAGATCAAGGATCAAACCCTAGTGAGGTGACTTTTCCAAAGTTGCAGATCTGGAAAATCCTTTCTGGGTTATCTTGGGAATCCATCACATTGGCCAGATCTTGAATCTTGGCATCATCAGAGCTCTATTTTTGAGTATATCCACATTTCTCTTTTCAGCCTACAACTCCATGTTTATATCCTGCTGAAGAGACAACGCAGTATTTGCTGCAGAGCCTCTCTAGTTACATTGTACTTGTTGCATACACGTTTTCAGGGTGATCCTAGCTCATCTCTTTGGCTAGATCTACCTATATTTTGTGCTTGTGTAACTGATTATTCTCCAATATAATAAAATGGCTCAGCCCTTTCTGCATATTTCTATTTGTACTTAGATTTATTGTCTATCTTGTTGTACGTTCTTATATTATGTGAAGTATTACTGCATTCTCCCTTTTGGGATATTACAGTGGTATCAGAGCATGATCTTTGGCTCAGCTTGTGGAAACTTCATATTTTTACATTGAAAGAAGAACAAATAGATGAGTTCTATCATGGAGAATGAAAAACATTTCACTCCTTTCTTTAGATCCATGCAAGATCTCTCCAAGGAGGTCTATTAAATGGAGGAAGAATAGAGAGAAGATCTAAGAAGAAGATGTGATGAGGAAATTATTTCCTATCAGTAGCAAAGAAGACTAGAGAATCCTAGATCTCCTCATAGATCTACTATGCCCACTTTCTTTGAAGAAGGTGAGATGTATATAAGGGAAGAAAGGAATGAACTTGAGACTCATGAGACTCTCAGTATATATCTTGAAGAGTACAAACCACAGTCTAGAGCTTTCAAGGAGAAGCTAACTCTCTAACAATTCCTCCAGATTAGAGAAGAAAGAGGATCCTATAGCAGTAATAGAAGGAAGAGGCATAATAGATCCTATTTTCCTACATTTGATGGGTCTTCCTCAAGAAATTTCAAGTCTTAGAGGAGGGAGTTAGATTCATTTTTCAAGCTACATCCTATGGCTAAAGAGGAGGCTATTCAAATTGCAACACTTCATCTCTTAGATGAAGTAGAAGATTGGTGGTTTGGGCACATAGAGCATGCAAAGGTGACCAAGTATTCAGATTTCTTTCACAAGTTGAGGAAAACGTTTGATGTGGGGAAGACAGAGTTGTGCTACAAAGGGGCATCTCCCAAGGAAAGCAAGGAGAATGTCAATCTTGTCACTCTGGACAAGAGATCACTACTTTCACCACCTGCTGCAGAAGTACTTGTATCTGGAGAAGAGACACTTGCATCTTTTCCAGATAGTCTTGAGCTCTTGACATATGGAGTCCCATGCATGGATCAGGAGGTGCATGAGGAAGAGGAGGAGGATATTAGCATTGGTACACTTGAAGAAGAGAGGCCATCACTCTTACCCATAGTTGGAGATACTATTGTCCCGGTTGGAGGAACTCTTGTGTTCTATCAAGAGGTTCCCACATATCAGTTGAACCAAGGTATGCATAAAATTTCAGCACATATTGTTTCAAGATCAATGCATGACCAAGGATTAGAAAAAAATGCTGATTTGAAGCAGAGACATTTCACAACGCAGAGGACCCTTGATCTAATTAAGGAGGAGACTGAAAACTATCCCTGTTCATCATTATTGAGCTACATTCATCCCCTTGAGTTGAGATGTATAGTTTCAGAAAATGGGATTAGCATTATCCTATGTACAATGGTTGATTATGAGATCAGTATTGTCCCTTACTTTGAGAAAGCATATATATTACCCTGCAGATCTACAACGCTGTCACTTAGTAGTTGTGACAAAGAAAGGGATTCATCATTCTGGAGCATTCTGGAGGTAGCTTCACTCATGAAGCAATGGAAGAAAATATGACAAATAGTACACATATTGAAATGAGAAACATTTTCTCCCTTCTAGATGACCCTTTCTCAATGAGCCTCTCATTTCTCAAAGAGAAACTTCTACTTGCAGCAAATCCAAAACTTCTTTGGTTTTGGAGGGCCTTCGATGGAGAGAGAATCTCATTAAGGGATCTCATTATATATTCATTTCAAAATTTCATGAAATGCAAAGTTCTTCAACAGTTTGGTAAGGATGGAATTCTACAAAGGGAGGATGCCATGATTATGCAGTACCTCATTCATCATCCACATGGGAGTGAATGGGTAAGGATGATAAGAAAGGGGTTGCAAAGCCACTTGCAGATTTATGTGGGCCATCATGTTTTGTTACATTGGTTTCCATTGGGAGATTTATGTCACTCTCCAAAGGCACCTATTTTTCTGATCCATGCCTTGAAAAAAACATATGAAATGAAGAAAGAGGCATGGTTGCACTGGCTGCTCTGGGGTGAGTATCGATACCACCCAATAGCTCATGATTTTCTGATTCATGCCTTGTGTATCAATGATAGTATGTAGCAAAATAAGGCATCTTCATTTTGGTTTCACTTGAGAGAGTTTGGCAACCAAATGACATCTCCTATGTCTATTCATTTTGTATTGTGTAAAATTTGGCATAATGATCTCATGATGTGCATTGATGATATTTCTTTGTGTTGGGCTGATGTGACATCTCATATGTCCATTAGTATGCTTTTGCTTCATGATGCACATGATGAGGAGAGAAGGCAGCAATATCTCTTATTTCTTTGGTTGCTTATGGGGGAGTTTGGCTTGTCCATCTTACATGGAGGAGATGGAGGATGGCAGCAAAGGGCCTTACTCCGGTGGTTATTGTTAGGAGAATATGGTTTGACATCTTTGTCTACCCATATTACTTCTTCCCTTCTTCTTTTTCATAACCTTGAAATGATGGAGTTTGGATCCAACAAGGCCAACAGGGCTAAGTATGGGAGCATATCAATGCTCAATCTAGTTCATGAAACATGGGATGAAGGAGTGTATTGTATGATGAAGCTTTTCCTTTGTGGAAAGAGCTACTTTATTTTATGTCTGTCATGTATTTTTGATGATGTTGTACATCATAAGGTTGTCACTTGGTACCTCATGATGGAAGGAGGACATCTAACCAAACAGTTAGAGGTCATTCTTTATGTCTTTAAAAGACAATTTTGGAACCAAACATACATAATCTATTGTAGAAAATGGAGGAAGCCTTCCTTATGTGGATGCGATATGGAGGGGGATAGATGGCCTTGCATCTACTTTGAGAGTTGCTTGAGGGCAAGCAACATTTTTCTGGGGGGGACTGTAATATTCCCAAATTTTCACATCATATTTGGAATATTAGAGTCCTTGATTTTCTTAATGAATTAAGTAAATAAAAGGGTGGAGGGACCCACAATCCTTAATAAGAATAAATATCCACTTTGTGTGTGTGAATGTGGATTAATTTAGCCTAGATCTACAAAAAGAGGTGGTTGAGAAACTACTAATGTGAATGATAATGGAGATCATGTCTCATTTAATGAGAAAGATAATGGAGGGTTGATTCAATCAAATAAGATCTTGAAGATGTGAAACAAAGGATATTCTATGGATCATCTACATATCCTTTTAATTTTATATTAAAAATACAAAAAAATCTGAAATTGAAATAAAATAAAATATGTTAAATATGTTAAAGTATTATAGTCTTATACTTTGGCATAAAAAGGAAATGATTTTTTTGATGTAATACAATTTAATTGTTTTAAAATTTATACAAGTGGGTTTTATATCCGAAGATTAAAGGACAATTAATTTAACTGGCAGAGAGTTTTTATATTAAAAAAATAAATTGGATGACCCAACCCGTGGGCACTAATAGCATGAGAGTTAACAGAAAGGGTGCCCCCGCAGTTGACTGGGTTGACTGCAGAGGCGATGAAGATCAACGGTGGATATCGACTGTGGGGGCACCAACCGGAGTTTTCAGCCGTACCCCGAGACCCCTAGCAGTGATGTCATATGTTGAATGGAGAGCAACTATTTTTCATGTCAAATCAGTCCAATGGTTAAGTGACATGTTGCGTAGGCATTTAACACAAAATCTGCACCACCTATTTAGAGGTGTTTTTCATTTCGTTTTCAAAATACTTTGCAGTTTGTCGCATTTTGACCTATTGCTTCCTTCCGTCACCTTTCTGTTTTAGTGACCTTGCAAGAGTATTCCTTCAACACCTTTTCTAATCATGGCTAAAAGGTCTTCTTTGTCTGGTTCATCGAGGCACATTCCTCTCATGGATAATGAGAGAGACATTCAAGATACTGCGTCTTCAGTAATTCATCTTCCATTCTATCAACAAGTTGTATTGAATAATGATAATTCCCCTGTCTATTCTACCATGAAAGAATCTTGGGTCCTTTCTGCATGCATCTCAAAGACACAGTTATTCCCAGAGTTTATCTATTGGTTGGTTTCCGCATTGTATCTCGGAAAATGTTTCATGATGAATTCCCAAGGGGAAAATGTTCTACAGGTGTCAACCCAATTAATCCGCCAAGCCTTGTGTTTTCCTGAAGCCGAATCATTAGTTAAATTTTCAGAAGATTCACTGGTTACTTAATATGAAAGCCTTGCAGGAGAAGAATTCAATCAGTTTATGTTCCATTTGAAGCCCAATATGAAGTAGTTTCAGCCAAAATGTGGAGAATTTAATATGGGAGTTTTCAACGAAGACACACGACTTGTATTAAGAAGCATTGCTAAAATATTGGGCAAAGAAGATGATGTTACAGTGGACAGGTCAGTCCTAGGAATGTTCGCCATGATGATGAAGCTAGGCATGGTCCTAGATATTCCATCCTTTTGGCAAGAAGGAGTCAACTTGCAATTGATGAGTCTTTCACTGACAGGCTCTTTTAAATTTCCCTCACTGATTGTCTACTTATTTTTATACTAAAATGTTGAAGAATTCATGAAGTTAAGTCTAAATATAATGGATGTAAACAATAAAAGATAGTCAGTTTTATTCTGGACATATGTAATCAGAAGGGAGAAAAATGAAGAGGGGTTATTTGATTTTGCTAGTTTGTATATGCCCATTGCATATAAAATATTAAATTGAGTTCATCCCCCTTTTTTTTTACCCAAAGCCTAGGAGTTTCTACATTTAGGAACTAGCTGTAAATTTGGGGACTGGTTTGTATTTGAAGAATATTCAGAAATAAGGTTGTATGGAGCAAATGTTGAACCTTACAGGCTCCCAACGTTTGTACCAATGAGGCTTTTCGCCTTAGAATTTATCAGACAGAACCTGAATGTTGATCATGTGCATTTTGTCCCTATGAAGAAGAGCCAGATCTATAAATTGCCTATGAGTGTGGGACCTTTCATAGTTAATATGAGGCAAGCATTTGAGGAAGTAGCAAAATTGTTGGAGGAAACACATTTGCTACTAGGAGAAAAATGGGCTTATGATCCCCATGGTATAATTTCACAGAGAAGAATTGAGAACAAATACTCAAATTTCATTCATGAAAGTATACTTGAGTAGGAAAAGGTGGCAAACAAAGGTGAAATAAGTTCAGTAAATACAAGCATTCAAACTTCTGTTATAACTAAGAAAAAAAATAAAATAGGTAAAGAAGCTGTTATTGACTTGGATGATGAGACACCAAGAGGTGAGAAAAGGAAAAAAATTGCTGAGGATCATTCCTATAATTCACCTAGTTTTTCCTTGCATTTGGGTGAAGACCAGAATGCTCCCTCTTCCCTTGGAGGCCAAGAATCTTCTCATGAACAACTACCCTTAATCAAACAGGTGTTTTCTCAAATTGAAGAGAGAAATAATAGAATGAAGGCCAACATGGAGGCCCAAGAAAAACATCAGGTTACTACCGATCAGACAAGGCTGTTGACTGTAATGGATCTTGGAAAAGATCAGTTTAGGATTTCTTTGTCACATCCCACAGGAATTTCAATTGGGTCCTCAAATAGTTTTAATACTCTAAATGTGACTATGGATGTTAAAAATATTCCACTAATGGACAAAATGAATTTGCATATGCAGACCAGGAAATTGATTTTTAATGATCTCACAAAGACAAATGCAATGGAAGTTAAAGCTGAAAACATGTTAGGGAAAGTTATAAAAAAATTGAAGCTGGAAAAGGCCAATTCAAGAGCCTTAACAGTCCAAAATAAAGAGTTGAAGAAGATGTTAGGAAAAATACTGAGAGGGGGGTGAATCAGTATTTAAAGCTGACTGAAAACTTTTTATTAGAAATATTTTTATGTAATTAATTCTTTACATAAATTATTGCATCATTCATTCATCAGAAGATTAGTAGGCTGTAAGCATGTGTAGTAATAACAGAATGAACCATCACACATAAGAAACACACATGAACACCAGTATTTAAGGTGGAAACCCAATTTGGGAGAAAACCACTGCTGTTGTCATCTCTGTCTTCAATATTTATTATAAAGAAAACTTATTACAATTTTAGTGCTGGCGCAGACTTATACCAGCACGTAGGCACCCACCTGCAGAAGGCTACAACCTTCTCTCGTTCTCCAGTCACTGCTGGAAGGGAGCTCCAACCCCCTGATTTTAACACCAGCTTATACTGGCAGAAAGCTTCCACTTCAATCCTCAGATCCACCACATTTCTTCAATTTCTTCATCAGATTGTGTCAGGTCTTCACTATTTCTTTGCAGATCTTCCTAGAGATTCATCATTTTCTTGATCTAGAGGTCTTGAACCTTCATCAACTCCATAGGTGCATCATAGATTCAACTTTTTCAGAAAACAGAGTTCAATCATTCAGATATCTCTTAAAGAGATTTATTCATTAACAAACCTTATGCATGCACACCATGAACCATAATGCACTTCTCCTTATATAGTTTTGCCTTTATTAATACCATGAGTCAATACCACCCAACCGCTGATGGTATTCCTGGACGGGATCAATTAGATAATCCAGCGGGGTCTACCCAAGCCCCCAAACAATTTCTCATTGTTTTATTTCCTTGGTTTTGGAAATTAGATAATTAATCTAAGGCTTTTTAATATCTCAATCTGAGATTGAGATATTAATCCAAATTTCTCCTTTAGTAATGAAAAACCCTCAGCATACTTCGTAGACCTTCATATGTCGACCCTCAGGTTTATATGTTCCACCAACTTTGGAGTAAAAATTATGGCCCAATCGCTTTTCGTCATAATTTATATTTGATTTAAACAACGTTGGTTAAACCCACAAAAATGATGTCCCAATCGCTTTTTGTCATAATTTATATTTAATTTAAACAACCTTGGTTAAACCCACAAATATTAATTTGAAAAGGCCCAATTAATATAATTTAAACTGGGCCCACATATATGATCAGCAACCCAATCAAATTCCTGATCCATACTTTGGTTAATCTTCGCACATCTTCATCAAGCGATCACTGTCCAATGACTCCTTCCCAGATCAACGACGCTCAACAATTTCGCTGGGCATCCTGGATCGAACAATAACGCGCGATGGCATGCAGTGACAAGCAGTTTTGTGGAGTTGTACAAGGACGCGTGTCTCCCATTCTATGGAATCGCTCCCCAACTCGAAGAAACCACTTATCTCTGAAAGGTGGTGTGATATGGGAAATCTGGCTTTGTAAACCCGCTCGTAGTTTCAGAGCAATGTTATATCAGAATTCAACCATATTTCAAATATAGTTCATTGATCCATCAGGTCTGAATTTTCCTCGCAATCGCAAGTCTTTTAATAAACACTCTGCTGCACAGTTTTTTCTCGGATGTGATTAAAACTGGAACTCAAACACTTATTAATCCTGGTTTATATGCCCATCAGGTCCGGGCTTCAATCGCACTCGCATCCTCTTGTTAACTTGTTCTGTTGGCCTTATATGCTCCCATGCAATAAGGGTCGTTGGCCTGGGTTACGATTCCCGGAATGTACTTATTTAGTGTATCAACCAGCTGAGGTAGTAAACCTCGGAATATTGCCTCACCCTCTGCCTTTGCTGCTCGATGCAATTCCTTCTATGCTGCCTTGCCACCTCTCTTTACTACCTCTATGCCTCTGCTACAATAAATTGCTTCCTCTGCTCCTTGACTGATGCGATAGTTGCCATCAAGGACAATCAATTCAATATGATAGGATTTAAGAGACGTATTGGGAACAATCTCCCCCTTTGGACTTGATGGCAACCATGACTAGAAATACATTTAGAAAAAAAAATTCTCCCCCTTTCACATCAAGGGCAAAGGGTAGATCAAAAACCTTTATACTCACAAAACCATGCTCCCCCTGAGATCATGCTGCTTCTTCAAACATAATATAACAAAAATGACTTATACAAACAAGATAAAAAATTCTCGAGTATGAGATCAGACTACAAAAAATAATTAGAATTCCAACAATGCATTCTTTCCACATGATCAATGCTCCCCCTTAATGCGGTTGTCCTGCAGAAAATCCACCTCTTCTTTACTTAAGTATATCTGATCTTTTTCATGGCAGAGACTACTCCCAACTTTTGTCTGAGATATTCAAATTCTTCCCTAGGTAAAGGTTTGGTAAATATATCAGCAACTTGTTCTTTGGAGGGAACATATTCCAACTTCACCTTTTGTTCAAGAACTTGTTCTCGTAAGAAATGATACTTGATGGGAATGTGCTTGGTCTTGGAATGCATAATAGGGTTCTTTGAAATACTGATGGCACTTGTATTATCACACATAATGGAGATAGGAGGTGAACATTTGATTTGAATGTCTTGTAAGGTTTGCATCATCCAAATAAGTAGAGTGCAACATGATGTGGTAGCCACATATTATGCTTCTGCTATAGATAAGGCAATAGAGCTTTGCTTCTTGCTAAACCAAGATAATAACCAGGGCCCCATATAGAATGCACCACCACTAGTGCTTTTCTGATCATCAACATTTCCAGCCCAATATGCATCAGTATAGGCATGAGGAGTAAGACCAACATTCTTTGGATACCATAGTCCAAAGTCTTGAGTTCCTTGTAGATATTTGAATGCTATTTTGACAGCCTGAAGGTGAGACTCTTTTGGAATAACTTGGAATCGTCCAACAATCCCAACTACATGCATAATGTCTGGTCTTGTCCCAGTGAGATAAAGTAGACTTCCTATCATAGATCTATATTTTGGTTGATTCACTGTGGGGGAATCATCATTAGAACTGAGATTACATCCGGTTATCATTGGTGTACTTACAGGTTTGCAATATTCCATGCCATACTTTTTCAAGATTTGCTTAAGATATTTTTCTTGTGATAAGAATATGCCATCTGTTGTTTGTTGCACTTGCAAGCCAAAAAATAATGTTAGTTCCCCAAGTAAAGACATTTCAAATTCTTGATGCATATCAGAAGCAAATTTCTGACTCATAGACTCTTCATTACTTCCAAAAATGATATCATCAACATATACAACCACAATCAGTAGTTTATCATTTTCAGTTTTTATGTATAAGTTGCTATCAGCAGACCCCTTAGAAAATCCTTGTTGATGGAGATATTTGTCAAGACGATAGTACCATGCCCTTGGAGCTTGTTTGAGACCATATAGAGCCTTTTTAAGTCTACAAACAAGATTTTCATCATTTCCAAAAATGAATCCTTCAGGTTGTTCTATATAAACTTCTTCTTCTAGATCACCATTGAGAAAAGCAGATTTAACATCCATTTGATAAACTTTTATTTGTTGGAAGCTTGAAAAAGAAAGAAACATTCTTATGGCTTCAAGTCTAGCTATAGGGGCAAAAGTTTCTTCAAAGTCTATACCTTCTTGTTGAGCATACCCCTTGCAAACAAGTCTAGCTTTATTTCTTATAACATCCCCATTCTCATTTAACTTATTTTTGAATATCCATTTAGTTCCAATGACATTTTTGTCATGAGGTCTTGGTAATAAATCCCAAGTGTGATTCTTTTCAATTTGATCAAGTTCTTCATTCATGGCTTGAATCCAACATTCATCTTTGCTAGCTTGATTGACATTTCGTGGTTCAATACTGGATAGAAATGCTAGGTAACTAGGAGATCGTACAAGAGTCCTTCTGTTTGTACGTGTGCTCCCTTTTCTCCCAAAATTTGAGATTATGGATGATTCTTTTGAAAATATCTGGATGGAGCCTTTTTAAATAAATAATCTTCGGGTTATTCATTGGGTTCACTGCCTATATCATTCCTATTAGATGTAGAAGGATATATTTCATCATCATAATCTTCATTTGTTGTTTGTTTTTCTTCTTTTGGAGCTGCAGGAGACTCATTAATAACAACATCTATACATTCAACAATCTTCCGAAGTCTTTTATTGTAACATTTATATGCCCTACTCCTAGAGGAGTAACCAAGAAATATTGCTTCATCTGCTCTGCGTTCAAACTTGCCACGTTTTTCATCATTATTTTTGATAAATCATTTGCTCCCAAAAACTCTAAAGTGCTTCACAGTGGGAGGATTGCCATACCATAGTTCATATGGAACTTTATCATTATTTACACGAACATGTGCCTTGTTAAGAATATTTACTGCTGTATGTGCTTCTTCTCCCCAAAATGTGTCAGGTGTTCCGGAATCATCAAGCATAGCTTTAGCCATTTGTTGAACTGTTCTATTCATTCTTTCTGCTACGTCATTTTGTTGTGGAGTTCCAGCTACAGAAAACGGTCTTTTTATGCCATGTTTTTCACAAAATTAAAGGAATTCATCTGATGTATATTCTCCTCCTCGATCAGATCTAAGACACTTGATTTTTAGATCTAATTCATTTTCAACCATTGCTTTGAAGATCTGAAATTTCTCAAATGCTTCATCTTTGTGTTTAATCAACCCAATCCAACACATTCTAGAGAAATCATCAATAAATAAGATATAGTATTGTTCACCACGTGGTGAATTTTTCTTCACAGGTCCACAAATGTCAGTATGAATGAGTTCAAGAGGCTTACTTGATGATCCTTCCTTGGCATTAAATTTCACTTTGGTTTTCTTACCGAATTGGCAAGATTTGCATATGATACTTTCAGGTAGAGAAATATTGGGAAGATCACGAACTGCTTTGAGTCTGCTTGATTTGTTGATTTGAGAGAAGCTCATATGCCCCAAATTTCTATGCCATAGTCATTTTTCTGAATATTTACTCAGGTGACATTGTTCTTTGTAGTTCTTCAATACATACAAGTTTCTTGGAGTTCTTTTTCCTTTTATAATTGTTTTACCTCTATCAAGATCACACACCACACATTCTTTTGAACTAAAGACAAATTCAGTTCCTTGATCACACATCTAACTTACACTTAACAGGTTATGCTTTAATCCATCCACATACATGACATTATTAGCTTTCACTTTTTCTTTTAGAAAAACAAACCCTTTTCCCTTAATGACAGTAGGAGTATCATTTCCAAATGTAACATTCTTTTCCTTTTCTAGAGCACTATATGCAAGAAGTTTATCTTTGTCACCTGTCATGTGTTTTGAGCATCCACTATCAATGTACCATTTATTTTCTTCACCTTTTGCAAATAAAGCTATGCCACAATTTTCAACTTGTAATTCCTTCGTTTTCCACACTTTGGAGTTTGAAGGAAAATGCTCTTTTGGGTGAACTTTGCTCCTGCATTCAGATTATTCATGACCAAAGTTATTGCAATAAGCACATTCAACTTCATTTTTAAGAGGAGAGAAGTTGTTATATGTATTATTCTTTGTTCAAATATCAATCCTTTTCTTTCTTTCTTCTCTTTTCATGATGGTTTTATATGCAACACATTGAACAACTTTATGACCAAAATTGTGACATGAGAAACATTGTCCATTGAAGAAGAAATTTATGCGATCATGAAATATTCTACTTGAATTTACTTGTTGATTGGTGTTTCTTTGAAAGGTACTCTTGTTAGTGTTCTTTGAATTGAGATGGTCATGCCTTATCTTTAGAGATTATTTACTCTCTTTCTGAGGGGTAGAATGTTGTGTATTGGCTGTAGCTGCTTTTAGATAATTTGGTGCTGAAGCCTGAGAAGATTCACCGATATATCCAAGACCTATCTTTAGAAGAGGAGAACATTGTATCTTGATAATATTATCTAAGGTTTCAGATCCTTTAGAAAATCTAAGATTCAAAGTATTTACCTTCTCAATTTCTTTTCTTAGACTTACTATTTCGCATTCTAATTTCTCATTATGTTTCTCCTTTTCTTGAAGCTGGTTTTTCAGAGTCTCTATGGTTATTTTAATTTCTTCTAAGCATATTTTGAGTTGATTTATTTCATAAAAAAATCATTGTCCTCTAAATATTCCATAAAAGTATCATTTTCTTCTCTAGACTCCTTTTCAAATGCCATGAGAAGTCTAAGATCTTGTTCACATTCTTCCTCACTGTCTGATAACCCATCACTGTCTTCATGAGTATAGTAAATTTTTCTAGTGCTAAACCGATTCTTATTCCTTCTTGCTACGTCCTTTCCTTTTTCATGTGTTTCTTTGTGAGGACACTTAGAAGCATAATGAACAACTCTTCCATAAGAAAAACATTTGAAAGGAAGCTTACCTCTAAACTGTCCTGTACCAAGTTGGAGTTTCTTTACAAAATTTACCTAATATTCTTCTGAGATATACCCTGATCCTTCTGTCTCTTGTACTTCCTTCCCTTTTGTAGTAGCTCTAAAGACAACTTCTTTGACTTCAGATGGTCCTCCTCTTCTCATTTCATATGCAGTTAGTATGCCATGAAGTTGCACCATAGTAATATTTTGAAGATCCTGCTTTTCTTCAAGAGCAGAAGCTTTTGACTCAAATTTTGTCGTTAGTGATCTTAAAACTTTCTCAACCGAAGTTGATTCGGTTATTGTTTCTCCCAGATTTCTCATACGATTTACGATATCATCAAGACGTAAAAATAAATTGGCAATGCTCTACTCATTATGAATTTATAGATTCTCATATTGAATTCTAAGAGTTTGGAGTTTATCACTTTTTACCTTTGCATCACCTTCATAACTTAGAATGATTTTGTCCCATATTGCCTTTGTATCCAGCTACATGACTTTGACAAATTCTGATTCAGTTAAAATTCCCAATAGAGCATTGACAACCTTTTCATTTGTTTCATAATTATTTCTTTCCATTGAATCTGTTGGTACTGCGGCTGGATATTGATATCCTTTTTTAATAATAGCTCATACATTTGCTCCCAGAGACTGTATATAAGATCTCATCCTTGTTTTACAGAAGATTAAATTACTTCTGTTAAAGAGCGGAGGCCTGTTAGAAGCTATTCCATCTTGATTGCTCATCTTGTTTGATCTTCCTTATAGCGGTTAAGCCCTTTCAGAAGGACCTGCTCTGATACTAATTTTTAGGAAAAATACTAAGAGGGGGGGTGAATCAGTATTTAGAGCTGACTGAAAACTTTTTATTAAAAAACTTTTTATGCATTTAATTCTTTACATAAATTATTGTAGCATTCATTCATCAGAAGATTAGTAGGCCGTAAGCATGTGTAGTAATAACAGAATGAACCATCACACATAAGAAACACACATGAACACCAGTATTTAAGGTGGAAACACAATTTGGGAGAAAAACACCACTGTTTTCGTCTCTGTCTTCAATATTTATTATTATGAAAACTTCTTACAATTTTAGTGCTGCCGCAGACTTATACCAGCATGCAAGCACCCACCTGTAGAAGGCTACAACCTTTTCTCATTATCCAGTGACTGCTGGAAGGGAGCTCCAACCCCCTGATTTTAACACCAACTTATACTGGCAAAAAGCTTCCACTTCAATCCTCAGATCCACCACATTTCTTCAATTTCTTCATCAGAATTGTGTCAGGTCTTCATTGTTTCTTTATAGATATTCCTATAGATTCATCATTTTCTCGATCTAGAGGTCTTGAACCTTCATCAACTCCATAGGTGCATCATAGATTCAACTTTTTCAGAAAACAGAGTTCAATCATGCAGATATCTCTTAAAGAGATTTATTCATTAACAACCCTTGTGCATGCATGCCATGAACCATAATGCACTTCTCCTTATATAGTTTTTACTTTATTAATACCATGAGTTAATAACACCCAACCGCTAATGGTATTCCTGGACAGGATCAATTGGATAATCCAGCGGGGTCTACCCAAGGCCCCAAACAATTTCTCATTGTTTTATTTCCTTGGTTTTGGCAATTAGAAAATTAATATAATGCTTTTTAATATCTCAATGTGAGATTGAGATATTAATCCAAATTTCTCCTTTAGTAATGAAAAACCCTCATCATACTTCGTAGACCTTCATATGTCAACCCCTAGGTTTATACGTTCCACCAAATTTGGAGTAAAAATGATGGCCCGATCTCTTTTCATCATAATTTATATTTAATTCAAAACAACCTTGGTTAAACCCGCAAATATTAATTTGAAAAGGCCCAATTAATATAATTTAAACTGGGCCCACATATATCATCATTGACCCAATCAAATTCCCGCTCTGTACTTTGGTTAATCTTCCCACATCTTCATCAAGTGATCACCATACAATGACTCCTTCCCAGATCAATGGTGCTCAACAATTTTGCTAGACATCCTGGATCAAACAATAATGCGCGATGGCGTGTAGTGACAAGCGGTTTTGTGGAGTCGTACAGGGACGCGTGTCGCCCATTCTATGGAATCTCTCCCCAACTCAAAGAAACCACTTATCTTCGAAAGGCGGTGTGATATGGGCAATCCGGATTTGTAAACCCGCTCATGGTTTCATAACAATGTTCTATCATAATTCAACCATATTTCAAATATAGTTCATTGATCCATCGGGTCCGGATTTTCCTCGCAATCACAATTCTTTTAATAAACACTACGCTACACAATTTTTCTCTTATGCGATTAAAAATGGAACTCAAACACTTATTAATCCTAGTTTATATGCCCATTGGGTCCAGGCTTCAATCACACTCACATCCTCTTGTTAACTTGTTATGCTTTCCTTATATGCTCCACTACGCTAAGGGTCGCTGGCCTGGGTTACGATTCCCGTAATGTACTTATTTAGTGTATCAACCAGCTGGGGTAGTAAACCTCGAAATAACGGCTCACCCTCTACCTCTACTGCTCGATGCAATTCCTTCTATGCTTCCTTGCTACCTCTCTTTACTGCCTCTGTGCCTCTGCTACAATACATTTCTTCCTCTACTCGTTGACTAATGCGATAGTTGCCATCAAGGACAATCAATTCAATATGATAGGATTTAAGAGACATATTGCTAACACACTGACCTAGAGAATTTCTGTCAACAAAACCCATACACAGTTTTATGCACAAAAACTCACATATATACAAGATTTGCCTTTATGAAACTAGCGTGTCGAATTTAAACTTCTGAAATTAAGCAGATTTGATCAGCGAGGAAGATACAACTCCTATCTTCTATCTGAGATATTTGAATGCTTCACTAGGAAGAGGTTTGGTAAATATATCAGCGACTTGTTCTTTGGAGGGAACATACTCCAATTTAACCTTTTGTTCAAGCAAGTGTTCACGTAGGAAGTGATACTTGATAGGAATGTGATTGGTCTTGGAATGCATAACATGATTCTTTGAGATACTAATGGCACTTGTATTATCACATAAAATGGATATAGGAGTTGAACATTTGATTTGAATGTATTTAAGAGTCTGCATCATCCAAAGCAGTTGTGTGCAACATTATGCGGCAGCCACATATTCTTCTTCCACTGTAGATAAGGCAATAGAAATTTGTTTCTTGCTGAACTAGGATACTAATCGGGTCCACATATAGAATGCACCACCAGTAGTGCTTTTTCAATCATCAAAATTTCTAGCCCAATATGCATCTGTGTAAGCATGAAGAGTGAGATCAAAAATCTTTGGATACCATAGACCGACGTCTTGAGTCCCTTGTAGATATTTTAATATTATTTTTACAGCCTAGAGGTGAGACTCTTTGGATTATCTTGGAATCATCCAACAATCCCAACTGCATGCATAATGTCTAGTCTTATCCCAGTTAGATATAGCAGACTTCTAATCATGGATCTATATTCTGGTTGATTCACCATGGGAGAATCATCATGAGAATTGAAGTTACATCCAGTTACCATTGGTGTACTCACAAGTTTGCAGTCTTCCATCCCATACTTCCTCATAATTTTCTTAAGATATTTTGCTTGTGATAAAAATATGCCATCTGTTGCTTATTGCACTTGTAATCCAGGAAAAAATGTCAGTTCCCCAAGTAAAGACATTTCAAATTATTGCTGCATAACAGAAGAAATTTTTTGACTCATGGACTCTTCATTACTCCCAAAAATGATGTCATAAACATATATAGCTACAATCAATAGTTTACCATTCTGAATTTTTGTGTATAAGTTACTATCAACAGATCCCTTTGAAAAACGTTGTTGATGAAGATATTTGTCAAGACAATATTACCATACCCTAGGAGCTTGTTTGAGACCATATAGAGCCTTTCTATGTTTGTAAACAATTTTTTCATTATTTCCCAGAATGAATCCTTCTGTTTGTTTTATATAAATTTATTCTTCTAGATCACAATTGACGAAAGAAAATTTAACGTTCATTTGATAAACCTTGAATTTTTGAAAGCTTGAAAAAGAAAGAAAAATTCTTATGGCTTCAAGTCTAGCTACAGGAGCAAATGTTTCTTCAAATTCTATACCTTCTTACTGAGCATACCCTTTACAAACTTGTCTAGCATTATTTATAATAGCATCTCCATTTTCATCTAGCTTGTTTTTGAATATCCATTTTGTTCCAATCACATTTTTATCATGAGGTCTTGGAACTAATTCCTAAGTATGATTCTTTTCAATCTGATCAAGTTCTTCATTCATGGCTTGAATCCAACATTCATCTTTACTAGCTTGATTTAAATTCTATGGTTTAGTAGTGGATATGAATGCCAGATAGGCAGGGGAACCTACAGGAGTTCTTCCTTTTTGGACTCCTTATCCCATTTCTCCCAAAATTTAAGATTCTGGATTATTCTTTTCAACATACCTGGAAGGAGCCATTTTGAGATAGATCTTCTTCTAGTGCTTCATTGGGCTCACCTTCTATATTTTTTCTATTTTATGAGGGAAAATATACATCATCATCATATTCATTTGTTTTTTTATATTTCCCTTTTAAGACTTGAGAGAGACTCATCAATTACAACATGAATTCATTCAAAAATATTCCGAAGTATTTTATTGTAACATTTATATGCTTTACTTCTTGAAGAGTAACCAAGAAATATTCTTTCATCTTCTCTAGGTTAAGAATAACCAAGTTTTTCATCATTTTTCTTGATAAAACATTTGCTTCCAAAAAATCTAAAATTCTTTACGGTGGGAAGATTTCCATACGAGAATTCATAAGGAGTTTTATCACTATTTACTTGAATATGAGCTTTGTTAAGAATATTTACTGCAGTATGTGTTACTTCTCCCCAAAAGGTATCGGGAGTTCCAAATTCATCAATTATAGCCCGAGCCATTTGTTGAACTGTTATATTCATCCTTTCTGCCACATCATTTTTTTGTGGGGTTCCAAGTACAAAAAAATGTCTCTTTATGCCATGATGTTCACAGAAATCAAAGAATTCATATGATATATATTATCCTCCTCGGTCAAATCTAAGACATTTGATTTTTAGATCTAATTCATTTTCAACCAAAGCTTTGAAGATCTTAAATTTTTCAAATGCTTCATGTTTATGTTTCAGTAAACCGATCCAACACATTCTATAAAAGTCATCAATAAAAAACAATATAGTATTGTTCTCCACGACATGACCTTTTCCTTACAAGACCACATAGGTCAATATGTATAATTTCAAGAGGCTTACTTGCTGATCCTTCTTTGGAATTGAATTGTACCCTGGTTTTTTTACCAAATTGGCATGAATTGCATATGGTACTTTCAGGTAGAGTGATGCTGGGAAGATCACGAACAAATTTGAGTGTGCTAGATTTGCTTATTTGAGAGAAGCTCAAATTTCTCAATATTATGTCCCATAGCCAATTTTCTGAAGATTTACCCAAGTATCATTTGTCTTGGCCACCTTTTAATACATACAGATTGCTTGGTATTCTAGTTCCTTTTATTACCATTTTTCTCGTGTCAAGTTCACGCACCACACATTCTTTTGAGCTAAAGAGAAACTCATTTCCTTGATCACACTTTTGACTCACACTCAATAGATTATCCTTTAATCCATCCACATACATAACATTGTTAGCTTTCACCTTTTCTTTTAGAAAAACATAACCTTTTCCTTTAATGATAGCAGGAGATTCATTTCCAAAGGTAACATTCTTTCCTTTCTCTAGAGAATTTTATGAGAGGAGTTTATTTCTATCACCTGTCATGTGTTTTGAGCATCTGCTATCAATGTACCATTTATTTTCTTATCCTTATGCAAATAACGCTATACCATAGCTCTCAAATTGTATGTCCTTCTTTCTCCATACCATGGGATTCAAAGGTATATGCTCTTTTGGCTAAAGTTCGATCCTGCATTCAAATTCTCAATTAATAAAGTTATTGCAATAAGCACATTCAATTCCATTTTGAAGACCAGAAAATTAGTTATAATAATTCTTCTTTATTCCATTTGCATTTCTTTACTTTCTTTCTTCTCTGGTCATGATGGTTTTGTATGCAACACATTGAGAAAATTTATGACCAAAATTATGACATGAGAAACATTGTCCATTAAAGAATAAATTTCTGCGATCATGAGACCTTCTATTTATGTTTACATGTTGATTGATATTTCTGCTAATGTTCTTTCTTGTATTAAAGTGGTCATGCTTTACTTATGAAGTTTCTCTGTCCTTTTGGTGAGTGAAAAAATGTTGTAGGATGGCTTTAGCTACATTTAGATAGGTTGGTGTAGAATATTGAGAGGATTCTATGATATATCCAAGACCTGTATTTATAAGAGGAGAGCATTGTTCCTTGATAATTTCATCTAAGGTTTCAGATCCTTTATGAAATCTAAGGTTTAAAGTTTTCAATTTCTCAATTTCCTTTCTTAGACTTACTATTTCACATTCTAATTTCATATTGTGCTTCTCCTTTTCTATAAGTTGATTATTTAGAGTATCTATGGAAATTTTATTTTCTTCCAAACATATTTTGAGATTATTTATTTCTTCAAGAAAATTATTTTCATCTATTGCATCCATAAAAGTATCTTTAGCCTCACTAGAGTATTTTTCAAAAGCCACGAGTAGTCTAACATCTTGATCAGATTCACCTTCTTCACTCTTTAATAAACCATCACTATCTTCATGAGTGTAATAGGTTTTTATATTGATAAACCATTTCTTATTTCCTCTTGCCACTTCATTTCCATTTTCATGATGATCTTTCTGGGGACATTTAGTAGCATAATGACCAACTCTTCCACAAGAAAAAAATTTAAAAGGAAGCTTACCTATGAACCTTCGAGTGCCAAGTTGTATATTCCTTAAAAAATTACCTCATCTTCTTCTGGAACATACCTTGATCCTTCCTGTTCCTCTACCTCCTTTCCTTTTGTAGCAAGTTTAAAGACAAATTCTTTGACCTCAAATGGATCTCCTTTCCTCATTTCACTAGTATTCAGAATCCAATGAAGTTGAATAATAGTAAGGGTTTGAAGATCTTTCTTTTCTTCAATATTAGACACTTTTGATTCAAATTTGGGAGTTAGAGATATTAAAACCTTTTCTACCATGGTAGTGTCAGTTATGGTTTCACCCATATTTCTCATACAATTTACAATATCATCTAGACATAAAAATAAACTTTCAATGCTTTCCTCATTATGCATTCTGAGTGTTTCATATTGAATTTTGAAAGTTTGAAGTTTAGCACTTTTTACCTTGGTATCACCTTCATAGCTTAGAATTTTTTTGTCCCATATCTCCTTTATTGTATTCAACTGCATAACTTTGAAAATTTTTGATTCAGTTAAACTTCCTAATAATGCATTGACCACCTTTGCATTGGTTTTGCAATTTTTTATTGTTGTTTCATATGTTGGAACTAAAGCTGGATATTGATAACGTCCTTCAACTATAGCCCATAAATATACTCCAGGAGACTGAATATAGGATCTTATCCTTTTCTTCCATAATATTAAATTGTTTCCGTTGAAGAGAGGAGACCTCATAGATGTTGTCCCATATTTATTGATGATCTTAGCTGATTTTCCTTCTAGCAATTAAGCTTCTTTAGAAGGACCTACTCTGATACCAATTGTTGGGAGAAATACGGTGAGGGGGCGAGGGGGGTGAACCCAACTTGGATGTGCACGTGTATATACCGATAGAAACTTGCGTATATTGAGATAACTTTAAAGATAGATAAAATTTTAGAAACAAAATTTAACTTCATCTTATCAGTTAGTCATTAGTTAGCTAAGCAGTAAATATGTGTAGTAACAATAGAATAAATAATCACGTAAGAGTATCACACATGAACACCAAGATTTAAGGTGGAAACCTAGTTCGGGAGAAAACCACTGGTGCTATTGTCTCTGTCGTCAATATTTATTATATGGAAAATTTTTAAAATTTTTTTACTGATGTAGAATCATATCAATATGCAGGCATCTACCTGCAGAAGGCTACAACCTTCTTTCATTTTCCAGCTACTACTGGAAGGGAGCTACAACCCCCTGAACTCGTTTACTAGCCACTACTAGAAGGGAGCTTCAACACACTGAGCAGAATGCCAGATTCTACTGGCATGAAGCTTCTACTTCCACACTGAAGGCTTCAACCCTCAGAACCACTACAGACCAAGTTTCATCAATTTTCAAACCATATCACACAGCTTCAACACAACTCTTCATAAAGAATAAAAACAATAAACTTCACCCAATACTTCAATCAAAATAGTGAGATCATTGTAACTAGAACATAATAATAACCCAGATTTCAGAATCAGTATGTAGAAATAGATTAAACCATGAACATTGTTTATCTTAAAATTCATACGCTTCTTTTCTTTACTGAACCCATGTGTATATGGGCTTTCCTTCACACCAACCTGTGTATAGATCTATAAATATTTTTTTTACAGATTGTGATAAGTCTCAGATCCATATCTGAGTCTTATAGTTAGACATATTTTTAGAATTGTAGAGCCCTTAATCAATCAGTCATTTTTAACCATATTCAGTCAATCAATGATTATATTTGTACACATTCAACTTATCAGCATATTCAGTATTCAAGGAACCTAGATCTACATGAAGACTTCATTGAAAGGTAGCAGAAATACAACAGGAATAAAGAGATAAACTCTGCAATAAGCTTTAGAAAACCCTGACCTCCATTCATGCCTTATCTGAGACAAATCCACATATATACATTCTTCTACAAAGACGAACTAGCATATAGATCTATAAATAAAAAATTTGCAAAATGTTTCAGATATATAGAACTTACCCATATTTCTTCACTTTACCTCAGAAAAACATGCGCCAGGTAATAGATCTAATCATATCTTCAATGGATCATACAAGAGCATAGTCAATTCAGATCCATAGATTCTGAACCATCATTTTATCCAGGGGTGCATCATAGATTCATATCTATCAATAGAACAGAGTTCATTTCATCCAGATATACTTCATAGAAAAGTATTCAGTAACAACCCTTACACATGCACACGTTGTAGTATGACCTTCTTCTCCTTATATAGATTTAGCCGTTACCAATACCATG
The DNA here is from genome assembly GCA_034641835.2 of Pinus albicaulis. Lineage (NCBI taxonomy): Eukaryota > Viridiplantae > Streptophyta > Pinopsida > Pinales > Pinaceae > Pinus > Pinus albicaulis. Next base: position 976,189,263 of record CM076571.1, on the reverse strand, counting down.
AGTCAAAACCACACAACTGCTGATAGTATTCTTTTATGGAATCAAATAAATGACACAACGCTCAATACTGTGGGATAATACCATGGTAATGCCCCTTGTTATCAGAATTTTAGAGCGTAAAAAGGAATACGCGACTTGGATCATACTTATCTACGTATATATGCGACTTCTCTTCATAAAAACTGCATATATACTAATTTTGGATGTATATGTGGGTTTCCTTCATAAAATTAGTGTATACATTGCCTCCATACATGGGTTGCCTTCATCAAACCTTCGTATACATTGCGAAATATTTCCTGTTTCATTTCTCTGGCACTTACTGGAATTCCTTTCATTGTCACATCTGAACTGACCTATAGAAACATAATTTTTACATCCTTAACACATACGTTTGTTATCAAGAGGCAAATCATCAAGTATGTTTCCATCGAGGAAAACTTCATCAAGTAGGTTTCCATCAAGGACAACATATTGTATCATATTTCCAATAGGGTTTTTCCTTTTCTACCTTTTCAAATGGAAGTGTTCAAATTGGTTTTTTTTTATTAGGAAATTTACAAAGATGATTTAAAACTTAGCATCTAACCACTCCCTCAAAATAAAATGGAATGATTAAAGGAGAAAAAGTGATATTAATAGATACAGTTGTATAAATAACATCAAACCATTTCCTTTATCTTAAATGGAATGAAGAGAAAGCATGATATTATTTTTTTTTGGGTCATTTACATAGGTAAAATAATTAAAGATTTTAAAGATAAAAAGAAACTAGAATTTTTATAGGTGTTATGTAAATTGATGTTAAATTTTTTTAAATTATACTTTTTAACTTGAGGGTAAGTTCAAGAAGACTTTGGCAACAAAGACTTGAAAACTGTAATCGGTCCAATTTCCTTTATCCGAAATGGACTGAAGAGAAAGCATGATATTATTGTTTTTGGGGTCCTTACATAAGTAAATTAAGTATTGATTTTAAGGATAAAAAGACAATTAGAATTTGTATAGATGTTATGTAAATTTATATCATAATTTTTTTAACTATGTTTTTTAACTTGAGACTGAGTTCAAGAAGACTCTGGAAACAAAGACTCAAAAACTGTAATGGTTTCCATTTCCTTTATCCGAAATGGAATGAAGAGAAAGAGTGATATTATTTTTTTTTGGGGTCCTTTACATAGGTAAAAGAAGTATGCCCTTTAAAGATAAAAATATAACTAGAATTTTTATAGGTGTTATGTAAATTGATGTAAGAAATTTTCTAATCATATTTTTTAACTTGAGGCTGAGTTCAAGAATACTCTTGAAACAACGACTCAAAAAATATTATGGGTCCCTCGCTGACATAATTTTCATTCAGCCAAACAATTGTGAGTATTCAAGCATATAAAATTTCATTGCCATATTTCAAATAACGTTTGAAATGACCTTAGAATCATGACATACCAATCATTCTATTATTTTAAGCTATAAAAATATTAAATGTAATGAAATTTCATAAAATATATATGCATTACTATAATAGAAAAGCATTAGTGTATGATCTTTATGACATAGAAAACTCTAGAATTGATGTATGATCTTTATGGTAGTACAGGAAGATGTACATGTAATGTAGTAATTTAGTTGTCAAGCCTCCCAAAAAATAACAAAAAAAAAATGTGCCAGGAATTCAAAATTATCTTGATGGTCGCACACACGGATAGTTTGTTTAGAATTTATGTAATTTTATTCTAAATTTAGAAAGTTAGATAAATAGTTAATTTTTTTTAATATTTATGAAATTCCTAAAATATTTTAAAATCTACATAAAAATAACTTTACAAAAGAGTGCTTTTGTCCACCTTTGAAATCCTATTGCTTCATCCAAGAATACCATGGGAAGGCATGCTATTTAATCTTTCATGAAGTGCAGGAACCTATAGATTCTTACTACCAAGTCATCCCACTAGCAGCCTATAGTCACTCAATAGCATATCACGGGGTTTTAGTGTCATCACAGTAGAATTCTCCCCATGCTTCCTAGTTTATACCAGCCATCATCTATCCATAATATACAAATCCATCATCTCACCTGTATCATGAACGTAAAGTCACCATGAGATTGTCAAACAAAAAATTGAAATCTATATAATTTATAAACCAGATTGAACAACTATGAGATTATTGTCATAATTTTTGGCGCTTGTAAGTAGTAGAAAACAATATTCATTATGGAATTACATATCAAAGAAATTTCTACCTTTAATTTGTCTTCCCTAACAGAATTTTCACTCAGCAAAAAAACTGTGAGTATTCAAGAATATAAAATTTCATTGCCATATTCCCAGTAGATTTTCAAATTATATTAGAATTATGGCATATCGATCATTCCATTATTTAATCTATACACATATTAAATGAAATGAAGTTTCATTAACTATAACTAGATTACTATAATAGAAAAGCATTCACATAATGCATTCAAACATCTATGCTAATACTCATTTATACACAATCAAAAATTTCACATCCGCATAGTATATTTCATGCACACTCATACTTCTTTCACATTCACCACAGTTCACTACATCCTTGCATGAAATTGAATACCATCCCATGCTTCATTCTATACTTAATCCGTATTGATATATGTATGCTGGCTAATTTAGTATAATTATGTTCATCTTCACTTCCTATAAATTTTACACATCCTCCAGGAATCTAGACTTACATCTCTATATCATTCTCTTCATCATCTTCAATTCCTATAAATTTTACACATCCTCCAGGGATCTAGAATTACATTTGCTATAATAATTACAATATATCCCATGTCATACCATCCTCCTCGACTAAATTAAAAATTCACTCAACTATTCAATACATATGGACACCTTCTTCTTCATTCACCACGCACAAGGAATTTACCCTCCCTTCGCTGTTCAATGATCCCTAAAGAGCCCTTCCTTTCACTACTGAATAGTCTCTCAGAAAAATCCTCCTTCTCTTAACCAACTCAACATGACATATCATCATATGAATGCATAAAAAATATTTTGTCACAATTTTGAAATGTCCTAGGCTTCCTTCCTTTACCATAGCCCTATCTGGGTATCAATTCACATACATGCATTCATATGTCATCGCATAAATATAAATTGATATATTGAATCATAACTCTAGGAATTCTTACCCAATTCCTTTCATCTTGCATTCTATATTGGCATGAAAATTTCATACCTGTACATTTTCCATCAATATATCTAATGTTACTTGATCAAATAAGGCCCATTTGTTCATAAATGGACAATGTACATATGTTTTCATGAATTTAATTTTTTTTCTAAATTCCATTCATGCATAATTATATAACAACTTAGAGTCTATGGATTTTTTGACTCTAAACAAGTTTGAATAATGTTATCATTTCATTGGTTGAAAAATTGATATCACATTGTAATGAAAATTCTACCAGCCATTGAATTGATAACCTTCACTTTACAGGGTCGATTGTGCTTTGAATTGATAAATTGAACTACCTAATAAATTAATAGGCCTTCGCCCAATAGGTTTGATTGCGTTTGGAATTGACAAAGATGAACAAGTACCCCATTAATGATGACTTAAAAAAAATAATCCACTAACAAATCGACGATTTTTGGTACTTTGTTATGTTTTTGCATCCTGATAGTCACCAAGTTGAGAAGTATTTAGTGTCATGCCAAGCTACATTGTTCTTACGCTTTTAATTTTTGACAGAAAAAAATTCTAATTAATTGTGCAATTCGAAGAAAAAAATTACAATTAAATTCTATTATTCGTTTTTTCTTTAAATTGCATTTATATGTATCGATATTTTTTTTGTTAAATTATTCTGATTTTTTTTAAATTGTTAAATTGTTTTTCTTCAATTGAACTCTGTTAAGTTGTTAAATTACATGTGTAAAACCAATAATTAAATTTTGTTACTATGCTTAAATAATTCAACTATTGTTGTTTAAATTTTTTACCATCAACCAGTGGCTTTTTTCATGTCATATCATTAGACCATACTTCTGTTTACAATCCCTAGATTTACAAAATTGACACATACTACATCTTTGCATTTTCATCTTCTTATAATCCCTTTCAAAAATTTCTTTAGACTCTAAGAAATAATATAAGTTGACATAGTTAATGTCCGTTTCACAAAAGGTGAAATTTTCACGATATTAAATATATCATCTTCCTTGCAACCTTAGTCTTCTACATTCCAGGCCTACACAACTTTTGGATCCTCCTCTTTGGTGACAACTCCATTTTTTTGGATGCTTTGCTACCCTCTTAGAATTGTAAGCACAAACCAAGATTGTCATCAATTGTCATGACAATACCAACTACATATGTATCATTGTTTTTTTCATCATTTGTCTTCTTACTTTAAAAATCTTCCATTCATTTAAAAATTATTTTTGACTGTGCTTCTTTGGAATGACACATTCCCAACTCTTGTATTACATGGTCTAAGAAAAACACCACATTCTTTGTTATCATTGTCATAATTGTCACACAAGCGTACCAATTTAAGATTTAAACTTTATCATCAGCATCTTGCTAATGGTTAAAATCCATGTCTTTAGTGGATGGTACATTTAAGAAGTGATCAATACTATTTTTCTCAAACTCTGAGTACAAAATATGTTCCACCAAACCTCATTGGTTGCTTGAGCAATCAAACCTCTAACAAACCCAATTCAAGTTTGGGAAGGGAGATATGGAATTTATCATACACTAGTTAGTTATTAAAACATAGTATTGATGATTTTACCCTAATTTTACACTTTTTTGTTGAAAGCATAGATACAAATTCATCTCAGAATTAGGTTTCAGGAGAAATTTATCTTTTAGATTTCCAGTACCTTCCTCAAAAAATTTCACAGTGTAGTTCTTCTTGAATTCTAGCCATAAAAAATCACTTAGTGTACTAGCAACATTATTGTCATGATTTCAGACATCATCATCCACGTTTTCCCTTTGCTTTGGTCAACTCCAATGTTCTGAAGGAGGTGGATTGGATTTTTGTTAAGGATTTCCAATAGCCATTGTCCTTTTTGAGAACAAGGATGCTTTCAAAATCACATGTGTCATGCCAATCTATTTTTCCTTGCTTTGATGCAACAATATCTTCATTACACTTACAAGACTTAGTTGGAAAATATTGATGGTTCCCCCACTTCTTGTGTTCTAAATTTTATGATTTCTTCAATAATGTCAAAAAGTCTAGCAGGTCAAATGAATAAAATACCAGGTTTGTTTCTATCACCTCATAGGGCTCCACTATCACCTCACAAATGATAATGGCTAGGATGTGTTCTTATTCATTTTCATTGGTAGTAAACTATTATAAAATGTTTCCCTAGATGCAGGGACAATCCTAGTGTTTTTGGAAACCATGTACATGTAATTTCTCCCATAAACTTTAAGGCATTTGAAATAATTTTTCATTTGATATTTTATTGAATTTATTTTTTTCAAGGATAAAATTCCCACTTGATGCAGGAGCATTAGCTCAGAAAAATACCTTGTATTTTTATTAAACCTAAGGGTCTCATGTTTTTGAGAATTTATTAATTTCATGTGAATATTAATATTATTTTTGAGCGATTAATTATGTTTTTAATTAATTATATGTGAGAATTTTTAAATGTTTCCAAATAATTGGAAAACATGAGAGAAATTAAATGAGAGATATCTTAGAGATAATTGTGAGCCTAAGTTAGAATTAGTTTCAAGGTTCTAGGGATAAAGATCTAGACTTTAGGGGTGTTGAGATATTTGGGGATTTTGTTGAGTGATTTAAGGGATGTGAGACAAAATCGGTTCAATTAAAGTTTGTATAAATTGATATGAGCTCAAAGGCAAAAGAGGGCAGGTGAGATTAGAGTGTAGAATAAGAGGAAGAAGTTGCAAGCCTCCGGGCAATTGAAAGGGCCATGAAATTTAAATATCTGGTCAAAGACAAGAGGTTGTAAGTATTTCATTTGTTAATATGGAAAGTGTGTTTCAGAACTATATCGGTTGATTTAGAATTTGTATTTTTAAATTCTATATTCGGAGTTGGATGAGAATGCGCACATGAATTGGGAAATTGATGATTACTACAACTTCAATATCGATTTTTGAATTAGAATGAGAAGGATTGAAATGAAGATTCAATTCAGGTTCATATTTGATGAATTGAATTAATTGAAATAACAGGGATTTCTTTAAGAAAATCGATGTCCTTTAGAATTGAAACAAACTCCTTACATATGCAAGGATGAAAGCACTAAAGTAACTGAGATCGTGGAAGCTAATCCACGGTAGAAAAGTTTCAGAAAGCGTGCTCTGAAAAGTCGACTTTGTTTGTAATAATGAAATTGAATTGAGTTGCATAGTCTATATTATTTAATTGAATGAAATCATGGGTTGCACAAGTTAGAGAATCAAAAACCAAGCGCGTGGAATTCCTTTCAATTTGAATTTTGGTTTGAAATCGAATCCCTAAAAGTAAGCTGTGCGCTGACGGGTTCAAATAACATTATTGGAAGTAGATTATAATCCTTAGCACAGAGACAGAAGTGTGTCAAGAGAAGCGATGGAGTTCTGGAGTGGATCGAACTAAATGTCTGCTGTAATTCTGTTTCAAGCAATTAGAAGTCGGAAAGGTTTTGAGTGATGGCAAATCGATGATATGCAGAAAGTTGGAGCCATGAAAAATCAAACGATTGAAGTGAGGATGCATTAATAGAATCATTGTTCAGCAAATTCAATGTTCTCTCTGCTTTACGCCTGAAGGAGACCATCCGAATAAGTTAAATTCAAACGTTGAATGCCGAATTGTAGCATTCCAGTAGCATGAATTGTTAAACGCATAACAAATAAGAACAGAAGAGAAATTGCATTGCAATTCACCTGAAAGCTCCATGGTTATGAATGATGAAATCGATTTTAATATTAACTAGGTTTTGTATCTGAGTGTATTATTAAGGCATTGTGAAAGGTGAATACGCAGAGATTGTCAATGTTGGAGTTCAGTAATAAATCGAAGACACAGCCTTTTTTTTATAGAGGCCGAGGTTCTGAAATCACTGGCATGGAAATTGAACGGTTTTAAAAAGGACAGAACTCGTAGCGTTGAGATTAAGACCAATCTGTAAGTATTTATTTATGTTTTACTGATCCATAAATCTGAACGTTGTGGTTGGTAAAATTGAAGGTGTAGATTGCCTATATGATCCTTTAAAATGCGTTTTATAGTTAAAATCCATGAAGGTGCAGTCCATAGCCTGGTCGAATCACGTTGCAGGTAAGGTGAATTGGCATAATACCAGGTGTTTGTTTGGTGTTGAGGATTTTAATGTCAACTGGAAAATATGTAAGGAGTGAGTTCATATGAACATGGGAAAATGTTGATGCATTGGTTTAGTTTTCTTAAATTATGAATTCATGTATAAGTGGAGTTCAAACATGCGAGGGAATTGAATTAGTAATTGGATGCATAATATCCACATGCTTGGATGTTTGGGAAATGGATTTCAATAAGACTTCATGTAAAGGCTTATACTTTTGGAACAAACCTTAGTGTGAGAGTTGTTGGCTTTTAAAATAGCTTCCATTTATGTGATGATTTTATAATCATAGCAAAATTATTGTTAAAATTTCGGGAATAATGGGGTGTGACCTTGCCAGAGAATGAAGTTTTATTTGGGCAGTTATTGAGATGAATCTTATATATGCATGAGGGTTGTCGAAATATTCTGAGTTTGCAGGGTTACCTGCAACAGTTTTGGTATCAGAGCTGGAATAGATCTGTGTGAAGATTCAAGTTTTTTAAGTTAAGTTAATTGCATGTGGTAAATAAATGTCAGATTTTGCAGCTAATGAATATTGCAGCACAGGGATGCAGTGCAGTGCAGCGAGATCAACAGGATCTTGAAAGGTGAGCTGACAGGTATTATTTATCTCTGTTTTAAAGGTTATGCTTGGATAATTTGATTTACAGGCATAGTGAAGAAGTCTTAGCGAGAAGAAGCAGATCACAGCTGGAATGCAGTGATGAAGGAATCCGACATGGATTCTAAGAGAGAGTGGTAGAAACTGGAGATTCAACAGAGGTTGAATAAAGTTGCAGATGAGAGAAGCCTGAAGGAGAAGTGGATAAATGCTCGAAAGGTTCCAGTAGAGGACCAGTGATTACCAAAAGACTAGATTTGGAGGAAGGGATTGGTGAGGTAAGTGGCAGCAGAAGAGTTTGTTGTTGCAGAGGCTTGGTGCAACTCATGGGTGAGGAACTCATGGCGAATGAGATGACTACTGAAAGTCATAAAGGAGAGAGCAAAGGTTTAGAAAGAGGCCACAGTAGAGTAAGGGAGAAAGATGCCAAGGAAAAAGGGATATTGAAGCAGTGGACTAATGAAGAATATGAGAAAGAGAAAGCTGAGATCATGGTTCATCTCAAGTTATTGATGGAGTTGTTACGGGAAAGTGTGAAAGACTAGAGACATGGTTGGACCATGAGGAAGAGAGTGAAGTGGCAGAGGCTACAACAGAAAGGAGATCAACAGATAAACATGCAGTTAATAGAAGAGCTGAGGGAGCTCGAGCAGATGATGGATGCACAGTTGAGATGTGAAGAACTCAAAACAACTAAGTTGAAAGTGAAGGTTTCGATTGATGAAATAGAGGAGGAGATCATTGATGATCTCTTGAGTTATTAAGCAGATCCAGATCAACTGGATGATGTAAAACATTTTGTTTTTGTAGTTGACAGTTGTGATGTGCTTACAGGTTTTACTAAGGAGGATGCGCAATCTTGTGAAGCTGTCACAAGTATGGAAAAGTATCTTTTAGAAGATGAATACTCTGGAGAAGAAGGAAGTGTTGCATTTGTACTTGAAGCTGTTACAGTACAAGAGGAAGTTCTTGTGAATGAAGAAGAGGATCAGCTTGAAGAGCTGGTATATGAACCAACCGTTGAGACTATTGAACTTTGTGATTTTAAAATGGACAAGTTATGTGTGAATGCAGGCATTGAAGAAGATAGTTCATGTGATGAAACTATGGTGAGTGAATTCAAAGGTTGCCAAGTCACATATGATGACTATTATCTGTCAGAAGACGATCAGATTGAATTACATCAACAAAATGAATTCATAAATTCCTTATTTTGTGAAAGAAATTGTTTCAATGAAGTTATATTTGATGATGATCAATTTGTTATAAATGTTGATAATGACAAATTGTTTTTATTAAATAGCCAATTAAAAAGTGATGGACAGATAACTGAGTTTATTACAGAAGTTGATGATCAGAATTATGTTCTGATGACCGATGAAGAGATGGTGACAACAGAAAGCTTGGCTTGTGAAGGTAGTGAAGATTGCACAGAAAGTTTCTCAAAGGAGATAACAGGTTTATGGCATGAGTTAAGTGTCCTAGAGAAGAGAATAGAATAAAAAAGGATAAGTGTTCAGAGTATAAAGACAGAGATGAATGGAAATAAAGAGGTTCATTTTTATGAACCAGAACACAGAGACATTCTCGAAGAGGATGATGCCAAGGAGAGACTAACTGATAGTCTCAAGAATGATTGGGATCAACATACTGAAGTGCTGGTAGTGGGAAGTAGGGAACTGAGGCCTTATGATTTTTTTTTTAACAAGTGTTTTGTGAATGCAGGTATTGTTGCAGGTGCTGAAGCACAATTGACTCAGTTGAGCAGTCGAATGAAGGAAGAAGAAAATTCTGTGAAAATTTCAAATCCATGGGATGAGGACGTTATGTTGCTGGAAAGGATGATGAATGATCAGAATTCAGTGCAGAAAGAATCTCAATTTCAGAATTGGGAATTGCAGATGTAGAGTGATGAAGATAGCAGAAAGAAGTACACAATGTACCAGTATAGTAAGTTGCTAATAGGAGGAGGCAGAAAAGGAGTTTTCAGTTGTAGAAGACAAGAGGGCATGGATGATTGGGTGGCAGTAAGAACTCAGCAAGCAAGAAATCAGCAGTCTGAAGATTTATTGGATAGAGAAATTGAATTAATCAGAAGAATCATGTTGAAAGTGTCTCCGAGGAAGATATCAACAAGGAAGAGAAGCATCAGCAGCAAAATGAAGACAAGGACAGATTGTGAAAGTACAGAGAGTGGATAAAGACAGCATAAGATATGGAGACCTGGAGAAAAGCAGCATACGACAAAAGAAATTGATAATAAGTTGCAGAACAAAGTGTGGGATCCAGGCGGACAAGGACTTAAAATGCATGATCTGGAGATCATGATCAATTTCTACCTTGGGATTCTGATGTAGGAGCATTAGCTCGAAAAAATACCTTGTATTTTTATTAAACCTAGGGGTCTTATGTTTTTGAGAATTTATTAATTTCATGTAAATATTAATATTATTTTTGAGTGATTAATTATGTTTTTAATTAATTATATGTGAGAATTTGTAAATTTTTCCAAATAATTGGAAAACATGAGAGAAATTATATGAGAGATATCTTAGAGATAATTGTGAGCCTAAGTTAGAATTAGTTTCAAGGTTTTAGGGATAAATATCTAGACTTTATGGTTGTTGAGATATTTGGGGATTTTGTTAAGTGATTTAAGGGATGTGAACCAAAATTGGTTCAATTAAAATTTGTATAAATTGATATGAGCTCAAAGGAAAAAGAGGGCAGGTGAGATTAGAGTGTAGAATAAGAGGAAGAAGTTGCAAGCCTCTGGGCAATTGAAATAGCAATGAAATTTGAATATCTGGTCAAAGATAAGAGGTTGTAAGTATTTCATTTGTTAATATGGAAAGTTTGTTTCAGAACTATATTGGTTGATTTAGAATTTGTATGTTTAAATTTTGTATTCGTAGTTGGATGAGAATACACACATGAATTGGGAAATTGATGATTACTACAGCTTTAATATTGATTTTTGAATTAGAATGACAAGGAATGAAACGAAGATTCAATTCAGGTTTATATTTGATGAATCGACTTAATTTAAATAATATGGATTTCTTTAAGAAAATCGATGTCCTTTAGAATTGAAACAAACTCCTTACATTTGAAAGGATGAAAGCACTAAAGTAACTGAGATCATGGAAGCTAATCCATGGCAGAAAAGTTTTAGAAAGCGTGCTCTAAAAATTCGTCTCTATTTGTAATAATGAAATTGAATTGGGTTGCATAGTCTGTATTATTTAATTGAATGAAATCGTGGGCTGCAAAAGTTAGAGAATCAAAAACCAAGTGTGTGGAATTCCTTTCAATTTGAATTTTGGTTCGGAATCGAATTCCCAAAAGTAAGTTGTGCTCTGATGGGCTCAAATAACATTATTGGAAGTAGAGTTTAATCCTTAGCGCAAAGAGAGAAGTGTGTCAAGAGGAGTGATGGAGTTTTGGAGTGGATCGAACTAAATGTCTGCTGTAATTCCGTTTCAAGCAATTAGAAGTCGGAAAGGTTTTGAGCGATCGCAAATCGATGATATGCAGAAAGTTGGAGTCGTGAACAATCACATGATTGAAGTGAGGATGCATTAATAGCATCATTGTTCAACAAATTCGATGTTCTCTCTACTTTACGCCTGAAGGAGACCATAGGAATAAGTTAAATTCAAACGTTGAATGTCGAATTGTAGCATTCCAGTAGCACGAATGGTTAAACGCAGAAAAAATAAGAACAGAAGAGAAATTGCATTGAAATTCACCTGAAAGCTGCATGGTTATGAATGATGAAATCAATCTTAATATTAACTGGGTTTTGTATCTGAATGTATTACTACGGCGTTGTGAAAGGTGAATACGCAGAGATTGTCAATGTTGGAGTTCAGCAAGAAATCGAAGACACAACCTTTTTTTATAGAGGCCGAGGTTCTGAAATCACTGGCATGGAAATTGAACGGTTTTAAAAAGGATAGAACCCGTAGCATTGAGATTAAGACCAATCTGTAAGTATTTATTAATGTTTTACTGATCCATAAATCTGAACATTGTGGTTGGTAAAATTGAAGGTGCAGATTGCCTGTACGATCCGTTAAAATGCGTTTTATAGTTCAAATCCATGAAGGCACAGTCCATAGCCTGGTCGAATCATGTTGCAGGTAAGGTGAATTGGCATAATACCAGGTGTTTGTTTGGTGTTGAGGATTTTAATGTCAACTGGAAAATATGTAAGGAGTGAGTTCATATGAACATGGGAAAATTTTGATGCATTGGTTTAGTTTTCTTAAATTATGAATTCATGTATAAGTGGAGTTCAAACATGCGAGGGCATTGAATTAGTAATTGGATGCATAATATCCACATGCTTGGATGTTTGGGGAAATGGATTTTAATAAGACTTTATGTAAAGGCTTATATTTTTGGAACAAACCTTAGTGTGAGAGTTGTTGGCTTTTAAAATAGCTTCCATTTATGTGATGATTTTATAGTCATAGCAAAATGATTGTTAAATTTCCGAGAATAATGGGGTGTGACCTTGCCAGATAGTGAAGTTTTATTTGGGCAGTTATTGAGATGCATCTTGTATATGCATGAGGGTTGTGGAAATATTCTGGGTTTGCAGGGTTACCTGCATC